>JAZKLR010000288.1:1492106-2984212 GCA_037103525.1 Ganaspis brasiliensis | reverse complement strand
TGTCGCTCGACCCTTTTCGGTAATTGTCGACGACAATCGTCCTACCTTTCAAATTACTTTTAACGCACCGTTACACATACTTAAATAAGGACTCGCCAATAATTCCCATGAATGAATCATAAAGCGTCACAGAGTCGGAACCCTAGTCTACACCAGAAATATTAATTCTATCGTATTCCTCATCTATAATTTCATGAAATCTCCTCCATTCGACCAAATCCACCCTAAGTTTCCTTGAATTGTCACACACCTTCTTAAACTCTATCCTAACATCAATACAAACCGGGAAATGATCACTACCTTAGGTTGAATCGATTGTCTTGGTGAAAACTATTTCTGAGAGAGAATTATACACCAAAACCAGGTCAAGGGTGCTCGAACTTACAGTCACAGGGACCTGAGAAGCATTTGGATCATATCCCAAACAAGAACGGCGATTGCGGCCCGCAACTCAAAAAGTAGACTTTCCATCATTTAAAAGAGTCAAGTTACGCTCTTTAGCGATCGCCAAGACTTGTTTCCCGAACTTATTACTCTTAAGGATGGAGCTGAACAGAGCTCATTAAAATTTCCCATCATATTTATCTTACCCTGCTCGGGTAACTGTGCAAACAAATCGTCCCATTAACTTTCTGGAATCCTAGCATTACGGATATAAATTCCTAGCATTAGCAATATAAACAGAAATCAATACTAGTTTCCCATAGGATGTGTTAAGCCAATCGCCACAATCTCCATAGAGTCATCTCATGTGCTTCTCAACTTCAAGTATTCAACCACAAGGCCCGTCTTAACCAGAACTAGATTAAGCCACGTCTTAATCATGTCTTAACCACGTTTTAAGAAAATCCAGATCAAGATCCTTTAGAATTGTCGCAACTTTCAATCTTCCTCTATCTTCAGATGCACTGGATGCATTCCAGGTTGCACATTTAATATTAAGTTGCGACAAATTGGAAAAATAATAAATGATAATATCCAGGGTCAGAATCAACAAAATTCTAACAACTATATATATACTCATGAGTATATAAAATGAAGTAAATAAAGCGGACTAGAAAAAAGAAAGAAAAACTTAAATATCTAAATCAATAATAATAATAATAATAAATGGATAATTAAATTAAAGCTGTAATGATATGAGTTATAATTGTGTAGCGGACTCATACATTACTATAGAAGCAGGCAAGGCTCTCGAAGAAAGTGGGGTTTCCCACTTCTCGCTCGTCTCTCTCTTCCCCTTCTTCGCAGCGGCGACTGACGGCGTACATATATTCAGTTGCGCTCGCCAATTGAGTTAGTCTTCTGGCTGTCGAGACTCGAGGTGCTCCTCGGTCTCATGCTAGGACACTCAGGTAAGAGGCAGATTTGCGTGTGGGTGCTCCCGCCGCATTTCACCCTTGACCCTGGGTACCTAGTAGGTCAGATTGACTGCCGAGAACGTGTGAGGATTGAGTAGAGGTCTCTCAAAACTCACACGTATCATCCGGAACCTTTGAGGTGAAGGATGTCCTAGGCGTTCACCAAATTGATAGAGGTGCTCCTCTTCGGATTTACGAACGGAAATGTAGGATTGCAATGCCTATGGGTGCCCCCGTGACATTGGAATACGTGTTCTTCTAGGTTCTCAATTTCTTGGCTAGAGAGAGAAAAATATAGGTGCTCCTGTTTGCTTTCTCTCTACCCAAAGAATAGACGCAATCTTTCCCTTGTAGGGGATTATTGCACAGGGGTGGGGAGTGACGCCAGTCAAAAATTATTAAGGATTCAGTCTATGTTAGACCATTCGTTGGTTCACTGTTTTTGACTAGCTAGCTTGTAGAGAAAGGAAATATTGTAAAAACTCGAAATCTAAGAAAAGTCTAGAATTGTTTATTATCTAGTTTACTCTGCAACAGTTAAGATTTTGTTAATTTATTTCTTGTAACATTTTAATTTTTAATCATTAGAATATACTATTGTTATTTTTATTTTTTAATTCTCGGTGTCGTCATTGACTTCACCCTACCTCCTAGTAATTAATATTCTTAAAAATAAATGTCAGCCAGCAGGCTAAGATTCATTTGCAATTTGCTTTCTTCCTTTTTAATTTTTAGCTAGAAATTAAGTTAGAATCATCGTTGGGTTGAAAATTTCATTTAATTTTGAGGTTAAGGACGCTGGACAATCTGACGAGCGTAATCCGGAGCAACTTTTTAAATTAAGAAAGAGTCATATTACAAAGCAAGATCATAGTTTCAACCCTATGATTCCATGAGGTCTGAAACCTCATCATTCTTAGGAGTCACTTGAGGGTTATTAGTCTTCCCCGATCCAGTATAGGACATGACAGTGTAAGGATCAATCAAGAAGATACCCCTCTCTCTTAAATGTTCAAATTCAATGACAAAAACCAGGCAGTCTCTCAAGGAGGCCATATGGTCATTCGAGCAATTAATGCAGAATTTTGAGCGATTGGTGTTAGTGCAGGCATTGCTAGCATGTCTTTCACCACAAAACTTACACGAAGGGCGAGAGGAACGACATTGTGATGAAACGTGTTCAAACGATTTTCAGTTAAAACATCTCTAGGGCAAAGGAATCAAGGGAATTACCAGTAATTTAACACCCAAAAAATATAACTCGTCAGGAATTCGATTCATTCTAAACGTAATATCAACAACATCCTGAGGAATGTTGTTATTGAATCTTTTCGAGGCCTCCACGATCCCATCACTTCATCCCTCATCTAAAAATATTATCAAATTTAATACTGACTGTTTCGAATTAATTCTAACAAAACCTTTTTTCTTTAAGAGTGAATAGGGAATAAACACTCTAAAATCCCTTTGTTTCAAGCTTTCTAAATCAAGAACAAGATCGGTATCTGATCTGTCATTGCAAAAAACCTTGGCCTGATTAGCCCCACTAAAATAAATTCTCCGAAAACCTCTAACCACCTCATGAATAATTTTACCATGGTCAATGGGATCAATTGAACCCAGACATCTGCTAGCATTAGTACTCTATAATAACAAGATAGAGATATAAAACAATCCTAGGGGATGAGAGCATTAAAAAAAAAAAATTGTTTTGGGCCACCGTAATGTTTAGTCCATTTTTTATGTATTTTTGCTAACAAATCCTCTCTGTTTTTATACTAAATATCTTTGTTTCGTATGTATGTACGGAACCCTAGGTTTATAAGGGTTTATATTTTACATTTTTTTTATATTTTAGTTTTATAGTTTATAAAGAAGTTAATTTGTTGAAAAACACATAAATTATAAAAGGAGCACCAACAATTAAAAAAAAGTTATTAAAAACAACTCGGGTCTATTATATCGAAATTGAACAATGTCTTTAATTTACAGGGATCACCATAAAAGACCGGCTTAAGTGGAAAATTGTACCGAGTTTTACTGTATTAAATTTATGAGATAGTGTGGTCAATGTTTAATTTAATTAACATTTTTTCTTTGTAGACATTCATGCCACTTCCGCCAGATACAGAGATAACTGAAGTTCCAAAGCTGCAATTCAGTCATGTAGAATGTCTAATGTACGCTTTTCACAAAATTTGCAAGCAGACACCAGAGTTTATGATAAAAGATGCTGACCAGCTAAAGGAGTTTAAACTAAGATTGCAGTATTTTGCTCGTGGTATTCAAGGATACATTAAAAAGTTACGAGAGGCTATCAATGGTAAATCGGAAGAGGAATTAAAAGCAGAGGAAAATCAATTAAAGGTTGTTGCACTAAAAACAACTAATAACATCAATACCTTAATTAAAGATTTATTCCATTCTCCACCAAGCTTTAAAAGTATAGTGGAATTGTCTTGGAAAACACTTATAAGCACAAAAAAGGTAAGTTTTCTCGTTTTAAGAAATATTATTAAATAGAATAACATTTAAAACAGCGTTAATGTCTATCACAGATATAACTAAATTTTATAATTATTATGACGTGTTCTGTTATCATTCAGCTTTAGAACTTTTTTCTTAAGTACAAAATTTCTAATAATATCTTGCAGAGTGATAAAACAACGCCTGGACAAAAGCGACACACTCCTATCACATTTGGAAACGGTAGCAGTCCAAATAAACGCAATAAAGACGATCAGAGAAATAATAAACGAGAATTGTATACACCTCCAAGCGGGAAATATAGTTCAAACATCTCTTCAAACTATGGTAAGTTTTCACGTAATTTATGTTAAACATTTTTTCTTTAAGGAGGCATAGGCAGTCATCAGCGCCTAAAGACGGTTTTACCCGATTTTTTTTTTTTTGTAAGAATACGAATAACGGTCTTGTATTTTAAATTTTTGTTGAAAAATAATGAAAATTGTAAGTGGTATAGCGAATTTACTATGATTACTAAAAAAAGTCTCCTAGGATAAGTCCCGACAGATGGCAAAAAATTTCAAAATGATGTGTGCGCTGTTTTTTAAAATATTATGTCCACTGACTCTGAAAATGTGGTTTTGAGAAAAACGCGTTTAATCTTTGCGCCACCGCAAAGGCTAGAGAGAACAGCTGCATGAATTTTCAATTTTTTGTTGTTGAAAATGTTAATCATAATTCTTACGAGAACTGTGAGATTAATTTGAACATAAAATTCTATTTTCAAACTACAGTGCGCTGCGAGAAACGATGAGACAGTCACAGGCCTAATACACGGCGCACAAAACGCCCTCTCTCTCTTCCAATTTTGCTCGCATCGACTTAAAATTTTGAGACAACATTTTTAAGATGTTATACTTTAATACAAAAAACCGATGCCAAGTTATACCTCACGTGCTTATTTGCTGTGAGTAATTTTTTATATTCATTTTTTGAAAACATTGCTTCCTCATAGAGATTACTACAAACATCACTAAGTTTTAATTAATAGCTCACAAAAAAATATTAAATAGGTCAATTGATGCATTTTTGAATTGTCTACAAAACGAGCAAATATTATTCTTAATAAAATTTATGTAAAAAGCTGAAAAACATAAAAAAATAATTTTTATAAAAATTTTCAATTTTTAAAACCTTGATAACTTAGAACAGAATTACAGTAAAAGTTTCGCAAATAGCTCATTTGATATGTTTTTAAATCACCTATATAATAATGAAAATATATTGAAGCTTGTAATAAATCGTAAAAATAATTTATTAAAAATTGAGATTTTTAAAACGCTAATAACTTTGGATTAAATTGCATTAGAGGGTTCGCTAATAGCTCAGTCGATGCGTTTTTAAAAAATAAAACACACATGCACTGACATTTTTTATAAACTTAATTTTCGACAACCTTAGGTTGAAATATGTCAAAAAATCGCAATCGATAATTTGAGAGTAAAACAATACTTCCTCTATGAAAAAGCAAAACTGTCTAAAAGATAGATTTTTTGAAGTTTATGACTGCTTATGGTCCCTTAATGTGTTAATGGATATTAAATTCTGTAAAATACTAGGAATATTTATTAATAAAATATTCAAGTTTAGTGAGGCGGGAGATTTAACTGGTGAGTCAGAAGAGGCGCATGAATATTCCCTAAAACTCATTTAGCCTAAATCCCATTAAGCCTAAAACCATTAACCTAAATTGCATTCAGCCTAAAACCCATTTAACCTCAATTCCATTAAACCTAAATTCCAATTAACCTAAAATGTATTCAGCCTAAATCCATTTAAACTAAAAGGCAAGTAGCCTAAAATGCCATTTAAACTAAAAAGCACTCAGTCTAAATATCATTTAACCTAAATTCCATTTAACTTAAATTGCATTCAGCCTAAAACCCATTTGACCTAAAATGTATTCAGCCTAAATCCCATTTAAACTAAAATGCATTTACCCTATATGCTATTTAACCTAAAAAGCACTTAGCCTAAATATCAGTTAACCTAAATTCCATTTTACCTAAATCCAATTTAACATAAATTCCATTCAACCCAAATTCTATTGAACCTAAAATGCATTCAGCCTAAATCGCACTTAACCTAAATGTCATTTAACCTGAATCTCATTTGACCTAAATTCCGTTTAACCTAAATTCCATTTATCCTGAATTTCATTTAACCTAAATGCCATTTATCCAAAAATGCATTTAGCCTAAAGCCCATTTAACCTAAAATACATTCAGCCTAAAATTAATTTAATCTAAATTTCATGTAACCTGAATCCTATATAACCTAAAATGCATTTATTCTAAAATTCATCCAGCCTAAATCCCATTTAACCTAGATCCTATTAAACCAAAATCCCATTTTACCTAAAATTCATTTAATCTGAATTCCATTTATTCTAAAATGCTTTTAGCCTAAAACCCATTTAATCTAAAACGCATTTAACCTATGTCCCACTTCACTTAAAATGCACTTAGCATAAATCTCATTTAACCTAAATTCCATTTAACCTAAATTCCATTTAACCTAAATCCCATTTAACCTAAAATGCATCCAGCCAAAATACCATTTCACCTAAATCCCATTTAACCTAAACTCCATTTAACCTAAATCCTATTTAACCTAAATTTCATCTAAACTAAATTCCATTTAACCTAATTCCCATTTAACCTAAATCCCATTTAACCTAAAACGCATTTAGCCGAAATCTCACTTTACCGAAATCCCATTTAACCTAAAATATTGTTTATGTACTTTTGACATGAGTTTCCCAACCCTGAGTTAGTAGAGAGTAGTTCTTACCTATCGATAATGCAGATTAGATGGCATTTCAGACATCTTTGCGTTTGCGGGAATTTTCAAATGCGTGCTTTTATTTTTGTTTTGAATTATTCGTTTTCTTTAGTAGATTACTTAAAGAAGATATATATTGAAGTTGTAAATTAATAATAGTTGTTTGTTTATTTTATCTTAGGTAAGTTTTGTAATTTTATTCGTAAGAATGAAGGATACGTATTTTGAATAACATTTGAAATATAAAAGTAAAGTTTTTTTAAACAGTGAATTAAATTTGGTTTTCAGTAAAAATGGTTTAACCAAACATGCTATTTTGTGTCATATAGTTTTTATTTCTCTAATATTTAAGTTTTTAGAAATTTAACCTATAGAAATTGTCTTTTTTTTACTGTAAAGGTTTTTATATAAACAATGGAATCTGTTGATGGATTAGACTACAATACATTTTAATTAAGTATTCAATAATTTTAAATACTGTGGTTTAATAATAATTTTCTAATCATATTTTTCTAGATCGACGTGACGAAAGGTAAGATTGTATGATTATTATTATTCTAAACAAGTTTTCTATTGTAAATACACATTTTATTCCCTACTTAATTATTATATTTCTTGTGTGATTGTATATTTCCATATTTGTGCTAATAAATTTTTTTATTCCGACCTTTTTAAGAACTATCTACAAGTATATACCTCGCGGTCTGGTTTTACCGAGATTCGACCGAGTTTAGTCGCTTTCGGTCGCATTCAATATTTTGATGTTTAATAATAAAAAATGACAAAATAAACTAAAAGCAATTATTATAAAAGTATATGCAATTATTTATGAAATAAACAAAAATTCGAAAGGTTAATTGATAATATTGACAAAAAAAAGAAAATATTGAAATCTCGCGATTCAGAATATTTCTGCTGGAGCATTAACCTAGTCTATTTGACCACCAATCAGAGGGGATCACGTGCCTCTTGTACCAAATTCAAATTACTCCATTTGATTTAAGTAAAAAAATTTATATTTTCAATATTACAAATCAATTCATTAATTATTATCAACATTAGTAAAAGTCAACTAACTTAATTTCTCTAGACCGAAAGTTAATAACCCTCAAAAACGACCCTTAAAGATATAATAAAAAAAAAATCTAACTGAATTTATCACAATTAACAAAAAAATTATAATAAAATTCTAAAATCATGGAAAGTACTCAGGAATATGCCCCCTAATTTTCCAAATCTCAAGAAATAATTATAAACCTCAAGAAACCACCCCTAAGAAAAATTGCAGAAAAATATCCGTACAAAAAGCATAAACTCAACAAAATAATTAAAATCCAGCTATAAAATAATGGAACATAATCAGGAATATGCCCCCTAACTTTCCCAATCTCAAGAAATAATTATCAACCCCAAGACACCACCCATGAGGAAAAGTGCAGAAAAATATCCGTATACCAAACATAAAATCTACCAAAAATTATAATCAAGTTCAAAAATGATGGAACATACTCAGAAATATGCCCCCTAATTTTTCCAGTAGACAAAAAAAATTATCAACCCCAAGAAACCACCCCAATGGAAAATAGAAGAAAAATATTCAAACAAAAAATATAAACTCAACAAAACAATTATAATCCAGCTATAAAATAATGGAACATAATCAGAAATATGTCCCCTAATTTTCCTAATCTCAAAAAATAATTATCAACCCCGAAAAACCACCCCTAAGAAAAATTGCAAAAAAATATCCGTATAAAAACAAAATCTAAAAAAAAGTTATAATCAAGTTCTAAAATGATGAAACATACTTAGGAATATGACCCCTAATTTTCCGAATCTCAAGAAATAATTATTAACCCCTAAAAACCACCCCTTAGAAAAATAACAGAAAAATGTACGTACAAAAATACGAAATTTTTTTTGGAATGTTCTTAAGGGGTGGTTTTTTGTGGTTGATAATTATTTTTTGAGATTGGGAAAATTAGAGGACATATTTCTGATTATGTTCCATTATTTTATAGCTGGATTATAATTATTTTGTTGAGTTTATATTTTTTGTTTGAATATTTTTCTGCTACTTTTCTTAGGGGTGGTTTCTAAAAGTTGATAATTATTTTTTTCAATTAAAAAAATTAGGGGACATATTTCTGAGTATGTTCCAACACTTAAGAGTGAGATTATAATTTTTTTGTTAATTTTAGGTTTTTTTAAAAATATTTTTCTACTATTTTCCTTAGGGGTAGTTTCTAGGGATTGATAATTATTTCTTTCGATTGGGAAAATTAGGGGACATATTAGGCCTGTGCGGAAAACCGGTATACCGGTTTTTTTTCCGGTTTTCCTGGAAACCGGTTTCCGGTTATGAGTTCCCGGTTGCCGGTTTTTTTTTAAAAAACCGGTTGTAGTTTTTAAACCGGATTTTTTTTTTTAAAACCGGTTTTCTTTTTTAAACAGGTTTTTTTTTAAAAACCGGGTTTCTTTTAAAAACCGGTTTTCTTTTTTAAACCGGTTTTTTTTAAATACCGGTTTTTTAAGAAAAACCGGTATCGGTTTTAAAACCGCAAAAAAGATTTCAAAACCGGTTTTTTCAAAAACCGAAAACCGGTTTTGGATTTTCAATACCGCACAGGCCTAGGACATATTTCTGAGTATGTTTCATCGTTTTAGAACTTGATTATAATTTTTTTTTTAGATTTTATGTTTTTTATACGGATATTTTTCTGCAAATTTTCTTAGGGGTGGTTTCTTGGGGTTGATAATTATTTCTTGAGATGGGGAAAAGTAGAGAACATATTCCTGATTATGTTCTATTATTTTATAGCTAGATTATAATTATTTTGTTGAGTTTCTGTTTTTTGTTTGAATATTTTTCCGCTATTTTTCTTAGGGGTGGTTTCTAGGGATTGATAATTATTTCTTTCGATTGGGAAAATTAGGGGGCATATTCTTGAGTATGTTTCATCATTTTAGAACTTGATTATAATTTTTTTGTAGATTTTATGTTTTTTGTACGGATATTTTTTTGCAATTTTTTTTAGGGGTAGTTTCTTGGGGTTGATAATTATTTCTTTCGATTGGGAAAATTAGGGGACATATTCCTGAGTATGTTTCATCGTTTTAGAACTTGATTATAATTTTTTTTTAGATTTTATGTTTTTTATAGGGATATTTTTCTGCAATTTTTCTTAAGGGTGGTTTCTTTGGGTTGATTATTATATTTTAAGATTGGGAAAATTAGAGGACATATTCCTGAGTGTGTTCCATCGTTTTAGAACTTGATTATAATTTTTTTGTTGATTTTATTTTTTTTGTACGTATATTTTTCTGCAATTTTCCTTAAGGGTGGTTTCTTGGGGTTGATTATTAATTATTTCACATTTAATATATCTTAGTTATTATGCGTATGTATTCTACAAACATTAATTTATCATGACAATTGGTTTATTTTGTCATTTTTTATTATTAAACATCAAAATATTGAATGCGATCGAAAGCGACTAAACTCGGTCGAATCTCGATAAAACCAGACCGCGAGGTATATACTTGTAGATTGTTCTTAAAAAGGTCTGAACAAAAAAATTTATTAGCATAAAAATGTAAATCTACAATCACATAAGAAATATAATAATTAAGTAGGGAATAAAATGTGTATTTACAATAGAAAACTTGGTCAGAATAATAATAATACAATCTTACCTTTCGTCACGTCGATCTAGAAAAATTTGATTAGAAAATTATTATTAAGCCACAGTATTCAAAATTATTGAATACTTAATTAAAATGTATTGTAGTCTAATCCATTAACAGATTCCATTGTTTATATAAAAACCTTTACAGTAAAAAAAAGACAATTTCTATAGGTTAAATTTCTAAAAAATTAAATATTAGAGAAATAAAAACTATATGACACAAAATAGCATGTTTGGTTAAACCATTTTTACATTTCAATATATATCTTCTTTAAGTAATCTACTAAAGAAAATGAATAATTCAAAACAAAAATAAAAGCACGCATTTGAAAATTCCCGCAAACGCAAAGATGTCTGAAATGCCATCTAATCTGCATTATCGATAGGTAAGAACTACTCTCTACTAACTCAGGGTTGGGAAACTCATGTCAAAAGTACATAAACAATATTTTTGGTTAAATGGGATTTCAGTAAAGTGAAATTTAGGCTAAATGCGCTTTAGGTTAAATGAGATTTAGGCTGAATGCATTTTAGGTTAAATGGAATTTAGGCTGAATGCGTTTTAGGGTAAATAGAATTTATGTTGAATGGAATTTTGGTTAAATAGGATTAAGGTTAATTAGGATTTCGGTTAAATGAGATTTAGACTGAATGCATTTTAGGTTAAATGGAATTTAGGCTAAATGCGTTTTAGGTTAAATGGAATTTAGGTTAAATGAGATTTAGGCTGAATGCATTTTAAGTTAAATGGAATTTAGGCTAAATGCGTTTTAGGTTAAATGGGATTTAGGTTTAATGGAATTTAGGTTAAATGGGATTTAGGTTAAATGGGTTTTAGGCTAAAAGCATTTTAGAATAAATGGAATTCAGGTTAAATGAATTTTAGGTAAATTGGGATTTAGGCTGAATGAATTTTAGAATAAATGCATTTTAGGTTATATGGGATTTAGATTACATAAGATTTAGATTAAATGAATTTAGGCTGAATGCATTTTAGGTTAAATGGGCTTTAGGCTAAATTCATTTTTGGATAATTGGGATTAGGTTAAATGAGATTTAGGATAAATGGAATTTATGTTAAACGGAATTTAGGTTAAAGGAGATTTAGGCTGAATGAATTTTAGGCTAAATGCATTTCAGGTTCAATAGAATTTATGTTGAATGGAATTTAGGTGAAATGATATTTAGGCTGAGTGCTTTTTCGTTTAAATGGCATTTAAGCTACGTGCATTTTAGTTTAAATGGGATTTAGGCTGAATACATTTTAGGTTAATCGGAATTTAGGTTAAATGGGTTTTATGCTGAAAGCAATTTAGGTTAAATGGTTTTAGGCCTAATTTATCAAGAGATAAAATTTTTTCAAAAATTAATATCTCAAAAACTTATTGACCGAGTTTGATGATCCGAATGTCATTCTTTGTCTTGAATCAAAGTTTATTTGAAAATTTTTGTTACGTAAACATTTTGCTTTTTGCTTGTAAAAAAAATTGTTTATTTATAAAAAGTTAATAAAAAATCATGTTCATCGTCGAATTTCTAAATGAAAAAAATAGGTACCAACTTATTCTTTGATTTTCGGAATAATATTCCGTTGAGAAAAAAAATGGTACGCATTTGATAATAATTACTTTATTTAAAAGTATTTGATGTTTGCATGGCACGATTCACACGAATCGACACGCGCGACGTTTCTTAAAACAATTAAATTCGTCCCGTTTTAATAGAATTTCTTAGAGAGCATTAGTTATATTGGAGAAAATTAAATTTGGTCCATGGAAAGAATGTTAAAAAACGTAAACAAAGTTATATTTTTTGTCGTATTCTAAGCAATCTTTCAATAACAATAGTTCGTTATCATTTAATATATTTATTGTAAAATAAAAATAATATGTAAATTAATAAATCACCTCTTGCAAAAATTAAAAAAAAAAACAAATTAAAATGAAACACCAAAACATTATTTAAAATTACTTAGTATAAAAAAAAAAAAATTATTTTCCGTTACATGTTAACACCGTTACCGTTTTAATGTGTCATTGTAACCCGAATATATTTAAAATTAAATTAGAAGAAGTACAGAGCAACGAATAATTCAAGTCGATGACCTATAAGTATAAATAAACGTTGAAAATTAATATTAGAAAGGAGAATTCATGAAGTTAATCGCTTAATAACAGGAAAATAAGTTTTAATTGGATGTATAATACCTATCTCTTGTTTTATAAAGAGGAAAACTACTATTTTTTAGCTGCAACATTTCTAAAAACCACTTTTTTTATAATCTATTTAACGGTCTAAAATCATAGCATTATCCCAATTAATTTTATGAGTAAACTTTGATTCATGAGCACCAAAATTAGAATAAATTTTTCTCCTACATCTCCTGTTATCATTAACACGTGCTTTTAATGTACTTTGTTTCGTCAATGGAATTAGTTCAACAATTTTAGCAATTTATTTTGCAAACTATTTGGCTTCCTCACATTTTTTATTTGGTTGTTTACCCAATTATACTAATAAAATCGGGCAAGTTCGAGTTACACTCGCATTAAAATCGAGGGTTCCGTACACAAAACAAAATAATTTTTAATATATTTGATACTATTAAATATATAAATATATTATACATATTATATATAATATAATATATAAAATATAATATATAATGAATGTTTTATACAAAATGGACCACCCCCCCCCCCCCCCCCATCTTCCAAAATATTTTACTTAGAGACTTCAAATCTTGTACAGGAATGTACTTTCAGGTGTAAATTACATAAAAATTATAGAGAACGTGATGGTGATTGCGCTGTCAATGAAAAATCCAGAGATTTTAGCAAATATCCATAAAAAATACTCAAAAATCATTTTATTTCCTTAACAACGCTATAATCAACTTCTACAATCATGTTCTCTACCATTTTTTTGTAATCTACACGTGAAAATACATTTGTGTACCAAATTTGAAATCTCTAAGTCAAATTGTTTAGAAGTTATGGGTGGGGGGATACGGTCATTTCTTAGCATTTTTTTTAAATCGTTGGTTTTTGCTTAAAAACACTATGATAACGATCTGCAACAAAGTTCTCTACAGTTTTTCTGTAATCTATATGGCAAACTACATATGTATACCAAATTTCAGCACTCTAAGTACAATAGTTTGGCAGATTTGGAGGTGTCAATGTACACTTTTAGTGCATTTTTGCTAAAAAAAATGACCGTATCCCCCCCCCCCCCCTTATCTTTCAAACTATTTGACTTAGGATGCTGAAATTAGGTACATGTATGTAGATTTACGTGTAGATTACAGGAAAATTATAGAGAAAGTGATGATTATAGCGCTGTCAAAGTTATAACACTAAACTATGGCCCATATGTTAAAAAAATGCTCAAAAATATTGTTATTTCCTTGACAACGCTATGTTCAACATATACAATCATGTTCTCATATACAATAATTTTCCTGTAATCTATACTTGAAAATACATTTGTGTACCAAATTTGAACTCTTTAAGTCCAATAGTTTGGAAGATCAGGGGGGTGGGATACGACCATTTTTTAGCATTTTTTAAAAAAATGGTTTTTTTTTTGCTGAAAAACGCTATGATAACAGCCTGCAACAAGGTTTTCTATAGTTTTTCTGTAATCTACACGTCAAACTACATATGTATACCAAATTTCAGCACTCTAAGTACAATAATTTGTCAGATAAAGGGCAGGAATGTTACAAATTAAACGCATTTTTTTCGAAAAAATGACCGTATTCCCCTCTTATCTGCCAAAATATTTGACTTAGAGAGTTTAAATTTGGTACAAAAATGTAGTATCATATGTAGATTACAGAAAAATTATAGAGATTGTTGTGGTGATAGCGCTGTCAAAGAAATGGCAAAAGTTATCAGCCAAAAAATATCAAAATTTCTCAAAAATCTTGTTATTTTCTTGACAACGCTATGATCAACCCCTAGAATCATGTTCTCTATAATTTTCCTTTCATCTACACGTGAAAATACATATGTGGGCCAAATTTGAACTTTCTAAGTCAAACAGTTTGGCGGCTAGGGGGGGGGGGGGGGGGATACGATTTTCGACAAAGTCTTTCCAATAGGGTTCCGTGCGTACACTTGTGGTGTACGGAACCCTGAAAAGGTTTTTGATAGAAATGATTTATTAATTTACGTAGGGGATTGGGCTCCAAGTTGAACACCCTTTCGATTTATTGCTGTCGAATTTAAACCAAATAAAATATATTAAAATGTTTTATACCGGATGAAAGTACAATTTATAAGGTAACTTATGGCCACAGGGATAAAATTTTATTTTGAACATAAACATTTTTTAAAGCGTTTTTTCTAATTGTTAAAAATTTCGGTCAAAAAAAAGTGGCCTCAATATGGATAGCTTATTAAAAGTCTCTGAAAATTGTAGTAAATAAAAAATGCACATCGTGTAACAATTTTTAAACTAATTTTTAATCATTTTACGGAATTTATCAAGAAATAACATTTCTAAAAACTTCAATTTAATAGCTTAACAGTAAAAAGTAATAAAATATCGAAAAATATTGATATATCATTTTCTCTAACGATAACATCACATTTTATAGTGGAAAATAAAAAAATTTTAATTGGCTCAAAATATTATTGAAAAAAGTGTAAAATCGAAAATATGCAAATAAATACATTGAGATTTTAAGCCTGTCCATCTTAGGGTACATGGCACTATTTTTTAATCCCCAGTAAAAATATATATACGAACACTGAATTAGTAAAATCATGTTAGGATATTATTATACGATAAATAAAGAATATTATAGCGTTAAGAACTCATTCTAAGTCACAAATTTAAATAATTTTACCAACTTGAGAAAAAACTGTTACACAACTTTTTTTAGAAACAAAATTACGTGGTATGTGTAGAAGAAAAACCAACTAGTTTTTTCTTCAAATGTGCATTAAAATCTTCGTCTATACAAACAACAAAAGTGACAGAAAGCTTAAGACGCTGTCACCTTAAACAAAAATTTAAAAAAAAATTAATTATATTATAAAAAATTAATTATATTTCCAATATAATTAGAGATAGGAACTTTGTGCTTTAGCATATCAGCACAATTTTGCTCGAAAATTTTTAAATGTTATAAAACGTCTAAAAACCATATAAAACATGTTTTTAAATAGAAATTTCTTTAAATTAAATCAGCACAAAAAAGCACAATTTTGTCATTTAAGCAGCATAATTTTGTTCGGGTAATTGTGCCGCATAATTAGCGATTTTCAGCATATATTCAGCACATATTTAGCACAATTCGTATAAATTTATATTGATTATTAACGAAATAGTCATATAAAAATTTCAGGAAATTTCCGTTGTTTATGTTTTTCTGTCAATCGTTACTAAAGAATCGCCAGCTATTAAAAAAATTATTTAAATTCGAAAATATAAGAAAAATAAATTGTTTGAACAATGGAATGTAGATTGCGAATTATGAATCAATAACTTTTTTTTAGTTCTTCAATGAAAATTTCAAAAGACTAGATAATTCTAGCTGAATTTAATAAAAATTTGAGTTTAAACAATCAATTAAATTAAATCAATTACCTAAACTGTTTTTCCCTTAGCCATTTAAAAAGTTGTAAGCTTTTAAAATATCTATTTAATTTAATTAAAAAATGATAACAATTGTTTAAACAATTAAAAATGAATTTAAAAATGTAGCAAGCCTTGTATTATGTTAAGTAAAAAAAATTATAAAAAAAATGACATAAGAAAATAATATTTTAGACCTATTTACTTATAAATGCTGAATTTGTGTTTATTCGTTCTTTAAGGCACTCCTAGAGAGTGTTTATATGCAAAAAAATAATAATAATCGACAATTTCTTCCATTTTGAACATTTGTCGAGGTCTCATAAACTTCTGAACCTTGGTCGATAAAATTAAGAACAATTTTTCGCAATTTTCTTAAAGAAGTACAATTTTTTCTTGTATTTCTTATGAGAAAAAGTGACGGTACCACTCAATATTGTTGGATCAAATTAAAAAAAATAGGGGTAAATTTCTTTCTTTTATTTGTAGTCAACTCTCGAGCGCCTTTAAACCATATTTCAAATTTTTCATTTTTTGAACCACCCTACTAGACAGAAACGTCGAGTATTATAGAAAAAATAATTTTAATACCTCAAAGTATAATTTAGACTAAAAAGAAATCAATTTTTCTATATATAAATAAACTGGAGTGTTAAAATTTCAATAACTACTAACCTTCCGTACATAATTTTAGTTGAAACAAGCAAATTGCCTTAAAATTAAGTAGCATATTTAAAGCACATATGATAGCCAATAAAAGCATAATTTCAGCACAATTAGGTATTTTATTTTAGCATAATTCGACCTATTAAAAAAGCACAAATTTCCTATCTCTAAATATAATTAATGCTCTCTGAGAAATTCTATTAGAACGGGACGATTTCAATTGTTTTTAGAAACGTCGTGCGTGTCGGTACGCGTGAATCGTTCCATGCGAATATTAAAAACCTTTAAATAAACCAATTATCAAATGCGTACCACTTTTTTTCTCAACGGAATATTATTCCGAATTCTTCAAAGAATAAGTTGGTATTTTTTTCATCTAGAAATTCGATGGTGAACATGATTTTTTATTAATTTTTTATAAATAAACAATTTTTTTAACAAGTAAAAAGCAAAATGTTTACGTAACAAAAATTTTCAAATAAACTTTGGTTCAAGACAAAGAATGCCATTTGGATCATCAAAATCGGTCAATAAGTTTTTGAGATATTAATTTTTGAAAAAAAGTGGTAACAATATTCAATTTTTAATGACACGAACAAAATTTTTTTTTTTTTTTTTGCAAAACATTTTACGCAGTAATTTTTAGCATAAAATATTATAAGAAAAACAATATTTTACCGAAAAAGAAAATTATTAAATTTTAGGCTGCACGTTTCAGAAATTCTGACTCTGGTGATAAATAATAACAATTTTTATTTGAAATTTACTTTTATAATAATTGTATCAGCTGAATATCATAGCAAAAAACCAGTAATCTAATAAATTTAAAGACGGTAAGATGACATTTTTATTTGGTCCAGGGTGTTAGGGTTAGGGAAAACAGGAAAAATTTGTAAAAGTTCTTGGAATTCGTAGATACCTTTCAAAAATTTCAGTTGTGAATGATGTCATATTAGTGTGGTCTGAAAAAAATCCGCTGACAAGTTGTACCTCGAATATTTATTTTGAGTGTATAATGTTCCCAGTCTTGAAAAATTTCCCGTAGTTTAGGACGATGTCCTTGTCAGAA
Source organism: Ganaspis brasiliensis (assembly GCA_037103525.1). Lineage (NCBI taxonomy): Eukaryota > Metazoa > Arthropoda > Insecta > Hymenoptera > Figitidae > Ganaspis > Ganaspis brasiliensis. Next base: position 2,966,528 of record JAZKLR010000288.1, on the reverse strand, counting down.
TTCAGGGCTAGTTTCTAAGGTAAAAAGTATCTGGATTGAAGTTGGAAACCCTTGAATTCAAAAAAGAAAAAAATTTAGGTCTACCTTCCGAAAGTCGCTCACAGTCACGGAATATGTGTAGGAGAGTTCTGTCGGCGGATCCACAAGGACACTCAGGGGGAATATTCCATCCTATTGTAGCAAAGTGATCCGAAGTGCAGATGTGTGATGTTCTTATTCGTGTTATCAGGTTGCGGAATCTTTTGAGGCACTTTATGTCCTGGAACCAGGGTCTAGGAGTTTTATATGCCACTTTGGGAAAGTAGGCCGAACTAGAGGGAGTGAGAGACTCACCTTTTTTAGGATAAGGCCAGGCAATTCTCAGCCAAACTTCATTATGATTTTTATCAAAGGGTGTCGGGAGTTACTCTTGAATCTGTCCCTTAGACTAGTTAGGGCTGATAAGGAGTCTAATAATATTAGGACCTTTGGAAAGTCTTTCAATTTAATGAATCGTAGGTCCGATATTATGCACTGAAGTTCAGAAGTTTCGACAGATGAGAAATCAGAGTCGGCTGGCCAAGTTCTGATTGTGTTCAGGGAATGTGAAGCTGCATGCCGCTGTGGCGAAGTCAGAAGTCAGCCAGGCCTGACGTGGTATCTATATTTAACTGCATCATTAGTTCGTCCCAAGTGAGGTCGAAGTATGAGGGTTTACTAGTTTTCATAATCATACAGGTCAGAGAAAATAGTCTAGTGTAGGTATTGAGAAGAGAACATTTCTCAACGTATAGGTTGCCTTTTTTCAAGGATAAGTTACGTTGTTTTAATAGCTGAAGCTTTGGAATAAGTGGACTCGCTCTCCAAGAAGTGTTCTTAACCAAAAACCTATTTGAAAGAAGAGTTCTACGGATCTCTAGAGGGTGTTCATTGGCTTCTGCTAGGAGTATCGTATAGGGGGTGGAAGGCATACATCCTAAGAGCCACTCTGAAAGCTGAATATTGAATTCTGTCAAGAATTTCGAGGGTAGAGGGGCAAGCCTGTTCGAAGAGTTAAGCTCCCCACTCAAGGTGAGCCTTAGTCAGGCTCCTGTATACCTTCATTAGAATAAGGGAGATGCACCAGAAGAAACCTTTGCCAGTGCCTTCAGGATACTGACAGTTCTGGTTGCTCTAGCTGTAATAATTTCTACGTGTTTTTTCCATAGCAACTTAGAATCGAGTAAAATGCCCAGATATAAGAGTTTGGGCTCAATTTTAATTTGGGTATCTTGAAAATTAAAGGCAAGGTTCTCGAATTTAATTTTGTTGCTTCTGGTGAAAATACAAATTTGTGTGTTGGCTATGGATATTTCAAGCCCCAGCACAGTGTTCCTCAACCAGTCGCAGGTGGTCTGACAATGTAACAACAAACGGCTAATGTGAAATTGTCCTAAATGGCTACCAGATTCCAAATTTTCAAGATTTAAAATCCTAGCTGCTCCACTTTTTGATATTTTGACGTAAGAGTTCCTGATTTATCATGAAAACGAGTAAAAGGCTATCTATTCAAGAAAATATCGAAATAAGACGTGTCATTAGGTATTATAACTGTAAATGTCGCTATATACGACTTTGTTTAAGGCGAATTACTCTTTAGTAATGCCCCCCCCTCCAAAACCCCACCCCCAAGGATGACAGAATTGCTGATTGAAATAAAACGAAATTTTATCCACGATATTTGAAAATGTTATTGATACTTATCGTTGTAGGATCTTTGACCACCCCTCTCACTCTTATTGACCACCTTTTCCCATTCTGTGGCCCACTATGTAGCCACTCCGACCCCTCCCTCAATGATAACAAAATTGCTTATTGAAATGTGACGAAATTTTATACACGATAATTGAAAATGATATTGATACTCATCATTAAAGGATCCTTGACTACCCCCCTCTCCGCCCTCGTGGACCACCTATGATTCCCTTCTATGATTCATCTTTATTAAGATAGTATTTTTTATAGATGTACTTTTACTTCTGTGAAAAGAACTATCTTAATCAACAGGAATTTAAAATAATTACAAATTTACTATGCTATATTAATTAGTATAAATTAAGACAGTTTTTCTGCCATAAAATAAGTCTTTTAAAAAAGCATTCTATATCTATTGGGAGGCTACATAGAGGGGAAAGGTGGTCAATGAACGCGGGGTGGGGGGGGGGGGGGTTGTCAAAGATCCTACAACGATGAGTATCAATAACAATTTCAAATATCGTAGATAAAATTTCGATTCAATTCAATAAGCAATTCTGTCATTCTTGGAGGGGATCGGGATGGTTACATAGAGGGCTACAGAGAGGGGGAAAAGGTGTTTAATGAGGGTGAAGGGGTTAGGCAACAATCCTACAACAATGAGTATCAATAACATTTTCAATTATCGTGGATAAAATTTCGTTTCATTTCAATAAACAATTCTGTCTTAATTGGGGGGCGGGTGGGGTGGCTACATATAGGCCTACATAGAGGTGAAAAATGGTCAATGAGGGTAGGGGGGTAGTTAAGTATCCTACAACGATGAGTATCAATAACATTTTCAACTATCGTGGATAAAATTTCGTTTCATTTGAATAAGCAATTCTGTCATAATTGGGGGGGGGGCGGGGTGGGTGGCTTCATAGAGAGCTAGATAGAGGGGAAAGATGGTTAATGAGGGTGGAGGGGGAAGTCAAAGATCCTACAACGATAAGTATCAATAACATTTTCAAATATCGTGGATAAAATTTCGTTTTATTTCAATAAGGAATTCTGTCATCCTTGGAGGTGGGGTTTTGGAGTGGGGGGGGGTCCATTGCTAAAGCGTAATTCGCCTTTAATAAAGTCGTGTATAGCGACATTTACGGTTATAATACCTAATGGCACGTCTTATTTCGATATTTTCTTGAATAGATAGCCTTTTACGTGTTTTAATGGTAAATCAGGAACTCTTACGTCTAAATATCAAAAAGTGGAGCAGCTAGGATTTCAAATCTTGAAAATTTGGAATCTGGGAGCCATTTAGGACAATTCCACATTAGCCGTTTGTTGTTACATTTTCAGACCACCTGCGACTGGTTGAGGCACACTGTGGATGGTGTTAAGTCTTCCAGTGTCATTCGGATTTCATTAAGGGGTTGACCCGTGTCTCGGCCGTTTCTTTAATTGTTTTTTGGGAATTTTTTTTAAGGTCGATTAAAACTTACAACTTTGAGTTGTCTACCATACATTTAGTAACTATTGAAGTAAATTTAGAAATTTGTTGAAGTCAAAATAATGAAAACTTTACTTGATACAGCGCGGGGAAGTAATTCATGTAAAAAAAGTACAGCATTGGTCGTCACGATTCCGACCGACTGAGTGATCTAAAATCAAAAAATAAAAAAATCATTTTAATTTGTGTCACTGTAGCTACGAGCTGAACTAGGATTATTTGAAAATAATATATCATGGCGACCAGTTAAAATAACTTATAAATTTCGGATATTTCCAGATCGCCATTTTCCGACATAAAGTCTAACGGGATCTTGGTGTTGATCAAATTCGAGAAATGTTCCCATGAGACTTCTTCAGTGACCAGTCGGTTCGAGGAGTTCGTGCGAATAGGCACTGGTACCGTACTAAGTGTAGCTTGCACAAGCAGGTGGTCCGAAGAGTATGATTCCCCTGATATTTTACAATGCATCAGAGTCCTAAGACTTTCTGAAATCAGAATCAAGTCTAAGTTGCTATTCTCCTAGTCCGTTGAAGAATGATAGGCAGCAATAGAGTCATTGGGGGACACCAATTGAAATTGTTCCATCATCTCCACAATATGAGACCCCCTTGTGGAGTTATGATTAGAGCCCCAGGTCCAAGAATGGGCGTTTAAGTCGTCGCATATTATCATGGGTTTGGATTTGTCGAGTCTATTAAATAGTTCCGACCAACAATTCCCGCGATAGGTATATGGGAGGCGCATATAGGGATATAATTTGGATGGTTCCTATTGCCGTTATAAAAAAAATGCCTATAACATTTATAGATTTTAAAATCACCCTCTAGTACTATTAAGGTGATTTTATAGTGTTTTTTAATTAGAATCAGAGCCCCACCGCCGGGGTTAATTCCTACCCACTCGTCTCTGTAAGTAAAAAAAATTGTTTATTCGCCAATCAGGGATTTTAGATGACAGCCAGGATTCAGAGATGGCCAGTATATCAAGTCCAGTGGTAAACAGGAAAGATTCAATGACAGTTTTCTTGTTCACCACACTCCTGGCATTCCACGTTCCCAGTTTAATGTGTTTGGGGACCGAATCCATTTTGGGGCTGAGTTTGAAATCGCTATAACAAAATACTCTGAATGAGTATTCGGCCTCGAGTAGATCAAAGGCCTTCAGCTAGGGTTCGGTATGTGTAAAGCTCGCTTTTTCAGGGGGGCTGTAAAAATCAAGAAAATCCGAATTGGTTGATGGGAACATTCCCAGGGTCGTTCGGAGTGGATAAGCGGGGGTCTGATGATTTTCCTGCTTGCTCTTGAAACATAGGGGAGACATTAGGGGCCTCCTTCTCCATATCCTGGTCCTCATAGTCTAAGCATTCTGATGAGGGACGTGAAAATGCAGACTCCCTAGAGATTTCCGGATCAAAGTCCCTGAAAAAATTTGGTTTGGTTTTGGATATATAGGCCAAGGCCTCCTTACGTTCGCGATTCTTCAAGTTTTTGATTTTTAGGATCTCAAATTCATGATGATAGATTCTACAATCGCTTGAAGAAACTGCGTGCGCTCCTTTATAGTTAACACAAAATGAGTCTTGTAAGAGACTGAAGCAGTTCTTAGATAGATGTCTATGCGCATAATAAAGGCAGATCGGGATTGTAGAATTAAACTGTATAGCGCCATAGCCGAATTTTTGGCATAAGGAGCATTGTTTGGGTTCAGGGATGATGGGACTGATCTGCATCCCTACATTCCTTATGTATAAAAATCTTGGAATTTCGTTATTGCAAAAGGTGTATTCAACTCGAAACTGAGTCCTGGGAGGGGGGAACCAACATCTCAAAGATCTCTTTGGGCGACCGAGTGATTGGAATATCCTTATTAAATCCTCTCTTATTGAAGGAACCTTCTGGAATGTCTGCTAAGTAATGTCCCAGAAATCTAGGTTGAAGTTCGAGAAAGGTATTGGCATCTTCAAGGTTATCCCAAGTAATTCTGAGCAGATTAGGGCCTATGCGATGTACAATTCTGGAGCTTTGTGGATGGTGTCGACTATGTCAGCAACTGCCAATGGTTCAAATCTGCCAACATAAAGACCCTGTTTGGTACTTTTGAAAAGAGTGTTATACGGTGGAGAGGAGGAATAAGTGTATCTAACATTTTCCAGGAGGTTTATTCAGATTTTGATTCGGATTGGCTGATTTCCCCGACCGGGCCAGACTTGGGTCCGATTGTGAGTTTGGGGTGGGGGGGGGGGGGGAGCTTAGAGGTGGAAGGATTGTGAAGGTCCTTACTGGGCCTCTTGGCTGGTCTCTCTCTTGAAGAGGAGTCGAAATCTTTATGTAAGTTCGTAGAACAGGAGCCTAGAGGGAAGGTATCAAATCTGTTATTATTACTGTTAATCGGAGAAGCGAAGGGGTGGGGCGAAAATTCAAGTCCCTGAATAGAGGCTGGGCTTTGTGCACTCAAGCCACCTAAAGTCGCAGCACATTCAAATTGACCAAAATTGGCGGTTTTTTTAAAATTTGTAACTTTACAAACGCCATAAATATATTCTATATCCTTTTCTTCAAACTTTATAAATGACAATTTATTGAAAATAAAAAAGTGTTTACAGCTAGCAGCTGTCAAGACTTAATATCGTCAAAGCAAAAGATTAATAAAAAAAAAAATTATCATACAAAATGTAAAAAAGTGCACTAATTCTATGTAAAACCCCTCTGTAAACTTTAATTCTTCGGTGGCACGGGTTAATATTGATCGATTGGGCTGTCCTTGTGCACAGCTCATTTTTTTCATATTCTAAAGCAAATTCAGCCCGGCGCGGCGACCTAAGAAATTCAAGCTTTCGCAAAATAACGATCACCCTAACATATGTAACAAATATTTATAATTTCATAATATTTTGTAATTTTATAATTTTATTAAACCTAGAAGGACTAACTTACTTTTCTCACCCTCTAAGGACTAACTGGGGTCCTTTGTTCTTCCAGATTTTAAATGTGTATATTAGGGTGTCCGTTATTTTGCGGAAGTTGGAATTTCTTAGGTCGCCGGGCTGAATTTGCTTTAGAATGTGAAAAAAATGAGCTGTGCACAAAGACAGACCAATTAATTAATATTAACCCGTGCCACCGAAGGGTTAAAGTTTACATGGGAATAGTACTCTTTTTTACATTTTGTATGATAACTCTTTTTTTTATTAATATTTTCCTTTGACGATATGTATTTTTATGGTTTTTTGAGGTGCTGAACACGAATCCGATGTCAAAAATAAGTTTTGACAGCTGCCAGCTGTCAAAAAAGCTGTCAATAAAACTGTCAATTTTTTAAAGACGTCAGTTTTTGTGGGATTTTACATTAATTTACTTATATAAAAGTATTTTAAGAACACTAAGGTCAAACGAAATAGCAATATGTAATATTGACAGTTGACACCTGTCAATTAAGATGTCAAGCTTTTAAAAACGAGAGTTTTTGACAGTTTTTACATTAAATTAATCAGATATGCATATAAAAGTAATTTCAGGACACTGGTGAGATAAACCTAAATAGAAATATGTAATATTGACAGTTGACGACTGTCAATTAAGCTGTAAAACTTTTGAAAAGGCGACTTTTTACATTAAACTACTCATATACGAGTGTTTTTAAGTACACTAAGATTAATTCTAATAACAATATGTAATCTTGACAGTTGACAGCTGTCAATTACGCTGGCAATCTTCTGAAAAGGAGCTTTCTTGTTATCATATATATTCTTAAAAGTATAAGTTATAAGTGTATAAGTTTATAAGACACAGTGCGGCCCAGCAGATTTTGCCCACACCTCAGAATTTTTGTATTTGCAAAAAGTTTTATACTTTGTTACCCAATTACTCTTAACAAAAGAAAAAAATTTTTTTTTTTTTGGTAAATTTCAAACTGAAGTATTTTATAAACAAATCAGCAAATTATAATCGCAAACAATGAATTTGAAAGATAATTTTATCACCTTGAAAGCAAACTTCGAAAAATTGTTCTAAGATTTTTTTTAACAAAGATATATAGGTAATTGTTAAAAAAATAACACTCTTATTTGATTAGGCATAAGTCAAGAACGGTTGATTTTGGAAAAAAATTATTAAAAAAAAATTTTGTCTTTTTATGTGTAGAACCAGAAAAAGATATATATGAGTGATTCTCCTGAAAGGGATCACTTCACGTGTCTCCAACATGAGTTTCCACATTTACAATAGTTTTTTATTAAAATTTTCTTCAATTTGCAATTTTTAAAAAAATTATTATTTATCTGTGTAGATTTATGTATCTTTACGTGTTGTTCTAAGAATTCTATTACAAGTTATTCTTATTAAAAAAAATTTTTGTATTTTGTCGTTTGGTGTTGGTTAAAACTACTAAGCATTTTACGATTCTATTTTAACCTTATTTAAAAAATTTTAATTTAGTATTATTATATAAGAAATTAAAGGTCAGAATCTAACATTTATTTTTCACTATTATTTGTTCCATATAAGATTGAAAATGTTGTTTAAATTATTAGTTAAAGTTGTATTATCAGTGCGAGTAAAAATTCAGATTCATCTCCGAAGCCTTCTTTTCTCGTTAATAAAAGCATATTTTTGAACGTTTGAAACATTATATGTAAGCTATTTCTAAATAAAAGAAAATGTAACCCGAAAATTTAATTTAAATATTAAAAAATGTGCATTTTTCTTTTACGAAACTTTTCATCTCCGAAGCCTTTTTCAAATTTATGAGACGATCTTGTTTTGTTTTTGATTTAAAATTAATTGTTTTGAAAAATCTAACCTTTAGTCAAATGTGATATTTATTTATTTATTTATTTATTTAAGAACATATACGGGCACATAAAGCCCTTTACAAAAAAAAATAAAATTAATATACAATTAAAGATTTACTTCAATTATAATTGCTACTAAGCCGCATTGTTAAGCAGTATATTTCTTAACATATTTTTAAATGTTATCAATGAGACTCCAAAAAACTCCACTCTATCCTGATATACATTGGCTTCCCTGTTAAGCCTACTAAAAAGAGAATTTCTGCTGAAGTTAGTTTTATGTTGATGTATATAAAAAGGTTGATAAGATCTCAACAATTTAATAGGAGCACGACAAAACCGAAGGACATTCAACCAAACCGTTGATTACTTTAAACATAAATAGCAAGTCAGAATATAATAGGCGATTTTCAATCTTCGGTATGTTCAATTCAGATCTCAATATTCTATAATCGTGCGTATAATAATCAAAGTCGATACTCAGCTGATGTGCCGCAAATCTCAAAAATCTATTTTGCACCCGCTCAAGTCGCAAAATATGTACACTATAATAAGGCATCCATACAATAGAAGCACACTCCAAAATAGATCTTACAAACGCAAAGTACAATACTCTTAAAGTCCTCACATTGTTGAAGTTAGTAGCATTACGCTTAACAAATCCAAGAGCTCTAGTAGCTTTGTTGACTACATAGGACATATGTTGGTTGAATGATAGATCAGGTACAAAAATAACTCCCAAATCGCGAACTTCAAATACTCTAGTGAGATAATCACCTTCAACAGCATAATCATATTAAAGTGTAACGGTTTTTCTAGAAAAGGATACATAGCAACATTTGTTTATGTTAAGTAAAAGTTGATTCATGGTACACCATTTCTGTAGCCGATCCAAATCACTCTGAAGCTTTAAACAGTCTTCATAAGATTTTATACTATAGTAAAATTTTAGGTCATCCGCAAAAAATAAAAACTTACAAAACTTAAATACAGAAGAGACATCATTAATAAACAAGATAAATAAAAGAGGTCCCAGGTTAGATCCTTGAGGTACCCCCGATGACACAATAAAATCTCTAGAAAAAGAATTGCCAACACATACACATTGATATCGACCCGTCAAGTAGCTCTTGAACCAATCAACAATGTTCCTACTAATACCCAGTAACCCAAGTTTATTTACCAAAAGACAGTGATCTACTTTGTCAAAAGCTTTGGCAAAATCTGTATAAAGAACATCAACTTGAATCGCTGACTTCAAACTCAAGGTAAGATCACTGACAAAAACGCTCAAATTTGTACTGACAGATCTACCTCTGATAAATCCATGCTGTTCATTAATAATAACATTAGAAACTGAATTGTAGAGTTGATCAAAAATGATGCTTTAAAATATTTTAGAAAAAGCATTTAGTATTGTAATTGGGCGATAGTTTTTTACGTCGTTTTTATTATTATTTTTATAAACAGGAATAATAACCCCTTTTTTCCATAATGTAGAAACTGAGAGTCAGAAATTGACTTACTAAATAAGATATTTAAAGGTTCCAAAAACGCTGAACAGCAAGATTTAATCAGAGATGGAGGAATACCATCAGGACCCGCACGTGTGTTGACCTTGAGTTGCTTAATTTTTTCCGCTATAACTTTTTTCGTTATTACAATAGGATTCAGTTCAACTTCATTCAAAACAGGTGTATCAGCACAATTGCCAGTATTAAAGCTAGAGTTGTAAACAGACTGAAAATAGAGCAAAAACAATTCAGCAATACTATCATTATCAGTGGCATTATTATCATCAAGAAACATATTGCCAGGTATACGAGTCTCTTTGCGCAAAACATTAACATATTTCCAGAAATATTTAGGATTTTCGACTACAGCATTTTCAGTTTTTGAAATATAATTATTATAACATCTTCTAGACAGTGACTTACATTTAGAACGCAGGGTAGAAAATGACTCACAATCCTCCCTCGCATTGGTAAATTTGTACTTCGAGTGCGCTATTTTTTTCAGTAATACTAAACGTTTAAGATCAGGGCTAAACCATTGCGGGTAATTCGAACGGTTAATAGTTTTAATTGGAACAAACAAGTCAATTCCCATGTATATATATTGATAAAATATTTCAACCGCAGTATTAATATTAATAGAATCTAATATCGAAAACCAGTCCAGTGATAAAAGAAAGTCATTTATTGCTGACAAATTCGCATTAGCAAAGTCATAGCAAAAAATGTTGGGAGAACTATTAGAAAAGTAACCGTTACTATTCAAAGTAGTGTATTCCAAATGCAAGGGCGGATGATATGAGTCAGCAGGCAACAGATGATCCAAAGCCAAATTTACAACATAATCATAGGAATTAGTAAATATAAGATCTAAAATTGTTCCACTCGAATTCTTGAAAAAATTAATTTGCCTTAAGTTTAAAAATTCCAAAACATCAGAAAACATATCCAATATTAAGCGTTGTGAACTTGATGCGTTTGACTTAGGCATACAACAAGGATCGACACCATGGGTGTTCCACTCTGCATACGGTAAATTAAAATCACCCATAATAATAAATTTAGCCAGCGGAAATTGGGAGTAAATACCCTCAAATATTTTACATATCTCAATATAACAATCTAATGTACCATTAGGAGGAATATAAAAATTACCAACTATGACAGTATCACGTGAAGATTGGAATTTAACAATAACATGTTCGATACTTTTAATTCCAGTTTCTATTAGTGAGCAGTGCAAAAATTGACTCGCAGCAATCAAAACTCCCCCGCCCCTTGAATAGGTACTAGTATACTGATTTCTGTCACACCAGAATATATCGAAATTACAAAGTCCCAATTCAGAATTTCTAATAGTGTCATTAAGCCAAGTCTCCGTCAAAATTATAAAATTAAAAAAAAATAACGAGCAAAAAATACGTAATAAATTTAATTTAGTTCGAAGTCCCCTGACATTTTGATAATAAAAATTAATTCTAGAAGGTCGAGCAGTATGTACATTTAAATGAGACAAGTTATCACTTACATTTCTATCACTCAGATCGCAAGTAGAGAAAGCATTATAAGATGACGAAGACATAGAGACACCAGTTGAACCATGATGGTGGGGAGAAACTGAAGGAACAGATACACCTACTGAGACTGAAGCATAGCGCTCTCTTGTGGAGAACTCACTGGACTCATTTGATGATTTTTCATCGCAACGATTACAGGATTCGCTTGACGATATACAATTTTGAGACCGTGTTCTCCCTTCCTCCGACGTTCGTTGATCTCCTTCCTCAGGTAATTTGAATGAAGATCTGGTCGAATTGTATTTATGATTATCAATGCAGCTTTCGATGTATTCTTCCTCCACACTTTCCATTCCTTGCTCGATTTATCTTTAGGTTCTATTGCAGTTCCATCAATATAATCAGTCAATTCTTCTAGAGCAAGTACAAACATCATTCCCCACTTCCATACTCCAAAATTGTAACCCTTAAACTGGGTGAGATTAGCAGTGTATTCCATTTTGAAATGTCTATAGTCGCGAATTGGTACGACACAATTTATACGGAGCACTGCACACTTTCTTTATAAAAGTTTTATTTAAACAATTAATTTATTAAAAGCAGTAAAAAAGCTGAACATATATTTAGTACTGACTAAGTCAGTACTAAGCCGTAGTCTAGAGCGTTATCAGTCCGTAATGGTCCCATACAAGCCCAGTACAAAGTCTGCTGTCATCAACTCCAACATTAGTACTAAATCAGCGAAATGCCGGTGGTGTATTTATACATAGGTGTGTTTCAAAATCTTACGTGATAAGGTTAGATCGACGTGGCCAGACACTCCAATATTATTCACTGCATGCACGTGTTTTTTATCGAGGTTTGAGTCACCATAAACCCAATGCTGATTATTATATCTGTTAAGATTATATGTGATGCGCTCCGAAGAAAGGTACCTATACATTTTCGTCCATACATTTAAGTTTTTTGCATAAATTATATCAATGTCCATAACGTAGTTTCCTTTTATACATTTCTTCTATTTTATTCCAAATTTCTTGGGCATTGCGACAATTGAAAAACCTTGAATGGAATTTTACGTCCATTGTACTTAATATTATGGACGCAGCTTTCGATGTATTCTTCTTCCACACATTCCATTCCATGCTCATTTTTTCATCAGGTTCTTTTGCAGATCCATCAACATAATCAATCAATTCTTCTGCACCAAGTAAAAACATGACTCCCCACTGCCACATAGGTAAATTGGAGCCATCATACTTAGTGAAATTACCCACGAGTTCCATTCTTAAATGTCTGTAGTCTCAAATATTGTTATAACACAACTTAAAATGTGAAGCACTGCACGCTTTCCCTATAAAACTATAATAGAGTTTCACGTCGTAAGGCTCAATTCGTACTGAATTTGTTTATAAAATAATGAAGAGAAGATTTTTGCCACTCAATTTCGGGAAAAATAAAATTGCCAAAGATTTATAATTTATAAATCTAGAAAATTAAAATAAAAAAATTAGGAACCAGACTTGGAGTTAGTCTTTTTAACCTTTAAGGTATGTGACCATAAAATGCTTTTGCAGGCCGTAGATTTACAAATTAATTTTGCGCAACTTATGTTTTTCTTTTTGAACCTCTTTGGAACTTATTTAACAAAGAATAATTCAAAAAATTTAAAAATTTCATTTTTTACTTTTTCAAACAAAAACAGGTCCCTTTCAGAAGAATCACCCATATAAACTTATACACTTATCGTCGGGCCTAGTGCAATACCGCGAATCTACATAATTCTACCATAAGAGTTATTTTTAGTTCAATTTGCCATGCAACAAAGTCCTTATTGAAATATGTAGATTCGCGGTATTGCACTAGCCCCGACGTTATAACTTATACTTTTAAGAATATATATGATAATAAGAAAGCTCCTTTTCAGAAGATTGCCAGCGTAATTGACAGCTGTCAACTGTCAAGATTACATATTTTTATTAGAACCCAGTCGAGAAGGGACAATGGAACCAGGCTTGCCCAAGCTTGGTTGAAGCCTGGTCAATATTGGTTGAGGCTTCGTGGGGCAGTGGAACCAAGCCTGGTTCAAGATTGAAATGTAACACGGATTTAAGCGTGGATCGCCAAGCTTGGATCAATCTTCATGGATTCAATAATTAAAAGTTCTGCTTTTAATGCGTAATAAATAATAATAACACTGTGTAACAAAAAAAAAGGTGCCTGCACTTTTATAGAGACCTAGTACAAGTTGTAGATCTAGTAAAACTATGAAAAATGGTATATGAAAAATTTCCCAAACATTCATAACTTCCTTAATTTTTAACGGATTTTCAAAAATTTTTTTTGGTTTGAAAGGGGAAAAGCATACCTTTTTAACTGTGGATTGCTTGTTTACTCTAAATAAAAATTGACGAGACAGCACTTGAAAATAATTGCGATTCTTCGATTTTTTCCCATTTTTTTTAATTTAACGAGGTTTTTAGAATGCTATTTTACCTTAACGATTTTTTTTATAATAATTTCTTGAAAGTACACTTAATTCCGCGTAAAATGAGCATTTTTTGAAAAAGTTTAAATAAAAATTGACGGAGTTACGTGAATTTTAAGATTTTAGAAAATGTTCACTAAATTTGCAAATACAGTGGAAACTCTCTATAACGAAACTCTCTATATGATAAAACTCTCTATAAGGAAAAAGTCAGTACCATTTGGTTGGTTTGTATTGAAATCCGTATTTAGATACACTCTCTATAACGAAGTAGTCACTCTTTATAACGCAATTGTAACTTCCCGAAATAAAAATATTTTTCTCCCAACTTTGTTTCACTTGTGTACTTCTGTGTGCTATTGTTGCTGCTAATAAGTTTCTGATGGTATGTAGACAGATATGAATGTATTCGTTACTGTCGAAAATAAGTTTAGTCTCTGTTTGAGTTTAATAGAAGTTGAATGTGAGTATAATTTAACATGGCTTGCAAAAGAAAGAGTTTTTGTATTGTTGAAAAAGTTTCCATAATTCATGTAATAGAAAACTATGCAGAAATAGACGAGAGCCTTGTTACAACAAGTTCTCTTTCAGATAACGATATTTTAAATTTATTTTTAAAAAATGACGATGAAGAAGAACAGCAGCAGTCAGAAGATCTTGCAACACTGACTACCGAGCAAGCTCTTGTTACAGCCAAAACATTACAAAAATTCTTTTTGTTTCATGAACATGATTTTAAATTATCTGAAGAAATCGACAAAATAGTTAAACAAATCCAAATAAAATATTGGCATAGCAAGAAAAATCAAAGTAAAATTATAGACTATTATAAATAATTATTTTCATGTTCACAAAAACTTAACTTCATTTTCTGTAATTGTGTTTTTTCTTTTATTAATAAAAATTTAATGTGAAATACTGTTTTTTTTTTTTTTTGCTCACTTGATATAACGAGAATTCTATAACGAAACAAATTGCTCGGTCCCTTCAAATTCGCTATAGAGAGTTTTCACTGTACTTCAAATTTGATGGGTAATTTTCATCAAGGAGCTTTTTAATTTTTTTTCATTAAATTCAATTGACTAACTCGAAAAGCAAGTATCTCACACTGTCCTTTTGATAGATTTAATATTGCGTGTCGTTCCCCTGTTCTTGATGCAGAGGGAAGATGTTCATCAATTTCATAATTATCATCTTCACTATCATCATCTTTAGGATTATCATCTTCAACATCATTTGTTTCATGACGATCAACGAGCTGAACCTTCTGTGATTCACGAATTGCAATTGAATTTTCCACCTCATTCAGGATTTTTGGTTTCGTTACTTTTAAAATCAGCATACTTTATGTTTTTTCGTGTTTAGTACTGATGACAAATTACATTTGTTGTTCGGAAATAGCATTTCTTTGGCCTATGATAAGGTTGATGATGCCATATCATTGGAGAAGATAGAGAAATTCGAACTTTCTGGGCACTTTTCGATTTCCATTTTTTGAATTTTGAAGATCATTCAACACATGCAAATTCTAGTTCATACCAGCGATCAGAGGTGGTATAATTAGGTTTAAAAAAATTGTTGTAGCCATCAATCACTGCAGTGTTATTTTCTATTTTCAAACGATGCATTTTATCAAGCAAAAAATCACATATGAAACAAAACTTATTTCTATTGTTACACATATAATCATAAATAAAGAATGAGCACTGAAACTGTTGTTTTCCAACATGCTGTTGGAGTGTGCTGAAAGACAAACTGTAACAAATACAATGTATTTGATGAGTCTTCCCTATTTTTTCCTTTTTACTTTTTTGTAACGATACTAAAATTTTTTTCTCATATATCGTTGCAAATAAATCAGACGAAAAAGGAAAGAATAACGATAAGTCCTTAAAGGGCTAAAACAATTTTTTTTTAAATAAATTATATCACCTTTGATCGCTGATATGAACCACAATTTGCGTGAGCGTTATTTGTTCTTTAAAATTTATGAAATGGAAATTCAAGACGATTAGAGTATTTGAATTTCTTTATTTTCTCCAATAATATGGCATTATCATCCTTACAAACAACCAAAACATTGCCACTTTTGCATTGAATAAACCTAATAAAGCATATATTCCACTTGGATCAAGATCAAGGGAACGACACGCAATATTAAATATAAATATTCAAAAAATATTAAATCTATCAAAAATACAGTGTGAGATACTTGCTTTTCGAGTTAATCAATTGAATTTAATGAAAAAAAATTAAGGTATTAGTCGTGTAAAATGATTTTCGTCAGATTTTTTTAAAACTTTGTATCTGTATTCATGAGGTATTTATCTATGAAATAAAATCTATCCTATTAATTTTGACCACTTCTGAGCTTCAAAATATTAATTCAAAGTTTATACCTTTTACATGCAATAGCACAAAATGCATGTAAAAAATGTCTCTTATATTCAATTATAAAAAAACAAGTCGTCAGTTTTTCAAATAAAACTACTAAGTTACACATTGAGATAAAATAAATCCTTTAAAAAAAAAATTAATTTTATTGACCACGCCGTATAAAAAATACAATAATTTAAAAATTCATAATTTTTTATTTTCACGTGGTTTCATTGAAAAATGTCGAAAACGTGTAAGCAATACATCACGATAACTTACAGTACCTGACTCAAAATCGTGAAAATTACATATATTACATTAGAAAAGGTCACAAGGAAGCAAGTGAGTTGATATAAAAGTTTATTTTTTGTTCTTTTTATTTTGCGGGAGTTTTGCGGGAGCATTTACGCGACTAATACCTTAAAAAGCGCCTTGATGAAAATTCCCCATCAAATTTGAAGTATTTGCAAATTTAGTGAAAATTTTCTAAAATCTTAAAATTCACGTAACTCCGTCAATTTTTATTTAAACTTTTTCAAAAAATGCTCATTTTACGCGGAATTAACCCATTTAGTCCCAAGTGTCCGTTTTTTCTTGTCTACTTTCAAGCTTATCGTTTTACATGTTTGAGCTGTAGAAAAAAATTAGCATAGAGGATTTTTTATGTATTTGAGTGTCCTCTTTCAGAATCTGTAAGAAAATTTAAAATCGGACGTAAGGAAAAAAAGTTACAATTGTTTAAACAAAAAAAGAGCGTGATTTTTTAATATTTTATTTGCTTTAAATAAAATTTTCTAATCGAAACCGATATAGAAAAATTTTAGATTAGCAAAATATCGCGTCCAAAATGTTGGGGCTTTCAGATAGGAACGATAGTAATTGTTGATTTTATCCGAAAACAAAATGGCGCCTTCAAAATGGCCGCCAAAATTTGAAAGTTTTGAAAAATACTTTAATAAGAAAATTAACATATTTTTTTGAAACGAAAAATGCTTAAATAACATAGAAAACTACCGTACTATAACAACATTTTGGTTTGTCGATGTTATTTAACAATGTTATAAAAAATTGTTATAAACAATTAGCAAGGTACCGATTTCTGAAGATACAAAAAAATAGTTTTTCTTGGCAGATTATTTTGTTTCAACATAGAAGAGCTCTCAAAGATGCACACTTTTATCCGTCATTGTTTAACAATGGTTAACAATGTTATAAACAATTAGCAAGGTACCGATTTTTGAAGGTACAAAAAAATAGTTTTTTTTGGCAGATTATTTTGTTTCAACATAGAATAGCTCACAAAGATGCAGGCTTTTATTCGTCATTGTTTAACAATGTTTAACAATGTTATAAACAATTTTTATAAACAATTAGCAAGGTAGCGATTTCTGAAGGTACAAAAAAATAGTTTTTTTTGGCAGATTATTTTGTTTCAACACAGAAGAGCTCTCAAAGATGCAGACATTCATCCGTCATTGTTTAACAATTGTTAACAATGTTATAAACAATTTTTATAAACAATTAGCAAGGTAGCGATTTCTGATGGTACAAAAAAATAGTTTTTTTGGCAGATTTTCTTGTTTCAACATAGTAGAGCATATAAAGCTGCAGACTTTCATCCGACATTGTTTAACAATGGTTAACAATGATATAAACAATTTTTATAAACAATTAGCAAGGTAGGGATGACTGAAGGTACAAAAAAATAGTTTTTTTTGGCAGATTATTTTGTTTCAACATAGAATAGCTCACAAATATGCAGGCTTTCATTCGTCATTGTTTAACAATGGTTAACAATGTTATAAACAATTTTTATAAACAATTAGCAAGGTAGCGATTTCTGAACGTACAAAAAAATAGTTTTTTTTGGGCAGATTATTTTGTTTCAACATAGAAGAGCTCTCAAAGATGCAGACTTTCATCCGTCATTGTTTACAACATTGTTAACCATTGTTAAACAATGTCGGATAAAAGTCTGCAGCTTTGAGAGCTCTTCTATGTTAAAACAAAATAATCTGCCAAAAAAAAACTATTTTTTTGTACCATCAGTCATCGCTACTCTGCTAATTGTTTATAACATTGTTAACCATTGTTAAACAATGACGAATAAAAGCCTGCATATTTGTGAGCTATTCTATGTTGAAACAAGAAAATCTGCCAAGAAAAACTATTTTTTTGTACCATCAGAAATCGGTACCTTGCTAATTGTTTATAAAATAGAATTTTATTTTTAATGCTACATAAGAGTTTTACATCTACACAAGCCGTTTCTCTACAATTAGTTGTCATACTTTTCTAAACCTAAATTTAAAAAAAAATCTTAAATTATACGTATCATATTTATCATATTAAATTTATTGTCTTAACACTGATTCTATTTTGTATAAATTTAAACACAGTCTTCTATCTCTCCCTTCCGTTAGTTTCTTGAGTAATATCTTCCTTTTGTCCTTCCCGTCCTTTTCCTCGTCCCATTTTCTCCAGCTTTCTCTGTATTCTACGTCTAATTTTTCTAATACTTTTTTACAGCTTATTACATGTTGTATGGTTTTCTTTTCCTTTTTGCAAGATCTACATTTATCATCATTAAAGCCCTTCTTGTTTTCTTTGACTGCGTTCCCGCATCTCCATCTAGCCCATGTTTCCTTTTCCCAAGTCATCGTGTTCTTTTCTTTCCAGTATGTCTCCATCTCTATGTTTTTCTTAATTTCTTTATAGTAGTTACAAAAACTTGAATTGTCCACCTTTATCCAATCGTTCTGTATATCTTGTTCTTCTGCACGCTTTTCTGTTTCAACAAGCGTTTCCACAATTTCTTCTTTTCTATTGCCTTCTCCTATCATTTTTATTATCTGTCCATCTCCAACTCTTTTTAGTGCCTCTTCTAATTCTTTCCCCCAACTCGTTGGTTTTTTATTCCTAATGTTTCTTATTTCCTCCCTCATGCATTTCCTCGGCCACCTATTTTCTTTCATTGACATTAACTTTACTAGAAATGTTCCTGCTCTTTTCCTTGCTTCGAGTTCTATACTTCTTCTTCCACTTTCCAATTTCCACAAATAATCAGGAGTATTTTTTGCCAATCCCATACTTGTTTTTGCGTATCTAGCCTGTATCTTCTCTACCACCTCTCTTCTTTTCCATCCCCATATCTCAACTCCGTACAAAGCGGCAGCTTTAACAGTCGCATCCATGAAAAACAATTTTCTATTTAAGTCTGTTATTTTTGCTCTATGCGTTTCACTCCATACTTTGTTGATTAATTGTTGGGTTCTCCCTGAGATTTTTCTAACATGTGTATTGTATTGATGGCCTGCGGCGAACCAGAATCCTAAGTAATTAAATTCCTTGACTACTTCTATCTCCGTTTCTTTATATCTCCAACTCTCGTTTTTTCTCTTTCCGCCATTTCTAAAGACCATTATTTTAGTTTTGTCTGTGTTTACTTCTAGTCTGTTTTTATCCGTCCATTTCTCTAAATTTTTTATCATTTTATTCAGTTCCTTCCCATTTTCTGCTATAATTACCGCGTCATCTGCATAGAGTAATACATAAATTTTGGTATTAGAGCCCGGTCCCACAGCCATTCCTCCATCTCCTTTCCTTCTTAATTCTTCTTCTAAATCATTGATATAAATATTAAATAGAGTGGGACTAAGTGGGCAGCCCTGTCTCACTCCTTTGCTTGTTTTAAACTTTTCCGTTTTCTCATTTCCTACTAATACTTCATTTTCCGTATCCTTATAAATTTCCTTAACCACCTCCAAAAATCTGCCATTAATTCCCATTTGTTCCATTTTTGTCCATAGCCTCTCTCTATCCACCATGTCAAAAGCCTTTTTAAAATCAACAAATGCTGCGTACAACTTGCCTCTTTTTCTATTCAAACTGTTTCCTACTAGTGTATTTAAAACAAATATTTGGTCCACGGTGCTTCTTCCCTTTCTAAATCCTCCTTGTGCCTCTGTTAGTTTATTTTCTTTCTCCAATTTGTGATTTAACCTTTTAACCATCACTGACGCTAGAATTTTGTAACCTGTATTCAATAATGAAATCCCTCTGTAATTTGTTGTTAAATTTTCATCTCCCTTTTTATAAATCGTATAAATTGAAGCAGTACGCCAACTTTCAATTAATTTTTTCTTTTGCCATATATCTTTTATCACTTGTATTAGTTCCTCTATTCCATCCTCTGGCATTCCTTTTAAAAATTCTGCTGTAATTTCGTCTTCACCCGCTGCTTTGCCTTTTTGCAATTTCTTTATAGCCAGTATTATTTCCTCTCTTTCCAAAGGTCTATTAATATCTACTTCCATTTCCTCTTCTTCTGCCTCAGCCTCTATTTCTATCCTTATATTTTCTGTTTCTCTCTTTGAATTTTCCTCATTACTTTTCAATTTATCCCTTCTATTCAAACTGTCTTCCATCGGTTGTCTCTTTTCTTCTGCTTCATTTTCTAGACGCTCTTCTACTCCTTCTAGTAACTTCTTAAAATGTTCCAACCATGTTTCTTTCTCAATTTCGTTGTTGACAGTTCTTTTTGTCTTTCTGTACCAATTCATTGCCTTCCACCATTCCGTAATATTTTTGCTTTGAGCTACCTGCTTCTGTTTTTCATCTAGCCATTTCTTTATCAGTCTTTCTCTTAATTCTTTCAATTCCTTTCTACATGTCATGTACTTTTCTTTATTTTGCCAATCCCGGTCTTTTCTGAAACTATGTAATAGTTTGAATAGTTCTCTTGTTTTAATTTTATATTCTCCATTGTCCCAAGATTCTTCTCTTTCCATTTTTCCTCCTCTCTTCGATATCATTCCAATACCTTTTGCTGCTTCGTGTATTGTCTCTGTTATGTTTTTCCATCTCGTCTCAGGATCAGGATTTTCTTCTTTCTTTCTTTTTTCCCAACATTCTTGCCACTTCTGTTGAAATTCTTGTGCTTTCTGTTCTTTCCATCTTAGTCGTCTCTGTCCTTTATCTAGTTTTAATTCTTTTTGTTTCTCGCCCCACTTAACTCTGTAAAATACTGGTAGATGATCTGAACCTTCTTGCATTGCTATCCGTAATCCCTTGAACCACTCTGGTGAAATGTTTTCCTCGTCTATTTTAACCATAACTAGATCTAGGACTCCTCCTAATCCTTTTCCGTGACCAACGCACGTTATTTTTCCTTCACTGTCTTCTTTCGTTCTTCCATTCATAATAAGCATTGCCCTTGTCTCACACCATTCAATTAAGAGTTTGCCTTCTGGTCGCACTTCTTTATCTTCTGAATTTCTTTTTATTACTTTTGAACTATCTCTTTTGTCCCCTTCCGAGATTCCTTGTTTTGTTCCTATTTTGGCGTTCAGGTCTCCTGCTATTATTACTTTGCCGTTATATCCTTCTATCTCATCCATTCTTTGGTCCAGCTTTTTTAGGAATGTTTTTAAGTTAGTGGGTTTATTGTTATATCCTGTTATTAATAAATAGTGGTCTTCTTTCTTTCTCTCGTGCAATTCTAATTGCACTCCATATTCCCATTCTGTTTGTTTAATATTTGCCTTTATTTTCTTTTTTATTCCAACTAGTTGTCCTCCACTTGCACTTCCTCTATTCGAACACCTTTCAGCTTTCTTGCCAAACCATTTAAACTCCTTATCCAATGTCTTTATAGCCTTTTCCATCCGTTTTTCTTCTAGAAAGGTTTCTTGAAAAACTACAACATCCGCACATTTCCAGATTGCTCGATTTTTCATAACATTTTTTATACCCTGTACATTCCATTGTAATATTGTTAACTCGCCGGTATCATTCTCTTCTTCCCCTTCCGCTAGTCTAAAAAATTTCTTTCCCTTAATTTTGTCCTATTTTGATAATTATTTTCTAATTCTGACTTGAGTCGTAATTCTCCTCTTAGTTCGTCCCACTCTAAGCATGTTCCGTCTATCCACAGTTTTTGATATCCTTCGTTTGCCACCTTTCCTTGCCTTCTCCAACCTTCAGCCTCTTTCTTTAACCATTTCTGTATCGATTCCTGCCTCTCTGTTAAATCATCTGTGAACCACACTCCCCATCCTAGGGCTCTCAAAATCTTCTTGTTTTTTAGTGCGTTTATTTTTGAAGACAAAGCTTCGAAAGTCACCTTCCACCCTTCTTCATTTCTTTCTAACCTATTTATTCTGGTCTTCAATTGTAATTCATTTAAAATCCAGTTTTCTAACTCTTCTTTCTTTTCTTTTGAAAGGAGTGTTAAGCCTGTCATTATAACATTATTTTTTCTCATCCTTCTTTCTTTTTTCTCTTTATCCCATTCTTCATCGCTTAGTCCTTGAGGTGGTGTATTTTCCCACGTTGTTTCTCGGTTATCCATGCCCCCATCCACGACCCTCGACCCTCCTGATGTTGCTTCAACATCATGTGTCAGGGTCGTCGCTTCAGTCGACATCGAGTTTCCCGAGTCACTTAACCTCAAACAACTTGTTTGCCTTCTTTCTACTTGTGTCATTTCCAAATCTTTCTTTCTTGCCTGTTCCTTTTTCATGTTGCTCTTTATTGTCGTTTCACTTTTCTTAATTATTTTTTCACTTGTCATCTGATACTTTATTTGCTCATACTTTTCCTCAATGATCGTTAAATTATCTTTTAACTTATCTATGTCTATTTGCCTTATTTCTAATTCTATTTCAAGTTCATTAATTTTTAACTGACTTTTTTCTAAATCTCTTTTTAAAAAATCTATTTGTTTATCTTTTTTTAAACCCTCTTTTTCTAGCCAATTTTCTTTTTCACTATCTCTTATAAATTCTGTTCTCATCAAGTTTTCTAATTCTGCCATTCTTCTATCCCACTTTTCCTCTTCTTTTTCTGCTCGTCTATCAATGATATATTCTATTAACGAAATCAATTTATTTTCTAAACTTTTGCTTATATCACTTTCTTTTTCATTAACTTTTTCACCACTGACCGTCAATTTCCTACTTTCTGTCTTTTCTCCTAATTCACTATCTTCTAACCTCTTTTTAAAATTATTTTCATTTTCAATTTTTTCTAATTGCTCACTTTCTGTCACTTCTCTTTCATCACGATTTTCTAGTCCATTGCCTAAATTATTTTCTCTTCCAACTTCATTGTTTCTTA
Organism: Ganaspis brasiliensis; assembly: GCA_037103525.1. Lineage (NCBI taxonomy): Eukaryota > Metazoa > Arthropoda > Insecta > Hymenoptera > Figitidae > Ganaspis > Ganaspis brasiliensis. The sequence continues at coordinate 2,943,514 of JAZKLR010000288.1, read as the reverse complement.
TTTGATCTTCTAATTCCTTATCAGTTTTATCATTTTGTATCCTCACTGTGTCTTCACTATCCTCTAACCTTTTGTTAAAATGATTTTCATTTTCAAATTTTTCTAATTGTTCACTTTCTGTCACTTCTTCGTCACGATTTTCTATTAGTTCATTGCCTAAATTATTCTCTTGTTCGACTTCTTTGTTTTTTATTTGGCTCTCTAATTCCTTATCAAGTTTATCTTTTTGTATCCTCATTTCTACTAATTCGCGATTAACTATATTTGCTTCTATCTTCCAATACGTTTCCAATTTTCTTTCATTTGTATTTCTTTCTCTATTTTTACATCCTGTCGATTTTGGTTGTCTGCCCTGTCTTTCTAAATTCATGTGTTTTTGTTCTTTTGTTTCCTTTTTGGATAGTCTGCCTCTCCGTCTTGGTGTTTCCATTATTTCTTCTTCAATTTGGTTAATTTTTACTTCCGCGCCTTTCTTCTTGTTTTGTGTTTCTCCTGTATTGCCTGCCATCTGTAGGCCTTTATCCTTAGCTGCTTGTTCGCTTCTTGCCTCAATATCAATTTTCCCGCCTTTGCCACTACTTTTGCCGCCTTGTTCGTCTACACCGTCCGCCATCTTTGTTTCACTCTAACCCCTTTGTCGCCACTATTTACTCCGATTTTTTGCTGTTTTTCACCTTCTTTTCGCACTGAATTCTTTTGTCTCACAATCTATTTCACTTTCTCTTTCTTTTTAACTCACTCTTATAACTTTCAATAAACTTGTTCACTTAAAAAATACTCAAAAAGCGCGAGCGATCTCAAGCACGCCCGTACATATCCGCCACCTAGCGGCCCTTCCTAATTGTTTATAAAAATTGTTTATAACATTGTTAACTATTGTTAAACAATGACGGATAAAAGTGTGCATCTTTGAGAGCTCTTCTATGTTGAAACAAAATAATCTGACAAGAAAAACTATTTTTTTGTATCTTCAGAAATCGGTACCTTGCTAATTGTTTATAAAAATTGTTTATAACATTGTTAACCATTGTTAAACAATGACGGATGAAAGTCTGCATCTTTGAGAGCTCTTCTATGTTGAAACAAAATAATCTGCCAAAAAAAAACTATTTTTTTGTACCTTCAGTCATCGCTACCCTGCTAATTGTTTATAAAAATTGTTTATAACATTGTTAACCATTGTTAAACAATGACGGATGAAAGTCTGCAGCTTTGAGAGCTCTTCTTTGTTGAAACAAAAAAATCTGCCAAGAGAAACTATTTTTTTGTACCTTCAGAAATCGCTACCTTGCTAATTGTTTATAAAAATTGTTTATAACATTGTTAAACCTAGTTAAACAATGACGGATGAAAGTTTGCAGCTTTGAAAGATTTTTCATGTTGAAACAAATAATCTTAAAAAAAAACTATTTTTTTGTACCTTTAAAAATCGCTACCTTGCTAATTGTTTTGTTTCAAAAAAATATGTTAATTTTCTTATTAAAGTATTTTTCAAAACTTTCAAATTTTGGCGACCATTTTGAAGGCGCCATTTTGTTTTCGGATAAAATCAACAATTACTATCGTTCCTATCTGAAAGCCCCAACATTTTGGACGCGATATTTTGCTAATCTAAAATTTTTCTATATCGGTTTCGATTAGAAAATTTTATTTAAAGCAAATAAAATATTAAAAAATCACGCTCTTTTTTTGTTTAAACAATTGTAACTTTTTTTCCTTACGTCCGATTTTAAATTTTCTTACAGATTCTGAAAAAGGACACTCAAATACATAAAAAATCCTCTATGCTAATTTTTTCTACAGCTTAAACATGTAAAACGATAAGCTTGAATGTAGACAAGAAAAAACGGACACTTGGGACTAAATGGGTTAAGTGTACTTTCAAGAAATTATTATAAAAAAAATCGTTAAGGTAAAATGACATTCTAAAAACCTCGTTAAATTAAAAAAAATGGGAAAAAATCGAAGAATCGCAATTATTTTCAAGTGCGGTCTCGTCAATTTTTATTTAGAGTAAACAAGCAATCCACAGTTAAAAAGGTATGCTTTTCCCCTTTCAAACCAAAAAAAAATTTTGAACATCCGTTAAAAATTAAGGAAGTTATGAATGTTTGGGAAATTTCTCATATACCATTTTTCATAGTTTTACTAGAGCTGTGCAGAAACTCGAATTTTGCATGGGATCGAAATTCGAACCGAACCGAGCCCATGTAAATTCTCATGGAGAGGATCGAATTTTACAATTTTGCAAAGCTCTAAGTTTTACTTGACCTACAACTTGTACTAGGTCTCTATAAAAGTGCAGGCAACTTTTTTTTTTGTTACACAGTGTAATGAAAATAATAATAATAAGAAAAATAATAATAATAAAAAAAATAATAATATCCTTTTTATAATAATGGTATCCTTTTTGCGAAGGAAAGGCCATGAAGTTCTTCAAGAAGAACCCTCTGAGAACATACCATCAGTTCTCACAACAACACCTTTGCAGACAGTTGAGTATGTAAACATAAGAGCAAGGGAAACCAAAATCCATCTTAAGGTTTCCATTAAAATGGACAAAATGGCTGAAGCGAATAGAGAAATTTCATTACTTCCAGAGGATGTAGATCTCTGGACATTGAACTGTGCAGTCTATGAAAAAGCAGTTTCCTTGGTTCGTGACAGTAACAGAAAATCTGTTTCAGAACGCGTTGCCAAGACCTGTAAAAAAATTAGGCAGGTTCAGTTCAAAATTGGGGTGGCTAGGCGGAATGCTTCTCACCTTCAGAGTGTGATTGCTTATCTGGAGACGAATCGGAGATTTACACCTAGAGTGTTAGAAATATCCCGATCTCTGAAAAGATTGCATCATACTTTAAATAAATCTAAGCTGCAGACCATCAAGCAGCATTGGACTGAGAAGATACGTTCTCTTGTAGTCATAAGAGAACGTTTAGAACGTCGGGTTAAGTGGATAAAACAAAATAATGTTTTCGAAACTAATCCTTCCCGCCTATTCGGTATAACATCGCCGGTCGTTGACAGACCACCATGTCGCGAAGAGATCGAAAACTTCTGGAAAAACATCTATGAAACCTCATATTCGTTGAATGAAGAAGACGCTTCTTTGCCTCTTTTCCGTAGCTTTTGTCTTAGACAAGGGCTTGACCATCATGCGGAGGAATGCCCATCAATTACTAAGGAGGAAGTGAGAAATGTAATTGCTAAAACTAAAAACTTTTCAGCGCCTGGGCCGGATAAAATTAACAACATGTGGTGGAAGAAGTTTACTTCCACACACCAACACCTGCCCCGCATATTCTCAACTTTTCTCAACGGAGAACATCCCGTACCACAGTGGTTGGTGGATGGACGTACGGTACTATTGCCAAAATGTGGAGATTTGACTTGTCCAAAGAATTACAGACCAATAGCTTGTCTTAACACCTGCTACAAGCTATTTACTGGTATCCTTAAGGAAAGAATTTTGTCATCTATTCAACCAGTATGGAGTACAATAGGCGAACAACGAGGATGCAAGAGAGGTCTGGCAGGTTGTAGGGAGAACCTACTGATTGATAGGTGTGTCACCCAAGACTCGATATTTTATCGACGAAACTTGTCCATGGCTTGGATTGACTACCGTAAGGCGTTTGATTCCACCAGTCATGAGCTTATTATTAAGCTTCTTGAATGTCTTGCGGTACATCCAGACATAGTGAGATGCTCGAGAGAGCTTATGCTTTTATGGAGAACAAGGTTTGTATTAACATCAAACAAGCAACAGGTGATGACTGACGTCATCATCTACAAAAGAGGAGTTTTCCAAGGCGACTCTCTTAGTCCTCTATTGTTTTGTATCTCTTTCTTGCCTCTGTCTGTTGTGCTTCGTGAAAAACACTCTGGATACTTGTGTGGAAAACCAAGACATAGAGTTCACAAGATTAAACACCTGTTTTACATGGCCGATCTTAAGCTCTATGGCTCCAGTAAGGAAGCATTAAAAATTCTAGTGTTTGCAGTGGCCAAGTATTCCAGTGCAATTGGAATGAGCTTTGGACTTGATAAATGTGCTGTTGTCCATATGAATAGAGGAAGACTAGAAACATCTGAAACATCAGGCGATTTAGATGATCTTCAGCTTATTGGTGGCAACACCATTCATCATCTTGGTGAAGGAGAAACTTACGCATATCTTGGAATTTCACAATCGGAAACTCAAGATGTGCGTGGGCTTAAAGATCAACTCCGAATTAAATATCGAGGTCTTCTCAGAAAAATTTGGTCATCCGAATTATCAGGGAAGAATAAGATACAGGCCACAAATGTATTAGCCATTCCTTTAATACTCTATACATTTGGGGCTGTTAAATGGAATGTGGATGAGCTGAAGATACTGGATAGACAAACGCGCAAGATGATGACAGTACATCGATGCCATCATCCAAGGTCTTCCGTAACTCGAATATACCTTCCGCGAGATCAGGGAGGAAGAGGGTTACTAAGTTTAGAGTGTCTTCATCGCCGTATTGTACTGGCTGCGGCATGCTCAGTGATGAATAGTACGGATCCTTTAATGCAATTTGTCCATCATCATGAAGTTGCAAATAATGGGGCATTTTTATATCAAGCGGCAAATAGAGCGGCAAAGGAACTTAATCTTCGATTTGATACAAATAATACCGAACATGGAATAGCGTCATTACCACCTTTGATGCTCAAAAAACATGTAAAGAATGCAGAACATGTACTTCTTTTAGAAAAACATGTTAGTAAGCCTGTTCACGGACAATTTTATAATATCGTCAGAGAAATGGGATTGTCTGTAGGTTTGTCTTTTGCATTCCTTAAATCGGCTGGATTAAAATCGGAGACAGAGGGATTTTTGTTCGCTTGTCAGGATGGAGTGATTAATACTTTGGTGTACCGCAGCCGTGTGATGCATATACCTGTTGACGATTCCAACTGTCGTGCATGCAAACAATACCCGGAGACACTTAGTCATATATTAAGTGCCTGTCCGATTTATGCATGTAACAGATATATAGAAAGACACAATGCTGCACTGAAGGTTTTGTATTACCACCTTCGTCACCAGTACGGTATAGATAAGGAGCCCATTCTGCCGTATGCCCAAATGGATCAAGAATCCGTTGTAGAAAATGACCAGTGCAAGATCTACTGGAATTTTTCTTTCCCCACCACTCATCATATCAGTGCCACCAAGCCTGATATGGTCCTCCAAGATCATAAAAGTAAGATCATTTATGTAGTTGAGTTTTCGGCTCCTGCCGAGAGAAACTTCATTAAAAAGGAGGATGAGAAACGGATCAAATATCAAGAGCTCTTATTCGAATTGAGTAAAATGCATCCAGGATATAGAGTCCATTTGATTGTTTTAATGCTCGGCTGCTTAGGAGGGATGAAGGCTTCATTTGTGAGCCAACTGAAGAAGATCCCAACCTGCGAACGTCAAGCCAATTTGTTAGCAGGTAGAATGCAAAGAGCAGTTCTTTTGAATTCTTTTTTTGTGGTCCGACAGCACTGTTCCTTGTAAAAAAAACATCTTTAAAGGTAGCTCTAAAAAAGCATCCAACAATTTCATGTCGGCCGCATAAGAACATCGGCGGCAATGGACATGAAGACCCAAAGAACAGAATGCTGAAACTGTACAGAGTAAAAAAAAAGAAACTTTTGCTTACCTTCCAGGACGGAAGGAGCAAAAGTTGATAAGATTATGTAAAGCAAGAATTGGGAGAGGTTGTTTTAGTGCGGTATTGCCACAGGATGTGGTCAAGTCCCACACGAACAAGTGCGTAAATGCATTTTTTCCTCTCCTAAACTTGTTTTGTAAAAAAAAAAAAAAAAAAAAAAAAAATAGTAATAATAGTTTAAGACTAATAAGACAAATAATTGTTTAAAAAAAAATTAACAATAATAATAATAATAAATAAATACAATTAATTTTAAATTTATTTTAAAAAATAATCTTATTTAGACACTATTTTTTTAAGTTTAATTTATTTATTTTTTTTATTCAGGAGGATATTTATTACTTAATTGATTATTTTGTTTAAATTTAAATATTTTTTACAATTTTAACGCCATACATCACATATTTTAGTTAAGCACTTATTTTACCTAAACACAAACATACACTTAGGAATTAAAATATTTGACGGATAGATGATTCGAACCCTCGACGCACGCACACGAATTAAGCGCTGTACCACGGGACCACGCAAGCTTAGGAAAGCAAACTGGAAATCGCATTCTTTAACCTCATACTTGTCAGGGACGAATCATTTTTTTTGCATTATGTTTCGTATTACATTAAATTTTTTATAAACAGTTATTCAGAAATCAATAAATATATTAATTATGTTGATTATTGAATTCGACAAATAAGCCGTTTATATTTTTTCAAGTTTTGTTTTTATTTTTGTTTAATTAAATTTAAATAACGTTTGAAACACTATATTTAAAAATTTGTGATAATATTTGTATTAACATTTAATTTCAAAATGTTTAACAATAAATAAAAAAAATACATAAATGCATAATACATAACCACGTAATATCTAGAAAAATTCATTAATTTAATTTAAACTACAAGAACTACAACACTTATATTACAAAAACTGTTTTAAATTTATATGATGAAATATCTTATTTTAATTAGTTTTAAATTTTATTTTGACGGGTCAGTTTTCTGTTTTACCTACTATCGATATATGATACGTTCGTTAGTATTCGTTATTGTTTTGATATTGTAGCATGTGACTATATAAAATTTTTTATTTTTGATATTTATTCTATTTATTTTAACTATTTTGTTTAAATTTAAAAAACGACAGAACAAGTTATTTTAATTTTACGTGTGAAATATATATATATATATAAATGTTTTAGTTAATTTTGATTCATTATAACCTCAAAACTTCGTTTTGTCGTTCTGTGACATGGGTGATAGTTGTTTTTAGTTTATTTATTTAATCATATAATTTATATATATCATCATTATATTGATTTTTATGTGTTTCCTTTTTTAAGTAAATTAAATGTGAAATTAAACAAATAAACAGGTAAATTCCTGTTTGTGTTAAAATTGTATTTTTAATTTCTATAATTTAAAAAATGGTTTCTTAATATTGAAAAATTAAAACATATTTTATAAATAATCCACTTATTAAAAAATATAAAAATATAATTAACGGATCAAGGATTATAAAGAATTATTGATTTAATATTATGAATATATTTGATTATTAAAGTTCAGTATTGGATCAAGATTGATATAAGCTTGGCCACCCAGTCTGGGTTCACCAAGATTGAATCAATTTTGAAACGAGCATGGAATGAACGTTAGTATCCAATCTTGAACGAAGCTACGTTGACAATGGATTCAAGACTGTTTCTAGCCTTGACAACCCAGCCAGGACGTTCAGGCCTGAACCAGACTTCAATCCATGGTCAGTCTTGGTTTTTCTCGCCTGGGAATTAATCTTCGTGTACTTAAAAACACTCGTATATGAGTAGTTTAATGTAAAAAGTCTCCTTTTCAAAAGTTTTACAGCTTAATTGACAGTCGTCAACTGTCAATATTACATATTTCTATTTAGGTTTATTTTACCAGTGTCCTGAAATTACTTTTATATGCATATGTGATTAATTTAATGTAAAAACTGTCAAAAACTCTCGTTTTTAAAAGTTTGACATCTTAATTGACAGGTGTCAACTGTCAATATTACATATTGCTATTTCGTTTGACCTTACTGTTCTTAAAATACTTTTATATAAGTAAATTAATGTAAAATCCCACAAAAACTGACGTCTTTAAAAAATTGACAGTTTTATTGACAGATTTTTTGACAGCTGGCAGCTGTCAAAACTTATTTTTGACATCGGATTCGTGTTCAGCATCTCAAAAACCATAAAAATACATATCGTCAAAGGAAAAGATTAATAAAAAAAAGAGTTATCATACAAAATGTAAAAAAGTGTACTATTACCATGTTAAACCCCATGTAAACTTTAACTTTTCGGTGGCACGGGTTAATATTAATCAATTGGGCTGTCCTTGTGCACAGCTCATTTTTTTCATATTCTAAAGCAAATTCAGCCGGGCGACCTAAGAAATTCCAACTTTCGCAAAATAACGGACACCCTAGTGTATATAAGATTTGCATTTTACCAAAAACAACTTTTATATAGTGAATTTTTCTCGTTTTTTATTAAGGAATAAGATGGTGTAATTTATTTTTTAATGCAATAAAAACAAATCTAGAAATATTGCAAAAACAAAAAAAGGAACCAAATTTTCTAAAAATTGACATTTTTTACAGAAAATATTGTAGTTTTTCAACAAATTGACTAATTTAGAAAAATCCTGTGGATTTTCAAAGCTGAATAGACATATTTGAAGAAATTTTCATGGACCTTTGAATTATTTGAAAAAAGTATAATTATTTGAATAGATGAAATTTCAATAATTAATAAACGATTACGCACGTGAAATTTACCAAAATCAACTATAAACAATTTTTATTTTTACTCAAAATATTTCTTTTTTTTTTAAAAAAAAACTGTTTTTTACAAGTATAGTCATTACATTTTTGCTTTGTAGGTTCAATTGAACCGTTTTAATAAAAAAACAGAAATTTATTATCTTGACTTTTTTGAAACGTAAAGGACTAACTGGGGTATTTTGGGACCCCAGACTTACTTTAACTGCATACTGAAGAGAGACTTGCGCACGCAATTCGCGCTCACCTACTAAATCAACTGTCAGGTAACTAAATTTAATTATGGTTAGGGTCCCCATCCTAAATTGCCACTGTATGGGTCAGGCCTACTTTAAATTTCGGATGGGGGTACCAAACGACCCCAGTTAGTCCTTCTAGGGTTAAATAATTGTGTGAATTTATAATGAAAACCTCAAAACTCGACTTCAACAGGATTCTTGATAATGTTATCCCTTGTAATTAAAAAAAGAACATTAAAATACTATACGAACTATAGATTGTTGACATCTTTAAACTACTAAAAAATTCCACTGTGTAATTAACCCATCAATTTTCAAGACTGGTCAGGTATCGAGGGTATGCAAGTTGCGAATTATGTAGGTTGCGGGGGATGACTGTACTATTAAAATCTACAATCAAATTTGTTACACATTATTTCGTGCTTTCGATATTTTGCGTCAAATTCGTTATCTGCGATCTCTAAAGCCCATAAGTACTATATTGTATCAGAATTCACGAATTTAAAAATTTGTTAGGGGCTGTTAATAAATTACGTAACAGGTTTAAGGAGAAGAGGGTTTGAGAAATATTACATGAGAAGGGTATCGACCTTGTTATGTAACGTTTTTACATATTGCTTAAGACGCTCTTTCAATTATACTCCTTTTGTAATTCAGAAAATCTGTTTGAATTAATGTACTTTTAAGCCAATTTATTACAAAAATACAAAGAACTTAACCAATTATATCTTTTGAATTTCTTTGACATTCTTGGGAGAGAGAGGTTTAAAATTGTCAGAAAACGTGTCACGTAAATTATGAATGGACCCTTATCAGTTACCCTAGCAATTGCTGGATACAAAGTGGTGTAAAAATTTACTAAAGAAAATAGGAGTAAATACACGGAAAAAATGTATTTATTAAAATATATTCAAAAGTCGATGAAAACCAGGACATAGAGACATTTTTATAAAGCTTGAAATATTATTGCATATTTATTCATAAGCACAATACTGCCGTGCTAAGGAAAAACTTACGTAAGTGCCATTTTTGACAAAATTGAGTTTTTGGTATCGATAAACGCAGGAAGAAAAACTGCATCTAACTGTGTTAATAGAATTTAAAAATGTTAATTAATGGCCAAGAAAAACAATAATTAAAAATCACGAAATGTGAGGAAATTGAAGAATTACTTGATAAAAACTTACACACAGTATTATGCGTGCTCGTAAAAACGTACGGGTCAGCGAGGTTGGCTATGCCAAAAGTGGGAAAACATCGCAAGTTAACTTGCGATGTCTCCCTTTTCTGAAAGGTAGTCGAGCACGACCCTTCCGTCAGAAATAAAAAAAACGCATCTCCATACTCAGACCGAGCTCGGAGATACGTAAGTTCTTCCTTCTGAAACTTCGCCGAGGCACCACGCATCTCCATCTCCGGTTACATTTTAGACATTTTAGCACAGTGTGCATATGTAGATATGTAAGTTTTTGTTTCTGATCAGCGGCCCGAGCTCGATGATGCGTTTGGTCGAGACATCGCATGTCACTTTCTCTAACTTTTTCTTTCTTATTTTTAAAAAGTGGACATCGCATGTCCAGTTTTGCATAGAGTTTGTTTAAATAATTAATTCTTTTTTGTAAAATTAGAAAGAGCATATACACTTTTCATTATGAAGTGAAGTTAAATTTTAACATTTTTAATTTTAAAACAGAGTTCTTGAAGCAAACGGTTTTTCTCAATTTTCTCAGTTTCTTATGAAATAAAGATACGTAAGTTCTTCCTTAGCACGGCAGAATAGAAAGAATCGTCAAGCAGTCCATTAAACTTAAATTCTGGTGTAGTAAAACAGAGTGAGAAATAATTGATTAATAAGTAACCAAAGGTTGTTTACAAAATGTTCGAAATAGTTCCAAACGTTGAGGCGCATGAATATTCCCTAAATCTCATTTAGCCTAAATCCCATTAAGCCTAAAATCAAAAAGCCTAAAATGCATTCAGCCAAAATTCCATTTAACCTAAATTGCATTTAACCTAAATCGCGTTTAACCTAAATTCCATTAAACCTAAATTTCATTTTACCTAAATCCCATTCAATCTAAATTCCATTTAACCTAAATCTCATTTAACCTAAATCTCATTTTACCGAAATTCCATTTAACCTAAAACGCATTTAGCCTAAATTCCATTTAACCTAAAATGCATTCAGCTTAAATCTCATTTAACCTAAATTCCATTTACCCTAATTCCCATTTAACCTAAAACGCATTTAGTCTAAATTCCATTTAACCTAAAACGCATTTAGTATAAATTCCATTTAACCTAAAATGCATTCAGCCTAAATCTCACTTCACCTAAATCCCATTTAACCTAAATCTCATTTAACCTAAATTCCACTTAACCTAAATCCCATTTAACCTAAAACGCATTTAGTCTAAATTCCATTTAACCTAAAATGCATTCAGCCTAAATCCCATTTAACATAAATTCCGTTTAACCTAAATCTCATTTAACCTAAATTCCACTTAACCTAAATCCCATTTAACCTAAAACGCATTTCTAAATTCCATTTAACCTAAAATGCATTCAGCCTAAATCTCACTTCACCTAAATCCAATTTAACCTAAATCTCATTTAACATAAATTTCATTTAACCTAAATCCCATTTAACCTAAATTCCGTTTAACCTAAATCTCATTTAACCTAAATCCCATTTAACCTAAAACGCATTTAGTATAAAATCCATTTAACCTAAAATGCATTCAGCCTAAATCCCATTTAACCTAAATCTCATTTAACCTAAATTCCACTTAACCTAAATCCCATTTAACCTAAAACGCATTTAGCCTAAATTCCATTTAACCTAAAATGCATTCAGCCTAAATCTCATTTAACCTAAATTCCATTTACCCTAATTCGCATTTAACCTAAAACGCATTTAGTCTAAATTCCGTTTAACCTAAAACGCATTTAGTATAAATTCCATTTAACCTAAAATGCATTCAGCCTAAATCTCACTTCACCTAAATCCCATTTAACCTAAATCTCATTTAACCTAAATTCCACTTAACCTAAATCCCATTTAACCTAAAACGCATTTAGTCTAAATTCCATTTAACCTAAAATGCATTCAGCCTAAATCCCATTTAACATAAATTCCGTTTAACCTAAATCTCATTTAACCTAAATTCCACTAAACCTAAATTTCATTTAACCTAAAACGCATTTAGTATAAATTCCATTTAACCTAAAATGCATTCAGCCTAAATCTCACTTCACCTAAATCCCATTTAACCTAAATCTCATTTAACCTAAATTCCACTTAATCTAAATCCCATTTAACCTAAAACGCATTTAGTCTAAATTCCATTTAACCTACAACGCATTGAGCCTAAATCTCACTTCATCTAAATCCCATTTAACCTAAAACTTTACTTGATTCAACTATATTTGTCCTTAAATTAAAAAAAATTTTAGGTTCAATGGGATTTAGGTGAAGTGAGATTTAGGCTCAATGCGTTGTAGGTTAAATGGAATTTAGGTTAAATGGAATTTAGACTAAATGCGTTTTAGGTTAAATGGGATTTAGGTTAAATGGAATTTAGGTTTAATAGGATTTAGGTTAAATGGAATTTAGGTTAAATGGGATTTAGGTTAAGTGGAATTTATGTTAAATGAGATTTAGGTTAAATGGGATTTAGGTGAAGTGAGATTTAGGCTGAATGCATTTTAGGTTAAATGGAATTTAGAATAAATGCGTTTTAGGTTAAATGAAATTTAGGTTTAGTGGAATTTAGGTTAAATGAGATTTAGGTTAAACGGAATTTATATTAAATGGGATTTAGGCTGAATGCATTTTAGGTTAAATGGAATTTAGACTAAATGCGTTTTAGGTTAAATGGGATTTAGGTTAAGTGGAATTTAGGTTAAATGCGATTTAGGTTAAATGGGATTTAGGTGAAGTGAGATTTAGGCTGAATGCGTTTTAGGTTAAATGGAATTTAGGTTAAATGGGATTTAGGTTAAATGAAATTTATGTTAAATAGGATTTAGGTTAAGTGGAATTTATGTTAAATGAGATTTAGGTTAAATGGGATTTAGGTGAAGTGAGCTTTAGGCTGAATGTATTTTAGGTTAAATGGAATTTAGACTAAATGCGTTTTAGGTTAAATGGGATTTAGGTTAAGTGGAATTTAGGTTAAATGAGATTTAGGTTAAACGGAATTTAGGTTAAATGGGATTTAGGCTGAATGCATTTTAGGTTAAATGGAATTTAGACTAAATGCGTTTTAGGTTAAATGGGATTTTGGTTAAGTGGAATTTAGGTTAAATGAGATTTACGTTAAATGGGATTTAGGTGAAGTGAGATTTAGGCTGAATGCATTTTGGGTTAAATGGAATTTATACTAAATGTGTTTTAGGTTAAATGGGATTTAGGTTAAATGGAATTTAGGTTAAATGGAATTTAGGTTAAATGGAATTTCGGTAAAATGAGATTTAGGTTAAATGAGATTTAGGTTAAATGGAATTTAGATTGAATGGGATTTAGGTAAAATGCAATTTAGGTTAAATGGAATTTTGGCTGAATGCATTTTAGGCTTTTTGATTTTAGGCTTAATGGGATTTAGGCTAAATGAGATTTAGGGAATATTCATGCGCCTCCAAACGTTGATCTCTACCACTTAAAATTTATTCAACAGTCGAGGAATCGAGGAAACGTAACGCCTTTTATGCTATAGTTAAGTGTCACTCATTTCAATCCAAAGACTCTCAAGTATTCTTGAATGTCCGAGGGGTATAAGGTTCCGTCTCAAGTATCGACGTGCGTTAGAACCCGCGTTCGAAACCCGGTTGCGAGATTTTTCGTTAATAAATTAAAATTTGCGTTTATATTAGGATAACATAGGAATTCTGTAAATCTGTTTCTAGATAATGTGTGAAAGTGATGAGGTGGGGAGGAAATGGTATGTGTGCGATCTAGAAAAGACGAAAAGTTCGTTAAAAAGTTGTTTGAATTTATTTTTAAAACGTCAATCTCAAATTTTCACCGACGTGTTGCACGTTTTAATCGACTATCTTTAAGTTTTAATCAACTGTCTTTAAGTTTTAGTCGACAAGTTTAAGTTTTATACAAATGTCTCTATGTCCTGAGTTTCATTGACTATTTGAATAAAATTTAATAAATTAATTCTTTCCGTGTAGTTTTTTTCCAACTAGAGTAGCGATTCGGACCACTGTGCATTAGTTGTAAATGCATTGTTGCGACTTTTAACACCTGCCCTGTAAAATTTAAGTTTAAAAGCTAAGGTCCCTTTTGTCGAGAAGCATCATAATATTTGTTGTATCAAATAATCATTTGATTGTTTTTCTCTAATTTTTGTGATTTTTATTTTGGCGCTAAGGGGCGGCTATACTAAATTACGTAACACTTTTAAGAGACAGTTTAGAACTCTCCCCCCTATATACACTCGCAATATTTATTTATTGTTGTGTTTATTCTTTATTTCTTTGCATTAATTTTAAATTTAATTCATATTACTTGGAGTATATAACTTCAAAAACTTATATAAATAAATGCATTTTTTACGTTTCGTTCTTCCAAATTAAAAGGACAACCATTAGATACCCCCCTCCCCCTGTATAAAATATAATGAACATTCGAAACCCCTCCTCCTGTAAGCTGTTACGTAATTTAAGTATGGCCCCTAAATTAATTTACAAGTATTCGAAAAATCTATTACTTTAATCTCTTCCTATATTTATAAGCATATTTTTGTAATCTCTTTTGTCATTTGATTAAATTATGTCTTTTTATTTAACATTTTACTATTAGTTAAAAAGTCTAACTTTCATTTTAGGAAATCGAGGACGACTTCGAGGAAATAAACAAGGAGGACGAGGAGGTTTCAGGCCAAGGGGTCGTAGTGGTTGGCGAAATAAACCCTATTAGCCTTTTTTGTAAATTTTGAGTGCATTACGAAACGAACAATTTTTGATAAGATGACATGAAAGCATTTAAACACGCAAGAGACAACACTAAGTTTAAAAGTACATCATTTAGATTGGAACTTTTTTTAATATCCCGAGGACAGTATAAGTTAAAGTAAAGTGAAGTTCTGTAGACATTTGAAAAAGTGCTCTAAGTTCCAGTAAGAGCTACATAGTTTATACGAGCAAAACATGTACAATTTAATGTTTTGTTTCGTCAAACACAAAACTAATAACAATGGATCAGCATTATCGACAAATTTCTATTTATTAAAATACTATCGAAAGGGTTCATACTACATGATCAATTTGTCACTGAAAGTGTTATTTTGCCTCGTACAGAAAAATCTACTATGCGGCTTTGGACTAAAAGAAGAAAAATCTGTTGAAAAATTGTTAACTGCCTGGATTGTCTCCTTTGTTCTGCGAACCTTCCTATTAATTTCTATTTTCCGTTTACTAATTTTCCCTTTAAAATTTTTATTCTTACATAAATAGCTAGTAAAATTTTTAACGCAAGTGTTTGTTCTTTAATCAAAGAAACATTTAAGTCATTTAAACATTGATAATACACTAAAAGATAAATGCAACTTTGTAAAAAAATTAAGAACTTTAATTACTTTGTGCTTTTATTAATGAAATTTTGATTCATCAAATTTTTTAAATATTAATAGAATTTAAAAACAAAAAAAAAACATTAACATTTTTTTTCACTTTCAAAAGGTGTTCAATTAGCAAAGAAATAAGTTTCTTTGATTAGTGAAAAGTACAGTAAAACCGAACAATTTTTATTACTTTTTTCTTTTTCAGGTTCCAGAATTGATATATCATTGTGCAGGGAAAGCAAAGGCAATGAAGCTCTCGTTTTGGGATTTCTCAATTAACTTTAATTCAAATGTATCTTTAAATTTCAATAATTGGAAACATTTTATTTTACAAGTTTTATTAACTTACATAAGTAAGTTAGTTGGTTAGTTATAGTTTTTAAAACACAGTTCTTAGAATCAAAGAAAGAAAAATGGAGAAAATGTTAATTTCGCTGAAAATTACGTTCAATGTTATGAAAACTAAAGATACATATTATTTAAGCATATAAATTGAAAATATAAATGTTCCATGAAATACAAGTTTTTCAGATTCTGAAGTTCAAAGGATGTTAAATCAGGAAACCTGGGACACGATACACAAACTTTTTTCTGTTTCAGATGTAATTTTATAAAACAATTTTCCAAACTGAAAAATCAGTCAAAATGCAGGAGTATACTTTTTTGGCAAATAATTGTTTTAAATCTATATATATTTTTATTTTATTACATCCTTACGGTACCTGCGTATTAAGGTGAGTTCAAGGTTATTCTTTAATCTCCTTTTCCCTACCTTTAGACGTTAGGAGACCTTATGTACCTATTTCTGTAGTTTTAGTAAGCTTAAGACTGGTTTAAATAAAGAAGAAAGAAAGTTTGAATGAGTAAAACGGTTTTTCTTTTTATGAAATCGTATTCTTCTTAAGGAACTTTTATCTCATGTCTTTACTGCAAGCTTAAAAAACAAGAACATGTGCTTTTAAAAAAAGTAATATATAATTTTCCGAAAATCCACAAAAGATTGCTATAGTGTTTATTGATTAAAGTATTATTGGTACCTTTTATTATTAATTACATTTTTTGACAGAATTATCATATTTGCACTAACTTGTAATTTACTTAATATCTTTATATTATAGAATAAATTTCTTAAAATAAACTGTATGATTAAATAAGTCTTTTGATGTAATATTATTTATTATACCATTATCCTTGGGTTAAAAGAGAGGTGGACAATTTTTAATTGTTTAAGTTTAATTTAATAATATTTTAAAAATTTATATATTAGTGTAGGTTTTTAGTTCTATGTAATTTTCTTAAGTACAGTTTTTGTTCCTTCCACCTCTTAATATTTTCTTGGCTGATTCCATTTCAAGTTAGACAGGATTTCCGTTTGTGATCACAGAATGCTATGGGGATAAAATATGTTAATTTTCAACGGTCATTAAATGACCGGTATTTTTGCGGATGGAGAAAAAAAATTTCCTTGAAGTTATAAGCATTTGGAATTTGAAGACTTTTCATTTAAAAAATTCAATTTTTTTCTTAAAATGTTCATATTTTTGGACCTAATTAAGATGTTAAAGGTTTTTTTCCAGATTTTGGTAGGGTTTTTTTTTAACTCTCAATATTTACAAGAAAATTTTAAAAATATTAAGAATTGTCGTAATGACAATGGTTTTTCAAAAATATTAAAAAGTCGTTTTTTTCAGAATACCCGAAATTCGGATTTTTTTATTTTTTGCTGTTTTTTTTTAACTTTGAATTTTATACGGAATTTATAGTGTGAAAATAGAACTGGCTAAATAACTTTTATATTAACTAGAAATTAATAAAAAAAACATTTTTTCTTTTTATTTTTAATGAATGCACATTGTAAAATATTACAAGAAATATATTTAACAGCAATACTCCGTATTACTGTTTGAATTTTTTAAAAGAAAGAATGGGCAAAATCGGGCAAAGCCACGAATATTTTACATTTCTAACTTTAACTCTAAAATCAAAATGGTTACAGAGAAAAACTAAATGGTTTTTTTTTTCATTTTCTTATTAAACTAAAATTACAAAGATGTAAAGTTTTCAACATTAACATCAGAAACAGAAGAATGTAAGTATTCTTTGAACACGCTTTTTTCTCCTCCATTATTATTAGCAAATTAGAATAAAGCAGCATAAGTGAAGCTATAATTTCTTTATGTAATAAAAAGTTAAATATTATTTTAAAATTGACCGAATCCATTTCAAATCATGCAGGCAGTCCGATGGTACATCGAGAATTAACTTGTTATGAAAGTATGTTCTTCTGCTCGAAAAATAAAGAGACACGTATTTTTTTTTAATTTTCATAACATTTTTTTTTGAATTTTTACGATTTTTTTCAGATTTTAACAAAAAAATAAGTTTTTTATACATTTTTTTTTTAAAATCTCGTAATTTTCACAATTTTCAGGCTTTTTAGTTGCTCTTTGGCTCATTCTTTTCTATTTTTTATGCTTTCTAAAAATTTATTAAGATAAGTTAAAAATATTGATAAACAAAAACAATAATTTGATTTTTTGAAAAAACAAAAAAAAGTTTTATCTCAAAAAGGCCACCTTTTTTTTCTTGAAATTTTCAGGGTTTATAGCTACTTAAGTGTACTAATCACCACAAAAATTTTAGTTGGTATTTTTTTGTTTCTTGGGAGAAAAAAAAAGTTCTATTATTTCGTAAAAACCTCCTAAATTTTCCAATTTTCAAGATTGAAAATCGTTCCTTGGGCCCTTTGTTTATATTTTAATGCTCTTTTAAAAATATCATAAAAAGTAATAACAGCTGATAAATAGCAATATTATCCAACTTTCTTGGCAAACAGAAATGCTGTTTTTAAGTTGAAGACTTTTTTATTGAAAAATTTTAAGTTTTATAAAATTTAGCTATTTGGATGTAATCAATTTGCCATTATATAAAACTTCAACATTGGTATATATAATTCGTTTCATAAAACTAATATAACCCTGTAGTACGGGCTACAGGGTACCTGTAAGCAGGTTTTCACATCCCACGCAAAAATAATAATAATAATAATAATATATACATACTAGAAATATTTCATATTTTTATGAAACGTATATTATATGAAATGAATAAATGAAAATAATATAATATTATAACATCAAAAAAGAATACTTAAAAACAGTTTTTTCTTTTTCCAAGAAAGTTCGATAATATTGCTATTTATCAGCTGTTATTACTTTTTATTATATTTTTAAAAAGAGCATTAACAATGTAAACAAAGGGCCCAAGAAATGATTTTCAATCTTAAAAATTGGGAAATTTAGGAGGTTTTTACGAAATAATAGAAAATAATTTTTTTCTTCCAAGAAACAAAAAAATACCAACTAAAATTTTTGTGGTGATTAGTACACTTAAGTAGCTATAAACCCTGAAAATTTCAAGAAAAAAAAGGTGGCCTTTTTGAGATAAAACTTTTTTTTGTTTTTTCAAAAAATCAAAGTAATTTTTTGTTTATCAATATTTCTTACTTATCTTGATAAATTTTTAAAGAACATAAATAATAGAAAAGAATGAGCCAAAGAGCAACTAAAAAACTTGAAAATTGTGTAAATTACGAGATTTTAAAGAAAAAATTTATAAAAAACTTATTTTTTTGTTAAAATCTTTAAAAAATCGTAAAAATTCGAAAAAAAATGTTATGAAAATTTAAAAAAATACGTGTCCCTTTATTTTTCGAGCAGAAAAACATACTCTGATATAAAGTTATTTCTCGATGCACCATCGGACTGCCTGCATGATTTGAAATGGATTCGGTCAATTATTACAGTAATTTTAAAAAATTTATTAATTGTTAGTGGTATTAAATTATTTATTAATCCAATTTAACATTTTTATAGCAAAAAAAACTATGGCTTCCCTATTTGTGCCTACGTTGTTATTTTTAATAGACATTTTTCAATTTAGTAGAGAATACGTGTTTTATAAATTAAAGTTTTTTATAACAGTTAAAAGTTATTTTAATTTTATGTTTATAATCATTGTAAATTATTTTTGATTTAATAAAACGACACATTCGGACTTGTATATTCATATTCTTGAATTTTTCAAGTGATTAATTTTAAATTGTGTGTTTATTTATTTTATTAACATTAGTCCTTGAAGAGGAGAACCGTTCGTTTTCGAAACGTTAAACATTTGTAAATAAAAAGAACAATATTTCAGTCCGAATGTGTCGTTTTATTAAATCAATATAATATTGCTCGGACGTTAAAGGATTATAATATAATTATTATTTTCCTATTTTAAATAATTTTAAAAATTATTCGATCTAAATTTACTTTGAACCCCCTTTCCTTTCGCTATGTAAACGATATAATCACAGCAGTCCTAAAAAGTCAAGTCAATACTATATTTACTTGGTAATATAATGGAGAAAAAGAGAGGACATTGGAAAATTTAGACTCATATTTTGCCGTATACGCTTTAAGAAATCTGATGCATCCAATTGCAAGAAATAGAAACATTTAATTTACTCTCAGTCTCTACGTTTTCGACTCCTTTGAATTCAATCCTAAAGATATGACGCAATCAGTTGAAAGAAATAGACATATAAAATTTGCTCTCCATATTTCTCATCCTTTTCCTAAGCTTTAAGAAATTTACGATTGCCGATCGAAAGAAATAAACACTTCGAAATTATTCCTTAAGTGTTTCGTTCTTTTAAACCCGGTACCCAAAGTATTACGCTCCTCGTTCAAAACAATAGAACTCCGTATTCTTTGTCAAACTCATTTCTATTTCTTTATTTCTGATGACAATAGAAAACGATTAATTTTTCTGATATTTTGCAGTTCAGTGGGGAATAGGATCTTGATGGGAAATTCGCCTATTAAGAATGATTAAAAATTCCTCGTTTTGGCGACTATGTCTGGAAATATTAATCGTTTAATATTCCTCGCTTCTTACAGAAGCGTATTTCTCGGATTACAGAAATATTAGAAATTTAAACTAAATAATAATAAAAAATGCTGGTAACAACCCAGCATGTAGGCCAACATTAAAATGAATTAAAATTTTCTTATCATTCTGAATTCCATTTCTGTCCAATTCTTTTGTATCTATCACACGCAATCAAAAATAAAGTAAATTTAATCCTTTTCAATCCAATTTTCAAAATTTAAGCAGAAAAAAAATTGTCTGCTTTAAGATTCGAACTGGGGGTTTCAGTGTAGCAGTCAAACATACGTGCAAGGAGCCATACGTAATATAATGGAAATTAAACAGCTGCCACATATGTAGCAGCGGCAGCTCTTTAAGAAACAATTTATCTATACAAAAATAATCTTTAAAATATAGGGGAGAAGGCCCCAAGTTGGACACCCTATCGATATATTGCTGTAGAATCCAAACCGAATAAAATATATTAAAATTTTTTATACCGGATGAAAGTACAATTTATAAGGTAACTTATGGCCACAGAGATAAAATTTTATTTTGAACATAAACATTTTTTAAAGCATTTTTTCTAATTGTTAAAATTTTCGATCTAAAAAAAAGTGGCCCTAAGATGGACACCTTCTTTAAAGTCTCTGAAAATGGTAGTAAATAAAAAATTAACATCGTGTAAATTTATCAAGAAATAAAATTTCTAAAAACTTCAATTTAATAGCTTAACAGTAAAAAGTAATGAAATATCAAAAAATATCAATATAATAAATTCTCTAACGATAAAATCACATTTTATGGTGGAAAATAAAAAATTTTAATTGGCTCAAAAAATTATTGAAAAAAGTATAAAATCGAAAATATGCAAAAAAATACATTGAGATTTTAGGCCTGTCCATCTTAGGGTACATGACACCATTTTTTAATCCCCAGTAAAAATATATATATGAATACTGAATTAGTAAAATCATTTTAGAATATTATTAGGGGAGAGTGGCCATCAATGTACCAGTTTTTTCAATGATCCATTTCAATTTTCTCAGAAACAATTAAATAAAAATTCTCCTAATTTTAAATATAAATTGAGTTTGCGTAAACACACTACGTCCATAAATTTGAGACGTGTGGATTTATTCATTACAGAGAAAACTGGAAAAAACTGTTTTTGATGTACTGAAGAAAAAATTTACCTAAAATAAAAACACGTTTTTTAATTGAAATAAGGCCATTTAAAAATAAATGTACTTACGATTTATTTTGTTTTGGACCTTAACTACAATATTCTAATGAGATAAAGATTTTGAAATATTGGATTAAGTTATAAAAAACCATTTTTGTTGCAAATGTCATGTTGATTCAATGTACCAGGGAACAATGAACCACCTGGAATTTTAGTGTATTTTCGATTTCTAGAGTGGTATGCCTGATTATAAAACTAAGCATGCGTACAGCATGTTACAGCAATTGTTATCAGTACTTTTCTCAACATAGCAGAACTAAAATGCCATTTTAGATAGTTAACTTAAATTTGAGGTATATTTATGTTATACATTATCAATTAAAGGTGTTAAGTAATAATTTTTTATAGTATTTGATAGAAAATAAGTTTTTTTACAAAGTGAAAATTGCAATATTACTATTGTTAAACATTTTTAGTATTTTTATAGAGGTGGTTCATTGTGTACCCAGGTTGTTGAAAATGAAAATAGCTTGTTACTTTAGAAAAAACCTAAATTCTATTATTTAATCAAAATAAATCGTGTAAAATATGTGTGCATTACCTAGATAAGTGTTGTAGTTTTATATTGATGCAAAGAAGTGTTTGAAATTGGTGAAATTCAATAAGTACTATGACCTTGAAAAAAACCCGGTACATTGATAGCCACTCTCCCCTATACGATAAATAAAGAATATTATAACGTTCAGTACTCATTCTAAATCATAAATTTAAATAACTTTACCAACTTGAGAAAAAACTGTTACAAAACTTTTTTAGACACAAAACTACGTGGTATGTGTAGAAGAAAAACCAACTGGTTTTTTTTCTTCAAATGTGCATCAAAATGTTCGTCTATACAAACAACAAAAATGACAGAAAGCATAAGGCGCTGTCACCTTAAACAAAAATTTTATACGAAATGTCCATCTTGGGGCCCTGTCCATCTTGGGGCCCACTCCCCTATACATTTTTAATACAAAATTGTTCTTTAAATTAATTTCTGTTTAAAATTTATGTATGAAAATATAGAAACAATATTATTTCTGTATGAATTATTATTTTCTTAAGTTCAGCCACTGGCTCATTTTGTTTACCTTTAAGGACGATCGTTGGACAAATCCGACAGTGTTTGTCAAAGAATTTCCTCTCCTTTGGTGAAAATTTGCACTTTGACAATTTATTTAAAAAAACCAAACACTTTTTCCATGAAATTGCTCTGGTTGACAAAATCGTAGATAATAAGGAATTTAAAAATTATAACTTTTCCACGATTGGATGTTTCCAAGAGCAGAAAAAAAGGAATCGGGAATAAAACTGACAGACTTGCTACAGAAAATTGCCGCGACACGCCACATGTGTCTCTTGAGATATACGTGTGATGTATAGCGGCCATTTTCTGTATCAGGCAGTAGCAGTTTTATTTCCGTTTTCGTTTTTCTGCTCTTGGAAACATCCAATCGTGGAAAAGTTATAATTTTTAAATTCCTTATTACTTACAATTTTGTCAACCAGAGCGATTTCGTGGAAAAAGTGTTTGGTTTTTTTTTTTTAAAATTAATTGTCAAAGTGCAAATTTTCTCCAAAGGAGAGGAAAGTCTTTGACAAACACTGTCGGATTTGTCCATCGATCGTCCTTAATAGATATTTAATTTAGAACCCTTTTTTAAGTGAGACCTACTTTGACAGGTAAGAAGCTGAGGATTAAAAGGCATTCTTTGGCATTGAAAAAAGTAGACGTTCGAATGCCTTTAAATGCCAAAGAATTCCGTTTTTGTCCTGAATCCCATTTGATGCCCCCATTTGATTATAACTCAACTTGTTTCAATATCTAAAAATATTGAAAAATATTTAAATGCCATAAAAGAGATAGTGTTGAATTGAGTCAATGCCGTCCAATACCATACGTGGGAATGAAAAGTTAAATGCCATAATCGAGATAAAGTGTTAAACTAAGTCAATGCCATTCAATGCTGTTCGAGCATCCATTAGGTTTAATGCCTTTCAATCCCTGTGTTAGATTAAAAAGCACGCCATATGCAGTTGAAATCCTTAACCTTTTCATACTTTACAATGCGTCGTCATGGCATCGTCTCATTCTGTGTCGTTCGTTCTATTTTAACTAAATGGTGTTATTTAAAGTAATAAAATAAGTGATTTCGTGGCTAACGATAATATTTGACCTGTGAATAATGAAGAGGTGAACGCAAACATAATGTTTTAAGTCATTTTTTCGTGACGCATCAATATGTTCTAATTCCGATTAGTTCGAACTTTCATTTGGCCGAATTCCATTAACCAGAACATTCTTTTGGCCGAATTCTCATTTCATCGAAATAATATTTGACAGAAGTCAAATGAAACCGACATTTCATATATTAGAATTCATATATAACCGAAGTTTCATTTGACAGAAATCATATTTGATCGAGTTTTCAATTAACAGAATGCTCAGATGATCGGATTTCGATTAAATATAATCGAAACTTAGACGAAGTTTCATTTGCCCGAATTTCGATTTACACGAAGTAATACTTCATAGAATCCGCATTAAAACGAAATATTATTTGACATAATTCCTATTTCATCAAATATTTATATAAGTATAACCGAAGTTTCATTCGACAGAATTCATATTTGATCGAATTTTCAATTAACAGAATTCTCAGGTGATCGAATTTCTATTTTATAGAATCGACACTTAAACGAAGTTTCATGGTATTTTAAAAGAAAACTTCTAAATTTTGATAATAACAATAGTCACAGTGAAACATAAACTTCAAAATGTTCAGTATTTCAATGCAATGCCTACTACACTAGAACTCCTATCGAGCGGACAGCTCGGGTGAGTGTCCGCTCGATATGGAAGGTCACCTTGACGTGTTAAATGAATGGAGCTCAACTTCTTCCTTCTCCCCTCATCCCGTGAATTGTCTACTGTTTTCGCTCGATAGGAGTTCTGGTGTAATTGCTTTTTGGCGACCGAACGTTGAATCATCCTACCGGAAGAATTAATATATTCAATTTTAAGTTCTAAAATAATTTTATTTATTATAATTTTATAAACAATTATAAACAAAAATAAAACCTTATTTTTTACATACCAAAATGATTATGAAAATATCTGTTACTGCTTATAAACCTCCTCTTATTAAATATTGATTTCCACAAATATCTGGTCATTACATTGAATATCAGCATTAATTTAAACTTACTAATACAAAGTTCCACAATATTATTACAGATATTTAGTTAGTATCTAAGCCTTCGTCAGTGAAGAGTTTTTACCATTTTCAAAGGATCCCGCATGTACCTGGCAAATATTTCTTTTTTGAAAACTTCGAATTGCTTTCTGTTGGCGCTGTTTTGTCTTTCTCGCCAACTAGGCCTACTTCTTCTAGTTTGTAGTCCCCAGTGCACTGTAAAAGCTGGAGATAGTACTTTAAATTTATATCCCGATACGTACATCTCGTACACCTAAAGAAATAACAAAACTTGTAAATGTTAAAATTCAATTAAAGTTGAAGGAATTCAAATTATAGTAAATCTGTCACAAACACTTTGGGAAATATGTCATTTCACGAAATGCGGTCGTTTAGTGGAAAAAATATTTTCTTTACTATTTGTCTAGAATTTTTGGATATTTCATGAAATACAACAGTAAATTAAAAATTATGCACTTAGTGTAATGGTATAAAATTACGCAATACGTTTCACATTAAAATGCATTTCATAAAATGTCCAAATCTTTTTATGCCGATTATGAAGGATTTAAAAAACAGTACAGAGAAACTTGGAAGATAACCAAGCAATCTCACTGGTTCGCGCTTAAAAAGTCAAGACCCAAAAAATTATGTTTTCTTTTGATGAAAACTTATTTAAGGGGGGAAATCACGTTAGAATGCTCCTTTTTACCGATTTTTTATGGATTTTTTTTTGGAAGAAAAAATATTAAATATTCAGTGACATTTTGACAACATTTTATACCTATGTTAAACAAGATTTGGACATATGGATTTGGAAACTATATGTTTTCCTATAGAAATCCACGTACGATCCTACAGTCAACCTTCCATTCCGCGGACAGCAATTTGACGTGTCCGCGAAAGAGAAGGTCATTAAAATGCTATTAGTGGCCCTGAATTCAATGGTGCGCACACACACGCACGCAGTCATAACTCTCACCGATATAGTCCGTTCTACGCTTCCCTACTGAGTTACTGCCGATTAGAAGTCCGCCGAATGGAAGGTTGACTGTATATAGGAAAACATATAACTTCCTATTCCAATGTTATAGGATTCCTGTAGGAAAACATATTATAGTTTCCTATAGGATTTCATATGTGACCCTATATAGGAAATATTTTAATAATACATATTTGTTAACTTTCATATAGGAAACTATATAGGAAATCATTTGTTTTCCTATAGGATTACATATGTGATCCTATATAGGAAACCATATATCTTTCTATGTAATTCCTATAGGATTCTTGTAGGAAAATATATGTTTTCCTATAGGAATGTTACTATATAGGAATCTACATAGGATCCTATATAGAATCCTATAAGAATCTACCTGGAAACCTTATAGGATTCCTACTAGGAACGTATATAGGATTTTCCAGTAAGGCCGAGTTCAAAGCATTACTGGCCAGTGACACTATGTTACTGCTGATTATTATATTTATGGATGGAACACACTCAATTGAATTCTTATTCACTCAACTCACACCAAGTAAGCACTGAAGAAAAATCTAATTAAATATAGTTTTCACATTATATTTTTGACATTGGGGTTTGCATGCGATTCACATGTTCACGTCGTCATAACCTATATGATAATATATGCGCCCGCCTCAGCTGTTTTTGTCCAAGTGATATCAGTCCCTTACAAAAAAGTAGTACTGGATCCAGTACTGGAGTCAGTACTTGGTTAAGTACTGGGAAACCAGTACTTTTTGAGCGCAATATAATTTTTGAAGCACAATAGACCTTTTCATCTCAAATAATTTTGTCTCTAAATAATTCGAACTTCCGGTCGGTCATATTTTTTTTTCAAATGTTAATGACATGGTGAATTTCCGAATATGACCGACTGTCATGGCGGACTGAGCATGCGCATCCATTACTTCCTATTCGAGATGAAAAGGTCTATAACAAATTTTTTTTTAAATTTCATTGAAACTGATTTTGCGTTCAATGTATTCCTCTCTATTTAATTTACAACAAAAAACTACAGCTCAGCCGTAGGACCCATAGAAACTTAGTGCGCAACGTCAACAAATTTTCAACAGTGCATGGCGAAAAAAGTACTGGTTTTCCAATACTGAACCCAGTACTGAAACCAGTACTGAATCCAGTACTGAATCCAGTACTTCTTTTTTGTAAGTGGCACTGAGCTGTAGTGGGCTGACTAAGGAAATAAGTACTAACATGTTTGTACTGATACAGAAAAAACCTGAACTCGTATTGAGCCTGTTTTTTCTCGTTTTGAGTTGCAGCGGAAATGAGATTTTCATTAATATTCTTAAGTTTTAGTTCAAAAAGTTGCAAAATGACTTTTTAAGACTAAAAAAAGTCATTTTTTACCTTTTTTGACTAAAACTTAACAAGAGAAAAGGAAATCTCATTTTCGCGGCGTCTCAAAACGAGACAAAACGGGCTTATTATGAGTTCAGGTTTTTTATAGATTATAGGAAATCTCATTTCTGTTGCATCTCAAAACGGGCTCAATATAAGTTCAGGTTTTTTCTGTGTGAATCAGTACAATTTCGATGTTGTCTGTCAGTACTGGGAGAACTTGGAAAGTCGATGCTACAGAAAGTACTGAATCAGCTTATCACCAATGGTTTTGTCAGTACCCAGTAGACTCCTATATCGGACAACTATATTTATACGAAAATAATAGCAAATTTTTTAAAATTGGCTGCCATGTGGAGCTAAACCGCATCCTTTTATTGCAAATATATTGTACAAAATAAAAATTTCTTATTGATATTTTGCTAAAACGAAAATAAAAAATAAATTCATAAATTATTTTATATTCTAACAATATTTTAGATATTAGTTAACATATAAAATTTTATAAAAGAACAGCAAATACAATATTTAAAAATTAATATTTCGTTTTATTTTTTGGATAATTTGAAATCGAGATCGAGCAGTGTAATCCGGCATTGCTAAACTACTTTATACAATAATATTTTAAAATAACCACCACAGATAAAAAAGTTTCTCTGCATTAAGCACTCTGAACACTTCATATAGGCCATGGAGCTGAAATTTGATATTTAATCTAACCTCACTTCTACAATATTGCAAAATAAATCAAATAGTTGTTACAGTAATATAATAGTAATGACATGAACGCTTTTTTTGAACACATGCGATTTTCACAAAAATAATTTTTTTTAAGTAAAAATTTTTTCTTTTTTAAAACTTTTTTCACATGTGATTTAGTGCTAATGGATCAAAATTGATATTTAACTTATTAGAAGGCGTAATAACTATACACATGACACCTTAATTATAAGTCTACAGATTGCGTTCAAAAATTTGAAAAATTGAGGGACAAAATATTTTTACAGATTCGAAGTTTGAAAAAGGTATTATGAAGTGCAATATAAACCTAAATTGTTCATAAATATAGACACTTTATGCTTGAAAAAGGCTGAGTTATAATAATGATATTTTCACCGAAAATTATTAAATTAAAGTTAACATTTTGCAAAAGGGACACGCCACGGAGCTGAAATTTTAGCAGTTATAGTGCAATATAATAGAAGTCATAATATATATATTTCTGTATATTTGGTTTTCAGTTACTCTCATATATACCTTTAAAATTCACTAATACACTTATAAATATATATTTTTAATTTAGGTGTATTTTTTCAACGCCGCCAAGTAGCCCAGTTACGTAAGAATCGCCCATATAGGATTTCTTAAAATGTCTTTTTTAATTTCATATTCCTTCGCTGTTAGACTGCCGAGTTTGAAACATTTTTTATTGTCCTTATCTATCTCGAGTTCTTGTGAGAGAACGCACTATAAGGGATTTGTATGAATCACCCGTATGGGAATTTATGTAGGATTTTATACCCAAGTAGCACGTACTATACCCGGTTGTAAATCCGTGTACAAGATCATTTACTGAACTTGTACATGATTTTGGATAGAACCATGCAAGCAGGTGCATTAACTTGTCTTGTGCATGAACTTGTGAATGGACTGCACGTGAATTTGGAACAACGAACGTGTACATCTTCATGCACGTTCAATAAAATCTGATACAAAAACATGTGCATGAACGTGCAAATGTTCATGCACATAATTTTCTATACTTTAAATATTATTAACAAATGTAACTTGTTTTATAGTGGTCCTTTACATTTTATAGCCATTAAAAACTACTGCGCAGCCTTCACTTCCATCCCTGGCAAATAAGCGTCACCGATTGCGGACTAAAAAGGTGCCGATAAAGTCCGCATTTGGTACCGAATCGGTCCTGACGTTAGAAATTAAAATTCATATGTTCCAATTAACTTGTACAGTATTTATTTAATGAAATTAGTTAATTCTGTAATCATTTTAATAAGTATTATTTTTTATTATTGAAAGAAAAAGTAAAAAAAATGTAAAATTTGAATTCTATATTTTTTAATTTTTCTTTCCTTAATAAAAAATAATACTTATTAAAATGATTATAGAATTAACTAATTTCATTAAATAAATACTGTACAAGTTAATTAGAACATATGAATTTTAATTTCTAACGTCAGGACCGATTCGGTACCAAATGCGGACTTTATCGGCACCTTTTTAGTCCGCAATCGGTGACGCTTATTTGCCAGGGATAGATAACTAATGCGCAACGATTAAAGTTTAATAAATAATTATCCATTTTCGGGTACAGATTCATGTGCATGTTCGTGTGCATGTTCATGCACATGAAATTATTTGCCTTTAGAAGCGTTCATGAACATGTGCATGTTCCTTTGCACGTTCGTTGTTCCAAATTCATGTGTTGACCATTCGCAAGTTCCTGCACAAAACAAGTCAATGCACCTGTGCATGATTTTATCCAGAATCTTGTACAAGTTCAGTAGATGATCTTGTACACGGATTTACAACCGTATTATATTATTACCGTATTCACGTATTACGTGAATATCGTAGTAATATTATATTCAATATTACGGAATGAGTATACAGTGATATTGATGTGACATTAAAATTTCCGCGTCAATGCAACATTACAGGGTAATATTGAGGTAATATTTCAAAATGATATTACAAAAAGTATAATATTACAGTAATATTACAGTTATATTACAATAAAGTAATATTAAGTTACTCTGAGAAAAATGGATGTTTGTGGTTTAAGGTTTAACATGAAATATATGTTAAACACAGGGTTAAACATCTATATGTTTGAGGTTAGTATCATATGATGTTAAAAGCAATATGTTTAAGTTCAACATCTTAGATGTTAATGTTAAAAGCCTTCCTCTTTTATTCTACAAGGTAAAAAAAATTATTAGATAAATTTTTCTTAGAAACTTAGACGCTTACGGGTTATTCTCTCAAAAAAGCCAATTTCAGAATTAAGATTTTATGTGAAAAAAATGTTGGAAAAACTCATATTACTGGTCCTATCTCAAGACATAGACCTAAATAGAACCATATCAAATACTTTATTATGTTTATGAACATTTTAAAATATATACCTATAAAAATGTGTACTGGCGGTTACGCAGTGAAGTCTCTGCCTGTTCCAAAATATACTGATTCATTTGATTCTAATATTAAAAGAATAAATTTTACTATATAAAAAAAGTAACGTGAATGTATGTCATTTGTCCTTTTTGAGAGAATGACCCTTACATACATATTAACAGTTTAAGATATGAAAATTTTATTATTAGTCAAAACCTGAAAAAGAAAAATCTTATGAGTCATCAAGATTCGAACCTGGGTATTTCCAGCTGACAGTCTAATGCGCTAACCACCAGTTCATTAGAAATAATAATAATCGATAAAAAACCAACCTTATAGTTCGAGAGTAACCTACTATTATATAAATTTACTAATACTTTATTAATTATACATAATTATATTGAATATTTAATCTACTGAAAGATTAATAAATCTCGCACATCTATTTTATACTTGACAACAAACAAATAAACCAAAACAACGTAAGATATACTTTAGGTTATAATTTTGAGGTTACGATATTAATTACTTTGGACATCCAAACTTTTGATTAATGTAAACAATGGAAAGCCTTTTTGATAATATTATTATATTTAGAGAACAATATAACTAAAGTAAATTGTCACGTCACATTCGCACTTGCACATATATGAAAACTAAACATCTAAGATGTTAAAGGAAAACATCATGATTCAAACATATAATGATGCTACCTACTAACATCCTGAAAAAATTATAGATGTTAAGATTTAACATATGTATTGTGGTCGTTGATTACGAATCTGAAGTTACTTTTTAAAAATTCAAAATGGTGGATCCAATATGGTGGACGATATTTGAAAATTGATTGAAATCGTCTGAAACTTGTTACTTGGGGGTTTTCTGGGGTTGCTAATTACGAATCTGAAGTCACTTTTCAAAAATTTAAAATGGCGGATCCAATATGGCGGACGAAATTTTTCAAACTAATTGGGTTCGCTTGAGGCTTGATACTTTAGGGTTTTTGGGGTCGCTGTTTACGAATCTGAAGTTACTTTTTAGAAATTTAAAATGGCAGATCTAATATGGCGGACGAAATTTTACAAAATTAATTAAACTTAATTAATCCAAACTTGTTACATGAGGTTTTTTTGATGCCAAATTAGACATAATGCATCTAATATTTCCAACTAATTCTTGTAAAATTTAAAGTCTAATCATATTTTATGTAGTCATCTTTCCTTGCCCTCAAATGGTCAAAAGTTTTGACGTTACTCGATTCATACCACTTGGAAGTGGATTTATTCTAACAATAATACTGTGTATCAATTATGTTTATTTTTTACGGTTAAAACAACTTTGAACAATTTAAATATCAGAACGCGTTTGACGGGATATTACGTCAAATATACTACTGCAATAGCAAATGTCTTATAAATATCTAACAGTAAGACATTTGTCGTTGTAATATCCTAAATGTGTCTTACTGTAACCCATACTTGGTGTCTTCAAAAACTGCATCTGTTATAGTAAATAATTTTTAAGATATGAGCTTTTGCAGTATAAGTAATCAAAATTAATTACTTTTACTATTTAAGAAAAAAAGTATTCTCGGAAGTATTCTCAAATTTGGGTCCAAAAAAACACTATATAACAAGTTTGAAGCGAATCCAATTAATTTTTAAAAATTTCGTCCGCCATATTGAATCCGCCATTTTAAATTTCTAAAAAGTGACTTTAGATTCGTAATCAGCGACCTCAAAAACCATTGTATAACAAGTGTTATCAAAGTCCCTTAGTTTTTTCGATTTTGTGCACAAGGCTATGTACATACATTACCTAAAAAATTCACTTTAATCGACATTTTGAATTTTTTTTTCTTAATACTCCTCTCCTATAGCCTATTTATTTTTGACGTGATATTTATGACTTTTATAGATACTGCAATGCCATTGCTTTTAAAAAAATGCAATAATTTGACAAAAATGTCATGTTTTTGTTGAATAAACATCTATAATTTGTTTATTTAACAATTTACAAGATTTCTCAATACGCCATTCAAAAGAGTGATTTTTGAACCATAAGATACGGCTATAGCAAAATTTTTTTCATAAGGTTAAATTGATAAAATCTTGCGTCAAACTTCATGACAAAAAATTGTACATTTGGGCGTTAAAGGGTCCCCACGACCATCGCTGTATAAAAATAACTTTACAAAATCTTTATTGTACCAAACAAGCCAAATTTTAGGGAATGATAAGATGAAGATTTTGTAAAGTTATTTCCATACAACGATGGCTGTGGGGCTTATAGCTACCGTTAGTTTCAGATTCGGTATGTTCGATACTCGCCCGTGTTAAGTTTCTTTTGTTTTTTTAAACAACAACCTGTACAACAACCGTCCAAGATCCTATACAGGCATGAAGTATTATAAGGAGATGAAAGGACGGAATTTTATTGGCCGCATGTAGGGGGGTCACAGTAAAAGGGTTTACATTTTACTAACGTTTGGAACGCCTAGCTCGGGAAAATGAAGAACTACATTTTATCGTCTGCTAACACGGCGACATGAAACCGCGTAAACTCACACATTCATGGATATGTTGTGTGTGTCATTTTTCCACAATCAGTGACGTCAAGATCACGTGATATAATAGTTTCAATATTTCCCTTAGAGTGCGCTGTTAACAGCAGCCAAGTCGAAAATTGTGCTACTGTGATCCCCCCGGTAAAAAGAGGTTGATTAAAACACATAAATTGGCATTTAAAAAAACAGTCATATGAATGCTGACAGATGCCTACTAATTCCGTTTTTGTCCTCAATGCCATTAAACGCGTTTTCTTGATTGATATTTCCCAAGCAGCACGTAATATTACATGAATATCAGTGACATCATATTGTAATATTCGTAATATTACGGGGTGATATTACAGTGGTATTGACGTGATATTGAAATGTCCGCCTCAAGGCAATATTACAAGTAATATTACAGTGATATTGATGTAATATTACAAGTAATATTACAGTAATATTACAGTGATATTAAGGTAATATTAAGATGATATTAAGATAATATTACAAATATTTATTTATTTCAATATTTATTTAACATTAAATAAAATATTTCAAAAAAATCTGGCTCACACGGGGTTCGAACACGCAACGTTAGAGACGACGTGAATACGCCTTGTACCTCTCGGCCATCTAGCTCTTGGAATGTATTTCAGAAAGTGTTCTTCATGTATTACCTTAAATTCTCTTTGGTACATTATGAAGAACACTTTCTGAACTATATTCCAAGAGCTAGATGGCCGAGAGGTACGAGGCGTATTCATGTCGTGTCAAACGTTGCATGTTTAAACCCCATGTGCGCCGAACTTTTTTTAAATATTTTATTTAATGTAAAATAAATATTTGTAATATTACCTCAATATCATCGTAATATTACTTGTAATATTACATCAATATCAATGTAATATTACTTGTAATATTACATCAATATCAATGTAATATTACTTGTAATATTACCTTGAGGCGGACATTTCAATATCACGTCAATATCACCCAGTAATATTACGAATATTACAATATGATGTCACGGTGATATTCATGTAATATTACGTGCTGCTTGGGTTGTTTCATTTTAATCATTTTGAATGCTTACAAATTTTATGAAAAAAATTGAATGCGTTTCTTTACCGTCAAGCGAAACACCACGAATTAGATCCAAATGCCATTAAATGCTTTCTGATAATGTATCAAATTAAATGACATTCAATGCCTGCAAGAAAACAATTTTGAACGCAGTCAATGCCTCAAGAAGTTTAATGCTGTTCTATGACTATGTCAGCAGATTAAAAAGACTCCATTCTGCTATCGTTAACTTGTTCATTCTTTGCAGCGCGTCGTCGTGGCATCTTTCTATTTTGCAGAGCGAAGTTCCGGATTATCTATTCAAATTCTTTGAATTTAAATACTCCAATGGGACATCCACACGTGTACTACGTGAAAATAATTCTGTCTTAAAAATACCGACTCATCGCACTTGTAAGCTTCAACAATCGTTTGCTATTAGAGGTGCTAGATTATGGAACAAAGTGCCAGAAAAGATTAGGAACGTAAACTCACTGCTGAGCTTTAAAAATCTTAGGTTTAAATTCATATTTAACTCTGAGAGCTCAGTATTGGCAATTACATATTGGTAATTGCGTTTCATTAAAGTACCTGATCCTTTATTTCTAATGAATTTTATTTGATACGTGTATTCCAATTTATTTTGTATTGTTGTGTACATGATATTACACGTGTGTGATATGGTTTTATATTATATTATCTTTGAGAATTTGGGTATTTAAGTGAGTAAATGGAGTGTAAATTCTTATGTGTAAACTTAGCAAAAAAAAAAAAAATGTGATATCTATCAATGATTTGGAAGTTGATTGTAGGATATTATTAGCCTGAGAACTGTATGCACCTAAAACCTTGTTACCTTTAACTTGAAAGCATAACTCATATGTATTTATGTAAAATAGGTCATCTATACACTACGCATTATATATAATTTGTTTACATGAGGGCTCATTATCCCTACAAACTTTATATTTTAATAAATAAATAAATAAAAATAAATCGCGTTATTGAAGTGAAAAACAAAGTGATTTTGTGTCTAATACTAATAGTTTACCTAAACAAAGTGAAGGAGTGAACGCAAACATAAGTTTTAAAGTCATTTTGTCATTTTTTGTGGCATGCATGACAAAATACGAAAATGACGTTAAGTCATATCCCTGACGACCCCCCCGGACGTTCTTGGTACGCTAAAACGTACCAAAAGTGTACCGAAAGTGTACCGAAAATGTACTTTTGAAATTTCGATATTAAAATAATTATAAACTTGAGCAAAAATGATTGGATATGTTAGAGGGAACCTTCATGAACATTTAGATATCTTCGTTGTTGATAAATTAATTGTTAATGTTTATGAAAATATATAAAAAGCTTTGACTTCGCGGTTTGGATTTACCGAGATTCGACCGAGTTCAGTCGCTTTCGGTCGCATTCAATATTTTGATGTCTCATAATGAAAAATGCCAAAATAAATTTCTTGTAATGATAAATTATTGTTTGTAGAGTAGATTCGTGTAATAATTGAGATATATTAAGTGTGAAATAATTAATAATTCAAGAGTAAACCCATACTCCAAAGTGTGCTTGCTTTGTGATTTGCTAGAAAATAAAAGTCATAAACGGAAAATCGCCCTAAAAAGCAATTATTATCAAAATATATGCAATATTTAATCGAAAAAATAAAGATTCCGAGGAATAATTGATAATAATTGACAAAGAAAAACCAAAAAATATTGAAATCTCGCGATTCAGGATATTTCTGCTGGAGCGTTAACATAGACAACTTGACAACCAAATTCAAATTACTCCATTTGAATTTAAAAAACAAATTTATAATTTCAATATTATAAATTAATTAATTAATTATTATCAACATTAGTAAAATTCAACCAACTTAATTTCTCATGACCGAAAGTTAATAAACCCCCGAAAAACCACCCCTAAGCATATAATAAAAAATCAATCTAACAAAATTTCTCACAATCAACAGAAAAGTTATAATGAAATGTTAAAATCAGTAAAAGTCCTTAGGAATATGCCCCCTACTTTTCCCAATTAAAAAAAAATAATGAACACCCAAAAAACTACCCCTAAGGAAAAAAGCAGAAAAATATTTTTAAAAAAATAAAATCTACGAAAAAATTAAAATACAGCACTAAAATAATGGAAAAGACTTCGTAATATCTCCCCTAATTTTCTAAATCAAAAAAAACAATTATCAACCCCAAGAAACCACCCCTAAGGAAAATTGCAGAAAAAAATCCGTAAAAAATAAAAAAATCTACAAAAAAATTATACTCAAGTTCTAAAATTATTAAAAATACTCAGGGATATGTCCTCTAATTTTACAGATCTAAAAAAATTATTAACAACCCCAAAAAACCACCCCTAAGAAAAAATGCAGAAAAAGATCGTAAAAAAATTTAAAAAATTTACAAAAAAATTATACTCAAGTTCTAAAATTACTAAAAATACTCAGGGATATATCCTCTAATTTTACCAATCGAAAAAAAATATTAACAACCCCAAGAAACCACCCCTACGGAAAATTGCAGAAAAAGATCCGTAAAAAAATAAAAAAATCTACAAAAAAATTATACTCTAGTTCTAAAATTATTAAAAATACTCAAGGATATGTCCTCTAATTTTGCAAACCAAAAAAAAATTATTAACAACCCCAAGAACCCACCCCTAAGAAAAAATGCAGAAAAAAATCCGAAAAAATAAAAAAATCTACAAAAAAAATTATACTCAAGTTCTAAAATTATAAAAAATACTAAGAAATATGTCCTCTAATTTTACCAATCGAAAAGAATATTAACAACCCCAAGAAACCACCCCTACGGAAAATTGCAGAAAAAGATCCGTAAAAAATAAAAAAATCTACAAAAAAATTATACTCAAGTTCTAAAATTATAAAAAATACTCAGAGATATGTCCTCTAATTTAAAACTTTTTCATCTATTAACGAACCAAATTAAACACAAATTAAGCCACTGCGCGTTACTTTTAACTTGTCAAAAAATTAAAATTCAATCAATTTCTGCCTTGCCAGAAATATTTGGCCAAATACACAAAAAAATTTTCAGTCAAATATCATTTATTTTCCGTGTTTCTAGATCTAATTGCAAACTTTTTTATCTATTAACGAACAAAATTGAATAAAAATTAGCCCAGTGCGCATTACTTTTAATTTGTCAAAAAATTAAAATCCTATCAATTTTTGCCTTGCCAGCAATATTTAGCCAAATACACTAAAAAATTTTCAGTCAAATATCAATTATTTTCCGTATTTCTAGATCTAATTTCAAACTTTTTTATATATTAACAATCAAAATTGAATAAAAATTAGCCCGGTGCGCATTAGTTTTAATTTGTCAAAAAATGAAAACTGAATCAATTTCTGCCTTGCCAGAAATATTTGGCCAAATATACCAAAAAAATTTTCAGTCAAATATCAATTATTTTCCGTGTTTCCAGATCTAATTGCAAACTTTTTTATCTATTAACGAACAAAATTAAATAAAAATTAGCTCAGTGCGCATTACTTTTATTTTGTCAAAAAATTAAAATCCAATCAATGTTTGCCTTGCCAGAAATATTTGGCCAAATACACTAAAAAATTTTCAGTCAAATATCAATTATTTTCCGTGTTTCTAGATCTAATTTCAAACTTTTTTATATATTAACAAACAAAATTTAATAAAAATTAGCCCAGTGCGCATTAGTTTTAATTTGTCAAAAAATGAAAACTGAATCAATTTCTGCCTTGCCAAAAATATTTGGCCAAATACACTAAAAAATTTTTAGTCTATTATCTATTATTTTCCGTGTTTCTAGATCTAATTTCAAACTTTTTTATATATTAACAAACAAAATTGAATAATAATTAGCCCAGTGCGCATTACTTTTAATTTGTCAAAAAATGAAAACTGAATCAATTTCTGCCTTGCTAGAAATATTTGGCCAAATACACAAAAAAATTTTCAGTCAAATATCAATTATTTTCCGTGTTTCTAGATCTAACTGCAAACTTTTTTATCTATTAACGAACAAAATTGAATAAAAATTAGCCCAGTACGCATTAGTTTTAATTTGTCAAAAAATGAAAACTGAATCAATTTCTGCCTTGCCAGAAATATTTGGCCCAATACACTAAAAAATTTTCAGTCTATTATCTATTAGTTTCCGTGTTTCTAGATCTAATTTTAAACTCTATTATCTATTAACAAACAAAATTGAATAATAATTAGCCCAGTGCGCATTACTTTTAATTTGTCAAAAAATTAAAATCCAATCAATTTCTGCCTTCCCAGAAATATTTGGCCAAATACACTACAAAATTTTCAGCTAAATATCCATTATTTTCCGTGTTTCTAGATCTAATTGCAAACTTTTTTATATATTAACAAACAAAATTTAATAAAAATTAGCCCAGTGCGCATTAGTTTTAATTTGTCAAAAAATGAAAACTGAATCAATTTCTGCCTTGCCAGATATATTTGGCCCAATACACTAAAAAATTTTCAGTCTATTATCTATTATTTTCCGTGTTTCTAGATATAATTTTAAACTCTATTATCTATTAACAAACAAAATTGAATAATAATTAGCCCAGTGCGCATTACTTTTAATTTGTCAAAAAATTAAAATCCAATCAATTTCTGCCTTCCCAGAAATATTTGGCCAAATACACAAAAAAATTTTCAGTCAAATATCAATTATTATCCGTGTTTCTTGATCTAATTCCAAACTTTTTTATATATTAACAATCAAACTTGAATAAAAATTAGCCCAGTGCGCATTAGTTTTAATTTGTCAAAAAATGAAAACTGAATCAATTTCTGCCTCAACAGAAAAGTTTGGAAAAATACACTAAAAAATTTTCAGTCAAATATCAATTATTTTCCGTGTTTCTAAATCTAATTGCAAACTTTTTTACCTATCAACGAACAAAATTAAATAAAAATTAGCCCGGTGCGCATTAGTTTTAATTTGTCAAAAAATAAAAACTGAATCAATTATTGCCTTGCCAGAAAAATTTGGCAAAATACATTTAAAAATTTTCAGTCAATTATCAATTATTTTCCTTTTTTCTAGATCTAATTGCAAACTTTATTATCTATTAACGAACAAAATTGAATAAAAATTAGCCCAGTGAGCATTAGTTTTAATTTGTCAAAAAATGAAAACTCAATCAATTTCTGCCTTGCCAGAAATATTTGGCCAAATACACTAAAAAATTTTCAGTCAAATATCAATTATTTTTCGTGTTTCTAGATCTAATTTCAAACTTCTTTATATATTAACAAACAAAATTTAATAAAAATTAGCCCAGTGCGCATTAGTTTTAATTTGTCAAAAAATGAAAACTGAATCAATTTCTGCCTTGCCAGAAATATTTGGCCCAATACACTAAAAAATTTTCAGTCTATTATCTATTATTTTCCGTGTTTCTAGATTTAATTTTAAACTCTATTATCTATTAACAAACAAAATTGAATAATAATTAGCCCAGTGCGCATTACTTTTAATTTGTCAAAAAATTAAAATCCAATTAATTTCTGCCTTCCCAGAAATATTTGGCCAAATACACTACAAAATTTTCAGCTAAATATCCATTATTTTCCGTGTTTCTAGATCTAATTGCAAACTTTTTTATATATTAACAAACAAAATTTAATAAAAATTAGCCCAGTGCGCATTAGTTTTAATTTGTTAAAAAATGAAAACTGAATCAATTTCTGCCTTGCCAGAAATATTTGGCCAAATACACAAAAAAATTTTCAGTCAAATATCAATTATTTTCCGTGTTTCTAGATCTAATTGCAAACTTTTTTATCTATTAACGAACAAAATTGAATAAAAATTAGCCCAGTGCGCATTACTTTTAATTTGTCAAAAAATTAAAATCCAATCAATTTTTGCCTTGCCAGAAATATTTGGCCAAATACACTACAAAATTTTCAGTCAATTATCAATTATTTTCCTTTTTTCTAGATCTAATTTGAAACTGTCTTATGTATTAACAATTAAACTTGAATAAAAATTAGCCCAGTGCGCATTAGTTTTAATTTGTCAAAAAATGAAAACTGAATCAATTTCTGCCTCAACAGAAAAGTTTGGAAAAATACACTAAAAAATTTTCAGTCAAATATCAATTATTTTCCGTGTTTCTAATTCTAATTGCAAACTTTTTTACCTATCAACGAACAAAATTAAATAAAAATTAGCCCGATGCGCATTAGTTTTAATTTGTCAAAAAATGAAAACTGAATCAATTTCTGCCTTGCCAGAAATATTTGGCCCAATACACTAAAAAATTTTCAGTCTATTATCTATTATTTTCCGTGTTTCTAGATCTAATTTTAAACTCTATTATCTTTTAACAAACAAAATTGAATAATAATTAGCCCAGTGCGCATTCCTTTTAATTTGTCAAAATATTAAAATCCAATCAATTTCTGCCTTCCCAGAAATATTTGGCCAAATACACTACAAAATTTTCAGCTAAATATCCATTATTTTCCGTGTTTCTAGATCTAATTGCAAACTTTTTTATATATTAACAAACAAAATTTAATAAAAATTAGCCCAGTGCGCATTAGTTTTAATTTGTGAAAAAATGAAAATTGAATTAATGTTTGCCTTGCCAGAAATATTTGGCCAAATACACTAAAAAATATTTCAGTCAAATATCAATTATTTTCCGTGTTTCTAGATCTAATTTCAAACTTTTTTATATATTAACAAACAAAATTTAATAAAAATTAGCCCAGTGCGCATTAGTTTTAATTTGTCAAAAAATGAAAACTGAATCAATTTCTGCCTTGCCAGAAATATTTGGCCAAATACACAAAAAAATTTTCAGTCAAATATCATTTATTTTCCGTGTTTCTAGATCTAATTGCAAACTTTTTTATCTATTAACGAACAAAATTGAATAAAAATTAGCCCAGTGCGCATTACTTTTAATTTGTTAAAAAATGAAAACTGAATCAATTTCTGCCTTGCCAGAAATATTTGGCCAAATACACAAAAAAATTTTCAGTCAAATATCAATTATTTTCCGTGTTTCTAGATCTAATTGCAAACTTTTTTATATATTAACAAACAAAATTTAATAAAAATTAGCCCAGTGCGCATTACTTTTAATTTGTCAAAAAATAAAAACTGAATCAATTTCTGCCTCAACAGAAAAGTTTGGAAAAATACACTAAAAAATTTTCAGTCAAATATCAATTATTTTCCGTGTTTCTAGATCTAATTGCAAACTTTTTGATATATTAACAAACAAAATTAATAAAAATTAGCCCAGTGCGCATTAGTTTTAATTTGTTAAAAAATGAAAACTGAATCAATTTCTGCCTTGCCAGAAATATTTGGCCAAATACACAAAAAAATTTTCAGTCAAATATCAATTATTTTCCGTGTTTCTAGATCTAATTGCAAACTTTTTTATCTATTAACGAACAAAATTGAATAAAAATTAGCCCAGTGCGCATTAGTTTTAATTTGTCAAAAAATAAAAATTGAATCAATTTCTGCCTTGGCAGAATAATTTGGCAAAATACACTACAAAATTTTCAGTCAAATATCAATTATTTTCCGTGTTTCTAGATCTAATTTCAAACTTTTTTATATATTAACAATCAAAATTGAATACAAATTAGCCCGGTGCGCATTAGTTTTAATTTGTCAAAAAATGAAAACTGAATCAATTTCTGCCTTGCCAGAAATATTTGGCCCAATACACTAAAAAATTTTCAGTCTATTATCTATTATTTTCCGTGTTTCTAGATCTAATTTTAAACTCTATTATCTATTAACAAACAAAATTGAATAATAATTAGCCCAGTGCGCATTACTTTTAATTTGTCAAAAAATTAAAATCCAATCAATTTCTGCCTTTCCAGAAATATTTGGCCAAATACACTAAAAAATTTTCAGCTAAATATCCATTATTTTCCGTGTTTCTAGATCTAATTGCAAACTTTTTTATATATTAACAAACAAAATTTAATAAAAATTAGCCCAGTGCGCATTAGTTTTAATTTGTTGAAAAATGAAAACTGAATCAATTTCTGCCTTGCCAGAAATATTTGGCCAAATACACAAAAAAATTTTCAGTCAAATATCAATTATTTTCCGTGTTTCTAGATCTAATTGCAAACTTTTTTTATCTATTAACGAACAAAATTGAATAAAAATTAGCCCAGTGCGCATTACTTTTAATTTGTCAAAAAATTAAAATCCAATCAATGTTTGCCTTGCCAGAAATATTTGGCCAAATACACTAAAAAATTTTCAGTCAAATATCAATTATTTTCCGTGTTTCTAGATCTAATTTCAAA
The DNA here is from genome assembly GCA_037103525.1 of Ganaspis brasiliensis. Taxonomy (NCBI): domain Eukaryota; kingdom Metazoa; phylum Arthropoda; class Insecta; order Hymenoptera; family Figitidae; genus Ganaspis; species Ganaspis brasiliensis. The sequence goes on along the minus strand of JAZKLR010000288.1, from coordinate 2,901,375 downwards.
CTTTTTTATATATTAACAAACAAAATTTAATAAAAATTAGCCCAGTGCGCATTAGTTTTAATTTGTCAAAAAATGAAAACTGAATCAATTTCTGCTTTGCCAGATATATTTGGCCCAATACACTAAAAAATTTTCAGTCTATTATCTATTATTTTCCGTGTTTCTAGATATAATTTTAAACTCTATTATCTATTAACAAACAAAATTGAATAATAATTAGCCCAGTGCGCATTACTTTTAATTTGTCAAAAAATTAAAATCCAATCAATTTCTGCCTTCCCAGAAATATTTGGCCAAATACACTACAAAATTTTCAGCTAAATATCCATTATTTTCCGTGTCTCTAGATCTAATTGCAAACTTTTTTATATATTAACAAACAAAATTTAATAAAAATTAGCCCAGTGCGCATTAGTTTTAATTTGTCAAAAAATGAAAACTAAATCAATTTCTGCCTTGCCAGAAATATTTGGCCCAATACACTAAAAAATTTTCAGTCTATTATCTATTATTTTCCGTGTTTTTAGATTTAATTTTAAACTCTATTAACTATTAACAAACAAAATTGAATAATAATTAGCCCAGTGCGCATTACTTTTAATTTGTCAAGAAATTAAAATCCAATCAATTTCTGCCTTCCCAGAAATATTTGGCCAAATACACTACAAAATTTTCAGTCAAATATCAATTATTTTCCGTGTTTCTAGATCTAATTTCAAACTTTTTTATATATTAACAAACAAAATTTAATAAAAATTAGCCCAGTGCGCATTAGTTTTAATTTGTTAAAAAATGAAAACTGAATCAATTTCTGCCTTGCCAGAAATATTTGGCCAAATACACAAAAAAATTTTCAGTCAAATATCAATTATTTTCCGTGTTTCTAGATCTAATTGCAAACTTTTTTTCTCTATTAACGAACAAAATTGAATAAAAATTAGCCCAGTGCGCATTACTTTTAATTTGTCAAAAAATTAAAATCCAATCAATGTTTGCCTTGCCAGAAATATTTGGCCAAATACACTAAAAAATTTTCAGTCAAATATCAATTATTTTCCGTGTTTCTAGATCTAATTTCAAACTTTTTTATATATTAACAAACAAAATTTAATAAAAATTAGCCCAGTGCGCATTAGTTTTAATTTGTCAAAAAATGAAAACTAAATCAATTTCTGCCTTGCCAGAAATATTTGGCCCAATACACTAAAAAATTTTCAGTCTATTATCTATTATTTTCCGTGTTTTTAGATTTAATTTTAAACTCTATTAACTATTAACAAACAAAATTGAATAATAATTAGCCCAGTGCGCATTACTTTTAATTTGTCAAGAAATTAAAATCCAATCAATTTCTGCCTTCCCAGAAATATTTGGCCAAATACACTACAAAATTTTCAGCTAAATATCCATTATTTTCCGTGTTTCTAGATCTAATTGCAAACTTTTTTATATATTAATAAACAAAATTTAATAAAAATTAGCCCAGTGCGCATTAGTTTTAATTTGTTAAAAAATGAAAACTGAATCAATTTCTGCCTTGCCAGAAATATTTGGCCAAATACACTACAAAATTTTCAGTCAATTATCAATTCTTTTCCTTTTTTCTAGATCTAATTTAAAAATGTCTTATGTATTAACAATCAAACTTGAATAAAAATTAGCCCAGTGCGCATTAGTTTTAATTTGTCAAAAAATGAAAACTGAATCAATTTCTGCCTCAACAGAAAAGTTTGGAAAAATACACTAAAAAATTTTCAGTCAAATATCAATTATTTTCCGTGTTTCTAAATCTAATTGCAAACTTTTTTACCTATCAACGAACAAAATTAAATAAAAATTAGCCCGGTGCGCATTAGTTTTAATTTGTCAAAAAATGAAAACTGAATCAATTATTGCCTTGCCAGAAAAATTTGGCAAAATACATTTAAAAATTTTCAGTCAATTATCAATTATTTTCCTTTTTTCTAGATCTAATTGCAAACTTTATTATCTAATCACGAACAAAATTGAATAAAAATTAGCCCAGTGCGCATTAGTTTTAATTTGTCAAAAAATAAAAATTGAATCAATTTCTGCCTTAGCAAAAAAATTTGGCAAAATACACTACAAAATTTTCAGTCAAATATCAATTATTTTCCGTGTTTCTAGATCTAATTTCAAACTTTTTTATATATTAACAAACAAAATTTAATAAAAATTAGCCCAGTGCGCATTAGTTTTAATTTGTCAAAAAATGAAAACTGAATCAATTTCTGCCTTGCCAGATATATTTGGCCCAATACACTAAAAAATTTTCAGTCTATTATCTATTATTTTCCGTGTTTCTAGATATAATTTTAAACTCTATTATCTATTAACAAACAAAATTGAATAATAATTAGCCCAGTGCGCATTACTTTTAATTTGTCAAAAAATTAAAATCCAATCAATTTCTGCCTTCCCAGAAATATTTGGCCAAATACACAAAAAAATTTTCAGTCAAATATCAATTATTATCCGTGTTTCTTGATCTAATTCCAAACTTTTTTATATATTAACAATTAAAATTGAATAAAAATTAGCCCAGTGCGCATTAGTTTTAATTTGTCAAAAAATTAAAATCCAATCAATGTTTGCCTTGCCAGAAATATTTGGCCGAATACACTAAAAAATTTTCAGTCAAATATCAATTATTTTCCGTGTTTTTAGATCTAATTCCAAACTTTTTTATATATTAACAATTAAAATTGAATAAAAATTAGCCTAGTGCGCATTAGTTTTAATTTGTCAAAAAATGAAAACTGAATCAATTTCTGCCTTGCCAGATATATTTAGCCCAATACACTAAAAAATTTTCAGTCTATTATCTATTATTTTCCGTGTTTCTAGATATAATTTTAAACTCTATTATCTATTAACAAACAAAATTGAATAAAAATTAGCCCAGTGCGCATTAGTTTTAATTTGTTAAAAAATGAAAACTGAATCAATTTCTGCCTTGCCAGAAATATTTGGCCAAATACACAAAAAAATTTTCAGTCAAATATCAATTATTATCCGTGTTTCTTGATCTAATTCCAAACTTTTTTATATATTAACAATTAAAATTGAATAAAAATTAGCCCAGTGCGCATTAGTTTTAATTTGTCAAAAAATTAAAATCTAATCAATGTTTGCCTTGCCAGAAATATTTGGCCAAATACACTAAAAAATTTTCAGTCAAATTTCAATTATTTTCCGTGTTTCTAGATCTAATTTCAAACTTTTTTATCTATTAACGAACAAATTTGAATACAAATTAGCCTAGTGCGCATTAGTTTTAATTTGTCAAAAAATTGAAATTCAATCAATTTCTACCTTGCCAGAAATATTTGGCCAAATACACAAAAAAATTTTCAGTCAAATATCAATTATTTTCCGTGTTTCTAAATCTAATTGCAAACTTTTTTATCTATTAACGAACAAAATTAAATAAAAATTAGCCCAGTGCGCATTAGTTTTAATTTGTAAAAAAATGAAAATCCTATCAATTTTTGCCTTGCCAGAAATATTTAGCCAAATACACTAAAAAATTTTCAGTCAAATATCAATTATTTTCCGTGTTTCTAGATCTAATTTCAAACTTTTTTATATATTAACAATCAAAATTAAATAAAAATTAGCCCGGTGCGCATTAGTTTTAATTTGTCAAAAAATGAAAACTGAATCAATTTCTGCCTTGCCAGAAATATTTGGCCAAATATACCAAAAAAATTTTCAGTCAAATATCAATTATTTTCCGTGTTTCTAGATCTAATTGCAAACTTTTTTTATCTATTAACGAACAAAATTGAATAAAAATTAGCCCAGTGCGCATTACTTTTAATTTGTCAAAAAATTAAAATCCAATCAATGTTTGCCTTGCCAGAAATATTTGGCCAAATACACTAAAAAATTTTCAGTCAAATATCAATTATTTTCCGTGTTTCTAGATCTAATTTCAAACTTTTTTATATATTAACAAACAAAATTTAATAAAAATTAGCCCAGTGCGCATTAGTTTTAATTTGTCAAAAAATGAAAACTGAATCAATTTCTGCTTTGCCAGATATATTTGGCCCAATACACTAAAAAATTTTCAGTCTATTATCTATTATTTTCCGTGTTTCTAGATATAATTTTAAACTCTATTATCTATTAACAAACAAAATTGAATAATAATTAGCCCAGTGCGCATTACTTTTAATTTGTCAAAAAATTAAAATCCAATCAATGTTTGCCTTGCCAGAAATATTTGGCCAAATACACTAAAAAATTTTCAGTCAAATATCAATTATTTTCCGTGTTTCTAGATCTAATTTCAAACTTTTTTATATATTAACAAACAAAATTTAATAAAAATTAGCCCAGTGCGCATTAGTTTTAATTTGTCAAAAAATGAAAACTAAATCAATTTCTGCCTTGCCAGAAATATTTGGCCCAATACACTAAAAAATTTTCAGTCTATTATCTATTATTTTCCGTGTTTTTAGATTTAATTTTAAACTCTATTAACTATTAACAAACAAAATTGAATAATAATTAGCCCAGTGCGCATTACTTTTAATTTGTCAAAAAATTAAAATCCAATCAATTTCTGCCTTCCCAGAAATATTTGGCCAAATACACTACAAAATTTTCAGCTAAATATCCATTATTTTCCGTGTTTCTAGATCTAATTGCAAACTTTTTTATATATTAATAAACAAAATTTAATAAAAATTAGCCCAGTGCGCATTAGTTTTAATTTGTTAAAAAATGAAAACTGAATCAATTTCTGCCTTGCCAGAAATATTTGGCCAAATACACTACAAAATTTTCAGTCAATTATCAATTCTTTTCCTTTTTTCTAGATCTAATTTAAAAATGTCTTATGTATTAACAATCAAACTTGAATAAAAATTAGCCCAGTGCGCATTAGTTTTAATTTGTCAAAAAATGAAAACTGAATCAATTTCTGCCTCAACAGAAAAGTTTGGAAAAATACACTAAAAAATTTTCAGTCAAATATCAATTATTTTCCGTGTTTCTAAATCTAATTGCAAACTTTTTTACCTATCAACGAACAAAATTAAATAAAAATTAGCCCGGTGCGCATTAGTTTTAATTTGTCAAAAAATGAAAACTGAATCAATTATTGCCTTGCCAGAAAAATTTGGCAAAATACATTTAAAAATTTTCAGTCAATTATCAATTATTTTTCTTTTTTCTAGATCTAATTGCAAACTTTATTATCTATTAACGAACAAAATTGAATAAAAATTAGCCCAGTGCGCATTAGTTTTAATTTGTCAAAAAATAAAAATTGAATCAATTTCTGCCTTAGCAAAAAAATTTGGCAAAATACACTACAAAATTTTCAGTCAAATATCAATTATTTTCCGTGTTTCTAGATCTAATTTCAAACTTTTTTATATATTAACAAACAAAATTTAATAAAAATTAGCCCAGTGCGCATTAGTTTTAATTTGTCAAAAAATGAAAACTGAATCAATTTCTGCCTTGCCAGATATATTTGGCCCAATACACTAAAAAATTTTCAGTCTATTATCTATTATTTTCCGTGTTTCTAGATATAATTTTAAACTCTATTATCTATTAACAAACAAAATTGAATAATAATTAGCCCAGTGCGCATTACTTTTAATTTGTCAAAAAATTAAAATCCAATCAATTTCTGCCTTCCCAGAAATATTTGGCCAAATACACAAAAAAATTTTCAGTCAAATATCAATTATTATCCGTGTTTCTTGATCTAATTCCAAACTTTTTTATATATTAACAATTAAAATTGAATAAAAATTAGCCCAGTGCGCATTAGTTTTAATTTGTCAAAAAATGAAAACTGAATCAATTTCTGCCTTGCCAGATATATTTGGCCGAATACACTAAAAAATTTTCAGTCAAATATCAATTATTTTCCGTGTTTTTAGATCTAATTCCAAACTTTTTTATATATTAACAATTAAAATTGAATAAAAATTAGCCTAGTGCGCATTAGTTTTAATTTGTCAAAAAATAAAAATTGAATCAATTTCTGCCTTAGCAAAAAAATTTGGCAAAATACACTACAAAATTTTCAGTCAAATATCAATTATTTTCCGTGTTTCTAGATCTAATTTCAAACTTTTTTATATATTAACAAACAAAATTTAATAAAAATTAGCCCAGTGCGCATTAGTTTTAATTTGTCAAAAAATGAAAACTGAATCAATTTCTGCCTTGCCAGATATATTTGGCCGAATACACTAAAAAATTTTCAGTCAAATATCAATTATTTTCCGTGTTTTTAGATCTAATTCCAAACTTTTTTATATATTAACAATTAAAATTGAATAAAAATTAGCCTAGTGCGCATTAGTTTTAATTTGTCAAAAAATGAAAACTGAATCAATTTCTGCCTTGCCAGATATATTTAGCCCAATACACTAAAAAATTTTCAGTCTATTATCTATTATTTTCCGTGTTTCTAGATATAATTTTAAACTCTATTATCTATTAACAAACAAAATTGAATAAAAATTAGCCCAGTGCGCATTAGTTTTAATTTGTTAAAAAATGAAAACTGAATCAATTTCTGCCTTGCCAGAAATATTTGGCCAAATACACAAAAAAATTTTCAGTCAAATATCAATTATTATCCGTGTTTCTTGATCTAATTCCAAACTTTTTTATATATTAACAATTAAAATTGAATAAAAATTAGCCCAGTGCGCATTAGTTTTAATTTGTCAAAAAATTAAAATCTAATCAATGTTTGCCTTGCCAGAAATATTTGGCCAAATACACTAAAAAATTTTCAGTCAAATTTCAATTATTTTCCGTGTTTCTAGATCTAATTTCAAACTTTTTTATCTATTAACGAACAAATTTGAATAAAAATTAGCCTAGTGCGCATTAGTTTTAATTTGTCAAAAAATTGAAATTCAATCAATTTCTACCTTGCCAGAAATATTTGGCCAAATACACAAAAAAATTTTCAGTCAAATATCAATTATTTTCCGTGTTTCTAAATCTAATTGCAAACTTTTTTATCTATTAACGAACAAAATTAAATAAAAATTAGCCCAGTGCGCATTAGTTTTAATTTGTAAAAAAATGAAAATCCTATCAATTTTTGCCTTGCCAGAAATATTTAGCCAAATACACTAAAAAATTTTCAGTCAAATATCAATTATTTTCCGTGTTTCTAGATCTAATTTCAAACTTTTTTATATATTAACAATCAAAATTAAATAAAAATTAGCCCGGTGCGCATTAGTTTTAATTTGTCAAAAAATGAAAACTGAATCAATTTCTGCCTTGCCAGAAATATTTGGCCAAATATACCAAAAAAATTTTCAGTCAAATATCAATTATTTTCCGTGTTTCTAGATCTAATTGCAAACTTTTTTTATCTATTAACGAACAAAATTGAATAAAAATTAGCCCAGTGCGCATTACTTTTAATTTGTCAAAAAATTAAAATCCAATCAATGTTTGCCTTGCCAGAAATATTTGGCCAAATACACTAAAAAATTTTCAGTCAAATATAAATTATTTTCCGTGTTTCTAGATCTAATTTCAAACTTTTTTATATATTAACAAACAAAATTTAATAAAAATTAGCCCAGTGCGCATTAGTTTTAATTTGTTAAAAAATGAAAACTGAATCAATTTCTGCCTTGCCAGAAATATTTGGCCAAATACACAAAAAAATTTTCAGTCAAATATCAATTATTTTCCGTGTTTCTAGATCTAATTGCAAACTTTTTTTATCTATTAACGAACAAAATTGAATAAAAATTAGCCCAGTGCGCATTACTTTTAATTTGTCAAAAAATTAAAATCCAATCAATGTTTGCCTTGCCAGAAATATTTGGCCAAATACACTAAAAAATTTTCAGTCAAATATCAATTATTTTCCGTGTTTCTAGATCTAATTGCAAACTTTTTTATCTATTAACGAACAAAATTGAATAAAAATTAGCCCAGTGCGCATTACTTTTAATTTGTCAAAAAATTAAAATCCAATCAATTTTTGCCTTGCCAGAAATATTTGGCCAAATACACTACAAAATTTTTAGTCAATTATCAATTATTTTCTTTTTTTCTAGATCTAATTTGAAACTGTCTTATGTATTAACAATCAAACTTGAATAAAAATTAGCCCAGTGCGCATTAGTTTTAATTTGTCAAAAAATGAAAACTGAATCAATTATTGCCTTGCCAGAAAAATTTGGCAAAATACATTTAAAAATTTTCAGTCAATTATCAATTATTTACCTTTTTTCTAGATCTAATTGCAAACTTTATTATCTATTAACGAACAAAATTGAATAAAAATTAGCCCAGTGAGCATTAGTTTTAATTTGTCAAAAAATGAAAACTGAATCAATTTCTGCCTTGCCAGAAATATTTGGCCAAATACACAAAAAAATTTTTAGTCAAATATCAATTATTTTCCGTGTTTCTAGATCTAATTTCAAACTCTATTATCTATTAACAAACAAAATTAAATAATAATTAGCCCAGTGCGCATTACTTTTAATTTGTCAAAAAATGAAAAGTGAATCAATTTTTGCCTTGGCAGAAAAATTTGGCAATATACACTACAAAATTGTCAGTCAAATATAAATTATTTTCCGTGTTTCTAGATCTAATTTCAAACTTTTTTATATATTAACAATCAAAATTGAATTAAAATTAGCCCGGTGCGCATTAGTTTTAATTTGTCAAAAAATGAAAACTGAATCAATTTCTGCCTTGCCAGAAATATTTGGCCAAATACACTAAAAAATTTTTAGTCTATTATCTATTATTTTCCGTGTTTCTAGATCTCATTTTAAACTCTATTATCTATTAACGAACAAAATTGAATAAAAATTAGCCCAGTGCGCATTTTTTTGTTCGTTAATAGATAAAAAAGTTTGAAATTAGATCAAGAAACACGGAAAATAATTGATATTTGACTGAAAATTTTTTAGTGTATTTGGCCAAATATTTCTGGCAAGGCAGAAATTGATTCAGTTTTTATTTTTTGACAAATTAAAACTAATGCGCACCGGGCTAATTTTTATTCAATTTTGATTGTTAATATATGAAAAAGTTTGAAATTAGATCTAGAAACACGGAAAGTAATTGATATTTGACTGAAAATTTTTTAGTGTATTTGGCCAAATATTTCTGGCAAGGCAGAAATTGATTCAGTTTTCATTTTTTGACAAATTAAAACTAATGCGCACCGGGCTAATTTTTATTCAATTTTGATTGTTAATATATGAAAAAGTTTGAAATTAGATCTAGAAACACGGAAAATAATTGATATTGGACTGAAAATTTTTTAGTGTATTTTGCCAAATTTTTCTGCCAAGGCAAAAATTGATTCCATTTTCATTTTTTGACAAATTAAAACTAATGCGCACTGGGCTAATTTTTATTCAATTTTAATTGTTTTTATATAAAAAAGTTTGAAATTAGATCAAGAAACACGGAAAATAATTGATATTTGACTGAAAATTTTTTAGTGTATTTGGCCAAATATTTCTGGCAAGGCAGAAATTGATTCAGTTTTTATTTTATGACAAATTAAAACTAATGCGCACCGGGCTAATTTTTATTCAATTTTGATTGTTAATATATAAAAAAGTTTGGAATTAGATCAAGAAACACTGAAAATAATTGATATTTGACTGAAAAATTTTTAGTGTATTTGGCCAAATATTTCTGCCAAGGCAAAAATTGATTCCATTTTCATTTTTTTACAAATTAAAACTAATGCGCACTGGGCTAATTTTTATTCAATTTTGTTCGTTAATAGATAATAAAGTTTGAAATTAGATCTAGAAACACGGAAAATAATTGATAATTGGCTAAAAATTTTTTAGTGTATTTTGCCAAATTTTTCTGCCAAGGCAAAAATTGATTCCATTTTCATTTTTTGACAAATTAAAACTTATGCGCACTGGGCTAATTTTTATTAAATTTTGTTTGTTAATATATAAAAAAATTTGAAACTAGATCTAGAAACACGGAAAATAATTGATATTTGACTGAAAATTTTTTAGTGTATTTGGCCAAATATTTCTGGCAAGGCAAAAATTGATTCCATTTTCATTTTTTTACAAATTAAAATTAATGCGCACTGGGCTAATTTTTATTCAATTTTAATTGTTAATATATAAAAAAGTTTGGAATTAGATCAAGAAACACGGATAATAATTGATATTTGACTGAAAATTTTTTAGTGTATTTGGCCAAATATTTCTGGCAAGGCAGAAATTGATTCAGTTTTCATTTTTTGACAAATTAAAACTAATGCGCACCGGGCTAATTTTAATTCAATTTTGATTGTAAATATATGAAGAAGTTTGAAATTAGATTTAGAAATACGGAAAATAATTGATATTTGACTGAAAATTTTTTAGTGTATTTGGCCAATTATTTCTGGCAAGGCAAAAATTGATTTAATTTTCATTTTTTGACAAATTAAAACTAATGCGCACTGGGCTAATTTTTATTCAATTTTGTTCGTTAATAGATAATAAAGTTTGAAATTAGATCTAGAAACACGGAAAATAATTGATAATTGGCTGAAAATTTTTTAGTGTATTTTGCCAAATTTTTCTGGCAAGGCAAAAATTGATTCAGTTTTCATTTTTTGACAAATTAAAACTAATGCGCACTGGGCTAATTTTTATTAAATTTTGTTTGTTATTATATATAAAAGTTTGAAATTAGATCTAGAAACACGAAAAATAATTGATATTTGACTGAAAATTCTTTAGTGTATTTGGCCAAATATTTCTGGCAAGGCAAACATTGATTGGATTTTAATTTTTTGACAAAATAAAAGTAATGCGCACTGGGCTAATTTTTATTCAATTTTGTTCGTTAATAGATAAAAAAGTTTGCAATTAGATCTAGAAACACGGAAAGTAATTGATATTTGAGTGAAAATTTTTTAGTGTATTTGGCCAAATATTTCTGGCAAGGCAGAAATTGATTCAGTTTTCATTTTTTGACAAATTAAAACTAATGCGCACTGGGCTAATTTTTATTAAATTTTGTTTGTTAATATATAAAAAAGTTTGAAATTAGATTTAGAAACACGGAAAATAATTGATATTTGACTGAAAATTTTTTAGTGTATTTGGCCAAATATTTCTGGCAAGGCAAACATTGATTGGATTTTAATTTTTTGACAAATTAAAACTAATGCGCACTGGGCTAATTTTTATTCAATTTTGTTCGTTAATAGATAATAAAGTTTGAAATTAGATCTAGAAACACGGAAAATAATTGATATTTGACTAAAAATTTTTTAGTGTATTTTGCCAAATTTTTCTGTTGAGGCAAAAATTGATGGAATTTAAATTTTTAGACAAGTTAAAAGTAACGCTCAGTGGCTCAATTTGTGTTTAATTTGGTTCGTTAATAGATGAAAAAGTTTTAAATTAGAGGACATATCTCTGAGTATTTTTTATAATTTTAGAACTTGAGTATAATTTTTTTGTAGATTTTTTTATTTTTTACGGATCTTTTTCTGCAATTTTCCGTAGGGGTGGTTTCTTGGGGTTGTTAATATTTTTTTCGATTGGTAAAATTAGAGGACATATCTCCGAGTAGTTTTAATAATTTTAGAACTAGAGTATAATTTTTTTGTAGATTTTTTTATTTTTTTACGGATCTTTTTCTGCAATTTTCCGTAGGGGTGGTTTGTTGGAGTTGTTAATATTCTTTTCGATTGGTAAAATTAGAGGACATATCTCTGAGTATTTTTAATAATTTTAGAACTACAGTATAATTTTTTTGTAGATTTTTTTATTTTTTTACGGATCTTTTTCTGCAATTTTCCGTAGGGGTGGTTTCTTGTGGTTGTTAATATTTTTTTTGATTGGTAAAATTAGAGGACATATCTAAAAATACCCTGAGTATTTTTAGTAATTTTAGAAATTGTGAATAATTATTTTGTAGATTTTTTTATTTTTTACGGATTTTTTTCTGCAATTTTCCGTAGGGGTGGTTTCTTGGGGTTGTTAATATTTTTTTTCGATTGGTAAAATTAGAGGACATATCCTTGAGTGTTTTTAATAATTTTAGAATTAGAGTATAATTTTTTTGTAGATTTTTTTATTTTTTTACGGATCTTTTTCTGCAATTTTCCGTAGGGGTGGTTTCTTGGGGTTGTTAATATTCTTTTCGATTGGTAAAATTAGAGGACATATCTCTGAGTATTTTTAATAATTTTAGAACTAGAGTATAATTTTTTTGTAGATTTTTTTATTTTTTTACGGATCTTTTTCTTCATTTTTTCTTAGGGGTGGTTTCTTGGGGTTGTTAATATTCTTTTTGATTGGTAAAATTAGAGGACATATCTCTGAGTATTTTTTATAATTTTAGAACTTGAGTATAATTTTTTTTGTAGATTTGTTTATTTTTTCAGATTTTTTTATGCATTTCTTCTTAGGGGTGGGTTCTTGGGGTTGTTAATAATTTTTTTTTGGTTTGTAAAATTAGAGGACATATCCTTGAGTATTTTTAATAATTTTAGAACTAGAGTATAATTTTTTTGTAGATTTTTTTTTTACGGATCTTTTTCTGCAATTTTCCTTAGGGGTGGTTTCTTGGGGTTGATAATTATTTTTTTTGATTTAGAAAATTAGGGGAGATATTACGAAGTATTTTCCATTATTTTAGTGCTGTATTTTAATTTTTTCGTAGATTTTATTTTTTTAAAAATATTTTTCTGCTTTTTTCCTTAGGGGTAGTTTTTTGGGTGTTCATTATTTTTTTTAATTGGGAAAAGTAGGGGGCATATTCCTAAGGACTTTTAATGATTTTAACATTTCATTATAACTTTTCTGTTGATTGTGAGAAATTTTGTTAGATTGATTTTTTATTATATGCTTAGGGGTGGTTTTTCGGGGGTTTATTAACTTTCGGTCATGAGAAATTAAGTTGGTTGAATTTTACTAATGTTGATAATAATTAATTAATTAATTTATAATATTGAAATTATAAATTTGTTTTTTAAATTCAAATGGAGTAATTTGAATTTGGTGCGAGAAGCACGTGATCTCCTCTGATTGGTTGTCAAGTTGTCTATGTTAACGCTCCAGCAGAAATATCCTGAATCACGAGATTTCAATATTTTTTGGTTTTTCTTTGTCAATTATTATCAATTATTCCTCGGAATCTTTATTTTTTCGATTAAATATTGCATATATTTTGATAATAATTGCTTTTTAGGGCGATTTTATGTTTATGACTTTTATTTTCTAGCAAATCACAAAGCAAGCTCACTTTGGAGTATGGGTTTACTCTTGAATTATTAATTATTTCACACTTAATATATCTCAATTATTACACGAATCTACTCTACAAACATTAATTTATCATTACAAATAGTTTATTTTGGCATTTTTCATTATGAGACATCAAAATATTGAATGCGACCGAAAGCGACTGAACTCGGTCGAATCTCGGTAAATCCAAACCGCGAAGTCAAAGCTTTTTATATATTTTCATAAACATTAACAATTAATTTATCAACAACGAAGATATCTAAATGTTCATGAAGGTTCCCTCTAACATATCTAATCATTTTTGCTCAAGTTTATAATTATTTTAATATCGAAATTTCAAAAGTACATTTTCGGTACACTTTCGGTACACTTTTGGTACGTTTTAGCGTACCAAGAACGTCCCGGGGGGTCGTCAGGGATTATATTATATTTTATTCTATTTTGGTCTTCTATTTAGCTTAAGTTAACCTATTAACATATTTGAACTTAAAAAGTAAAATATTGACAAAGACAATAATCAAAGTAAAACATAACAATCACATGTTCAATTTTCCCTTGCAATATGGCTACTGATTTGTTTTTAGGCATTTGAAGGCATTCATACGAAAACGGAATCAAAGCGCACTGAAACGTTTTAATGCGTTTTAATCAACCTCTTTTTACCGGGCACCTACATGCGGTCAAGTTTTATGCTGAATACTACAGGCGTTTCATCTCCTTATAATACTTCATGTATACAGGAAACCTCTTATACAAGATCATGTACAGGAACAGTCATAAAATCATATGTTCTTCGTGTACATTTGGGGCATGAGATCATCCTGGAGATCTTGCACAAGTTGCACCCAGGATGCGGTGTCCACAGGATTCTTCCCAGAATTTGTACAGGATCTTCCAAGTGATCTCGAGTCAGGATCTTCCGCATGATCCTGTTCAGGAATTTTAAACAGGGGTATGTTACTTTTTAATTATAGGGAAAGAAAGTTTATGGTTGTCAACGACCTGGGGTTGAAGGGGTTTAAAAAATTGAATAATTGATAACGTAGTTCCCTATTGAAAAAACTCATATGTGATTTCCTATACAGAAACTCATATGAAAACTCATGTTCATATTGAATTCATATGTGATCTTATATGAGATCGCATGTAAAATTCTATATGGGCGGTTCTTACGTAATTGCCTTACTTGGCGGCGTTGAAAAAATACACGTAAATTACAAATATATTCTGAAGTGTATTAGTGAATTTTAAATGTATATATGAGAGTAACTGAAAACCAAATATACATAAATATATATATTATAACTTCTATTTAGGGTTGTAAGCTGTGAATCGTTTCATTGAAACATTGAAACTTTCATTGAAACTTTCAATGTTTCATGGACGAAAGTTTCAAAGTTTCATGAAACTTTGAGTGGAGGGGATAGAATTTAAATTTCGCGCCTTCAAATTTATTTGTCAAGTAAGGTAAGGTTAGTTTGCCCCTGTATTTGCGCCATATTGAAACTTTGAAATGTTTCATGAAGCATTGAAACTTTCATGAAACATTTCAATTAGGAAAGTTTCATGAAACTTTCCAACCCTACTTCTATTATATTGCACTATAACTGCTGAAATTTCAGCTCCGTGGCGTGTCCCTTTTGCAAAATGTTAACTTTAATTTAATAACTCAGGCCCACAAATAGAAGCAAAGCTGGACATGTTCTAAGTCCAGTGGACCTTTATGTTTTTGGGGTCGCTGATTACGATCCCGGTGTCCACATAACTCTATCACGTCTAGTTCAAGGTCACGTCAGGGTCAAGCACCTAAATTTTAAAAATAAAATTTTTTTGACCCCGGATTCTGAAAGAGCGGGAAATTTTACGTCCGAAAATACCTTGACCGATTTTTTAATCAAACCTTTAAAGTTCATTCGAAGGTCGTTTAGAGGTAAAATATTTAATGTCATCTCTCGCATGCATGGAATTTTAGCCAATGCATGGTATTTAATTTTCTATAGAAAGTGTAAATTTATGTTTTTGGGGTCGCTGATTACAATCCTGGTGTCCATACAACTCCATCACATAAATTTCAAGGTCATATCAAGGTCAAGCACCTTCTTTTCCGAAATATTTGACCTAAAAATGACCTTTAAGGGTCTAATTGAAAAATCGGTCAAGGCATATCCGGACGTAAAATTTCCTGCTATTTCAGAATCCGGGGTCAAAAAAATTTTATTTTTAAAATTTAGGTGCTTGACCTTGACGTGACCTTGAACTAGACGTGATAGAGTTCTGTGGACACCAGGATCGTAATCAGCGACCCCAAAAACATAAAGGTCCACTAGACTCAGAACATGTCCACCTCTGCTTCTATTTGTGGGCCTGTGTAAGGCCTAACGCACATCGAATCGTAATCGCTAATCCTTAATCGTAAGAATGAGAGGAAGTAGGACAGACATATATCTCTGTCCTGCTTTCTCTCATTCTTACGATTAAGGATTAGCGATTACGATTCATTGTGCTTTAGGCTTAATTTTC
Organism: Ganaspis brasiliensis; assembly: GCA_037103525.1. Taxonomy (NCBI): domain Eukaryota; kingdom Metazoa; phylum Arthropoda; class Insecta; order Hymenoptera; family Figitidae; genus Ganaspis; species Ganaspis brasiliensis. The sequence goes on along the minus strand of JAZKLR010000288.1, from coordinate 2,885,572 downwards.
GGTGAAAATATAATTATTATAACTCAGCCTTTTTCAAGCATAAAGTGGCTATATTTATGAACGCAATCTGTAGACTTATAATTAAGGTGTCATGTGTTTAGTTATTACACCTTCTAATAAGTTAAATTTCAATTTTGATCCATTAGCACTAAATCACATGTGAAAAAAGTTTAAAAAAAAAATTTTTACTTAAAAAAAATTTATTTTTGTGAAAATCGCATGTGTACAAAAATAGCGTTCAGTTCCATGTCATTACTATTATATTACTGTAACAACTATTTGATAGTATTGTTACCATTTTCTTTAAGTTTTCATGTGAAACAAGCGATCTGCAGAAGGAATGGATTTATTTTGCAATATTGTAGAAGTGAGGTTAGATTAAATGTCAAATTTCAGCTCCATGGTATCACGTAAAATTTCAGCTCCATGGCCTATATGAAGTGTTCAGTGTGCTTCATGCAGAGAAACTTTCTTATCTGTGGTGGTTATTTTAAAATATTATTCTATAAAGTAGTTTAGCAATGCCGGATTAATCTCGATTTCAAATTATCCAAAAAATAAAACTAAATATTCATTATTAAATATTGTATTTGCTGTTCTTTTATAAAATTTTATATATACCCTACTAAAAATAAGATCAGAATTAATCAAGAATGGTCAGCAGTTCTGAACAGTCCTGACAATTCTCACCATTTGTGACTGGTCTCACCATTTGTGACGGGTGTCACCATTTGTGACGGGTGTCACCATTTGTGACGGGTGTCACCATTTCTAACCATATCTGTAGATTACTCTCACCACTTGTGACGGGTCTCACCATTGCCAACCATACAGTTACTAAGCTCCTCCCATTCAACTCCCGCTATTTTTAAGACTGGGACTATTTCTCAACGTATATAAAACTTATATTTTATATTACGTTAATTTGTAATTATAAATAACAAATTTATATTACACTACACAAGTTTAGAATTATATTCTGCGTGTTAATCGTTTAATACTCATAATTTACTAATGATAAGTAATTAACTTACTCGCTTTATATAATAAAACAAACACTATTATTTTTTGAAATTACGAACTCAAAGTTCTAAATACGTTTAAAATATAATACTCTAATAGAAATTATAGGTATTTAGAGGTATATCTACTTTTGTATTTGTAATTTGTTATTTTCTCATAGTACATTTATAGGTTATGTGAGCCATATAAAATTATCAAATTCCAAATATTATACCGTTTTAGTGAACCAATGTGGTATCTTAGCATAATGATTAATTTATTATTGTATTTTAAATTTTGTAACAATACCACATATATTTAGGTCATTAATTTTTTTTAAAACATATCTTACATATCAAATAAAATCTCGAAATTATTACATCAGCTAAAAGTTAAACAACATTTAAGTATATTTGAAAAGAAATGGAGTTACAAGTGGCTCTATGGCACAGTGTTCAAGACGTCGGACTTTTAGGCTAAAGGTCCCGGGATCAATACCAGCTAGACAGACTTTTTTTTGTGTAATTTTTTCTTTTTTCTTCAAGAGGGGGCCCCAAACACCCTACTTCGTCCCTGGTAAAAGGGCGGAGCCAGCGGAAATATTGTGACCAGTTTTGAAAGTTCCTCACCAGTTATGCTATGTTTCTGACCAGATTCGTCCAGAAACGTAACAAAACTGGATTAAAATGGTCAGACTTCCTGACCAGATTTCTGACCAATCCTGTCCTAATTTTTAGTAGGGTGTTAACTAATATCTAAAATACTGTTAGAATATTAAATAATTTATGAATTTATTATTTATTTTCGTTTTAGCAAAATATCAAGAAGAAATTTTTATTTTGTACAATATATTTGCAATAAAAGGATGCGGTTTAGCTCCACATGGCAGCCAATTTTCAAAAATTTGCTATTATTTTCGTATATAAATATAGTTGTAGTAAAATCGTTTAAAATATACTTATATTACACCCTAATAAGAAAAATAAGTGCAGAGAAACATTGAATAAAAAAATTTTTTTTTCTACCAAAACTTATCTTGAAATCGGGCAGTTACGCAAGAATCGACCATATGAAATTGAGACACGATTTGATATGTGAATTCATATGGAAAATAGTAGCTCAAAAGCCCTTAATAAACAACAGATATAAATGTTTTCGTCATATACTTATCTGACAAGTATTATTCCTCTGCAAAGAGTTTGTTTTTCCATGATTTGGGTCTCTATGTTCTAGTTCTTCTTATATATATTTTCCTCTTCATGTCGATAGTGATAGAGGTTGAACATACAGCCAACTTGCGACGATTGTCTTAACTAAGACCTACATGAGAACTTATACGAGATCTCATGTAGAATCTCATGTGAAATCTCTTGTAGGTCTTAATTAAGACAATCGTCGCAAGGTGGCTGTATGTTCAACCTCTCTCACTATCGACATGAAGAGGAAAAGATATATAAGAAGAACTAGAACATAGAGACCCAAATCATGAAAAAACAAACTCTTTGCAGAGCAATAATACTTGTCAGATAAGTATTAGACGAAAACATTTAAATATTTGTTGTTCATTAAGAGCTTTTGAGATTTGATATGGAATTCGATATGAGATTTGATATAAGATTTGACTTAAGAATTCAGATACGAAATCGCATAGGAATCCACATGAGTTTCTATATAGAAAGTAGAATCTCATGTATGATCTCATGTGTGATCTTATATGAGATCTCATGTGTGATCTCATATAAGATCTCATGTGTGATCTTATATGAGATCTCATTTGTGATCTTATATGAAATCTCATGTGTGATCTTATATGAGATCTCATATGTGATCTTATATGAGATCTCACGTGAGCTCTTATTTGGGATCTCTTGTCAAAAACACATAACTATTTTCCATATGAATTCTAAAATATAGAGATTACTCGATTAACTAAACCGAATTGCATTGACTCAATATTTATTTTATCTTTCAACACAGGAACCTCTCCGTGCTGACACAAACACAAAAAGCCAAATGGGAGATCCTGTTGAGTTTTTAACGCCGCATTGCCGACGCCGAGACAAACAAAATTCGTGGAGAATCCAAAATCAAAGACTTACCAATCTCGATGCCAAAGACCACAAAACCACCAACAGATTGAAATTATTAACCTGCAGAGCTCCGGGAACTTCCGTTAAATTAATTTTACAGACACCAGTTATCTCAAAGAAAACCTTTTTATTTAATTTAAAACGTTTCAATTTAACTTTATTTCACAAATTAATCACAAAAGACAATTTTACGTATTTCCCACCAATCCAACCGTTCATCAGCAATGAATTTTGGAAATAGCAATCTCGGTAGCGGTGAATACAATAATGAACGAGAACCTCGTGGCAATCGACCGACGAACTGATTTTTCCCGTGCGAATCTTCCCTCTCCACCCGGCACGAAGCCTTGAAAAGAAAAGAATTACATTTATTTGAAATTTACTCAAAATTGCAATGATTTCTTTTATATTAAATACTTGAATTTCCCTCAAATACTTACTTCCAGAAATAGAAAAGAATATTTTTGTAATTGATTCTGCTTTATTCTAAAATGATTTTGTATTCCATGCATAAGAATAAAATTAAAATGTTTTTAATTCCAGAAACTTCTTCTATTCTGTAAAACAGCATACGCATTCATGATTTTTCTATTCCCAATAATTCCCTCTGATTTGAGTCTACAAAATATTTAATTCCGTAATGGAAAATACAGTTGACATTTTTTCTTTCCCTGGCAATTCTCTTCACACATTCAATTCAAAAGGCTAATTTATGTTTGTATTTTCAAGTCACGTGTAGCTCAGTGGTTACTTTCGTGGACTTATTGTAACATAAAAATTGGGGATCGATTCTTACATTTATTAAAATTTTTGCAAAAACTGAATTATAAGGAATAGAATTTTGTTATTTTTAATTCATAATGCAGAATCATAAAATGAAGAGAAATTCAAGTATTAAGTAGAATTGCCGGGCACGCGTCCTTCTTCCTCGCTCGTTCTCTCTCGTTCGGCCGTCACGGACACCTCTCTCACCCTCGCAGTCGTACCCATGAGAAAGCGTAACCTGTAAGAAAGATTCGGATGTTTCCGCTGACCTCCGCGTTCCTTCGTGAACTTGACCTACGCCAATCACAACTTGCGAATCAACGAAGGAAAACCATAAGAAACCGCTGATCGGAAGAAAGACGAAATATACATATCTCCGAGCAAAAATCAATACTCGGCCTTCAGGCCCGTATATATTAAATTCAATTTATAATTTTGCTATTTAATTCAAATAATACTAAAATAAAAATATTCCGAAGGGAAGGCAACTATTGACGATATACATCGTCACAATTCATATGTCAAATCGTGTCTCAATTTCATATACGATTTTACATGCGATCTCATATGAGTTTTTTCAATAGGGTTTAATGACAAATTAATGTGAGTGTTTTAACCCATTAATGCAGGGGACAAAACTGTAAGTGCTAGATAAGAAAAATCAATGATAAGAAAGATATTTTGTCAAAAAACATTCATAAATTAAAAAAAAAATTTAAAAAATATTTGTTTGCATTGGGAAAATTTTTTTTGAATGTTTTTTTGTTGTTACTTTTTTAATCATATTTTGATAAAATAGGTACCCTTATTTTTACTGTAGAAAGAAAATTAAAAAAAATTTTTATTCTTACAAATTTTTTTTTACATTTTTCAATATTTTTTGACAAAATAGGGAAGTGATACAGTAGTCGGCCAGTTAAGGGGATCTTTTTAATTAACACTCTATAAAAAGTAAAAGAACGATTTTTTAAAAATTTGGTTGAAGTATAATTGTTCCTTATGATTATACGTAACTATTAAATCAATAATGTTTAGAAAACAAAAAGTTCTTATTTTAAAAAAATGATTAATAAATAAGTATGAAAGCGACAGTAGTCGGCCACTTAAAGCAATGCTTTTAATTATCACTGTATAAAGTGTGTAATTAAGATTTTATTTAAATTTCTTCCACGTTCAATTGCTCCTCATGATTATACCAAACTACTAAATCAATCATGATACTAAAAAAACATTTCTTATTCGTAAAAAAAAAACTTAATAAATAAATAAAAATGCGACAGTAGTCGGACACCAAAATGACAGTAGTTGGCCATATTTTAAAAACCTTTAAAAATAATATAAAAATAATTTTTTTGCACTTACAAAAGCATATGCTTGTTTATAATACTACGAATGTTTAGTAACAAACAGACTGTTTCTATCTGATATAATATAATAACTACTTAACATTAAAAAGTGTCCGACTACTGGGGGGTGGCCGAACTTACTCTCACCTACCCTACCACTGTTTTTATTGATATTTCTGAACCAGCATTTACAATTTAGGCCTCGGCATTAATGGGTTAATAGCGCGAGTTGTTTGCGGTCGCAGAATTTTTGTCTGCGATTCAGGTCAAGACAATGTTTTTTAGGGTAATTTGAAGAAAAAAAACACTATTCAAAAGGTTGCCACAATGAAAGTTGATAATATCGTCCTTCCTGTATATGCCTATAAGAATCCACTTTAGACATTAGATATAGGAATTTAAGTAGGATCCTCTATAGAATCTTATAGGAATCGACGTGGATTTCTAATAAGATCCTTTATAGGATATCCTATATAAAATGTTGCAGTAGGGAAGCCACTAATCTAATCGCAGGCTCCTAAATTCGCCAAACTTTGTTCAAATTTTATTTGTTTCGTACTACATTTCTAGGGTTTCTAAGACTCCTATATCTACGCAGTATGTTTGTTCTTGAAAATTAAGGGCATAGAAATATATTTAACATTAAAATTATGGTTTATTTTAGAAAGACGGTGCCTTAAAAAATGCTTATCCAAGCACGGATCCAGTAGGGAGCGAAAAGAGCGATTGACCCCTCTAAAACCCTCGTCTGAATCCGTCTGTGATGCTTACCTACATAGGATTTCGCGTAGATGCTTTTGCTTTTTCTTACAGGATACATAAGTATCCTTATGTAGATCTTTATAAAAGAACCTACATTTTCGTGAAATTTTCGTCGCGAAAGTTTCCTGAACATTTAAATTACATTTTCGTGAAATGTTTGTCGCAAAAGTTGATTCAACATTTAAATTAAATTTTCGTGAAATGTTTGTCCCAAAAGTTGATTCAACATTTAAACTGAATTTTTGTGAAATGTTTGTCGCAAAAGTGGATTGAACATTTAAGTGAATATTTGCTAAATGCTGAGCGGAAAGTTGACCGAATAAAAAAAATTATATTAAATAGAAGGGGAACAAGTCAGTTAAACAGTAGTTAAATTAATATAAACACATTTATTGAATATTATTATTTAACATTTATTTTAGTTTTCATTTTCAGTAACAAAACCAAAGAAATGCAACACACATGAAATTGTAAGTTGAAAGATTGTAAGTATTAGATTAAGGATTTGTAAAACGTTAGAGAATCTTCAAAATTTTATTCAAAACTGTGTTTATATTAATTTAATTACTGTTTAACTTACTTGTTCCCCTTCTATTTAATATAATTTTTTTTATTCGGTCAACTTTCCGCTCAACATTTAGCAAATATTCACTTAAATGTTCAATCTACTTTTGCGACAAACATTTCACAAAAATTTAGTTTAAATGTTTAGTCAAGTTTCCCTACGAAAATTTCACGAAAATTTAATTTAAATGTTGAATCAACTTTTGCGACAAACATTTCACGAAAATTTAATTTAAATCTTCAGTCAACTTTCACGACGAACATTTCACGAAAATGTAATTTAAATGTTCAGGAAACTTTCGCGACGAAAATTTCACGAAAATGTAATTTAAATGTTCAGGAAACTTTCGCGACGAAAATTTCACGAAAATTTATTTTAAATCTTCAGTCAACTTTTACGCTTAACATTTATTTAATCGGGACATTTAAATCTTTACACAATTTTCACTAAGCTTTGCACCTAAATATTCCGAAGTTTGCAAATAAATCTTTAATAAATTTTCAGGAAATTTTCGGTGTTGTGGGGGTTTGTATTTTATCGAAACCATCCAAGAACCTTTGTGGGAATTTACAATATAAAATTATCATTTTAAAAAAACTAGTTTTATACCTGAGTGTTTCTGGTGTATCCATAACCCATAAATCTTTCATCATGAGGAGGTACAATATCTTTTGCAACGTAGAAAGGTTCATAAAGAAATTCAAAGTTTGTCACGTCATGGCTAACATAAATATTAGATTTTTTCAGCTTCTCTTCATTTTTATTTTCTGGTGTGAGATCCATTATCCATCTAAAGAACATAATATTTTACCACTTAAAAACGTTAGCATGAAAATACATTCCGCTCCGGCACATAAATGTTCATAAACGTACCCCCCCACACAGCACCGGAAATTCCCTGAATTTTCCCTGAATATTCGTCAACATTTCTCGAATATTCGAACTTAATATTCAGGGAAGTTTCGTGGAAGCAGTAAAATGTCCGCCTAGAATAATATTGGGCGCGAAATTTCCCTGAAAATGTATTTCCAATTTTCAGGGAATTTCTGCCTCTAATATTCCTTGAAAATTCAGGGAAAGTTAAAAAAAATTTCCAAAATTTTTTTTAATCTGGTAATTGATCAAAAAAATATGTTATATTCAACATCCGTGGGATTCTAGAAAATTAAAAACTACTGCGCAGCCGTAAATGTCATAGAATCCAAGTTCGACCAGTGCGCATCAAGTTAAGTGAATATACGAATACTATGAATATTGGAGGAATGTTAGATGCGGAAATTCCCTGAAAATTAGAAATACATTTTCAGGGAAATTTCGCGCCCAATATTATTCTAGGCGGACATTTGACTGTTTCCACGAAACTTCCCTGAATATTTAGTTCGAATATTCGAGAAATGTAGACGAATATTCAGGGAAAATTCAGGGAATTTCCGGTGCTGTGTGGGCCCGCACAAAAACGTCAATTTTGGGACAAAAATCTGTCACCACCTCAATTTTGAATTAAAAGATATGAAACTTGGTACACTTGCTTCTTAAATACAACAGAATTTGAGTCAATAGCCCCTTTTTTATACTCTGAAGTGACTGTTCAAGAGCCATTGACTAAAGGTTGAATCCATTTCAAATCATGCAGACCGACTAACTTCAAGTTGTAGATTTAACTGCCACTGAAATATGTTATTCTTTATGGAAAATAAAGACACTCGTATTTTTTTATTTTTGAAAAAAATTATTTTTAACGAAGTTATGCGCATTTGAATTTTGAACCAGAAAACTCAAAAGAACAGTAAAAAAAATTTGTTTCGCTTGTAATTTTTTGGCTAATTTATATAATCAAATTATTTTTCTTGGGTCTTTTGAGTGGTCTTGTATTCTTCAAAATCCTATTTGAAATTTGTAAAAAGTTTCAAAATTAACGAAATGGGGGGTGATTTTCTGAAAATAAATAAGGTCCATTTTCTCAAAAACCCCAGCTTTTTTTTGTCTCAAAATTTTACCATAAATTCTTACTAATATGACAACTAATTCCCATAAGTTTCAAGCTTGCTTAACCATACTGGCAGCCAGGAGAATTTTTTTTTGAAAAATATTTTTTTACTTGGTTTTGGATTGTTGGAGGGCAAGTTCAAAAACAAATGAAATGTTATGAATCAAACTGAAGTAAGTTTGTTTATAACCAACAATTATAGATTTAAGTAAAAGCATTTTCACAAAATTTCAAACTAATATTACCATAGGCTCGAACTGCAAAACATGATTTTGAAAAAATTAAATAAACGTATTTTAAATCATATATCAAATGTATATCCAAAGTTCACTTAAAATAAATGTTTAATGTGCAATAAAAAAAAATTATTTGATATTTTGAAATGTTATTTATAATAAATGCAAAAAATATATTTACAAATTTTACTGTATAAAAACGCTTCTTATTTTTAAATACTGAAAATTTCAAAACATTTATAAATTTGAATTAAAACACTTTTTAATACCTTAAAACGTACTTAAAAATAAAATTTTAAATCTTTATTTCTTCAAATTGGAATTTATACAATATTAAGTCTATTGAAATATATAAATTATCTAATATTATAAATTCCCAAGAATTAATATCATAATATTATCTGTTAGCAAAAACTTTTAAGTAATCTTTTGAATTAAAGTACCTTTAAAATATATTTTGTATGATAAATTGATTTTAAAGAAAATCTCGAAAGTACGCTCCCATAAGAATCGTAACATTTAAAAAACAATTTCTCTTTGAAGTTTTCTAAGAATTAAATATTAATTAGTTCTAATGATATTAAAATTAAGAAATTTTACAGGGTTTAATGTTTTAAACCTATGGTAATATTAGTTTGAAATTTTGAGAAAATTCTTTTACTTAAATCTATAATTGTTAGTTATAAACAAACTTACTTCAGTTTATTCATAACATTTCATTTGTTTTTGAACTTCCCTCCAACAATCCAAAACCAAGTAAAAAAATATTTTGCAAAAAAAAATTCTCCTGGCTGCCAGTATGGTTTAGCAAGCTTGAAACTTATGGGAATTAGTTGTCATATTAGTACTAGAACAAAATTAGGGCGCGCTATGCGCGCCCCTGTGCTATAACGGGAGGAGTATACAGCAACTTATTTTAAGAAAATGAAAGTGAATAATGTTTCTTTTTTTAGTGACGTTATTTTTTTATAATCTAAAGAATATTCTTTCTGAAATAGCAGTTATTAAATTAAAGCAAATATTGAATTGTTGTAGAAGTTATTAGGGATCATCAAATCAATTGAAATATATTGTAAAAGAGAAATAATTGTTTTCCCTTTCATAGAAATGCATCTTTTATTTTTTATTAATATCAAAAATGATTTAGAAGGAGTCGTTTATAAAGAATGTAAAACATATTTTCTAAAATTCCCTTTTTCCCTATGTTGCGTTTAATGTGGTCTGAAAAGATGTTGAAGATGTACATTGCACAAACATGGTGTCTTAAATTGGAAAAGAATGTCTTAAATTATTTAAATTAAAAAAAATTGTTTTAACTTGAATTTAGCTGCATCTCTTCTTTTTTTTAATGTTAAATAAAATTAATATAACCAAAGCAGGTACAGTATAGAACATAGATATAACAGCTGGAGTTTGGAAATTAATTTAAACTAATAATATTCTTCTAGCAAACCGAAATCTTTTTGTAAAATGTTTTTGGCATTTCGAGGTATGTATAAATGAAAAATGATAATTTGTTATTCGGGTCCAAATGTAAAAAAAATGGAATTGTTTCTAAAAAATGGTGTTTCTTTTTAAAAAATATGTATATTTTCTTTTTTTTGTAAACACTATTTAAAAGTTTAAGAGAAACCTAACTTATTTTGGTATTGGTTTTCTAAATTCAATAGGTTCAGAGTTATATGTGATTAAGGGTGGTTTCTCATGGAAATGTCGGAAAATGAACATTTTTGATTTTATTTAATTATTTATTTATTTTTATAAATATCGATCTAAACCTGTTAACCTAGTAAAATTGAAGTATTTTGAAAGAGAAAAAAATTATTTTTACACCTAAAATATTAGATTAAAAGTACATCTTAGTGCCGTGAAGTTGACTCTAAATAAAGAAGGCGTTTTGCGGTAGATACGATTCCGCTATTTTGAATCACTGGAAACCTAAAAATCCAAAAGAATCTTAAAATATACATATGTGGGCAGTCCGTATACCAGGAGTTTTACTTAAAACCAAAAAATAAAAAATTGGCGGGCTTTTTAATTAAAAACTCAAAAAAAGGACATTTTTTTAGTACTTAAGGATGGCTAGGAGGGGGAGGGGGTTACTAAGGCAGTTTATCCTGGTATACGGACTGCAGACAGGTGTGTCTAACAAAATACAAATGGATTTAAATCAATTGTTTTCTTCGTTTTTTCTGAACTACGTCTACCAAAAAAAACATGATTTCGAAAAAAACGCGTTTAAAATTAAGGGTAACATTTTTAGTGAAAGAAGAAGTAAAACGAAAATTTTTTATTTTATTTTATTTCTTTTAATGGCATCTATTTAGGGCGTTTCTGGAACCTTTTGCACGTTCCTTGTAACTCTTGTTTTGATCGGACATCTTCGAAAAACACACAATCGACGCGGAACTGAATCGATGCGCGCCACGATAGCCACCAAATGTCACGGATTTATTTCAAAAACTAATACTCGAATCGACTTAAACTTTTATAAAGGCATTTTTGACATGTTAAGGAGTAAGTTTATGTAAACAAAAAAAAATAATCGATTTTTCCATGAGAAACCCCCCTTAAAGAAAGGTCTATTTTTAAAAATCTAGAATTTTGAAAATTTATAACTCGAAAATTTGGCCTCTTACAAAAAAGTAAAGAAATACGTATGTAATATTTTTTTATAAGGAACAAATGAAAAATATATTTAATCGGTTTTAAAATGTGGACTGTAAACTTGACCTGGAATCGCCCATAAGTATAATTAATAAATAAATAATTTTTTATCAAATTAATTGAATTAGAATTAGTTAATTATTATAGTTTGGGGTTCGAAAATTTTTCAAAGAAAATATTTTCTTTAGTAAACAGTAATTTAATAAAAATAGAATTGACTACTATTTAAAAATAATAATAATAATAATAATAATAATGATAATAATAAAACAAGTATATAAAACAATTCTACGATGAAGACACTCTAAATTTAAAAGACCTCTTCCTCCCCGATCGCGTGGAAGGTAAATGCGAGGTACGGAAGACCTAGGATGATGACTTCGATGTATAGTCATCATCTTGCGAGTTTCTCTATCTAGTTCCTTCAACTTATTCACATTCCACTTAACTGCTCCAAATGTATAAAGTAGTAAAGGAATGGCTAATGTGTTTGTGGCTTGTATCTTATTCTTCCCAGATAGTTCAGAAGCCCAAATTTTTCTGAGAAGACCATGGTATTTCATATGGAGATGATCTTTAAGCCCACACAAATCTTGACTTTCCGATTGAGGAATTCCAAGATATGTGTAAGTTTCCCCAACACCAAGGTGATGAATGGTATTGCCACCAATTACAAAAAATTACAAAAAATTCCTAGATGCGAGCACAAGGCTAATGCGTTGGCGGTTCGCATGCAGAAGGCTGTTCTTCTGAACTCTCTAAATCTGGTTCGGCAGCACTGTTCATTATAAGATCCTATTCGGTAGCTCTAAAAAAGCATCCAACAACGTTCTTAACCACCGCTTAAGAATATCGGCGGCAATGGGTGAGAACAACAGTGTAAGAAACGAAAATAACAACTCTAGTAAATGAATCACGCTTTTGCTTACCCTCCAGGACGGATGGAGCAATAGTGGATTAGAATATGTAAAGCAAGAATGGGAGAGGTTGTTTTAGTGATGTATTACCACAGTTTAATCCTAAACTTGTTTTGTAAAAAAAAAAAAAAAAAAAAAAGTATATATCTTACAATTCCAAAGAAAGTGCAAAATAAAGTCGATAATTTAGCTTCATAACTTTAAAGGTTGTAAATAATAATAAAATAATTGAAATTAATAAAGGTTTTTTTTTTCATGCTTAGTAATGTATAATTTATTAAATTACTATAAACATATCACTCACATGTATTTGTTATATTATCAATAACTTATTAATTTACTTATGAAATTGTTTGCTTAATAATTAGATATTAGTTATTTCATGAAAGTAACTTATTAGAATTGAATTTTTGGTCCCTTCAATTGAACGTTCTATTAAGACTTCATTCAGAATTAATTATTCATATATTAATTTAATTTTAATTTATCGGGGAAGATAAATACATCTTAAAAATAAATTAAAAATGCTTTGTTCTATTTTTATCTATTTAAATACTTTATTTTGCTTAATTTTCTATATCGTTTATTAATTTTGATTTAGATATTCCAAAATTTTCAAGTGACTCCAGTGATATTTATCTTAAAAGAAGAAAATTTTGTTCTATATCTTTTGGAATTTTCTATTACATTATGAAATAAATATTCAGAGAATAAAAAGTTTCTAATAGAAAACATTTACTAATTATTATTATTTATTATTGACAGTTATGAAAAGTTTATTTTTGTCAAAATTATATTTATTTGCATTTAAAAGATTGTAATGACTGTAAGCCGGTTCTTCTTTTCTGGAAGTATCCGGTTTGAAGCGGCGCGGCGCGTGATTTTAGTTTCACTCATCGCCGTGTAGGAAGGGCGACCATGCTATGCTTCTCGCAACTGAAGTGCAGCATTAATTTTATATAAGGAGTCAGCTTTATTTAATTCTTCGTAGAAATCTTCGATATTTTCAAAGACTCACTACCTCGTGCCTCTTCTATATTTTCGGATAGACGGCAAAATGGAAATTGTTTTGCAAGTTCCCTTCGTTACTGAAAAATATTTTTTATTAAAAATGAAAGTAAATAAAATAAAATATTTTAATTTTGAAACAATTTTATATTTCATAATTTATTTTTAAAATTTATTTAAATTTTATTTATTATTGGCTTATTAATGGCAGCCAATAATGGGCCAATGATGGCTTGCCAATTATTGGCAAGGACGTGGACATCCCACGATTTAAGCAACAATGGTCCATGAATGGTTGCCAATAACGGTTCAATGATGATGTGTTGCCTCCCAATATTGGGCCATTAATATTTTCATTGGGGTGCTATCCTCGTATGTTGGATACAGGTTCATGAAGAACGATTAAGAGGAAAGTGTCTGCGCCATCTAGCGTACCTGCAATGAGGATCAAACTTTACACCTTCACCCCCACGATTGGACTGACCACCGCCTGTAAAGAGATTCCGTTGCCGCCACCGCTGAGTCAGTAATGTCAGTTTCTCCTGAATGTCCTGTTTCAAAAATAGAGTGTATATCTGAAATTTGGAATTTGTATATTGCCGTCAGAAAGAAGAACTTAGTTAAGACACTTTGTCGCTTAGGTTGACATTTGTCCGTTCATACTTCTGGAATAGAGACCTAAGCGAGAAACTGACTGACAGAAGTTATTGGTTCTGACGGCAATATATACAAAATTTTTACGTCTATTTTCCCGATTGCACAGTCCCCAATCTAAAGTACCGAATGTCCTTATTCCTAATATAGATATTTCTGATAACCGACATCTCTGTTATGAGGAGAATGGAGTGTTTATCACATATCATAAAAAGATTTCGTTGCCGCCACCCCTGGTTCAGTAATGTCAGTTAAGTACCCAATGTCCTTATTCCTGATTAGACAATTTCCCCAATCCCTTTTCCCTACAGGACATATTGTTCAATCTCCTTTATCGTCAATGGATATTTTCCACAATCTGTGTATAACAAATGTTCCCCAATTGAGAATGGGAAATGAAAACAACCGATTGCTTCTTTCTACCCAATGGACAGTCTCCCGAACCTGTATATGGTCAATTCTTGCGTAACTGCCCGATTTCAAGATAAGTTTTGGAAGAAAAAAATTGTACATTAAGTAACAAGGACATAAAGTCAGCCATTTGTTTACGTTGATGTTTGCAGTACGAGGCGCTTTTAGATACCTGATGACTGGAATTGGATATCGTTCATTTGTTTGATCATATGAAAATGGGCGTCTATTTTTGTCCTAGGAAAAAAATAAAGCATGGGCCAGATCTTAATTTTTTTCCTAGGACAAAAATATACGCGATTTTCATATGTTCGAATAAATGAACGACTTCCAATGCCTGTCTTCAGGTATTTAAAAGCGCCATTTTTGTGCCTGTGGAATAATAAAATTTTTATTCAATGTTTCTCTGCACTTATTTTTCTTATTAGGGTATAATATAATTATATTTTAAACGATTTTACTACAACTATATTTATACGAAAATAATAGCAAATTTTTGAAAATTGGCTGCCATGTGAAGCTGAACCGCATGCTTTTATTGCAAATATATTGTACGAAATAAAAATTTCTTCTTGATATTTTCCTAAACGAAAATAAATAATAAATTCATAAATTATTTAATATTCTAACAGTATTTTAGATATTAGTTAACATATATAAAATTCTATAAAAGAACAGCAAATACAATATTTAATAATAAATATTTCGTTTTATTTTTTGGATAATTTGAAATCAAGATCGAGCAGTGTAATCCGACATTGTTAAACTACTTTATAGAATAATATTTTAAAATAACCACCACAGATAAAAAAGTTTCTCTGCATGAAGCATACTGAACACTTCATATAGGCCATGGAGCTGAAATTTGACATTTATTCTAACCTCACTTCTACAATATTGCAAAATAAATCTATTCCTTCTGCAGGTCCTTTCTTTTACATGATAACTTAAAGAAAATGGTAACAATACTATTAAACAGTTGTTAGAGTAATATAGTAGTAATGACATGGAACTGAACGCTTCTTTTGTACACATGCGATTTTTATAAAAATAATTTTTTTTAAGAAACAATTTTTCTTTTTTAAAACTTTTTCACATGTGATTTAGTGTTAATGGATCAAAATTGAGATTTAACATATTAGAAGGCGTAATAACTAAACACATGACACCTTACTTATAACTCTACAGATTGCGATCAAAAATTGAAAAATTGAGGGACAAAATATTTTTACAGACTCTAAGTATGAAAAAAGTATTATGAAATTCAATATAAACCTAAATTGTTCATAAATATAGACACTTTAGGCTTAAAAGAGGCTGAGTTATAATAATGATATTTTCACCGAAAATTATTAAATTAAAGTTAACATTTTGCAAAAGGGGACACGCCACGGAGCTAAAATTTCAGTATTTATAGTGCAATATAATAGAAGTTATAATATATATATTTATGTATATTTGGTTTTCAGTTACTCTAATATATATATACCTTTGAAATGCACTAATACACTTCAGAATATATTTTTAATTTAGGAGTATTTTTTTAACGCCGCCAGGTAAGGCAGTTACGTAAGAATCGCCCATATAAGAAATTTTTATGTCCATTTACTCTTCATATAAATATATATATATGTATATGGGCGATTCTTATGTAACTGCCATACTTGGCGGCGTTGAAAAAATACACCTAAATTAAAAATATATTCTGAAGTGTATTAGTGAATTTTAAAGGTATATATGAGAGTAACTGAAAACCAAATATATATAAATATATGTATTATAACTTCTATTATATTGCACTATAACTGTTAAACTTTTAGCTCCGTGGCGTGTCCCTTTTGCAAAATGTTAACTTTAATTTAATAATTTTCTGTGAAAATATAATTATTATAACTCAACCTTTTTCAAGCATAATTAAGGTGTCATGTGTTTAGTTATTACGCTTTCTAATAAGTTAAATCTCAATTTTGATCCATTAGAACTAAATCACATGTGAAAAAAGTTTTAAAAAAGAAAAATTTTTAATTAAAAAAAGTATTTTTATGAAAATCGCATGTGTACAAAAAAGCTTACAGTTCCATGTCATTACTACTATATTACTCTAACAACTGTTTAATAGTATTGTTACCATTTTCTTTAAGTTATCATGTAAAAGAAAGGACCTGCAGAAGGAATAGATTTATTTTGCAATATTGTAGAAGTGAGGTTAGAATAAATGTCAAATTTCAGCTCCCATGGCCTATATGAAGTGTTCAGTGTGCTTCATGCAGAGAAACTTTTTTATCTGTGGTGGTTGTTTTAAAATATTATTCTATAAAGTAGTTTAGCAATGCAGGATTACACTGCTCGATCTCGATTTTGAAATTATCCAAAAAATAAAACGAAATATTCATTATTAAATATTGTATTTGCTGTTCTTTTATAAAATTTGATAGATTTTAACTTATATCTAAAATACTGTTAGAATATTAAATAATTTATGAATTTATTATGTACTTTCGTTTAGAAAAATATCAAAAAGAAATTTTTATTTTGTACAATATATTTGCAAAAGATGGATGCGGTTCAGCTTCACAGGGCAGCCAATTTTCAAAAATTTGCTATTATTTTTGTATAAATATAGTTGTAGTAAAATTGTTTAAAATATACTTATATTACACCCTAATAAGAAAAATAAGTGCAGAGAAATAAATATAGTTGTAGTAAAATCGTTTAAAATATACTTATAATACACCCTAATAAGAAAAATAAGTGCAGAGAAACATTGAAAAAAAAAATATATATTTTTCTACCAAAACTTATCTTGAAATCGGGCAGTTACGCAAGAATCGACCATATGCATAATATATTATATAGGGTAGAGTCAGGGGTAGTGGGACAGTTCGGGTGGTGGTACATTGTAATTTTCTGACAAACTACTAAAAAAAAATGTTCCAAATTGTAAATATAATCGAGGTATGCGAAAACACATGGCGTCCAAAAGTTTGAGCCACATTGATTCATTAATTACGAAGAAAATAGAAAAAAACTGTTTTTGACGCAGCAAAGGAAAAATTTGCTTGACATACAACATTGATTTTTATAGAGATAGAATTTTTTTAACCATAAATATATTGTGATTTACATTGTTTAGGGTCTTCACTAAAATATTCCGAGGATTTAAAGTTCTCAAAAATATTATTAATATATTATAATAAACAATTCTGTTGCGTATGACTTGTTTAATGTTTGTGTGGTGGTACAGGGCAAAATATTTTACTTTATGACATATGAAATTGGCAACCCTGATCATAAAATCCTTCTACCAATCAAACAACTTCTTTAAGAACGCATGCGCAGTGACGCAGTTCAGCGCATTTCTGTTGTGAGGTTACAACCCTACTGAAAAATCCTATATAGGATCCTACATAGGATCCTATATAGAATCCATATGGATTCCTATGAGAATCCACGTAGGCTCCTATTTAGGATCCTATATAGGTATTGTCCTATAGGAATCCATGTGGATTCTCATAGGAATCTATGTGGATTCCTATAGGTCGCCTATAGGACAAGTCCTATATAGGATCCTATGTGGACTCTCCTATAGGAATACATGTAGGATCTCATATAGGATCCTGCATAGGCGTCCAAAAAAATTTTTGTACACCCTCCTACATATGATCCTACGTAGGTTCCCATATAGGATCCTATATGGGAACCCATATAAGATCCTACATGGGTACCCCCAAAAAAATTTTTTGTACCCCTTCCTCATGCGCAGTCGTCTTTTACATATTCTACAATACTTACGCCTGCGCAGTAAATATTTTTCGTCCTTATAATGGTGCTTAATGTATATTTGAATAAAGTTGTTAAAAAAAAAACAATTAATTCTGTGTACATAATTTTTTTTTGGGCGCCCATAAAAGATCCTATATAGGATCCTATATGGGAACCTACGTAGGATCCTATGTAGGGGGGTGTACAAAAATTTTTTTGGGACGCCTATGTAGGATCCTATATGAGATCCTACATGTATTCCTATAGGAGAGTCCACATAGGATCCTATATAGGACGTGTCCTATAGGCGACCTATAGGAATCCACATAGATTCCTATGAGAATCTACATGGATTCCTATAGGACAATACCTATATAGGATCCTAAATAGGAGCCTACGTGGATTCTCATAGGAATCCATATGGATTCTATATAGGATCCTATGTAGGATCCTATATAGGGTTTTTCAGTAGGGAATATTGCATAAAGTTCATGTAATACACATCTACAAATTATATAATATTGTTATTATAATAAATTTCAAAACTATTATTTTTAAAAATAAGTATTTAAAACGAAAATCTCCAAGGTTATATAGATTGATTTTAAATTTCGCGCCAAATATTTGTAGGTTAGAAACAGGGACTGACACGAAAACCGAATTCTGTTTCTGTTTTGAATTGTTGTGACGAAACAAAAATCTACAATCAATATTGTTTTGTATTGAGCCTGAAACGAAAAGGCTCTGAATTACGTTTTCGTCTCATGCCCGAAACGAAAATCAACTCCGAATTTCGTTTCAGTTTCATGCCCGAAACGAAAAGACTCTGAATTTCGTTTTCGTCTCCTGCAAGAAAAGAATTGTGTTTAAAATTGTTTTTGTGAAATTTAGAGCCTTTTTTATGAGAAACGAAAACGGAATTCGGAGCGGATTTTCGTTTCGGGCATGAAACGAAAACAAAATTCGAAGCATTTTCGTTTCGGGCATGAGACTAAAACGTAATTCAAAGCCTTTTCGTTTCAGGTTTAACACAAAACAAAATTAAATTGATATTTTGTTTCAGTTTTTCAAAACCGAAACGAAACAAAAATAAAATATATTTTGTTTCGGTTTTCGTGTCAGTCCCTGGTTAGAAGTTTAGTTCTTAAAGATACCAATTTCACCTGCTTTTTTCACCTTTTTTCATGACAACCGAACTACAGAATATATTAATATGAATTATTCAATAATTATTGGGTTTTTTACAACATTTTAAAATGTTTTCTACTGCATAATAAGTTTATTAATAATTAACAAATAAAAATATTACTATTAAAATATTTGTTAGATATTTTAACAGCAGTGTACCACTACCCGAACACAGAGTAAATAACAGGTAATTGTGCTATGTTACAAAAATCTTAATTTTTTTAAATTTAATAAGATATATTCTGTATATGACGTGTGAATTATATAGTAAGCATCATAAGTTTTCTACTTATCCATAAAAATTCTGAAAATTAGTGAAATTTAAGTTTTAATATGAACTTGAAAAAAGGTGTCCCACTACCCCTGACTCTACCCTATAAAAAGCAAGAAACTCACCTCAAACTTCAATTTCTTCACAACACACTAAAAAAGCAAACACAAAAATTGTGACCAAGCAAAAATTATAAACCAAAATATAACCTTTAAGAACAATAAGAAACTCTGAAGATTAATGTTCCACGTATCAACGATTACTGTTCGCGTCAAATTATTTCTCTTGAAACGTTTAAGCCTCTCAAAATTATTAAGTTTTCAACCAATAAGAAGAACCTTCCTTATAAAAACCAGCCAGTAGCAAGCGCCTTGCTGAAAAATTTTAACCACTTGCGAGCGCCTCGGTCAAAAAATTCAACCACTCGCGAGCGTCTCGCTTCTAAATTCCAACCAATAGCAAGCGCCTTGTTTCTTATGTAGCATATTTTCATGAGATTTCTTATATAGGGAAGAATTTATGGTAAAATTTTGAGACAAAAAAAAGCTGGGGTTTTTGAGAAAATGGACCTTATTTATTTTCAGAAAATCACCCCCCATTTCGTTAATTTTGAAACTTTTTACAAATTTCAAATAGGATTTTGAAGAATACAAGACCACTCAAAAGACCCAAGAAAAATAATTTGATTATATAAATTAGCCAAAAAATTACAAGCGAAACAAATTTTTTTTACTGTTCTTTTGAGTTTTCTGGTTCAAAATTCAAATGCGCATAACTTCGTTAAAAATAATTTTTTTCAAAAATAAAAAAATACGAGTGTCTTTATTTTTCATAAAGAATAACATATTTCAGTGGCAGTTAAATCTACAACTTGAAGTTAGTCGGTCTGCATGATTTGAAATGGATTCAACCTAAAGGTGCCCTAGCGAAAATTCCGACATCGGAACTAATGTAGTAAACTGTGTCGGAACTATGTCGGAAACTATGTCGAAATCTACATCGGAAACTACTATGTCGGAAAATGAGAACAGCAACTACTTAGTTTTCGACACAGTTTCCGATGTAGTTTCTGACATGGTTTTTTTTTGTGAAAATTTTATTTTTGTAAAAATTTTTTTTGTGCCAATTTTTTTTTTGTAAATTTTTTTTTTTATTTTGACCCAGTGTTACTCTTACACAAACATTTTCTTTTATTTCCGTGCCAAAAAAAATTTTTTTTTTTCAGTTTCAAACAAATTTTCAAAAAAACAATGTTTAAAAAAAAACCATGTCAGAAACTACATCGGAAACTACCTATGTCGGAAACTACATTGGAAACAATCCCTGCTAAGAGTATAAAAAGATAAAAAGGGAAAGAAATATAAGAATAGAAACCCACACAGCACAATTCCTTGCCTGAAGTTTGAGCGAAGTTGGCACTGCAAACTTCGCAAGTTTGCATTTGACATTTATGAAAACTTAACCTAACCAACAAAATGTCTGCTTGTGCAGAAAGCTTGACGGGACAACTTGCCTCAAGTATAACCTGGTTGGTAATTGAAAACTTCCCTCGCAAGTTTCAGGAAAGGTTCCACAGTGTGCCTCAACCAGTCGCAGGTGGTCTGAAAATGTAACAACAAACGGCTAATGTGGAATTGTCCTAAATGGCTCCCAGATTTCAAATTTTCAAGGTTTGAAATCCTAGCTGCTCCACTTTTTGATATTTTTACGTGGGAGTTCCATATTTACCATGAAAACGCCTAAGAGGCTATCAACTCAAGAAAATATCGGAATAAGACGGGCCATTACGTATTATAACTGTAATTGTCGATAGACACGACTTTGTTAAATGCGAAATACTTCTTAGCAATAGACAACCCCCCCCCCCCCCCCCCCACCCCACACCCAAGTCCTCACCCCCAAGGATTACAGAA
Organism: Ganaspis brasiliensis; assembly: GCA_037103525.1. Lineage (NCBI taxonomy): Eukaryota > Metazoa > Arthropoda > Insecta > Hymenoptera > Figitidae > Ganaspis > Ganaspis brasiliensis. Next base: position 2,864,028 of record JAZKLR010000288.1, on the reverse strand, counting down.
TTGCTTATTGAAATGAAACGAAATTTTATCCACGATAATTGAAAACATAAGCCCTATTGAAAAATCCTAAAGATGATCCTACATAGGATCCTATATAGAATCCATATGGATTCCTATGAAAATCCACGTAGGATCCTATATAGGATCCTATATAGGTATTGTCCTATAGGAATCTATGTGGATTCCTATAGGTCGCCTATAGGACAAGTCCTATATAGGATCCTATGTGGACCCTCCTATAGGAATACATGTAGGATCTCATATAGGATCCTGCATAGGCGTCCCAAAAAATTTTTGTACACCCTCCTACATATGATCCTACGTAGGTTCCCATATAGGATCCTATATGGGAACCCATGTAAGATCCTACATGGGTACCCCCAAAAAAATTTTTTGTACCCCTTCCTCATGCGCAGTCGTCTTTTACGTATTCTACAATATTTACGCCTGCGCAGTAAATATTTTTCGTCCTTATAATGGTGCTTAATGTATATTTGAATAAAGTTGTTAAAAAAAAACAATTAATTCTGTGTACATAATTTTTTTTGGGCGCCCATAAAAGATCCTATATAGGACGTGTCCTATAGGCGACCTATAGGAATCCACAGATTCCTATGAGAATCCACATGGATTCCTATAGGACAATACCTATATAGGATCCTATATAGGATCCTACGTGGATTCTCATAGGAATCCATATGGATTCTATATAGGATCCTATGTAGGATCCTATATAGGATTTTTCAGTAGGGTTATGTGTCGCCGGACACACGGAGGTGCATATTTCATTTAAATAATTGATTTATTTTGTGTTTCTGTGCAATTTTTTTGTTAACCCAGATAACAAACGTGCCTGGCACGTCACAGGCACGACGGGCGGCGGACCGCGTGACAGCGTTCGCGGACTTTTTGTGCCGCCTAATAAATGCCAAGCCAGAGAGTGCCTGCAATATGCCTGCAGCTATAAAATATTGCAGCTATTTTATCCGTATTGTTTGTCCGGTATATTTCGGTGAAAAAGCTTGCTTATTTTTGCTCTTAACTCAAAATTCAATTAATCTACGCTTTAAATATACTGAAGTTTTTAAGAAAATTCTTCAATTTTTAATAATTCGCTTCGCCTATAATTTTAATTATTAGCAACAATTTTCAATTATTTAAAGAAGGAAATTCCCGGTCGGGTTGTAATTGTAACCTCTCGGTTGCACGGTGTGCTCTTCCACGGCTTATTTTTTCAGAACAAAAAATTTGAATATAATTTAAATTTCGAAAAACCATTCGAATTTAAATTTACACGGGAAAAAATAACTCGGTAGAATTTCTTAAATTATTCAAGAATGGTGGATATGAAATTTTTTCGGCAATATCTTCAGAAGAGTACAATAAACATCCTCGAATTTTTCAAGTATTTCTACAAAGTCCCGAAATAAATTTTCATGACGCGCAATTGGAAGCTACAGTCTGGACAGTTATTGAAGACTAAGCGGAGATTTTGCAGTCTCGAGGAACTGACAATGAGTTCGACTACTCGTAGAGAAAATTTTTTTTTTAAAATTAAAAAAAATTTTAATTTCAGAAGTACTTTGGTAACATCTTATAACATTAGAGAAGCTTTCTTGAATTTAATTCTTATTCTTCTAGAATAAATGTTCGGTAGTATTTCAAGGTATTGCTAACAAAACCTCACCATTTTTTCTCATATCCACCGCTCTTGAGTTTCTTCAGTAATTATTATTGAATTACATAGCCCCACAAAAAAATAAAAGTGTCGTACGCGGCGGACTAGACTAGTCATATCCTATGTATTTTGACGCGCTGAACACGAATCCGTCATCAGAATTGTCCTAGCTCGTCTAGATCTTAACCTCAAAATCAATAAAATGACACTTTTCGTTAATTAGAATCTGAACCCGACTCAACTTTACTACATGCCTAGAGCCAATAGAATGTTTGATTTAACCTTTAAAACGCTTTTTTAAAAATTGTTCTACGATTATTTTTAACGAAGTTATGATGTTTATTTAAGAGGGGGGGGGGGGGGGGGGTAAGGGTTTTAGCGTTAAAAAAAACACCTTTTTTGACAATTTTTTTTTAGAAATATGGATAAAACAAATTTATTCAAACCTTTTATACGTTATTAAGTATCTTTTCAAGAACATTCTGTAATTTTTATATGTTAAAATATACAAACAAGCCGCTGAGAAAGCTTTTCAAAGAACGTCCTTGGAAAAATACGATTTGCGGTGTTCACTGTATCTCAGCTAAAAATGATCTAAAATCAAAAACCTTTAAAATTTAGTCAAAGTATCTTCAAATCCTCCCCCCAACGGTCCCTGATTATAATTTTTTCATTTTTAAATTTTTGGTGGTTATTTGAAGTGAAAATTGTTATTTTTCACGAAAAATTCCGTCATTTTGTAAGTGGAAAACCCCCTTAATGTAAAAAAAATTCTAAAACTCACCGTTGGGGGGGGGGAGGTATTTTATATGTAGAAAGTGTGCACCAAGTTTGAAATAAATCAGTAATGTAGTTTTTAAATGGCAGTGAACACCGACTTTTAAAAAGTGTTTTTGAGAAAAACGTATTTAAAGACCAGATGTACAAAAATTGTACTTAAAGTTTCGCATTGATTTCAAACATTAAAACGCAATTTAAAAGATTTTTAACAGATATTTCTTGTGGCTCAGAAATCGCTGTTTCAAGTAGTGTATTGGAAAATATTTAAAATTTAAAAATAAAAAAATTACAGCTGATTATTTAATAAAAAACATGAATTTTGAGGCCTAGACCAACAGACGTTCAAATATTCATAACTTTGTCAATTTTGCTTCGATTGACTTCAAATTTTAACAATATACTCTAGAGATATTATGCATTCAAATAAAAAAATGCAAAAAAAATTTAACACCCTACCCCCCCCCCCTCTTAAAATCATTTTTTTCCATTACACCAGAACACATCAATAATTGATGTGGTTTTAACATTTGAAAAAAGTCATATTTTAAGTAAAACATCATAACTTCGTTAAAAATCATCGTATAACAATTTCTAAAAAAGCGTATTAAAGGTCATAAATCAAGCTTTCTATTGACTCTAGGCATGTATTAAAGTTAAGTCGGGTTCAGATTCTCATTAACGACAAGTGGCATTTTATTGATTTTGAGGTTAGGGTTAAACCTAGACGTGCTAGGCCAATTCTGATGACGGATTCGTGTTCAGCGCGTCAAAATACATAGGGAATGACTAGTCTAGTCCGCCGCGCACGACACTTTTATTTTTTTGTGGGGCTGTTTTATTTTTTTCCGTGTAATTTACCATCAAGAGCTCGAACCAAGAGCTTAATAGGCATCGATTAAATAGATGTCGTTTTGCCGGTAAGGTCGAAATCTTTTTTTCAATTTTCAATTTTCAATTATTCTTACTACTTTATTTAATTATATTCTACAGTTTTTAGTTATTTTAATTGGTGATGATACCATAATTAATTTATTATTATTATTTAATACTATTATATAAATATAACCAATTTTTTTTAATTATATTGGCTTAAAGGTCTAAATAAATTAGTTATTTAGACAAATTGGTTTAAGGGTCATTCTCTCAAAAAGAACAATTTCAGAATTAAGATTTTACGGGAAAAAAGATTTGTAAAACTCTTATATTAATAGTCCTATGTCAAGACATGGACCTAAATAAAACCATCAAATACTTTGTTATAATGTTTATTAACATTTTAAAATATACGTCTATAAAAATACGTACTGGCGGTCACGAAGTGAAGTCTCTGTCTGTTCCAAAATATACTAATACTAATATATATACTAATACTAATACGGGTTACTTTCTTTTCTTTCATCCTAATTCGCAGTGACCTTAACTGCACATATACTATAAATATTGTTTACCTGTGCATTGTTATCTAACTAATTTAATTTTCATTTAATACTCATATTTGTGACCGGTCACGCAGTGGAGTTTACTATGGTGCAAAAATTAAATTAATCCCAGGAAATAATGTTGCGAATATTTTACTGTATTTCTTCAAGGACCAATGAAAACACAAAACAGTAAGTGGATATTTCTAGACAAAGTATATAATTATATTGCAGAATAAAAGTAATATCTCTTGTTTGAATAAAATACGCTTCGTGCAAGGTCACACAGTGGAGTTTTTACACCATGTAAACATGAATATTTCCGATAATTTGAAATTCTCCTTTTCTTTCTCATGTGATTTGGTTGAGGGTCGTTGAATACTATCGTACTAGCGATGCTAATTCGCTCGCTAACGCTCGCTCAATTATATTTATTGATAAAGAAATTGCTTGTCTAAGTTTAAATATTATAAACTATCATGAACTTACCATTTATTACATTGTTGTTATTTTTAAATCTTTTGAAAATTATATATAAAAATTATAATTTTGTTTTAAGATTTTTTTATTAGTTAGTATAATATTAATATTATTAATATTAAAATAAATTTTTTAATAATTTTGTTTAAAACAAATAATATATACTAAAATTGTTTTTAATAAGGAAGCGTTATATAATATTACGATGATTTATACAAAATTTTGGATAAATTAGTTTGCAATGATCGTATTTTTTTGTATTGCCAAAGGATTTGCTCGCCGGATGGAGTCCGGGTACCAAATTATAAAACAAATCTTATTTTACTACAAATATGGCGTGAAGCGCCATCTAAGCTTAACATTATCGCTAAATCGGAGAGTTTCTGTGAAGTGGATAGAGCAAGGAATAGTCAGTAACAAAACAATTATTAAACCTTCGTAAGTAAATATATTGTAACAAAAATAAAGAAAATATAATACAAAACAAAATAATAAATGACTCGATATAATACTAAAATAAATAAAATAATAAATGACTCTATATAAAGAAAAGAAAGAAGGCAGCTACTATAGAATATAAAAATGTAAAAATATAAAAATATAAAAGAAAACTACGATGAAAAATAAAAGAGACTCGTTTGTCTCTCTCTCTCTCTCTCTCTCTTTGTCTCTCTCTATCACCCACACAGCACCAGAAATTCCCTGAATTTCCCCTGAATATTGGTCCACATTTCCCGAATATTCGAACCTAATATTCAGGGAAGTTTCGTGGAAGCATCAAAATGTCCGCCATAAAGAATATTGGACGCTAAATTTCCCTGAAAATGTATTTCTAATTTTCAGGGAATTTCCGCATCTAATATTCCTTCAATATTCACAGTATTCGTAAATCTTCTGTACATGATGCGCAATGGTCGAACTTGGTTTCTGTGACACTTACGGCTGCGCAGTAGTTTTTAATGTTCTAGAATCCTTCGGGTGCCAAATATGACATACAATTTTTATCAATTACCAGATCAAAAAAATTTTGGAAATTTTTTTTAACTTTCCCTGAATATTCTAGGAATATTAGATGCGGAAATTCCCTGAAAATTAGAAATACATTTTCAGGGAAATTTAGCGTCCAATATTCTTTATGGCGGACATTTTGATGCTTCCACGAAACTTCCCTGAATATTAGGTTCGAATATGCGGGAAATGTGGACCAATATTCAAGGGAAATTCAGGGAATTTCTGGTGCTGTGTGGGCACTCCAGCTCATTTGCCGAACGTCTGAAAAATAATAAAATAATGATCGGCTGATTAATTTCCCGACACTACAAATGAAAAAGAAATACAAATAATTGTGAAATGACGCGATGTTTCCTATCCGGGTGGTTTCTAGAATACACCCCCTAGTTCCGCGACCGGGTGCGACTCTCGGGTTGTGTGCACACGAATTAATTTTCATTAATCTTAAACTACGTCGACGTACCTGTCGACGGTCTTACCCGACACAAAACTAAGATAGGAATAGGGTACTAGGATGACATGAGAATAGTACGACCTGAGGAGCACCTCAAGGACGTCATCTCCTTTTGAACGAGGAGCACCTCTATTCAACAGAGTAGGTTGTAGTGGATGGTGGTCAGGATGGAAGTCGAAGGTGTACCTGGACTCGGGAGCACCCGTAGGCCATGGTACCTCTTCTTCTGGGAAATCATCTGAGCTGGTGAAGGAAGAGCACCTCTCTTCACTTACTCTTTTGATAGGAACATCTTCTTCTAGCCAGGAGGAGCACCTCACTAGCTAGAGAAGATAAGGGTGGCTTTTGGAGAGTGAGCCGCCGTGGGTTGGTCTCGAGGCAAGCCCCGGGACCAGGCAGACTGATTGAAAATCCTGCAAGTCGACTCGTATATAGAAGTCGCTTGAACGACGAGCGGTGGTGGTAAGCGCAGAGGGAAGCGAATCGACGCGGCAAGAGTGCGCCTTCGTTACTCCCGACTCGCCGAGCAGACTGTGCACTGAATTGTATATTCTATATACTTTCCAGGCAAAATTAAATGAACTTGTTTCCTCGCGCTAAAATCAATTTTATTTTCAGCTATCGTTACAAGTTTTATATTAATATAAATATTAAATAAGTGTCAAATTCATGCTTCCAAAGTATAATTTTATAAATTCCGAAAACATATACTTATCATTGAAAGATATGGATAAATCTTTTGGTATTGCAATTGTGAAGCAATGCGCTTCGTAAAGCCATGCTTAAAATATCAAAAGCACGGTTATAAATTAAAAAATATTTGTAAAAATTAACATTATGTGCAGGTTACGTCCTACCCGGTAACAAAGTGTGAATTGAAATGAAATAAAATGATATCACGAAAAAGGACAAAAACGACATTGGTTTGGATTAGTATGATTGAGAATTCAGCCATTTTTGTAATCAGTTTAATCCATTTCAATCCAATAAAATTAAAATGCTAACAATCTTTGCGTTCAAGAAAGGATTCAAGTGATTAAATTTTTCAAAATTTCTAGACGGCATTAAAAGGGATTAAATTGATAGCACTTTTTATTATTTTAAAAGATTTAAAATGTAAGCAAGAATTGAATTGCATTTAAGTGTGAACAAATATATTAGTATGATTGGAATAAATTTATTGATGGACAAAAACGACATTCGTTTGAATTAAAATGATTGAGAATTCAGCTAAATTTGTAATCATTTCAATTGATTTTAATCTACGCCTTTTTAAAGGGTACGTAATAGAACTTATCCGCACCTCTGACGAATTCGTCAGTTTTGACTTCGATATTTGAATTAAAATTTTTTAAATGTTTTCATTAATAAATACTTTCAATAATTATCCCATTTAATTTTTAAAGGTTGATTATTTACTGTGATATGGTTAGTACATTTAAAACCTATTATTAAATTTTTTTTACTCTATACTCTTTTTAGCCGAACTTACCTGACTCTCCCCTACGAGGGGATTCTTTTAGATTTAAAGTAGGCATCTTCATATATAAAAATATAATTTGTACGAGGTACAGAAGGATTCTTTTAGATTTTAAGGCGTCTTTATTTATAATAATATATAATTAATTAAATATTACAACTTATTTTAATTCTTAATATACGAGGACAGGGTTCTGATCTCGGCTAAGTCGGTAAAGCAGATTTTCTCTTAATCAGCAGTCGATAATGCAGATTACTGTTGGGGGTTTGCTCAGCCGGTATGTCAGAGTTCTACCTTACCGACCGAGTTGGGATTCCCCTGTTTCTATAAGAGAGGGTAATGCTATTTCAGGCAATTGTGCAAGGGTATTTCAAGATGGCTGCCCCTACTTTAGGCAATTGAGTGGGGGTATTTAAAGTTCTACCTTACCGACCGAGGGGTATTAAAGATGGCTGCCACTAGATGGTGCAATTGAGTGGGGGTATTTTAAGTTCTACCTTACTGACCGAGTTGGAATTCCCCGAATGCTTATACAGGGGGGGTAATACTATTTCAGGCAATTGGGCTGGAATATTTCAAGATGGCTGCCGCTACTTTAGACAATTGAATGGGGGTATTTAAAGTTCTACCTTACCGACCGGGGGGGATTAAAGATGGCTGCCGCTAGATGGTGCAATTGAGTGGGGGTATTTTAAGTTCTACCTTATCGGCCGAGTGGGGATTCCCCTGTTGCTATAAGAGGGGGTATTGCTATTTCAGGCAATTCGGCTAGGGTGTTTTTAGAGGGGTGCCGCTAGATGACGCAATTGAGCTAGGGTATTTTGAGTTCTACCTTACCGACCGAAAATGATTAAAGAAGGCTGCAGCTAGATGGCGCTAGGGTATTCCGAGTTCTACAGGGGGTTCCCACAAGATGGTTAGTACCATCAGTCGGTAATGCTGATTTCTATAGTGAATTTTGTATTTTCCCGCTAGATGGCGTCACTTGTTAACTTTAAACACTTACCAGTACCATCAGCCGGTAAAGTAGATTCCTTAAGTGAAATTTGAAGTTTCCCGCCAAATGAAGCCTGTAGCGAGTTACCGACACTTACCAGTACCATCAGCCGGTAAAGTAGATTCCTTTAGTAAATTTTGAATTTTACCACCAAATGAAGCTTGTAGCAAGTTCCCAACACTCACTAGTACCATCAGCCGGCAAAGTAGATTCGTTTAGTGAAATTTGAATTTTCCCGCCAAATGAAGCCTGTAGCAAGTTCCCAACACTTATCAGTACCATCAGCCAATAAAGTAGATTCCTTTAGTGAAATTTGAAGTTTCCCGCCAAATGAAGCCTGTAGCGAGTTACCGACACTTACCAGTACCATCAGCCGGTAAAGTAGAATCCTCTAGTGAAATTTGAAGTTTCCCGCCAAATGAAGCCTGTAGCGAGTTCCCAACACTTACCAGTACCATCAGCCAGTAAAGTAGATTCCTTTAGTAAATTTTGAATTTTACTACCAAATGAAGCCTGTAGCGAGTTACCTACACTTACCAGTACCATCAGCCGGTAAAGTAGATTCCTTTAGTAAATTTTGAATTTTACTACCAAATGAAGCCTGTAGCGAGTTACCTACACTTACCAGTAGCATCAGTTGGTCAAGTAGAATCAGTTTATGAGGTGCAACTTTTTACCACCAGGTGGCGCTTTAGGTAAGTTTTTAGTGATAAGTCTACCTTACCGACACTTTAAATCATTTTCTAACATAATTTAGTGTTAAATCTACCTTACCGACCTTTTAGGGTAATTTTCTAACAATATTAAGTGATAAATCTACCTTACCGGCAGTTTAGGATAATTTTTAACAATATTTAGTGATAAATCTACCTTACCGACACTTTAGGATACTCACCTGATGTCATTTAATGATAATTCTACCTTACCGACCTTTTCTGATAATTACCCTAAGCTATTTTCAAGATGGCTGCCTTTTTTTTTCAATTTACAATTTTAAACATTTAAATATTGGCGCCTATTTAAGATGGCCACTATTTAACTTTAACTTTATTTTGAATTTAATATTTTTAACATTTAAATATTCGCGCTTTACGTTATTTCAATATGGCTACCTTTTTTCAAATTTCAATATTTGACGCATGACTCTGATCCCCAAGATGGCTGCCAAACTAATTAACCTGAACGCTTGGAGTGGATATTTTCGACTGATACACCGTGTCCAGCGAATTCTCTGCGCGCGCACCTCTAAGCTCAGCTGTTATGACTGGTTAGTTCGCACATGCGCAGTATAGTGTTATAAAGAATTAAATTTCATATTTATATATAATAATATTTAAATAGTCATGTATTAGACAAGTCTTAACCTGCATAGACAAGTCTAAACCTGCATAGACAAGTCTAAACCTGCATAGACAAGTCTAAACCTGCATAGACAAGTCTAAACCTGCATAGACAAGTCTAAACCTGCATAGACAAGTCTAAACGCGCATAGACTAGTTTAAACGTTCATAGACAAGTCTAACTTAAAATCTAACTTCAAATCTAAACTAAACACAGCTTTAAATCTAATTTTTTCAATTAACTTAACCTTAAATATAAACTAATCTTAACCAAAAACCAAATATTTCAATTAAACTAACCTAAAAGTTAAACTAAACCAAACATAAATTTAACCTAAAATCTCTCAATTAACCTTAAATATAAATTAAACATTTAATATAATCTTACCTCTAAACAAAACCTAACCTAAAAATAAACAATAAAATTAAGCTGAACTTCAATTTTAACTGAACCTAACCTAAAACTAGGTGTGAATTCTGTCCATTTCATGGACACTTCGCTTCCAAGTAAGCAAAATAATTTGCTTCCTCATAGAGGAAGCAAGAAATTAATAATATATAAGTTAATTGGGGAAGTTGTTAAAAAAAATTTTAATGCAAAAAAATGTCAAAATATGAATTATTTTACGAATTCTTGATCAATTATAAAAGTTATATAGGTCAATCGATTCGTTTTGAGATAAGGAATATGACTTTTGTATTCATTAAGTTGTATTTTTAACATAAAAAATTTTTTTGGCAAAAAACGATTTTTTTCGATGAAAAAAGGTGCTCAAAAAAATTTGGTTGTGTATTTTCAAAAATCCTTGTGTCCAAATTTAGATATTCATGAGCTTAATAAGTCATCCAAATTTTATTGGAATCCGTTAAAGCGTTCTCAAGATATCTTGTACACAAAAAATGCTATACACACACACACACACACACACACACACACACACACACACACACACACACACACACACACATACATACATACACACACACACACACATACATCTGGACATTTGCTTAGGAATGAAAATTTTCGCTTTTTAGATGAAAATGAGTCGATTTAGACAATTTTTGGAAAATCGAAAATTTTAACGATCACAAAGCTTCCTCTATGAGGAAGCAAAATAACGAAATTACGAGTTTCTTTGCTTTTTTTTTGTTTTTTTATTCTTTTATTAAATGTATAATATATATTCACCCACACAGCACCAGAAATTCCCTGAATTTCCCCTGAATATTGGTCCACATTTCCCGAATATTCGAACCTAATATTCAGGGAAGTTTCGTGGAAGCATCAAACTGTCCGCCATAAAGAATATTGGACGCTTAATTTCCCTGAAAATGTATTTCTAATTTTCAGGGAATTTCCGCATCTAATATCCTTTAATATTCACAGTATTCGTAAATCTTCTGTACATGATGCGCAATGGTCGAACTTGGTTTCTGTGACACTTACGGCTGCGCAGTAGTTTTTAATGTTCTAGAATCCTACGGGTGCCAAATATGACATACAATTTTTATCAATTACCAGATCAAAAAAATTTTGGAAAGAATATTGGACGCTAAATTTCCCTGAAAATGTATTTCTAATTTTCAGGGAATTTCCGCATCTAATATTCCTAGAATATTCAGGGAAAGTTAAAAAAAATTTCCAAAATTTTTTTGATCTGGTAATTGATAAAAATTGTATGTCATATTTGGCACCCGAAGGATTCTAGAACATTAAAAACTACTGCGCAGCCGTAAGTGTCACAGAAACCAAGTTCGACCATTGCGCATCATGTACTGAAGATTTACGAATACTGTGAATATTGAAGGAATATTAGATGCGGAAATTTCCTGAAAATTAGAAATACATTTTCAGGGAAATTTAGCATCCAATATTCTTTATGGCGGACATTTTGATGCTTCCACGAAACTTCCCTGAATATTAGGTTCGAATATTCGGGAAATGTTGACCAATATTCAGGGGAAATTCAGGGAATTTCGGGTGCTGTGTGGGCAATCTTAGATCTAAACTTAACCTAGACTTTAAATATAAACCTACATCTAAATTAAATCTAACCTCAAATTTATTTCAATTACAATAAGAATAAATTAATACATTCATTTTATTTCAAATTCAACATGATTGTATGGTCCACCAATGAACTTGAGACGCAATTGACCAGTTGCTGCAGCTTCTTGCATCTCGTTTAAGCTGCTGGGATCATCAGTAAACAATGGCACAAATCTTGAAGATAGGAAAGTATTAAACTTTTTATCTACCTCAGCGACCACCTTGACACCATATTTGGTGTTAACGACCTGGATCTTGGTAATTGGATACTTATGTCCAGGAGTCAGCTCGAAGAGCGGCTTCGTAGGCAGAAAATTCTGCATACAACCAACTGCATTGATTTTGCTGAGATCCATGGTTACAACCTCTTTAAATCAGTCAACAGAGAAGAATGAAGAACCTGACTGGAAATCCTCCTTTTATAGCCACAAATTCCCGCCTTTTTTCTACGCATGCGCAACCCCCATTTTTATCAACGCATGCGCATAACACTCTTTATCAACGCATGCGCAGAACACTCTTTATCAACGCATGCGCAGAACGCTTTTTATCAACGCATGCGCAGAACGCTGTTTACAAACCCATGCGCAGAACGCTTTTTTCAACGCATGCGTAGTGACATCTGAGTGCAAAAGAATATTTTATACTTAAGGGTGTTCCAGAGCCACCAGGCGGCGCCATGTCAAAGTTTACTCTGTCTTTGTTTCAATCACCTGTTTTGGGAACCGAATTTTCTACCACAAATTGTTGCCGCATCCGGGAATAAAATAAAATAGTTCCAAGTGATTTAGGAACTACAAATATGTAAAATTTCTCGTTGGTGTTGCGTTGTGCCAAAAATTTATGTGTAAAAATTGACGTTTGATGTATATCATCTGTCTTTGTCATGACTTAGCTTGGCTCTGGAACACTTTTAAAACTAAAGAGGATTAGGGTAGTTAATAATAAGAATAATTTAATTAAGTTTAAAAAACATTTATTCTTTTAAAAAGTTTTCACAATCTGTATAAAAATCTCTTAAATTATCAACTTCATCACGTGATACAATGCTTGGTCTAGGATATAACATCTAGTTTCGAAGATTAAGTACATTTTTTACAGCGCAGTTACTCAAATTGTGTGAGTGATGTGTACATAAAGTAAGTTGATCAGATACAAGTTTATTCAATGAAGGGCAATCGACATCATCTAGGTTATGTACATTTAGTGTAAATTTTTCTAACCATAATTTTTTCTCACATCCTTTTACATAAACTGTAGGTGAACCTACAAGTATTTCTTTTAATATAAGTTGCAGCTCTTCGTATGGAATTTCACCAGCACTCCAATTGATGCCATGGTAGTTTCACTCCAACCATCGATTCACACTTCTATACCTAGAAGGTAGTCTGCTCCAGGCATATGGCGGCTCGAAGAGGTATACTATAGGTTGAAAATCTGCCTGAAGAGGAAGGATGGCCACCTCCTTGAAGACAAATTCATTGTAGGGCCTCTTGAAGCCTTGGACGTCAATGATGAACTCCATCGTACTTGTAACAGAAAAAGAATGACCTTTCCTGCTCAAGTTACGTCTTTTATATTGCTATCCCCACCACTACCCCTATCACGTGACCTACCCCCACCACTATCTCCAACCATTACCCCCACCACTTAGGCTAATTTTTTAACAATACCGCTGATTGGTGTATATTGAACAATACGATCGTGAATTATTAAGCAATAGGCTGCCGTATTAGCTGGAAAATTAGCGCTAACCTCAAATTCTAAACGTACATCTACGGAAGCTTGTTTAAGAAACTCATTTTGTTTTGAGCAATCTATTACAGTCAAGGGTGCATAATCCTTGAATATAGTTTTCTTCAATAGAGGTTCAGGATCTTTTCCATAAAATGACGATTGAAAATTGCAATACATCTTATACAAAACAGAAAATTGATTTTGTTCAAAATTTAAATTTAAATTACCGTAAGGATAATATTGAGAATTGAGGAAGAGTTTTACATTAGTTAGATTACAATGATCAAAGAAGCTAGCATATTTTGTTCGAGTATCTTTACGATCAGTTTGAAAACCAAGTATAATGTATCGAGGTTTCTCAATTTGTGATAAGGTTTTTACAGTCCATAAATGTTTTTGTGTAGCTGGAAGCATAGGATATTCATACATTTCCCATGATCTGAAACACATACTTATGAGTGGATCTTTTTCAATAAACTTTAACAATTCAATTTTATGACGATCACTCGGGAATAAGTAAGGAACTATCCATTCAATCTTATTGATTATAATTTTCGTTTCCTCACGATCTCCTCCTGCTGCGATTACAACTATAGCATTAAGATCGTTGCGTGATCTTGTCAATATTAACTCATGTTTTGCATTTGCAATAATTTTTTGATAATCTTCAGCAAATCCTAGAATTAAGCTTAGTGGTATGTTTACATCAAAATAACCATCAGCATTTGTAATTCTAGCATTTGCATCTAAATCGAGACAACCAGCATTTTCTGTATAAATGATTTTATTAGGTGTTTGAGAAATGTAAGTTTTCATAGCAGTAGTGAGACCAACGTTTTTACAACGATCAATCTCAATTCCATTTAACTCATAGCGAATCTCATCAAACAAGTAAAACACACCATTACCAATTATTTTAGTATTTGTCACAGCAGCTCCGTCAGTTTTCACTAATTGTCCATGTATATGAAATGAACTTTTACTGGGAAGAATATGTAAGTCTTGATGTTGTACTGTAATTCGAATTTCATCACTGTTATTAAATGCTGATGAGATGTAAGGTTGATGTGCATGTAACTCATAGTGTGCTATAGAGTTATCATACTTTACTGGTGTTGAGATATTTAGTATTTCTTCCATTTTTATAGCAACAGCAACAAATGAAAAATATATAAATTATGGATTTTTCTTTCTTCTTTCTTGATAAACTTGAAGTCCGAGTTGTTTCAGGAATAATATGTTCTGAGGTGTTAGCCTCTTGCGAACTGATTGAAGACTGAATGCTTTCTGACATGGTTGCTTTCTTATATAACTTCCACCTGTTTTTCTATGAAATACAATTCCCATTATGTTGATTTTAAATGTAATCGAATTGTTATCGTTTCACCTCGAAAATTTACCAACTCTCCGTCTTGATCAACTATTTTAAGCTGAATAGTGTGTATTGTCTTCACGGCGACTGGAAGATAAATGATGTGTGATGGTACTTCCACTATCTTATATCCTGCTGGAACAATTGGAAAAAATTCATGAATTGTGTGAACTTTTTTATTGTTTATATAGGCTCCAGTTGTAATACTACACTTAACTCGAATAGCATTCACCTTAAGAATTGCTACTGGTAAATCGGAGGTATGTGTTTTATTGGCAGATAGGATCTTTGTAGTGAAACCTAGCAATTCTCCAATTGAATCTTTATGTTTCAAATTAATTTTGAGATTACTAGTAATTTCACTACGTAATGTATTATTATTGGGTTTTATACTAATAGTTTTAATTCCATCTGCTATAGAATTTTAAATATATTTTTCAATATCTTCAATTTGATAGCTCCCTGGAGGTATAGTAATAACTTGATTACCAATATAAAATTTATTTTTTCCCACATCAACATTAGGAATAGAATTAAATGTTAAAAGTTCTACAAGACCAAGAACATAATTTTTATTGGGTAACAGTTCTATTGGAGGAAAATACTCAGCCTCTAGAAAAGATGAGCTACCAGATATTGTTAGAGTAAACGATTCATCCATTGTGAAGTCTACTTATGAACTGATTCTATAAATACACTTACTTCCGTTTATATAGCTTATCACATAAAAATTTAAGACAGAGATGACCGCAATTGAAAGTGTTATAATCTTGGTAATTATCATGATTATAATTTATCAAGGAATCATCACCAAAATATGTAAATAACTCAAATGGAGGTTGAAGATTACCAAAACTATCAAAATATATAATTGTGTTATTATTTTTCTTATAAGCAACCCAATAAGTGCCAGGTCCATCTTTATCATCAAGGTTAATAATGGCTGATTCGTTTTTTCGTGGACCTTTTATTGGTAATTCATTTCTCATGAAAACTCCTCGAAAGTAGGGAATTTTTACTTTTTTAGCATACTTGAGCAAATCAAGGTTAGTTAATGCTCGTTGTGGTAATTTTACATCCATCTTTTTTTTTTCATATCTTGACCTTTTTGAGGTTTTAAGTGAAGCCCCTTACCATGTTAATAAGGTTTCAAGTGAAGCCCCATACCTTGTCGATATGGTTTCAAGTGAAGACCTTTTCCAAGAGGAACATCTTCTATTGCTCTATTATGACGATGAGCTTCTTTTAATTGTTCTTTAGCTGCACTTGCATCATTTACAGCTTTTGCGACACCTGCAGCTCCTCCAGCAAGTGCTCCAAGAGCACTGAGACCAGCAAAAATTGGAATTAGTGGCAAGAGACCACCAACTTTTGAAGGCACTGGTAGAATGCGAGGTGTTAAAATTTTACTTCTACCACCTGCTCTCCTAACAGCTTTTCGAGCACTAGTAACTGCAGCTTTGATTGTTGATTTTACATCATTTCCCGGAATTATAGATTGTCTAGCTGCATCAACAATTTTCCTAAGCTTCATTTGTTTCTTCTTACCCCCTCTACTCTTCCTTGACTTAGGTTTCTTTACACCCATACCGAGCTTGGATTTAACCTTCATAATGTTAGTTATAGCTAGTGCAGATGCTTTTTCACCAATACTAGCGTCGTTGGAAACTACTCGTTGCCACGCTTTATCAGCAAGAATATTATCAGCAAAGTTTCTTGCTTCCACGTTTTCTCGATTTTTTGAATATGTAATATCGGACTCTTTACAAGCCTAGTCCAAAGGATTTATACCTGGATCACCTCGTTCTAGACGTTTTGCCAATTTTGTACCTGGACCACAATATTGATAACCAGGTAAATGTAACTCAAATGGTAATTTGTTGATTAATTTATCAATTAAACCTTTGCCAGATGATTTTTTGTTAGAATGTATAAGGGGCGAAATTTCTGTACCGATCCAACTAAAAAAAAAATTTCCTCCGATTGGGCTAAAACTTGCCCTAAGTTTAGATCTATGCATGAGTACATTAGCCACCAAGTATTACTAAATTTCATCATTAACTGTGTAGTGGGGAGGGGGGTCAAGTTTTTGATGAATGGTGGGTGGACTAGTTTTTCATCACTCGTAATTTTTATACGGTCAATCGCACAAATTTTTGACCTATATACTTTTGAAAGGGTTTTTTCTGCTCTTTTAAACGGTAAAAAGAATTTTTCCGAAAATTAAAAATTTGACCCTTTTTTAAAAAAATCAAAAATATTTTTGACTTTTTTTTCAAAATCGACATTTTTTTTCATTTTTTATTTTTTGAAAATAAAGTTTAAAATGTGTACTTTGAGTACACCAAGTATGAAAAGGTCCTTTTTTTTTTTGTTTTCGAGATATTAAATAATAAATTTTTAAAAATTAAATAAAAAAAAGTAATAATTCTTTAAAAAAGTAAATTTAGAATTAATATGAATTTTTTATTCTAAAAACAATAAAAATTTACATCCAACAAAACCCAAATATATAACATTTTGCATAAAAAGTATTAAATAAAAAAAAATTTAAATAATTATTAATAAAAAGTTAATTATGACATTCTTAGCGTCCAAATATAAAAAATCATAAGGTTAATTCTCTTTTTATTGTATGACTTATTTATTTGTTTATTTATTTATGTGGATGTTTTTTTATTTATATGTTTAAGAAAAATATCAAAAAGTACCTACCTATATTTTTACAATCGCTAGTAAAAAGAAATTAAGGAAAATAGCTATCCGTGTACTTTAAGTAGGATCACAGTTTATATCCCTTTTGTCCACAAAATTGTTTTCGTTTTTTTTTGTCTTTAAGAATATAGTAAAATATTGTAGTACTGCTATCTGCATTTTACAGGGTTTAGACTGTCATGTGAGTTATTTCAATGCCTGCATTACAGCTGTGTATTATGTAAATGTGTTAATATTTTAATTTTAACTTTTGTTAAAAATATGATTCGTATTTTGTGTTGTAACTGTGTAATGAGTTGTATGATAATATTTTCCATATGTGTAACTAGATTTAAATGATTGAGATTGTTTTACTTAGTTTTTTTATTGGTTTTGTTTGATTTCGTTGTTTTTGAAACCTTTGTATTAAATTTGACTGCTTTTGGATTTTTCCTCCTTTTTCTTGGAGTTTTGTTCAACGTTTTCGGAAAAAGTCACTTTCCATCGCAGATGAGAATTTTTTTAGTTGAATTCTACCATCTTCTTGTGGTATATAGGAATGGTATTGAGAACTACCAGTTATTGTTACTGCACTATCGAATCTGCATTTCAACATTTGGGTAGTTGAAGCAAGAGTCTCTTTACTTTTAAAAAAAATGTGAGTTTCTTTGCAGTTTTTCTTTGCCCAGTTAAATAGATTTTCTGCATTAAGAATGTGTTCTTTTGAAGAGGCTTGGAGACTTGCACGAGCAGCTCCTCTTTTTATATTAGCTCCTACGCCATCACAAGCACCTTTACCATGGGCAGTGGCATGATAATGCCATTCTGCAGGAACTCCAAAATCTTGTGCATGAGCTAGAAGATTAGCAAAAGAATATTTATTCTTAAAATGCTGCTTTGCTCCGTCTGTAAAGTAAAAAACTTTTTTTACTTCAAAATTTTCTTTCAAATAGTTCATGATGACAGTCTGATATTCATATACACTCGCAGTGTCATGTGACAAATTGTCCGAAATAATAGCCATGCTTTTATGTAACAAATTATCTTCTACTTTATAGTATATGACTACTGTAAAGATGGTAGCTTGATTGTTGTTCCAGTGAAAAGCTTGGGCAGCGTTTTGAACAATAAAGGCATAATTTTCAGCGAAATCACATGAAATGACAAACTCACCTGGCACTAATTTTTCCTTTAGATTTTTATAAAAAGATGCTTGCTCTCTGGCAATAAAATCATGTACTTTCAACTTATTTAAGCGTTGACATAAATCTTCTGTAAATTCATCAACATTTAGTACGAGTGTTTCTAAACTGTATCTGTCGGTCTGCATCCAAATTTCACATTTTACCTCTTCAACACAATCTTTATCAAAAGCTTTAATTAAAATTTCTCTTAAAACATTTGTAACTGGACATAGTCCACAATCTCCTAAGTAACAAGAAGAACTCGGAATAGGACAAATTATAGCTTTTATGCAATCATGATAATCAGCTAATTGTAATTGATGGTCTTTAGTTAAATGTTCAATATCAATTTCATTTAGCATTAATTTCACATTTTCGTGATACGTGCAAACACAAACAGTGTGTGTTCCACTACTTCCAGCCAACACACAATGGGTAGGCCTAAGTTGGGAAAATTTTGATAAACTTATTTGGACGTTCTTATGTTCTGATTTAAATTGCTCATACAGTTCATTCAAATTGCATAATAAAAGCCTTTTTTGTACATGTTGACGAGTTCCATCTGCATTTTTGACAGATATGAAGTCCTTCATGCCAGGCATCATGCGACTGATATCATCACGATTGTAAAAATCTTTAACTAAATTCACTGTTTGAGTCGATATTGGATTTCCTTTTTTTGGTTTTGGAAAAGCCAAAATACCATATTTAGCTACTTCATCTTTTACATTTCTTGCATGTCTATCGGAAACGTTAAATTCTGTCATTATCTTATTACGACTCCAAGATTTTGGTAAAAGTGTAAGAAGCTGAAATTTTTCTGCTGAATTGTCTGAGTTCTCAAATTTTTCCTTAATTTGATCAAAGATTTCTACACACGATTTGTGATGTTCATAATCGTCATCAGAACATTTAGACTTAGTTATTTTATTTGGAGTTAAAACAAAGTCATTATCATTTGTCCGATCATCATATTCTTCAATAAATCCACCAGGTTTTTCAAGATCTATTTCACTTACTTCATTTTCCTGTGCTTCAATATATGAGCTTGAAGGTTTTTCAACTGTTGTTGCAGTCTTCATCTCTTCTTTTAAATCAAAATTGCATTTCAAGCAAATTTTTGCTCCTGGTGGAAGCTACGGAACGTAATGCTCTATTTGGATGGCTTTTTCTTTTAAAGGGATTAAGGCATCTATTATAACAAACTTTTAATGGCTTACTAGGAGCCATGTTTGATTAAAATACCAATAAACAAATGAAAACTATTTTATTAAATAAAACGATTGTTAGAAAATATTAAATTTACTTACGCTATATGTTAGCAAACGATATAAAAAGAGAGATTCACAAATCTCTCTTTTTGTGAAGTTTTAATGTATTTAAAACTCGAATTTAAAAGATCTAATATCTGACAGAAAACTTATTCCAACAATACAAAAATATTATTAGTTTTTTAAAAGTATATAATACGAAAAAGAAACCAAGATAATTTGTACAAACCTAAAAACGTACCCTTATAGAATAAAAAACTTGAATATTAAGCTCTTATATAAAATATAATACGCATCTGTACTGTGAGAAATAGAAAAGTTGGCCACCCTGTGGCAACTTTTGATACTACTTTAAATAGGCGCCAAAACTTGAACTATTCTAAGCAAAGGATACATTATTAGACAAAACAAGATTATTTTATTATAACAGAAAAAGTATTTTAATACTTCTATAATTGAAATAAAAAAAGAAGACAGCAGTACTACAATATTTTACTATATTCTTAAAGACAAAAAAAAACGAAAACAATTTTGTGGACAAAGGGGATATAAACTGTGATCCTACTTAAAGTACACGGATAGCTATTTTCCTTAATTTCTTTTTACTAGCGATTGTAAAAATATAGGTAGGTACTTTTTGATATTTTTCTTAAACATATAAATAAAAAAACATCCACATAAATAAATAAACAAATAAATAAGTCATACAATAACAAGAGAATTGACCTTATGATTTTTTTTATTTGGATGCTAAGAATGTCATAATTAACTTTTTATTAATAATTATTTAATTTTTTTTTATTTAATACTTTTTATGCAAAATGTTATATATTTGGGTTTTGTTGGATGTAAATTTTTATTGTCTTTAGAATAAAAATTCATATTAATTCTAAATTTACTTTTTTAAAGAATTATTACTTTTTTTTATTTAATTTTTAAAAATTCATTATTTAATATCTCGAAAACAAAAAAAAAGGACCTTTTCATACTTGGTGTACTCAAAGTACACATTTTAAACTTTATTTTCAAAAAATAAAAAATGAAAAAAAAAATGTCGATTTTGAAAAAAAATCAAAAATATTTTTGATTTTTAAAAAAAAGGGTCAAATTTTTTATTTTCGAAAAAATTCTTTTTACTGTTTGAAAGGGCAGAAAAAACCCTTTAAAAGTATATAGGTCAAAAATTTGTGCGATTGACCGTATAAAAGTTACGAGTGATGGTCGAGCCATACCAAGTGATCACACCAATTTCAGTCATATTGAGTAATATTTACGAAATTGATATTTTGGGTTCCTTTAGGAGTAAAAAAAATAAATTTTAATTATTTTTAAAAAATTCAAAATATTTTCGAAAATATTCAAATTCGAAATTTTATGTACTATTTTTTTTGTGTTATCATAACTTCTGTAATTTTGAAGCAATTGAGATCATTTTTTTTTAAATTACTCGTATTTAAATACTCTTTCAAGAAAAATTATAATAATTGATAAATTGTTTATAATTAAATTTTTATTAAAAAAATTAAATTATTTATTTAAACAAAATCTAAAGTATATCATCGTTCTTTTTCAAAAAATTCATAAACATAGCCTATAATGTGCTTAAAAATTTAAGCCAAAGAAAAAGATGGTATGTATTATAGTTTTTGAGAAAAAAATTATTAAGTTATGCTAGCGCGGCTCGGTATGGGTGTAAAGAAACCTAAGTCAAGGAAGAGTAGAGGGGGTAAGAAGAAACAAATGAAGCTTAGGAAAATTGTTGATGCAGCTAGACAATCTATAATTCCGGGAAATGATGTAAAATCAACAATCAAAGCTGCAGTTACTAGTGCTCGAAAAGCTGTTAGGAGAGCAGGTGGTAGAAGTAAAATTTTAACACCTCGCATTCTACCAGTGCCTTCAAAAGTTGGTGGTCTCTTGCCACTAATTCCAATTTTTGCTGGTCTCAGTGCTCTTGGAGCACTTGCTGGAGGAGCTGCAGGTGTCGCAAAAGCTGTAAATGATGTTGAGCTAAGACTGACTTTAAGCCTATAAAAGCGCTGTATTTATACTCTCAGCGTCAGTCAACGTCAGAATGCGATTCGATGAACAACCACAAAAGCTTCCAATCGTTAACCTAGACTCAGTTGTTGAATCTCAACAAGAGAATAAGGTGAAGCGTCATGGAAGCTTATTATCAGGTAGCATTCGTGCAATTTTCTGCAGTCCATCAAATTGTGGTAAAACAAATGTACTACTTTCACTAATTTTACATTCAAATGGTTTAAGGTTTGATAATATCTATCTTTATTCAAAGATATTAGGATTATTATTATTAGGAGGTGTTTCATCAAATTTTCTTCACTTGCAATATGAGCATTGATGTGTTCGGACATCCTCTCAGAGCAACTGTAGCTGCGCAAAGAGGACCACCTGGAGTTGGATTTAACGTTGATTCCGAAGGGAATTACGATATTGATGGTAAAAGAATTTACAACGTTGCTGAAGCTGAAGAAGAAAACGATATTGTCAACTTAAAACTTGTAAGACGTATTGTAGAAAGTGAGCTGAAGTTAGTGTACCAGATTACATCAAATATACGATCAGAAATTGATAATAATAAAATTCTATTAAAAATCCTTAGTGATTCTGTAGATTCAAAATTAAAAAATTTAGAATCACTAATAAATCAAGATTTAGCTTATCGAAACGCAGAAATTATTAATCAATTGGATACTCGATTGACTGCTCTCGAAAATGAACGACAAAAAGCTAACAGTAGTAACTGAACTTCATAAACAAGCTAGAAGAAATTATCATCGTCGCAGAGTTGAAATGCGTGATATAGATGAAACTTGGCAAGCTGATTTAGTAGAAATGATACCTTATTCCAAAGTGAATAAAGGTTATAAATATTTGCTAACAGTTATAGATATATTTTCAAAATATGCTTGGGCTGTACCTGTAAAAAGCAAGAATGGAAAAGATGTTACTGAAGCAATGAAATCTATACTTGTTGAGGGACGAATTCCAAAGAACTTGCATACTGATAAAGGTAAAGAATTTTATAATTCTCAATTTGAAGCTTTAATGAAAAGTTATAAAATTAATTTATATTCAACTTTTAGTAATCTGAAAGCATCTATTGTTGAACGATTTAATCGTACTTTGAAAAACAAAATGTGGATGCAACAAAACACCGAACAATTGCTATGAAGCCTAAAGATGTTACTACTCTTGATGTTGAAAGATTGAAGCAACGTTTTCCAAAACAACGGAAAATACCATTCAAACGTTCAAAGTTCAAGATTGGAGATAGAGTTCGAGTCAGCAAGCATAAAAACATGTTCGAGAAAGGATATACACCAAATTGGTCAACAGAAATATTTACAGTGGATCAAGTTATATTAACGGAACCTACAACTTACAAACTCAAGGATTATCAAGATCAACCAATCTCTGGAGGCTTCTATGAAGAGGAACTTCTAAAAGTGAAATATCCAGATATTTATTTAGTGGAAAAAGTGTTAAAAACAAGAGGAAATAAACTTTATGTTAAATGGCTTGGTTTTGAAAGCTCTCATAATAGCTGGATAAATAAGTCAGATGTGTAAAAAGTTTCTGTAAAAGAATTGGAGGCGTGGATAAGTGTCAGTCATCAAGCTTTAGTGGTTGAGGGTTCGATTCTTAATTCATTTAAATATTTTCTCAAGTTATTTACTTGAGATTTGTCAAATGTGTCAATAGACACATACACAGGTATTATCTACCCAAAGTGTATTCCCGATTCAAGCAAGCATTCAGCAAACCCAGACTGAGGATTCGAACCCTCAACCATAATATAGCTTGACGACAGACGTTTATCCACACCTCCAATTCTTTTATGTAAACTTTTATTATTAAATTATTGTTAAACTATTGTACATTTGAAGGTTTTTTTAAATATAGAACACAAGAAATTAAAATGACTGTATCATTTATTATCCAAAATTCACACTTAATTTTTTTATTTTTTTTTGTTTTGCGTAGGATGTGAAAACCTGCTATTAGGTACTTTATAGCCCGTACTACAAGGTTATGTGGGGTTGACCTTAGCCGACCCACTAAAAACACACCCTTATAAAGCCTGAAAATTTATAATTCCGGAATCTGATAATGACCCCACGGTAGGGTGTCAGTACTATTCGGTAATAAGTGCCGTTTGTCATCGTGCGGACTTAATGCTACTTTCGATTGTTTCACTGTCTCAACATTATGTAGCCGCGATCTAATGTTATATTGAGTTCTGGTCTGAATTTCAAAGTTTTGCAGGCATTGAACATAATCATCAAAGTTAATTGTCTTTTTGACAACTCCCGCTTTAATGCCTTTTGCTTTCTTAATGAAATCTTCACCTTCAACGCGTATGCTATACATTTTACTACGCAAGCCAACAAATTCGGTAACAATTTTACCGTTGCACTCATCCTTCATGAGTCCGAGCACCTTTTTGTTGGCTTGCGGTATAGCATACACGTTATTGGCTGGGTAATCAGACGTTTCAAAATTGTGGATGTCTTTCTTCATATCGCTATAAATGTCTGGATATTTCACTACATACACTAAACTGTCGGTGTCAGTGTACAACAGTTTACACTCACTACCATACTTTTGTAGCATATAACTGTAGTGAAAGTCATAGACAAGCGTTTTCGAGATATCCAACACACTTAACCCTACATAAATCGGTTTATTGAGTAGGATCTCAGTTTTGCGCAATTCGATGGCAACAAGGTCTTCATCGAATATCGCTCGACTGTGGAAGTTGGGTCGGGAGATGAGGGCTTCAGCACCATATCTACCGAACCAGTGTGTAACCAGTTTAATGTCTACATGCTTGCGAACATTTTCCATGGTTTTGCCATACACTGCGTTATTCATTAATTTGAATAAATTCTTTTCGAATTCATTCTTCGCAGTGGTTCGCATGGCAGTATTGAAATCGATATAGGGTTTTAACCATTGGGATTGGTTAAATTAAAGGACTCGATGAATTTTTACGAGCCTGAGACCATTGTCTAGAGCCTGCTTTAATGCACGATAGTGCATCACATACTTCTCTTTAGACAAAAGAGTAGTGAGAAGTTTCTCCTGCTTTGACCTGGGAGGTTTTGCATTGATTGCGCAAAACGGCATGTCTTTATGAGAGTCGTGAAGGCTCTCAGGATACTCGAGATCAACTTCTAACATGTACCCGATGGAAGAGTCATCAGGCAAGTTGAAGTTAAAAGTCTCATCAGGATTGGCAATCCACGTAAAGCCACCAATTGGTAGCGCTTGTGCCATTGCCCAGCCATACAAATTGTTAGCATCAAAATACATAATATACTGGGTGTCTTGGGATGAATCAAATTGATCCATGTAGGGATTGTTCGCTTTTGCGTAACGGTTACAACACTGGCTAATGCCACCTCTGATACCCGACTCAATAAACATCATCATGTCTATATCGGTTATAAGTTGCAATGTTATACCCGTATGTTTGAGCATAGCATCCCAAGTTAAACCGGGGGTCGTGTAGTAGTGTGCTGGATCTAACCCGTACGCTTTCAGACATTGTTCACGAAAGTTTTCAAAGACATCGGCAAGCAATAACACATCTGTTTTCATGTAAAGGTGAACATAATCGTTAAGGGTTTGGCAATTAAACTCAGACCACACTTTCTGCGCATGCTCATATTCGTCATCAGATATACCAGCGTCATAGAGAGTGCTGTAGAACCTCTCTTTTGCTGGTAACTCGGTGTCATCCAGCTTATTACGCGAATCTAGATACTCATAGGGGAAGACACCCTTTCGCGTGAGTAATTTAATCTTTTCGCGATCAGTCACAGTACTAGCAAATACTGACTCAACAGTTTTATACTCGTCAAGATAAGACGCTAGTTTCTCAAGAGATGCCGCCATGAATCGAAAAGAGTCAATGAAACGGAATTTAACCTCACTACCCTTGATATTCTTCGTGAAGGAGATGTACTTCTCCTTGTTCAAGGGGAGGAGGTCAATTCGACCTTCAA
Source organism: Ganaspis brasiliensis (assembly GCA_037103525.1). Lineage (NCBI taxonomy): Eukaryota > Metazoa > Arthropoda > Insecta > Hymenoptera > Figitidae > Ganaspis > Ganaspis brasiliensis. The sequence continues at coordinate 2,838,044 of JAZKLR010000288.1, read as the reverse complement.
AGCTCGTTGATACAGCATGAATTATAAAGTGTGCATCATACCCGCTTAAATTGTGAAATACAACGGGTACAATTTGGCACTCTTGATAATTCAAGTTGCACGATTCATGTGCAGCACCTCGGTATTTGCCAGTAAGATGACAGTGATCGCGAACTTTTACACTACCCGCTGGTATATCTTTTTGACAAATATGGCACACGGTCGCGGTTTTAAAATCAGCAACTTGCTGAGGAGTTAAGGCATCCATAGGTATAGGGTTCCTAAATACGTTGTCAATATTCTCGGAAAATTGCCTTAACTCTTCAGCAAACCATTTAGCAGGGTCATTTTCCTGCCTCGGACACGGAATATACTTAGACTGTGAGTCATCGAAGCTACATTTTACGTAGTAACCGATACTTAGCAATTTATGACGTTGGAAAATCTCAGTTTTACTTAAATTATCTACATCTTCTTCAGCGGGAAGAAGTAAGCTCTCACAGTCTGCGTAGATGACAAAAGGAACCTTTTCCTTATTCTTATAATTTTTGAACGCGATTGAGGAATTTTCAGGCTTTGGGAGTTTAACGCGACATTTATTCATACGTTTACAGTTCTCATCATGTTCAAGCAATCTTGCTTCGGATGAAAAATAGTGTAAACAACGATCACAGATATACTTTTTACATTTATATTTAGACAACTGTTTGGACACTAGCCGCGATAAATCTTTAATCCATACATAATGGAAATTAAGAAAGTCAGTATTATCGTCATTTACATTTTCATCGATTATACTTTCATCAATATAAAAGTCTACTACATGTAGCAAATTTACATGCTTCCCCCTCTTCTCTGCGGTCAGATGAAGAGGGTGAACTGAGAAATTACCATCCCGTTTGGTAAGACCGTAAACATTCACTTAAATATTATTCAATACTTCAAATTTAGCAATACTTGTAAGCTTTACAGGAAATTCAATTCCATCAAAGTTTAATTCTATTTCAAAACCTTTATAGCAAGATGGACGATTACGTCTTGTTACATCGGCATGTAGAGCTGACAAAATCGCCCATTTGAAACATTCATTATCCGTTTTATTCTGTACATTTATACAAGCCTCTTTACTTTTTATTTGTATAGGTAAATCAATATAAGAACTCGCACGCATAGGGTTGTACTTATTCACATTAATTTCAAGCTTACCAATGGCCTGAAGATTCCAGTTGGAGCCTTTCTCATGAAATTCTTCAACCTTCTTCAGGATTGGCTGCTTCATATTAACCACAAACCAGTCCTCCAATAGGGTTGTAGGGAAGATGCTGTTAGTTTTAGCCATGAAAGTCATTGGCTTAACAACTTCTTCCTCATTTTCAACCCTTTTGAAGTTGGCGGTAAGCACACCGTATACGACGATTGGACCATATTGTTTTAAAACATACCGAATGTGCTCGTAAAACAATATGGCCGCATCATTTAAAAACGCACTTATGTCTATATGTACAATGTTCAACACAACATACGTATATAGGCGACATTTAAACGCACTCTCACACATAGCCCAACGCACACGTTTATTAATGTCAGGGTCTTATAGACCACCGCCCTCTATTGTGTGGGATTCAAACAAAACTCGAAATCCCATTATGGATTGCAGAATGTTCTGGCAACGACTTTTCTCATGCGTAAAGTGCATGGATTTTAAAAGACTAACCAAAACTTGTTCATTGCGAGAACATTCTGCAACCCATCGCGACACAAACGAGTTTTTTAAGTATCCGTGACTTAAACTCGCCAGCAGTTCTACAGCATTCTTGATGAGTGCAACCGAAACCTCGCACTCATCGAGAATGGTCTTGAAGTTGGGACGTTTCGCTGGTCCCTCGCTACCGGTAAACTTTCGTTTACCCGGCATGATAAAAAAGTAATAAAAATAAACTTAGAAGCTAACAAAACACACACACTTACAAAACACTCACACACACACACACACAACTAACAAAACACACGTAGAAGCTAATAGAAACACAATTAATAATAAAAAATAATTAAATAAAGAAAGAAGATATAAAAAGATAAATATAAAATAGATGCAAAAAAAATAGATAAATATAAATGTAAAAAAGATAAATATAAGAAAAGAGATAAATTCAAAATAAATATAAAAAAGAATATAGACTGTGAAATATGCTCAGATAATGGACAACCGCTTAGGACGTGAGAGCAGAGGATAATGAAAAACCTGGCTGGAGATCCTCCTTTTATAGCCTGAGATTCTAGCTTCTGCGCATGCGTGAGGTGGAGTGGGGGTTCGCTTGCGCATGCGCAGTTCATTTTAATGATGTCATTTCCAAGCACGTTTAAACTTGTCTATGCAGGTTTAGACTTGTCTATGCAGGTTTAGACTTGTCTAATACATGATTATTTATATATTATTATATATAAATATGAAATTTAATCCTTTATAACACTATACTGCGCATGTGCGAACTAACCAACAATAACAGCTGAGCTTAGAGCTGCGCGCGCAGAGAATTCGCTGGACACGGTGTAGCAGTCGAAAATATCCACTCCAAGCGTTCAGGTTAATTAGTTTGGCAGCCATCTTGGGGATCAGAGTCATGCGTCAAATATTGAAATTTGAAAAAAGGTAGCCATATTGAAATAAGGTAAAGCGCGAATATTTAAATGTTAAAAATATTAAATTCAAAATAAAGTTAAAGTTAAATAGTGGCCATCTTAAATAGGCGCCAATATTTAAATGTTTAAAATTGTAAATTGAAAATAAAAGGCAGCCATCTTGAAAATAGCTTAGGGTAATTATCAGAAAAGGTCGGTAAGGTAGAATTATCATTAAATGACATCAGGTGAGTATCCTAAAGTGTCGGTAAGGTAGATTTATCACTAAATATTGTTAAAAATTATCATAAACTGTCGGTAAGGTAGATTTATCACTTAATATTGTTAGAAAATTATCCTAAAAGGTCGGTAAGGTAGATCTAACACTAAATTTTGTTAGAAAATGATCTTAAAGTGTCGGTAAGGTAGACTTATCACTAAAAACTTACCTAAAGCGCCACCTGGTGGTAAAAAGTTGCACCTCATAAACTGATTCTACTTGACCAGCTGATGCTACTGGTAAGTGTAGGTAACTCGCTACAGGCTTCATTTGGTAGTAAAATTCAAAATTTACTAAAGGAATCTACTTTACTGGCTGATGGTACTGGTAAGTGTTGGGAACTTGCTACAGGCTCTATTTAGCAGAAAAATTCAAATTTCACTAGAGGATTCTACTTTACCGGCTGATGGTACTGGTAAGTGTCGGTAACTCGCTACAGGCTTCATTTGGCAGGAAACTTCAAATTTCACTAAAGGAATCTACTTTACCGGCTGATGGTACTGGTAAGTGTTGGGAAATTGCTACAGGCTTCATTTGGCGGGAAAATTCAAATTTCACTAAACGAATCTACTTTGCCGGCTGATGGTACTAGTGAGTGTTGGGAACTTGCTACAGGCTTCATTTGGTGGTAAAATTCAAAATTTACTAAAGGAATCTACTTTACCGGCTGATGGTACTAACCATCTTGTGGGAACCCCCTGTAGAACTCGGAATACCCTAGCGCCATCTAGCTGCAGCCATCTTTAATCCTTTTCGGTCGGTAAGGTAGATCTCAAAATACCCTAGCTCAATTGCGTCATCTAGCGGCACCCCTCTAAAAACACCCTAGCCCAATTGCCCGAAATAGCAATACCCCCTCTTATAGCAACAGGGAAATCCCCACTCGGCCGACAAGGTAGAACTTAAAATACCCCCACTCAATTGCACCATCTAGCTGCAGCCATCTTTAATCCCCCTCGGTCGGTAAGGTAGAACTTTAAATACCCCCATTCAATTGCCTAAAGTAGCGGCAGCCATCTTGAAATACTCTAGCCCAATTGCCTGAAATAGCATTACCCCCGTGTATAAGCAATCGGGGAATCCCAACTCGGTCGGTAAGGTAGAACTTAAAATACCCCCACTCAATTGCGCCATCTAGCGGCAGCCATCTTTATTCCTTTTTGGTCGGTAAGGTAGAACTTAAAATATCCTAGCTCAATTGCATCATCTAGCGGCAGCCATCTTTAATCCCCCTCGGTCGGTAAGGTATAACTTTAAATACCCACATTCAATTGCCTAAAGTAGCGGCAGCCATCTTGAAATACCCTTGCACAATTTCCAGAAATAGCATTACCCCCTGTATAAGAAATCGGGGAATCCCAACTCGGTCGGTAAAGTAGATCTCTGACATACCCCCCACTCAATTGCACCATCTAGTGGCAGCCATCTTTAATCCTTTTTGGTCGGTAAGGTAGAACTTAAAATAACCTAGCTCAATTGCGTCATCTAGCGGCAGCCATCTTTAATCCCCCTCGGTCGGTAAGGTATAACTTTAAATACCCCCATTCAATTGCCTAAAGTAGCGGCAGCCATCTTGAAATACCCTTGCACAATTTCCAGAAATATCATTACCCCCTGTATAAGAAATCGGGAAATCCCAACTCGGTCGGTAAAGTAGATCTCTGACATACCCCCCACTCAATTGCACCATCAAGTGGCAGCCATCTTTAATCCCCCTCGGTCGGTAAGGTAGAACTTTAAATACCCCCACTCAATTGCCTAAAGTAGCGGCAGCCATCTTGAAATATTCTAGCCCAATTGCCTGAAATAACATTACCCCCCCTGTATAAGCAATCGGGGAATCCCAACTCGGTCGGTAAGGTAGAAATTTGACATACCGGCTGAGCAAAATCCCAAGAGGAATCTGCATTACCGACTGCTGATAAAGAGGAAATCTGCTTTACCGACTTAGCCGAGATCAGAACCCTGTCCTCGTAGCCCTGTTGCTCTACTACTCATGCAGATTTTAAATTCGGTCAAACATATTTTTTTTCATTCTTTATTGAAAAAAAATACGTCATTTTTTTATATTGTTTTTGGTAGCTTAATTACAACTATTTTAAAATTTTTTTTTGAAACTTTCAACATTGCGGTAAATGAAATTTATAAAATTATATCGGTTTTATTTTCAAAACTTTTTTTTTAATGTTCCGCTTTCCTTCTTTTGTTCTTTGATAATTGTAAAAAGAAAAAAATTGAAAATAAATTGTACAATTTTATTTGTTAAATTTTGTTTTAAGGACGTTAAAACCCGAAAGCTGAGAGTGGCGTAGAAACACTTTTTCCTCCTTTGCTCGAAAATTTCCCTTTTATGAATTTTTTTTAAAAACACTGGACACTTTTTCAAAAAAAGGGCTATGATAGACAAAAGTATTTGAGATAAGGAATTTTTTAAACATTTGTTTCATGCAAACAAATGTGCCTACGAGCGTCAAAATTAACTCCCGTTTTGACATTACAAGATTTTCCGTAAATGATGGCCGCCGCCATCTCACTTGAGGCCCATGTCACGTAGCCCGTGCCCAGCTGACGAGCGGCGGCCATCTTTTACAGAAAATCTTGCAATGTCAAAACGGGAGTTAATTTTGACGCTTGTAGGCACATTTGTTTGCATAAAACAAATGTTTAAAAAATTCCTTATCTCAAATACTTTTGTCTACCATAGCCCTTTTTTTGAAAAAGTGTCCAGTGTTTTTCAAAAAAATTCATAAAAGGGAAATTTTTGAGCAAAGGAGGAAAAAGTGTTTCTACGCCACTCTCAGCTTTCGAGTTCCAACGTCCTTAATATATACTTTATTTAAGGCCGTTGGAGACACAGAGTCCGCAGAGAACCTGTAGGGGGGATCAGTGGTTTTCAAAGACTGTCCCCATGCGTTTTGAAGACTTAGGAATTTTTCGCGACAAAGTCCAACACTTTTCCCACAAAAGAACATCGTACTGCAAATTCTATTGAAATAAAGATTCAGAAAAATACTTACTTTTGATAAATCAAGTGTTTCCTGAGCTTTAGTGTCTCGAGGAAATTCGTGTGATGAAAACAACCTCCAATGATGTTCCAAGTTTGGCAATTTTTTCCAATAAAACCAGACACTTTTTCCGAAAATGAAAATCGTACTGCACATTTAAATTTAATTAGCACTTTTTCACTTATTTTGTTTTTGGCATATGAGTTTTTAAATTGCGTCAGTCTCTCGAGGAAATACAAAATCACTTGACACTTCACTCACTGATTCGGACTTTGACAATTTTTTTCGTTAAAACCCGACACTTTTTCCGCAAATGGTCATCGTAGTGTAAATTTAAATTTAACTAGCTCTTTTTCACTTATTTCGTTTTTGGTATTTGAGTTTTTAAATCGCATCAGTTTCTCGAGGAAAGTAAATTTTTTTTCAATTTCATCAAAGAAAATGTCAAACAATATAGCAGAATACAGTTTGTCGTGCGCTGTTCAGATACGGCATTTTCGGGTACTAATTCACACGGCGCCGCCTTTGAAAATATACAGATTATGATTCGGACTTTGACAATATTTTCCGTCAAAACCCGACACTTTTTCCGAAAATGAAAATCGTACTGCACATTTAATTTTAACTAGCACTTTTCACTTATTTTGTTTTTGGCATTTGAGTTTTTAAATCGCGTCAGTCTCTCGAGAAAAGTAATTTTTTTTTCAATTTCATCAAAGAAAATGTCAAACAATATAGCAGAATATAGTTTGTCGTGCGCTGTTCAGATACGGCATTTTCGGGTACTAATTCACACGGCGCCGCCTTTGAAATTATACATATTATGATTTGGACTTTGCCAATATTTTCCGTCAAAACCCGACACTTTTTCCGAAAATGAAAATCGCACTGCACATTTAATTTTAACTAGCACTTTTCACTTATTTTGTTTTTGGCATTTGAGTTTTTAAATCGCGTCAGTCTCTCGAGAAAAGTAAATTTTTTTTCAATTTCATCAAAGAAAATATAGCAGATATAGCATATAAGAAAATATAGTTTGTCGTGCGCTGTTCAGATACGGCATTTTCGGGTACTAATTCACACGGCGCCGCTTTTGAAATTATAGACACGCGTACATTTTATTCATTATATTAATCAACCTATTTATGAAATTCAATGTTTAGATATTAATTGTAAAAATTTAATATAAAGAATTAATGTCAAGTTCCAAACATAATTTTACTAACTTTTTACAAAAAATAAAAGTTGTTTGTTATTTCAAGTGAAATTAGCTCTATTGAAAAGACGCATTTAAATTACTATAAACCATTCAAATGCAACAAGTTTATAATTTATTGTAAATCATGCATTAATAATTTCTAAACAATTTAAATATTTTTTAAAATCTAAGAGTTGATGGAAAAACAGTAGGACTTATTTAGTTTATCAGAAGAATGCAACCCGACTTACAGAGGAGATCGGAAATAGATATTGTATAGGGACTGAAATAAGTGTTTCTTTTAATTTTTTAAAATTAAATAAACAGAGCATTTGATAAATATTTTATACATAACGTAAAAATTAAAGAAATAATTAAAACGCAAAAAAGAACTAAAAAAATAGTGTAATATCAAGAAAATTAAATAAACAGGAAGAAAATGGAAAAATGTTTTTTTCTTAACCTAACAAACTGTAAAAAATGTAAAAAGTAAAAAAGAATAAGTAAGTAAGTTTGTAAAAAATCTCTCAAGAAATAGACAAGATGTGAAAAGAAATTGAATAAATTTACAAAAAAATAAATGTATTTACTTTTAAAAGTATAGAAATAATTATTAATATTAACGTAATAAAAAGTTTAATGAATGTATAAATAAGAAAACTGTGTAATATAATATTAAATAATTTTTATAAAAAGAAGAAAATTAAAGAAAATTCTAAAAAGAAAAGAGACAAATACCAAAAAAAAATATCAAAAATACCTAAACGGAGAAAAAATCTTAAAATGTTGTAATGCATGATTTACAATAAATTATGTACTTGTTGCATTTGAATGGTTTAAAGTAATTTAAATGCGTCTTTTCAATAGAGCTAATTTCACTTGAAATAACAAACAACTTTTATTTTTTATAAAAAGTTAGCAAAAATATGTAATGTACGCCTGTCTATAATTTCAAAGGCGGCGCCGTGTAAATTAGTACCCAAAAATGCCGTATCAGAACAGCGCACGACAAACTATATTCTGCTATATTGTTTGACATTTTCTTTGATGAAATTGAAAAAAAATTTACTTTTCTCGAGAGACTGACGCGATTTAAAAACTCAAATGCCAAAAACAAAATAAGTGAAAAAGTGCTAGTTAAATTTAAATTTACACTACGATGACCATTTGCGGAAAAAGTGTCGGGTTTTGACGGAAAAAATTGTCAAAGTCCGAATCAATGAGTGAAGTGTCAAGTGATTTTTTATTTCCTCGAGAGACTGACGCAATTTAAAAACTCAAATGCCAAAAACAAAATAAGTGAAAAAGTGCTAGTTAAAATTAAATGTGCAGTACGATTTTCATTTTCGAAAACAGTGTCGGGTTTTGACGGAAAAAATTGTCAAAGTTCGAATCATAATATGTATAATTTCAAAGGCGGCGCCGTGTGAATTAGTACCCGAAAATGCCGTATCTGAATAGCGCACGACAAACTATATTCTGCTATATTGTTTGACATTTTCTTTGATGAAATTGAAAAAAAAATTACTTTCCTCGAGAAACTGACGCGATTTAAAAACTCAAATACCAAAAACAAAATAAGTGAAAAAGTGCTAGTTAAATTTAAATTTACACTACGATGACCATTTGCGGAAAAAGTGTCGGGTTTTGACGAAAAAAATTGTGAAAGTCCGAATCAGTGAGTGAAGTGTCAAGTGATTTTGTATTTCCTCGAGAGACTGACGCAATTTAAAAACTCATATGCCAAAAACAAAATAAGTGAAAAAGTGCTAATTAAATTTAAATGTGCAGTACGATTTTCATTTTTGGAAAAAGTGTCGGGTTTTATTGGAAAAAATTGCCAAACTTGGAACATCATTGGAGGTTGTTTTCATCACACGAATTTCCTCGAGACACTAAAGCTCAGGAAACACTTGATTTATCAAAAGTAAGTATTTTTCTGAATCTTTATTTCAATAGAATTTGCAGTACGATGTTCTTTTGTGGGAAAAATGTTGGACTTTGTCGCGAAAAATTCCTAAGTCTTCAAAACGCATGGGGACAGTCTTTGAGAACCACTGATCCCCCCTACAGGTTCTCTGCGGACTCTGTGTCTCCAACGGCCTTAATAAAAAATTTGAGTGTACTTTTGAATAAGTTGAACCTATGATTTTAATAGAACTTTTTATTCATACGTTTAATAAGCTGAATACGAAAATTATAGTGAAAAATGGCGTAAATGTAATAATCATTTTATTAATTTTGTTTTTAATATTTTTTTAAATTGAGATATAAAGATTATAATTTTTTATTACGATATATTTTTTTCTTTATTAGTAATAATAATAGTAGGTATTAATATCAAAATTAGTGTTATATTAAATACAAAGTAATATAAGTGCATGCGCAGTAGATTTCTGTAAGCTTTACACATGCGCAATAGGTTTAAATATATTTTACACGTGCGCAGTTAATAAAATCTCAAAACAGAATGGATGTCTAACAATTTAAACGTAAACAGAAACCAAAAAACATTTAAACAAAAAAGTCATATACTTTGCGTAGAACATATAATTTTGAAAAGTAAAATATACAAAAGACATATATGTATATTATTATATATATATATATATTAGGGTGCCAAAAAAAAACACGACTTTTAATTTTCTATAATGCTACTTCAAAATATTGTTTCTAAGGGGAAAAAATGAGACACGTATTTTTTTTATTTAAAAAAAAATCATTTCTAGGGGTCGCGCTGGTCCATTTTTCATGAAAACACGAATTTTTTCAATTTTACTACTCTAGCTTAATTAAAACCAAATTACTCAACCAAAAGTGTTAAAATTGTAAATAAAACCAATCTAGCAGCTATGGAACATAGTCAATAATTTTTTTAATTGCAATAATGAAAGTAGAACTTAAAATATACTATAAAAATACATATATAAGACATGTACAACTTACCGCACAATTTTTTTTAGATCTTTTGGGGAGGTGGGGTCAAGATGGGGTACCTGCTTTAGGTAAGATACTAATTAACCAATCATGATCATTTTTTTTACAACATAGCACTGTCACAATAGTTTTTGATTGACCTTGTGACTGCTTGATGAAACCGAGTTTTTTATTTTTAGTTACATGAAAAAAACTGTTTTTAACGATTTTCTTGTAATTTTTGCATTTTATTAGGGTTCCGTACCGTAAAACACTATGTGTGTCCGTTTTCGCACCCCCTCTAACTTCTAAACTATAAGAGCTAGATACTTCCAATTTGGTACACATATGTGACTGTCCATGAGAAAACGTGCCTTAGCTCCCAAACGTCAACTTTACAGGGTGAGCGTTTAAAGTTTGTGCAATGCATTGGAAGTCAATGTAACGTGCCTACGCTTCTTGCTTAATTACACCAAAATTTCTTTAAAATTATTGATTAAAATTAATAAAACCAGTATGTGGGGATTTTTGGGGACGGTGATAATGAATTCCCTCATAATTTTTCAAGATTCAAAATAGCTGATGTATAATGGCGGCCAAAAAAGTATAATTTTCTACAAACTTAATAAAACACAGTATTTATGGGTTTTTAGGATCGCTGATAACGAATTTATTCATGATTTTTCAAAATTTTAAATGCAAAATGGCAGACAAAAATTTTAAATTATTGATTAAATTAATGAAACTCATTATACATTCTTATCATACTATTAAGGTCAGGATTTATTCATAATCTTGAAAACGTTGAACCTAGATTCAAAACGTACATCCAAATTTGAGTATTATTATCATTTTTAAAAATTTTAATTTTTTTCAGACATTTTGATTTTCCCAGTATCAACTTTAAAAAGTCATGAATAGATTTGTTATCAGCGACCCTATAAACCCCCATATAGTGAGTTTAATTAAGCATTTCTTAAAAGAAATTATTTTTGTCTGGTATATTAGCGATTTAAAATTGTTTTTTGAAGGTTCTAACTCAGACCCGTTTAACCAATTCTGATCTCGAATTCGGATTTAGCTCTTCAAAATTCGTAGGAATATATAGGTCTTGTTTCCAGATCAAGATATTTTTTTTGTGTGGCTGTGTATTCAGAGTGTTGTTGCTTGCTTGAAAGTTTATATATTTTATTGTAATGTTTTAATCGTTTAGTCGTAAGACAACCGAATTAATGTTCATAATGTAAAATAAAACAATGGTAGCCATTTTTAATACCTAATTTCACTTTTTACATGAACATAAATCGCACAGGTAACGTAACAGTCTTTTCGTGTAACGTAACAGTCCAAACATTTTTGTTTCAAAAAAATTAAAAAAAAATTTTTTTTAGTGTTATGGACATTTATTTTATTACATGCATTCAAAAGCTACGAAATTATCTACTACACGTTAAAAATAGTTCATTAGAAGAGCAGGCTTTTTCAACAATGTAGGACAGCTCTAAAGCTTACTTCCAAAACTATGTAACGTAACAGTCCGTACTAAAACATTCATAACTCATAAATAACAAAACATACGGAAATATTTATATTAGTTAAAAATGTTATTAGAGAAGCATACTTTTAGATGCATGCATAAAAGATATTAAAACAATTCAATTTCGTGTGGTTACGGGAACTTTTTGTTTAAATGTGCGTACAAATGTAACGAAACAATCCGCGATCTGGTCCATATATAATTATATATTATATAACTATTATATAATATATTATATTATTATATATATTTTAATATTATTATATTATATAATTATATTTATATAACTATATATAATATATATATATATGGATATATAATTAAAATATTATAATAAAATATATAATATATATATAATCATATATATATATACATATATTGCACATGTAAATAAATGAAATTTTAATTTTCGTTAGACTTATAAAAAAAAAATTGTAACAATACTAAGTTTAATCCCACACTAGATTATTGCGCATGTGCCATTGTCATAGAGCATTACTGCGCATGTGTAATTGCCATAGAGCATTACTGCGCATGTGTAATTGCCATAGAGCATTACTGCGCAAGGGTAATTGCCATAAAAATCTAGTGCGCATAAGAATTAATGATATTGATTTACTGCGCATATAAATGGACTATTTTGATCAACTGCGCATGCGTCACTATCATGACACACTGCTACACTTAATTTTATAAGTGCTTCACTGTCGTAAGTACAATAGTTTTAAACAATAGTTTTAGATGCCAAATATTTTTGTAGGGGAGTAAATTTCGACTATTTAACGAAAAAAATTTACAAACAATTTGAACTGAAAATTCAAGTCGAACACCGATTCCTGATTGTAATTTTTTCCTTTTATGGTTCCTTTAACCCAAAATTTTTATGACTTAAAAATTTGCAATTTCAAAAATTGAAATTTCCAAAATAAAAATATGAAATCTACTTATTTTCACGATTAGGAATATCAAAAAAATTCTAAAAACTATTAAAAATGAAGGAAAGTAAATTTTCAAAATTATTTTTATTATTATGAGAAATAACTTATTTGAGGAAATTTTTAGATATACTTTATCGTTAGAACACGTAGAATATTAATATTCAGTTTTTAAATTTTTTAATGCGAAATTAGAGAAATTTTTGTTCCCGATTTTTAATTAAATTCAGGATTCTTCAAGTTTTATGACTTCTCTGGACCCTTCTCGAGGCCTTGAATATATTAAAAATTGACTAATGAAAAATTTGTTTCTTAACAAATAATTTTGTTTAAATTTGTAACTAAGGCAATTATTATTAAATTTTTAAAAGTTAATTTAAAGCTTAATAAGTGGCCAAATTACCCCATTATTTAAATTAACTTGAACGAACGACACACGACAAACCAATTTCGATACCTCAGGGGAGATTCCACGGGAATTCCACCCTCGATGGCCACGAAGATGCGACGATTCACGCAAATTGGCACCAGACAGAAAACCTGACAAACGACTCACCAAAGACGACTTAACTCCAAACAACCCTCGACGAAATCCTCAGAACAGCCTCTGAGAAGAACAGGCAGCAACTCCAAATCGCTTTTGTGAGGAAGTAAAAGGTTCTTACACGCCGAACAAATCAACACCAAGAAATAATACAACACAATTTTCACTTAACAGAAAAATAGTTTTAATCAAAACGGTGAACTTCCTCAACACCAGTCCTTCAACACACTAAATTCAAAGTTTTTACAACATTTCAAAATCTATTAACTCCTAATCACTAAATCTAATCGCGACAGCTAATAACACGTTCTCCTCGTCTCACGCTCGATTAACAAGTCCTCTCTCAAAACACAACTATCTTCGACAATATCCCGATTAAAAGTGAACTAGGACGTGTCGACTTTCCTCTCGTCCCGCTGTACGTTGCCCGCCGAAAATTAGTTCCTCTCCTTCGACTTCCTATTCACCCTCCGCCCTCTTGTCTGTCCTTCGTCTAGGATTGGTTGTCACGCTGCTCGCGGATTTGAACCTGTAACGCGAAAACTGACGACTGGCGCAGATGGGAAAGGGGAGAGGTGACTGCTGAATTCAGAATATTCAACGACCAAGAAATCAACCAAAATTTACGAGGGAAATTACTTATTAGCGGAAAAACGTCAGTCAGGCTCGTCTCAAGAAAAGTCGAACCCAGGCGCAGATTTTTAAAACTAATAATTTTCCCTTATTTAACTTATTCAAAATAATACTAATGATACTGCAACTCTTAAGTAACGAAACACTTTGTTACAAATTTTAATGTTAGAAAATTGTTTCTTTTAAATTTAGATTCTGTAAGTTCTAACAATTACGTACATATAAAATTTTTTGCAAAAATCCTAAATTTAAATAAATAGTATCGTATCTCATAAACGGTTGCAGATATAAAAAAACTGATGTCATTTTCGGATTTTTTAATAGAAGTATGTATTATGTTAATAGTAATAATATATATATATATATGTGTAAGTGACTGAATTCTTGAACAACAAATATAATATTAGAATAAATAATATAAATTATTTAAAACTATAAAAAAGAATGTTATCCTTCCACTTTATGAGGGTAAAGGCCATTAAACGATTTGGGACTTCCAGGCCAACTGCCATAAATCAACCCTCACAATAGATATTTTCAGTGGCGAATTGTTCCAAATCACAACTGAGAAACCACTGAAAAACTACTGGAATTTCAGTGGTTCTATCTCAGTGGTTTTTCAGTGGTTTTCTTTCGACAGGGTAAAGTTATATTAATGTTAATAGTTCAAAAAGATTATAGGTGAATTTATTTTAAAAGTTGCTTATAAAAAAAAGTACCCTGTAAAAAAAATCCAATTGCGACATCAGGGATTCCCGATTGCGGGTCTAAAACCGGAACATGGAATCTGGATTATTCCCGACTGCACACTGAGAGACTTTTAATTACAGTTTTTGCTTTTTTCAATTTCTATATTTGTAATAAAACGTAAGAATTTAAGTATAATCGAGGTTCGATCATAATAATTCTTTTAAAAAAAAGAGATTGTGTTACCTTGTTTTCTATTATTGTAATTTCGTGAGAAAAAAATTAATATATGTAATTAGAATTAGTATTATTTGAGGTTAGAAAAAAGTAAATGTGAAAAAGCGATATTCATTTTTAACACATTTTGATCTATTTATTATGGCATGTCTAAAACTATCCACTATAAAGATACAGAATACCTGTAACTATACAAATATCAACGACGAACTTACATCTGTATCTCTCTGTATCTCGCGAAGTCCGTGTATACTGCCTCGATCTGAGACCCCGATTGCACTTTATTGCAGAGAAAGTCAGTAAAAATGCTCAAATTTGTTACAACAGAACGTCCTCTCATAAAACCGTGCTGCTCCTCTATGATTAAGTTGGACATAGAGCCGTATAAAAAGTCCGACAATACTTTCAAGGACCTTTGAAAAGGCATTCAATAAAGTTATAGGACGATAATTTTTTATTTTTATTTTTTTTTTGAAAAAAAATACTGTCGTCGCCATTTTGGATCCGCCATCTTAATATTTGTAAATGTATGGTTCATCCTTTTGAAGCTTAAATATTGTGGACACGATATTTTTAGGGGCAGAAATTTTCTGATCACTGGTTATGTGGAAAAAAAATCATTTTTGAATTAAAAATTTAAAAAATTTGCATTTTTTTCCAAAAAAGTGGTTATAGCTTTTTGGAATTTTTTTTTGTGCAATTTTGATGACAGATTATGAAAGTGTGATAAAAAATACGTAATAAAATATTATTACGAAAACCAATTTACATGCCTAATAATAAAAATAATTAACTTTGAAAATGCTTGAAAAAATGCGTCCGTGTCCCGGCGTTAAGCTTGCCTGAATTCAGAGAGTGTAGGCCGCGTCACAAAAAGTCCAATATCTCGGTTGTTTTTAAAGTCTCCAGAACTTTTTTTTTAATCAACTCAGAAAAAAATAAGGAAACGAAATATCGTTATTAAAAATAAATCGTAGGGGTGCTTTTGATCGAAAAAATGAAATCAAAAATTTTTTGACTTTTTTCAGTGCAAATTTTGAAAAATTTTTTTGGTCTTATATTACGTTCAAAGTGTTGGTATATTATTTATAAACAACATAAATATGAACAAAATTTATTAAAATGTCACAAAGATATTAGTTTTTGAAAAAAACGGTCCTTAAAATTTTGACACCCTGTAAAAACCACAATTTTGAAAATTTTCAAAAAATATTTTTGGGAAAAACTTCTGTCATATAATACTACATTTTTACCAAGTTTCATAAAAATCGAAAGACCCGAGACCAACATTGATTTTTTTGAGGAATTTTGACCCTAATAATGAAACTTAAGCTTATCGGCTGATGTAATTTGTCGATTGGAAGTAGTACATCACTCGCCAAATTAAGAGTGTAGTTTAAAAAATTTATAAAAATAAGATCCAATAAAGAGTCGCTCGCGCTAAAAGTCAAATTATTTATTTGAAACAAGTGTAAATAATTTAAAGTGTCATTTATTAAGTCAACAGACTGTCTGTTCATCCTAGAGCACCTATTTTTAGCTTTACAGTGACACCCCTGACTCTCATCTGAATTTACTCTTCAGTTAGCAAATGACATATTAAAGTCACCAAAAATAATGAAAGTAGCATTTGGATAAGAAATACTAACCTCCTCTAAAATATTGCAAAAAAGATTATATTTATCGAAAGAGCTGTTGGGGGGTGTAACGAAGTGTTTCGTTACTTAAGAGTTGAAGTATTATTTTGAATAAGTTAAATAAGGGAAAATTATTAGTTAAACATCTGCGCCAGGGTTCGACTTTTCGTGAGACGAGCCTGACTGACGTTTTTCCGCTAATAAGTAGTTTCCCTCGTAAATTTTGGTTAATTTCTTGGACGTTGAATATTCTGAATTCAGCAGTCACCTCTCCCCTTTTCCATCTGCGCCAGTCGTCAGTTTTCGCGTTACAGGTTCAAATCCGCGAGCAGCGTAGCAACCAATCCTAGACGAAGGACGGACAAGAGGGCGGAGGGTGAATAGGAAGTCGAAGGAGAGGAACCAATTTTTCGGCGGGCAACATACAGCGGGACGAGAGGGAAGTCGCCACGTGCTTCGTCACTTATTAATCGAGCGTGTGACGAGTAGCACGTATCGCGGATTGTAGTGATTATTCTAAGTGATTAGAACTATTGATATTGAGTGTTATTAATTTTGATTTGTGTGTGAAGGATTGGTGTTGAGGAAGCTTACTGCTTTGATTAAAGAATTACTATTATTTATATAGAAAAAGTGGTGTTTTATTTCGCGGTGTTAGTTGTTGGCGGATAATAACCTTTCCAGTTTCCTCAAAGGAAGCGAATTGGAGTTGTGGTGTCACGTTCCCAGAGGACAGTTCCAAGGATCTCGTCGAGGGTTGTGGAGTTATTCGTCGTTGGTGAGTCGTAAGTCTGTTGTCTTGGTGTCAATTTGCGTAATTCGTCGCATCTTCGTGGCCATCGGAGGTGGAAATTCTCGTGGAATCTCCCCTGAGGTTCGAATTGGTTTGTCGTGTGTCGACCGCTTGAGTAATTTAAATAACGGGGTAGTTTGGCCAGTTATTGAGATTTAATTAACTTTAAAAATTAATAATAGTAACCTACGTTTCAATGGCGCCCAACGTGGGGCAGTTTCGCGGGAAAAATAACGACAAGCGCGCGGAAAATTTAACATCTGCGCCTTTACGCTAAATTTGACAAATTTTTAATTGTTGAGAAAAATTAATGATTGTCCGGATTAAAATTTCTTTTTTTTGAAAGTCGCTCGATTAAAAGTCGTGTTTAAGTGTTGTTCGGAAATTTTTAAAGTGTTGAATAAGGTGAAAAATCGCTAATAACGATTTTTCAAAGTGTGACAATTCGGTCGTTTGAAATTTTAAAAGTGTGAAAATTAAAAGTCGGTTCATTTTTCGTGTTTAAATGTGAATAAATAGTCGGAAGTTTTAATTTTAAAAGAAGTTTTATGTAATGTAGAAAATTTTTAAAAGAATCATTTGCGCCAAGAAATTGATATTTCAATTTCTAACGCGTTAAATTTTGATTTTGTTCGTTTTCGTGAAAACGTGGTCGGGGACCGGTAACCGGAAGCGCGAGCACGTGGTGAGGAAATTTAATTTCGTTGAAAGTAGTTTTCGAGATTCTGAACAAATTTGATTGTTCAAGATTATTTAAAGTGATTAGTGAATTTTTGATTATATTATTTGATCAGATGGATCAAATAATTTTGTGAATTTGAAGTTTGTGAGAAATTAATTAAATCATCAATTTCACCGGAAGTTGAGAAAATTTTGCACGTGCAAAATTAACTTGGTGAAATTTTCGCGAAATTGAACAGTGTATAAATTAAAATTTTTTTTTTAATTTAGCAAATCAACTTGTTAAATTGAAGTGATTGTTTGAAATAATAGTGATTTAATTTGAATTAGAGAAAATTTCGATTTTATTTAATGAGTAAAATTTCGCGTACCATCTGCGCCGGCGCGTCAATTATTTGAAAAATCTGTTAATTAATTTTCCGTGGAATATTCGTTAAACACCTTGTGTTCGCATATGGTGTAATTCGAGTGCCATCTTTTCCGATAAATTAATCGGAAATAGCCATTGGAAAGTTTATGGCTAAGTAAAAATTAATAATTTTTATTTTATTGGATTTTTCATTTGCGCCTGGAATTCTCTAATTTTAAAATTATTTTTATGAATGTGATTATTCGAGTTGGTGGAATTTTTAAGAATTGTTGAAAATTAATTTTTGATATTAAATTAAAAATTTATTTTTAAATAAATAATAGTTTCAAATTGTGGGAAGTAGTAAGTGGTAATTTTGATCAAATTAACTGAAGTTAAGTGATGTTAGGTAAAATTTTAATTAATGTGGATTTTTAAAAGAAAGAGTTGTTAGGAATAAAATTAAAGTTTTTAGTGAATCTTCTGCGGTCAAAATTCAGTTTTGAATTTTTATTAAAAATTTTTGTTTTCTGTTTTTTTTTGAAACCAAATGTCTTTTGACTGGGGTTAAGAAAATTTGAGATTTCATGGTGCAGGTGTTAACAAACTGTTAACACTGTGATTTACTAATTATTTTCTTTTTGTTTTTGAAAATTCAGTTAATTTATTTAAGTTAATTAATTTTTATTTTTCGGTTGAGTAATGTGAGTATTTTATATTATCTTGATCTTATTTTTTTTTTTAAGTAGGTGGTTGATCATTTATTATCATTTGCGCCTGTGTTAACAAAGTGTTAACACGACAATTTATTTTAATTGTTATTTATCATTGTTGATTATTTATTTATTGTTGGTGGTGGTTTTTACCAATTTTTATGTTTTTGCTAATGTGTTAACAAACTGTTAACATTATTATTTATTGATTTTTATTAGAAGTATTGATTTTGTTTACTGATTTTGTGATTTTATTTGATTATGGTTTTATGCTAATTTATTTGTTTTATTATTTGTGCTCATCTGTGCCAATTTGACAATTTTATTGTTAACAATTTTCATTTTTTTTATTCCCTGCATCTCCGCCTGTCATCCGACAAACCAAGCGTTGGATCCCGGTAACGTCATTAAAGGAGTAATTTCAAAGTGTTAACGCGATCGGTCGTCAGCGTGGAGTAACCTCAGCAGTAACCCGGACACCTGAGTGACAATAGGAGTGGGGGAAGATCGGTTCGCGTGTGTTGAGTTAACTTTGGGAATTTTGAAGTTTAAGAGTGGGATTATTTGGGAATTTTTGAAAAAGTGATTAGTTGGAATTTTGTTACTCTTTAGTGATTGACTTTTAAATTTTGAATTTTTTTTTATTTAAAATGGAAGTATACCGGGCAAAAGTTTTGAGATATTTGGAGAGTCAACAAGTACGAACATTATGGCAGGGAATTTCAAAAATGGATCGTGAGAGGGTGGTCGAGGAATTGGAGCTACAAGATTGTAGTACGTTGGGGTCGCTGCAAGTGCTACGGGAAAGACTTTTGCGACTCGAAATTAAATTGTTTTATCCAGATTCGCATTTAGTGCCGTGGTACGATAAATACGATAATGGTGATTCGCAATCGGTTTTTCTTCCGGAAGCATTGGTGGGGATAGAACAGGAGCAACCAAGCAACTTGGGCAATGACGTGGAGAACGTAGCTGGAACACACAATAATACGGAACGAGTAGAAGTTCCGACTTGCAGTGTACCGGTTACTACCACTGCTGCTCCAACCCCAGTATTGACAACAACATGTGCGACAACAACGTCAGTACTGACAACTACTTCGGGAGCCGGAAGTGGTGCTTTAACTTGCTCGACCTGGGCCGGGTCACACGGAGTAATCCCATCTGCGACCATGAGCCCTAACCTCTTAGGGTACAGTGAGTGGACCGCGCGTGCGCAATTGTGTCCTGAGCTGAGAGAGTTTCTCAGTACAAATCAGGCGGCACAGCCTAATTGGTCGTCCATCTTTAGTAGGACCGAAACCAATATTCAAGGGTCAATTATCCCACCAATAGGAGTTTTTGGATCTGGGCCCGACTTACCCCCACCACCAGAGACTTTGAGAAGAGTAATAAGTCCCGTGGAAGGGGAAGAGTGGACGAGACGAAGTGCTGGATTACCGAGCCCATTGCAAGAGCAGGACAACCGAGACGATAGGAACTCCAATAATAACCGGCGAAATGGCGGAAGCAGACCGGAGGCCGGAGAAGTTCCGAATTTCGGTAGGCGAGGACCAGACTTCGCAAGACAGGGACCGAGTTTCAGAAGAAACACAACAGGTGGAATGAATGACGGACCATCTTTTGATGAACAAGCACCAAAGTTCACGCGGGGTCAACCGAGTTTTGAGAGGAATAGGAGAAATTTTAATAGCGAAGAGCCGACTTTTAAAAGTAATAGAGGGAATGAAGACCAAAGAAATCGCCGTCGAGAAGATAGGCGGTCAACGGGAGGTTCGAGTCACACGTTGCCATTTTTATCTAGTGACTCCGAATTTGAGGACGAGTTTGAGCGAGATGGGGCCGAAAATGGGCGTTCGCAGGGACGCGATCGTTTTATTAGTAGTCGGGTGGTTAAACTGTTAAAGGAGTGGGATATTAAACTTTCGGGTGGTGAAAAAGAAGATCCAGAGGACTTTTTGGAAAGAGCGGAAGAGTGTAGGAAATGCAACGCCATCTGCGATCAAGACATGTTGGAAGCAATTCCAAGTGTCTTGAAATTATCCGCAAGCCGTTGGTTTCGAGTCGTAAGGAAGGAGATTAATTCTTGGAGAGTTTTCAAGAAGCTTTTTAAGCGTGAATTCGCGACATCGGTGGAGGAAGATGATGTGCTAGATGAGTTAAGAAGCCGAACTCAGGCAAAAGGAGAGAAGATTTCTTTGTATCTTCTCAACTTGAAACTTATCATGGGACATTTAAAACGCCCTCTGATGTCGGAACAATTTTTGAAGATTGTTTATAAAGGATTAACTCCGGAATACCGACGACAGCTCACATATTCCGGTTTTGAGAATATAGAGGATCTGGAGACGATACTTCGCCGTTATGAGCGAGTCAAAGACCTGGACAAACGTTATGTCCCACCCCCCACCAAGGACAAGATGAGGATTCCATCTGCGGCACCAAGAGGAACGGGACGAAGTTCTAAGGTGGATGCGTTAATCGAGGAATCGAGGTCGTCGTCTGGTGAATCGGACAGTGCAACACCGAAGAAAAAGGGAAAACAAACAGCGAAGAAGAAAAGCAAGCCAAAGCAAAAGTCAGAAAGTGGGAAAAAGGAGGAAAGCTTCGATGTGGATGCAATTAGTTCCTCGGCCGGAACTCAATCAAAACAATCCACGGCTACGGCAAAAACAATGCCACCTCCTGCTGTCCCACAGACGACTTATGCTGAGAGGGTTGCACCTTCTACGAGTTTTGGTGCTGTCCCTAGGACCGTCCCATCCTTTAGACCGTTGAGAGTTCAACGTCCGGCTTCACCATCTGCGCCAAGTAGTCCTAGACAATTTTTTGGAGTGTGTTTTCGTTGTCAAGTGGTGGGACATCGAGCTTCAGAGTGCCCACAACGCACGTGTTATCGATGTCGTACACCGGGACACTTCGCAACCGAATGTCCTGATAAGCCTGCCCCCACCACTTACCGTGTTTGTCAAGTGTGTGGTACGAAAGGTAATACGTTTAGATTTTGTCCGAATTGTGAGTGGATTCGACAGATGATGGGAAACGGCCAAGGGGGGGGACAGACCAACCTTCCCCCCCAGTCACCAAACGAAAGGAGACAATAGTGCCCCCACCATCTGGACGGGATGATGTGTTTGTGGAAGTGATACCCATGGTGTATAGTGAAGAGGTTCCTGAGGCACCAGTGGGAAAAGAGATTGCAGAGAACGTGTTAGTGTGTGATTTAGAGCGAGGAAATTTATACGAGATCGAGGAAACGAACCTGGACAACATGAGGAGTGGACGGAGCTCATGTCCTCTTGAGAGCCGATGTGAGCAGTCTACTCAACAATTAAGAAGTATTTTGAAATCTGGGGCGACGGTTAAGTCTGGTTCCGGCGGGCACGTCAAGTGGG
Organism: Ganaspis brasiliensis; assembly: GCA_037103525.1. Lineage (NCBI taxonomy): Eukaryota > Metazoa > Arthropoda > Insecta > Hymenoptera > Figitidae > Ganaspis > Ganaspis brasiliensis. Next base: position 2,815,906 of record JAZKLR010000288.1, on the reverse strand, counting down.
ATGTCTCGGGCGGAACAGGCGGTTCACCAGTGATTGTGAGAGAGTGTAGCAGCGAGCAACCAGAGGAACGGATGAGTGAAGAGGATTCACCTCCAGTAACCTCTAACAGTTCCAGAAGTGCTGCTGATGTGTATGGTACCCAACTGCCCACGACGGAAAGTGGAACAGTGGAGTTACCAGTTATTGTGAGAGAGAGTAGCAGCGAGCATTCGGAGGAACGGACGAGTGAAGAGGATTCACCTTCCTTGATTTCCAACAGCTCCTGCATGTCTGAGTTGATTGATAAGATAAATCTGCCCCCGACGGAAAGTGGGACAGTGGAGTCGACTGTTGTTGTGTGTGAGTGTGGCAGGAAGATAGGAGTACAAGAGGGGACAGGAAGTACACCCCCAACAGTCTCCAATGATTTCTGCACCTTTGTGACGGAGAGCAGAACTTCTGCAAGCCCTCGTCATGAAGGAGTTAGTGCTGTTGATGATCCAGCACGTGTTGTCCAGGGGAGGGGGGAAGCTGCATTGTATGCAGCTGAACCTTGGTTCGAATATGACAATGTGGATAGTACGAGTGAGGAAAACCGTTTCTTTATGAGGATTGTGATCTGCGGTCAGCCATACCTTGCACTGTGGGATCCAGGTGCCACCACATCGGTTGTTGGTCCTCAGTTGGCTGAACGTTTTAAACAGAAGTTGTTATCAGTTAGGGCAGCAATACGCAGCACCTTAGGAGGTTCAACTGCCATACTGGGAAAACTGAAACTTTGGTTGACGGTTGATGGGATATCACACCCATTTGAGGTGAAAGCCATAAATACACTGTCACATGACCTCATATTGGGCATGGATTTCTGTAAGAAATGGAAAATGGATACCCAATTTGGAAAGGGATTGTGGCGAGTGAATCAGCAATGGCATGAGTATGATGAAAGTACCATCCAGAGAAGTGAAGATAATGTTTTTGCTGAGTGTGCGGGAATCTCTGAACTGACTGGGGACCAACGTGGACGAGTTCAAGAATTAGTCGAGAAGCTAGTACTACCAGAATCGGCAGAACACGGCATGACGACGATGACGGAACATAACATCTGCGTGACGGATCCAACACCAGTCAAGCATCGCTCGAGACGAATGTCTCCGAAGATTCTTGAATGGGCCAATCAGGAGGTCAGAGAAATGTGTGAAAAAGGGATAATCGAGAGGTCAGCAAGTGAGTGGAGTAGCGCGCCGGTGATTGTGAAGAAGGCAGACGGATCGCTGAGATTCTGCATCGATTATAGAGATTTGAATAAGGTGACAGTACGTGATGCTTATCCCATCCCAAGTATGGATTCCATTTTGGATAAATTGAGGAAAGCACGGTACATCTCGAAGATCGATTTAAAACAAGCTTATCATCAGGTTCCGATGTCTGCAGGGAGCAAGAAATTCACGGCGTTTGCAATTCCAGGTTCCGGACTTTGGCAGTTCAAGAGGATGCCGTTCGGACTCACGAATGCTCCGATGACCTTTCAAAGATTGATTGATTCATTGTTTGGGCCGGAATTTGAGCCCGTGGTGTTTGGATATTTGGACGATATTATTATCGTCACTGATAGCTTCGAGGAGCACGTAAAGTGGCTTGAAATTGTTTTGAAGAAGCTAGCATCTGCGGGATTGGTTGTGAATCCGAAAAAGTGTGAATTTGGCTGCTCCAGTGTTTCGTATTTGGGTTATGTTTTGGATAGAGATGGTTTACGTCCAGATCCTGCCAAGGTCGAGCCAGTTTTGAATTATCCAGCACCGGTTAATCTGAAGCAACTTCGACGATTCTTAGGAATGGTAGGCTGGTACGCAAGATTTATTGAAAAGGATAGCGAGCTGAAACTTCCATTGTTAAAGCTGCTGCAAAAAGGTCGAAAGTGGGAGTGGGGGGAAGCTCAAGAGGAAGCTTTCCAAGCGTTGAAGCAGAAGTTGGTTTCTGCACCAGTTCTTGCCCGTCCCGATTTCACCAAACCTTTTTCAATTCAGTGTGACGCGAGTGATTATGCGATGGGAGCAGTGCTTACACAAGAATCGGATGATGGAGAACATCCAATCGTGTATATTAGCAAAGTGTTATCTGCGCCGGAGAGAAACTACAGTGTAACTGAGAAAGAGTGTCTTGCGTTATTGTGGTCGATTAAAAAGCTGAGACCGTACATTGAAGGGTACAAGTTCAAGGCTATTACCGACCACATCGCATTGAAATGGTTAAGGAACTTGAAAGAGCCTTCAGGACGATTGGCTCGATGGGCTCTCGAAATGCAGCAATGGGATTTCGAGATCGTTCATCGGAAAGGAGCTTATCACCATGTTCCAGACGCTCTTTCCAGAATGTTTGAAGAGGAAGTTTTGAATATAGACGCGTTCGAAACCATCTGCGACCAGTGGTACATCAAAAGATTGGAATTGGTTGAGAAATTTCCGGAACGTTTTCCTGACTGGATGGTGGAAGATAAGAGACTATACCGTCGCCGGTATGATCCTCTCTTGACACCAATTATCGGGGATGAGGACGGTTGGAAATTAGTTGTACCACAGGAACATCGTGAAAGAGTTCTCAGTAACGCGCATGCGGAGACATCTTCGGGACACTTAGGTGTCGAAAAGACGTACTACAGAGTTGCACGGGAATATTACTGGCAAGGAATGTGGATGGATGTCCACAATTACGTAAGAGAGTGCTTAAAGTGTCAGTGTTATAAAGTCTCGCAAGAGGGAGCTAAAGGTATGATGGGACAACGTATAGTGGAGCGTCCTTGGGTTGTGGTGGCTGCCGACTGTATGGAATTTCCATCCAGCAAAGGTCAGAACAAACACCTAGTTGTCTTTCAGGATTTGTTCACAAGATGGATCGAAGTCAAGCCGATACGATCAGCTGATGGCAAAGCGATTGCCAAAGCGTTTGAGGAGCTGGTCTTGTTCCGGTGGGAAACGCCTGAGTTTCTGCTCACCGACAACGGCAAAGAGTTCGACAACAAATTCCTGAAGACGACCTTGGAAGAGTATGGTGTTCGACATCTTACCACGCCACCATACCATCCACAAGCTAACCCTGTGGAAAGGAGCAATCGCACACTGAAAACGATGATTGCAACCTTTGTGGGACAGGATCATCGAGACTGGGATAAGCACCTCCACGAATTCAGACACGCGGTAAACACAGCAGTTCAGTCGACTACGAAAGTTAGTCCAGCGTTCCTGAATTATGGACGTCAGCCCAAGCCAGTAAAAAGTCTGCGACGAGAGGTAGAAGGGAAGACCAGTGTCCAGAGGATTGATCCGGAAGTTTGGGTAGATCGTATGCGTAGGCTGGATGCCTTGAGAGACTTGGTTTCGAGATTCGTGGATAAAGAACGTGAGAAGCAGACGAAGCAGTATAACAAGAACAAACGAGAGGCAAACTTCAGCGTGGGGGACAAGGTTTTGTGGAGGACACATAAACTTTCCAATGCTAGTCAGAGGTTTTCCGCGAAACTTGCACCGAAATACGAGGGGCCGTTCGAAATAGTCCGGCAATTATCCCCAACGGTCTACGAGTTGAGTGCGGATGACAGACGGAGAGTCCCCAAGGTCCATGTTTCGGATCTTAAGCGCTATCTGCCTCCACGTGGTAAGAATTAATATATGATTGTGTTGTTCGTTTTGTCTGTTTTAGGTTCTGTAGAAGATGTCCCATCGTCCATATTCAAGGGGAAAGAGGACTAGGACCAGTCAGGATGGGAGGACTTCTCCATATTACCGGACTGGATTTCCTTACCCGCCTGAGTGGGACAATGAGGACATGGAGTACTTGGAGGTAATGGCAGAACAGACGGAGCGGGAGATGGCGGAGTATTTCCGGAAGCTCGACGAGACCAAGGCCCAACTGCAGCAGTTGGAGAACAATAAGGCACAAAGGAAGCCAGCATCGGCATCTGCGTTTGAGGAGGCTCCTGATTCAGGAACCTCCAAACCGTCGGAAGTCCCGAAAACTTCATCTGCGCCCATGGAGGCTCCTGAATCAGGAACCTCAAGTTTCCAATTGTTGGCGAAAGCCGCATCTGCGCCAGTGGTGGTTCCAGAACCGGGAACTTCCGCTTCATCTGGGGCAATTCCGAAAAAGAAATTGGATCGGAAGTCCAAAAATAAAAAAAAGAGTAAAGTGGGTCCCCCAATTAGTCCGAGACGTCCCGGGGAATCTAGATTCGCTTGGGAGAGTCGAGCCGCCCAGGCCGAACTGGAGATAATTGTTGAGGAGAAGGAAGCTGCTGGAGAGCAGGTGGTGGTGTTGGTTGATAAGCAGCAGGAGCTGTTAAAGGATCTTCGGGTAAAATTGGTTGAAGAGAGGAAGAAGAGGGCGAGGACATTAGCGAAGGAGGACTTCGTTAGTCCACGAGATCGGTCACCAAAACCGAAGCGCCCTCCCACGCCACCACGATCAATGGAACCTCTCACGATGGCGCCGATTCCGTCCCCTCCAGAACAGAAACCAAGGAAGAAGGAGTTACCTGTTCGGCTGGGTGGAGTCATGTTCGGGGGATTGAAGCCCATTCCGACCGATCCGGATCTTGATCCCCCCCCGGGCTCGTGCTTCAATTGTTGGAAGCGAGGACATGACCGCAAAAAGTGCCCATATCCGTCACAGGGTCCGTTCTGCTCCAATTGTGGTCGAAAGGGAGTTGTGTTGACAGAGTGCCCCAGATGCGGTGAAGTGCATCTCCGGGACATGGAGAAGAAGTACGGGGCGAGGAACCATGCTCGGTTCAGATTGTGCCGTGACGGATATTACCAGAACCGGGAATGGGAGCAGGAAGCTCCAGTTCCTCGGCCTGCACGTCCGGTTCCTGTGGTGTCAATGGCTCCACAACCAAGGAGAAGTGGGCCGTTCATGGAGATCGCAGCCCTGGAAGAAGCTAGATTGCCGTCTGTGCGGTTTGTGGCCCCGCAACCAGGCGCAGTGATGTCTCCTGTGCGTCATCAGCAGATGGAGCTGGACTTGCCGGAAGTGCCGGAAGGATGGTTGGGGTTGCCTAGTGTGCGAGAGTCGCCGCTGGCATTGGCGGCAGAAAGGCAAGCTGCCTTAAGAAGAGAGCGAGCAGCTCGTCCGCCGTTAATGCAACCGGGGATGGCTGATGATAGAGGTCTTATGGAGGAATTGCGGGAGTTATCCCAGCTGTTAGTGGGATTGCCACCGGAGGAAGTGGCTAGAGTTAAGATGGAATTTCTGGAGGAAAGGAGAAGGCGCCATCAGGGCCCTCTCTTCCATTAAGTCCAGAGGTGGAGTGATGTATCGGCGATACTAGCCAGTATCGGCCTAGGGGGGGGAATTGTAACGAAGTGTTTCGTTACTTAAGAGTTGAAGTATTATTTTGAATAAGTTAAATAAGGGAAAATTATTAGTTAAACATCTGCGCCAGGGTTCGACTTTTCGTGAGACGAGCCTGACTGACGTTTTTCCGCTAATAAGTAGTTTCCCTCGTAAATTTTGGTTAATTTCTTGGACGTTGAATATTCTGAATTCAGCAGTCACCTCTCCCCTTTTCCATCTGCGCCAGTCGTCATTTTTCGCGTTACAGGTTCAAATCCGCGAGCAGCGTAGCAACCAATCCTAGACGAAGGACGGACAAGAGGGCGGAGGGTGAATAGGAAGTCGAAGGAGAGGAACCAATTTTTCGGCGGGCAACATACAGCGGGACGAGAGGGAAGTCGCCACGTGCTTCGTCACTTATTAATCGAGCGTGTGACGAGTAGCACGTATCGCGGATTGTAGTGATTATTCTAAGTGATTAGAACTATTGATATTGAGTGTTATTAATTTTGATTTGTGTGTGAAGGATTGGTGTTGAGGAAGCTTACTGCTTTGATTAAAGAATTACTATTATTTATATAGAAAAAGTGGTGTTTTATTTCGCGGTGTTAGTTGTTGGCGGATAATAACCTTTCCAGTTTCCTCAAAGGAAGCGAATTGGAGTTGTGGTGTCACGTTCCCAGAGGACAGTTCCAAGGATCTCGTCGAGGGTTGTGGAGTTATTCGTCGTTGGTGAGTCGTAAGTCTGTTGTCTTGGTGTCAATTTGCGTAATTCGTCGCATCTTCGTGGCCATCGGAGGTGGAAATTCTCGTGGAATCTCCCCTGAGGTTCGAATTGGTTTGTCGTGTGTCGACCGCTTGAGTAATTTAAATAACGGGGTAGTTTGGCCAGTTATTGAGATTTAATTAACTTTAAAAATTAATAATAGTAACCTACGTTTCAGGGGAATATAAAAAACACCCATAATCACTTTGGTAAAGTAGACCTTTAACTTAATCAATAATAAACCTCGCCGCAATTAGATCTCCCCCGCCATGTTGATATCTACTTGATGATGAGCATCTGTCGAATCTGAATACGTCAAAATCATAAAAACCAAGCTCAGGAGAAGAAATGCCACTTTGCAGCCAGGTTTCCGTGAGAATAAAGATGTTGTAGAATAAAAGAGGTAGGTTAGTTCTCAGCTGCTGCAGTTTGGTGCGTACGCCACTGGTGTTTTGGTAGTAGCAGCTGATCGATAGAGAATCCCGATGAGCAGACGGAAAAGAGAGATCGTCGGTGACTGATGATTCATCATACTTGCGCAGGCCCGGCTCTACTTGCGCATTACTAGTTAGCAGGCTGATTTGATTTGCGTTATGATGGGACAGCCGTTGCGATACGAAATTTTTATATTTGTCTCTCCCTCTTTGCGTCGAAGTTTCAGCTGGTCCTTCAGGATTCTGAGTTCCTCCAGTTGGGACTTCGTCCTGTCGAAAGAGATCCATAAGTCCTTCATGGGCGGATGTAGGTTGTTCTTTTTGAGAGATAGGAATGAGTGATGAAACTCGTGATCAAGATGTTGAGCGTTGAAAATTAATTTCAGTGGGCGTGGTCTCGTGCGATTCTGCGAAGGCAAAACAATTCTAATTATTTTTACGTTATCAAAATAATCAGCTGGAATAGCATTACTTAGTGAATCTACGATATGCTGTTTTAAATCAGTATTTACAACGTTTATACTTGTGGTCGTCAAATCATGCTCCTTTATGCTAAATAAAATCAAATTATTTTTCTTAGCATTTCTATTCTCCATCTCCCTCATGCACTGAGAAGCCGATTCCCCATTTGACGATGACATGCTTTTAATTTTAAGTTCCAGCTCCGCAAGTTCACCTTCGAGTAAATTGACTCTTCCGGTTAGATCTTCCACATTTTTTCAGTGATTTCCACTCTTTCAATTACTTTGTCCAGCTTATCGGAGATGGAGCTGAGATGTGCAGTCAGTGCATTATTTATAATGCGATCCACCTCTAGTGCTGTTGCTGCAGGAGGGCCTGAGGTTGTCGGAGTATTTGGACGTGACTTGCAACATTTGGCAAAGGCTCCGTTTTCCAGAACTGTGGTTTTTTTCGAACATGAAAAATGATAAAGAGCCTTGCATAGTTTGCAGGGAACAGCTTTATCAATTCTACGGACAACCCTGTTACAAATCGGACAGAAATCAGGAATTTCCAACGAGTTTTGAGCCATTGTAAAAAGTTTACAATGGATTTTCACCACATGGAACTTTTAGGTTATGTTTAAAACAATCAGAAATAACAAGGCCGATTCAATAAATTGCACAAAACTAAACGCTAACATTATCGCACTCACTCAAAAATGTAGAAACCAATCTCGTTTGTCCGATATTGCATTTATCAGAAATCTCATTGATCCAAAATATTATTTTTCAGAAATCTCTTTTGTCAAAAATGTTAATTATCATTAATCTTATTTGTCAAAAATTGCATTTATCAGAAATCGCATTTCTCAAAAATTATTATTATCAGAAGTCTCATTTGTCTGATACTGCATTTATCAGAAATCTCATTTGTCAAAAAAATCAACTATCAAAAACCTCATTTATCCAAATTTTAATTTGTCAAAAATCTAATTTATCAAAAATTGAATTTATCAGACTTCTTAGTTGTCCAAAATTGCATTTAACAGAAATCTAATTTGTCAGAATTTCCAATTATCAGAAATCTTATTTGTCAAAACTTGCATTTATCAGAAATCGCATTTATCCGAAATCGCACTTATCGGAAGTCTCATTTATCCAAAAGATCAATCTCCATAATCTTCAATTGTGCGAAAGTCCATGTACAAGAAATCTCATTTTTCCAAACTTCCATTATCCCAACATTTCTCTTTCCAAGCGAGTTGCCCGTCCCTGGTCTAGTCGGTAAAACAGAGTGCAGTTCAGAAGGAATTCGGAGCGACATCTATTCTGTTTCACTGAATAGACCAGGGACGAGCAACTCGCTTGGAAAGAGAAATGTTGGGATAATGGAAGTTTGGGAAAATGAGATTTCTTGCATATGGACTTTCGCACAATTGAAGATTATTGAGAATAATCTTCCCTGGCAAAAATGTGGGCCATAGCGTGGACTCAATTGAGTCCGCCTTAGGTCTACGTTAGGTCCACTTTATGGAATTTGCTAGAAAACAAGTGGAAAATCAAAAAAATGATTTCTCAAATGAATTATTATGATAAAACTCATCTTTTTAAAGCGATTTAGTAAGATATGGTAAGGAAAAGAATTAATTTGCGGCTAAAAACATTAGAAATCATTCAATGTTCGTTAATCAAGATTTCTAATGCTTTTAGCCGCAAATTAATTATTTTCCTTGCCATATCTTACTAAATCGCTTTAAAAAGATGAGTTTTATCATAATAATTCATTTGGGAAATCATTTTTTTGATTTTCCACTTGTTTTCTAGCAAATTCTATAAAGTGGACCTAACGTGGACTCAATTGAGTCCACGCTATGGCCCACATTTTTGCCAGGGTTTTTATTTGGATAAATGAGACTTCCGATTAGTGCGATTTCGGATAAATGTGATTTCTGATAAATGCAAGTTTTGACAAATACGATTTCTGATAAATGCAATTTTGGACAAATTGGACTTTTGATAATTGGAAATTCTGACAAATTAGATTTCTGTTAAATGCAATTTTGGACAACTAAGAAATCTGATAAATTCAATTTTTGATAAATTAGATTTTTGACAAATTAAAATTTGGATAAATGAGGTTTTTGATAGTTGATTTTTTTGACAAATGAGATTTCTGATAAATGCAGTATCAGACAAATGAGACTTCTGATAAAAACAATTTTTAAGAAATGCGATTTCTGATAAATGCAATTTTTAACAAATAAGATTACTGATAATTAACATTTTTGACAGAAGAAATTTCTGAAAAATAATATTTCGGATCAATGAGATTTCTGATAAATGCAAAATCGGACAAATGAGATTTCTGATAATTGCAATTTCTGATAATTATTTGTATTGCCCTTCAATGATCTTGGATTGTGGGCACAGTAAGTTGATAAATAAATAAATAAATACATTTCTGAGAAATGAGATTTCTAATAAATGCAATTTTTGATAAATAAGATTACTGATAGTTGATATTCTTGAGAAATGAGATTTCTGATAATTGGAATTTTCAATAAATAAAATTACCGACAATTGACATTTTTGACAAATGAAATTTCTGATAAATAATATTTCGGACAAATGAGATTTCTGTAAAATGCACTTTTGGATAAATGCACCGAAAGAAATGTGAATTCCCTTATTAACCAGGAACCTATAGTCAATCTTAATGTTGTAAATTTAATAAGAATTCCTGGATAATTTAATTACGTACCAATGGTTAATTTCACAAATCATAACCTAGTAGCAAAACCCCTGAATTTCCTAGTCAAATCTGCTAGTGATAAATATAATTTATTATATACACTATTTTTTAAAATTTTCCAAAAAAAGAAATAATGTTTAATTTTATTGACACTCGCGTTATGAAAATTTTCTTCGTTCAGACACAGTTACATTTTGGAGTTTGAGTATTTCACAAAGTTCGCACTGAATTTAGATTTTAACGTTATATTTTTGCAACATTGCATAAATATATTTAGAAATATAAATACGTATTATTATATAAACAAATTAGATTTCATTAAAACAAAAGATTTGTTAAGTAAAATAAATTTATAAAGATCAGTAATTCATTTATTGCAATTTTATAATTGAATGATTATTCCTTTAAATAAAATAATTTGTTTGAATTTAACAAATATTTTATAATAATATAGTACATATATTTTGTGATGCTAAAAAAATATTTTTTATACAAAAAAAAAAGTATAAGATGTTTTGTGACAATCAACCAAGTCCTTCCTTGGTCTAGTGCGTTAACGCGCGGCTTCCACCCTACTGGAAAATCTTATATAGGTTCCTAGTAGGAATCCTATAAGATTTCTACGTAGATTCTTATAGGATTCTATATAGGATCCTATGTAGATTCCTATAGGAACATTCCTATAGGAAAAACGCATGTGATTTTGTATAGATATGACATAGGAAAACATATAATATCCTATAGGGTTAAATTTCACATTTCTATAGGAAAATATATATTTTCCTATAAGATTCCTATAGATATAACATAGGAAAATATATGTTTTCCTATAGGATCACATATGAAAACCTATAGGAAAACATATAGTTTCCTATATTGGTTCACATATGAAATCCTATAGGAAAACATATATTTTCCTATAAGTATCCTATAGATATGAAATAGGAAGATATATGATTACATATAGGATCATATATGGAAACCTATAGGAAAACATATACTTGCCTATACTAGATCACATATGAAATCCTACAGGAAAACATATAGTTTCCAATAAGAATCTTTATAGGAAACTACATGTTTTTCTACAGGACTCTTACTAAATTGGAGCAGAAAGGACCCCGCACAGGCTTCATGGAAAAAAAATTGTCGGTCAAATTTTTTTTAACTTTGCAGTTTTGTGGCTCATAATCTCCTGAACAAAAGATCCTAATAGCAAAACCTTCAAAACTCAATAGTTTTTTGGCTACATCATGTCGAGCCATAAAAAATGAGTAATAAATAATTAAGAATTTCGACGATTGCTTCAAGATCAAGATTCACTTAAGGCTCATGGCTTATAGCTCAAGGATTATTTATGGCTCAAGGCTCAATTATGGCTCAAAAATTGATTATGGCTTATGGATGGATTAAGGCTTAAGGCTTGATTGGCTTCAGGCTTGATTATGTCCAAAACTCGCTTTTGGCTCAGAGATCAATTATGGCACAAAGCTTGAATATGGCTTATGAATGGATTAAGGCTTAAGGCTTGATTGGCTTCAGGCTTGATTATGTCCAAAATTCGCTTTTGGCTTAGTGATCAATTATGGCTTAAGGCTTGAATATGGCTTAATGATTGATTATGGCTTATAAATGGATTAAGGCTTAAGGCTTGATTGGCTTCAAACTTAATTATTCCCAAGACTCGATTTCGGCTTAAGGATCAATTATAGCTCAAGGCTCAACTATGGCTCAAAGATTGATTATGGCTTATGAATGGATTAAGCCTTAAGGCTTCAATGGCCTCAGGCTTGATTATGTCCAAAACTCGCTTTTGGCTCAAAAATCAATAATGGCTTAAAGCTTAAATATGGCTTAAAGATTGATTATAGCTTATGAATGGATTACGCTTAACGCTTGATTGGCTTCAGGCTTGATTATTGCCAAGTCTCGATTTTCGCTCAAGTATCAATTCTAGCTTAAAGCTTGAATATGGCTTAAAGATTCATTATGGCTTATGAATGGATTAAGGCTTAAGGATTGATTGGCTTCAGGCTTGATTATTACCAAGACTCGATTTTCGCTCAAGTATCAATTGTGGCTTAAGGCTTGAATATGGCTTAAAGATTGATTATGGTCTATAAATATATTAAGGCTTAAGGCTTAAAGCTTGATTAGCTTCAGGCTTAATTATGTCCAAAATTCGCTTTTGGCTCAGGGATAAATTATGGCACAAAGCTTGAATATGGCTTATGAATGGATTAAGGCTTAAGGCTTGATTGGCTTCAGGCTTGATTATGTCCAAAACTCGCTTTTGGCTCAAAAATCAATTATGGCTTAAGGCTTGAATATGGCTTAATGATTGATTATGGCTTATAAATGGATTAAGGCTTAAGGCTTGATTGGCTTCAAACTTAATTATTCCCAAGACTCGATTTCGGCTTAAGGATCAATTATAGCTCAAGGCTCAACTATGGCTCAAAGATTGATTATGGCTTATGAATGGATTAAGCCTTAAGGCTTCATTGGCTTAAGGCTTGATTATGTCCAAAACTCGCTTTTGGCTCAAAAATCAATAATGGCTTAAAGCTTGAATATGGCTTAAAGATTGATTATAGCTTATGAATGGATTACGCTTAACGCTTGATTGGCTTCAGGCTTGATTATGTCCAAAACTCCCTTTTGGCGCAGGGATCAACTATGGCTTAATTATGGCTCAAAGATTGATTCTGGGTTATGAATGGATTAAGGCTTAAGGCTTGATTGGCTTCAGGCTCGATTATTGCCAAGTCTCGATTTTCGCTTAAGTATCAATTCTAGCTTAAGGCTTGAATATGGCTTATGGATGGATTAAGGCTTAAGGGTGTTGGAAGGACAAAATATGCAGGCGTTCTCAAAAACACTTCCTTCGCCCCCACACCCTTTTCCCGTAAATATCCACTTTAACCTTTTTTTAAAAAAAAACTGTACACGTTTCCGACAAAAGAATATAATAGAAGGGATTCGCGGGAAATGAGGAATCAGAAAACCACTTTGATTTTTTATTTCATCCTTTCCTGAATCGATAAAAAGTCGAGAACGGTGAGACAATCCTGACGTGAGTTGACAAACACTTATCTCTATTCACCTGAAAACTGCACTTTGACAATTTTTTTTAAAAAAACTGTACACTTTTCCGACAAAAGAATATAATAGAAGGGATTTGTGGGAAAGAAGGAATCTGAAAATAACTTCGATTTGTTATTTAATTCTTTCCTGACTCGATAAAAAGTCGAGAACGGTGAGAAAATCCTGACGTGAGATGTCAAACACTTGTCTCTATTTACCTGAACACTGTATTTTGACAATTTTTTTCGCGAAAGCTATACACTTTACCGTCGAAAGAAAATGATAGAAGAGGTCTACGGAAAATAAGAAACCTGAAAATATCTTTCCTTTTTTCTTTTATTATTGCCTGACGCGATGAAAAGTCGAGAGCGGTGAAAAATTTTGACGTTTTCAGTATCAAAATGTCAGACACCAGCCACCAGCTGTATAACATAAGATAATAAGATTATTCGCCACTAGGGCGGCGCCATGTTCCAGGGCTGGTGTCAGACATTTTGATACTGAAAACGTCAAAATTCTTCACCGCTCTCGACTTTTCATCGCGTCAGGAAATAACAAAACAAAGGAGGAAAGTTATTTTTAGGTTCCTTATTTCCCGTAGACCCCTTCTATCATTTTCTTTCGACGGTAAAGTGTAAAGCTTTCGCGAAAAAAATTGTCAAAATACAGTGTTCAGGTAAATAGAGACAAGTGTTTGACAGCTCACGTCAGGATTTTCTCACCGTTCTCGACTTTTTATCGAGTCAGGAAATAATAAAACAAAAAAGGAAAGTTATTTTTAGGTTCCTTATTTCCCGTAGACCCCTTCTATCATTTTCTCACCGTTCTCGACTTTTTATAGAGTCAGGAAAGAATTAAATAACAAATCGAAGTTATTTTCAGATTCCTTTTTTCCCACAAATCCCTTCTATTATATTCTTTTGTCGGAAAAGTGTACAGTTTTTTTAAAAAAAATTGTCAAAGTGCAGTTTTCAGATGAATAGAGATAGGGGAGAGGGCCCCAAGTTGGACACCCTATCGATTTATTGCTCTAGAATCCAAACCGAATAAAATATATTAAAATTTTTTATACCGGATGAAAGTACAATTTATAAGGTAACTTATGGCCACAGAGATAAAATTTTATTTTTAACATAAACATTTTTAAAGCATTTTTTCTAATTGTTAATATTTTTGGTCTAAAAAAAAGTGGCCCCAAGATGGACACCTTCTTAAAAGTCTCTGAAAATGGTAGTAAATAAAAAAATAACATCGTGTAACAATTCTTGAACTAAAAGAAGTTTAAAAGCAGTATTACTTCATAATACTAATATTTATGGTTCGATTCCTATGGCTCATTCTACAGAACTTAAAGAAAGCTATGAATCTGTAAAACTAGTTTTAGATAAAATAAAATATCAAGAACATAGCTGGCAAATTTGTGGGGATTTTAAGATCTTAAGTATTATGCTTGGACAACAAGCAGGTTTCACAAAAACGCCCTGTTTTTTGTGTCTGTGGGATAGTAGAGATAGAAAGAATCATTACAAAAAAAAGGAATGGCCAAAAAGAAAATCTTTTAAACCAGGATCGAAAAATATCATTAAGAAGCCATTGATTCATCCCTCAAAGGTATTGCTTCCACCATTGCACATTAAACTAGGAGCAGCAAAACAGTTTGTTAAGAGTTTAGATAAAAATGGAAAATGTTTTAAATACCTAGAACAAAAATTCGCTGAGGTCTCTGATGCCAAACTAAATGAGGGAGTTTTTGATGGCCCACAAATTCGAAAATTATTAAAAGATGAGAAATTTGTCAGAAACATGAGTAAAACTGAGAAAAATGCATGGATTAGTTTTAAACTAACTGTTGAAAATTTTCTGGGGAATAACAAAAGCGAGAATTGTGAAGAAATGGCAAATAATATGATAACAAACTTCGGAAAGCAAGGATGCTTGATGAGCTTGAAGCTACATTTCTTAGAATCACATCTAAAGTACTTCCCCGAAAATTTAGGAGACTACAGTGAGGAACAGGGAGAGCGATTTCATCAAGACCTTAAAGAAATGGAACGTCGTTATCAAGGAAGGTGGGGCGTAAATATGATGGCCGACTTTTGCTGGATGCTGAAAAGGGATGTTGTACCAGGTAGTGTGAATTAGAAAATTTAACTTCGGATTCGTAATCAGCGACCCAAAAAACCCCCAGATACCAAGTTTGAAGTAAATCTTCGATTTTTTTCAAAATTCGTCCGCCATATTGGATCCGCCATTTTGAATTTTGAAAATCTAACTTCAGATTCGTAATCAGCGACCCAAAAAACCCCCAGATACCAAGTTTGAAGTAAATCTTCAAATTTTTTAAAAATTCGTCCGCCATATTGGATCCGCCATTTTGAATTTTGAAAATCTAACTTCAGATTCGTAATCAGCGACCCAAAAAACCACCAGATACCAAGTTTGAAGTAAATCCATAAATTTTTTTAAAAAATCGCCTACCTCTCAAAATCCGACATGTTTTTTGAGGTTAGAAAAAAATCCTGACGTGATGGAGCAAAATGGACTTCAGATTCGTGTTCAGCGCGTAAAAATACATAGGGCTAAGGTATTCCGGTCAAAAGTACATGACACTTTTTTTTTTTTGTGGGGCTGTGTTATGGCCTAAGGCATGAATATGGCTTAAAGATTGACCGTGGCTTATGGATCGATTAAGGCCTAAGGCTTGTAATGGTTTCAGGCTTGAGTATGTCCAAAACTCGCTTTCAGCTCATGGATCAATTATGGCTGAAGGCGTGAAGCGAATGCAAGCCTTCCCTACTAAAAAATCCGGACTAATTTTGTACGAATTCCGGACGAATTCCAGACAAAACAGTCCGGTCTTATCTGCAATTAATCCGAAATGTGTCCGGAAATGATCCGAATTAGCCGAAATTTGTCTGACACAAAAAATTTGATCTGAAATTAATCCGGAATAGTCCGAATCTTGTCCGGCAATTGATTTCGAAATTATTTATAATCAAAGTGAAGTCCGTTTTTCGTCCGGTCACGTCCGGAAACTGTCCGACACAAAATTTAAAATCCGCTTTAAGTCTGGTTTTAACTGGAATTACTCCAGCAGTCAATTCCGAAATTATTTATAGTCTAAGTAAAATCTGATTCTAGTCTGTTTACATCTAACAGTTGTCCGGCATAAATTTTAAATCCGTTTCAAGTCTGGTTTAGTCTGGAATTTGTCTGGCAGTAATGTATAAAATTATTTATAGTCTGAGTAAAATCCGTTTGTCGTCAGTTCACATCCGAAAGTTAACCCGACCAAATTAAAAATTCGTTTTAAGTCTGGTTTTATCTGGAATTACTCCAGCAGTCAATTCCGAAATTATTTATAGTCTAAGTAAAATCTGATTCTAGTCTGTTTACATCCGGCAGTTGTCCGGCATAAATTTTAAATCCGTTTTAAGTCTGATTTTATCTGGAATTAGTCCGGAAATAAATTCCGAAATTATTTATAGTCTAAGTGAAATCCGCTTCTAGTCTATTCACATCTGGCAGTTATCCGGCATAAATTTTGAATCCGTTTTAAGTCTGGTTTTATCTGGAATTAGTCCAGCAGTCAATTCCAAAATTAAATGTATAGTCTTAGTGAAATCCGATTCTAGTCCGTTCACATCTGCCAGATGTCCGGCATAAAATTTAAATCCGTTTTTAGTCTGATTTTATCTGGAATAGGTCCGGCAGTCAATTCCGAAATTATTTATGGTCTAAGTGAAATCCGATTCCAGTCCGTTCACATCCGGCAGTTGTCTGGCATCAATTTTAAATCTGTTTAAAGTCTGGTTGTATCTGGAATTAGTCCAGCAGACAATTCCGAAATTATTTATAGTCTAAGTAAAATCTGATTCTAGTCTGTTTACATCCGGCAGTTGTCCGGCATAAATTTTAAATCCGTTTAGGGTCTGGTTTTATCTGGAATTAGTCCGGCAGTCAATTCCGAAATTATTTATGGTCTAAGTGAAATCCGATTCTAGTCCGTTCACATCTGGCAGTTGTCCGGCATAAATTTTAAATCCGCTTTATGTCTGGTTTTATCTGGAATTAGTCCGGCAGTCAATTCCGAAATTATTTATGGTCTAAGTGAAATCCGATTCTAGTCCGGTCACATCCGGCAGTTGTCCGGCATACATTTTAAATCCGTTTAGGGTCTGGTTTTATCTGGAATTAGTCCGGCAGTCCATTCCGAAATTATTTATGGTCTAAGTGAAATCCGATTCTAGTCCGTTCACATATGGCAGTTGTCCGGCATAAATTTTAAATCCGTTTTATGTCTGGTTTTATCTGGAATTAGTCCGGCAGTCAATTCCGAAATTATTTATGGTCTAAGTGAAATCCGATTCTAGTCCGGTCACATCCGGCAGTTGTCCGGCATACATTTTAAATCCGTTTAGGGTCTGGTTTTATCTGGAATTAGTCCGGCAGTCCATTACGAAATTATTTATGGTCTGAGTGAAATCCGATTTTAGTCTGTTTACATCCGGCAGTTGTCCGGCATAAATTTTAAATCCATTTTAAGTCTGGTTTTATCTGGAATTAGTCCGGCAGTCAATTCCGAAATTATTTATGGTCTAAGTGAAATCCGATTCTAGTCCGGTCACATCCGGCAGTTGTCCGGCATAAATTTTAAATCCGCTTTATGTCTGGTTTTATCTGGAATTAGTCCGGCAGTCAATTCCGAAATTATTTATGGTCTAAGTGAAATCCGATTCTAGTCCGGTCACATCCGGCAGTTGTCCGGCATACATTTTAAATCCGTTTAGGGTCTGGTTTTATTTGGAATTAGTCCGGCAGTCCATTCCGAAATTATTTATGGTCTAAGTGAAATCCGATTCTAGTCTGTTTACATCCGGCAGTTGTCCGGCATAAATTTTAAATCCGTTTTAAGTCTGGTTTTATCTGGAATTAGTCCAGCAGTCAATTCCGAAATTATTTATGGTCTAAGTGAAATCCGATTCTAGTCCGGTCACATCCGGCAGTTGTCCGGCATAGATTTTAAATCCGTTTTAAGTCTGGTTTTAACTGTCGAATTAGTCCGGCAGTCGATTCAGAAATTATTTTTAGTTAGAGAGAACTCCGTTTTTAGTACGGACGCGTCCGGAAACTGTCTGGCATAAAAATCACAATCCGTTTTAAATCTGGATTTATCTGGAATTAGTCCGGCAGTCCATTTAGAAATTAATGTTAGTGAAAGTTAAGTCCGTTTTAAGTCTGGTCAAGTCCGGCAACTGTCTGGCACAAAATTCACAATCTGCTGTAAGTCTGGTTTTATCTGGAATTAGTCCGGCAGTCAATTCCGAAATTATTTATGGTCTAAGTGAAATCCGATTCTAGTCCGTTCATATCCGGCAGTTGTCCGGAATAAATTTTAAATCTGTTTTAAGTCTGGTTATATCTGTAATTAGTTCGGCTGTCAATTCCGAAATTATTTATAGTCATCCTATTTTCCCTTCCCCGTTCGCTCACCTCCGGATTCCGGTGATTTTGGAGATTCATTGATTTGGAAATTTTCTTAGAACATGCGGAACATTCAATTATATTTTATATGCGACTTTTCTGTTTTTTAATCCCGTCTGAAAGCAGTAAAATATCTGCAAAAGCATTCATTTTCTGTTAGTAGCGAATTGAGCTAATTAAAGGAAATTAGGAATCTGAAATGTTTTTATAATTCGCTAATGTTTATTGGATGGTGACATCTAAAAAGATTTGCAATGGATCTTAGAAAAATAGAAAATTTTATTGCTTTTAATTATAGGAAGTCGGAAAATAGTTGCATTAAAAATAATTCAATTTCTGAATGATTTTCTTTTACTTTCGCTTCAAAAGATTCTGAATTTTCGTCAGTTAAATTGGCTCGCTGCATTTTCTAAGAACATCTCCATCTTTTTAACTATTTTTTATTTCGCCCTTTTTACCGGAATACGGAAAAAGTCTGGCATATCTTTTACAATCCAGAAAGAGTCAAGTGAGTGGCAAGGAGTCTGGTGAAGTTTGGGTATAATCCAGTACTCGTTTTTAAATCCAGAAAGAGTCCTGCATAGTGCAAAAATATTCCTGCATTCTTTTTGCGATCCGGAGAAGCCAGACAAATACTGTTTTTATCCGTCACATGTTTTTAAATCTAGATTATAGTACGATTTATTAAGAAAATAGGAAACACATTTTTTAAAACTATTTTTTCTTGAGGTCGTTTAGCCATGTCGTGATGTGTCGTTGTAATGAAAATGATAATAAATAAAAGTAACATTTGGACAAAAAAAACAGATTACAAAAAACGGATTTCAGTTTGACCATTAATAATTTCGGAATTGACTGCCGTACAATTTTCGGATGAGAACGGACGAAAAACGGATTTTAGTTAGACTATAAGTAAATTCGGAATTAAGTACCGGATAAATTCCAGACTAAACCAGACTTAAAGCGGATTGTGAAATTTGTACCTGACAGTTTCTGGACGTGACCGGACTAAAAACGGACTTCACTTTAACTAAAAATAATATCTAAATGAATTGTCGGACTAATTCCAGATAAAACCCGTCTTAAAATGGATTGTAAAGTTTGTGCCGGATAGTTGCCGAACTTGACCGTTCTAAAAACGGATTTCACACTTGAGCTATAAATAGATTCCGAATCCATTTTTTATTTGCAGTAAAACCCTCACATATCGGATTCCAAGGGTCTGAGAATTTTTTTCGATATAAGCAGGAATTCTATTTATTCGGGTAAAAATTCATTATATTTAAATTCAAGGGACCGGCAAAAATATCTGATATAAGCGGGAATCCGATATATAGGGTCCGATATACGTGGGTCCTACTGTATTTTCTATATCTCCCTTGTTACCGTGTAATAAAGTGAACTCTATCCGGATTTAAAAACGAGTGCTCGATTATGTCCGTACTTTGCCGTACTCTTTTAGAATTATAAAAAGAATGCTGGATTATTTTCATACTAAACCAGACGCTATCCGAATGTGAAAGCGATTGCCGTATTATTTTCATACTAAACCAGACTCTTTCCGGATTTGAAACGTGTGCCGGATTATATCCGTACTGTACCGGACTCTTTCCGGATTGTAAAACGAATGTCGGATTATTTTCGTACATACTCCGGGTTCTATTTGGAATTAAGAATTAGTGACGGATTATATCCGTACTTTACCGGACTCTTTCCGGATTTAATCCACAGATTACATGTATGTTTGATTTAACAAGTTGAACCTCAGAGCTCGTATAGCTCAGTCGGTTTAGGTTCTGCGTTGCGTGCGTAACATCCCGTGTTCGATTCCCCTCATGCGTGCGATTTTTCTTCTTTAATATAACTGTTGTATATAATCGTTGTAATAAATGTATGAATATTTGTGTAATGTTAAGTTCCAAACATTGTTTAAAAATGACTTAAACAATTAAAAAAAATTTTTTTTTGCTTTTCCGACTAATTCCGGATGAAGTCGGACTAAATCCGGATTACAAAAAAAGTTTAACCAGATTAGTTCCGGACTCTACCGGACTACATCCGGATTTAACCAACGATTAGGACCGTATTTATTCCGGACTGTACCGGACTACATTCGGATTTAAACAACGCTCCGGACCAGATTTGTTCCGGACTGTACCGGACTACTTTCGGATTTAAACAACACTTCGGACCAGATTTGTTCCAGACTGTACCGGACTATATCCGGATTGTATACGGCCGGATTTATTTCGGATAAGACCGGACTAAATTCCGTGCCAAAAACCTACGTTAAATCGGACACTTTCGGACTAATTCCAGATCCGGAATTAATCCGGACTTGTCCGGAATTTTGTCTGGAATTCGTCCGGAATTCATCCGGATTTCGTCCGGATTTTTTAGCAGGGTTAAGCCTTAATCCATCTATAAGCCATAATCAATCTTTGAGCCATAGTTGAGCCTTGAGCTATAATGGATCCTTGAGCCAAAATCGAGTCTTGGACCTTATCAAGCCTGAAGTCAATACGAGCCTTAAACCTTAATCGATTTATAAGTCAAAATCAATCTTTGAGCTATAATTAAGCCTTGAGCCATAATTGATCCCTTGGTAAAAAGCGAGTATTGGACATAATCAAGTCTGAAGCCAATACAATTTCTATGCCATATTTATCCTCGAATTATAATCATTCGTTGAGCCATAATTAAGACGTAGGCCAATGATTGATCCTCGAGCCAAAATCGAGTCTTGGACATAATCAAGCCTAAAGCGAATACAAGCCTTAAACCTTAATCCATCCATAAGCCATAATCAATCTTTGAGCCATAGTTGAGCCTTGAGCCATAATTGATCCTTGAGCCAAAATCTAGTCTTGAGCATAATCAAGCCTGAATCCAATCAAGCCTTTAGCCTCAATCGATCCATAAGCCATAATCAATCTTTGAGCCATAATTGAGCTTTGAGCCAAAAATAATCCTTGAGCTTTAAGCCATGAGCCTTAAGTGAGTCTTGATTTTGAAGCAATCGTCGAAATTATGACTTTTTTTATGGCTCGACATGATGTAGCCAAAAAACTATTGAGTTTTGGAGATTTTGCTATTAGGATCTTTTGTTTAGGAGATTATGAGCTACAAAACTGCAAAGTTTAAAAAATTTTGACCGAAAATTTTTTTCCCATGAAGCCTGTGCGTGGTCCTTTATGTTTTCCTATATAGGATCGTACGTGGATTCCTATAGGAAAGCGTGTAGTTTCCTATGACAATCTATATAGGAAACTACATGTTTTCCTATAGGGTTCCTATGGGAGTCCCATATGGAAGTGTATATGGGTCAGCATATAGGAATTTATATAGGTTCCTAGGTAGGATCCTACATAGGATTTCTGAAAATTACTTTTTTCAAATGCGCATACCTCCGCACTGAGTCAATGTCAGAATTTAAACTTAACTGCTTCAAGCACATGAGAGCTCTCCCTTTTCATGTCTTATCTATCTAGACTCGTTTGTGTGTTTAGGTGAGAGAACGCACCTAGCGGCATTTCTATGAATCTCTTGTATAGGAATTCATATAGGATTTCACATAGGATCCTATATGTCGACCCACATAGGTAAGGATCTCTTCTTATAAAAGAGAGTTCATTTTTATAAAAATGCCGGTAGGTGTGTTCTCTCACCTAATGGGGTCTCACCTATATGGGTCGACCTATAGGATCCTATGTGAAATCCTATATGAATTCCTATACAAGAGATTCATAGAAATGCCGCTAGGTGCGTTCTCTCACCTAAACACACAAACGAGTCTAGATAGATAAGATATGAAAAGGGAGAGCTCTCATGTGCTTGAAGCAGTTAAGTTTAAATTCTGACATTGACTCAGTGCGGAGGTATGCGCATTTGAAAAAAGTAATTTTCAGAAATCCTATGTAGGATCCTACCTAGGAACCTATATAAATTCCTATATGCTGACCCATATACACTCCCATATGGGACTCCCATAGGAACCCTATAGGAAAACATGTAGTTTCCTATATAGATTGTCATAGGAAACTACACGCTTTCCTATAGGAATCCACGTACGATTTTATATGGGAAAACATAAATTTCTGCTCCAATTTAGTAAGAGTCCTGTAGGAAAACATGTAGTTTCCTATAAAGATTCTTATTGGAAACTATATGTTTTCCTATAGGATCATATATGAAAACATATAGTTTCCTATGTTATATCTATAGGATACTTATAGAAAAATATATGTTTTCCTATAGGATTTCATATGTGAACCTTATAGGAAACTATATGTTTTCCTATAGGTTTTCATATATGATCCTATAGGAAAACATATATTTTCCTATGTTATATCTATAGGAATCTTATAGGAAAATATATGTTTTCCTATGTCATATCTATACAAAATCACATGCGTTTTTCCTATAGGAATGTTCCTATAGAAATCTACATAGGATCCTATATAGAATCCTATAAGAATCTACGTAGAAATCTTATAGGATTCCTACTAGGAACCTATATAGGATTTTCCAGTAGGGCAGTACAGTCGAGTTCTTGTTTCAAAGGTTCTAACCTTGAGCGATCTGACCCGAAGTTCCTGTTGTTGACAGAAGTACTATTTTTTTTTAATTTAATAACGCTTTTTATTGGATATAAATTGAAAATATTATGGTTTTTTAATTTATTACAGCTTTCTGAAAAAATAATTTATTCGAAATTGAATAAAAATCGAGTGTCACGTGATTAAAACAACTAGTATCATTGGTCAAATTGACTATTTCCCTAGTCACATTAACCAATTTCCCTAGTCAGTTTAATTATACTTGAACCTTACTACTTTAACTAGGATTTCATAGTCGGCTCCTCTCGTAACTAGGAAACATAGTCAATTTCTGGTAAACGGGTACTAGGAATTTTTTTTGGTGTGGGTTTTTTGATAATTACAATGTTTGGAAAACTAGATTTCTTATAAATGCTATTTCGGACAGATGAGATTTCTGTTAAGTGCTTTGTATAATAAATTAGGTTTCTGACAAATGTAATTTCGGACTAATGAGATTTCTGATAAAAACAATTCTTGATAAATGAAATTCGTAATAATTTAATTTTTTTTAAGAATGAGATTTCTATTAAATGCTATTTTGGACAAATCAGATTTCTGATAAATGAAATTTCTGACATAAGAGATTTCTGATAAATTCAATTTTGAACAAATTAGATTTTTGATAATTGAAAATGTTTACAATTGAGATTACTGATAAGTGTAATTTTTAATAAATAAAATTCTTGATAATTCAATTTTTTGACAAACGAGATTTCAGAGTAATGCTATTTCGGATAAATTAAATTTCTGACAAATACAATTTTGGATAAATTAGATTTCTGACAATTTAAATTTCGGACAAAAGAGATTTCTGATAAATGTTTTTTTGGATAAATGAGATTTCTGATAAATGCAATTTCGGATAAATAAAATTCGGTTAAATGGATATTCTGACAATTGAGTTTTGGAGAAAATGTGGGCGACCAATTAAACATGTCCACATAGACTCAGTTTCAAGTTTTATTCTAGTACACAAAACATTTTTCTGTATTTTAAAGAATCTGACCGCGGGCGGGCGATATTGCCAGCAATGGCGCGTACATTGAGCTGCTTATTAAGGGCATTTGAGATTTGATATGAGATTCGATATAAGATTGGATATAAGATTTGACATAAGAATTCACGTACGAAATCGCATAGGAATCCACATGAGTTTCTATATAGAAGCACATGTTCATTTGCAGAATCTCGTGTACGATCTCATGTGTGATCTTATATGAGATCTCATGTAAGATCTTATTTGAGATCTCTTGTCAAAAACACATAACTATTTCCCATATGAAGTCATACATCAAATCGTGTTTCAATTTCATATACGATTTTACATACGATCTCACATACGATCTCATATGAATTCCTATATGAACATGGGTTTTCACATGAGTTTCTATATGGGCGATTCTTACGTAACTGCCCTACTTGGCGGCGTTGAAAAAATACACCTAAATTAAAAATATATTCTGAAGTGTATTAGTGAATTTTAAAGGTATTTATGAGAGTAACTGAAAACCAAATATACATAAATATATATATTATAACTTCTATTATATTGCACTATGACTGCTGAAATTTCAGCTCCGTGGCGTGTCCCTTTTGCAAAATGTTAACTTTAATTTAATAATTTTCGGTGAAAATATCATTATTATCAGCCTTTTACAAGCATAAAGTGTCTATATTTATGAACAATTTAGGTTTAAGGGAGAGTGGGGCAAAACCGCTAGGTTTATATTTATTGATGCACAAAATTTTAACTATACGTTCAATTGGAGTAATTTTTGTTTGTTACACTGCTGAAACTAACCAGTAACAGATTTTAATAGTCGTTGTTACATTTATCATAATCACAATTACATTATTTAGTTGTTTTTAAAAAGATTCAAACTAGCGGCTTTGCCCCAACTGTTGGGGCAAAGACGTTTTTGCTAATATTATTATTACAAATATAAAAAATGGTTTAAAATATATACTAAATAACATTTATTGGTGCAATAATTATAAAACATAAACATTTTACAGATTTTTAAAGAGATTTAATCCATTTTATTGAAAATAATGACGACTTGTATTTTTAACCTCATATTTTCAATTTAATTGTTTTTTATTTTGTTTCAAAATCTACTTTATCAACTCTACAAAAATAGAGTGTTATTTAAATAACCGCGCGAAAATATGATTAAATAATAATGCTTATTTAATATTCAAAATGCATAATTTTTTTTCAAATTAGTAGTAAATGCGAATAAACAATTTAAAAATTAAATAATAATAATAATAACAATAAATTTGATAGAGAAAAATACTTATTTGTTTTGATGAAAAAATGCAGGTTGACAGTTGATTAACATGAAGTTTCCATAATTTAAAATAACATGATAATGCAGTTTTTAATATTCAATTGTTTTTTATGAAATATTTTTCAAGCGTCTTTGCCCCAAACGACAAACCTTTTTTTAATTTAAAATTTTATATATTTAGATTAAAAATTAAACCTGGATTTCAAAGAGATTGTGTAGATAAATCATTACTCTACTAGAACGTGAAAATTTCAATTTTAAATGCTCACAATTTACATTCAAAATTTACTAGTTTTGATCAGTATAAATTTCATCCCAGACTTGTAAAATCTATTTTTTCCGTATATTTCTTAATACATTTTATATTTTCAAGATTTTTTTTTTTCTAAACAATAGTTCCAGTTATAATTATGATAAACTTTAAACATAAGTTGAAACGGTCTAGAAATAAGAGAGGTATTTTGAAAAACGTCTTTGCCCCGCTTAGCGGTTTTGCCCCACTCTCCCCTATATTGCACTTCATAATAAATTTTTCATACTTAAAAATCTGTAAAAATATTTTGTCCCTCAATTTTTTCAATTTTTGAACGCAATCTGTAGACTTATAATTAAGGTGTCATGTGTTTAGTTATTACGGCTTCTAATATGTTAAATCTTAATTTTGATCCATTAGCACTAAATCACATGTGAAAAAAGTTTCAAAAAAGAAAAATTTTTACTTAAAAAAAAAATTATTTTTATGAAAATCGCATGCCCAAGCAGCACGTAATATTACATGAATATCACAGTGATATCATATTGTAATATTGGTAATATTACGGGGTGATATTACAGTGATATTGACGTGATATTGAAATGTCCGCCTCAAGGTAATATTACAAGTAATATTACAGTGATATTGATGTAATATTACAAGTAATATTACGGTAATATTACAGTGATATTAAGGTAATATTACGATGATATTAAGGTAATATTACAATTATTTATTTCAATATTTACTTAACATTAAATAAAATATTTAAAAAAAATTTGGCTCACACGGGGTTCGAACACGCAACGTTCGACACGACGTGAATACGCCTTGTACCTCTCGGCCATCCAGCTCTTGGAATATAGTTCAGAAAGTGTTCTTCATATTGTACCAAAGAGAATTTAAGGTACTACATGAAGAACACTTTCTGAAATACATTCCAAGAGCTAGATGACCGAGAGGTACAAGGCGTATTCACGTTGTGTCGAACGTTGCGTGTTCGAACCCCATGTTCGCCGAATTTTTTTTAAATATTTTATTTAATGTAAAATAAATATTGAAATAAATAAATCTTTGTAATATTACCGTAATATTACTTGTAATATTACATCAATATCACTGTAATATTACTTGTAATATTACCTTGAGGCGGACATTTCAATATCACGTCAATATCACTGTAATATCACCCCGTAATATTACCAATATCACAATATGATATCACTGTGATATTCATGTAATATTACGTGCTGCTTGGGTGGGTACAAAAAAAGCGTTCAGTTCCATGTCATTACTATTATATTACTGTAACAACTATTTGATAGTATTGTTACCATTTTCTTTAAGTTTTCATATGAAAAAAGCGATCTGCAGAAGGAATAGATTTATTTTGCAATATTGTAGAAGTGAGGTTAGAATAAATGTCAAATTTCAGCTTCATGGTATCACGTAAAATTTCAGCTCCATGGCCTATATGAAGTGTTCAGTGTGCTTCATGCAGAGAAACTTTTTTATCTGTGGTGGTTATTTTAAAATATTATTCTATAAAGTAGTTTAGCAATGCCGGATTACACTGCTCGATCTCGATTTTAAATTATCCAAAAAATAAAACAAAATATTCATTATTAAATATTGTATTTGCTGTTCTTTTATAAAATTTTATATATGTTAACTAATATCCACAATACTGTTAGAATATTAAATAATTTATGAATTTATTATTTATTATTTATTTTCGTTTTAGCAAAATATGAAAAAGAAATTTTTATTTTGTACAATATATTTGCAATAAAAGGATGCGGTTCAGCTCCACATGGCTGCCAATTTTCAAAAATTTGCTATTATTTTCGTATAAATCTAGTTGTAGTAAAATCGTTTAAAATATACTTATATTACACCCTAATAAGAAAAATAAGTGCAGAGAAACATTGAATAAAAAAAATTTTTTTTTACCAAAACTTATCTTGAAATCGGGCAGTTACGCAAGAATCGACCATATAGGAAATCATATATGATCTCACGTGAGATCGCATATGAGTATTTGCAATAGGTCTAAGGGTTTTCTTTTTTTTTCTTTACAAATTTTAAATTGCAGACCTGTTTCTCGATTTTTTGCAGACGTGTTATTTTTATATTTTGCTTTATGATTACATATATTTGTTTGTATTCTTAGAGCGAAGAGGTCACTGCGTTATTTAGGATTTGTCTATTCTAAAGGAAAAATTGTTATACTTTTTATAACAGTTTTTGTTTGAGAAAAGTAACATGATGTATTATGATCCTACGAGAGACTTGTTGAAGGAACATAAGTAAGTTTCTATGTAGGAACATGTGTAGTTTTTTCAAGAAATGAATACATGATGCGGACTGGTCGAACTTGGTTTCTATGATACCTACAGCTGCGCAGTAGTTTTTAATTTTCTAGAATCCTACGTCAAATATAACATATAATTTTGATCAATTACCAGATCAAAAAAAACTAGGTGAGAATTATATCCATTTCATGGACATTTCGCTTCCAAGTAAGCAAAATAATTTGCTTTCTCATAGAGGAAGCAAGATATTAAAAATATATAAGTTAATTGGGGAAGTTGTTAAAAAAATATGAATTATTTTACGAATTCTTGATCAATTATAATATATTTAGTAGAATGTCCTAAGTATGTGGAAGTGAAATTTAAATACTTCACGGAATTAAATGACTGTACCAACCAGGAATCGTTTTGGATTGCAATTCTTGCTTCTCGAAATACGTCAGATATAAAGAAGTTTATTGCCATGTTTTCTGCAATGCTAGATTTGCGTTCATCTTAATGTTGAGTGTATTATACGTGCGAACTATTGTTATTGATATGTATATATATATATATTTTTTAATTGTATTGAATTTCCAAATTGATTTTTATGTTTTCAAACTAGACTCTATATGGACAATTGTGGTCTAATAAAGAATTAATAATAAAGTTGTATTGTTAGCTTGAAAAAAATTTTTGGTAAAAAACGATTTTTTTCGATGAAAAAAGGTGCTCAAAAAAATTTGGTTGGGTATTTTCAAAAATCCCTGTATCCAAATTTAGATATTCATGAGCTTAATAAGTCATCTAAATTTTATTGGAATCCGTTAAAGCGTTCCCGAGATATCTTGTACACAAGAAACGCTATACACACACACACACACATACATCTGGACATTTGCTTAGGAATACAAATTTACGCTTTTTAGATGAAAATAAGTCGATTTAGACTATTTTTGGAAAATCGAAAATCTTAACGATCACAAAGCTTCCTCTATGAGGACGCAAAAAAAATTACCAAAAAAATGTTTATTAAAGGATACTGTGCGAGAACCCGCATGAGAACATTTACATTATTCGTTCCTGCGTGGGAACCTGTGAAGAATCGTCGTTCCAAATTCCGTCAAGGGATCGTGTCAGGATTCTACAAGGAATTATTGCAGGACCTTTGAGGATCCTTAAAAGATCTTCAAAGGACCTGTCAGGATCCTTATAAGAACATTTAATGTTGCTTAAAGGTTAATGGTTCATCGGCAGGACAACATTTATGTGCCATGCTAGGGTGAATATGTACATATATTTCCTAAATCTATTACGTATTATTTTTTAGTCACCTTGTAAAGTTTGTAGCGTACTGGTTGTGGATGAAGACCTTCTGATGAAAAGGTCTAGCAAGCCCCTTCTTTGCAAGTCGGACTAATTCTGACTTGTTTTGTGGAAATCGAACTCTCAAGTCTAACTCGTATGTTGGTATTACGTAAGCACACTTTTCACAATCTTCAGTTTTAAGAAACTCTTCCAAATCCCCAGTTAAATTAAAACTAGGCACAATGTCTACATCAGTCAAGAAAATGTACTCAGATTGGCAGTTTTTTCTAGCTAAATTCCTCATATGGTTCTGAGGATATACGTTTCGAATTCTCCAATTTGATTGTTCTTCAGAGAGTTCATTCATTAATGAATTCAGAGTTGCTTCAGGTTTGGCACAATCACTATTTTCTGTTACTTGGAAAATATTAGGTTGCTTTCTCGGCAATTTGGACTTTGGCATTGCCAGCGAAAATATGACTCTATTCCGAATTGCTGCATAACATTTCTGAAGATATATTAAATATCTTTGCAAAATTTCGAACTCTTCATCACCAGCTGCAAACAAAGCTACTGACACTGGTCCTGACCAATGGTGAACTACTTGAACAAGAGAATGAAGTTTTTCTATGGATGTTTGAGTCGCAAGACAAACTTTAGATATTTGTGATAAGTCAATAAATTTGTCACCTACTATAACTGAATCAAAAGTCTTATATAATCGTCGTGAGTCCCATCTGCCCAACTTGACATCTAATTTAAGGATTGGTTCTTGTTTTATAAGATCTTCAGCTAGAGAACAAGGTTTTTCAAGAAGTTCTTCTTTTTGAAAACTCAAGAGATTCCACTCGGTAACAATATTTGTTTCCAAGTCTTTGGCGATATTGAAAGGAATGCATGTTTCGGATTGCAGCAGTAGAAAAGTCAACAGCATATTTGATAGGGCGAGTACAATTACACTGATTAAGCTCAAATTCCATGGTCGAAAGCCCAGCTAAAAAAGAAACAATATGTAAGTTAAGAGAATTCGTACCTACTTTATAAAATTATATTGTAGTATGCAATAACTAAAGAGTTTGGTCCTGATTTCTTTTAAATTTTCTAATTGGAGCAGGCCCGGATTGTCCATTCGGGATAATGGGAAAAATCCCGGTGGACTGCCGCCAGGTGGGCCAGTATTTTTGTAGGTCTAATTAATAATTTAATTTATGTAATTAATTTTTTTTTAATTTCCAACTCTACTCTTTTCTACTTTCAATTAATTTTTCAAAATTCAATCATTTTCGGCTTCTTCCAATTTTCTTTTCAATCACCGAAATTATAGAATTTCAATTAAATTGTTCAATTCTACAACTATTTTCTACAATTCTTAATTATTATTATCTTCATCTTTGAATTTAATTCTTCAATTTTCAATCCGATTCTTCAATTTTCAATTCAATTCTTCATTATTCAATTATTATCTCCTTCAATTTTCTCAACTTTCAATGATTCTTTTAAAATTTTATAACTAATCTTTAACTTTTTAAATTATTTTGTTCTCTTGGCGATTATTTCTTAGTGCTTCACGATATCAAGACGATACGATATTTAAGCAATATTGATTTGATCTCCAAATCTCTTGACCATCCAAATATCCTATCGATATTGTTGACAAAAATATCGTCTCGAGTTATTAATATTGACCTAAAATAATTAACAAATGAAAAAAAAATTGGAATAATAGCAAGATTAATAAATCAACACTTGACAAAAATAATTTAAAAAATTAAAGAACATACATAAAATTTCAAAAAAACAATTGGAAATTAAAAAAAGAAAAAAATACAGGAATAATTGTATAAAATAATTGAAAACAATTTTGATTTTAAAAAATTAACCTGGATTGAAATTTGAAGAAATAATCGCAAATAATTGATAAGAAGAAAATAATATTAGAAATTGTCAAAATAATTGAAAAATTGAGAAAATAATTGAGAATTAGACAGAAAAATTGAAGAATTAAGGAATTAAATTGAGATTTCAAAAAAATTATTAATAATAAATAATTTACAAATTATTATATTAATAAATAAATAAATAGTAGAAAAAAAGTGAAAAAGCCAGGGATTGGAGATTATTTAAGAAAATAATTGACAATTAAATACTGAAGAAAATTGTAGGAATAATTATTATAACAAATAATTGAAAATTGAATGAGATTTCAAACTTCCTCTAGGAATCTCAAGACCTTGACGTTGGTGAGGAGGCTGAGAGGTCAAAGCCTGCAATGGATTCTTTCAGAAACCAGGTCTCTCGAAGGGGACAGAAGAGTCGGTCCCCCGAAAAGGGAAGGCTTTTCAAGAAACTGGTTAAGAGGCTTTGGTTGAAGTAACACAACCTGTAGGGATTTGACAGCGATGTCTTATAACTACTGGAAGTGGTGAATCTTGCGCTTGAATTTGGTCTTGACTAAGAAGGGATTCCTCTGGTCTCCTGTGGCAAAGGGATCAGAGTATGTGGACGCGAGTTCACCCGCCCCCAATCCAAGATGTTTTTCCACCGTGTCGAGGGATGAATGGCACCAGGGTACCAAATCCGCTGTGTCTTCCGGGGGGCTCGGGCGGGCGGGGACCGGGCCGCGGCGCTTCACAGGCGGCTTAGACCGCTGGTGGGGAGCGGGTCCGATCCTTGGACGCACGGGCCCCCTTGGGTGGCTACAGATGGAGGTGTCGCGTACGGAGGTCCTGAGAAACCGGGCGAAATCTCAGGGAGTTTTAGCCTTATCCATGAACGGGGCTCTTCATGGACGGACCAGTTTATTTCCCCAGTACTCGTGGGACTTTTATGGAAACCAACTATTTAAATTCAAGAGACGTAAAGGAAAGGGAGAACGCGAATTCTGCAAGGCCTGTTGCGGAGGAGGCTCATTTAGAGAATCCTGGTACCAATCCAGCAGAATCATTAACTGCTGGGTCGGGACACAAAAGTGAACCATCCAGTATGTTGATGGGTAACGTGCAGGACATGCTGAGCAATCTTTCTGTTGATAGCGGGAAGAAAAAGCTCAGCGGTGCTGCACGAAGAAGACTGAAACGTGAAAAACTGAGGACTTAGCAAAAAGAAACCAAGTCAAGTAGCGCAAGGTCGGGTAATCAACCCGGGAGGGAGGAATTCAAAGGGGACGGGTCTGCGAAACGCAGGGCAGACTCCGAGAATACTCCAAACTCTCAGAGAGCTAGAAAGAGGACCAAGGGCCCTTCACCGGGAACTTCGTCCTTTTTGCAAGCAGCACAAACCTCGTTAGTCTGTGCAATCATCACAGATGGTTACCCTAGGGAGGGGTTGACGATTGACAACCTCGACCAATTTCGGGCAGCTATCTGGGATGAAATTGGGAAAACTGCCGGATCTTTTCCCAGATTTGGCGAAGTTAAACTCTCGCGAGGGGCGTTCATTGTAGAATGCTTGGATTCTGACACTCGGGAATGGATGAACGTCCATGTACCGATGGTCAGTCAGGCTATGGGTGGGGCCGTGTTTAAAATCGTGGAACCCTCACAGCTTCAAAAGATGGTCAGGGTGGTTGCCTGGGTCCCAGGACCCTCTGTGAACCGGGCAAACATCCTAGACTATCTAGGGAAACAAAATCCCGGGATTAATACATCCTCCTGGAGGGTGTATTCGTGTGGCGGGGAGGGATCGGCTGCGACAAAGAAGGTCACAGGATGGACCCTCGCCTTAGGGGTGCCTGAGGACACTATTGCGGACCTCGAATCCCGGAATTTCCTTTTGTGCCTGGGGCTGGGCCGAATCACCCTTCGGGTGACGAAGCACAGCACTGGTGTGGGAAATGAAGGGATAGGCACCGATGAAGCGACATCGGAGAACGCGGGTCAGTCCTAAATGGCTGATCACGGGATCCACTGTTCGCAGATTAATTTGCATCACTGTAAAAGCGCAACGGCTATTTTAGCCAAGAGCTTGACAGCGATGCAGACAGCCATAGCCCTTATTCAAGAACCCTGGGTATACCGGGGGTCTATTAGGGGCCTTGACGGATGTGGTGAACTAGTCTGTTCACCGCAGGAATCAGTTCCAAGGGCATGCATAATCTATAAAGGATTAGAAGCATTCCCTTTGATGGGTTTCGGTACACGAGATTTGGCAGTAATTAGAGCCAAATATCGAGATCAAGTGGGAGATAGAAAAGAGATCATTTTGGCCTCTGCATATTTCCCAGGAGATGCAAGATCACCCCCACCAGCGGAGGTAACGAAGCTGGTGGAACATTGCTATAAAGAGGGACTACCTCTTATTTTGGGCTGTGATGCCAACGCACATCACACTGTGTGGGGTAGCACTGATACCAATGAAAGAGAGGAGATACTTTTAAATTTCTTAATTGACTCTGGGTTAGACATTCTGAACCAGGGGAATGAACCAACATTCGTAACCTCTAAAAGGAGGGAGGTGTTGG
This sequence comes from Ganaspis brasiliensis, assembly GCA_037103525.1. NCBI lineage: Eukaryota > Metazoa > Arthropoda > Insecta > Hymenoptera > Figitidae > Ganaspis > Ganaspis brasiliensis. The sequence continues at coordinate 2,782,427 of JAZKLR010000288.1, read as the reverse complement.
ACATTACGATCTGCTCGAGAACTGCTTGGGGGGCTGTGCATGACTGGAGAGTCTCGGAAGAGGACACTCTGTCAGATCACTGGCTCATATCATTCAGGCTGAAGGCAATAGATCGAGAACGTAAGTGGAGTCGTGACCCTAGGAGAACTGATTGGGCCTCCTTTAGGGAAGAACTTCAGGTATCCATGGCAAACTTCCCCATGTGTTACGGAAACGGAGAGGAATTGGAACTTGCAGCCGATTATCTGCAAAGGGCATTAATCTCTGCTTTCGAAAGAAACTGTACGCCTAAGAAAATCGAAACAGGTAAGAAGTCCAAGTGGTGGAACTCATCCCTGGAAGAACTTAGACGAACTGTAAGAAAGCTTTTTAATAAAGCAAAGAAACGAAGGATCCAACAAGCTAGACGAACTGTAAGAAAGCTTTTTAATAAAGCAAAGAAACGAAGGATCCAACAAGCCTGGGATTTATATGGCAAGACTCGAGGGTCCTTTAAGAATGAAGTTGAGAAGGCCAAGGCTTCTAGTTGGAGGAGTTTTTGCGAAGGGATCGAAAAGGTACCTGAAGCTGTAAGACTCCATAAAATCCTATCTAGGGATCCTATGGCCAAACTCAAATCTATCAGACTGCCAAATGGGCATTTTGCTCAAACAAAGGAGGAATGCTTGGAGCATCTGATGAAGGTAAACTTCCCAGACTTCAAAGAAATAGACGAAAACAATGGGAATCAAGGAGCCAATGTATTCGTCGGGAAAGTTGAAAACTTGCCTCAAAAATCGTCACTCCTGAAGGAGTAGATTGGGCTATTAGCTCTTTTGAACCCTTTAAGGCACCAGGGGGAGATGGTGTATATCCGGTCCTTCTTCAGAAGGGCTTAGAGCACATCAAAATTTCCCTGACCAAAATTATGAGGGCCTGTGTAGCTCTCGGTTACACACCCGAGATCTGGAAAAGGACTAAAGTGGTGTTTATTACAAAGGCCGGGCGAGCAGGTTACACTGCTGCCAAGGACTTTAGACCAATCAGTCTTACATCCTTTTTACTTAAGGCTCTGGAAAAACTGGTTGATAAGTACATTAGGCAGGAATGTCTAATTGACAAACCTCTTTATTCAGGCCAGCACGCTTACAGAGCGGGATTCTCTGTGGAAACTGCTCTGCAGGTGGCGGTCGGGAGAATTGAGGAAGAATTAAGCAACGGGGGATATGCAGTGTGCACCTTCCTAGACATAGAGGGGGCATTCCTAAGCACTTCATGTCAAGTTATATGTGAAAAGGCTAGGAACTGTGGAATACCTGAACCACTTATTAAGTGGGTAAGTTGTATGCTGCGGGGACGTTGCCTTGAGGCAGAATACGGGGAAGCAAAACTGAAAGGTTTTGTCTCTAACGGTTGCCCACAAGGAGGGGTATTACCCCTCCTACTGTGGTGCATGGTAGCAGATGGACTCCTAGTAGAGCCAGGGGTTTTTCACGCAAAGTTATGCGGACGATTTCGTGGTGATTTTGAGAGGTTTCTGCTTGGAGGTACTTCTGCAATTGATGCAGACAGCCCTAAGGATCGTGAGGAGATGGTGCGATCAAACTGGGCTGTCTGTTAATCCTCAGAAGACAAACTTAGTAATCTTCACTAAGAAATATAAGGTTCCGAAACTAAAAGGACCTGTATTTTATGGAAAAGAAATTGCGATTACTAGGTCGACTAAATATCTAGGAGTCATCCTGGATAGTAAGCTGAACTGGAATGAACATTTCGAGAATCAGCGCAATAAATTTTGTACTGCCTTTTAGATCTGCAGGAGGGCGATAGGATCATGCTGGGGGCTAAAGCCGAACATGGTATATTGGTTATACCAGATGGTTCTAAAACCCAGATTCCTGCACGCTGCAATAGTCTGGTGGCCCAGAACCAAATTAGCTACGGTTAAAGGTAAACTGGAAAGTCTTCAGGCTATGGTTTTTAGGGGAATTACTGGAGCTATGAAAACCACGCCAACTGCGGCGTTGGGATTTATGCTCTCAGAAGAACCTTTACACGTCTCAGTTGTTGCTAAAGCGGCGCTCACTATGAGCAGACTTAAAGCACAAAAGAGGTGGAAATCTTGGGGAATTCATACCAGATTCCCAGGTTCCATTCTATCCATTCCTGAAATTAATATGGAACAAGATAGAATGACAAAGAAAGTCAAATTTAAACCTTTATTCCAGGTCGTTATCCCTTCTAGAGAAGACTGGAAAAAGGGCTTTCCTCTTGGTGGGGACGTGTGGTACACGGACGGCTCCAAGATGAGTTGTGGTACGGGATCAGGTATCTACCGAAGTACTGGCTGCAATAGAGTGTCAATTTCATTGGAACACTTTGCTACAGTCTAGCAGGCTGAGGTTTGTGCAATCCTTTCTTGCGCACAAATGATCCTTGAAAAATAAACATTTGGCAGAAGGATAAGCATATGTGTGGATAGTCAGGCAGCTCTAGCAGCCTTGAAAAATCCAGTAGTCGAATCAAAACTGGTCTGGGAATGCCACAAGGCACTAGACGATCTAGGTTCGAGGAATAAGCTATCCTTGCTCTGGATACCTGGGCACTCAGGGATCAAAGGTAATGAAAGGGCGGATGCTCTAGCTAGAATAGCGTCGGAAACACCGATGATAGGACCAGAACCAGCTCTAGGCATTGTGCTGAGCGGTGTTAAGGGAACAATAAATCGATGGGTGCAAAGAAAGCATGAAGCCCATTGGGCGGGAACTGAGGTGGGAAGGCAAGCAAAGAACCTTTTGGGCTTGAAGCTCAATAGGAAACTTTCACAAGAACTTCTTGGTCTCGGTAGGGCCAGGGTGAAAACTCTGGTTCAACTGCTCACTGGGCACGGCTTTCTTAAGTACCACCAATTCAAAATTGGTAGAACAACATCATCAAGATGTAGGAAATGTGAGGGAGATGACGAAACATCAACCCACATACTATGCCAGTGCCCAGCTCTCGCTGAGGCTAGTCGGGTAAGCTGGGGATTAGCCTTTACCAATCCCGAGTATGTTACAAGCATACCCTTGAAAGAGATCCTGGACTTCTGGGAAAGGACAGGTCTCTGAATGGGGTGGGTTTGTTTGTTTAGAGCAAATGGTTGGGCGGGTACAATGGGTATTTACCAAAGTGTCCACTTCTCCTCGTGAGAACCCTCTGTGAAGCTCGGTTTAGATTAGATTAGATTAGATTAGAGATTTCAAAAACTTAAAGTTGGTTGAAAATCGAAGAAAATAATCGCAATTTAAAGAAAATAGTTAAAAATTAGAAGAAATAGTTGAAAATTGAAGAAAAAAATTTAAAGTTAAAGAAAATAATGGTGAATTAAAGAGAATAGTTGAAAAATCAAGAAAAATATTGTTAATTAAAAAAATCATTTAAAAAAGCAGAGAATTATTGAATATTGAAGAAGATAATTGCCAATTGGAAAAAATTCTAAACATGGCAAGATTATTAAATTGACAATTGACAGAAATAATTTTAAACAGAAAAAGATAAACATTAAATTAAAAAAAACTAAAAAAGAAAGAAAATGATAGAAATAATTCTAGAAACAATTAAAAGTTTAATTGCTTTTTAAAACATTAAACTGTATTAAAATTCGAAAAAAACACTTGCAAATTGAAAGAATAATTGAAAATGAAAAAAATAAGTATCAGTAAAAGAAAAAAATTGTGATTGCATACAAATAATGTAATTGAAGAATTTAAGAACTGAATTGAAATTTCAAGAAAATGATTAATAATTGAATACAGTCGTGAATTATCGAATATGAAAGAAAATAATTGAAAAAAGACGAAAATAAAGGACAATAGCAAAGAATTTCGATAAATTGCAACATTAAAAAATTCACATTTCAACAGAATAATCTTAAAAGTTAATAATGTAAATTTTTAGATTTAGAACAGAAATAACTAAGAATAAAAATTGAAAGAAAATTATTGTAGTAATTGTAGAAAAGAATTGTAAGTTTAATTAGATTATAAAAAATTGAACTGGATTGAAAATCTTTGAAAATAATTGCCTATTGAAGGAAACGGTAATACTGGAGTTAAGCGGCTTTTCCGAATTTTCAAGTTTTTAACTGAGCGATTTTTAAAGCCCGAGAATTCTCTAAAAATTTGTTTATTATATTTGTTTAATAAAAAATGTCCATTTTTCGATTGATGATTAGGAGATGATTTTGAAGGGTTGTTTTTGATGCTGAAGGGGATAAGGTAGATAGGAATACATTCAGAGCAATTTTTAAAGACACGGAATTCTCTCAAAATTTTTTTATTATATTTGTTTAATAAAAGTTGTCCATTTTTGTTGTCCTTTAAATTTGGTTCAAACCAATTTGAGATGTTCATTAAGCCAAGAACTTACTGGTGCTTTCGTACAAATGGCAGTAGAAAAGTATTTGGCATTGCAAATAATTAAATTATTGATAAGTTTAAATAAAATAACTTTATAATTAAATATTGTTATATATTATTTTTAAATGTTAATAAAAAATTTCAATTATTCAGAAAGAGGCCGTTTTAAATATCTTTCCCGGGCCGCTTTTAGTTCCTAATTCGGACCTGAATTAGAACGAGCAATACTAACTCCTAATGAGGTAAAGGAGAAGGAAGATGAAAAAGAAGGGTTTCAGAATCAATTTTAGCAGTCATTTCCCTAACCTTAGAGTGTCTTGACTGAAAGAACAGTTTTAAGCGGAACAAAATCAATGATGATCGATAACACAGCCCCACAAAAAAAAAATGTGTCATGTACTTTTGACCGGAATACCTTAGCCCTATGTATTTTGACGCGCTGAACACGAATCCGAAGTCCATTTTGCTCCATCACGTCAGGATTTTTTTCTAACCTCAAAAAACATGTCGGATTTTAAGAGGTAGGCGATTTTTTAAAAAAATTTATGGATTTACTTCAAACTTGGTATCTGGGGGTTTTTTGGGTCGCTGATTATGAATCTGAAGTTAGATTTTCAAAATTTAAAATGGCGGATCCAATATGGCGGACGAATTTTGAAAAAATTTGAAGATTTACTTCAAACTTGGTATCTGGGGGTTTTTTGGGTCGCTGATTACGAATCTGAAGTTAGATTTTCAAAATTCAAAATGGCGGATCCAATATGGCGGACGAATTTTTAAAAAATTTGAAGATTTACTTCAAACTTGGTATCTGGGGGTTTTTTGGGTCGCTGATTACGAATCTGAAGTTAGATTTTCAAAATTCAAAATGGCGGATCCAATATGGCGGACGAATTTTGAAAAAAATCGAATATTTACTTCAAACTTGGTATCTGGGGGTTTTTTGGGTCGCTGATTACGAATCCGAAGTTAAATTTTCTAAATCACACTACCTGGTACAACATCCCTTTTCAGCATCCAGCAAAAGTCGGCCATCATATTTACGCCCCACCTTCCTTGATAACGACGTTCCATTTCTTTAAGGTCTTAATGAAATCGCTCTCCCTGTTCCTCACTGTAGTCTCCTAAATTTTCGGGGAAGTACTTTAGATGTGATTCTAAGAAATGTATCTTCAAGCTCATCAAGCATCCTTGCTTTCCGAAGTTTGTTATCATATTATTTGCCCTTTCTTCCCAATTCTCGCTTTTGTTATTCCCCAGAAAATTTTCAACAGTTAGTTTAAAACTAATCCATGCATTTTTCTCAGTTTTACTCATGTTTCTGACAAATTTCTCATCTTTTAATAATTTTCGAATTTGTGGGCCATCAAAAACTCCCTCATTTAGTTTGGCATCAGAGACCTCAGCGAATTTTTGTTCTAGGTATTTAAAACATTTTCCATTTTTATCTAAACTCTTAACAAACTGTTTTGCTGCTCCTAGTTTAATGTGCAATGGTGGAAGCAATACCTTTGAGGGATGAATCAATGGCTTCTTAATGATATTTTTCGATCCTGGTTTAAAAGATTTTCTTTTTGGCCATTCCTTTTTTTTGTAATGATTCTTTCTATCTCTACTATCCCACAGACACAAAAAACAGGGCGTTTTTGTGAAACCTGCTTGTTGTCCAAGCATAATACTTAAGATCTTAAAATCCCCACAAATTTGCCAGTTATGTTCTTGATATTTTATTTTATCTAAAACTAGTTTTACAGATTCATAGCTTTCTTTAAGTTCTGTAGAATGAGCCATAGGAATCGAACCATAAATATTAGTATTATGAAGTAATACTGCTTTTAAACTTCTTTTAGAAGAGTCTATGAATAACCTCCAATCTTCATCTTTGTATACGCCAGGTTTTAATTGATCCATTAACCCATTAATGTCAGAACAATATACCAATCACTGCTTTTTGTCTTCTGTAAAATATTTTCTGAATTCCTTTTCCCTATCGCGATAAAAGGAAGATGTAGTTCCTTTCGATAGCATTTTTTTCTTCTTAAGAACTGATGCAAGATATTCTGCAACATCTTTTAGTAGTTTTAAATCTCTGATGAGATTGCTGAGTTCTTCTTGTGTGAACTTTTCAGGTATTTCTTTTTCCTGTTCACCAGTTGGAATGTAATAGTCATCTTTCTCATCAATACTCATGTCGTCATCTATATCACTAAATACATCTTCTACTTTTGAACAGTCGATTTCAAAATTTTTTGAAGAAGGTGTATCACAAAAAAATTCTGGTTTTGTTACAGTTGTCATATCAGCGTACAATATTTTTCCTTTATTCTTGTTATTATAACCTTCTACATTGGTCATGCCAAAGTAACAATCTTCTTGTTTCAATGGTTTTTTCCACAGCATTGGTTTTTTAAATTTAAAGTACTTATCCTCCTTAGTATTATTCCAACGAGTTAACATTATGTGACAGGATAAGCAAATTTTGTGTGGAACCCAATTTTCATTTTGATCGACTATCTCTAAATCAAAGCAATCTTTGTAAATTTGTCTAATATTGTCATTGATTGGTTTACAATTCTTTGGAACATCGAACTGTCCACATATATAACAAAATGCATCTGCATTGCTATTGCATATGTGTTTTGATCTTAATGCTTTAAAATTAATTTTTGAAGCATTTGAAGTTTTTGTGTTGTTTTGATTTTGAAAAGCCATGATTTATTGAATAACCCGCACGTTAGGGATCCTGGTCCGATCGCAGGCGAGTCCACCGTCCTAGGGGTGATAACTCTCATACCTCCCCAGGCCTAAGTATGAGAGCTTTCCGACTTTGACGAGGACAATGTCAACTCGTCGTCGGACACACTACGGTATCATCCTCACACCCTAACGCCCACCTGCAAGGCAGCGCTTACGCTGGCTTCGTTACTTCGATAAACAGGAAGCGAATCATTCTACACATCCCCTTTCGGGTCAGTTGTCATCGCCTACTACATTTATCGAAGCAGCAGGATTTAAATTGTGCCAAAGCTCAATAAGAACGTTAGACATAGAATGACAATGATATGTCCATCAGGAATAAGATGCAGAATTGAACAATGTACTTTCTTATTTGGCTTCTGCACCAAACATATCTAATCTGTTACCAAGGAATATTTTATGATAAAATTGTAATAGAAGTCATATTTGAAAATGTGAGAAACTCGCTTCGAAACCACACTCAGCAACTTAAAAACCTGAAGATACCAAATTTCATAAAAATTTCGAAAATATGACGTCAGATTCGCAATCAGCGACCCAAAAAACCCCCAGATACCAAGTTTGAAGTAAATCTTCAAATTTTTTCAAAATTCGTCCGCCATATTGGATCCGCCATTTTGAATTTTGAAAATCTAACTTCAGATTCGTAATCAGCGACCCAAAAAACCCCCAGATACCAAGTTTGAAGTAAATCCATAAATTTTTTTAAAAAATCGCCTACCTCTCAAAATTCGACATGTTTTTTGAGGTTAGAAAAAAATCCTGACGTGATGGAGCAAAATGGACTTCGGATTCGTGTTCAGCGCGTCAAAATACATAGGGCTAGGGTATTCCGGTCAAAAGTACATGACACTTTTTTTTTTTTGTGGGGCTGTGTAATCGTTTAAAATTTTCAGAAAAACTAAATAACATATTATTATTTGTAACACATAGCCCACACAGCATAAAATATTTTCTGAAACTTGCCTGGACCTTACGTTCCAAGTTTCGTAATATTCCAATAAATTTTCAAGCAACATTGGTGCAAGTAGTAAAATGTCTGCTTGTAAGGCAATATTGACACGAAACTTGAGAGAACATTTCATTGTAATATTCAGGCAATTTTCAACGTTAAATGATGCACACTGGTCGATCTTGGCTCCTATGGCCCGTAGGTCTGCGCAGTAGTTTTTAACCTCCTAGACATCTGCGGATGTCATATATGTCACAAAATTCTGATTGGCTGCATATAAAAAAAATTTTGAACTTTTTTTGAAATATTGCAGGAATCTTTTTTTGCAATATTTCCTGAACATTGCATTGCAATTTTCAGGGAATTTTCGGGATGAATATTGGGTCACATGCGGACATTTTTGTGCTTGCACCAATGTTGTCTGAACATTCATTTGAATATTCCGAAACTTAGAGTGTAAGGGTCAGGCAAGTTTCACGACATATTTTGTGCTGTATGGGAAGTTAATTTTACCTCATAGTTCTTGAGATATTATCGGCCTAAGTTTATAATTTTTCTCAATGTTTTTTATTGTTCCAATTGCCGACGTGAAAAACATTAACTTAAATAAAGCTGCTCATGAAACCGAGTCACTACTGCGATAAAAGCAGGTCTCGACTAGGCTCAATGTGGTCAAGTTTTGACAAAACCAATTCGCGTTGGTTAGTATTCTGGCCTCTGATTATTGCAAATAAATCATTAAAATGTCTAACTGAATAAATTTTTTTTGAAAAAAATGTGTAAAAACTTACATTATCACACGTTATTACGTGATCACAACAAAATTCCCCTAACAAGCCCAAAAGCATTTTCTCAACCTCTCCAATTTTGGTTGTCGCACTAGTTTTGGATAATTGTTTGAATCGAAAACAAAACTGGACAGGTCGCTATGTAATTTAATACTTTATTAATGCTTTTCAGCGATTTTTAGCAATTTTGTAATTATTAACTTATTAGGCCACTGTTTAATTAAATTTAACATATCTGATTTTTCGAATGACTTTTAACTGATGATTTTATCTCTCGAACTCTATTCTAATATGCCAACATATTTTTATAAGCGATTTCTATTGCTTTCAATTTTCTACAGAAATTTTATAGAAGAGAATTGAAGGCAATTGAAAAGTTAAATATAATATGGAAATAATAAGTGTTTGAATTTTTGTTGCTTTTAATGCGCGAGTAATATTTTCTGAATATTTACAACAAATTTAATTAATTAATAAATAAATAAAGGACAAGTTAGAAAACTGATTTTTAGGATTTGGAATTTAAAATACAATTTCAAATATACAATTTTTTATAGGAAAAATGTTAGGAAAAACGATAACTTAAAGATGAAATATGAAAGGACATTTTCATAAACTATTATAATTATTCAGAAAATCTTGAGGACATGGTAAAGTAATATTTTGGCACAGTCAGCTTATATTCAACATAAAGTAAATTTTTTTTCAACCGTCGATACAAGGTGACGAAATGCCGTATTAAGAAATAGTATAAATCTTACGTTAAAAGATTTATTCGCCCTAAAAAGGTCCGATTGTTTAAAGGAGAATTGAAATCCAGGTTCAATTCTGCGAGTCTCACTTTAACTTCATTAACGCGTCGCGAAATATTTAAAAACTTTTTTGACATCGACGAGACTACACTCACGACGGATGACACAAGACTAAACGGTTCCCGAGAACAGCAGCTGTTGTCCGTTAGAAGAGGAGTTAGTAACTGCTGATTAGCCGATGCGCACTCGATGTACCGAAGTCGAACGAATTAGTTTTTCTACTCACTGTGAAACATTCTAATTGGTTCTACTTCGGTACATCGAGTGCGCATCGGCCAATCGGCAATTACTAACCCTTCCTCGAACGGACAATGGCTACTGTTCTCGGGAACCGTTTACTCTTATCCCAAATAGCACCGAAGTTTCCAGGAAGCTAACCGGAAACTAACCGTGTTTAGTTTGTTAGCGTACACTGTTAGTTTCCTGTTAGCTTTATGTAAACTATAAAGGCCGTTCTACATGGGTGCCAAACTCAGCGTTGCGGCGATTTGTCGCCCTCCCACCATAGGTACCTTGACGCCTGAATTTGAGGATAGCGCGTAAGGGGAAATTCAGGAACTGGTCATCTGTCAAAGTTTGCAGTGCCGGCAAGCGCATATCTTTTTTTCTTGGTAGTCATAATAATTAATATTATTAATACATAGTGTAGCATAGTATATATATGTATATAGTAATAATAATAATTAATAACATTATTATTATTTTTTTTTAAATTTAAATAATTTTTTTTATTTTATTCTTGATATTATATTAATTATTTTAATTAAAAATAACAATAAATAATTCTATAAAATTATTTTATTTTATGAATGATACATTTAAAAAAAAAACATTCATCAAGTTTAATCCTCACTTTTGATTAAATCGATGATTTTATTAAAAAGTAATTTTTTTTCTTTTAATTTTCTAAATTCATTAATACTTCATTTATCGTATCATATAAGGGTTGTGTCATTTATTAAAACGTTTTCTTCATCGTCAATAATTGTGGGCAAGGTTAAATATAAATAAAACTACATCTAATATCTAATATCTAAATATATCTAGTTAGATCAGACATCACATCAGGTGATATCTATCTAGATATAGACAGATATAATAGTAGATCTAATTATATTTAAATATATTTTATAGCGAGTTTGCGCATGCCTTAACGGCCGTAGCACGTGCTTTGCCTCACTCGCTGGTTTTTTAACTCGTTTGTGGTTATTATTGTGATTTTTAATTACAATGTTTAGTTTTTTTATGTGAGAAGGAATACTGTGCAACATTTTACTAACTTTATTTATAATTTTCGGTGTTTTGGACTAAGTTTTCGTGCAAATTGTGTATTGTTCTTTTGCTATCTCTTCCCACCATTAAGGACAGTTTGAATTCGAATTCATCATGCCTTCTAAAATTGAAAAAATTTGTTTTTGGTGTAATAATTTGGTTGAGGAAAGAGCTGTACGATGTCCTGGCTGCAATACTCCTTATCATAAGGAATGTGCAACATTGGTTGAAAAGCTTACTAATGGTTTTTTCACGAAGTGCTGCAGGCCTCGTTCGCTATCTGCATCTGATATTAACCTCCAACCTACATCATCAAATATTCACATTCTAACCGCCGTGGAGGTGGCGGAAATCGTAAAAGAGGCCAATGTAAGTTTTAGTGCTCAGATTGCTGATTCTATTGCAACATCTATTAAAGATTCAATTACTTCCGCTGTCGGTACCCTAACCTCAAAAATTGAAGAAACATTATCCTTGCTAAAAATTACCGACACTAGAGTCAGTGACCTTACCAACAGAGTGGATTTGCTCGAGAGTTCATCTAAAAATTATGATGATCAACTGGCTGCTGTCCCGGATGCCAATTCATTGCTACGGTCCTGTTCAGTTGAAATCGAAGACAGAGAATCACGTAAGCAAAATCTTATGTTGTTTAAACTTACTGAACCTGATTCATCCTTAAGTCCTGATAAAATTGCTGATACTGATAATAATAATATCAAGGTTCTCCTTTCTGATTTTATTTCTCCGTCTGTTATCGATTCTCTAAAGATTAAAAGAGTTGGTTTATCTGCTCAGGATCGTGTCAAGCCGAGGCCTCTAATAATACAGTGTTCCTCTCACAATTCAGCGAAGGATATCCATGCGAGCTTTATGAAGCTCAAGAGGAATCCCGAACCTTTGGAGAAATTCAAAAAAATTTCTGTCACACCGGATCGTACAAGGCTGCAGTTAATGGAGATTTCAAAAATAACAAAGGAACTCAAATCTCGTCAATTGAAGGGAGAAAAAAATCTCAAATTAATTTATCGTCACGGCAATCCTCTTATCATCAAATTGAACAGTCCTCTAGTGAGTTCAATGTCATCGATACCAGAGAGCGCCAGTCTTCAGATTTGTCACAGCAATTAGTTTCACGAAATTCTTCCTTCTTTCTATATTCGTCACCGACTGTTATCTCTACTACCACCACCAATGAACGGGCACACACTGACGTGCTCCTGAATGAATGCTCGAGCTCTGTCAACGAATCTACCTCTCTCGCTTCATCTGACGTGAGTCATCATCATCGTTGTAAGTCTCGTAATGTGTATCGCAAATCTAATAAGGGTAACGTTTCTTTATTTTATCAAAAGGTTAGAGGTATGCGAACAAAGTTAAGTCTATTGAGAAGTTCTTTCTTTATTTTAACTTATGATATATTTGTATTGACTGAGACTTGGCTTAACGATCATATTGCTTCCTCTGAATTATGCTTTGATGGTTACGATGTCTTTAGATGTGACAGGAGTGCGTTATCTAGCTTGCGTTCTTTGGGTGGTGGGGTTTTGATTGCCTCTAACGCAAAATTGCGATGTTCTAGAATCTTTTCTTCCATTAATTCGATTGAGCATGTTCTCATTATTTTTCAACACTCATTATGGAAAGCAATTATTGGAGCTTTTTATATTCCGCCTAATAGTCCTTTACAACTTTACAATGACTTATGCCAGATTCTAGAACATGTTTATACTCTTTATCCGAATGCGAAATTTATAATATTGGGTGATTTTAATTTGCCGTTTGCGACGTGGAATAATAGTAACTCAGACTCAATCGTTTCTCACAATCTGCGTGCAACAAATGTTCAGCGTCAAATAGTGCAAATCTTTCGAGATACTCTAGATTATATTAATTTACACCAGGTCAATTTTATTTATAACTTTACTGGTTCTTTTCTTGATTTAATATTTTTAAACTTCAATGGATATGATGTTGAATTAGCTTCGGAAGAACTACTTCCAGTGGACAATTATCATCCGCCTTTATCTTTATGTTTCTCTTTTAAAAATAATAATAGTATTAATTTAAACTTTTTATCAAATTATGTTCGTTATGATTTTTTGAAGGCTAATATTAGTTACATTAACTCTTATTTATCTACAATTGACTGGACTTCTATTTTCTCTGATTTAAATGTTAATGATGCTGTGGAAATATTTTATTTTTATTTATATAATACTTTTAATTTATATGTTCCGCTTAAATCTGTACGTCATTGTAGTTTTCCTGTATGGTTTAATAGTGAACTGAGACGTTTAATACAAGACAAAAAAGTTGCTCATTTAAATTATAAAACTTCTAAAACAGAAACAAACTACGATGTATTTTCCTCTCTACGTCGAAAATGTAAATCTCTATCGACGCTATGCTATAATAACTATGTGAAAAAAACGAAAGACTGTCTAATCTCAAATCCAAATTATTTCTGGTCTTTTGTGAACAAGATTAAGAATGAATCTCGCTTTCCTGGTACCTTATTTTTGGATAATATGGTTGCCAATACTAACGAACAAATTGCTGAATTATTTGCAACTTATTTTAAATCGGTATATAACGACTTGACTTTTGATTTGAGTTTGATTAATGTTGGAAATGTCTCCATTGATTTGAATTTTATTTATATAACCAAAGAACAAATTAAAGATAAAATAGAAAAGAAGATTTCGACCTTACCGGTAAAGCGACATCTATTACTCGATGCCTATTACGCTCTTGGTTCGAGCTTTTAGTGGTAAATTTAAATTTAAATTCGATTGGTTTTTCGAATTTAAATTATACTTTAAAATTTTGTTCTAAAAAAATAAGCCGTGGAAGAGCACACCGTGCAACCGATAGGACTCGAACCCCTGCCAATGGATGCCTATCCGGGGACTTATACCCTATTAGTGCACCTTGCCAACACGACATGACTCTCCACTTTCTCATTCTTCCAGAACAAGCCTATACTGACGTCAAAGGCTATCTTTAATTTTAAGAAGGAAATTCCCGGTCGGTTTGTAATTGAAAAGAAGATCTCGACCTTACCGGTAAAGCGACATCTATTACTCGATGCCTATTACGCTCTTGGTTCGAGCTTTTGGTGGTAAATTTAAATTTAAATTCGATTGGTTTTTCGAATTTAAATTATACTTTCAAATTTTGTTCTGAAAAAATAAGCCGTGGAAGAGCACACCGTGCAACCGAGAGGACTCGAACCCCTGCCAATGGATGCCTATCCGGGGACTTATACCCTATTAGTGCACCTTGCCAACACGAGATGACTCTCCACTTTCTCATTCTTCCAGAACAAGCCCATACTGACGTCAAAGGCTATCTTTAATTTTAAGAATTAAATTCCCGGTCGGTTTGTAATTGAAAAGAAGATTTCGACCTTACCGGTAAAGCGACATCTATTACTCGATGCCTATTTTCAGAACAAAATTTTAAATTATAATTTAAATTCGAAAAACCAATCGAATTTAAATTTAAATTTACCACCAAAAGCTCGAACCAAGAGCATAATAGGCATCGAGTAATAGATGTCGCTTTACCGGTAAGGTCGAAATCTTCTTTTCAATTACAAACCGACCGGGAATTTCCTTCTTAAAATTAAAGATAAAATAAATAAATTGGATGTTAATATTGGTCCGGGTCCGGATGGTATTACAGCAGCTGTTGTTAAGTCTTGTTGTCTTTCTTTAATTGAGCCTTTGTATATACTGTATAATATGTCTCTTTCACAATGTATATTTCCTTCCATTAGGAAGCGGGCCACTATAACTCCAGTTTATAAAAAGAAGGATGATAGGAGCAATTTAAGGAACTATCGACCAATCTCAATTCTTAATGTCTTTTCAAAAATTTTTGAAAGTATTATTTTTGATACTCTATATAGTGCGGTTTCTAATTCCATAATTGATGAACAGCATGGTTTTGTAAGGGGTCGATCTATTAATACCAATCTGTGTATTTTCACCGAGATTCTAACTTCTTCTCTGGGTGGTGGTGCGCAGGTTGATGCAATATATACTGACCTTTCCAAGGCTTTTGACAGCGTGAATCATAAAATATTGTTGACTAAACTTAAGCTTATGGGTATCAGCTTTAATCTTCTTGACTGGTTTAATAGTTATTTGCTAAACAGACCTCAGTCTGTTAAGGTCGGTGCTTCCTATTCTAGTGAATTTTTTGCGACTTCGGGAGTTCCCCAGGGTTCTAATCTTGGCCCACTTTTATTTTTGTTGTTTATCAATGACGTTAAAACAGTTTTTAAATATGTGCTTTTTCTGATTTATGCTGAAGATATAAAAATTTTCCGTATTATACGCGATTTATGTGATTGTTTATCTTTACAAAATGACTTAAATAACTTTAATGTATGGTGTAATATTAATGGTTTAACGCTTAACATTTCGAAATGCTCTTGTATAACATTTTCAAGAAAATCTAAAATACATTATTTCAACTACCAACTAAATAATGTGATTCTTGATCGTGTCTCTGAGATCCGTGATCTCGGTATTTTACTCTGCCATGACTTATCCTACAACTCACACATAACAGCAACTGTAAATAGGGCGATTAGAGCCCTTGGATTCATAAAACGTAACTCAGTCCATTTCAAAAGTCTTGCCACTCTTAAAGTTCTTTACTTTGCTTTTGTTAGACCTATCTTAGAGTTTGGTTCTGTTGTATGGTGCCCATATCCCAATTTACACATTCTGAGACTCGAGCGTGTCAAAAATCGCTTTTTGCGCTATGCCGCTCATCAATTGCATGTTGAATTCGATTTTTATGCTCATGACTATACTGATTTGAGAGGTAGACTAAGTGTACCTACCCTGGAAGCGAGATTCTTATATGCGGATTTGTTGTTTTTTTATAAGGTGATTAATGGCTTTGTTTCTTGCCCTACGGTTTTGACATTTGTAAACTTCTCAGCACCACAAAGGTCACTGCGTAAAGTCTTACCTTTTTATGTTCCCTTAAGGAAATCTAACTTTGCAAAAAGTTCGATATTTATGAGACTTAATGCTAAGGGCAATCTCTACAGTTACACTTTAGACTTTTTTGGCAACAAACTTGCCCTTTTCGTTAAGTCATTGAGAAACGTATTGTTTCACGAAACACAGTAGTATTATTATAATTATGTTTCTGATCTCTGAACTTTCTGTAAATTTCTTGTAAATAAGTATAAACAAGTATGCACCTCATAATCAATATTGTAATTTGCGGCCTATTACTTTATATGTTATTATCAATTTTTAGAATTTAGTACATACTATCTTAATGGGTTTCTTACCCGTGTATATTCTTAAATAAAATAAAATAAAAATATATACATGTTCAATAATTGATTATATCTGATTATATCTGAATAGATCAAATCATATATCATTAGATCTGAAATGTATCTGATTATATCTATACAATATATCTGAATATATCTGTAACAAATATAATTACATCTAAACCCCTTTTTTCCCGGAAAAAAAATCTTTCTCGATATTGACGAGGCTGATGATGATTTATATATTAACGACGATGAAAAAAACGTTTTAATAAATGACACAACCCTTATAGGATACGAAAAATTAATTATTAATGAATTTAGAAAATTAAAAGAAAAAAAAATTACTTAAATTTAATAAAATCATCGATTTAATCAAAAGTGAGGATTAAACTTGATGAATGTTTTTTTTTAAATGTATCATTCATAAAATAAAATAATTTTATAGAATTATTTATTGTTATTTTTAATTAAAATAATTAATATAATATCAAGAATAAAATAAAAAAAATTGTTTAAATTTAAAAAAAAAATAATAATAATGTTATTAATTATTATTATTACTATATACATATATATACTATGCTACACTATATATTAATAATATTAATTATTATGACTACCAAGAAAAAAAAATGCGCTTGTCGGCCCTGCAAACTTTGACAGATGACCAGTTCTTGAATTTCCCCTTAAGCGCTATCCTCAAATTCAGGCGACAAGGTACCTATGGTGGGAGGGCGACAAATCGCCGCAACGCTGAGTTTAGCGCCCATGTAGAACGGCCTTTAATGTCCTCCGCTTTATAGTTCCGATGTTAGCTTCCGGAAAGTTAGAAAAGTAAATTTTCTGAAAGTTATTTTTGGTAAGTTTACACAAAATTTCTATGATAAATTAAAAAATCTATTTACATGAGCAGTTGTTTTTTACTGTTTTCTATGGCAGCTAGGGCTGCGCAGAACTTTTGAATAACCTTTCTCACGGTCAAGATATGCATATAGTATGCATCCATAACTTTCTGGAAGCTAACGTCGGAAACTATAAAGAGGAGGACATTTATAGTTTCCATGCGATGCTAACAGGAAACTAAAGTGCTAGCTAACGAACTTAACACGGTTAGTTTCCTGTTAGCTTCCTGGAAACTTCGGTGCTATTTGGGTTGTCATTCGTCATGAGTGTAGTGTCGTTGCTGTCAAAAAAGTTTTTAATAATTTCGGGACGCGTTAATGAAGTTAAAGTCAGACTCGCAGAATTGAACCTGGATTTCAATTCTCCTTGAAACAATCGAAACTTTTCAGGGCAAATAAATCTTTTAACCTAAGATTTATACTATTTTTTAAAACAAATAGTATATTTATTTTCTTGACGTTATTTCCTTGACGTCGCGTAGCAAAATAACGTCAAGTATTCTTAACGTTATTTGTACAGGGCGTCCTTTTTCCTGTAATACATTTTCTATTATGCATTTCCTGTCATACATTTCCTGTCAGCGCGAAAAAATGACAGGAAAAGTATGACGGGAAATTCATGACAGGCCTATCATAATTTTCTTGTCATACTTTTTCGTAAGGGTGGTTATATATTATATGGATGACCGTCTTCGTGATATCGCTACAGCCAGATGTTTTTTACTGAAATTTGAAATACTCTCAAATAAAAAGAAATATTAAGGCCGAAGACTTGATAGTATACGAAACAGTTGAGAAGTACACCAAAAAAAATAGTTTTGGAATGAGAGGATCTTCTCAGTTTGAGAGGATTCCGCCTATTTTTTTAGAGGAATCCGCATCAAAATGAGAGGGACCTTTCATTCTAAAATATTTTTTTTTTCGGTGTAAGCGGACAAAAGTGGATAAGTTCATTTTTCAAAAAATTGAGATACAGTAGAACCTCGATAACTCGAATTTCAAGGAGAACGCTAAAAACTTGGAGTTAATAAGTTTTCAACTTAACGAGGATTTTGAGATATAAAGGTTTTATTAAACACACCCAAGCAGCACGTAATATTACATGAATATCACAGTGACATCATATTGTAATATTCGTAACAGGGAATTAGGTAAGCTGATATGTTTATACTAAATTAGGTGTACATAGTTACATACAAATCAACATGCTGTTATTTACCAAGTTTCTATAAAATAATAGCTAAATAGTTATTTGTGTATTAATAGTTATTTGTGATTAAAAGTAGGATTCTCCTCCTTTTAATCTCTAGAACTCTAAGAACAGACTTTTTAGTAGATTTCTTGACGCAAGGTGTTATATAAAATAATAAGCTGTACATCCAGATGCAATTATGTAAAATAACAAATTTCAATTTCGTAATAAAAAAATATAATATTTTAAATTAAACTCCGATAAATTTTAAGGCAAGTTAATTTAAATTTTTTATCTTGAATTTATTATTGAGTTTTATTCTCAGAAAAACACTCTTTCATTACTAGATTTTGCGTCACAGTTAAAAAAATGTTAAAATAAACTTGAATTTATAACTGAATAATTAAATTTAATTCAATTATTCTACATGTAAAAGATTGTTTTATCTGAAATAATAATTAAATACTTTATTATCACAAAAGAAAAGTATTGTGTTTCAAGATTACTTGAAAAAAGTAATCTTTATTATGTATTATAATGTAAGGTTACGTTTTATTATTTTGACTTAATCAATTTGTAATACATGACAACAAAATAACTTAGTAGAATATCACTACTAATTCATTTAGCAAAGGAATATGACTATTTTTTTTTTTTTTGTAGAAAGAGATGAAATAACTAATTCAGCAGTCAAAACTGACGCTACTAATTCCATTAGCCAAATTTTGACTAATTCAAATTTAGAGAGTACTCCTGATGAATGTCTGGAGGTCTGGAACTGAGGAGTAAGCGGCCAAAGGTTGATAAGTCAATTTTTTGTTGTTTTGAGAAAATTTAATAAATGCAGTTTTTCACTTAACCTTTAAAATTAATTACAAATTAGAAAAGCAATATAGAAATTGTGTTTGGATTTCAGACCTCTTAATATCAATTAAAGTTAATTATATAAAAACAATATTTTAGTTTTAATAATTCTTTCTATTAAAAAAAAATTAAAATTGCAATTTATATTGGTTTGCGTCTACGGTTTTTAAAGTCGAAATTCTTTATACAAAATTTTTTTTTCTTTAATTTAACTGTGACAGATTAGTTTGTAATGTCTTAAATATGTCAAATTTGTATTGGTAGAACCTCGAAAACTTGAAACTCGTTAAGGGTGTTGGAAGGACAAAATATGCAGGCGTTCTCAAAAACACTTCCCCCGCCCGCCCACACCCCTTTCCCATAAATATCCTCTTTAACCTTTTTCTTCAAACAAACTGTATACTTTTTCGACAAAAGAATATAATGGAAGGGATTCGCGGGAAATGAGGAATCAGAAAATCACTTTGATTTTTTATTTCATCCTTTCCTGACTCGATAAAAAGTCGAGAACGGTGAGAAAATCCTGACGTGAGTTGACAAACACTTATCTCTATTCACCTGAAAACTGCACTTTGACAATTTTTTTTAAAAAAACTGTACACTTTTCCGACAAAAGAATATAATAGAAGGGATTTGTGGAAAAGAAGGAATCTGAAAATAACTTCGATTTGTTATTTAATTCTTTCCTAACTCGATAAAAAGTCGAGAACGGTGAGAAAATCCTGACGTGAGCTGTCAAACACTTGTCTCTATTTACCTGAACACTGTATTTTGACAATTTTTTTCGCGAAAGCTATACACTTTACCGTCGAAAGAAAATGATAGAAGGGGTCTACGAAAAATAAGGAACCTGAAAATAACTTTCCTTTTTGGTTTTATTATTTCCTGACGCGATGAAAAGTCGAGAGCAGTGAAGAATTTTGACGTTTTCAGTATCAAAATGTCTGACACCAGCCCTGGAACATGGCGCCGCCCTAGTGGCGAATAATCTTATTATCTTATGTTATAAGGCTGGTGGCTGGTGTCTGACATTTTGATACTGAAAACGTCAAAATTTTTCACCGCTCTCGACTTTTCATCGCGTCAGGAAATAATAAAACAAAGAAGGAAAGTTCTTTTTAGGTTCCTTATTTCCCGTAGACCCCTTCTATCATTTTCTTTCGACGGTAAAGTGTATAGCTTTCGTGAAAAAAATTGTTAAAATACAGTGTTCAGGTAAATAGAGACAAGTGTTTGACATCTCACGTCAGGATTTTCTCACCGTTCTCGACTTTTTATCGAGTCAGGAAAGAATTAAATAACAAATCGAAATTATTTTCAGATTCCTTCTTTTCCACAAATCCCTTCTATTATATTCTTTTGTCGGAAAAGTGTACAGTTTTTTTAAAAAAAATTGTCAAAGTGCAGTTTTCAGGTGAATAGAGATAAGTGTTTGTCAACTCACGTCAGGATTTTCTCACCGTTCTCGACTTTTTATCGAGTCAGGAAAGGATGAAATAAAAAATCAAAGTGATTTTCTGATTCCTCATTTCCCGCGAATCCCTTCTATTATATTCTTTTGTCGAAAAAGTATACAGTTTGTTTGAAGAAAAAGGTTAAAGAGGATATTTATGGGAAAGGGGTGTGGGGCGGGCGGGGGAAGTGTTTTTGAGAACGCCTGCATATTTTGTCCTTCCAACACCCTTAAGTCGAATTCCCAGGTGCAGGTTCAGGGGGGTGGGGTCAAGGGGGTCATGACCCCCCTAGAAGTATTAAATTTATATGAAAGTGAAAGAGATAGCGCTATAGTGTTATCTCTTTCTCTCTCATATGTAACCTCCCCAAAAACCTTGTCTTTTGTTTTTAACCTTACATTTGCATTAATTAATAAATTACCGATTTTAAAATTAAAAAATGAAAGATTGTATTATTTTACTAATTGCAATTTATTAGTAAAACACATTGCAAACTAATTATCTATAATTGATAGTGTTACTTTATATGTGGTCTGTAGGAAGAATGTCTTCAAATTTCTTATAAAGCCCTACAACAGGCGTTGCGTAGGTAGTTGGTTCCCTGCTGATAGGATATACCTAAAATATATCCAAAATATGCCTGGTACGACATTTTTTAGTCATTTTTACTCTAACAATGCCAGGTACCACTTTTTGCTCCGAGTAGGTAGTCCCTTTAAATTTCGGAAATACTTATTTAAGTTTTAATAGGATCATAAATGCGTTGAACTGGAATATATGAATGCCTACCAGGATATTTTTTTCATTTCTGGCTTCGGTAACCCAAAAGTTTTATGACTCAAAAATTTTGCAATTTGCAAATTTGAAATTGTAAATTAAAAAATTATAAATCTTTCGTTTTTCACGATTATAATTATCTAAAAATTTTCTTAAAGTGAATAAAATTAAATGACAATCAATTATTATAAATATTGTTATTTTTTATAAAAATAACATCGGGGGAAAAAATTAGATATACATAATCGTTAAAAGACGTAGAATACAAATTCTCAATTTATAAAATTATAATTACAAAATTAGAGAAATTTTTATTTCTGATTTTTAATCCATTCCAGATGTTTGAAAGTTTTACGACATAGCTCGTCCCTTTTTCGAAATCTCAAATGCGAAAAATGTACTGGTAAAAAATATTTATTTCTTAATAAATAAAATTTTTCTAATTTTTAAGTTAGAACTTCAGTTTTTTCAAATTTAAAATCTGTAATTTCTGACAATTACAGAGATGTAAAATTTTTGGTAAAAACCTTACAATTAAAAGAATAGTAGCGTAACTCGTAAACAGTAGAAGATATTAAAAATCTGATATCATTTTTGAATTTTGTTTCAAGAGAATATATCTTATTCATATAAACATATAAATAACTATAATTTATTGAAAGACGAGTCTAATTTTGCAATAAATAATATAAATAATTTAGAATTGAAAAAAGGACTGTAAAAGAACCTTTCATTTTATGAGAGGGTAAAAGCATAATAACATTCTTTAGGGTTTAGAATATACGGTCATAAATAGCCATAAATTAACCTTTTGATCCCTTTTTCGTTGGACATTTTCTAAGCACGGAATCATTCAAATCGTACCTCAAAAATGACTGAATTCATTTAGTCATTTTAGCCAGTCATTTTTTAGGTATTTCCTATCGGCAGGGTAGGGCTGCGGACTGTTGGTGTTAGGGTCGTGCGTTCAATCCCCAGCGAAAGGGGATTTTTCTGTTAGGTATAGGTGATTATTAGTTATAAGAAGTTAAGGAGCGTAATACTAGTACTGTTTGTAGGCTTCCAAATTTATTTTTTTACTTTTTTTAATTTAATTACAGTTTGGGAACAGTTTATCAACATTAGTTTGATGCAATTCCACGACGATGTTTTAAACGATTAATAGTTACAGTCTACAAATTCATTTAGTACTTAAAGCTACAAATTCATTTAGTTACACATTTGTTAGTGAT
Organism: Ganaspis brasiliensis; assembly: GCA_037103525.1. Lineage (NCBI taxonomy): Eukaryota > Metazoa > Arthropoda > Insecta > Hymenoptera > Figitidae > Ganaspis > Ganaspis brasiliensis. Next base: position 2,759,732 of record JAZKLR010000288.1, on the reverse strand, counting down.
TGAATTAGTACCTGCTGACTAATTCACAGTCAACGAATCCGCCCTATTTGAATTAGTCATTAATGACTGAGAATTAGTCATTTTTGACTAATTCAGATTTAGAGAGTAGAGGGTTTAAACCGATGTAAATTCAGGCTGAATAAGATAAATTACCGATTTTTTTTATTTTAAAATTATTTTTGTACTATTAAAGTCAATACATACCCTTACAAAAAAGTAGTACTGGATTCAGTACTGGGAAACCAGTAGGGGAGACCGGGCCTAGTTGGGTCAGGGGTAGATTGGGTCATTGCGGTTAACTCAAATGTTATTAGTCGAATTAATTCCTTTCTACACAAAAATTATATCACATAGTGAGGTGCAAGTTTGTGCAAAGTTTCATTATTATATCATCATTTATGTGGAGTAAATGTAAGAAAAACTAATTTTGATACTCCAAAGTAAATTTTTACCCACTTGGTTTTTTTGTTATATCTTCCTGAGTAATAGTTTGAGAAATAGTTTAATTATCAAATTTTGATATTTGAATACTTCCTTTTAAAGAACAATAAGGAGATTTTAATTTATATTTGCAGTATTGATAGAAAAAATAAAATATTTGAAAAACACAGGCAGGGTCAGTGGGGTCGTTTTGACCGGGGTTAGTTGGGTCGCCCAAATGCATGAGGAATCTACTATATACTTATACTACATAAATAAACTACATTAATTTAATTAAATTTCACTATCAGTAATTTATTTCAATCATTTACCACTAATGATAATACTTTTTAGCAATTAGGAATTAAAAAATACGTTTTTTCAATATGAGCAATTTTTTTATTTTATAATCTTATACTTTCACTGTTCTAATTTAAATATATTTATTTTTCAATTCCTTTTATTATAAAATAACTCTAAAAACTAAGTTTATTATAAAAAGAAATGTTTTAACATTTAAACAGTAACATTTTAATCATGACCCAATATGCCCCGGGCCGGGGCGGGTTGGGTCACTTTGCATTTCCCCAAAAACAATGTTCCCCCAAAAAAACTAAAAGTAGTAACGGGACTTTTTTTTTTTAAATGAAAGCTGAAATATCAGAGCAGGTTTTCTGTACGATAAGGTTTTCATAAATTGGATATTAACGAAGTTAAACAACGAAGAATGAAAAATGACCCAACCAGCCCCGGTCTCCCCTACTTTTTTCGCGCAATATCATTTTTGAAGCACAATAACACATTTTTATTTAGATTTCATTGGAACTGTGATTTTGCGATCAATGTATTCCTCTCTATTAAATTTACAACGAAAATCTACTGCGCAGCCGTAGGACCCACAGAAACTTAGTGCGCAACGTGAACAAATTTTAAACAGTGCATGGCAAAAAAATACTGGTTTTCCAGTACTGAGTCCAGTACTGAATCCAGTACTTCTTTTTTGTAAGGGTATTTATTCGAACGTTATTGAATATGCTGTTTGTTACAGCTAACAAATATGAAATTGATTTAATAGCATTTTTTCTCAGTGTGAGTTTTATAATAATAAACAATAATAACAAATGATTAGAGTAGTGGCAATAAAAGTGTTGTTAAAGTCAATTAAAAGCATTAGAAATTATTTCCATGTCCTCCAACTTTTCAATTGTCTTCAATTCGCTTCTTGAAATTTTCTGTAGTCAAACTTTCTTATTTCTTGGGTTTCATAATGAAACCTAAAAAAATGGAAGAATCGCGCATGGAAAATAATTCAGAATCTGAATTGTTTTCTTCTATTTCCCACTTTTTACCGGGTGTGGTGCGGGTTGTACCGAGGTAGGGGTCGATATTGCCGATCGCTTTTATTATGTAATGTTTAATGGTAATAATTAATTTTAAACATGAAAATAATAAAAATTTATCATTTATAATACCTGTATTTGTTTTTTAAGTACCCCCACAGCACCGAAAATTTCCTGAAAATTTATTAAAGATTTATTTGCAAACTTCGGAATATTTAAGTGCAAAGCTTAGTGAAAATTGTGTAAAGATTTAAATGTCCCGATTAAATAAATGTTTAGCGTAAAAGTTGACTGAAGATTTAAATTAAATTTTCGTGAAACTTTCGTCGCGAAAGTTTCCTGAACATTTAAATTACATTTTCGTGGAATTTTCGTCGCGAATGTTTCCTGAACATTTAAATTACATTTTCGTGAAATGTTCGTCGTAAAAGTTGACTGAAGATTTAAATTAAATTTTCGTGAAATGTTTGTCGCAAAAGTTCATTCAACATTTAAACTGAATTTTTGTGAAATGTTTGTCGCAAAAGTGGATTGAACATTTAAGTGAATATTTGATAAATGTTGAGCGGAAAGTTGACCGAATAAAAAAAATTATATTGAATAGAAGGGGGACAAGTAAATTAAACAGTAATTAAATTAATATAAACACAATTATTGAATAAAATTTTGAAGATTCTGTAACGTTTTACAAATCCTTAATCTAATACAATCTTTCAACTCACAATTTCCTGTGTGTTGCATTTCTTTTGTTTTGTTACTGAAAATTAAAACTAAAATGAATGTTAAATAATAATATTCAATAAATGTGTTTATATTAATGTAATTACTGTTTTACTTACGTGTTCCCCTTCTATTTAATATAATTTTTTTTAGTCGGTCAACTTTCCGCTCAACATTTAGCAAATATTCACTTAAATGTTCAATCCACTTTTGCGACAAACATTTCACAAAAATTCAGTTTAAATATTGAATCAACTTTTGGGACAAACATTTCACGAAAATTTAATTTAAATGTTGAATCAACTTTTGCGACAAACATTTCACGAAAATTTAATTTAAATCTTCAGTCAACTTTTACGCTAAACATTTATTTAATCGGGACATTTAAATCTTTACACAATTTTCACTAAGCTTTGCACCTAAATATTCCGAAGTTTGCAAATAAATCTTTAATAAAATTTCAGGAAATTTGCGGTGCTGTGGGGGTAATATAAACATTTAAAGTTTTATTGAGCAAACAATCATATATAAAAAAATATCAATAACGTTTCTTCCAAAAGCATGAAAATAATTTATTCAAAAGCATATTTTTTAAAATAAACAATTTTAGATATCTATGTATAATTTATATTTAATATAATTATTATTCAATGTATATTGCAATATATATTATATTATATAATATATACAGTAAAACTCACGTATATCGGATTTCAAGGGACCGAGAAAATTTTCCGATATAAGCGAGAATCCGATTTATCCGGGTAAAAATACATGATATATAAATTCAAGGGACCGGCAAAAATATATGATGTAGGCGGGAATCCAATATATGCGAGTCCGATATACGTGGGTTCTACTGTATATATATTATATTATATTATATAATATATATATAGGTATACACGCAGAAAAATGGTTGGCTACTGCATCCACTTTTTATTGGATGAGAGCAAAATTGTTGTAACAACTATCTAAAATGATAATTGAACTAACGCAGTTGGACACAACAACAATTTAAAAATGATACCAGCTATTGGTTGTTACATCCCTTTAGTTGGTTCTGCCATCCAATTGTGTTGGACAGAACAGCTGATTCAATTGGCGAGTGCCCTACGAGCAGTCTGCGCCTGCGCAAAGCTGTTCTTTTAAAAGTTTGAGGTTAAATTATACAAACACCGCAAATTTTTTAACTCAAGCACTTTTTTTACTTATATGATTCTTTTAGGAAACTACTGTTATTGAAAATTAGATTTTGACGCAATATATCACATACTTTATAAATTACAAATTATAAAATGATAAATATGAGTATTTTATACGATTAAAACAAATATAAAATTTGAAATGAAATGCATATAAAATGCATATAAAAAACCGGACCTTTAAATTAAATCTATAAGATTTAATCGACCAAAAAGGGTGATTTTCAAACTTGAAAAATGACTATTTTCTGACGTAACTTTTCAAAGCCAAAAAATATTTGTAAATTTTTTTGACACAACCTGGTTGCTTTTTCTTTAATTGTTTATGTATTTGAACCAAATTGCAAAAAACCGGGCGTTTAAATCAAATCCACAAAATTCATTTGACCAAAAAGAGTTTTTTTCAAACATGAAATAGGACAATGTCTGACAACTCTTTTCTTTAACGAAAAATATTTTTAAACTTTTATGGTATCTGCTGGCTGCCTTTATTTTATTTTTATATAAATTGGAACCGAATTACAAAAAACCTTGCTTTTATATCAAATGTATAAGATAGTATCAACCAAAATCTTTCTATTAAAACATGAAAAACGTGTATGTATTTTCTAGTTTCTTTTTTGCCTGAAAAACCAAATTCCTCTGTGTAAATTTTTACAAATGGTTTCGCTTTTTTAAAATTCCCAAAATTTATTTATTAAAATTTTTAAAATGAATGTTAGTATTCATTATTTAACAAATTGTTTTATGTACATTTTTTCTAATTTTTTTTGTATTTTCTTTTTATTATTTTCGAAACATTTTTTGTCTTTTAACTTTATTTTATTTCTTTTTGTTAATGATTTTTTTTAATTTCATATTTTTAACTGGTATTTTTCGATTTTCTATTAGAAGTTTGATAGTTGAATTTAAAAATGTTGGACGTTTAATTAATTTTAAAATGAATTTTGAGAATAAAGATTTACTCAATTGACCTATCTCAAAAAGTTTATTTTTTACTCTTTGTTTAAAAAATTGATACTGTATAAAAAAAGTTTTAACTGTTTTTCTGGTTTCTCACATGTTGTAAAGAAATTATGAGGTTAGTATATAAACTTTGGAGCAAAGTCCCTTTGATATGTATTGTATTTGCGTTGCGTTGCGTTGCGTCGGTAAAAGCGAGTTGTTTGTTAGGTTAGGTAGATATGCGTTAATATATATAAGTTCAGTTGGGGAGTTCCGTTTGATATTTCATCGAGAGTGAATGTATCCACGTCTCGCTTAATTATAAAGTATACGAAGATTCTTAAAATGCGAGAATAAAACTCGCTAACTTTGGTTATTTAAATGATTTATTTAAGTGTTTGAATACATATAGTTACTTAAAAACCTAAAAAATCTCAAATTCGAAGAAAATCCAATTCACAAGATCACGACTTGTACTTCGGTTGGTGGTTGTAATTTAACATATATAATCTATCAGATGCCACTTCTTTTAGTTCGCTTCAAAAAAGGTGGAGCTTTATTCTTTTAAAGGGTATAATGTGATTGGTCCTTCTTATAGGTTTTTCTATTTCCATTCTCTTATTTGGAAATATCCACCAATAAGAATGAAAGTTGAATTTGCTTAGAAAGTTTAAAATTTAGAAAACCTGGGCGTCATGGGGGCGTGTCACATCTGCAAGTAGTGGGGTTCATCAGCTAACATTTAATTGGTCGACAGGGTTTTATGAAACTACGTTTCAGTATGAGAGTTGGGAATTTTGTTTTATATATTCAGCTTTCTATTTTAGATTAACAAAAAACTATTATTATAAAATTATTATTATTATTATTATTATTAAAAAACTTTTTTTTTTTTTTTAAGTCCAACACTGGAAAAAAAATTTCCCCAGGGTTAAGAGAAATATGTTATTTGTGTTGCCTACTTTGAAAAATGTAATATGTGAGTTGAATTTTTTTATTGCTCATTCATATTTCTTTTTGATAATTTTTTTTTCTGTAACTATTGTATTTCTGTGAATTAGTAGTTCTTTTCCCACTGCAGAATAAGGTGCAAAAATAATTTCTGTTTTTTTTTTGTTTTGTAACGATTACGTATCTGGTAGGGTATATTACGTATAATATATGTTAGATTGAAAATTCAAAATATGTGTGAGTAAATGTGTCAGGTATTATCGTAATACACATTTTTTATTACATAGTTCTTTGTCGACATGGATTCTTTTCAAACAATAATGCAAACAATTAAAAAAAAATTTTTTAATCCCATTTTCTTAGAAAAACATGAATTTTTTCTATACCATTAAAAAATAGCTGGATGACTTTAGGATGATACGACCCAATTATTTTGTTTTGAGTGACCGTTCTTACACTGAGAAAAATTATTCGTCGTTAATATAATCAGAAAAAAGTGGTTGGCAATAAGTAGTTATTGAGCATACATAAAACTGTCTGTGTACCTAAGTTTATTGGTTACAATAACCTACAATGAAGTTGTAATAACTTTATTTTATCTCATCCCGAAACGATAAGAAAGATTGTACTTTCGGTGCGTGTGTTAGAAAAATATATTTATATAAATATATAATATAAATATTGTTATAAAAATAATATTATATTTATTATTTATAACTGATTATTTATTGAATTTTTTTTGTATTAATTTTATCAATGAATAAACTATATTCAATGTAAATAAGTCTCTATTCATAAATTTAAAAAATTCTCTTTAATTTCAATGTTTAACCATTTTTATTTTACATTCTGCAAAATATGATCAAAAGTCTTATAAAATATATATCTTTTTCGTTTTTCAAAACAATTTTATATACATTTTTTATTGAGTAAAGTTACATTAATAAAATTTAATTTAGTGTTTATTTAGTCTCTATGAGATTTTTTGGTTTGTTTTAAAGTAATTTTTATATTTACACTAAAAGAAAATTATAGTAATGGGTAACAAAATGATGTTCACGGTAACCATATTTCATGTTACATCTACGGGCAGCTATCTAGATGGTAACAGTTAGTATGGGGGTACAATAACGCCCACACAGCACCAGAAATTCCCTGAATTTCCCCTGAATATTGGTCCACATTTCCTGAATATTCGAACCTAATATTCAGGGAAGTTTCGTGGAAGCATCAAAATGTCCGCCATAAAGAATATTGGACGCTAAATTTCCCTGAAAATGTATTTCTAATTTTCAGGGTATTTCCGCATCTAATATTCCTTCAATATTCACAGTATTCGTAAATCTTCTGTACATGATGCGCAATGGTCAAACTTGGTTTCTGTGACACTTACGGCTGCGCAGTAGTTTTTAATGTTCTAGAATCCTACGGGTGCCAAATATGACATACAATTTTTATCAATTACCAGATCAAAAAAAATTTTGGAAATTTTTTTTAACTTTCCCTGAATATTCTAGGAATATTAGATGCGGAAATTCCCTGAAAATTAGAAATACATTTTCAGGGAAATTTAGCGTCCAATTTTCTTTATGGCGGACATTTTGATGCTTCCACGAAACTTCCCTGAATATTAGGTTCGAATATTCGGGAAATGTGGACCAATATTCAGGGGAAATTCTGGGAATTTCTAGTGCTGTGTGGGCGTATAACGTGTAACATATAACAGAACCTTTTTAACATACAAATCTTACTATCTGTTTCTCTCAGTGTATTACTAAGTTAACTTACATTTCAAGAAATTCAATTCAATCTTCATTTAACCTCTGTAGATTTTTAAAATTGTCGCACTGAAAATTTTTTTTATGAAATATCCAACAACTTTCCCTTAGTAGACTGAAAATCAATTAATTGAACTACTTTTGTAATAAAATGAGACACTTTAACTTAGTAAAATAAACTACTTTTTCTTAGTTGTACAAATATCATTAAAACAATTGTAAAAAGTTGAAGAATTAACTACAATACAACAGTTATTTATTGAACTTAGTAAAATCAATTACAAAGAATAGTTCCATCAATGGTATTCTTAGTTGACTTAACTAAAGTTCCATATTTAATGTAATTGCAAAAAATTTATTGGGGACTTATTGAACCATTTGCCTTAGTTAAAAAGTAGTCAAATCTACTAAGAATTTTTTTCAGTGCGTGAAATAAAAGTTACATAAATATATATAATATTTTGAAATGGTTACTTTTTGATATCACTTACGTAGAATGACACGTTTTGCTTTTCTTTTTCTGAAATGGGAATTTTATAATTAAATTATTGAATAAGTATCTTCAACAATAGAGACATGGTTTTTTGCATTTTATTATCCTAATCCACCAATAAACATATAATTTTCTCTATTTTTTGCATTTCGAATAATAATTTATTGCTAATCACAATTTCATTATAAAATGTTGAAAAATTTGAATTTATTTGATTGCTACTACTTTTATTGCAATAGAAATCCAATTCTCCGTATTCAAAGGTTTTTGCAATTGTTAAGAACCAATCCGCTCATTTTTAAAAATGTTTAAATGGCATATCTAATAAGGCGAACATGAATTTTTAAATTTTTACAAATTTTTACAAAACTCGATATAATAAATTTTTTTGGGTCAATGAATACGAATCTATTATCATTTACAAAAAAATTTAAAATAGCGAATCCAATATGTCGGACATGATATTTTTTTTTAAAAATTACAATGTGTACAAATTAATATTATATTAACTTTTTTTTTAATTAAATGTAATAAAACAAACTTACTTTAACATTAAACTTGGAAGTTACAGAATGTTAGTGTTCTAATGACATTTTCTTTCATGCCAATCTGTAAACAGAAAGTCCTATTTTCAGACATGACACCTGTCTTATTCTAAAACGCAACATTTTTAAGACAACCTTTGCTGAATTTTTACATTTTTGTTTTACTTCCAACGGTACAAAAAAATATTACAAACTTCAAATTTGCATAAAAACGTTAAGTAATGATCAATTTAAAAATGTTAATTTATAATTATTGCAAATTCAACATTATACAATAGTATTTTCCACATAAACATTTATATAGCAGGGTTTAACAAATTTAAGACAAGTATTGATTTATAATGAGAGAAACGGATAGTAACATTTTGATCTTAACAAGGTTATTTTATACGGTACTATAATTTTATTACTAGCTACCGTTAAAGATATTACAAAAATATTGATATTATAGCCGGTACTATCAAAATGTTACTCCGTATAATTATTATTATTCGACCCTGACGCAACGAACGAGAAGAGCGAGAAGTGCCGCATCGACGACTGACACTCAGAAAAATATGCTCGGACATTTTTTCAAATTACTCGAGAACTACTCAATATTTTTTAAATGTCAAAAAATTTTGTTAAAGCTGAAACTATACTGCTTAATTCTATGTAAGTTTCAAATTTTTCATTCAATTTTTCCAGAATAGGCAGGGCCTCAAACAAAGTAATCAAAACCGGGGAAATTTTTTAATTATTTTCAAAAACATATCTAGTGATTTTATCTCTCTAGAAGATTTAAAAAATTTGAATTATATATTACTAAACGCAGAATTCTTCAGGCTTTCAAACAATCTAAGTCTTAAGTCTCTATCTTTTTCCAAATTCAAATTATCAGCCTCTAAAGTCAGTAGACATTTTTCTCTGTCCGCGCACCGATCGTACCGACAATTCCCGACGGTAGTGTACATTATCCAATTGGTTTTAAAATTCACAAATAAGAGATTTTCATATTTATCCGTCAACATTTTTTACAATAAACTTTTTAAAATGACATAAAAAAAAAGTTCTCGCGCGCCTGGGCGCGCGCTAATTTTGCTAGTTTAACATATATTACCCGAGGAACACCCAGGAAAGAAATTCGATCAGGAAACAGAACTGGAGCGAAGGACAAAGAGGTTTCCTGTAAAATAGAAAGCAGTGGGACTACCGATTACTACATGTATTGAGGTGATATCCATCTGATTGTCTATTTTATGGAAGCTGAGCAAATGGACGCCATTATGAAAACGTGGTCAGATAACCTAAAATAGAAATTCTATATAGATTAAACAGAGTCTCCTTTTTTTCCCTTGCTAAAATCCCACTTGATTGGAATTATAAATGATTAATTTGATTTATAATACTTAAACTCAGATTCAATTATACTCTCTTTTAGTAAAAAGAAAAGTAGAGTTGAGTTATAGTTAAATTGAAAAGTAAATAAAATAAAGTTCAATAGGGTCAAATAACTTTCGATTTTTGGAAAGAAAAACTTAATGAGGGTTTGTTATAATGTAATTTAGCTAAAACTTTTAGTTTGAATATAATACTTGTTATTACTTAGGTTTGATCGGCCATGGTCTGTTTTGAGCGCGCTTGATTTCAAGGTTGAAGAGAAGTTATTAATAAGTTTAACAATAGTATTTGCAAATGCAAATGTAAATACGGAAGTAGTGATTGAAAAGATGCTTATCGGTTTTATGGGAGTTCATATTCAAAGTTATAATTTTACAATTAATGAATAACATAATTAAATTAAACCTAAATATTTAAGATCTGAATTTTTCAAATTTTAATAAATAATTTTGAAACTTATTGATTCCTATGGAATGAGGATTCACTAGACTAATGGTTCTTGCGAGAAATATTTTATATTTTTGAAATATTTTTGCCTGGTGCGAGCTTATGATTTTGTTTAGTAGTAGTTAAGATTTATTTTTATTTTTATGGTACACCCTGGAGTCTCGGAATATTTACTGATATTGATATTTCATTGGTCGTATGGCTTGCTTGAGGTTTTTCTTTTGTTTTGCATTGATTGATACGTAGCCTGATTGATTGATGGAGAATAATTGGTATATATTTTTTTTCGAATGGGCTGGTGGATGTCTGGATTGTGGTGTTTGATACTTAGGAATTTGAGAAGAGTTTTGTCCTTTTGATGTGTAGATTTCAGCTGCCCACACAGCACAATTCCTTGCCTGAAGTTTGAGCGAAGTTGGCACTGCAAACTTCGCAAGTTTGCATTTGATATTTATGAAAACTTGACCTAACCAACAAAATGTCCGCTTGTGCAGAAAGCTTGACGGGACAACTTGCGGCAAGTATAACCTAGTCGGTAATTGAAAACTTTCCTCGCAAGTTTCAGGAAAGGTTCTAGAAAAGTTCGATTTAAAGGTAAAAATTTTTTTTTGTGGATTGAATGAATTTGTAACACATTATTGTGACCTCTGTGGGAGGTTTAAAAAAATCTATTGCGCAGCCCTAGCTATCATAGAAATCAACTGCGCAAGGCCTAAAGTTGAAATTTGCAGTGAAAGTTTCGAGCAAGTTTCAAACGTCAAACTTTCTGCACAAGCGAACATTTTGTTGGTTAGGTCAAGTTTTCATAAATGTCAAATGCAAACTTGCGAAGTTTGCAGTGCCAACTTCGCTCAAACTTCAGGCAAGGAATCGTGCTGTGTGGGTGGCTGATTATTTTTCTTTTTTTCGGAGTCAGCTTAATATAATATATTAAGCTAATAAAAATATTTTTTTAGGAGATATCGTGAGTATTCTGGACCCTTCTCAGGCTGGAGTCAACGGGCTCATTTGGGGATATCCATTTTCTAACGGCATTGGGGCTGGTAAATAATTTTAAACCTTTTGATATAATGGGCGAACAATCATCACAGGCAGGAGAGAATCAGGGAGGGGTAAATTCGGAATCCCTCGTTTGGATTAATCCTAAATATAATCTAAATGAACTTGATCTTTATACAGTATATTCCCCCCCACCTTTCATAGTACTTATGGAAAGGGTAAAGAAGGACACAAGAATTGGTAAATTCAATCCATTGGCTATTGCGGATAGAATTGATGGGATTATAGACGGGTGGCGTGAAATAAGGAGGAGTGGGCTAAATCAGGTAAAAATCCAATGCGCTTCTTGGGAGGATGCCAATAGAATCATTACCTCAAAACAATTAAAGTTAGCTGAATACAAAATGTTTATTCCGAATTCCATTCTTTCCACTAAGGGGTTGATTAAGGGAGTAGATGTGGACATCCCAGTCCATAATATTGCAGAAAGACTTTCTGATATCATCAAAGGTGGAATCAGATCCATCAGGAGAAGGAGTCCGGTGGGAGAAGTTCAATCTGATATATTAGAGATTGAATTTTCAGGTCAAAGACTGCCTTCATCCATTTCTATCACGTCTTTTCTTTTCCCAATCGAACCATTGATACCAAGGCCGTTGAGATGTTTTAAATGTAAACGGTTCCGACATCTTAACATCCAATGTAGGTCGAGGAACCCTAGCTGCGAATTTTGTGGAGATTCTCATGAAACGACTAATTGTCAAAACAGATTAAATAAACCTAAATGTTGTAATTGTAATGGGAACATATGGCCTCGTCACAGATATGTCCTGTATTTATCAAAGAAATGGAAATTCGTAAAATTAGAGTCGACTTTTTTTGCGGGTACCAGGAGGCGGAAGAAAGATTTAATCAACTACAATCCCAAACAAAGAATCCCAGTTAAAAATTCCTACGTAGGATCCCACGTAGGATCCTACGTGGTATCCTTTATAGTATCCCATATAGTATCCCATATAGTATCCCACATGGTTTCCCATAAAGGATCCTTAGAACAAGGGAACTTGTATACGATCCTTATGGGATACTGTACCAAGATCCTCCGTGGGATCCTATTCTATAGGATCCTCTATGGGAACCTTGACAGGATCCTATCGCCAAATTTTTGTTGTTGAAATTATCAGGATATGGGATCCCACGTGTGTACCTATATAGGATCCTACATATAAATCAGGTAATTTCTTAGGTAGGGTTCCCTTATGGGATCCCATGTATGTTCCCATACAGGATCCTACACATCGCAAAGGTTAGCAGGTGGGGTTCCTTTACAGGATCCTTCAAGCGCCAGAGGTTAGCAGGTGGGGTTCCCGTGTGGGATCCCATATATGTTCCTGTACAGGATCCTTCATGTCCCAGAGGTTTACAGGAGGGGTTCCCGTACGGGATCCTACGTGTGTTCCTGTACAGGATCCTTCATGTCCTAGAGTTTAGAAGGTGGGGTTCCTATACGGGATCCTATATGTGTTCCTATACAGGATCCTATACAGTATGGAGGTCAGCAGGTGGGGTTCCCGTACGAGATCCTGCGTGTGTTTCTGTACAGGATCCATCATGTCCCAGAGTTTAGAAGGTGGGGTTCCTGTACGGGATCCTATATGTGTTCCTATACAGGATCCTACACAGTATAGAGGTCAGCAGGTGGGGTTCCCGTACGAGATCTTACGTGTGTTCCTGTACAGGATCCTTCATGTCCCAGATGTTAGCAGGTAGGGTTCCCGTACGGGATCCTACGTGTGATCCTGTACAGGATCCTTCATGTTCTAAAGGTTAGCAGGTAGGGTTCCCGTACGAGATCTTACGTGTGTTCCTGTACAGGATCCTTCATGTTTCAGAGGTTAGCAGGTGGGGTTCCCGTACGAGATCCTACGTGTGTTCCTGTAGATGATCCTTCATGTTCCAGAGGTTAGCAGGTAGGGTTCCCGTACGTGATCTCACGTGTGTTTCTATACACGATCCTACAAAGCCTACATGTTAGAAGGTCAGGTTCCTGTATAGGATCTCACGTGTGTTCCTGTATGGGATCCTGCTCGTACCAGAGGTTAGCAGGTGGTGTTCCCTTACGGGATCTTATAAAAGTCATATATCTATATGACGCGGCGTATATTGCCATGTGAGGAGTTGTATCCTCACTAATTTCCTGGTCTGCGTGGACTTACTCTTCTTATAATCTTTACGCCTTGAGTTAACCTGCTAACACCTAGGCTTTGTAGGATCGTGTATAGAAACACACGTGAGATCACGTACGGGAACTCTGCCTGCTAACCTCTGGAACATGAAGGATCCTCTACAGCAGGGGTGTCCAAGTGTCACTCATTCGGTGCTCCGAGTGACAGTGTCACTCAGTTCTCTAGGTCAAATTCTGCTTCCAAAATTCTACAATGGAGAGTTTAGTTCCGGTCCTAATGAGGGTCCAAGCCTTTTAAACCGTATCGTCCCTATCGAGTTAAAAAAAATTTAAAAAGAAGTAAATTTAAAGTATCTAAAAATTTGCAATATAAATAAATAAAAAGTAATAACAAATTTTAATAAATAAATAGTGTTTATTCAAAGTTTTTAGAAATTGAAATTTAAAAAATTGAAATTAAAAAATATCTTTAATTACATATTTTTTTATAAACCTAAAATAGTAATTGTTAACAATGTTTTTTTAATAATTTAAAATTAATAAAAATTAATTTAACAAAATGAAATTTAAAAAATTAGTTCAAATAAAATATTTGAGTAAATAATTATTAGTATAATTTTATATAAATATTTGATTTTTATTTTATTTATTTATTGCATAAATTTATTTATTCATTACGACCATTACGTTCTGGTAAGTTTAAAAGACGTGAAAATGGGACTCATAAAACCCAGGACTGCCTGCTGTAAGTCGTACAATAGCCCTTTCTCGGATTTTCGAACATCGACGAAAAAAATTTCGTGTCACTCGCGCTACCGTAATGTCACTCCGCACTTGCCGTTTCTGGACACCCCTGCTCTACAGGAACACACGTAGGATCTCGTACGGGAACCCCACCTGCTAACCTCTGGAACATGAAGGATCCTGTACAGGAACACACGTAGGATCCCGTACGGGAACCCTACCTGCTAACCTCTGGGACATGAAGGATCCTGTACAGGAACACACGTAGAATCTCGTACGGGAACCCTACCTGCTAACCTCTGGAACATGAAGGACCCTGTACAGGAACACACGTAGGATCTCGTACGGGAACCCCACCTGCTAACCTTTGGAACATTAAGGATCCTGTATAGGAACACATATAGGATCCCGTACAGGAACCCCACCTTCTAAACTCTGGGACATGAAGGATCCTGTACAGGAACACACGTAGGATCCCGTACGGGAACCCCTCCTGTAAACCTCTGGGACATGAAGGATCCTGTACATGAACATATATGGGATCCCACACGGGAACCCCACCTGCTAACCTCTGGCACATGAAGGATCCTGTAAAGGAACCCCACCTGCTAACCTTTACGATGTGTAGGATCCTGTATGGGAATACACATGGGATCCCATAAGGGAACCCTACCTGATAAGTTACCTGATTTATATGTAGGATCCTATATAGGTACACACGTGGGATCCCATATCCTGATAATTTCACCAACAAAAAATTTGGCGATAGGATTCTGTCAAGGTTCCCATATAGGATCCTATAGTATAGGATCCCACGGAGGATCTTGGTACAGTATTCCTTAAGGATCGTATACAAGTTCCCTTGTTCTAAGGATCCTTTATGGGAAACCATGTGGGATACTATATGGGATACTATAAAGGATACCACGTAGGATCCTACGTGGGATCCTACGTAGGAATTTTTAACTGGGATGTTTGTTCTTACGAACGGACAGATCAAACTCAAATTTACGTAGGTAATAAGAGGGACAATCCGTCTAATAGTAAAAATACGGTAAAACAGGTTAATAATCGAGTACCCCCACAAACGATTGAAAATGTAGACAATATGCAGGTTAATCCGATCAGAAGCAATGAAGGGGACAAGCAAGGGAATGGTCAGGCTCCCCCACAAATCAATGAAAACTCTTCGTATTCACAAATACAATTAGACTACGACTATATGCAAGTAGAGATACCCCGGGGGGGGGGGGTGATGACGTAATTATGGATCTCTCGGTCAATTCCCAGCTTTCTTTCACAATGGTGGATCAAAATATTAGTAATCCAGAAATGGATGGAATTTATTATGAACAACTAACCAAGGAGACGCGAGACGCTGTAAGGAATCTTCTTAAAGAAAAATCCTTATTACCGGCCCGTGAGTCGAATGTGCATGAATCTCATCCCATGTCAGAACAGAGTTCAATAGCTAGTTCTCCATACGAGGAAAAGAATAAAAAACGTCCCAGACGCTTGAGTAAATAGAATATAATTATTAGGGTTCTGGTATAGAATTAAAATTATTGATAGTGTTGTTAGCAGAAGTTTATATATTAATAGGAATAAATAAAAAGTCAAGTAAATAATTGAATAGTTTATTTTGGCAGTAAATTATTTCCTATGTTCAAATTTACAATTTAATGAGATGTTGTGATGAATAAATCATGAAGTATGTTAGCTGTTATTGGAGCAGATCTCTTGTACTGAAAAATTTTAAGAATGAAATGATGGTGTAATGCAATTGGTTTGGTAAAACCGATCAAATGTAACAGTGTACCAAACTGGAGCAATATATCTGTTTAGGATAAGGAGGATAACCAATTGATTTTGAATTTAAATTCATACTATCTAAATACATTAATTTTAATTATTTTTGTCTCTAATAAAGAAAACCAAAATTTTATAAAAATTATAAAACTTGTAATTTTGATATTATGTAAGGATTATAGGAGCAAGTTTAGATTACCTTGAGGAATTTGAAGTATAAGCTAAGGAGAAGAGATAATTTCAAATGGAAATATAGTAATAGATATTCTCTGTAATTACTCGAACAAAATTTAGAAATAGACTTAACTTTAAGAACTTTCAGTATTTACTTGCCTTAAAACTTTAAAATGCTTCAACTAAAAGAACTCAGGGAAACTCAAAGGAAATAATTAATAACTCGAAATTATAAGTCTCCAACAAATTAAATATAAATACAATTAAACAAATAAATAAATAAAGTAAAAACCTAATTATCTTATTTCTGAAATCAGAGGAACTTTAATAAACACTTTGAAAACTTATACCCTTACAAACGGGTCGTTGAGTAATGTCAAATAATTAAATAAACAAGGTCAAATAAATAATCAAATAAAATAAAACTAAGATTAACAGTTTTTTTTCCTTTTATAACGTATATCAGAATTAAAATTATGATAATAAATTTTCAAATAATTAGAAATGTAGAAATGTAGGGATGTAAGGATATTTAATAGCAAACTGGTCGTTGAGTAATGTCAAATAATTAAATAAACAATGTCAAATAAATAATCAAATAAAATAAAATTAGAAACTTTTCTATTCATAGTAACTTAATAAACACTTCGAAAACTTATACTCTTGCAAACTGGTAGTTGATTAATGTCAAATAATTAATAAATAAGGTCAAATAAATAATCAAATAAAATAAAATTAAGATTAAAAGAATTTTTCTCTTCTATAAGGTATATCAGAATTAAATTTGGATAATAAATTCTCAAAAACTAGAAATGTAGGGATATTTAAAATAAAGTACAGTAATGTCTATAATTAAGGTAGCAAAGAGTTTTAATTTTGATTTTAAACTTTCAGGAAACACAGAGAAATCATAATAAACACTCTGAAAACCAGAAACTTTATTAAGATAGATTTAAGAATAATCACACAAATAAATAAGTACAATCATACAATTAAATAATTAATTAAATAATTAAATTAAATTAATTAAATATTTAAATAAACTATTATTACAATACCTTCTTCCCTTATTCAGAGTAACACTAATAAGTATTTCGAGATTTCTGCTGTATTAAACTGGCTTTTGAATACAATCAGAAAATTTTAACAAAGAAAATAATTAAATTAGAGTAAAGACATATAAATAGTTTTCCTCCTTTATAACTTCTATCAAAATAGAATTTCGATATATCAATTTTATGAATTTTACCCATAATTAATTGATCTAAATTAACAAAGATAGAGAGATCGAGAGATCGTGCGAGACGGAAAGTCACTTAATAGCAATGTAGATTTTAGATATATTAATGTGAGCTTAAATTAATTTCCAGCGAGTTGATTTTCTCTCAAATAAAGGATATGAAGCAATAATAATAAACGAAATGCATTATTTTATTTATGGTTCAATAACCTTATAGATGCTAGTTACATTGTTTATTTTTGTTATTTTATCGCAGGTTTGGATAAGTTCTAATTGGCTGATATGATAAGCCATAGCTATGAAATAGAGAGGAACTAGCGCATTGTTCCTTTTCAAAAGATTAATTTTTGTATGATAGGTTCGCACTAGGTAGAAGTAGGATAATCTCACACAATCAAAGAAATGTTAAAATATAATAATTTAAGAATAATAAATTGGAATGCAAGATCTATTTCAAATAAAAAAGAAGAAATTGAAACAATTGTAGATAAAATCAAACCACATATAATCTGTTTAACAGAGACTTGGCTCGACAGAAGTCAAAGATTTGATTTATTTGGATTTCGAGTGTTTCGAAGGGACCGAGTAGATGGCAGAGGAGGTGGTGTAGCCATATTAGTTGAGGAGAAACTTATAGCCTCGGATTGTGATATTTTGCTTTCGGATCCGGGAGATTTGGATGACACAGAATTTCTGGGGATTAAGGTGCGATCTTTAGAAGGTATCTTGGAGATTGTCGTTATATATTCGCCGCCGGGATCTAACCCTAATGTTGAAACCTGGATGGAGCTTTTTAGAAATCAATTATCTTCAATGTCAAAAGTCATTTGTGGAGATTTTAACGCACACTCCCTGGCTTGGGGAAATGATATTTCCGACTCAAAGGGAAACAGAATCAAAGATACGATAGATCAGTTGAGTTTTGTCCCTTTAAACGACAGCATCCCTACAAGAATATCCAATAACAAAAATAATAATTTAGACTTGGTTTTTGTACCATCCGCAATTCTTTCAAGGTATGATATTTCAGTTTGGGAGGACCCATTTGAATCGGGTCTCCTTCCCGTGGTTGCAGATCTGTTTGTTAGACCAGAAACTGTCAAATCTAACACTAATAGACTCAACACTAGAAGGGTGGACTGGCTTCAATTTTCAGAGAAAATGGGGGAGATTTCCTCGGTAAATTGTTTCACAAGTTCGGATAGGGAGGGTATAGCTGATTTAGAAACCTATAGTGCAAAATACAACCAATATATCGAAAATATTAAATAAAAACTTATCGACTGTGGGGCTTACTATCCTAAAGAAAATAAGGGAGGGAGAAAAACGCACCCATTATGGTGGTCAGACACCTGCGAGAATTTGATCAAGAAGAGAGGGGAGGCTTTGAAGGTATACTTGGGCTCTCAGTCGAGAGAAAAACTTATAGAATTTAAAAGAATCAGTAACAATATTAAAAGGAAGCTTAGGAAAATTAAATTTAAATCATTCCGTTCATTCTGCGAGTCCTTAAATTTTGATGATGGTTTGAATAAAGTTTGGAAGATGGTGAAGGCCATGATTAATAAGGCTCAATCGCCCAATCAGACTGTATGCATGACAATCAGAAATCTGTATTAAGGACTTTCTGTTCCTACTTTATGGCTATTGGACCTAAGGCCTAAGGCCAAAACCAACCAATATATAAGTTCAGTTGTGTATGTTTTACAGAGTCTACATCGTATGTGTGTGTGTTTAATTAATGCATAAATAATTTCTACGAATTGTTTATCCAAAGAAAAAAGAGAGTTACTTTAATTGTGTAATTTTTAACTATATATTTTAATATTTTTTTCTTGGCAAATAGAATTTTATTTGTGTTAAGACAACATTTTAATTTGAATATTTACTTGGCTTTAAAACAATACATAGTTTTTTATTTTAAACAAAATAATATATTGTTTTGAATTTTCCATTAATTCATAATATTTAGAATCATTGACAATTTTTTTGCTACTGTTAATTATTGACAATTAATCTAAAAATATGTAAAGGAGCATGTGACGCTGACCAACTCAAAGGTACCCTTATACAATAGAGTTGGGTAATGTATCCATTTTATTGTTTCGTGGACCTTTGCAAATTGGCTGCCACATCCAATTCTTATCCATCCAACAAAAATAGTTCTCCCAGCCATCTAATTGGATGGCGCTGGAGAGTCCAACAAAAATAGCAGTCCCATCTAATAGACAGGTGCAGGTATCCAACTATTTTTCTGCGTGTATATGGATCATTCCATGTGAAAAGGCAAGTGACTTTATCCACTCGTGGTTTTAAGCTATTGCAAAGTTATATAACTTAAAATTTAGCATTTTTTATGTGCAATCGAATGGCGAGTTGCTGATTTTGAGATTTTTAAAATGTCAGCCAGCACAGCCACATATGTGCAACAATTTAAAAATTTGCGTTTTTGAAACTTAGAGAATCTTACATCTTGTGACTAAGAATATTTGAACCCTCTAATATTAATATTCTTGAGGTCGCCCACACAGCACAATTCCTTGCCTGAAGTTTGAGTGAAGTTGGCACTGCAAACTTCGCAAGTTTGCATTTGACATTTATGAAAAGTTGACCTAACCAAGAAAATGTTCGCTTGTGCAGAAAGCTTGACGGGACAACTTGCGGCAAGTATAACTTGGTTGGTAATTGAAAACTTTCCTCGCAAGTTTCTGGAAAGGTTCCAGAAAAGTTCGATTTAAAGGTAAAAAAATTTTTTTGTGTGGATTGAATGAATTTGTAACACATCATTGTGACCCATATGGGAGGTTTAAAAAAATCTATTGCGCAGCCCTAGCTATCATAGAAATTAACTGCGCAAGGCCTCAAGTTGAAATTTGCAGTGAAAGTTTCCAGCAAGTTTCAAACGTCAAACTTTCTGCACAAGCGGACATTTTGTTGGTTAGGTCAAGTTTTCATAAATGTCAAATGCAAACTTGCAAAGTTTGCAGTGCCAACTTCGCTCAAACTTCAGGCAAGGAATTGTGCTGTGTGGGCGCTGAATACGAATCCAACATCAGAATTTCAAAATCCAAAATAGCGGATCCAATATGGTGGATAATTTTATAAAATTCAATAAATTTAATTGAATTTATCTGAAAATTGTTACTTAGGGGTTTTTGGGGTCGCTGAGTACGAATCCAAACTCAGAATTTAAAAATTCAAAATGGCGGATCCAATATGGCGGACGTTTTTTTTTAAATTACTGAATTTAACTGAAAATTGTTACTCGGGGGTTTTTGGGGTCACTGAATACGAATTCAAGTTCAGAATTAAAAAATTTTAAATGGCGGATCCAATATGTCGGACATTTTTTAAAAAAATCACTGAAATCAGATGAAAATTTTTACTCAGGGGTTTTTGGGTTCGCCGAACACGAATCCAAGGCTAGAATTTTAAAATACAAAATGGCGGATCCAATATGGTGAAAGATTTTCAAAAAAATTTACTAAAATCAGCTGAATATTGTTACTAAAAGGTTCTTGGAGTCGCTGGTTACGGATTTGTTGGTGAAATTGAAAAAGAATTAAGTCTACTAAAATAACAAAATGACGAGCTTAAAAAATTTTTTTTATTAAAGAGAAGTCCTGCAAAGAACTGATACAACATTAGAAATATAAGCATATTCCAGTGCTAAAGAGTGTGCCACTTTTAAATATTAATAAATAGAAAAAAATTACAGTGAGCCCTTTTCTAGACTTCTCTTTAATAAACAAAAATTTTTAAGCGCGTTATTTCGTTATTTTAGTAGATTTCTTTTTTTTTAAATTCACCAACAACTCCATAATCAGCGACTCTAAGAACCTTTCAGTAACAATATTCAGCTGCTTTCAGTAATTTTTTTAAAAATCTTCCGCCATATAGGATCCGCAAATAAAGGATAATTCCGCAAATTTGGATTTTTAAATTATAGCCTTCGAGTCGTATTCAGCGACCCCAAAAACTCCCGAGTAACAATTTTTAGTTAATTTCAGTAATTTTTTTAAAAAATGTCCGTCATATTAGATCCGCTATTTTAAAATTTTGAATTCTGACATTGGATTCGTATTGATCCCAAAAACCCCAGAATAACAATTTTCAGCTAAATTCAGTTGAATGTATTGAATTTTATAAAATTAATCAGCCATATTGGATCCGCCATTTAAAATTTTTTAATTCTGAACTTGAATTCGTATTCAGTGACCCCAAAAACCCCCGAGTAACAATTTTCAGTTAAATTCAGTAATTTAAAAAAAACGTCCGCCATATTGGATCCGCTATTTTGAATTTTTAAATTCTGAGGTTGGATTCGTACTTAACAACCCCGAAAACCGCCGAGTAACAATTTTCAGCTGGTTTCAGTTAAATTTATTGAATTTTATAAAATTATCCGTCATATTGGATCCTCCATTTTGAATTTTTAAATTCTGGCATTGGATTCGTAATCAGTGACCTCAAAAACTCTAGAGTAACAATTTTCAGCTGAATTCAGAAATTTTTTAAAAAAATGTCCGCCATATTGGATCCGCCATTTTTAATTTTTAAATTCTGACGTTGGATTCATACTCAGCGACACCAAAAGCCCCAGAGTAACAATTTTCAGCTGATTTCAGTAAATTTTTTTGAAAATATTTCGCCATATTGGATCCGCCATTTTGTATTTTAAAATTCTAGCCTTGGATTCGTGTTCGGCGAACCCAAAAACCCCCGAGTAAAAATTTTCATCTGATTTCAGTAATTTTTTTTAAAAAATGTCCGACATATTGGATCCGCCATTTAAAATTTTTAAATTCTGAACTTGAATTCGTATTCAGTGACCCCAAAAACCCCCGAGTAACAATTTTCAGCTAAATTCAAAAATTTAAAAAAAGTCGTCCGCCATATTGGATCCGCCATTTTAATTTTTAATTCTGACGTTGGATTCGTATTTAGCGACCTCAAAAACATAATTATTAGAGGGGTTAAATATTCTTAGTTACAAGATGTAAGATTCTCTTAGTTTCAAAAATGCAAATTTTTAAATTGTTGCACATATGTGGCTGTGGTGGCCGCCATTTTGAAAATATCAAAATCAGTCCTTCGCCTTTCGATTATACATAAAAAATGCTAAATTTTAAGCTATATTACTTTGCAATAGCTTAAAACCACGAGTGGACAAAGTCATTTGTCTTTTCACATGGAATGACCCATATATATATATATATGTGACGCTCCGCGAGAGAAGGGACCTATCTATAAGAAAGCAAACTTTAAAGGATGGACGAGCAAAGAGGAGGAAGATAAATCGAGACGCTTAACATACACATGTTTAAAGTTTCATAAGAAAACTATTTGCAGGAATCAACTTTTGATTTTTGGAAATCAAAAAGCAACTCAAAAACTATCAATTAGCATAATAAATCAAAATAATTAATTGTTAATTTCACGGGACGGTCGTTTAAAGAAAAACCACAAAATGCGATACACTTAGAATGCCTAGGTTCGAAGCATTATAACAAAAAGGGTAATTAATAAAAAAAAATTCTGAAACATGGAACTGAAAGAACAACTCAAAAATTATCTTTTCTTCATCCCCTATCCGAAAGTACGCTCTTTCTGGACTAACTTCGTTCCAGGAATAATGACTTTTGCGGCCTGCTCGAGCTCTCGTGCACTCTGATTGGCTACGAGATTTTGTGGCTCGGTATCATATTTGCAAAGTTCATCATGGTTCCTGTATTGCGATGTTTGACAGGAACAGTTTTTAATTTAATAACCACACAATATTGACAAAAAAAGAATAAAAATATTGTTCATTCTTAATCCTAACCTTCCAGGCAAGTATCATATCAGTCTTTAAATTTTTGTATTACTTAAAATAACTAAAAATATGCTTTCAATCATCTGTCAAAATGAAAAAAAACAATAAATAATAATTGTCTCTGATATTTTGTCACAGTAAATTCTGAGCATGTTGTTTAGTATTAAAATTGAAATAAAAATAAATAAAAAATCTACATGACTGATATGATACTTACCTTTTTATATGTTTTTACTTATTTGTTGATGCCCGCCCCGACCAGCAAAAACCTCGGCTTCGCCTCGGTTTTGCAAAAGTCGGGAGGGCAAAATCGAATTTCCATACAAGAATTCAGCTGATCGAGGAACATTTTGCGAGACGCTTTGCAAGGTAGCCAGTAGCGCGCGCTGACGTAGGCTACAAAAGAATAGTAAACAAATATGGCTGACAGCAAGTTAGCAGCTGTCAACGCTTTTTAGAACATTTTCTTCAACTTTTCAACGTACTTTCGGCTGGAGATGAAGAAAAATCGTATACGACACACGGCAAGAAAGTTGGATGCCCTGATGTGCATGATAAAAAGGCTCGGCTTTTATATCGCGCACGCCAGGAACTACAACTTTCTGGCCTTGGGTCGTAATATACTATTTAGCATAAAAAAATGAAAATTGTTTTTTTCCGCGATAGGTCCCTTCTCTCGCGGAGCGTCACATATATATATATACGATATATATTAGAATCATGTGGTTTTTTGCAATTTTCATGGAAGAACTATAAAAAAGTTATTTATTCATATTTTTCAATATACATTCAATTGTTTAAACAATTTTAATTTGTTTTGTGTTGAGTGGAATTTTTTAGACCAAAAATCAACACTTTGCAAACAAAAAAATTTGTCTGATTTACAGAAACTCAAAAAAACATCAATTGTAGGAAAAAGGTGCACTTTTGAATATTTTCTTTGCTCTGATTTTTTGTATGAATACTTTACGTTTTCTTTATCGTTAAAAGCAATAATAGGGTAAAGGGTACAGTGACCAATCTTCTGACAGTAAACCTCGTGACACCTAATTATTAAATACGTAATAAATATAAAACTAGCGATATTAAAATATATTTCCAAGTAAAATTGTATAAAATGCAATTTCCCAGGAGGAAATTTACAATTGGCGCGGATCCTGGCCAGTACCGACTTTAGTAGCTAGGAACTGGCATGAATCCGCCTGACAACCGGCTGGGAACTGGTACTGTTCCGAAAGATGACTTAGCCAGGAGCTGGCTTCCCGGCAAGAAGGCCAAAATTGAAAAAAATTGAAAAGTTGGATCGCGTCAATGGTACAGTGAGAATTATTCAATCTTTTTAAATTCCATTTCTTGCCTATTATTTTGTATTCTCTGCTGTGATAGAGTTTCATGGAAAAATAAATCACTATCAATTCCCTTTTAATATTTCGATAATTTTTTAATTATTTTCAATTCCCTTTTAGTGTTTTAGTATTCCAATCTTTTTAATTATTTTCAATTCCCTTTTAGTGTTTTAGTACTTCAATCTTTTTAATTATTTTCAATTTCATTTAAAATAAAGGAGTCACGACTTAAATATATCGAAAGTTTAATGGATATTACAGCCTGAAGTGGCTGGGTGGACAGAGAGTCCGTCTCGTGCCTCGTGCCTTGAAAATTCGAGTTCGAATCTTCGCAACGATGGATTTTTTTTCTATTAAAAACTGTAAAGTATAATTGAAAATAATTGAATTTAGCTAATTTTCAGTAGCTTACAAGAAATACAAAAGAATAGGCAAGAATTCATAAAAATTGAAAAAATTCAACTTTCTTCAATTTCGGTCTTCTTGCCGGGTAGGAAACCGTCTAGGTACTGGCATTCTACCGTCTGGGTGCTGGCATACTACCGCTTGGCAACCAGCTCGGTACAGTGATTCTACCGCCCAGCATAAATTGAAAAATAAATATGAATAACTGCTAAAATTTCAGCTCCGTGGTATCACGTAAAATTTCAGCTCCATGGCCTATATGAAGTGTTCAGTGTGCTTCATGCAGAGAAACTTTTTTATCTGTGGTGGTTATTTTAAAATATTATTGTATAAAGTAGTTTAGCAATGCCGGATTACACTGCTCGATCTCGATTTCAAATTATCCAAAAAATAAAACGAAATATTAATTTTTAAATATTGTATTTGCTGTTCTTTTATAAAATTTTATATGTTAACTAATATCTAAAATACTGTTAGAATATAAAATAATTTATGAATTTATTTTTTATTTTCGTTTTAGCAAAATATCAATAAGAAATTTTTATTTTGTACAATATATTTGCAATAAAAGGATGCGGTTCAGCTCCACATGGCAGCCAATTTTCAAAAATTTGCTATTATTTTCGTATAAATATAGTTGTAGTAAAATCGTTTAAAATATAATTATATTACACCCTAATAAGAAAAATAAGTGCAGAGAAACATTGAATAAAAAAATTTTTTTTTTACTAAAACTTATCTTGAAATCTGGCAGTTACGCAAGAATCGACCATATATGAAGATGGGCAACCTGAGCATGGTATAGAATAGACTACATGAGAGATTAGGTCAAAGTTCACTTTATCTTTATTATTTGTGAAAATTTTTGATAAACTTTTTGTTCTTGTAAATGAAGTTTTTATATAGTATTTTTTTAGCGTGTTGGAGATTTTTTGAGATAGACCGTGTATATATGGTGTGGTGATGTATTTTGTGTTTTGTGTGTCATTGAGATAAGAATGTTGTGACCGCTGTGGTTGTGATGTGGTTGTTTCGTTTGACACATGTTTTAGCGGTGATTGCTTTTTTCTGTTTTTTAAAAGTTTTAGTCTGAGTTTTATGTTGTCATTAATAAATGCCCACACAGCACCGGAACTTTCCAGAACATTCCCAACATTCAAAGAAGTTTCAAAACTTCCAGTAAGTTTGCTGGAAGGTCCAGAACTTCCCTGAAGGTTGGGAATGTTCAGGGAAGTTCCGGTGCTGTGTGGGTGTAATTGGATAACCATTTTTTTGTAAGACCGTTTTTACCAGTTCAAGGTTTTGTTTGTGAAATGTTTGGTTTGATAAGAGAATAACTCTGTCTGTCAAATTTTAAACGACACTTTTTTTTGTATATTAATGGTTGATGTGAATGAAAGTGAAGATATCTACCCAACCAAGTAGGTTTTTGATACCAATTTGTTGCGAGAGATCCGTTGTTGTTTTTTATTATTTTGATGTCTAAGAAGGGAAGCTCGCTATTTTGCTCTATTTCGTGTGTAAATTCGATTTTGTGGAATTTGCTGTTAAAGACTTGTAGAACGAAGTCGATTTGGTTTTATGGAATTGCCGTAAAAATGTCATCGACATATCTGTAGAAGAAAGGTAATGTAAAGGGAAGTGTATTGAGACATTCTTGTTCGATATCATCCATGACCAAATCTGGTAGTGATAGTGGGGACCCCATTGGTAAACCGGATTTTTATTTATAAATGACATTGTCGTATTGACAAAATGCGTTTTTTAAACATGTTCTGAGTGCATTTATGAATTGTGTTTTAGGAATTTTTGTTTTGTTTTGTATACTTTGCCATCTATTTTGAACACTTTTAATTGCAAGTGCTGTTTGAATATTTGTGAACATAGATTTTACGTCAAATTTATCGTCTCGTTTTCCGAGACGATATCGAGACGATACCGCAAAACAATTTCGGAGACGATACCACGAAAAAAGCGAATCTCGGCGAGACTCTCGCCAAGACCGCAATACCCGAACAGGGTAATCCATCGGCAAGAGCTTCGGCGCGAGTTTGGGACCGCGAGCTTCGATATTGGGGATTTACATTGGGCCAATGTTTCTACCAATATTGGTCTGTCACTTCGGTCCGAGTCTCAAAATTAATCTATGCCCAATATTGGTACTTCAATATAAGCCCAATATTAAAACCTTTAATCTACCCAATTATGCGTACATTATACACAAAAACAAAAAATCCTAAAAATATTTCGATACACGGTTTCTGAAGCATATATTCTGAGATTATACCCATTATAATCTTTTTTTGTCATTTATATATTTATTATAATTTATATAATCGCTTACCTAAGAGAAAAATTCCCTTCCGCTGGGAATCGAACGCACGACCCTAACACTAACAGTCCGCAACCCTAACCAACTATCTACGCAACGCACGCTACACTGGTTTATAAGAAAGTTGAAGACATTCGTACTACATATTACACACAGAGTAACACTGTTAAATGTAGATAATTAATTCATAATATGTTCTACTTATAAATTGCATTTAGTAAAATGGTGTTGTCTCCCAATAATAAACATAATTATTTTTAGTTTAGATAAAAATGAGTCAAATATTTTTGCTATACGGTTCAAAATATTATTTATAACGCAAAATAAATAGTACAAAAATAAAAAGATCTTATATGATCGTGGGCTGTATACTCTGGCAAATAAAAAAAAATTGTTTTATATTTAAATGTTTTTAGGCTAAGTTATAGACTATTATTTCATTTCTTTTTTTATAAATAAGTTTAATAACTGTTTTACAATTACAGTTTTTAATCACAAAACTGAAGTATTTTAAAAAACCCAAACAAAATTTGTAATACACTGAAAAACTTTATAGATCATTATTTGCTTAACTCGCAATTAAATTTTAGTAAACTGACTATTAAAGTGGGGAAAAGTGGTCACTAGATAAAATATTTTATTTAATATAAGCTTATTAACAATATATGATTTCATTTTTATTAAAATTTAGTAGTCAGTCGATTAAAGCTGCACGCATGCAAATGAACATTGCTCGTACATGTAAGAACTGTTAAATTCAAGAAAAAAATTTATTACCAAAGAATTTTCAATTTAAAAAAAACTGGTACTTAACCAAGATGATTTAAAATTTTTATTTTTTTCCTAGAATAAATTACAAAAATCTTTTAATTACTTTATTACTATAAACTTTAATTAAAAATAAATCTCCTTAAGTGCAAAAAACATTCGTATATAAATAATTTCATATATTTTTTCTCAAATGTACTATCATCTTCAAAAGAGATTCTACTTGATTGAAAATCAATTATGATCCTTCGAAAATTTGACCTGATTAATAATATTCAATCTGACATATTTTGAAACTCTTGGGTGTGTGTTAGAAACAATGTTTCATTCGAAAATACTAATCTCACAAGTGGTAAGGAAATTATTGGATACATTACGTCGGTTAAATCGAATGTGATTTTATCAGTATTTTAGGTTAAGATATATGTTGTAACATAAGTTATATTATGTCAGTTTTAATTCTACTTTAATACATTCAATAATATATTGTTGAAGGTAGCATTGAGGTTAGGTTAGCTGTGATATGGCGATTCGACGAAGTGTTGTGTTTCCGCTCTATACTTTTTCTTCCTTTTAGGATAAAATTTTAATCAACAGACTACTAAAAATTGAATGTTCTTTTAGTCAAACCATGAATTTTACATTTTAATAGTCAAACTGTGAAATAATAATAGTGTTCCAGTTTTTTCCTGGTATGATAGTTAATTTACTAAAATTAAATTGCGAGTTTAGTAAATATTGATCTACAAAGTTTTTCAGTGTATAAAACTAAAGTATACGTTATTATAAAGGGTCGTTATGATTTTATTGTTCATATTTTAAAGAATCTATTTTCCATATTAAGTGCCAAAAAATATTTTATTTCTGATTGTTTATTTCTGCGAAATATATCTGTTTGAATTTAACCTTAAATTTTACTGGAAAACATGATATCTAGAGATTTTACCACCTATTATGATAAAAAAATAACAAAATCCTTAAATAATTTTGGATAGTAAAATTGAGGGTTAACTTCAAGCTAATATTTTGCAGCAATAAACAATTAAAAATAAAAATTATTTTTTAGTACTTTTAAATATGAATTCTTATGTATAAAAAGACTGCATGTGTTGTAAAAATATATTTAAATATGAAAAATAAATTCTTGAAGATATGAAAATAAGCCCATACTGACCTCTTAATTACAACATGGTAGTATTTTATATTCAACAATATTTTTGGTTATGTGTGTATGATCGACTTAGGCCGAACATTGCCCTTTTGTCTCATAACCAACATTGGCACAAGTTACATAAGCCCCAGAATCGGCAGAATGTGAGGCCCCCAACCTAAGACAGTCAATATTGGCACAGACATTGGCCTTTACTCGTGAATCCAATGTTGGCAATACGATAATCGGCCGAAGTTACAGCCAATGTTGAAAGCCCGAGTATCAACAGACTACATAGAGCCAAGCAACGGCCACGTTGGCTAGCTCGGCAAACCCTGCTCGGGTAGGGGAGTAACTGTAATTATAAACTTATTTACTACGGATAACAGATATAGATATCTATTTTTAAAAGCTGCTCTCTTAATTTGAATCATTGAAATATCACTTGTGAATCAGTGCGAAATAAGCCACTGATTTGAATCAGTTAAAATTTCAATGGAATTTCACTGATGCTCAGTCAAAATGTAACTGAGAATCAGTTAAATTTGATTGATTCTCAGTCAAAATCTCACTGATTGAAATCAGTGGCTTATTTCGCACTGATTTACCAGTAACTTTTCACTGATTCAAATTTAGAGAGTAAATAATGTATAATTCGACTAACCTTTTTTAAAAAAAAAAGGTTGAGTGGTGAAAAACATCAAGGTGAAAAACACACTTGATGTGTTACGCCAACCATATCCTTTTGTTGTACTAATAAAAATATTCTTGTTACAACCAACAATGGCCAACTAAAAAATATTGTTTCTAAAACTAAACCTTTTTTCTCAGTGTATGTTTTCGGTAGTTATAAAATTATACTTTGGAAGCATGAATTTGACACTTATTTAATATTTATATTAATATAAAACTAATTTATCCAAAACTTTTTATAAATCAACGTAATATTATAACACTCCCTTATTAAAAACAATTTTAGTATATTATTTGTTTTAAACAAAAATATTAAACAATTTATTTTAATATAAATAATATTATCATTACTAATTAATAAAAAATTCTTAAAACAAAATTATAATCTTTATATATAATTTTCAAAAGATTTAAACATAACAACAATACAATAAATAATATATATAGAAGTCGAGGTTGTCGGAGAAAAATGTAAAGTATCGGTTTAAAAGTATTGTCCAACATTTCACTTATTGTTAATTTTCCTGTTTGTCAGCTTTCACATTTCAAACATCTTATTTTTAATCTTATTTAGCTGAGAATTTGTAAGCCACAGCGACACTATTAAATAACAAGACCCAAGCAGGGACGTAACTACAAATGTTGAGGCCACCCCGCAAATTTTTTCAGGAGGCCCCCACCCCCCAAATATTTTTTTTAAAAATGTATAAATAATATCGGTCAATATTTTCTATTTTTAATTATTTTTTTAAAAAAATTTTTTTGCATTGGGGTTATTGGGCTCGAGGCCCCCAGCAAGCCGAGGCCCCCCCGCAATGCGAGGTTTCGCTGTATGGTAGTTACGTCCCTGGACCCAAGACGTTTTTAACAATTAACAGCTGATTTGCAAAACTTATTTTTTTATAATACATAAGTTAACAATTGTATTCTGCAATTACTATGTTTTATTTTTTCGATGTCTTTAAGATCGAGACTAGACGAGACCACAATTATGAAGGCGATACCGAGACGATACCAAGAGTGACGAGACCGAGACGAGACCATCAATTTTCAATTTTTTCGAGATCGAGACGAGACTCTGTTAAATATCGTATCGTATCGTATTGTGCGCAGCCCTAGTGTAAAGCTGTTTTTTATGCGTGATTTTGGTAATTGTACGTGTTTTGTTATTAGTGTGGTTAGATATGAAGCTACCCAGGCGCGCAGGGACGATGATTTGAGGCTTTATAAAGCTTGACTGAGGACTGGTCAATATTGATTGAGGATTGGTGAGTCGGAGGAAGCAAGACTCGTCCAAGCTAGAATGTAACAGCGATTCAAGCCTGACGCTCCAAGCTTGGTTGAGGATTGGAGTCCAAGACTCAATCAATGTTCGGAAGTCCGATTATAGCTTCGTCAAGCCTGATTCCACTGTCGCTTACAGAAGACAGAACGTTAAATAATTATTAATATAATAATATTCTTGTTGTATTATGTTGTTAATAATGATAATTCTTATAATTATAATAATAATAATAATAATAATATTATATTATTATTATGAATTATATTATTATATTATTTATAATTATAAATACAATAATAATAAATACAATAATAATATTATTATTATCATTTTTTCTTAATTACTGTACTGCTGCAGATTATCATAAAATTAATAAAATAAAAAAATTTTTTAATGTTCATCTATAATTATTTAAATTGATATTCTTCAGATTGTTTTTTTTTTATAATTTAAGATTAATTGCACATTTACACACTTAATTATTATCGACTTAAGAATAATTAACAATTTTAATACATATAAACACTTAACCTATGAAATAAAATTTCGCACGCTCAAGGGGGGATCGAACCCACGGCCCTATAGACGAATTCGCTCGCGGTGAACGCACGCTATTAGTACCACTCGGCTACGACGGGTAGTTCAGAGTCAATCGAAATAACTTTGTGAGGTTCAGACCTGGATTATATGCTATTTACATTTTAATAGTTCTGGAACATATTCATTATCAAAAATAAATGACTAGAATTTATTTATCCTTCGTTTATACTGATTGATATACAGTTTATACAATCCAATCTCCTAACTTATTAATATTTTATAAATAAATATTTTTGTAAAATATTTGCAAAATATGTAAACAAAATTAACTAATAATTTATCATTTTTATTTATAACTTTAATTTAATAATATTATTTAAATAATTAATTTCAATAATATATAATACAAAAGTAAATTATAAAAATTGTTTATATATAATCCCAAGAGGAAATTAAGCATCGGCTGAGTACTGCGCCAATACTGGCAATGTCGGCGCGGTACTGGCAGCGAGGTCTGGCGCGGTACTGGCATAATACTGGGATGATAACAAGGTCCGGTACTGTCTGACGGTACTAAGGCTGTACCGACTGCCAATGCTGGCACAATATTGGCTGCATAGAAAATCTGAATTGTGCCGAAGTCAATTTTTTTTTTTGCGATATCCTGTGTGACTGACAAATCTACCGACACAAGCTATAGGAACAAGCTTTACGAACATTGATTGATATAATACTATCTATAATAATAGTAATATAATAATAATAAGTTATAATAATAGTTTTAAAAAAAATTGAATGAAGAATATTAATAATAATAATAATATAATAATAATATTTCATAACTGTAATTTTTCCGTACGATTGTATGGAAAAAAAACAATCCTGTTTTCAGATTGTTATTTTTATATTTTAAGATTAATTGTACATTTAAATACTTAATTATTATAGACCTAAGACTAATTAACAATTATAAAACATATAAACACTTAACCTATAAATTAAAATTTCGCACGCTCAAGGGGGGATCGAACCCACGGCCCTATAGATGAATTCGCTCGCGATAATCGCACGCTAATACCACTCTGCTACGACGGGTAGTTGAGAGTCGAGAGAAACAACTTTGGGAGGTTCAGACCTGGATTATATGCTATTTACGTTTTAATAGTTCTGGAACATATTCATTATCAAAAATAAATAAATAAATAAAATAGAATTTATTTATCCTTTGTATATACTGATATACAGTTTATACAATCTAATCTCCTAACTTTCCTAAATAAATATTCTTATACAATATTTGCAAAATATGTAAACAAAAATAACTAATAATTATTAATTATTATTTATAACTTTAATTTAATATTATTATTTAAAAATAAAATTTTATTTAAATAATTAATTTCAATAATATTTAATACAAAACTAAATTGTACAAATTATTTACATAATTATAACGTATTAAAAGGCAGTTTGGTTTAAGTAATAGAATTTATTCAATTTATATATTTAAAGTTTTTTAGAAATAAATGATTTTACAAAATTACGCAATCTTTAAACAATTCTTTATAATATTAAACGTCATAGAACTCAATTAACAATAAGAAAGAAAGAAATAAATATATATAAAATGTTGACAGAATATTAAATATCTTTAAAAAAATTAACAATAATTCAAGAATTTTTTTTAGATATTAAACTTTAATTATATTTAACAATATTTATTTAATTATATTCACATAATATTAGAAATATTGTATAAATGAATAAAAAGTTTTAATTTTTTAATTTATAAGATTTATTTTTCCAGACTTCAAAATAATTAAAACTTATTAAATTAAATTAATTAAAAATTAAATAAAATTAAACGAGTTAGAGAGAACCCGACAACAGATAAGAAACAAATAATTACAAAATTAATATTTTAGTAAAATAATAAATATAGAAATGAAAATAAAAAATTACTTGATAACTTTTTGAATAAAATTTAATTTAATACGAACATCATTGCAAGCTTTTTAAAAGAATTTATTGTTTAAAATATTAATGAAAATAATTAAGCTTGAAAATTAATTAAAATGAATTAAATTGAACGAAAAATATATTCTAACCTTTTTCTCTATTATCTAAAATAAATTTAATTAATTGAATATTTTAAATTAACAACAGATAAGAAACAAATAATTACAAAATTAATATTTTAGTAAAATAATAAATATAGAAATGAAAATAAAAAATTACTTGATAACTTTTTGAATAAAATTTAATTTAATACGAACATTATTGCAAGCTTTTTAAAAGAATTTATTGTTTAAAATATTAATGGAAATAATTAAGCTTGAAAATTAATTAAAATGAATTAAATTGAACAAAAAATATATTCTAACCTTTTTCTCTCTTATCTAAAATAAATTTAATTAATTGAATATTTTAAATTAACAACAGATAAGAAACAAATAATTTTAAAAATATGTTTGTAAATTATTAAATATAGAAATAAACGTTAATGAAATTAATTTAAAAAAAATTAAACATTAAGATTTTATTTTATTAATTTTAAAAATTTCTTAAAATAATGTTAGAATATTTTTGAAAAAAAGAAATTAATTAAATGAAATTATTTAATTTTATTCAACTAGGTACACTTTTTTTTACAAATAATTACAGAATTGTTGTTGATTCAAATTAAAAATTAAAATATTCAAATTTCTTTGAGATCTTGTAATTTTATTTTTTCATTAGGTATATATTTTTAATTTCAAAATTGTTTAATTCTTCATTTGCTTAAAATATTATTTAGCAAAATAAAAATATTTAATATTAATTATGGAAAACTAAATAACATTGTGTATGAAAATTAACAATTTTTCACATCTTAGTTTTAAGAATTTATTATTTAAATATTGACATTAAAAAGCTAAATATATATTGCTTATTTATTTATTAATGTAGTCTTTGTAAAATAAAAATTTTATTTTAATTTTTTTTATTTCACTTGTTTTGTTATTATTTTAAATTTTTTATTAAATAAATTAAAAGTTAAATTAAATAAAAAAACTTATAGGGTAAATGATTTATAAAATTAGTAAATTTTTAACTGAAATTAGCCATGTTGAAATAATTTATGTTTATAAAATAATTTCTCTTACTTAAAATTATTGGTATTTTATATATTCGCGGGTAATATTATATATATCGCTGGTGTAGCTCTTGTTCTACGCGCATGCGCTACTCTTTCTCGTAGAAAAAATCAATAATCAGTTATTCAATAAAATAGATCGAATTTCCGGGCTTCCGCGTCGATAACAACTGCGTTTTAAAAAAAAACGCAGAGTGTACATTGAAATGCCAATCGAGGCAAATTTTGTATTTCTATTAATTTTACGAGTTTTGGGTGACAGTGAAGTGGTGAGCAAGAAGTGCCAGGATCAAGTTATTCACTCGAGAAGTAATTTTGGGAAGCGATTTAACATAATGATTGATTATGTAGGCCATGTATATAGTTTATTTATTATTTACGTCATACGAGTGAAGATCCTTAAATGTTTTGGCTGTTAAATAATCTTTCGTAAACATAACCAACAAAAGAAACTTGTCAGTCTTTACCAAGTCTAGACGGTCTTAGAAGTGATCGGTGCGACGAAACCATTAACTAATTTCTTAAAAATATTACAAAAAAAAATAAATATTTTTTTTTAAATTAAAAAATTATTTTTTTTATTAGTATCGGCATAAGACTGAATTGAAGATGCTTTCAGTACCGCGCCAGCATTAACTTGCCAGAGTTTGGCTGAATAATGGCATGAACCCTAGATCTGTACCGCGCCGATAGTAAGCATCGGCATTACATAGGCATTTCCCATTGGGATGTATTGAAGGGTACTTTTATTTAAATAAAGAAATTTATCGAGCACGTAATCATATCTTCAATATTTTTCAAATTTGAAAATTGTCTTTAAATTATTTCATTTGGTTATGATTCTTTGAAATTTATTTTTTTAAAATAAGAAAATAATTGTTTACAAATTTAATTTACTTCTAATATATCTTACAATTAAGTAAAATTACATAATTTTTGTTTGTTTATTTATAGTTTATTTTATACAAAATTAATAGTAAATATTCATAAAATTACTAAATCTGCAGCAGTTGTAATATTTATTATTTAATTAATAATACTTTTTATATGCATATACTTTAATATATAAAAAAATATGTAATATGATAAGTTGAGCAATTGTGTCACAGTTGATTCAAGCTTGAATCTAGATTGGATGTTCAAGCTTCGCGCATGAGGATTCAAGCAGTCTTGAATCAAGCATGGAACGAGCATTGGTGTCCAATCTTCAACCAATATTGAACGACAGTGATTTAAAGACTGTTCCCAGTCTCGGTTACCCACTCTGGGTGTCAAAGCTAGAATCAAGCCTCCACCCAGCGTCAGCATTGGTTTCTCGCGCCTGGGTAGTGATTGTGTATTTATAAAGGACACAATTGGTCTAAGTGGATTGTTTTCTTTGTGTAGTTTTGGCAGACCGTATATCCGAGGTGCAATACCGTTATTATAGTTTTTAAGCATTTTAAACATTTTCTGTTATATAATTCCTTTTTTCCCAAAATGAGACTATGTTGCTAATTTCTTTTTGAATTGTTTATGTAGAATCTTTTTTAAGCATTGTGTATAGGTTTTTGTGTCATCTAGTATTTCCTGAATTTTCTGTGAATATTGTGTTTTAGTCATGCAAACTGTAGTGCTGCTCTTGTCCGCGTTGGTGAAAAAATGTCTGGATTTTGTTTCAAGAATTGTTTTGTTTGTGCATAAGACTCATTAAGATGTTTTTTGATTTCTGAGCATTGAGACGAATGAAACTTACTTTTTTGAAATTGATTTGTGATAATTTGTACTATTTCACCGTACGACAAAAATTAACTTTTTTTTCACACACAAAAAAAGTCAAACATTTTCGGAAACTAGGACCAAAAAAAAAAATACCCGCCCCCACAGCACCGAAAATTTCCTGAAAATTTATTAAAGATTTTTTTGCAAACTTCTGAATATTTAGGTGCAAAGCTTAGTGAAAATTGCGTAAAGATTTAAATGTCCCGATTAAATAAATGTTTAGCGTAAAAGTTGACTGAAGATTTAAATAAAATTTTCGTGAAATTTTCGTCGCGAAAGTTTCCTGAACATTTACATTACATTTTCGTGAAATGTTCGTCGTAAAAGTTGACAGAAGATTTAAATTAAATTTTCGTGAAATGTTTGTCGCAAAAGTTGATTCAACATTTAAATTAAATTTTCGTAAAATGTTTGTCCCAAAAGTTGATTCAACATTTAAACTGAATTTTTGTGAAATGTTTGTCGCAAAATTGGATTGAATATTTGATAAATGTTGAGCGGAAAGTTGACCGAATAAAAAAAAATTATATTAAATAGAAGGTGAACAAGTAACCCAAGCAGCACGTAATATTACATGAATATCACAGTGACATCATATTGTAATATTCGTAATATTACGGGGTGATGTTACAGTGATATTGACGTGATATTGAAATGTCCCCCTCAAGGTAATATTACAAGTAATATTACAGTGATATTGATGTAATATTACAAGTAATATTACGATGATATTGAGATAATATTACAAATATTTATTTATTTCAATATTTATTTTACATTAAATACAATATTTTAAAAAAATTTGACGCACATGGGGTTCGAACACGCAACGTTCGACACAACGTGAATACGCCTTGTACCTCTCGGCCATCTAGCTCTTGGAATATAGTTCAGAAAGTGTTCTTCATATTGTACCAAAGAGAATTTAAGGTACTACATGAAGAACACTTTCTGAAATACATTCCAAGAGCTAGATGGCCGGGAGGTACAAGGCGTATTCATGTCGTGTCGAACGTTGCGTGTTCGAACCCCGAGTGAGCCAAATTTTTTAAAAATATTTTATTTAATGTTAAATAAATATTGAAATAAATAAATATTTGTAATATTACCTTAATATCATCGTAATATTACCATAATTACTGTAATATTACCGTAATATTACATGTAATATTACATCAATATCACTGTATAGTGCAGGCGCTGGGTGGACTTGAGTATGCAAAATATGAGGGCGGATTTTTGACAATTGGAATATGTAGAGAACATTCCCCTGAGTCAGGAAAGTCATGCTGCCACTTCAAATTTTGGTCAAGGGAGCCGCCATTTTGATTTTAAGGGTGAAATTCGTTTTTTAAAATATCTCATTAAATATCAGAGTCACGAATTTTTTGCAAAGACACTTTTTGTAGAGAATAATATAAGCTACAACTTTCATTCAAAGCTTTTTTTCCTAAAGGAAATAATAAAGAAGTTATAAACAAAAAATAAGTAAATGTTAAGGGATGAAAATCTTTTATATTAATTTACCCCTATATTATTAGTTTTAAGAAAAAAATTGTTCAGATAGATTTTGTAGCGTATTTTCTAAAGATTAATTTAAATATTTAATACTCTAATTATCTTCATTTTTATAGATTTTACAGATCCGTGAAGGTGGGTAAGTTTGGAAAATAACGGCTCCCGATAGTCCGCTTGCTCTCAAAGTCTCACTGTACAATAATAGAAATATGAGAACTCATTTTCTGTAATAACGAGGGCGGGTATTTGTTGATTAAGAAACTTAGAGGACACTATCCCATATGAGAAAACCCATGTTGCCACTTTCAAATGTGGTCAGTTTAGCCGCCATTTTGTTTCTAAGGGTGAAATTTATTTTTTGATATATCCCATTAAATATCAGACTCACAAAATTTTTGCAAAAACACTTTTTGTAGAGAATACTATAAGCTACAAATTTTATTTAAAGCTTTTTTTCCTAAAGGAAATAATAAAAAAGTTATAAACAAAAAACAAGTAAATGTTAAGGGATGAAAATCTTTTATGTCAATTTACCCCTTTATTATTAGTTTTAAGAAAAAAATTGTTCAGATATATTTTGTAGCGTATTTTCTAAAGATTAATTTAAATATTTAATACTTTAATTATCTTCATTTTTATAGATTTTACAATACTGTAAAATAGTTTATGTTTGAAAAAGAATAATTTCAAAACGTCTGCTTATTCTAAAAGTCTCACTATACAGTAAGAAAAATGCATGAATAAATTTTATTTAATAACATAAATTGATTATGGTTGTCAAGTAAACTATTGAATTTAAAAAAATAACGATTATAAACAATTTTTCAACCAACTGTATAAATAAATATATTTATTGAGAACATCTGTTTAAATGGATTTAACTTGTAATCAGATATTGCTTAAAGTTGTTGTAAAATTTAAATAAAGTGTGTTTTGTTGAAATAAATAATTTTTATAAACAACCTTATAAAATAATTAACTTAATTTTTTTTTCATGTTTATTTCGTATATGAATGATCTTTTTTGATTTTGATTAATTTTACTAATAGTTTCTTATAATTGAACATTTTTTGCGCTTCAGTTATTCAGATACTTGACAACCATAATCAATTTATGTTATTAAATAAAATTTATTTATGCATTTTTCTTACTGTATAGTGAGACTTTTAGAGTAAGCAGACGTTTTGAAATTATTCTTTTTCAAACATAAACTATTTTACAGTTTTGTAAAATCTATAATAATGAAGATAATTAAAGTATTAAATATTTAAATTAATCTTTAGAAAATACGCTACAAAATATATCTGAACAATTTTTTTCTTAAAACTAATAATAAAGGGGTAAATTGACATAAAAGATTTTCATCCCTTAACATTTACTTGTTTTTTGTTTATAACTTTTTTATTATTTCCTTTACAGGGCTCGGATTGAGCGACTTTTCGACTTTTTTGCGACTTTTTTTAAAAAATGCGACTTTTATCGACTTTTTTCGAATAAAATACGACTTTTCGACTTTTTTCGGATAAAATACGACTTTTGCGACTTTTTTAAGATTTATTTAGTACTTTTTGTCTCAAAATTTTAAGAAAAGTAGGAAAAATTATTTTATGAGAAGGAGCAGATTAAGACCCTCCCCCCCCGCCGAATTTAG
Source organism: Ganaspis brasiliensis (assembly GCA_037103525.1). Taxonomy (NCBI): domain Eukaryota; kingdom Metazoa; phylum Arthropoda; class Insecta; order Hymenoptera; family Figitidae; genus Ganaspis; species Ganaspis brasiliensis. Next base: position 2,719,957 of record JAZKLR010000288.1, on the reverse strand, counting down.
AAATTTTTACTTATTCAATTTGTGAACGACTTTTCATCATTTCATTAGTTTTTTGACAAATTTAGATTAAAAGTTGCAGTTGTTGGTTATAACACTTATTTTTGAAAAACGTGTCTTAAGCTCAAAAAAAAATATTTAAGAAAATTACAAAATATGTCTGAAATAATAATTTACAAAACTTAATTGTGAGATTCAATATTGAACAAGGACTATCTATTTAATTATTTTGTTATCTTAGTCAGGCCATTTTATTTCAACCAAAGTCGTTGCAGACCAATTTTTATAAAATTTGAAACTTTTAGAAATGATTCTGTTAAATTTCTAGAGTATGAAATGGAAAATAATTATGCTAAAATTTCTTTTATTTATGTTTATATACATTGGACTTTTTTTAAATAATAAACTAGCGAAGCTAATTAATTCTTTGCGAAGTGTATTTTATAAAATCAATAACAATGTGGCCTAATATTATAAGATTTTAAGCTGTACTTTATTCTCTTAATTGTGTTTTTTTACCCGTATGCATTTTCAAATAAATAAATGTTAAAATATGATTTTAAAGTATAGGAGGTATAGAAAAACGTCGCTTTTTTACACACCAGAAAAAAGTAAAAAAATAATGATTTGTATTTGTTTACAATTATTGAATTTATTATTTTCATATATGCATATATCACTTAAAGATATAAAATAATAGATATAAAACATGGTTTCGAAATTGGACTGTCAAATAACCTAATTTTGCGATTTTTATCCGTTATTTGTAAGAAAATTGAATTAATAAAATAAGTTTTAATTTATTAAATTCAAAACTCGAATCTTTTATTTTTGCGAACTTTACGTCCTAATATCTTGGTTTACGTAAAATATACAAATTAGAATTAAAAAGATAAAAAAACCACCTTCAACTTAATTATGTAAATAAGTATTGTTTTAACCTAAAAATTTATTACAATTTTTAAACTTTACTATTTGAAAAACTAAATTCAGGAGCAACATGAAATTTCATTGTGAGTAGATTTTAGGCGTGATATAAATATTTTAAAGGTTTTAAATTTTTATATTTTTTGTAAACCAAGATATTAGATCGTAAAGTTCACAAAAATAAAAAAATTCATGTTATTTTTCCACTTTAAGATAATTGTATATTTTTGAAAATATTTTCTGATGAGTAAAAAGTGGCATTTTTCTGTACTTCAAACTCTTATCATAAGAATCATTTTTAGAAGTTTCAAATTTTTCAAAAATTGGTCCGCAACGACTTTGGTTGCAATAAAATAATCTGACGCATTAAAAAAATAAGTATAATTATGTTTTTTACCTTTTCGTGCATAATTAATACATTTATTTTCTATAAAAATGTAAAAAGTAAACAAATTACTTCTACAAAAATTAAATTTTTTGACTACTTTATGCGACTTTTTTTGTGATTTTATGCGACTAAAGCGACTTTTCTTAGTCTTAAAGTCGATCCGACCCCTGCCTTTAGGAAAAAAAGCTTTAAATAAAATTTGTAGCTTATAGTATTCTCTACAAGTGTCTTTGCAAAAAATTCGTGACTCTGATATTTAATGAGATATTTTAAAAAACGAATTTCACCCTTAAAATCAAAATGGCGGCTCCCTTGACCAAAATTTGAAGTGGCAGCATGACTTTCCTGACTCAGGGGAATGTTCTCTACATATTCCAATTGTCAAAAATCCGCCCTCATATTTTGCATACTCAAGTCCACCCAGCTCCCGGTCTTGTAATATTACCTTGAGGCGGACATTTCAATATCACGTCAATATCACTGTAATATCACCCTGTAAGGTGATATTCTCAATTTAAAAAATTAACTACTTACAAATAAACATTTTTAGAGATTTTATATACTGATTGCATTTAAAAAAATCATGATTTTTTTAGCTCTGGCTAACTGAAATTTACATAAATTTATTGATTTGAAAATCTGTTTTTAAAATCCACAAAATCCATTTTCCTTAAACTTTTTTTAAACATTTGAAATCACAGAAGAACAAAACTTGTGATTTTTAAAAACTTATTAAAATTTAAAATAATAACCCTGCCGATGCACAGTACCTGAAACGTACCTGGAATATACCTAGAAAATGCCTTAATAAGGTATTTTATAGGTATATTTTAGGTATGATTCAGGTATTCTTATCGACAGGGAATTTTAAAGTTTATAAGTTTTGTTAATTTATGATTAAAAATAATTTAAAAAAGTTTACTTAAGATAGGCATTTGGCGCAAAAACGCACTTTTGAATAGTTTTTAAATTTCCTAGAACTTTTTTAAGTTTTAAAATCATGCCCTCCTTCTAACCTAAAAATCATTTACATATTATTAAAATCAAAGGTTTTGTTTGTGTGTGATTTAAATTACTTGTGAACTTTTTGATTAAAACATTGGATTGATTTTAAAAATAAATTCTTTAATATTTCGTAATTCTCCTACTCTTATTTAAAGTTTCAAAACCAATTTTTGTCTCTACTGCAATTGGGAAGTATTTAAAATCGTTAACTAACAAAATTTGAAGAAATTTTAATCAATTTTTTCTGTCACAGTAGGTATAAAATGTTCGAAACTTTGAATCATAGTAGGAAAATTACAAAATATAAATCAAATTATTTTCAAAATAATACATAATTCTTCTTAAATAAGAATTAACTGTTATAAAACCAAATATTTTATGACAAATGTTTGAATACATGAAATATGTAGTGAAAACGTTTTTAAATAAGCCCGCCATTTTGTCAGACAATAAAATCACTTGAACCTCAAGAGAAAGATTTTGCTTTCTATCGGCAGTCGCTTAGGTAGCTTAGTGGTTAGGTTGTTAGATTGCGTGCGTCGAACCCGGGTTCGAATCTTCGTCCTCCCAAATTTATTTCCAAAATTTTCTCCATAAATTTTTTAATCTAGAGGTTCTTTTGAAGCTTCCCTGGAGGTTCTGTGAAAGCTTCCCTGAAGATTCCCGTAAGATTTGATGGAAGCTTCCCTGGAGATTCAGGTGGAAGTTTCTTGGGAGGCGGACATCCCAAGGTTTCTAGAAGCTTCCTGGAAGCTTCCTGGAAGATATCGTGCTATTTGAGCAATTATTTGCAAAATATGGATAGGGGCCCGTCTTAGACCACTTTCCCCTAAATATTAACTGTTTTGTAGAAAAAATACAAATTTTATTTCTATGTAGAAATAAAAAAAACTCTAAAATTTTGTGCATTCTTTAAAATCAATTATTTTACAAAAATTTGTTTTGTAGTAGAAGTTATATTGAATAAAATTTTCTTTACAAAATAACTTTTTTTGTAAATCTACATTTTTTTGACATTTCAGTTTTCTATTTTCAAACTATTAAAAGAATATTTCTAGCTTTGTTTTTCTTTGTTGTACTCTAGAATATCTAAAAAGAATAGTTCATACAACAAGAACGCCCAAAGAAAAATTGTACACAACTTTATAAATAAACAAACTTTGATTTTAGTTTCTATAACTGAGACAAATAGTTTTTTCTTGTCGACTAACTCATAGGACACCTTTAGAAAGATTTCCAAAACATAACAGAAGAGTTAAATATTTCATTTTTTAAAATTCTGAATTTTAATAAAGCATAGAGTGAAAAAAGAGTAGTTTTAAGCACAAAATAGCTCCGCTTGACGGTATTAAAATTTTGAATTTTCTTTGAAAAGTGTATGTTGCATTTATAGCTTATAAATATTAAGAACTTCTGAATTTTTGTAAAGCAAGTATAATATTCGAAGTAATTATACATAAGTTATTTTAGTATTAAAAAATGGTTTAATACATTTTAATTTTTGATCATAAACTATGAAAAAGTTAGTTTAGAGTTCAAGAATATTTGATGTCTAAAAACTTAAGCTTGCAAATTACGTTAATGATAAAAATGCTTTTTTTACACATGAAGTTTTATTTAAATTAAATGATTGCATTTTAAAACTGTAATTATCATTAACAATTTTACAAAATATATTTAAATCAGTACTAAACTTTATATACTAATCCTTCTTTTTTATTCTGACAGACAATCAAATTTTATAATATGAAAACGCGAATTGAGAACAATATTATAATTGCTTATCAAATTTTAAATAGAAAGTATATTGTTATGATATTAAACTCCTTCTAACCTGAACCATTGATGTGTGTTGACACGTTACAATCAATTCTTCAGTTCTCGAACTGAAGAGATTATTCCTTGAACAATTTTTCTTTATACATTTACTAGGCATTCAAGCTAGTATCTAATTAACAACTATATTTTTACAACATTATGTAAGTTTGAAAATAAATATTTTGTTTACTCTTTATGTATGTCATTTTAGATTTGAGAAATTCGGACCAGAACCACTGTGAATGAAAATGTGGCGTGCGCAACTTGAATCGATTTCAGAGGCAGTACCAATATAATAGCCCCATAAGAAGGTTGCGACTACGAAGCGGGTGCAGGAAATTTCCCAAAACCCCAAAAGATCGAATATCCAAATGGTCGAATTTTAAAAAATCGAATCTCCATACGGTCGAATATCTATTTTGTCGAATTTCCAAATGATCGAATATCTAAAATGTCGAATTTCCAAATTGTCGAATATCCACTTTGTCGAATGTCCAAACTGTCGAATATTCAAATTTTCGAATATCCAAATTGTCAAACATCCATTTGGTCGAATATTCATTTTGTCGAATATCCACTTTGTCGAATGTCCAAACTGTCGAATTTCCAAATTCTCGAATACCCATTTTATCGAATTTCTAAACTGTCGAATTTCAAAATTGTCGAATATCTATTTTGTCAAAACTCCAAACTAACGAATGTCCATTTTGTCGAATTTACAAATTGTCGAGTATCAACTTTGTCGAATTTCTAAATTGTCGAATATCCACTTTGTCGAATGTCCAAACTGTCGAATATTCAAATTTTCGAATATCCAAATTGTCAAACATCCATTTGGTCGAATATTCATTTTGTCGAATATCCACTTTGTCGAATGTCCAAACTGTCGAATTTCCAAATTCTCGAATACCCATTTTATCGAATTTCTAAACTGTCGAATTTCAAAATTGTCGAATATCTATTTTGTCAAAACTCCAAACTAACGAATGTCCATTTTGTCGAATTTACAAATTGTCGAGTATCAACTTTGTCGAATTTCTAAATTGTCGAATTTTTAAATTGTCGAATATCCACTTTGTCGAATTTCCAAATTGTGGAATATCCAAATTGTCGAATTTCAATTTTGTCGAATGTCCATTTTATCGAATTTCCAAATTGTCGAGTTTCCAAATTATCGAATTTCCAAATTATCGAATTTCCAAATTGTAGAATATCTATTTTTTCGAATTTAGATATTTTTCCATAGACGGGTTTCTTCTTACTTCGTAGCGGGTGCAGGAAATTTCCCAAAAATCCAAAAGGTCGAATATCCAAATGGTCGAATTTCAAAAAGTCGAATTTCCAAATGATCGAATATCCAAATAGTCGAAGTTCCAAATTGTCGAATTTCCAAATTGTCGAATCACCAATTGTTCGAATCTCCAAATGTTCGAATGTCTAAATGTTCGAACTTTTTTTTTTGTGAGTTTCCTATCTATGAAATACGTTGGTATAGTAGATTGGACAAATGCGCAAAATTTAAAATTTCCATAACGATTTTAAATTTCGCGCACTTGTCCAATCTATTATACCAACACATTTCATAGATAGGAAACTTACATGAAAAAAAAAGTTCGAACATTTGGACATTCGAACATTTGGAGATTCGAACATTTGGAGATTCGACAATTTGGAAATTCGACAATTTGGAACTTCGACTATTTGGATATTCCATCATTTGGAAATTCGACAAAATAGATATTCGACAATTTGGATATTCGACAATTTGGAAATTCGACAATTTGGATATTCGATCATTTGGAAATTCGAAAAAATAGATATTCTACAATTTGGAAATTCGATAATTTGGAAATTCGATAATTTGGATATTCGATCATTCGGAAATTCGACAAAGTGGATATTCGACAATTTGGAAATTCGAAAATTTGTATATTCGACAATTTGGAAATTCGACAATTTAGAAATTTGACAAAATGAATATTCGTCTAAATGGATGTTTGACAATTTGGAAATTCGACAATTTAGATATTCGATCATTTGGAAATTCGACAAAATGGATATTCGACCATTTGGATATTCTATCGTTTGGAGATTCGACTTTTTGAAATTCGACCATTTGGATATTCGACCTTTTGGATTTTTGGGAAATTTCCTGCACCCGCTACGAAGTAAGAAGAAACCCGTCTATGGAAAAATATCTAAATTTCTGTAAAAAACTAAATGTTAAAAAAAACCGTAACTTAAAATTGGTATAATAATTATCTCATTGTTCCTGATGAGACGCACTAAAATATTTTTAAAACATCAATAGAATGTCTTCCCTACTCTAAGAATAAGGATTAGCTAATTTAGCTAAAATTCACCCAGCAGAAAATTTCAGAATTGGAATTTGATATTAGTTTTTCAATGCCTCTTAAAATTAAGGTAGTTCTCCGGCAGTTATACTTGACAAAATCGATTTTCTATGGATTTTCTTTAAATTGTGAGAAAACGTTATTTGATATGTGCCTTCTATCTGGTTAAAATTTCAGTACTTTCGAACATGAATATCCAAAATTTGAGCATCGAAGGGGTACTGAAATTCTAACCAGATAGAAGGCACATATAAAATAACGCTTTTTCACAATTTAAAGGAAATCTATAGAAAATCGATTTTTTCAAGTATAACTGCCGGAGAACTATCTTAAAAAAAGCATAAAGCACAATGAATCGTAATCGCTAATCCTTAATCGTAAGAATGGGAGGAAGCAGGACAGAGAATATGTCTGTCCTACTTCATTCTTACGATTAAGGATTAGCGATTACGATTCATTTTGCGTTAGGCTAAAGTAAAAAAATCTTCCTTCCGATTTCTTCCTGGATTATTTCAAAACGCCGCACAGTGGGAAAAAACCCAAGCTTCTTGACAAAAGTCTGCTAACAATTCAAATCTCAACGGATTTTAACTTTTTTTTTAAATTCTCAGGCTTTTTTAAATTTTGTAACATATATAACCTCAAAAACTTGTTTTATATCTATTCGAATACATTTTTCAATAATCAATTTCATCTGTTAACGTTTTTCGGGAGAAATGGAGATTGAAAATAATAATGGAGATTGAAAAACGGCGGACGCAAAATTTAAGAAATGTACATGGAAAGAAATAATTCTTGAAATATTCAAGAAGTTTGTATTTGAGTTTGGGGCAAGGATGGAAATTCAGTACTAATTCAAGGGGTCTGTCTCATACAAACGACCTTTTTCTCAAGATTTTTTTTTTCATTAATTTTTTTTAAACTTTTTTATGTTTTCGTACATCAAAATGCACATATTAAATTGTAATAAAAAACTTTGTGTATTGATTTTTTAAGGTTTCTTTCCGAGAAATCACCGCTTGAGCTATACCACTTTTTTTCCTGGTTAACATGATATCTTTGGAAGGCTGCATGTAAAACTAAAAAATCAGTGCCGGCTCGAGGGGTGTTCATCATGTTCATTTGAACAGGGCGCCAGATCGAAGGGGGCGCTAAAAATTTGTGAGTGCTTTATTGGAAACATCGAAAGAATACGGAATAATCGAATAAAAAAAGATAGAGAAAGTACCTGTTTTTTCCTATGTCAGCTAGCATATCACGTGATATACAAAAATACGTATGCAACATAACCTAAAAGTAAAATCTAAAACCAAAATAATTGCATAATTTATCTTGAAATTAACGGAAATAATATAATACCAGGCAAGAAGGCCGAAATTGAAAAAATTGCAAAACTACAGTGTGTCAATGGTACAGCGCGAGTTATTCAATTTTCTTCAATTCAGATTCTTGACAATTCTTTTGTATTCCTTGCTGTGACTCAGTTTCATAAAAAAATTAATTGTTACACTGAGAAAATAAGCCTCTAGCATATTTCTGAAACTGAATAGCTTTCTCTAGTTTTTATCAGTTTGATTTTAGTGCTATTCATTTTTTAATTTAATTTGCTTATAAGAATGATAAAAAGAAAATTTTAAACAATATTTATAAATAAATGTTACTGTTAAAAAAATAATAAAAATTTAAGAAAAAAAAAACGATTCAGTTTTAGTAAAAAACAAGTGAGCTGCTCAATTTGTTAATTTAATTTGTTTATAACAATGACAAATAACACTTTTTAAACAATATTTATGTACAACTGTCAATTGTAACAAAATATTTAAATAAATGCAAAAAAACTTTGCGGAAACTTACCGGCCAATCAGCGACCTCCATTTATCTGGCAAATGAACATTCTACGTTTTTACTATTCGGGAAGTTTAAGAGTCTGTCAAATGAACTTTCAGTGACTTAAATGTTCGGAAAAATATGGAATCTGATAAATACAATTTTTTAGAAATATACATTCGAGAATTTAAACATTCTGACAAATGAAAATTCAAAAGGTTAAATATTCTGGGAAATGGAGTTTTGTGAGGTTAAGTATTTCGACAAATGGTTAATCTGATAAATACAGTTTCTCGAAAATGCAAAATAAAAAAATTAAGTATTCTGAGAAATGGAGTTACGAGAAATTAAATATTTAAACAAACGGTAAGTCTGATAAATACAATATCTGACAAATTCATATTTGGGAAGTAAAATAATCTGAAATCTTAAGTTGCGGAAAATTAAATATGAGGACAAATGGTAAATATGATAAATACCATTTCTGCTAAATGCATTTTCGGAAAGGTGAATAGTCTGACAAATAGAGTTTCGGTTTTTTAAGTAATCCGACAAAAAGTAAATCTGATAATTACTATTTCTGAAAAATGCATATTCAGGAAGTTTAATATTACGACAAATAAAGTTCCAGGAAGTTAAATATTCAGACAAATGAAGTTGTGGGAATTTAAATATTCGGATAAATAAATTTCTGTCTATTAAACAGTCTGTAAATCGAGTTTTGGTCAAAATGTCGGCTTCCCTCAATTGCCGCGATTTATTTTTAATAATTGTCATCTTATTTCTATTTGTTGATAACAATTTGTTTAAATAAATTATTTTTTAAACAATTATTAACGTCAAAAATCATTATTTGGTACATGGTCTTCATTCCAGTATTCAATTATTTAATATCTCAGCCTCTCTAAGAATAGGCGGTAATGAGTTAAGCTATATAGTTGATTTATAATTTCTTATTACAATCAGTGATACTATGGTGCATAGCGTACTGGACTGTCAGCTGGAGGACCAGGGTTCGAATCTTCGTGACTACAAAAATTTTTCTGTTTCAGGTTCTAATAATATATGTAATTGAAACTATTAATATTTATGTAATTGAATTTATAAACTGTATTATGTAATTATATGTACTTTAATTAATGATAAAATTTAGATAAAGTAGTAGGTTGGCTTAACTTTGGGATGAGTAGTTGGGCCAACTTCGGGAGCAGTAGTTGGCCCAACTATGAATACCGTTGGTCGGCGAACCGTTATCACTTTGCTGGTTGGCCCAACTTTGGGATGAATAGTTGGGCCAACTTTGGGAACAGTAGTCGGCCCGACTTTGGGCTCAGTAGTTTAGCCGACTTTTGGGTTGGCCAAACTCTGGGCTTTGAGGTTGGCCCAACTTTGGGCTCAGCCCTATTGAAAAAACTCATATGAGATCTCATATGAGATCATATGTGGTTTCCTATATAGAAACTCATATGAAAACTCATGTTCATATAGGAATTCATGTGTGATCTTATATGAGATCGCATGTAAAATGTATATGAAATTGAGACACGATTTGATATGTGAATTCATATGGGAAATAGTTATGTGTTTTTGACAAGAGATCTTGAATAAGATCTCACATGAGATCTCATATAAGATCACACATGAGATCTCATATACAATCACATATGAGATCTCATATAAGATCACATATGAGATCTCATATGAGATCACACATGAGATCATACATGAGATTATACAAATGAATATGCGTTTCTATAAAGAAACTCATGTGGATTCCTATTTGATTTCGTATGTGAATTCTTATTTCAAATCTTATATCAAATCTCATATCGAAATTCCACATCAAATCTCAGAAACTCTTAATGAACAACAAATATTTAAATGTTTTCGTCTAATACTTGTCTGACAAGTATTATTCCTCTGCAAAGAGTTTGTTTTTCCATGATTTGGGTCTCTATGTTCTCGTTCTTCTTATATATATTTTCCTCTTCATGTCGATAGTGAGAGAGGTTGAACATACAGCCATCTTGTGACAGTTGTCTTAACTAAGACTTACATGAGAACTTATATGAGATCTCATGTAGAATCTCATGTGGAATCTCATGTAGGTTTTAGTTAAGACAATCGTCGCAAGGTGGCTGTATGTTCAACCTTTCTCACTATCGACATGAAGAGGAAAAGATATATAAGAAGAACTAGAACATAGTGACCCAAATCATGGAAAAACAAAGTCTTTGCAGAGGAATAATACTTGTCAGATAAGTATTAGACTAAAACATTTTAATATTTGTTGTTCATTAAGAGTTTCTGAGATTTGATATGGAATTCGATATGAGATTTGATATAAGATTTGACATAAGAATTCACATACGAAATCAAATAGGAATTCACATGAGTTTCTTTATAGAAACGCATATTCATTTGTATAATCTCATGTATGATCTCATATGAGATTTCATGTGTCATCTCGTATGAAATCTCATGTGAGATCTCATGTGTGATCTTATATGAGATCTCATGTGAGATCTTATTCAAGATCTCTTGACAAAAACACATAACTATTTCCCATATGAATTCACATATCAAATCGTGTCTCAATTTCATATACGATTTTACATGCGATCTCATATAAGATCACACATGAATTCCTATATGAACATGAGTTTTCATATGAGTTTCTATATAGGAAACCACATATGATCTCATATGAGATCTCATATGAGTTTTTTCAATCGGGAGTAGTTGGGCCGACTATGAGTACCGTTGGTCGGCGAACCGTTATCATTTTGCTCGTTGGCTCGACCTACGGCATGTAGAGTCGGACCAACCGCGGCAAGGTTGTCCCGACCGTGGGCCGACGGACAATTCGCACCTGGGAAGGTTAGTACCTTTGAATCAAGAACTCAACCGTACTGGGAGCCGCGCGTTAATCTACTCGACCAAGGGAGGAGCTGTTTGGTTGTCACAAAACATCCTATACTTTTTTTTGATAAAAATTTTTTTTTTAGCGTCACAAATTATTTCATTTAAAGGAATAATCATTTAATTATAAAATTGCACACGGAAAAAATTAGTTGTAGAATAATTCTTGAATTAGTACAGGAACTTAGGATACGAGAATTTTTCGGGAGTTCTTATTATCAATTCTTTGATATATGTGACCTGGACTGTAAAAAGGGGGCTTACGTGTCAAAAAATCGTTTTTCATTTTTTTGTCGATTCTGATAGATTTTTTGACGCTCTTTCGCGTGGTGTATTCTAAAAAAATATTTTTTTTTAACACGTAAGCCCCCTTTTCACTGTCCAGGTCACATATACCTAAGAGTTTTTCTAGAAGACTTATAATGAATTTCAAGAAGACTTCCGAAATTTAGAATAAGAATTACGGAACTCGTTTAAGAAGAGAAAATTTTTTTAATTTGAAAAAAATTTTCACCCACGAGTACTCGAACTCAGTTCCTTGAGACTACAGAAAATCTCTTCGCTTTGTTCAACTGAGCTAACACGCGATTGTAATATTGTACACATAAATCATACTTGAGTGAACTAAGCGCTATATGGGGGCCTGGTCAGTGTACTGCGCCTTCTATTTCAGTTCCAGAACTTTTAGATCACCGCGAAAGCAATCTTCCAATCGCGCAGCTGTTAAGAATTCTTAAAGATCTTTTTAGAAATACTTGAAAAATTTCAGAAAGATTATTGAAATTTTTAGACATATCGCCAAAGTATACTCAGGATACGAAAACTCGTATCCTGAGTTTTTGAACTAATTCAAGAATTATTCTAGAACTAATTTTTTCCGTGTACCTAAATTCTTAAATTGTAATTTTTTCGTCTTCGCACAGTGTTAAGATCTCCTTTTTCTTTTTTGAATAACTTCTGTGGAGAAATGTGAAAACTTGAAAATCCTTTTGTTTTTTTGTTTATATTGAAACCGGAAACTCATTTCACGAAAAAAATTTAACGGGTTTTGTCACGTTATTAATTTTTTTAACTTTAAAAACAAAGTGAAATTAACCTTATTTTAAATAAGATTTTGTTTTGATGTTAGGATTAAAGTTAATCACTTAAAATTTCTCACTATTACGGTTTAATCTTAAAATGTTTACATAATATAATGGTCAAACCATTGACTTTCGTCTGAGGGCTGCCGCGGACATTTTTTGCTTTTAAATTAGGTTTAGAATTTACGAAACTTGAATTTTTCTGAATTCAGTAACCATAATATTATGGTGTAAATTTGATTTCTTTTCGCGTTATTATCAATTGAAAATATAAGTTTCGCGGTGTTTTTTTGTAACCTCAAATCTGACACTTTTCTTTAAAACATTATAATTAAAAAAATTAGTTCAAATTATAAATCAAAACTTACGCGAATTAGTAATTTTATTTATGTAAACTCTAGAAATGGTGTACATTTTATTAAAATACATTATTTTAATATAATAATATAATTTGAAAAATTTCTACTTGTGAAAATTTTCGTAATATTTTTAAGCTTACAACTTTTTTTTGGGAGCTCTTATAAATTTGATATTTTGAATATATTTTAATAATAATAGAACTTACTTGCTATTAAAATTTGGCGAAGGTGTTTTGCTTCATTTAGAAAATATTTTATTTTTAAATTCTGTATTCAAAAAGGTTAAAATGTAATTTGAATGAAGCAATATGAAATTGCTTTGTTTACTATTTTAGTCCTAAAATTAACCTTCTTGAATACAGAATTTAAAAATAAAATATTTTCTAAATGAAGCAAAACGCCTTCGCCAAATTTTAATAGCAAGTAAGTTCTATTATTATTAAAACATATTCAAAATATCAAATTTGTAAGAGCTCCCAAAAAAAAGTTGTAAGCTTAAAAATATTACGAAAATTTTCACAAGTAGAAATTTTTCAAATTATATTATTATATTAAAATAATGTATTTTAATAAAATGTACAACATTTCTAGAGTTTACATAAATAAAATTACTAATTCGCGTAAGTTTTGATTTATAATTTAAACTAATTTTTTAATTATAATGTTTTTAAGAAAAGTGTCAGATTTGAGTTTACAAAAAAACACCGCGAAACTTATATTTTTAATTGATAATAACGCGCAAAGAAATCAAATTTACACCATAATATTATCAGAAAAAATTCAAGATACGTAAATTCTAAACCTTATTTGAAAGCAAAAAATGTCCGCAGCAGCCCTCAGACGAAAGTCAATGGTTTGACCCATAAATAATATATTTAAAACAAAATCTCATTCAAATTTAGGTTAATTTCACTTTGTTTTTAAAATTAAAAAATTATTAACGAGACAAAACCCGTTAAATTTTTTTCGTGAAATGGGGTTCCGGTTTCAATCTAAATAAAATATAAAAGGATCTTCAAGTTGTCACATTTCTCCACAGAAGATATTCAAAAAAGAAAAAGAAGATCTTAACACTGTGCGAAGTCGAAAAAGTCTCAATTAAAGTATTTAGGTGAGTTATTTTCAAACAATTTGCATTTATTTAGAGATACTAGAACTTCAAAAGCGCGCTACGCGCGTCAACACTTTCTGCAAGGAAAAAAAAAATTTATTGATATTTACAAAACTTTTTTTGGACTCTTGGATACATGAAAAAGTTTTGTGAAAACTCTTATAGCATGGTTTGTATGAATTACTAAATTTCTTCATATATATTAGTAGTAGAGCTATGCCGGTTCTGGCTCACTTATATACCTGAAACCTGCAGGAATCTGTTTTACCGGCCGCGAGTAGAAATCTGTTTTACCCTAGTTACCGACCAGATGGCGCTGTGTGGGGGATTCCCCGCGCCATTTTGGATTTTTACCCCCACTTTTGCGCGGGAATTTAAATTTTACTCCCACTTTTGAGCGGAAAGTTAAATTTTACCCCCACTCTCAGGATTTTAAAGCCCGCCATTTTGAATTTTTACCCCCACTTTTGCGCGGCAAGTTTAAAATTACCCCCACTTTTAGGTATTTGAAGCGGGGATTTCCCTACTTTTGAGCGCGCTTTTAGTCTAATGTAAGTGAGAGTTCTACGTTACCGACAGTGATTTTAGTGAGTTAGCACACCGGCCACTACTGATAGACGGCGCTGCAATTGAATCGCGCCAAGTTTAACTTAAAATGCTAACCCTTTTAATTTGCATAAAGTGATATATAAGAACTAATTCGCATATCATTAGTATGCAATACCACCCATGCGGATAATTTGCATAAATTGCGTATTGTTGTTAACTTTTACCGAAGAACTAATTTGCATACCCTACTGAAAAATCCTATATAGGATCCTACATAGGATCCTATATAGAATCCATATGGATTCCTTTGAGAATCCACGTAGGATCCTATATAGGATCCTATATAGGTATTGTCCTATAGGAATCCACGTGGATTCTCATAGGAATCAATGTGGATTCCTATAGGTCGCCTATAGGACAAGTCCTATATAGGATCCTATGTGGACTCTTCTATAGGAATACATGTAGGATCTCATATAGGATCCTGCATAGGGGTCCCAAAAAATTTTTTTACACCCTCCTACATATGATCCTACGTAGGTTCCCATATAGGATCCTATATGGGAACCCATGTAAGATCCTACATGGGTATCCCCAAAAAAATTTTTTGTACCCCTTCCTCATGCGCAGTCGTCTTTTACGTATTCTACAATACTTACGCCTGCGCAGTAAATATTTTTCGTCCTTATAATGGTACTTAATGTATATTTGAATAAAGTTGTTTAAAAAAAAACAATTAATTCTGTGTACATAATTTTTTTTGGGCGCCCATAAAAGATCCTATATAGGATCCTATATGGGAACCTACGTAGGATCCTATGTAGGGGGGTTTACAAAATTTTTTTGGGACGCCTATGTAGGATCCTATATGAGATCCTACATGTATTCCTATAGGAAAGTCCACATAGGATCCTATATAGGACGTGTCCTATAGGCGACCTATAGAAATCCACATAGATTCCTATGAGAATCCACATGGATTCCTATAGGACAGTACCTATATAGGATCCTATATAGGATCCTACGTGGATTCTCATAGGAATCCATATGAATTCTATATAGGATTTTTCAGTAGGGTATCCTTAATACTACCAATCTAATTTGCATAAACAGGTTATTGTTGCTAACTTTTACCGAAGAACTAATTTGCATATCCTTAACACCACCAATCTAATTTGCATAAACTGTGTATTATTGCTAACTTTTACCTAAGAACTAATTTGCATATCCTTAATACCACCAATCTAATTTGCATAAACTGTGTATTTTTGTTAACTTTTCTCTAACAAGTAATTTGCATATCCTTACTTTCACCCATCTAATTTGCATAAACTGTGTATTATCGTTAACTTTCACCGAAGAACTAATTTGCATACAGTGTTATGTAAGAACTAATTTGCATATCATTAGTATGCAATACCACCCATGCGGCTAATTTGCATAAACTGCGTATTGTTGTTACCTTTTACCGAAGAACTAATTTGCATATCCTTAATACCACCCATCTAATTTGCATAAACTGTGTATTGTTGTTAACTTTTACCTAAGAACTAATTTGCATATCCTTAATACCACCAATCTAATTTGCATAAACTGTGTATTTTTGTTAACTTTTACCTAATAACTAATTTGCATATCCTTAATACCACCCATCTAATTTGCATAAACTGTGTATTATTGTTAACTTTTACCGAAGAACTAATTTACATATCCTTAATACCACCAATCTAATTTGCATAAACTGTGTATTTTTGTTAAATTTTACCTAATAACTATTTTGCATATCCTTAATACCACCCATCTAATTTGCATAAACTGTGTATTGTTGTTAACTTTTACCTAAGAACTAATTTGCATATCATTACGATGCAAACTACCCAATTTGTCTAATTTGCATAACATAACTACGTTACCGGCAGACATTTTAGTGAGTTAGCACACCGGCCACTACTGATAGACGGCGCTGCAATCGAATCGCACCAAGTTTAACTTAAAATGCTAACCCTTTTAATTTGCATAAAGTGTTATGTAAGAACTAATTTGCACATCATTAGTATGCAATGCCACCCATGCGGCTAATTTGTATACAGTGTTATGTAAGAACTAATTTGCATATCATTAGTATGCAATACCACCCATGCAACTAATTTGCATAAACTGGGTATTGTTGTTAATTTTTACCGAAGAACTAATTTGCATATCCTTAACACTACCAATCTAATTTGCATAAACTGGGTATTGTTGTTAATTTTTACCGAAGAACTAACTTGCATATTCTTAATACCACCAATCTAATTTGCATAAACTGTGTATTGTTTTCAACTTTTACCTAAGAACTAATTTGCATACCCTTAATACCACCAATCTAATTTGCATAAACTGTATATTGTTGTTAACTTTTACCGAAGAACTAATTTGCATACAGTGTTATGTAAAAACTAATTTGCATATCATTAGCAGTCTCAAAAGTGAAAGGTGCGCAGCAAAGATGCGCGTACGGTTAACGGGGTCCAGTGCGAGTGGATAGACTTGTTAAAGAGGATTTGCGCGCGCAACAATAAAGTGGGGGTAACAAGAGTGGGAAATTGGAGAAAGAGTGGGGTTCAAGAGATATAAGAAGGATTTTAAGCCAAGTGGAGACATACCTGTTACAGGCTACATCAGCAGCTGAAGCAGCATCAAGAGTAGCTTCGAATCCTCTACTAGGTAAGCCCTCTTCACCTTAAAGTCTATTTTTTGATTTTAGCTTAATAATATGTTTTGATCTAACAGCTCTATTTTGATTTGCTTACAGATATTCAAATCAATGGACGCCACCTTAAGCAAAATCAACTCTCTTGGACGTTTGCAACACACAGTGGTCCTCAACGGCCAACAAGTTTACCAAAAATGTCAAAGAAAAGTGCTAGTGCCATCTTTTTCTATGTGTTTCATACTTTAAGGATCATTTTTGACCGAAATCCTACCTGATCGCGTTTTTAAGATAGATCAAAAACAGTTTTAACACTTTATTAACAAAATATATGATTTGGATCCTATGCACCACTTTGTAATAAAAAATGGTAAAATAGTTTTTACTTCTATACTCTCTTTCGGCATTACTCAGATCTAACGACGGGGACTTAGAGAATACTATGTATCTCCATTTTAATTTTTTTTAGTGTTTTTTTTTTACTTTTTTAAATTGTTAGTAAATTATTCATAAAATTATATGAATATGTATACGTAATTTCTTTATTTTGCTATCTGAGGTCCCGTTTTCGAGTTATGAACTTTCAAAATTTTGATAAAATATACCTTTTTTTAATTGTTTATAACTCGTAAAATATTGAAGTTAAAAAATTAATGTGAGAAGATGAAATGTTTAGTTTTTCCTAGGCTTTTGATGCACTTTAACTACAAAAAATAAATTGTTTTTAAATTTGAGCGTGGA
Source organism: Ganaspis brasiliensis (assembly GCA_037103525.1). NCBI lineage: Eukaryota > Metazoa > Arthropoda > Insecta > Hymenoptera > Figitidae > Ganaspis > Ganaspis brasiliensis. The sequence goes on along the minus strand of JAZKLR010000288.1, from coordinate 2,702,185 downwards.
AAAATTTACATTTTCTTTTTTTTTAAATAAACGTGTGAATGTTACAAGTGCAATGATCTAAGACCTAATATGGCTCGACCTATAGTTTTGTTCAAATAAAATTTTAAAGTTCAGCGCGCAAGTCTATTGCGCCTTACGCCGCGCTGCATATCACTCCACGCTTGACTGTGCTTGTTCTTATAGAGTTTAGTTTGAACAAGTACAGTCAAGCAAAGCGTGATATGCAACGCGGCGTAAGGCGCAATAGACTTCGAGCTTGCGCGCTGAACTTTAAAATTTTATTTAAACAAAACTATAGGTCAAGCCATTTTAGGTCTTATATCATTGCACTTGTAACATTTACACGCTTATTTAGAAAAAAAGAAAATGTAAATTTTTCTACGCCCAAATTTACAAAAAATTGATTTTTTTATAAAATTTATTTTTTTTTTAGTTAAAGTGACTCAAAAGCCTAGGAAACCGAACATTTCATCTATTCACATTAATTTTTTAACTTCAATATTTTACGAGTTATAAACAATTAAAAAAAGTTACCTATATTTTATCAAAATCAAAATTTTGAAAATTTATAACTCGAAAACGGGACCTCAGATATCAAAATAAAGAAATTACGTACCTATATATTATTTTTCTTTAAAGAATTTAAAAATATGTATTAAATTGAATTTAAATTTTGGATAGGTCAATTTCACGTGGAAACGCACATATATTATTTCATTCAATGAAATATTTATTAGTATCCTTTCAGAGTTTGCAGCAGTTTTGCCTTTGCTTGTATGTGTATGTAAATATGTGCATAAAATGTGTATGTGTGTATTGATGTGTAGATGTGTGTATGTATGTGCAATACGCATTTAAACTAAAATATTGCATAATTCGCTTAAAATCTAATTTTCAATTTTAATTATTTTTTATGTATCTTTAAAACGCGATCAGGTAGGATTTCGGTCAAAAATGATCCTTAAAGTATGAAACACATAGAAAAAGATGGCACTAGCACTTTTCTTTGACATTTTTGTTAAACCTGTTGGCCGTTGAGGACCACTGTGAACATCTTCTACCCACGAAGCCGCTTGCTGAGTTGGATGTCAATACCCTTTATACCGTAACTAGTATAAAGAGGATGTCAACCAAGTATGGATTCAAATTTGCAGTTGATTTGGATGGTGAATTCCGGGCATTCCTGCCAGCAAGGTTTACGAACCTGTTTGAGAAGGAGCCAGACAACTTCAAGGTATTCGACGAAGCTGTGGAATCCAACAAGTTGAAATTAAAATATGTTGGTGGAAAATATAATATTATAGAATTTGAAATTATCTAATAAATGTTGTAATAAAGAGAATTGTAATATACTGTAAATATTCAAAATATGTGTTTAAATAAAAGCAAAAATTTACTTATAAATTGTTTCTTTTTATTCTACCTTTATATTTTAGAAATGTAAAAAATAAAAAAAGAGAAAAAATGTAATAAAAGAAAAAAAAATAAATAAAAATAATAAAAAAAAAAAAAAAAATTGAGAAAACAATAAAAAAGAAAAAAAAGAAATAAAACAGAAAATAGAGAAAACAATAAAAAAATATAAAAAAACAGAGAAAACAATTTATAAATATAAGGTAAAGCAATAAAGACACTTTGATCTTTAGTGTACGATTTTAGCAGAACAAGCGTGTACACACAAGTTTCAACTTGCTCTTTAAACAGAACAAAGACATCGTCTAAGAATTGATTTATAAAGTTTTTCTATTATAATACTAATAATTTGCATGGAAGAGTGGAGTTGCGTTGCTTGTAAGACTAAGTGAAAGTAAAGTTGCTCGCGCAACAACAGAGAAGTGCTTACTGCGCATGCGTACTATATTTTCGTTTAACTTGCATAAACTGTATACTGTTGTTAAACTGATTTCTTTGGGGTTAGCATTGTTAATGTATTGAAATATCGATAGTAAGTTAACTTAAAATGCTATGTTAATTGGATTAAATATTTTCTAAACATCAACTTTAACTTTTCCAAAAGTTACCTTTAACTTTTCCGAAAGTTAACTTTAACTTTTCTAATAGTTAACTTAAACTTTTCCAAAAGTTACCTTTAACTTTTCAGAAAGTTACCTTTAACTATTCCAATAGTTAACTTTAACATTTCCAAAAGTTAACTTCACCTCTTATGGGATTTACATATTAATTGGATTTAACTTTTCTAAAAGTTAACTTTAACATTTCCAAAAGTTACCTTTAACTTTTCCGAAAGTTAACTTTAACTTTTCTAATAGTTAACTTTAACTTTTCCGAAAGTTAACTTTGACTTTTCCAAAAGTTACCTTTAACTTTTCCAAAAGTTAACTTTAACTTTTCCAAAAGTTAACTTTAACTTTTTCAAAAGTTACCTTTAACTTTTTCGATAGTTAACTGTAACATTTTCAAAAGTTAACTTCATCTCTTATAGGATTTACATGTTAATTGGGTTTAACTTTTCTAAAAGTTAACTTTAACTTTTCCAAAACTTAACTTTAACTTTTCCGAAAGTTAACTTTAACTTTTCCAAAAGTTAACTTTAACTTTTCCAAAAGTTACCTTTAACTTTTCCAAAAGTTACCTTTAACTTTTCCAAAAGTTAACTTTAACTTTTGCAAAAGTTAACTTTAACTTTTTCAAAAGTTACCTTTAACTTTTCCAAAAGTTAACTTTAACTTTTTCAAAAGTTACCTTTAACTTTTTCGATAGTTAACTGTAACATTTTCAAAAGTTAACTTCATCTCTTATAGGATTTACATGTTAATTGGGTTTAACTTTTCTAAAAGTTAACTTTAACTTTTCCAAAACTTAACTTTAACTTTTCCGAAAGTTAACTTTAACTTTTCCAAAAGTTAACTTTAACTTTTCCAAAAGTTAACTTTAACTTTTCCAAAAGTTACCTTTAACTTTTCCAAAAGTTACCTTTAACTTTTCCAAAAGTTACCTTTAACTTTTCCAAAAGTTAACTTTAACTTTTTCAAAAGTTAACTTTAACTTTTCCAAAAGTTACCTTTAACTTTTCCGAAAGTTAACTTTAACTTTTCCAATAGTTAACTTTAACTTGAACAAAAGTTACCTTTAACTTTTCCGAAAGTTAACTTTAACTTTTCCAATAGTTAACTTTAACTTTTACGAAAGTTAACTTTAACTTTTCTAAAAGTCACCTTTAACTTTTCCGAAAGTTAACTTTAACTTTTCCAATAGTTAACCTTAACTTTTCCAATAGTTAACTTTAACTTTTCCAAAAGTTAACTTTAACTTTTCCGAAAGTTAACTTTAACTTTTCCAAAAGTTACCTTTAACTTTTCCAAAAGTTACCTTTAACTTTTCCAAAAGTTAACTTTAACTTTTTCAAAAGTTAACTTTAACTTTTCCAAAAGTTACCTTTAACTTTTCCGAAAGTTAACTTTAACTTTTCCAATAGTTAACTTTAACTTGAACAAAAGTTACCTTTAACTTTTCCGAAAGTTAACTTTAACTTTTCCAATAGTTAACTTTAACTTTTACGAAAGTTAACTTTAACTTTTCTAAAAGTCACCTTTAACTTTTCCGAAAGTTAACTTTAACTTTTTCAATAGTTAACCTTAACTTTTCCAATAGTTAACTTTAACTTTTCCAAAAGTTAACTTTAACTTTTCCAAAAGTTAACTTTAACTTTTCCAAAAGTTAACTTTAACTTTTCCAAAAGTTAACTTTAACTTTTCCAAAAGTTAACTTTAACTTTTCCAAAAGTTAACTTTAACTTTTCCAAAAGTTAACTTAAACTTTTTCAAAAGTTACCTTTAACTTTTCCGAAAGTTAACTTTAACTTTTCCAATAGTTAACTTTAACTTGAACAAAAGTTACCTTTAACTTTTCCGAAAGTTAACTTTAACTTTTCCAATAGTTAACTTTAACTTTTACGAAAGTTAACTTTAACTTTTCTAAAAGTCACCTTTAACTTTTCCGAAAGTTAACTTTAACTTTTTCAATAGTTAACCTTAACTTTTCCAATAGTTAACTTTAACTTTTCCAAAAGTTAACTTTAACTTTTCCAAAAGTTAACTTTAACTTTTCCAAAAGTTAACTTTAACTTTTCCAAAAGTTAACTTTAACTTTTCCAAAAGTTAACTTTAACTTTTCCAAAAGTTAACTTTAACTTTTCCAAAAGTTAACTTAAACTTTTTCAAAAGTTGGTCGAGTCCATACCAAGTGATCACACCAATTTCAGTCATATTGAGTAATATTTACGAAATTGATATTTTGGGTTCCTTTAGGAGTAAAAAAAATAAATTTTAATTATTTTTAAAAAATTTAAAATATTTTCGAAAATATTCAAATTCAAAATTTTGAGTACTATTTTTTTTGTTTTATCATAACTTCTGTAATTTTGAAGCAATTGAGATCATTTTTTTTTAAATTACTCGTATTTAAATACTCTTTCAAGAAAAATTATAATAATTAAGAAATTGTTTATAATTAAATTTTTATTAAAAAAATTAAATTATTTATTTAAACAAAATCTAAAGTATATCATCGATCTTTTTCAAAAAATTCATAAACATAGCCTATAATGTGCTTAAAAATTTAAGCCAAAGAAAAAGATGGTATGTATTATAGTTTTTGAGAAAAAAATTATTAAGTTATGCTAGCGCGGCGCAGACCGGTGTCACCGCTACTCAACGCGTAGTTCCGTAGTAACCGAAATGTATGTATATTATTACATAATATAAATACAGTTAATCGTCATGTTTATTTTTTTATTTTACAAATTGTGCTGTGCACAGAATTTGAAAAAATTTTTGTTTCAATTTTATTCTCAAGGGGTACGAAGGAATGAAATTTTTGTGTACCTTTAATGGTAAAAAAATTAGAAAAAAGTGAGACTAGTACTAATAATGACCCAAATTCAATCACTTCAACTACAAACGCAAAACGATAAAAAATCAAAGGATACAAACCTGTATATAAGTGAATTTTTAATTAAAGCTTGCTTGCTTATATAGAAAATACTCAACGATCTCTCTTTCGAGAAATACACGCACCTAGCGGCAAGTTAAGAACTACAAATGTTAGCGGCAAATTCGAAATCTTTAAAATATTAAATATTGAATTTAATTATAGATATCAACACAAATTCATATAATTTTTTCTATTATGTGAACTTATAAGATTGATTTGAAATTTTTTTTTACAAAAATTGATTAAAAATAGTTATTTATAATAATCTTCAAATTTCATTCATTAATTCAATCTGTCAACACCTGCGAAGTTTGTCAGTACTTCGCAGTACTGACAAATTTTATGTTTCATACTTTATGTTTCAAATTTTTAATCATTTTTCTCCTTATAAAATTTTGTCATCTTTTAAATTTATTATAGTTTTCATTTCTTTCAACTATTTTTAAACTATTTTTATCATTCTTTAAGGGGAGAGATAGGTGAAATTTTAACTCAACAAAATTTTTGATGCTCAGAGGTGTCATTTTTTTTCTTACATCAATTAAGATGTAGAATTATGGTATTACATAAAAATTAAAAAACAATATTTTTTTGGTCATTTTCGAAATTTTATTTTTCAAAATCCATACGATGGATTGTAGAAAATCATTTAAAAATCCCACAAAAAAATTGTCGATGGAAAAAATGAAAATTGTGAAAGAGGTTTAATTTTTAAAATTTAAGTTTTTCTTAGAATAAATTTCTCAAACTCCGCAAATTATTTGTTTCTCTTTATTTTTGACATTACCCCATAATTTTAGGTCTAAAATTGCATAAGAAAAAAAATTAACACCCCTGAACATCGCGAATTTTGATAATTTTACCAGTCCATTATTTTTCTTTCTTCAGTTTTAAATTATTTTAATTATTCACTTATTTTCACTTATTTTTACCAGTTTTTAATTATATTAATTATTTTTCAATTGATTTAACAAATTTTCAATTATTATTCTTAAATTTTAATAATTTTCCCAATTTTTAGTTATTTTTATTATTTTTCTATAAATTACCAATTTTTTAATTACTTTTTTTTACTTTAATTATTTTCTCCGATTTTTTTAATTCTAAAGTACTATGAAAAGATCAGTGTGACTTTCTGAAGCTTATAATTTAAATATAATACACTAACTATATTTACATTATGTAAAAATATACATACATTTCGGTTACTACGGAACTATGCGTTGAGTAGCGGTGACACCGGTCTGCGCCGCGCTAGCATAACTTAATAATTTTTTTCTCAAAAACTATAATACATACCATCTTTTTCTTTGGCTTAAATTTTTAAGCACATTATAGGCTATGTTTATGAATTTTTTGAAAAAGAACGATGATATACTTTAGATTTTGTTTAAATAAATAATTAAATTTTTGTAATAAAAATTTAATTATAAACAATTTCTTAATTATTATAATTTTTCTTGAAAGAGTATTTAAATACGAGTAATTTAAAAAAAAATGATCTCAATAGCTTCAAAATTACAGAAGTTATGATAAAACAAAAAAAATAGTACTCAAAATTTTGAATTTGAATATTTTCGAAAATATTTTAAATTTTTTAAAAATAATTAAAATTTATTTTTTTTACTCCTAAAGGAACCCAAAATATCAATTTCGTAAATATTACTCAATATGACTGAAATTGGTGTGATCACTTGGTATGGACTCGACCAGTTACCTTTAACTTTTTCGATAGTTTACTTTAACTTTTCTGAAAGTTAACTTCATCTCTTATGGGATTCACATGTTAATTGGGTTTAACTTTTCTAAAAGTTAACTTTAACTTTTCCAAAAGTTAGCATTAACTTTTCCGAAAGTTAACTTTAACATTTCCAAAAGTTACCTTTAACTTTACCGAAACTTAACTTTAACTTTTCCAATAGTTAACTTTAACTATTCTGATAGTTAACTTTAACTTTTCCAAAAGTTACCTTTAACTTTTTCGATAGTTAACTTTAACTTTTCCAAAAGTTAACTTCATCTCTTATGGGATTTACATGTTAATTGGGTTTAACTTTTTTAAAAGTTCACTTTAACTTTTCCAAAAGTTACCTTTAACTTTTCCGAAAGTTAACTTTAACTTTTTCAAAAGTTACCTTTAACTTTTTCGAAAGTTAACTTTATCTCTTATGGGATTTACATGTTAACTGGGTTTTAGTTTTCTAAAAGTTAACTTTAACTTTTCTAAAATATTTTTACAATCACCTTCCATGACTGTTAAATTCAACCTTTTTAAACTTTTCTAAAAGTTATTTTTAACTTTTTTAAAAGTTAACTTTAACGCTTATTAGTTAACTTACAAATTTAACTTGAGTGAACCTAGCCTAACTTGTTCTAACTCGCAGAGAGGGATTTTACATCATGCTGAGAAGTGTTGAATATAAATGTAATGTTCATTGGGTTTATACTGACACATACTATTGCTAGTGCATAACACGTCATCGTATATAATCATGTGGTATAGTATGAACCAATCAGCGATGAAATTAGGATGTGGAGGGGGGCGGTGGAGGGGTGGGGGGTTACAGTTTGGTATATAAGATGTTGTCTTGGCTTTAAATTTCATTTATTGTCTAAGATGGATTTTATTGTAGACATCCAAGGTTTTAAACAGAGCTGTAACGAATTTGTCTTTAAGGAGTTGGCTATTCTTCCACTTGAAGCAGATGCTTAACCTCGAGTTTATCTCTTTGAACCACCATATAGTTGGAATTCTTTACCTGGACGATACAAAAGTGAGAACCGTTGGTTGACCAATAATTATCATGGAATCCAATGGATAGCTGGAGATGTATCTTATGATGAACTACGTATCGTTCTTCAAGAAACACTACGAGGTGCAAAGACTATTTACACAAAAGGTAGTGAAAAAAAAGTGTGGTTAGAAAAATACTTGTTAAATATACAAAATTTAGAAGAAATAGACTGTCTATCAATTAAAAATATTAAAACTGACTGCTTGTTAACTACATGTACACATCATATGGCACCAACTGTAAATTGTGCTGCCAGTAATGTATTAACTCTTCGCAATTGGTTTCTCAGTGCACTAAGTGAAGTGAAAAATGTTTTAGTAGACGTCGATGAAATTGATTGTACTTCTACCACTTTGAAATCCTTTTACAAACAATGTGAATCTTTTCTGTAATAAATTTTAAAGATTTTATAGAAATAAATGAATTCAATACTTTCAAAAATCAATGTGTCTTTACTGCTTTACCTATAATCTTAGAATAATAATAAGTAACTTAATAAAAATTTAATTTTTTTAATGACACACACACACACACACACACACACACAGACACACACACAGACACACACACACACACACACACACACACACACACACACACATACGTAAACACACTTTCTTGAATATTTACAAATTTCAAATAGAAATTAAAATTTGCACTTCTGCTTATTTACAATATATAATACAATATATAATATCTGCGAGTAGTAAAATGTCAGTTTTCATGTACAAATATACATAATCGCAGAGATTTTTGCAATTAAATGTATTCCAGACATTTTGCGCATGTATATAATCATCATTACTTACATGCGAATCGTTTAATGTACTGTAAAATTTTTCTATTGGAGGTAGTTGTGCCTCATTAAGTTTTGCTCTACAGTCCAAATACTCGTATGGAAAAATTCCTTTTCGGTTTAACAGTTCTACGTTATTTTTCGAGTAGGTAGAAAATTCGGAATTTATTATATTATGTTGAGGAAGATAAGATGCCAATTTATCCAAAGACGATGCCATAAATTTGAATGAATCTATGAACCGAAAATTGATGATACCCTTGAACATGTTTGGTGAAGCTAATATATCTTTCTTTGTTAACGGGGAGGAGGTGAACTTTACCCTCAAACTCAGTGGCAATGGATTTTATAATGAAATGCGCATCGTATCCACTTAAATTGTGGAATACTACAGGAATAGTTCTTGAATCCTGATAGTTGATGTTACAATCCTGATGCGCTACCCCCCTGTACTTTCCAGTTATATGACAATGATCTTTTACTTTCACAGCCCCATGCGCGATAGACTTTTTACAGATGTGACAAATGTTAGTGCTTCGAAAAGCAGCTTGTTGACTTGCATTTAGTTTCTCCATCGGAATGGTGACCATAAATACAGTCTCAATATCCTCTGCCAACTGTTTTAACTCTTTAGCAGACCATTTTGCAGGATCTTCTTCATCCTTAGGTGATGCTTTGTATACTGATAAAGTATCATCATAACACTTTAAATAGTATCCAATGTTCAGAAGTTTATGGTTTTGAAACACTTCTGTGCAATTACCTAAGGTTGAAGATTCCGTTTCAGGAAGTAATAAACTCTCGCAGTCTGCATATATGATAAATGGAGCACGCTCCTTATTATTGAAATTCTTGAATTGAATTACGTTGTTATTAGGCTGTGGTAAAATTACTTTAGTTTTATTCAATTTGTTACAATCTTCAGTATGTTCAATAAGTTTTTCTTCCCTATGAAAGTAATGCAAACAGCGATCGCAAATATACGTCTTGTGATCATGTTTAGACAATTGACTGCTTACAAGTCGCGATAAATTCTTTATCCAAACGTAATGATAGTTTAATTAGCGGAAGCATCTTCCTCAACATTCAAACTTTCATCTATGTAATGATCTTCAATGCGTAAAAGATTCACATGAGAATCTCTTTTCTGTGATGTAAGATGTAATGGTGTTACACTAAAATCATTATTAACCTTTTGAAGACCGTATACATTGACGGAAATTGTATTTAACGTTTCGAATTTTGCAACATCATTTAGAGCTACAGGAAATTTAATCCCAGTAAAATCTAAATCATGTTTAAAATCGTCGTAAGTCGTTAAACGACATGGATTAGAAGAATCTGGATGTAATGCTGATAAAATCGACCACTTGAAGAATTGATTATCATGATCGTTTCTAACATTGATGCAGGCATGCTTATTTTCAATAACTTTTGGCAGACGAATGTAAGAACTAGCGCTCAAGGGGTTGAATTTATTAATATTTACATCAAGTCTATGGATGGAGTCAAGAGTCCAATCAGATTCTTTCTCCTCAAATTCCTCCATTTTTCTAAGTGTTAGCTGTTTTACATTAACATTATAAAATTCATCTAACTGAGTTGAAGGTAAAATTTCCCTCGCTTTAACTGCAAAGTTTTTTAAAGAGAATTCTTCTGAACCGTCAGGTAGGGATTTCTTAAATTTGGCGTACAATACCGTATACGTTTTTACCGGACCAAGCGTGTTCAAACAAGTCTCGACATGATTTTTAAAGGGAACAAAGGCATCGTCTAAGAACTGATTCACATCTATATGCGTTAAATTTACTATTGTTCCCGACTGTAATTGATTATTAAAGGCTGTATCCGTGTCAACCCACTTAATTGTTCCATTTGAGTTATTGAGACCAGCGCCGCTCTTCTCTAATAAATTAAAATGACATTTCAAGTAATGCACTCTGTTTAATAAATTTAAGATATTTTGTTTCTGAGGAACCGTGAAGCTATATCTATTAAAGAATTTTTTTAAAATAGCGTATTGCTGTTTACATTTATGCTGCCATTCGAATGCACTAATAAGACGAGCGTCAGATGGTTTCTACACCGGGGCATTTTCACAAATTTTTTCTAAAACCTGAAAAAGAAAACTAAAAAAATGCTAAAAAAAAGCCTGAAAAAATGCTAAAAAAGGCTGAAAAATGCTGAAAAAGAAGGTTGAAAGAGAAGCTGAAAAAATAGAAGTGGAACAAGCTACGTTGTTCTCACTGAAGTCAGGCTGAAGATTGCTAAATTTTCACACCAGAGGAAATTAGGCTCAGACTAGAGCTGTGTATCTAAAACAGAAGAAGAGAAAAATGTTGTAAACAATGAATTGTTATTTACTAGTAACTTTTCAAAATTATTAAAAATAGTAATACTTACGGAACTAAGTGCTGAAGCCTAGTGTATTTGTACGTCCTATCGAAGTAGGCTGTGTAACAAGTGTACCTATAACAGAAGAAGAGGAGGGGGGTGTTATTAACAAAAAAAAAAATTTTTTTTTATTTGTAAATAAACAAAAAATTGTTATTTTATTTGTAAATAAACAAAAAATTGTTATTTTATTTGTAAATAAACAAAAAATTGTTATTTTATTCGTAAATAAACAAAAAAAATTGTTATTTTATTCGTAAATAAACAAAAAAAATTGTTATTTTATTAGTAAATAAACAAAGTTTTGAATTACTTACAGAGTTTATTATTGACAACCGTGAACCTCCTAGAGAAGTAGGCAGAAACTATGTCTGTGTATCTGTAACATTAAAAAACATTATTATAAACAACGAATTGTTATTTTACTGGTAAAATATACAAAATCTGTAAAGCTAGAAATACTTACGGAGCTGCTCTTGGAAGAGAACCTGCTGCTACAAAACTCTGAAGCGAAATAAGATATCACCTCTTGCGGACGCCTATACATTAGAGGCTCTCCCACTCTCACAAGTCCCCCCCACACTCGATAGCTCTGGGAAGCGTGCGCGCAGCCTGCAACAGCATGCCGCGCTGAGTTGCGTGGGCTGGTTCCTAGCGCCACCCACTCCCAACCACCCACTTGAGTCGCCCACTTAGGTCCGAGCGTTAATATCACCTTCCCTTGATTCCTCACGATTTTTATTATGATTTTTGAAATTTGATAACATATATGCAAAAGTGGGTGGTGTTTTGAAAATTTAAGTCCCAATACATTAGTTTCGTAGTTGAGTTGTGGGTGGTGGGTGGTGTTGAGAATTGAATAGAGATATTTAAAGCATCTACTAGATGGGTGGCAGGCGGTGGGTGGTAGGTGTAGTGGGTGGGTAAAGGGGGGGGGTAGGGTAGATACAATGGAAACATATAGTGGTGGGTGGTAGGTAAGTTGTAGAAAAGAGTTAAAAACAATACATAGCGTATGCAAATTAGGTGGGTGGGGGTAGGTGATATGCAAATTAGACAAATTGGGTGGTTGCATAGTAATGATATGCAAATTAGTTTTTAGGTAAAAGATAACAACAATACACAGTTTATGCAAATTAGATTGGTGGTATAAAGGATATGCAAATTAGTTCTTAGGTAACAGTTAACAACAATACACAGTTTATGCAAATTAGATTAGTGGTATTAAGGATATGCAAATTAGTTCTTAGGTAAAAGTTAACAACAATACCCAGTTTATGCAAGTTAGATTGGTAGTATTAAGGATATGCAAATTAGTTCTTCGGTAAAAGGTAACAACAATACGCAGTTTATGCAAATTAGCCGCATGGGTGGTATTGCATACTAATGATATGCAAATTAGTTCTTACATAACACTTTATGCAAATTAAAAGGGTTAGCTTTTTAACTTAAACTTGGCGCGATTCGATTGCAGCGCCGTCTATCAGTAGTGGCCGGTGTGCTAACTCGCTAAAATCACTGTCGGTAACGTAGAACTCTCACCAACAACAGACTAAAAGCGCGCTCAAAAGTAGGGAAATCCCCGCTTCAAATACCTAAAAGTGGGGGTAAAATTTAACTTCCCGCTCAAAAGTGGGAGTAAAATTTAAATTCCCGCGCAAAAGTGGGGGTAAAAATCCAAAATGGCGCGGGGAATCCCCCACACAGCGCCATCTGGTCGGTAACTAGGGTAAAACAGATTCCTACATGGTAAAACAGATTTCTACTCGCGGCCGGTAAAACAGATTCCTGCAGGTTTCAGGTATATAAGTGAGCCAGAACCGGCATAGCTCTACTACTTATATAATACTTAAATTCCGTTAATTATACAAAATGAAGCAATAGTATTTCTATCGGGGAGTTTGTAAGAATTCTAGAGGAGTTTTGTAAAGTAGAACCATGCAGAAAAGAAAATAGAATGACTCATCAGTTGTCTGATGAGACTGTGAACGCTTCCCCCTCTCTGGTTACTAGTAGGAGTGGTATTTTGACTGTTGTTGGTGAGATGCAAGGTGATTGGTCGAAAGTTGACGATTCGTAAACATACATACATACATAATTAACTTAATATTTTATTAATACCTTAAATGCAAGTAAACGCATAGAAACGAATATTTTAAAAAATCCTAGCGACGCTGAAATTCGAACCCTGATTTTCTAAACCGAACGCATATTACGAGTCAGACGCACTACCACGGGGCCATTGAGGCTAATGATTTGGATTTCCAAGTACTCGGTGACCTCTAGTTCTGGCATGTGTCATTCAAATAAATTTTCACCAAACGAGGAAATGGCAATTTCTTTTAAGTATCTTTTGTTAATTACTTATTTTAGAGATAAAGATATTTTTTAGAAAAATAATATTGTAAAATCTTATAAAAATAAAAATAATCTAAATAAATATCAAAATTGAAGTGAAATAATATTTGAATTCAAGAGGAATTTTTAGTTTTCATCTAATCTTTGTAAAATTATGAAATAACAAGAACTGAAAACATTTCTATTATTTAAGTTTAACATCTCATTTCAATCATGTGAAACAGTAATAACTTCTTTCTGGTAAAAATTTACAAAAAGTTTAGTCTAGTTAAATTTAGTATAACAATAGTTATTAGCAAATTATTAATAAAATAATTAAATAAGTTAAGTATCTTCAAAAAGTTGTTTTTCAAAGAATTTTAGACGACACGTATTTTTTTGTTTGGCTGAAAAAAATTTTTTCATGAAGTTATAAAGATTTTAATTTTCAAAACTCTTGTTTACTTGAAATTTAAAAAAAAACCTTTTAAGTGTAATAACTTTTTAAATAATTTGGATATCTTATTCTTTTTTAGGATCGGCCTGAAACAGTTGTTAGTCCTCTTTAAAAATCTATTGAAAATTTTTTAAAATGTTCTAAAATAACAAAATGGCGGCCGTTTTACTAAAAAATTTTAAATTGTAATTACTCAAAAACCATATCTTTTTTTTGGTTGAAGTTTTTTTTGGAAATTGTCGTCATAGTAAAGATTATTTTCCAAAGAAATTTAACTTGTGCCCGATTTTCGTAAAAGAAAAAAAAAAATTTTTAAAGGAAAATTTTATTTATCTCAAAAAATACACTAGATATTAAAAAAATTTTGAAATAATAGTTGCTCCTCTTCAAAAGATGTAAAAAAAGTTGCTCTTGATATTTTTCTATATTTCTCGTTTTTTTAACAAATTCCGTTAAAACTCGATAAAAAGCTAATTTTTAGAAAACCCTCCAATGTTTTTGGATGAAAATAAGCAAATAATTTTAGAAAACTTGTAATTTATCAGAAATATTTATATCTCAAACATATCTCATTGTTATTTTAATTGAATTTTTTACATATTTTTTTTAACTCCTTTCGTTAAAAATTCAAATTAATAAATGGTTTTAGCTGAATAAAAATATTATTAAAGTGAATTTCACCAAATTTTGAATTATCAAGTTTCACATTTCTTAGAAAAAATTATGTTGTGTCAAAATTTGTTGTCAAATAATAATTTTTTAACATTATATTTTTCTTCTTTGAATCTAGTGAAAATATGTAATTTTTATCCAATCTCGACAAATAATAGCTCTTTTTTCTCTTTAAAACGTTATTTGTTGGCTTTCGTTGAATAACATTGTCTTTAAAACTATATCTAAATCAAATCTTATTTATCCAATAACTTTTGAATAAAATATTTTAAAAAATCCAACCAATAAACCAATATTAACCAACGTTACCTGTTTATCAAAAGCAAGTGACTTAAAAAATCAAAGATATTGTAAAGTTTCATTTTCTGGTTTTCCGTAATTTTTTTCAGACATTCTTTGAAAAGTACTTTTTATTTAAACTAAAACTAGAATATTAAACATTAAAAAACAAAATAATTAAAGAAGACTTTGGATTGAAAATTGTTTGTATTGGAAGTATAAAAAAATCATAATTTATATTATGAATACAAAAATTTAAGGTATTTCTCTTTTTCTATTAGTTTCAAACAGTTGCTAAAAGTTTGTTGTAACAGATACTAATAACAATAACATTTTGTATGTTGCACCTGTCTAATAGATTACCTTTGAAATTCAACTGTGATAGACACACGGCACACTGTTAACTGCGCGCGCGAGCGCAGTCAAATATTTTACGAAACTCATTCGTAACTCGTACAAATGGACATTTTGATATTTAGATAGGACTATTTTGTACTTTCCACAAAATAATTTGATAACTTTTGCTAAATTAGTTTTATATGAATTACAGAAGTTTTTTTTACAGACCTGTTTTATAAAATGTACAGAAAGTTTCGTAAATAGTTCAGAACAGTTTGACATTAAGAGCAGAAAATTTAGTAAACAATATGAAACTTTGCTTTGTAAAGCGATTTATCCAAGACTACTGAAATAATTTTGTAGTATTCGAAAAACTTTTTTTTTCAGTGTGCATTTCTAAGTATGACACACTGAGAAAATAAGTTGACTAAATATAACAAATTTTTGACTACCGTAGCATAGAGAGGTGGTTGATATAGCACCTGTAAACCACTTTGTCTATACTGTAGCCGATTAAACGCGAACTGTTAACCTTCAAGTTCACTGTGTTCGCCGGTATCTTGTTTGATTCGTTCAGACTACGTTAAGGGGTGGTTACCGTTCTCAACGGTGAAAAAAGCATGAAATTTAGGAATTCTTTTTTTTTTCATAGACAGAAATATTTTTGGAATTGAGGTTTTTTTTATTTTAATAGTATAAAATCGTATAAACTTTTTACATATTTATATTAAAAAAAAAATTAAAAATGTCTGAAAAATCATGAAAAATTATTAAACTAGGATAAATTTAGGGGGCCTTATCGTTTTCCTTTTTTAAAAAAAAATTTTTTAAATATTTTTTCGGACCCATAAAGTAAAAAAGAAAAAACTTAAAAAATAAGTTTTCTCTTCAAATAGCCGCCATTTTGTTAAAAAAACGTTTTTCAAAAAAAGGAAAACGATAAGGTCCCCTAAATTTATCCTAGTTTAATAATTTTTCGGGAATTTTTGTTTCACATAACTTGGCGAGGCTGTGGAACGTACGGCGCATAAAAAAATACGGTGCGCAGGGTCATCAATAAGTTAAGCTACAGCCGCCATTTTTAATTTTTTTTTAATATAAATATGTAAAAAGTTCATATAATTATGTACTATTAAAATAAAAAAAAACCTCAATTCCAAAAATATTTCCGTCTATGCAAAAAAAATTCCCAAACTTCATGCATTTTTCACCATTAAGAACGGTAACCTCCCCTTAACAAAGAAATATGCTAGAGACTTATTTTCTCAGTGCACGTTCAAAAACGATTTTAATAATATTTTTCTTCTATTTCCATGTTACTGAAAGTATTATTTATATCCAATAATCAGATTTTTAATTTACTCGTTTAGCAATAGACTATGTTAATAGTATATTACGTTAAAAGGGAAGAAGGTTCCAAATTCCTGTATTGCGCGACAATATGCCCTAGGCGAAGCCAAGGGCATCATGTCGCGCATTTCAAGGCATTAGAACTTTTTGTCCGTGTAGCGTATACTATTTTTTTTCTTAACATCCAGTCAAAAGCACGTTTCAAAATTCACTTAAACTTATTAAAAACAATTTAACCCTTTAAGGACGGGACGGACACTTTTTTGTACTCATTTTCAACGTTAATATTCTCTATTTTTGGAGGTATACAAAATTATTGGAATCACCATTTCTGACGTATTTTTTATCGCTCTTTTAGAATCTGTTATCAAAATTTCAAAAAAAAAAATTTCAAAAAGTTATGGACTCTTTTATGAAAAAAAATGTGAAATTTTGACAATTTTGTTTAAAAAATGACTTTTTTTTCCTATTTTCAATAATCGGAAAAATGTTTCCACTTAAAATATCGCGTCCGTAATATCCAAGCTTGAAAGTGACGAACCGTACTTTTAAAAATTTTAAGATGGCGGATCCAAAATGGCGTCCAACGAAAATTTTTTTTCAATGTATGAGCACATAGTGTACGCTTCATTACAAAAAACTTTTATATTCATGACACTAAGTGTCTAAATGTTTTTTGACTCTCCAATCACGAATCTGAACTCAGATTAAAAAAATTCAAAATGGCGGATCCAATATGGCGGACGATATTTTGAAATTCGATCGGATTTGTTTGCAAATTGTTACTCGGGGGTTTTTGGGGTCGCTGATTACGAATCTGGTGTCAAAATTTAAAATTTCAAAATGGCGGATCCAATATGGCGGACAGTATTTCGAAATTCGATAGGATTTGTTTGAAACCATCTGATTGAATATTTCACGTCCTTTAGCTAATAAAAGTATTTTAACGTTTCCTGTGTCGAACACTTTAAAAAAAAAGAAAATGCAATGTCGACAAGTGTCAATACGAACACAAAGCTTTTGTGAAAGTTGTACTGCTTATTTCTGTAAATATTGTTTTAAAGAATTCCACGAATATTAAATGACTGTCTTTGTTCTGTTTATATAAAAAATTTTAAAAATACAAAAAAACATAAAATAAATAAACAATTAAAAAAAAATACAAAATATTAAAAAAAAATGACTTTTCACTTTACGTTTATCTGCTCGTGGTTTGAGTCGGGCAACATTAAAATACTTTTAATGGCTAAATGACGTGAAATATTCAAACAGATGGTTTTAAAAAAATCTCATCGATTGTCAAAACATCATCAACCACTCTGGATCTGTCATTAAAATTTTGTTTTAATTTAACATTAGATTCGTAATCAGCGGCCCCAAAAACCCCCGAGTAATAATTTGCAAAAAAATCCGATCGAATTTCAAAATATCATCCGCCATATTGGATCCGCCATTTTGAATTTTTTAAATCTGAGTTCAGATTCGTGATTGGAGAGTCAAAAAACATTTAGACACTTAGTGTCATGAAAATAAAATTTCTTTGTAATGAAGTGTACACTATGTGCTCATACATTGAAAAAAAATTTTCGTTGGACGCCATTTTGGATCCGCCATCTTGAAATTTTTAAAAGTCCGGTTCGTCACTTTCAAGCTTGGATATTACGGACGCGATATTTTAAGTGGAAACATTTTTCCGATTATTGAAAATATTAAAAAAACATTTTTTTAAACAAAATTGTCAAAATTTCACATTTTTTTTCATAAAAGAGTCCATAACTTTTTGAAATTTTTTTTTTTTTGAAATTTTGATAACAGATTCTAAAAGAGCGATAAAAAATAAGTCAGAAATGGTGATTCCAATAATTTTGTATTCTTTCAAAAATAGAGAATATTAACGTTGAAAATAAGTACAAAAAAGTGTCCGTCCCGTCCTTAAAGGATTAACAACATTCCAGCTGACAAAATTGACAGCCTGATTGCGCGGTCATCTTTAATTGTTGCGCGCCTCTGTCGGAGACTCGTAAAAGTTTGATGCCTGCCCGCCATTTGTCAGCACGTGCGGGGCGAGTGTTGCTGGTCGGGAAAAGGCATCAAAAACACATATATAAAAAACAAATAAGCTAAACAGGCCTCGAATCGACAAAAAAAGTAAAAAAAATTGGATTAGTCGAATTTTATCACAAAATCATAGACATATCCACACTTCCATCCTTATAAATAAAATCAGAGTTTTGTCTGTACATTGTTTTAAATCTTAAATTTTTAACATAAACTTTCGTTTTGAGCATTAAGGAATCCAAAAATGACAATAAAAAATTTCATGTCTGTCTGTCTGTCTGTCTGTCTGTCTGTCTGTCTGTCTGTCACAAAAGTTTGTACGCCAATCACATTCAAATGACTTAACCGATTTAAATGAAATTTGGTGGTATATTAGGTGTTGACCCAAGTTAGGTTTATAAACTTAGAAAGTTCAAAAATTTTAATTAGAACGGAAGATATGCCAATTTTTCAAAAAATTTGAAAACCCCATATTTTTTTAGATTACTGACTTTCTGTTAGATTACTTCTAATCCTTTTTTAATAATTTTTTTTTGTTTCTTACAACATATTTTGCTATACATTTTAAAATATTAATATCAAAATCGATTTTAGATGAAACAATAGAAAATATCAATTTTTGAATCTGAATTCTTTTTATTTAAAAAAATGAAAAATCAGTTAATCAAAAATATTGCATTTAAAATTGGTAGAGGGGTGTATTATAGGTCGGTGACTCAGATTTTATCAGAAATAAAAATTGGCCATTATAAGGCCCAAAATAAAAAAAAATTAGTTTTGTACAGTTTGTTTAAGAAAATCGTTTAAAATATAAGAAAGTTTGTTATCCCCTTCGGCGGTATGACGCCAATTTGGCGGCCAAAATTGGCGTCATACCGCCAAAGTGGTTAATAATAATTCAGCTGTTCACTCTTTGTCCGAAAATAAAAATTAGGCATTATAGGGCCCAATATAAATAAATTATTTCTGCAAAATTATAATGTACAAAATATTATAAAACATCAGTAAACAAGTAAAGGGTTAAGGGTGTAGTTACGAAAACTTCATACCTTTGATTTTAATGAAATTTGGTATACTTCTGTATCTTGATCCACAGACTACGAAAATAATAGTGAAAATTAGCGTAAATTAGGTTATCGAGGTAAAAACCATTAAAATACCATAACAATTTACGGTTTTTGTTAGAATTTCATAAAATAATCATAATTTTTTTACAAGGATTATAAAAAATATTTTAGACAGAAGTTTTAGATCTAATAAAAATAGACATTTTATGTTGTATATATTTTTCACAAAAAGTTAATACTTTTCTTTAAAAAATAAAAAACGTGTCAATGACGATGAAAATAGCCTCTATACTATTAATGAACAATGAACAATAATCTAATAATTGAAAAAAATGTTATACCCAAATGTCTTTTGATTTAAAAGCAGTTTATACTTTGTATGACACCCTATAACCACCCTGTATTAGGCGCTTATTATACTTATTATGGCGCTTTATTTATTAAATTATTTAATATTACACCTCACTGTTAAATTGTCAGCTTTCTAAAGAAAAATTAACAACTCTTTTTTAAAAAATTATCTATCATTTAAGTTAAAAAAAAATAACTGAAAGTTTCCAAGGGGTGTTTTCAGGAACATTCTAAGGAATGTTTCCGGGAAATTTACAGGAAGTTTTCAAGGGATGTTTCAGAGAAGTTTTCAAAGGAAGTTTCTAGGAAGTTTCCAATGGAAGTTTCTGGAAAGTTTTCAAGGGATGTTTCCTGGAAGTTTTCAAAGGAAGTATCCGAGAAGTTTTTAGGAAGTTCCTAAGGAATGTTTTCGGCAAGTTTCCAAAGCAGGTCTTCTGGAAAATTCCAAGGAATGTTTCCGGAAAGTTTTCAGGAAGTTTACAAGGGATGTTTTAGAGAAGTTACCAAAGAAAGTTCCCATGAAGTTTCCAGGAAATTTTTAAGGGATGTTTTAGAGAAGTTTCCAAACGAAGTCTCCGAGATATTTCCAGGAAGTTTCCAAAAGGACTTTCCGAAAAGTTTCCAGGAAGTTCCCGAGAAATGTTTCCGGAAAGTTTTCAGAAATTTTACAAGATATGTTTTAGGGAAGTTACCAAAGAAAGTTTCCGGGAAGTTAACAAGGCATGTTTTAGAGAAGTTTCCAAACGAAGTCTCCGGGAAATGTACAGGAAGTCTCCAAGGGAAGTTTTTGAAAAGTTTCCAATAAGTTTTCAAGGAATGTTTCCGGGAAGTTCCCAGGAAGTTTCCAAGGTGTGTTTACGGGAAATTTCCGAGGGAGTGTTTCCGGGATGTTTCCAAGGGAATCTTTCTAGGTGCCAATTTTCACTATGATAATCGTAATTAGCACATCAAAATATGTAAGTAAAGAAGTTTAAAAGAAATATAGAATATGTGTTCCCATGAAGTTTCCAGGAAATTTTTAAGGAATGTTTTAGAGAAGTTTCCAAACGAAGTCTCCGAGAAATTTCCAGGAAGTTTCCAAAGGGACTTTCCGAAAAGTTTCCAGGAAGTTCCCGAGAAATGTTTCCGGAAAGTTTTCAGAAATTTTACAAGATATGTTTTAGGGAAGTTACCAAAGAAAGTTTCCGGGAAGTTAACAAGGCACGTTTTAGAGAAGTTTCCAAACGAAGTCTCCGGGAAATGTACAGGAAGTCTCCAAGGGAAGTTTTTGAAAAGTTTCCAATAAGTTTTCAAGGAATGTTTCCGGGAAGTTCCCAGGAAGTTTCCAAGGTGTGTTTACGGGAAATTTCCGAGGGAGTGTTTCCGGGATGTTTCCAAGGGAATCTTTCTATGTGCCAATTTTCACTATGATAATCGTAATTAGCACATCAAAATATGTAAGTAAAGAAGTTTAAAAGAAATATAGAATATGTGCTAATCGGATGCATATTCAATAATGGATATTGCAATTTAATAATTTTTTGAAGAGAACTATGTTGCTTAGAAAAGTTTGTTTCAAACACTCTGCATGAAAATAATTTTTGTCAGAATATATTTTTTGGCAAAAAATACTTTCTGTCAGAAAATACTTTTGGTCAAAAAGTACTTTCTTTCAGAAAATACTTTTGGTCAAAAAATACTGTTTATGGGACGCCACTAGATTTCGATGCCCGCCGAAGGCAGGCTCGAAAGCTAGTATTAAATAAATTTAAAGAAATAAATAATTACACAGCCACACAAAAAAATAAAGTTCCATGGTCTGGGTATGAGACCCATATTTTCCTATGTATTTTGATGCGCTTAATCTGAATCCGTCATCAGAATTAGCCTAGCACGTCCAGGTTTGACCCTAACCTTAAAATCAATAAAATGACACTTTTTGTTAATTAGAATCTGAACCCGTCTTAATTTTAATACATGCCTAGAACCAATAGAAAGCTTGATTTATGACCTTTAAAACGCTTTTTAAAAATTGTTCTACGATGATTTTTCACGAAGTTATGATGAATCACTTAAAATCATTTTTTTCCATTACACCACCCTACTGAAAAATCCTATATAGGATCCTACATAGGATCCTATATAGAATCCATATGGATTCCTATGAGAATCCACGTAGGATCCTATATAGGATCCTATATAGGTATTGTCCTATAGGAATCCATGTGGATTCTCATAGGAATCTATGTGGATTCCTATAGGTCGCCTATAGGACAAGTCCTATATAGGATCTTATGTGGACTCTCCTATAGGAATACATGTAGAATCTCATATAGGATCCTACATAGGCGTCCCAAAAAAAATTTTGTACACCCCCCTACATAGGATCCTATATAGGATCTTTTATGGGCGCCCAAAAAAAATTATGTACACAGAATTAATTGTTTTTTTTAACAACTTTATTCAAATATACATTAAGCACCATTATAAGGACGAAAAATATTTACTGCGCAGGCGTAAGTATTGTAGAATACGTAAAAGACGACTGCGCATGAGGAAGGGGTACAAAAAATTTTTTTGGGGGTACCCATGTAGGATCTTATATGGGCTCCCATATAGGATCCTATATGGGAACCTACGTAGGATCATATGTAGGAGGGTGTACAAAAATTTTTTGGGACGCCTATGCAGGATCCTATATGAGATCCTACATGTATTCCTATAGGAGAGTCCACATAGGATCCTATATAGGACTTGTCCTATAGGCGACCTATAGGAATCCACATAGATTCCTATGAGAATCCACATGGATTTTTATAGGACAATACCTATATAGGATCCTATATAGGATCCTACGTGGATTCTCATAGGAATCCATATGGATTCTATATAGGATCCTATGTAGGATCCTATATAGGATTTTTCAGTAGGGCATAATACATCAATAATAATAATTGATGTGTTTTTAACATTTGGAAAAAAGTCATATTTTAAGTAAAACATCATAAGTTCGTTAAAAATCATCGTAGAACAATTTCTAAAAAGGCGTTTTAAAGGTTATAAATCAAGCTTTCTATTGACCCTAGGCATGTATTAAAGTTAAGTCGGGTTCAGATTCTAATTAACAAAAAGTGTCATTTTATTGATTTTGAGGTTAGGGTCAAAACGTGACGTGATGAGTCAATTCTGATGACGGATTCGGATTCAGCGCATCAAAATACATAGGAAACTATGGGTCTCATACCCAGGCCAGGAACTTTATTTTTTTGTATGGCTGTGTTATTTTTAAAACTCGCGCCAGCTCGCGCAATATATCCGCTCTCGGCAAACTGTTTTCACTCCCGATAAACTGCATTTACTCACTGCAAAAACAAGTGTCTTAAATTGTTTTTTTTTCTGGTCTTAGACACCAAAAGTAACTTAATTTAAGACATTTTTGTCCAATTTAAGACACCATGTTTTTGCAGTGCTCCTGCTGTTCTAGGGGGGCGCACGTGTGCATCCAACAATGAGCAAATCTTTCCTATTCGAAATCGAAGCCGAATTTTCCTACTTTCGACCAGTGTGTTGAAAAAATCATTTTACAAGAAGATTGTATTGTATCTCAAGTTATCTGCTATCATAGTATACCTACCTTTCTTATCTCTCTATCTTAAGCTGTACCTACAATCTTTGTCTCTATGCCGTAACGGACGAACAGCATAACAGCTAAAAGTGTAACAGGCCTATAGCTCGCTGATTTCTTATAGGTATATAGGATTATGTGAACATGTAATATAAAAAATACATGTTACATTTATTTTGCATTTTACAACGACTTTTACTGCATCGTTGTAAAATGTGTTTTTCATAACCCTGAAATCTATCCATTCTTTTAAAAAGCTAAAAAAAAAGAACTAAGACATTTTCAGCGATCTTTAACCTTAAATGAGAATTAAATTGTATACTAGAATCTTATATATTAATTTCAGGTTCTTTAAAATTATCGAGCAACCGACTCTAGATGATTTCCGCTGGATTGACCCATTATTTAATTAATAATTATTTAACATTTGATTAAATTTTTAGAAATTTTTAATAAATTGAATTAGTGACAGGCTTTTCACTAATTTTGAGTTGGAAAAGATTTAGGTAATCTGTTCAGTTCTATAAGGGGTCTTATCATTTATTGCTTAGGCTCGTAAATAAAAAATTGCCCAACCAGAATCCAACATTACCCTGCCACCGAGAAACCTTGGGTCATCTGCACACCCAGTACTGGTGCGACAGAGCTACCACGAACTTGGTACAACTGCTTTCCCACTTGTGGGTGCCTGCGAAATTCCACATTTCGCATGCGGAATAGTGTTCATTTGAAAATTCCGCATGCCGAATTTTTTTGTGAAAATTCCACATTCTGCATGCGGAATAGTGTTTTTCAACAGTTCCGCATTCCGCATACAGAATTCTGCATTTTATTTCACATGCGTAATTGTCATAAAACAAAATTCCGCATGCGGAATTTCCATAAAACACAATGCCGCATGCGTAATTGTCATAAACACAATTCCGTATGCGTTTTTTCAAGCAAGATGGTATAAACTATTAAATAAATAAACCCCAACAGTCAATATGATCATTCACTTTATAATAATTATTTAATAATCATACGAAACACGTCACAAAAAAATCTTTTAACCAAAGCATGTTCAGCTCCCACAAAACGGGCGGACAGACGTCCCAGTGCTTTAGTGCTGCTGTTATACCAGTGCGCTGCAACCACACGCCCAGAGTGGGACGACAGGCTTCCCGAATTTCGGTCGCACAGTCGTCCCATGAATTTTCACCCACTGGGTGTGCAGACGACCCAAAGGTTTCTCGCTAACAATATATTAATTGGCCCATTTGAGCCAGCCTGGGCTCTTCCACACGGGTTATTTATAAGATTAAGGGGTTACACCACTCTAGAATTTTCAAAAATTAATTTTTTTTATTGGCTTAAAAGATACTTTAAACCTTCTAAAATAAGAGGAAAAAGATGAATTTAGTATATATCTTTTCTAAATTCAACTTCTAGACGGTCAAGCTGTGTGCTACAAAAACATCATACATAACATGCTTCAAGAGAACGTCTCTAGTGCCGCCATTTTGAAATTTTTTTTAAATGAAAAGTATTTTTTTTTACTTCAAGACATGTCTAATATCATTCTGTAATATTATTATTCTCTTGCTTTTTCTTCAAAAAAAAAAAAAAATTACAAGAACTGCTTAATTTTACCAGCCTAAAATGAAGTTGTCCCAACGCATTTTTCTCAAAACTATATTTTTCGAGACGGCCGGAAACATAACTCGCTCAATTCTCTACCGATTGACTTGAAATTTTGACAGTATCTTTCAAGCAACATTATCTAGAGAAAGACGTAGGGATTTTTTTATCTTGCATATTTATGTAGTTATAAACAATTTAGTTCTTAATTTTTTAGGAAAAAACTCAGTTTTTTCTTAAAATGTTCACCATTTTTGCAAAAATCGATGAAACAAAAATCTCCTAGGTCTTTCTCTAGCTTTTGAGATGTAAAAATAGAAAAAAATTTGTTTTTTATTCTGGAATGAAAATTGCAGCAAAAACCTTTCCGGCCGCGAGGTCATTCCCCTCAAAAACTGTTTCCATCACGTACCTATATATCTGATATTTAAAAAGAAAAAAATTTATGAAGTACATTTTTTTTCTCTTCAAAGTGTACCTAATCAAGATATATAAACATATTTTTCATAACTTTTAAACTTTTTTTTAAAAAAATTATTAAAATTAGGCCTTTTTTTGATGCTCTAGAGTAGTTTAACCCCTTAAGAAGAAAATAATTTTTTCCTGCTTTCGATATCTGGGTCTCCTCAGTTGCCCGGGCCCGGGGTAAATAGTACCCTCTACCCCCCCCCCCCCCCATATCGTCAGACCTGTATTTGAGTAGGACCAAAAACATTTTATGGCACATAACTTTCTTTTTCCTAAATTTGTTTAAAAACATGTTCCACTTTTTTTTATATATCCCAACCCTTCTGCACCTGAAAAACGGCCATTTTTTAAATTATCCTAACTTCATGGCCACTCTATATAATACTCTATATATACAGAAAAAGTGTACATAACGTGACATATAAATCTTTACCTAAACTACGATTTTTGCACAAAATATTTTTTGAAATACCCACCATGAAATTCAAATTGCCATGAAATTCAAATTTGCGGGTATTCTCATATATTCGTTATAGTACACTGAGAAAAAATTTTGGTAAAAATTCCTGTGCTGTTCACTATAAAAGCGTCATAATTGACAGTCTCCGAAATTTTATCGTGCTGTCTTACAATTTTTACCGGATTTCCCACAATTTTTACTAGAAAACTCGGTAAAAATTGTAAGACAGCACAGTAAAATTTCGGAGATTGTCAATTATGACGCTTTTATAGTGAACAGCACAGGAATATTTTTTCGAACTTTTTCCGTTAATCCCCATTTCAATTCAGAAAGGCTATGTATGTTAAAGTCAGGAAATCATAAATATGTTATTTTTCAGACAATTTTAGACGACACGTATTTTTCCGTTTCGGCGAAAAAATTTTTGAACAAAGTTATGCCAGTGCCGGCCTTAGCTATTTCGCGCTCTCGTGCAAAAATTTGTATAGCGCTCTTTTTAGTAGTTTCTCCTTTCTTGTTATCAGTTTTTACTTTTTTTTTTAGTTATCAAATTTTTTTGAAACCGCTCTTTTGAAAACCACGGCGCCCCCTGAGACTCAGAGCCCTAGTGCGGCCGCACAGGCGCGCACTACCCTAAAGCCGGCACTGAGTTATGCGGATTTGAATTTTTTAAGTTGGAAAGTGAGATTACAAGAAAACAACGTTAACATTTTTTTAAATTATTATATCTTTTTTTGCTATTGTATATATTAAAAGGATCCTTTTTGTGATTAATTAGGGTTTTTATGTTCTTTTGAATTCCATAAGTGAATTTAAAATATTTTCAAATTTAACAAAATGGCGGCGTTTTTTCGAAAAAAATCAAAATCAGATTTTTTTAAAAACTTCAGCGTTTTATTTCTCTTGCTTTTTTTAATACTTTCTGGAGGTACCTATTTAGACAAAAATATCAAGAGAAACTTTTTAAATATTTTTTGAAGAGGAACAACTTTTATTTAAGGAAATTTTTTATAGGTATCTAGTGTCTTTTTTGAAAAAGAAAAAAAATTTTCCTTTATAAGAATGATAAAGAATTATTTTCTTTCCTACCAAAATTTGGCACAAATTAAATTCATATGGAAAATAATCTTCACTATGACGACAATTTAAAAAAAAAATGTTAACAAAAAAGACAATAGGGTTTTCAAATAAATTCAATAAACATTTTTTAGTAAAACGAACGTCATTTTGTTATTTTAAATTATTTTTAAAAATTTCCAATGGATTTTTAAAGAGGACTAAAAACTCTTTCAGGCCGACAAAAAAAAAGATATCCCAATTACCGAAAAAATTATTACACACTGTTAGAAAAATCTGACTGAATTTTCACTCACATATAGGGCTGCGCACGATACGATACGATACGATATTTGACAGAGTCTCGTCTCGGTATCGCCTCGGTCTCGTCACGCTTGGTATCGTCTCGGTGTCGTCTTCATAATTGTGGTCTCGTCTAGTCTCGATCTTAAAAACATCGAAAAAATAAAACATAGTAATTGCAGAATACAATTGTTAACTTATTTATTATAAAAAGATAAGGTTTGCAAATCAACTGCTAATTGTTAGAAACCTCTTGGGTCTTGTTGATTTAATAGTGTCGCTGTGGCTTACAAATTCTCAGCTAAATAAGATTAAAAATAAGATGTTGTTTAAAATGTGGAGCTGACAAGCAGGAAAATTAACAATAAGTGAAATGTTGGACAATACTTTTAAACCGATACTTCACATTCTTCTTCGACAACCTCGACTTCTATACTTGCATCTAAAAAATGATTTTTGGTATTAAATCATCAGTTGAAGAATATTGTTAAAAAAAGATCAGTAATCTACATTTTCATTTTCCGGTATGATTATTTTTTATAACTTAATTGAATATTTTTGAAAAAAGTTTAGTCGAATTATACATTATTTAGCTTTTAAAAATAGATATGAGGCGCATGAATATTCCCTACAACTCATTTGACATAATTCTCAATTGACATAATCTCAAATGACATAATTCTCATTTGACGTAATTTCCATTTGACATAATTTCCATTTGACATCATTCTCATTTGAAATAATTCCCATTTGGACATAATTCACATTTGACATAATTCTCATTTGACATAATTCCCATTTGACATAATTCCCATTTAATATAATTCCTATTTGACATAATGCTCATTTTACATAATTCTCATTTGACATAATTCCCATTTGACATAATTCCCATTTAACATAATTCACATTTGATATAATTCTCATTTGACATAATCCCCATTTGGCATAAATCTCAGTTGACATAATTCCTAATTGACATAAAATTTTTTCTATTTTAAAGAAAATTTTCCCTATCTTAAAGAAACTTTTCTTTATTTTAATAAAAATTTTATGCCATCTCAGATTTATGCCATTTGAAAATTATGACAAATAGGAATTATGTCAAATGAAAATTATATCAAATGGGAATTATGTTAAATGGGAATTATGTCAAATGAGAATTATGTCAAATGAGAATTATGTCAAATGGGAGTTATGTCAAATAAGAATTATGTCAAATGGGAATTACACTAAAGCGTCGATTCAGTGGACTAAAATGTCCTGTGGTCCACTGAATCGACGAGGTTATTGGCGGAAGGTCACGTAAACAGTCAGGGCCGTATGAAACTTTAAAAGTATATTTCCCAAGTACTTATTTTTTATTTTCTTTAAATTCATACATATTTTGAACTATAATTGGAAAATAAAAGAATGGAAATTTAAAAATAATATTTAAGTATTAAACTATTGAAAAAATAGTAGGCACGACACGGTTTCGTTTGTAGTAGGGCACCACGCGCCCGCGAAAGTTAGAAGTTACCCTAATAGCACCAAACGTTTCATCAACGTCGCTGAAACGTTGCAGTGTTACGTTGCAAACGTTGCGTTGCAACGTTTCTGGCCGTGAATAGAAACGTTTCATATGTCATGGGGGTATAAACATTGCGCGGGAACGTTGCATAGCAGGTTCAATGCAACATTCATGCAACGTTGCACTGCAACGTTTCGAAATGTGGTTTCGTAACTTTTGAGGAACGTTTCAATTTTATATATTTTCCGGCAGATGGCGCTGCAGTCGATTTATACGGGGCAGCAGAAAAATCATTAAATTACCATCTGAGATTGTGCTTCTGGTTAGAAATTGTACCACTAGATGTCGCACAGTGGTTCAAATTTTATTCAAAAAAGCATTTAAAAAGCAATTGAGTAAGGATTCCTGAAGTGAGTCCATCATTTTGAAAAGGTATTCTGATTTTATTCAAATTTTATACTTTGATAGTAAATATTAAGATGAACAAAACCCTATGATATTATTGAAGAAATATTGATATTTCAATAGTTATTAACCATGAAAATTTTTTGGAAACAACCCATTTGCTTCCGTTCTATTTAACAGACTGTTATAAAAATTGGAACTATTATTTAAAAATAGGCAATTGTCGAAATACTAGAAGTTTTTTTAAAAAACGCATGCAATTTGTTTAAATAATCAACACTTATTATAAACAAATTAAAAATTAAGCCTGTTCTTAATGAGATATTGACTTCGTTTTTTTTTAAATATTATTCTATATACAATTGTTCACTTTTTTCAAAAATAAAATTTTGGAGCCCACTTTTAATTTTGTTCAAGGAAATACTGTTTAATTACTAATATGAAGTTGTCAACAATGAAATACTATATCTATATCTTTTGTTTTCTTTTTGTTTTAATATGCTGAATCTTCAAAAACTTTTAAATTAAGAAAAGCAAAATACAAAAATTATAATAATTTCTAAAATAAATATTATGAACAGTTACAGTATGCACTAGGGTGGTCCAAAAATCCCTTTTTTTTGGAAAAAAAATTGGACTGATGCATTTTCATAATCTAAAAAAATCTACGAGACTTAACCATTTTTTAAAAAAATTTTAAATTCAAAATTGAATCATCGATGGGCATTTTTGTCTCTTATGGGAATTAACACGTAAAATGAGCAACGAAATCTACAAACCTTTGTACACTTGTTTGTAATTATCGCAAAATTCTGACCAACCGTAATGTGATAGTCATGTATGTAAATAAGTTATTAGAAAAAAAAAATGTGTCAAAATTTAATATGATTAGTAAATATTCAGTGCCAAAAAACACCAAATTGGCTGTTTTCACAGTCGGTTTTCTACCATTAAATATTAACTGTTTGACTTGTAATTTCAGTGATGTGAAATTTAGTTTATTGGCAGCAGGTACATGAAAAATCAGATTTTTCCATTAATATTTAAAGGGTGAATTGTTCAATTGCAATTTGGTGTTTTTTTGGTATCTAAGGTTTATAGCCATCATAACGAGGAAATTTGTCATGGACCTACTGACTGCTACTGAGGAAACTGAGAAGGGTTAAGGATTAAAGAAAAAAATTCTTCAGACTTTCTTTTCTTTGTCACGCATTTTAAGCCAGCTCATAAAATTTGTTTCCATGACGTCTTTTTATTTATTATTTTATTTATTTATTTATCTTTATTGAGGATCGCCCCCTGGAGAGTATTTTGGGGGGGGGGGTATCTCATCCGAAAAAATAAAAACAAAAAAGGCACATCATTTTAGTTATCAAATAACAAGCTTTTGGAATATTCCCAAGAGTGCATTTTTCTGTGAGTGGGGGGGGGGGGGGGGGGTGTGAAATTTCACTCAAAAAAATAAAAATTGAAAACAAATAAATTCAAGCAAATAACATCCGATTTTTGTCGCTCTTTTTTTATTGTATTTGTATTAAAAACAATAAAAATGATGTCATATTTAAATTTTGTATTTCGCAATTTCATAAAAATATTTCTACTCTAGATACAGTCATTTAAACGTTAACAAAAGAAGGGTTCTAGCAGGTAATTTGCTCGTAAATCTGAGTGGACCTCGAAAATAAATTTCGGGACTTTATGACTTTACGCTTTAAAATGCATGAAGAATTTTGGGATACCTAGATGTTTTACAATAGACCACGGTCCTCCCGTAAGTTACCGTTTTTCTATTGTAACCCACATCGATTATAACCAATAAGTGAGTAATAAAATTAATGAAGTAAAAGTACAAGAATCTTTAAGAGCCCATCGATGATTCAATTTTTGAATTAAAAAATTTTTAAAAAATGGTTCAGTTTCGCAGATTTTTTAGAATATGGTAGTGCATCAGTCCAATTTTTTTTCCAAAATCGAGGTTTTTTGGACCACCCTAGTATGCACACAAAATAGTTATAGAGTTAGGTTATTTGTAAATCTTTTATAAATGTTTAAATATCTATTTTTAAAATTTTTAATTTAATGTTTCTTAACAAATGAATGTGATGGATTGAAATATATTCGCTAAATATTTTACTATAACTATATTATATATATATATATATATAATATATATATATATATTATATATATATATATATATATAATATATATATATATATTAAATTAAATAAATTGTATAATATAAAATATAATATTAAATATAAAATGTTAAATCATATTATTATTAATATCATTATTTAAATATAATTTAACATTTTATTATTTCAAACAAAAACATAGTATATATTACATTGTACAGTATAATATAAAATATAGTGGTAGTAAAATATTTAGCTAATATATTTTAATCCTCGTTTTAATCCATCAAATTTATTTTATTTTTTAAGAAACACTAAATTAAAAATTTTAAAAATAGATATTTAAACATTTATAAAAGATTTACAAATAACCTAACTTTATAACTATTTTGTGTGCATACTGTAGCTGTTCATAATATTTATTTTAGAAATTATTATAACTTTTGTATTTTGCTTTTCTCAATTTAAAAGTTCCTGAAGATTCAGCATATTTAAAGGAAAAAAAAACAAAAGATATAGATAGTAATTCGTTGTTGACAACTTGACATCAGTAATTAAACGGAATTTCCTTGAACAAAATTAAAAGAGGGCTCCAAAATTTTATTTTTGGAAAAAGTGAACAATTGTATGTAGAATAATATTAAAAAAGAACAAAATCAATATCTCATTAAGAACAGGCTTCATTTTTAATTTGTTTAGGGGAGACCGAGGAGGAAAGTAACAGAGGAGGAAAGTAACAACGCTTGTAACTTCCAAACCAATCAGCGGACAGATATGGTCCTAAAATAATTTTTAGTCAGTTTTACCCCCTCTACCTCTCCCAAATTATTTTAGGGGTCGACCGTAGGCTATATGTCTGATATTGACATGTTGTACAAAAATTACGACAAAAGAAAGTTTTTGACTAAATTTTCAAAATGTCATATTTCTTTAATTTTATAGATATTTCAAATATGCTTTTCGTTATTTTAAAGCTTCATTATCTATCTTAAAGTAGTGCTAGTGCATAATTTAAAAATGTAAAATACTTTTGTGAAATTTAAACTTGTTTTTTGAAATCCAAGGAAAAGAGGGGTTAGGTGGAAAGTAACACGTTGTTACTATCCTCCTCATCTAATGCTTTATTTTTATAAAACTCCTCCTTTTTTGTAAATACGTGATTTTGTATGTTTATTTTATGTTTTAATAATTAGATAATGAACTTTTGATTTGATTTTTTTTAAAAACGATGTTTTTTAATACCATAGATGTTTAACGAATATTAAATGGCTAAAAAAAACTTTATTTTAAAAAAGTGCAAATATATTTGCCAATTATTAATAAAATGAAGTTAATATCACTTTGTCTTTTTATAATTACATAATAAAGGTAATTTAAATTAATATCAATTTTATATTTGAAATGTTAGCCTTAATTTTAAAGTTGTTACTTTCCTCCTTCGTGCTGTTACTTTCCACCTCAGGGGTGAGGAGGAAAGTAACAGATAAAGAGCTGATTAAGAAGTCCTGCTGTGGACTATCTAATTATTATTGATGTTTAATCCTAATTTTATTTAATAGGTGAAAGTTCAAGCTTTCGATTAGTATGTTTACAGAACTTATCCGACAAATAGTTTTAACGCTAGTATCAAAAAACTGATTTTTGTTACTTTCCTCCTCGGTCTCCCCTATAAGAAGTGTTGATTATTTAAACAAATTGCATGCGTTTTAAAAAAAAAACTTTTAGTATTTCGACAATCACCTATTTTTAAATAATAGTTCCAATTTTTATAACAGTCTGTTAATTAGAACGGAAGCAAATGGGTTGTTTCCCAAAAAATTTGATTGTTTATAACTATTGAAATATCAATATTGTTTCAATAATATTATAGGGTTTTGTTCATCTTAATATTTACTATCAAAATATAAAATTTGAATAAAATCAGAATACCTTTTGATCATTTTGAAAATGATGGACACACATAAAAAATGCCCTTACCTGATTTCAATTTTGACGTTTGTCGCTCTTACAAAACAAGATAAATCAGTTGCTGTTGATTTATTCGAAATAATAGAGTGGCACAGATGGTATGTGGGACAGTGGAAAGAAATCGTAAAGTACACTGAAAGAAATTTTAAAATAAAATTTAGTATAAGATTATTGATCGGAGACGAATAAATTCAAGACCTACTGGAAAAAACTAATTGGTTTACTTTTAAACTGTTGCAGTGAAGAAAAGAGAATTTAATAGTGACTGTATTAAAGACTAAAACTAAATTTTGAATATTAATATAGTCACACTGCAAAAACTGCTATCTTCTAAGTGTCTTATTTTAAGACACAAGGCATTAAGAAAGCGTCTTACGGTTATTTCAAGCTATTTCATTGGCTAATAATTTTGAAAGATGCTTTCTCATTGGATTAAAATTAAGACACTTTAAAATGTCTTAAAAGTGAGGACAAAAATGTCTTAAAATAAGACACTTGTTTTTACAGTGCACTATTAAATTTTCTTTTCGTCAATGTAACAGCTTAAAAGTGACTCAATTAGTTTTTTTCAGTAGGTCTTGGGTAGTTTCCTTTCAATATATTTAATATTAAATTTTATAGTGTCATTTTTTAATATTATTTTAAAATTTCTTTCAGAAAAAAAATACACCGAAAGCGCAACATTTTTTGACTACTAAATGGACAAATAATGCATTTGTTTATAAAAAAGGAAAATTAATTGCAAAATAAATTTTTCTTTAAAACAAAGTTCAGCTTACTTGATCTAAGCATAAAATAGAGATAAATAATTTTTTTGATCATAAAAATCTTATTTTAGTTGTTTATAATTATTATTTTATAAAAAAAGGTAAATTAATTGTAAAATAAATTTTGATAAAAGAATATTTACCTTCTAGAGAAAATTCACCGAAAGCGCAACAATTTTTGGCTAATAAATGGCCAAATAATGCATTCGTTTATAAAAATTGCTTATAAAAAAAGGAAAATTAATTAAGAAATAAATTTTTCTTCATAACAAAGTTCAGTTTACTTGACCTAAGCATAATTTAAAAAAACAACAATTTGTTTAACACAAAAATCTCATTTTAGATTATTAGTTTATACTTATTGTTTATAAAAAAAAAGATAAATAAATTGTAAAAAAATT
The DNA here is from genome assembly GCA_037103525.1 of Ganaspis brasiliensis. NCBI lineage: Eukaryota > Metazoa > Arthropoda > Insecta > Hymenoptera > Figitidae > Ganaspis > Ganaspis brasiliensis. Next base: position 2,667,634 of record JAZKLR010000288.1, on the reverse strand, counting down.
TTAAAAAAATATTTACTTTGCATGGTCTAGAAAAAATCAACAGAAAACGCGACAATTTTCGGTTAAAAAATAGCTAAATAATTATTTGTCTAAAAAAATTGTATATAAAAAAAGCAAATTTAATTGCAATACAAATTTTTTGAAATTGAAAGTTTTAATTTGCATATTAAAAGAACATTTTAGAGGAAACAAGCTGAGTTTCTACTCACACATGTCCAAATAGTGAATTTGTTTATATGGTTTGTTTATAATATTTTTTTTTAAAATCAAACTTTTGTTTTCTTTTTATACTCTCCTAAGCACTATACACATGAAGAATAAAGCATTGGGAAAATTTTTACGATGATTGAGATCAAATAATGTTCAAAATAACTTTTTTTACACTTTGCATTATGACATATATTGTTTATAATAAAAAAATTAAAAAATCGGCTCTCACTGATCTCTGAAGAATTTATTTGTGAACATTTAAAAAAAATTTGAAATCGGTTAAAAACCGAAAATCTTTAAGCGCTCGAAAAATCGATTTGAACCCTACTTTACGATTTTTGTCCCACTGTGCATTCATGTCACACTCGTTTTCTACGAGAAATCGTTTTGAAAAATTTATATACTTTAAGTTACATCATCGGTTTTTGACTTTAATAAAATTATATTATTAAGTTTCGTAAATTTATTTAAGAGCAGAAAAACAAAGAACTCAAATCCGCCAGACAGATGTGGTGTTACGACCCTCTGTTGGTAAATCCTTGCTGTTTTACGACACGTTTGTTTACAATTTCACCCTTAAACTTTGAATTTTTTCCGGGTTTTCGAGGGCATTATACCTGCAAAAAGTTCTTCTTTATTCAGGCCAAGTTTATCCTGGCCGACTTTATCGTATAATTTGATGCTTTGCCTCATCCTCTGTACTGTTGTAAATCTAAATATTAGCCCTTTGTTAGGTATTGGGGGTTTTAAGGAGATTTTCATAATCTGAATATTTTGTCAAATCTTTATTTGAGTCTTTTATGGCCAACTTTTCAACAAACTTTTCTCACAATAAAATAGTGCTTTCTCATCCAAAAATTAAACATTTTTTATTCTTAAAAAAGGAATGATTTCTTTGTGATATGAAAAGTTTTGATTCAAAATTAAATGGCAAATTACTTAATTACAGCATTTACAATACTGGGCCACCTGCAGCACAGATCAAACGTCGATTTCTCCCCGTCGGTATCTATACCTGCAAAACTTATTAGATGGAAAATATATTATTACACTGTAAAAATAATTACCTCCAAAATTACAACAAAGACATCTAAAACATCTTAAATATTAAGACATTTCAAATGTTAACCTCTTACATGGAAAGAAAGTCTCTCATACATTTTATAAAACTGTATTACACTTTAGAAGAAAAGGGTCAAAAAAGGGAAATTTCAGATAGGGGCCATTCTTTAATTACGTAACGCTTTTGTCAGGCATTTTTTACCCCCTTCCACCCTTATGTAACACATTTTATAATGTAAAAATTTTCAAATTAACACAGGAGTAAATTACCATAGGTAATTTCAAGCTTTAAAAAATTATACTAAATTTGCTACAGACAATATTAATTTCAGATAGGTAATTTCAAGCTTTAAAAAATTATACTAAATAAAAATATAGTGGAATGGAAGGGGAAAACGAGCGATTCAACAGTGATGAATTAAATCGCTCGTTTTCTCCTTCCACTATATTTTTGTGACGGGCAATATATGTAGATAGTGACTAAAATTATTATATAGAAAATTTCGCTTTCCATCACATTCCCTAAATTGTAAACCATTTTAATAAATTTTATAAACAATTTTCTTTCCGTGTGTTAATTTAAGATTTTTGTTTTTAAATATTTTCTATCTAAATCTGAATTAGTGATTTTCTACTCATGAATTTGCAAGAAATCGGTTACTATTAAATAGTGCAAATTTTTACTATTTTTTTAAGTAGAAAATTGTTAATTATTAGTAGAAAACTACTAATTTGAAAATTGAATAACTACTAATTGAGAAAGTGAACTTTCATAATTACAATTAGTAGGTACATATTTCACATTCAAATTACTGGCTTTTTACTAATAATTAGTAGTTTTCTACTAACAAATAGTGAAAATTCTTACTATTTAATAATAACCGATTTTTCGCGAGTTTATTAGTAGAAAATCACTACTTCGAATTTCGAGAGTTAATTTAACATGATTGTTTTAAGTATCTTTGTAGTCAATATTTTCTTTTTGCATTGTACTTTGTACTTGCATTATTTACAATTTATTCAGGTTCTGCGTCATAGTCTACTTATAATATGCACTGTTAAAAATATCTATATGAATTTTTAATAACTTGTAAGTGAAGTTATTTACAATACGTGCTATTGAATTTTCAATAACACGGTTTTGAAAATTCAAATATAAAATTTTTTTAAAAGAAAATAAAAATTTCCGAGTCGGGTATCGAACCCGGGTTTTCCGGATCGTTATCTACGCCTTTCGTACCTCGGCCATCTTGGACTGTTGAAATTTATTACTTTGATTGGGTACTTATTTGACAATGACAAATTATATCTTTGAAATGACTGCGAACTATCCGTTATTCTAAAAAATACATACATTATTGACAATAATAATTTTTTAAATGTAATTTTGATGTCCATAAACTTTTTTTTATTAAATTGTTCTGTCTACAACTGACAAGAAAAAAATAGGTTATTTTTAAGTAACAGTATATGTATGTTCAATTACATGTTCTTTGATTTTCAATTACACGTCCTTGAATTTTCAATAACAATATGAATTTTCAATTACGTGTTCTTGAATTTTCAATTACATGTTCTTGAATTTTCAATAACAATACGAATTTTCAATTACGTGTTCTTGAATTTTCAATTACATGTTCTTGAATTTTCAATAACAATACGAATTTTCAATTACGTGTAGTTGAATTTTAATTCAAGCCTGAATTTAATGTGAATTCAATAACTCATGTAATTGAAAAATGCATGAATTTTCAAGTCTTTTCTAACAGTGTGTTTTGAAGTATACGAAGTATAATTGCTAATTTTTTAAAATATAACAGAACACCCTTACTTATTATCATTACTAATGATAATAGTTTCTTAAATGATATACATTACGCATATGTCAATACATTGTATTTACTAAGTACTTACTTTAAGTTGTTACACTATTTACACATTACCTGCTCTCATAAATATAAATCCTTCACTTTTTGTATCACGTACATTTAACTAATCATAGCTTAAGTATTTTTATATCACTAAATTTCACATTTTATTCTTATATTAAATCACTAATATATGTCACAGTGTAAACGTGTTGCGAAATATTAATATATATGCCCATAAAGAGGCATAAAAATTAATAATTGTAACGTACAAAACATATTAATTCGATTATGTTCAGATCAAGCACCGAAAGAGTCAATTACAAAAGCGCTCAAGAAATTTCAGAATAATCATGGAGACAATTTCCACCCATGACTTCATCAACAAACTAGTCCACTCGACCGACGTCCACTGAATCGACGCTTTAGTGTATGTCAAATGGGAATTATGTCAAATGAGAATTATGTCAAATGGGAATTATGTCAAATTGGAATTATGTCAAATGGAAATTATGTCAAATGAAAATTACGTCGAATGAGAATTATGTCAAATGAGAATTATGCCATTTGAGATTATTTTAATTGAAAATTATGACAAATGAGTTGTAGGGAATATTCATGCGTCTCATAGATATCTGTATCTGTTATCCGTAGTAAAGAAGTTCATAATTACAGTTACTACCCTATTGCGGTCTCGGCGAGAGTCTCGCCGAGATTCGCTTTTTTCGTGGTATCGTCTCGGAATTTTTTTGCGGTATCGTCTCGATATCGTCTTGGAAAACGAGGCGATGCCGAGACCGAGACTGGTCTCGGTCTCGTGTGCAGCCCTACTCACATATGCTGGAAGTTTTTTCCATTCACGTAAATGAAAATTAAAAACACGTGACTGAAAATTCAGTTACGTGTGACTGAAAATTTATGCATATGTGCATTAATTTTAATGTAGGTGGTTGGAAAAAACTACCAACATAGGTGAATGAAAATTCATTCATATTGTCTTAGATCTTAATGAACTATTTGTTTAAATACGCGTATGCAAGAAAGTCCAAAGAAACAAAACGTGTAGAAAACTTTTTGAATAGAAGCACAGCAATTTATGAACACTTGAATTATTATCTTGAAAAAACATACGAATTAGAGTATTAACTTAATTATTATTCATTTGTTTGCAAAATACACACGCGAATAGAAATAGACGCACTGAAAACATAACCTACAAATTCTTGGTTACAATATTCATTAAATTCAGTTATTAAAAATAAAGAGGCAAGAAACCATAGTCACAAAGTTAAAGTTCATTTTAATCTTCATCAAAGAAGTTTATTTTGAACACGATTTACACTGTAAGTATTATAAAACTGTACCACAAACTGCACTACAATAATTCTGCAACTTATCTTATTACCGACGCGAAAATAACTGTCATTCATCGGTAACTCAAATTTAAGGTATTATTGCATTAATTTTACTTTAATGCGCAATTAAATTAAAATTAATGCATACTTGATTGAAATTCAATTTATTTGTGAATTATCATAACTTTCCTTCAACATTAAATGAAAATTCAGTGACGTGAATGAATTAAAAGTGCATTAATTTTCAGGTTTTTTCTAACAGTGCACCTATAAGATTTTTTTCCTGGAGTTCCGACTTTTAAAATTAAAATCTTTATAACTCTATGAAAAAATCTTTCTCATTTAAACAAAAAATACGTGTCGTCTAAACTTCTTTAAAAAACATTTTGAATAGAAAATTAATTTTCAGTTTCGATTATGTCCAACCTGTTTAATTTGAAATGAATTTGGTTTATTATAAAATTTTCCCCTCCTTGATAATTCTCATTTATTATTATTCTTTGATTTTTTAATGAATTTTTCAATGTAATAATCAGTTTTCTATTTTTTTGACATTTTTAAGAACTATTATTTTTTTGAACAATTTTTTTTTATAATTTGGATTAATAAACTTAAACTTCTGGATATTCTCTCTAAATTTGAATAAGTGAATATTCACTTATTTGTATGTCAAAAGTCTATCACTTTTTTAATAAGTGCGTATACACTTACAAATAAGTGACTTTTCACTCTAAATCAGTGAAATTCTTGCTTATTGTAAATGCATATACACTTATTGAAAAAGTTGAAGACTTTTGAGTTATTCAGATTTAGAGAGTATATACAATGTATATATGATAAAATTGATACATATGATATACATATTCCGCATTACAATTAAAAAGTATTTTCCTTCTTTTCAAAAAATTCGACAGTGGAAAACCAATCGTGCAATTTTTTGCAATAGTGCAATATTTTGTATCATAAGAACACTGAGAAAATAAAATATTCTCATCATAAGCGTTGGTAGCGTAGTAATTGGTGCGTTAGGTTATAAGTGTGTAGGTCGTTAGGTCATGGATTCGAATCCCCACTTGCGTTATAATAATTTATTTAATAAGTTTATACTATTTCCAATTTGTGTGTATTAAGTGTGCTGAATTCTAAAAATGTAGCATCATAGGAGAATTTTAATTATTTATTTTATATTTTTTTCTAATTCCATTCATATTAATTTCAGTTTTACTCTTCAAAATAGATTCTTTCTTTCTTGGTCCTCTTTTGATCCTCTTTTGGTTCTCTTTTGGTCCTCTGTTGGTCCATTTGATGCTCTGAGAGGACCAAAAGAGGATCAATAGAGGTTCAACAGAGCATCGCTTGATGCTCTGTTGATGCTCTGTGAGTCTCTTAAATTGCAGATTTGGAAATAACCGCTTGTTTTCGAGGATTAATAGATCATCAAGAGGATCAAAATTGAATGCGTTTGTTTCTGTCTTGATGCTCTTTTGATACTCTGTCCATGAGGACTAAAAGAGGATCAAAATTTCGATTCGGGTCGAAATAAAGTCTTTTTATTATTAACAGACTTTAGAGACTATGAACTGTGCGTTTGACACTAATTAATGGTCTTATCATACCACTATTCAGCTTGTGTCGGTCAATTGCTGGGTTATAGTACCATGCCAACACAGGCTTCATTGGGAATTTTACCTGTGTATATTTATTAAAAGACTTTAGAGACTATGAACTGTGCGTTTGACAATAACAATATGTGATTTAATTACTAAGTAAACCTATTTTTATAAGCGACTTAAATATAAACTCACATGCATTTTTAAACAGAACTCACGAGTCCATAAAGAAAGTCAAAGTTAAGACCTACTAGATATTACGCAAGTTACGATTTCGACGTGGAACACTGTCAATGACAGATAATGTACTTGAATATTTCTTATCGACTATGAAGTAAACTTTATACCAATATTTTATGTCCTTGGCATGGTCATATAAAATCTGACAAGATTTCGCGGTGAACGTAGTTTGCATTGTCTGTTAAGACGTATTTTAATAAACTGTTATTATCAATAAAACTATATAAATCTTACATATTTTAATAAGACTAAGTATCTTATTCTGGATTTCAAAATGTGCCCAATTTCAGTTATAATTTTCTTGTCTTTAATAGGACTAAGTGTTACATCACCCACTAGAAATGAAAAAGTGATTGTTTCAAAATATCTATTAGGGGATTTGGAAGCATCTGCCACAGGTTTCTCATATAAACAGCAACACGGCTTACCTGTGTCTTTTGTTCATTATACGAATCATGGAAGCAATCTACACAACGATGGTCCCAAATTTTTTCAGTTTGTCTCTTCTCTTCTTCCTTCATCACCAAATATTTACGCACCTACCTTCTCGGGTCTTGATCAAATTCGTGCTCTGCATCAATCTAATACAAGAGACGCAAAACCGACTGTTCTAGAATATAAGGCCAACGTTGTTGCACCTTACAATTTTCCTGACAAAGAAAATGAAGAAAATAATGAGTTTTTCGGAAACTTTAATAAAAACTCTGATGTTGGTTTTGAAGTGGAAAGTAAAGAATTATTTTTAAGTCAGCCTAATCCTATAATTTATAAACCTAACTTTGAGCACCATGGATATAACGAATACGAGAATGGTATTAGTAAAGATCATGAAATAGAAGACTATGAACATAATCATGACAATACTGATATAGGTTATAATGGACATCACAACTATAACAGTGGAGAACAAGAAGAACACCACTCAAGTAATCATAAAGGTTGGTTATTTAGTTATTTTACTATTGACAAACATACTATCTTGACCTCGATCTTGGCAATATAAAAAAGATTTATTACTGTGTAGGTAATTTAACCACTTCGGCGGTATGACGCCAAAATTGGCACTAAAAATGAACAAAATGGCGTCATGATTATTTCTCGATGATTAATGTCTGTTGTGATTTTTTATGTATGGAGCAAATTTTCTCAAGTGCCCAGCGTCAAAATTAAAAGTTGTTGAATCGGACTAATATTTGCACAAAATTTAGTGCTATGGGTAAGTACTTTAACCACCAAATATTATGCAATTTAATTTAAAATTGTATAGGGGGAAAGGGTTGAAGATTTGGGTAAAGTAAGAACATTGAGTTTTTCAAAAAATCGTAGCCGGTAAATAACGAAATGAAAAAATTTTCACCTATATGTTTTCGAAAGGTTTTTTTCTGCTCTTTCACATGATGAAAAAGTTTTTTTTTAAATCGAAATTTATCCCTTTTTTTTGAAAATTAAAAATTTTTTTTACATTTTTTTCAAAATGAACCCTTTTTTTGTTTTTTTTTTTGTTTTAAAAGAAAGCTCAAGTTGTGTACTTTAAACATACCAAAAGAACAAAATGACGTTTTTTGTTGTTTTCGAATTATTAATTAATTATTTAATTAATAAAAATTTATAAAAATTAAAATAATTTACAAAAAAAATTAAGTTACGCCAATTCTGAATACACCACTTTGAAGCTTATCAAAGTACGCATCCAACGAGCCCTATATGAAGTATTTTGGATAATTTTATGATTTATAAATAAATATTTATAAACAATTAATTAACAAATAAATATCATCCATAAAAATAAAGGTAGAGTGCTAAATTTTTTTTATTAGGAAGGTTTTACAATCCTACATTAAATAATATCTAGCTAAAGTATTTTCAACTATTGAAAATTTAAATAAGATATTTTTACTAGTGATGCATGTCGAACAAACGATCTGATCGACTTCACATCTGATTGTCTGCTGTTTGCTCGATTATGATTGAATTGAACAAATTACTTTTTATTTACCTTTTAATAATTAGTATAACTTTTGAGAATATCGTTAAGTAAGAATCCTTTCTGTTTGTTGATATATACTGACATACCGAAATTTTAAAAAAGTAACCTATTTTATGATTAACTGAAAAATTAAAAATTTTACAAATGAAGCAAAATAACCTCGTAAAATTTGAATATTGAATATTAAGTTTGAAACTTTTAAAAGCTTACAGAAGAAAGATACAATGTGTTGAAATATGTCATTTTTCATGAATTTAAAATTTAATTTTATAATAAACGAAATTTTTTTTAAAGTTATTGTTCTGAGTAAGAAAAGTTAATGTATTAATTTCAAACTTCGTAAATACATTTTTCTTATTATAATTATGATTTATATAAAAAATAAATTACCACACACAAATCTTTAAAATATATATTGACATTCTTTTTTAGCGAAATTTTATTTAAACCTATATTTAGTAATTTAAAAAAATATGAAATATGAACTGAAAACGCTATATTTTCACGTCTTTAATTAACATTTTGTAAATGCCCGAACAGCACCGGATGTTTCAGCAACATCCGTTGCTGTTTGGGTGTAAAAGAAAATATCAAAATCTTTATTAGAAATTAATTCTATGGAGTTTAATAATGACTTATAAAACAAATTTATTTTTGAAACACTTATGGCAGCAACATCCCTTAGACAAAAGTCAATAAAATTACCCACGTGACAGATAAAAAATGTCAACAAAAAGAAATGATTCTTACTTAAAGATATTTTCAAAAATTATGCTAATTATTAAAAGATAAATAAAAAGTAATTTGTTCAATTCAATCATAATCGAGCAAACAGCAGACGATCAGATGTGAAGTCAATCAGATCGTTTGCTCGACATGCAAAAATTCTTACATCCACATCTTTATGCATGCGCCGCGTCGCGCTGCACAACTTCATTAAAGCTACTTGTATAACCACCGAGCCTAATATTTTTATGTCATTTTCTACAGAACAGTTATTATTCATTTTTTAATAATTAAATATTATATTTTTTCATAATAATTTGTATAATTTAATTTTATATACCTATATCGTTTTCAAAATTACAAAACCTTAAATCTTTTTATAATAATAATTAAATTTTTTTGATTCTAATATTTAATATTATGTGCATCATTTTTAAAACTCGATTTAATTACTTTCTGCTTCCTCTTGGAGAAAATATTAAACATTTTTTCATCCAAACTTAATTTATAGATGTTTGAATTTTAGTGCGGGTTTAATGTAGTGTTATGAATTTTGATATAAAGATGTCTTATTTAAATTTTCAATGGTGGGAAATACTTTAGCTAGATATTATTAAATGTAGGATTGTAAAACCTTCCTATTAAAAAAAATTTAGCACTATACCTTTATTTTTATGGATGATATTTATTTGTTAATTAATTGTCTATAAATATTTATTTATAAATCATAAAATTATCCAAAATACTTCATATAGGGCTCGTTGGATGCGCACATTGATAAGCTTCAAAGTGGTGTATTCAGAATTGGCGTAACTTACTTTTTTTTGTAAATTATTTCAATTTTTATAAATTTTTATTAATTAAATAATTGATTAATAATTCGAAAACAACAAAAAACGTCATTTTGTTCTTTTGGTATGTTTAAACTATACAACTTGAGCTTTCTTTTAAGACAAAAAAAAAAAGAAAAAAAGGGTTCATTTTGAAAAAAAAGTCAAAAAAATTTTTAATTTTTAAAAAAAAGGGATAAATTTCAATTAAAAAAAACTTTTTCATCATGTGAAAGAGCAGAAAAAAACCTTTCGAAAACATATAGGTGAAAATTTTTTCATTTCGTTATTTACCGGCTACGATTTTTTGAAAAACTCAATGTTCTTACTTTATCCAAATCTTCAACCCTTTTCCCCCTATACAATTTTAAATTAAATTGCATAATATTTGGTGGTTAAAGTACTTACCCATAGCACTAAAGTTTGTGCAAATATTAGTCCTATTCAACAACTTTTAATTTTGACTCTGGACACTTGAGAAAATTTGCCCCATATGTACCTAAACATAGTATTCTTATATTTTAGGGTTCGGTGATCACAAATATAATACAAAAAATTTAATTTTTTAAGGATTTCATTGTTTTTTAGCAAGTTGAATATCGACGATTTTCAATAATTTTCACGAATGGCGTCATACGTTTATTTCGTTATTATCCTTAATTTTCGGTTCATTTTTTTTAAAAAACTTATTTTTGTCAACAAATATATCGTCTTAGGATGATCCGCTGGGGGTTAAAATTAATATTAAAAAATTGAAAACTTATTTTTGTCATCAAATATCCCGTTTCAGGATAATCCGCCAAGGGCCATTTCGATGGGGGGGGGGGGGGTTGACTTGCACCCACGTGAAAATTAAAATCAAAAAATTAAAAAGTTATTTTTTCAACAAATATGTCGTCTTAGGACGACCCACTGGAGATAATTTCTATGCGTGGGGTGACTTGCATCCATGTGAAAATTAACCCTCTACTGATATACTGGGTCTGACAGACCCGGTAGACCTTTTCCGCTCTCTCCTACAGCGGACTGCAGATTGAAAATAGTGAAAAAGAGGCTCTAAAAACTAGGTCTGTCAGACCCAGTCTAGCAGTTGTGGGTTAAAATCAAAAAATTGAAAACTTATTTTTGTCAACAAATATATCGTCTTAGAATGACCCACTGGGAGTCATTTCTATGTGGTTAACATATATATCGTCTCAGCATTACCTGCTGTGGCTCATTTTTATGTGGGGCGACCTACCCACACATACAAATGCCCCCGCTGCCCCTTCCTCCCGATTGACTAAAATAAGATTCCAATTTTTTGATTTTAATTTTCACGTTGGTGCAAGTCACCCCCCTCCACATAGAAATTATCTCCAGTGGGTCATCCTGAGACGATATATTTGTTGACAAAAATAAGTTTTCAATTTTTTGGTTTTAATTTTCACGTGGGTGCAAGTCACCCTACGCATAGAAATGACCCTCGGTGGGTCATCCTGAGACGACATATATGTAGACAAAAATAATTGTTTTAAAGAAAATTACATTGAATATTACTAATATTGCGGGTAATGTCACGGTGATATCAACGTAATGTTAAAATATCCGCGTCAAGGTGACATTACAGGGTAATATTGAGGTAATATTAAACTAATATTACAAAGTAGTATGGAGTTAATATTACAGTAATGTTACAAATATTACTGTAATATTAAAGTGACATTGTGGTAATATTACAATTAACTATAATGTAAAAAAAATTTTGGGCCGTTGGGTCTTGAACCTTTGTAAAGTGAACCAACTGACCAAGTAAGTAGACGCCTTAAACCACTCGGCTACTTAACTCTTATAATATACTTCAGAATATAATTGAAATTTAAAGATTATAATTAAAAATTTAAAAAAGTTATTGAAAAAAGGGAGAATTATTGAATATAAGAGAAAATATTTGAAAACTAAAGAACCGAATTAAAAATTGACGAATTGGTTAGAAAATTGAACGAAATTATTGAACAATTGTATTTAATATTAAAGAAACTTATTGATACCCGAAAAAATGATTGAAAAATGGCGAAAATTTTTGAATAGTAAAGAAAATACATATAATTGGAATTTAAAGAAAACAAATAAGGATTGAAGAAAATATTTGTAGATTTTAGATTTTAGATTTTAGTTATTTGAATAAAATAACTAGAAGAAGCCGAGAATTGTTTAAAATTGAAAAATTAAATAAAAATCGAAAAAGTAGGTAATTAAAAATTTAAGATAATAATTGAAAAATTAAGAATGGAATTGAAATTTTATAGAAATTAATTAAAGAAGACGAAAATGATTAAATATGGTAGGAAATTATGTGAAATTGCCGAAAATAATTAAAAATAGAGTAAAATATCGGATTTTTGAAAAAAATAATTGTAAAAAACATAGAATTATTGAATATGGAAGAAACAATTGAAAAATGATAATATTTATTGAATATTGTAAAAAATTCAAAAAGGCCAGAATAATGGACACAATTTAAAAGTAATTAAAAAATTAATGAATAATTATATACAATTTTAATAGAAAAATAATTAAAAATAACCGAGAATTATTGAATACTGAAGAAAATAATTAAAAATTGATGCATGGAATTAAGCAATTTAATTCAAATTTAAATGAAATTGAATATAGCCAAGAATTATTGAATATTGAAGCAAATAATTTGAAATTGAAGGAAATCACTAAAAATTGAAGAATGGAATTGAAAGTTAAAGATTATATTTTCAAGTTCAAAACATTTATTGAAAAAAGGCGAGAATTATTGAATATAGAAGAAACTAATTGAAAACTGAAAAATCGAATTGAAATTTGAAGCATAGGGGAGGGTGGTACCATACCGACCCCCCTCTGTTTCTCAGAGATCGTGTTACTAGACAAATCGTGAATACCATCAAAAGAACACTTTCATAACTCTGACACTTTGACCATAAGTAATAATCTCTTGGTAATATTGTATCTCGGAATTTTAAGTAAAATTAGTTCTTTGCAATAATATTTTTTGTTTTTGACCTATCTTGAATTTAAGTTAAAAGTGTTGAATTCAGTTCAGAAAAATTTAAGTATAAGTTTTTTTGGTTTCTTATGGCCTCAACTTTAATACACAATATTCAAATTCAAACGCTTTCATTGACATGAATGATCGGCAAGACATTATGTGAAAATAGTGAGGGTGGTCCGAAACCGACCTCCCCCCTTTTCTTGCATTGTAATAATAACTAAATTCTTTGTAATTACCAAATAATACCTACAAATGTATTTTAATAAAATAACAATAATTAAGCTAAGATAATATAGCTTGTAATTAAGATCAAACTGAAAACACTAATTTTTTATTGTAATGATAATTCTTTTACTCTTATTCTAAAAAAGGCCTTAAATAATGTATTTAAATAAGGGGTCTTCCATAAACCACGTAGCCCCATTTTGGACGAATTTTGACCCCCTCCCCCCCTGCGTAGCCTAGGGTAGCTTTTCATTGAACCCCCCTCCCCCATGTGGAACGTACCTTAATGGATAAATTTTTTAAGAGCTGAATAGAATGTTTTTAGAATTTTATTCACATCAACATATTTAAAATATAAATTAGTTTCCTCATAACAGAGGTAGAGATCAGAAATATCACCACGCAATAGAATATTTTGAAAAAGCAACAAATAATACTGAGAAAATAAGTAAATAAATGAGAAATATTTAGGCATCAGCATTAATCTATATTTGCAAATGGTGATGTTAGCCAGTCGTGAAGGTCATTTATAACCGGAAACTGTTCGTCTGTTTCAAAGACAGGTGCATCATTTTGTCATAGTGACATGTTAATTTCTCTAAATTTCTTGGAGTGAGTTTTCACTCCACTAAGAGTTGAAATTGAGCCACTCCAATCAAAGTGAAAGACGCACTCTAAAAGAGTGACATCTCACTCTTAAAGAGTGAACTTTCACTCCAATTTGAGTGGAAATTCGCTCCAAAATTAGAGTGAGAGTTCACTTTTTGGTTGGAGTGAAAAATTCACTCTACAAGAGTGAGATATCACTCTTTTAGAGTGGGTTTCTCACTCTTGATTGGAGTGGCTCAATTTCCACTCTTAGTGGAGTGAGAACTCACTCCAAGAAATTTAGAGAGTATAAATCTTCTTTTAAAATATCACTATGTTCACATACTGGTCACAACTTGTCATCAGATGAAAACAGATACAGGAGGTGGTAGGTAGGTCAGGGAAGAAGAACAGCGATGGGTAGAAACGCGTAACTTAAGGTTTTCTACGCATGTTTTAGGTATATTACCTACCCATAAGTAAAAAGTGATTCATCAATGCGTCGACTGCGTTCAGTTCGCTCGTTTGACTTGCGCTTTAGGCTACCCGTGCAAATTTGAATAAAAAATAAAATAAAGTAAAATAAAGCTACGTTTCTCAAGAAAGGACCCCCCTCCCCTAAGTGGGCTACGTGGTTAATGGAAGACCCCTTATATAAATGTGTATGGAATAATAAAATTCGCGGATAAAAAACCAAAGCGACAAAGCTTCAATGCTATTTGAAAGCTCAACCGCGCGCTCGAACATCATGCCTTCTCACTGTAAAAACTTTTTAACAACGACGAATATGACAAAATCGGTTTACCCACATATTCTGCACATGTTATAGATGCGATATAAGAAAAATAAAAAAAATTCGATTTTTCGAATTTATCACACGGGTCAACCCCCTTAAGAATTCGCTTCAAGGCTGTTGGAAGGAGAAAATATGCAGTCATCCTCAAACATTTTCCCCTCCGTTGCTCGAAAATTTGGACTTATGAATTTTTAAAAAAAAACCCGGACACTTTTTTGACAATAGGGCTCTTTATTACTAAAGTATTTGAGATAAGGAATTTTTCAAACCTTTGTTTTACTTGAACCGATGTTCCTACGAGCGTCAAACTGATCCCCCATTTCGACATTGACAGATTTTCTGTAAAAGATGGCCGCCACACGTCACCCGATCACCATGGCAGGCCGGAAGTAGCCTCAGCGTTACCATGGATTCCACTCCCTAATAGCACTAAGCGTTATTCGCCTGGAATGTTATAGAACGTTACTTTGGGACCTTCAATGGACATTTAAAAATGTTTAAAAATTAAATAACGTTAATACTGTGCGCAGTAGTTTTCTATCACAACTAGAGCTGCGCAGTTGATTTTAGCGTCCTCTGTTCTTAAGAAGCAATAACATTATCAACATTGATTATAATTAATAAAAAAAATTTCAGACTTTCCGCAACCCACACGGCGATTTTTCGAATGTCCATTGAAGGTTCCAAAGTAACGTTCTATAACGTTCCAGCCGAACATTAAATGGCCGTGGACATTATTAGGGCTCGCGCTATGACAAGATGGACTCCGCACTCTGTTTACAATCTGTCAATTTTGATGACGAACGTGGAGATAGTTTTCTCGCTCGCGGTAAATAGTGTTTCCTAAATTCCTCATTCCCTGAACGTTGGCAAAAAATAATCTTCCTGTAAAAAAGTGTTTAGTGTTTTATAAAACAAACGACAAAGATCGTGTGAATTTGTCTCATTTTCTTTGAAAAGTGTTGACACACAGAGAAAAACGGATGTTTTTCTTGTTTAATAATTTCATTATTACCCTAATTCATAAAATTCCAACAAGTTTCTTCAATCTTTCTTTTCTGAAACGAAGTTCTCGGCAATGTTTTTACTCGATAAAATATTGACATTTACAGATTTTCTGCCTCGTCTGCTACAATGTGTCAGTTTCAATGTCAAACTTGAAATTAATTTTTTCACATATGAAAATGTCGATTCATGTTAAATTAATTTTTCACAAATCCCTAATTCTCCATACTTTGTCAAAAGAATAATCTTTCTGTAAAAAAGTGTCCAGTGTTTTATAAAGCAAACGTTAAAGATCGTGTGAATTTGAGTTATTTGTATAGCACCTTTTTTTAAAGAAAAAAGTGTTCACACACAGAGAAAAACAGGTGTTTTTTTTTTTAGGGTTCCGTACACCTTCGGTGTTCGGCGGAACCCTTATAGCGAGACTCGTGCGTCCGTAGCCAAAAACCATTACCCCCCCCCCCCTTAACTTCTAAACTATTTGACCTAGAGGGCTGAAATTTGGTACACTTATGTATTTTCACGTGTAGATTGCACGGAAAATATAGAAAACATGATTCAAGGTGATGTTCATAGCGTTGTCAAGGAAATAACAACTTTTTTTTAGCAAAAATGCATTAAAATGGACCATTCCCCCCCCCCCCTTAACTTCTAAACTATTTCACCTAGAGGTCTGAAATTTGGTACACATATGTATTTTCACGTGCAGATTACACGAAAAATATAGATAACATAATCTGAATTGATGGCCATAGCGTTGTCAAGGAGAAACTGCAAATTTACGAAAAAAAAGTTTCTTTTCTCTAACTTTGCCATTATTTGAGCTAGAGGGCTAAAATTTGGTACACTCGTGTATTTTTGCATGTAGATTATGGAAAAATTATGTTTGGAAGTAAAATTGAATATTATGAGGTCACAAAAAAAAAATTCAAAAAATCACCAAAAAGAGGTTTAGACCCCTATGCTAGAGCTCACCCTAATTGTCCTACAGTACCCCTTAAACCAATAAAATTTTTATTTGTATACTCAGAATTTAAAAAAACTATATAAAACGACATTGAAAATTGTTATCACTTTTTTTTCAAAATAATTGAGAAATTATGAAAAAAACAAAAAAAATTTAATCTTATACAAGGCTTGATCAAGGCTGCCACAGGACCTATAATCAAGACTGTTATAAGCCCTGAAACCCTATAAAAATTTCAGGGGCTCCCCCTAAAAAAAAATTCTTGATTTTTATGTTATTTATATGAAATACAAGCCTGTACCTTTAAGCAAAAGTTTTATGTACTTGAAGGTAGAAGTATTTTTATAATTTGTACGTTCTAATTAATTTTCATA
Organism: Ganaspis brasiliensis; assembly: GCA_037103525.1. Taxonomy (NCBI): domain Eukaryota; kingdom Metazoa; phylum Arthropoda; class Insecta; order Hymenoptera; family Figitidae; genus Ganaspis; species Ganaspis brasiliensis. Next base: position 2,650,769 of record JAZKLR010000288.1, on the reverse strand, counting down.
ATCTGTACATAAAAATATACAAATGTATAAACAGGGCCGGATTTATATGTAGGCAAACTAGGCAACTGCCTAGGGGCCCCCACCAAAAAAGGGCCCCCACCAGCTATCAGATTTTCCACAAAAATAACTTCGAAAAATATTTTTAGGCATTTAAAAATCTGAAAAACCCCAGTAAGAAAAAGAGAAAATTAAAAAATATTGAAATTTTATGATTTTCGAAGAAAAAGAAAAACTGTTCAATCTTTTTTAATACCTTTTTTGTTCAATCTATTCGAATCCGGTGATATCACCAACTTTTATCGAAAAGTCAATTTTTACTAATACGTTTCTTAATATACAATCAGAAATTGTTTTTTACCTTATATTTGATTTAGAGAAAACAAATATTTGAATATTGTTTAGTATAACATTTACTATTCTGATTATTTATATAGGTTACATGAATCTGAACTGTAGGTATTCCAGAATATACCTTTTTTCATTATAAAGGGATTTATTTGGATTAAGTAAATCTGAATTATGTGTATTAAAAAACACTCATTTTATTATTTTATTTATAGGAGAAATCATTTCGAATAAATAAATCTGAACTGTGGGTATTAGAAAACATACACTTTTTTTTCATTATAAAAGGGTTCATTTGGATTAAATAAATTTTAACTGCCGGTATTAAAAAATATTAATTTTTTTTTAATTATAAAGGGATTCATTTGGATTTAATAAATCTGTATTGCGGGTATTCTAAAATATTCGTTTTACTTTTTTCTATTTTTATTAGAAAGGGATTTACTTGGATTCAATTAATCTTAACTGTGGATATTACAAAATAATAATTTTTTTTTAAATTATAAAGGGATTCATTTAGATTTAATAAATCTGTACTGCGGGTATTCTAAAATATTCGTTTTACTTTTCTTTTATTTTCATTATAAAGGGATTTACTTGGATTCAATTAATCTTAACTGTGGATTTTACAAAATAATAACTTTATTTTTCTTATTATAAACGCATTCATTTTGATTGAGAAATATTTAGAAACGTGTATTAATAAGGATTGATTTTCGAGTAAAAGTAGATGCTATCGCCGGATACACATGTATTGGACAAAAAAGGTATTCAAAAGTATTAACAAATTTTAATACTTTTCAATTCCTCTCTTATTACTGGGACTTTTATAAAATAATTGTAAGTTTTTAGAAATTCAAAAAGCCCGCTCATTAAAAAAGTGTCAAGTTTTGAAACTGCTTTTTCGACTTGAGTAAATTTCGGAAAAATCCATTCCTTGCATAGGCCCCCACCAGCGTCTGCCTATGGCCCCATGTTTGGTAAATCCGGGCCTGTGTATAAAATTTTAGACCTCTAGCTCAAATAGTTTCAAAGTTATGAGGAAAAAACTTTTTTTTTGGAAATTTGCAGTTTTTATTTTTTTGATAACGTTTTGACTGTCAATCCAGATAATGTTCCCTATAATTTTCCTGTAATCTACACGTGAAAATACATATGTGTACCAAATTAGAGCTCTCTGTTTGTTAATAAGGTATATCTTTGTTTCGTAAATGTACGGAACCCTAGATTTTGGTACGGGTGTAACTCGTACTTGCCCGATTTTTAATAATTTCGTTACTACCCATAATTCATAAAATTACAATAAGTTTCTATTTTTCTTTTATGAAACGAAATTCTGGGCAATGTTTTTATCAAGCAGCCTCCTGACTTATCGACCACATGCACAGCTAGCCAATATTTACCGCATATTTCACAATTTATTTATTTATTTATTTAATACTTACGGGACATGCCCCGTATTATTCTATTTCAAATATTAAAGCATGCAATGAGGAAGTGAAATCTTTTTTTAAAATCCAGACACTTTTCCGGAAAAAATCTCTTTAGTGCCAAAGCTTTTGAAATGAGGAATTTTTGAAATGTTTCTTTTATGCGAACAGATGATCCCACGTGCATCAAATTTATTCCCCGTTTTGACATTCTCAGATTTTTTGAAAATTCAGTCTTTTTCTAGATGCAAAAATCTGTCAGTTTCAATGCTAAACTTAAAATTAATTTTTTCACTCCTGAAAACATAGAAATGTTTAAAAAATAAAGAAAATAATTTAAATTTAAGGAAAATATTTGTAAATCTTAGAAAATAATTGAAAATTGAAAAAAATCATTGAAAATTAAGATAAATATAATTTAAAATTAAAAAGAAAAATAACATTTGAGAAAATAATTGAAAAAATTACATTCTATATTTTTAATAAGGAAAGTTGAAGAAAATTTTAGAAAAATATTTAAAACTTTCAGAAGTTCATTGAAAAATTAATAAAATATTTAAAAATTAGAGAATATAAAAAAAAATATAAACATAATTTAAAATTGAAAAAATTAATATAAAAAATAATAGGTATAAGTAATTGAAAATTGAACGAAACAAATGAAATGTCAGATAAATAGTTTAAAATTTGAAGGATAAACAAATTTTGGAAAATAATTGAAAAATGATTTTAAAATTTGAAACTTGAAATAATAATTGAAGTATTTGAGTGAAATAATTGGGAAATTTACACAATTTTTTTCAAATAAAAAAATATAATTTAAATTTGAGAAGTATACATGAAGATCTTCGAAATCAATTGTAAAAAATTAAAATAACTAAAAATTGGAGAAAAGAATTGAAGGAAGTTAAAAATAATTGAAATTTAGGATTATTAATAAAAAATTTGGAAAATTATGACAACAAATGAAAATAATTAAAAATTGAAGAAAATAATTGAAATTTTAGAAAAATACTTAAAAATCTTAGAAAGTAATTTTTCACAATAATAATAATAATAATTAACAATTGAGGAAAATAGCTGAAAAATTATAAAATTGTTTCAAAATTGAACAAAATAATTGAAGTTTCAGATAAATAATTGGAATTGTTGAAAATTATGCAAAAATACTGAAAATAATTATATATATAGTTTATTTACTCTCCCTTACGGGTTCGAGGGCCACCGCTCCCTTTACAGTTCTATTACATACACGCTTTTCTCCTCTCTTTCATCCAACTTAAATCTAATTTCTTACTTATATCTATTACAAAATCGCTTAATTTCTAAAATTTGTACATTTTCAATTTCGCTTTCCCTATCCTTAGTGCCAGGGCTTCCGTTTCCTATTACCTTATTTTCATTCTTCGTTTCCACCTTTACTTTATGTTTTAGGTTTCTTTTCCTATCCGTCGCTTACACTGTTTTTTCTCTTTTGCCTTCCAACTCTCTCATCCATTTTTCTCTCTTTCCACTCTCATCCAAAATCTCACACACTCTCTCCCCTATCCCTCTATTCACATCCTCATCCACCATACATACATCCAAAACATGCGCCCAGTCCTCAACCTCGTACATACACACTCTGCATTTTCTGTCCTCTTCTACCTTCCAGTATTTGCATTCATTCATCCCTTCTCCCATCCTAAATCTAATCACCCTATTCCATTGACACTCTTTTTCCTTTCTCCTTAAATACTTCGGCGTTTATACTCCTTTTATCATTCTATACCACCTGTTGTATTTTGATTCCGTTATCCTTCTCCACCTCTCCTCCCGTTCCTTCCTTTTCATTCTTTTCTCTATCTCCTCCCAACCTCCTATTTTTTCTCCTGACTTTAACCCTTCTTTGAGTGTTTTTTGCCTCCTCTCCTCCCAATTCGACATACTACTATCGCCTCCGTTTGCTCTATCCTTTATCTGCTTCCAGCACAGCTGCGCGATACTACTTCCTTTCCCTTGTTTCAACTTCTCTTCCATCCCCCACGCTCTTTTCCTCTGTCTTATAATCATTCTTTCTCTTCCTAACTCCTCCCTTAACATATACCCTGGGCAATTCCAACTCACTCCCATCGTCCACCTTAGGAATTTATCATGCATCCGTTCCACATTCACTTCCTCTCTCCATCCCCATACTTCCACCCCATAACTCAACACCGACCATACCAGCATATCAAATAGCCACACTCTCTTCTTCCAGTCGTTCGCAAATCTTCTCTTTCCTATCCCCCACACTACCCCCAACACTTTGCTTGCTCTCTCTATCCTTTTCCTTACATTCAGCCTTCCTCCCCCATTTCTCTCAAACCAGTAACCCAAGTAGCAAAATTCTCTCACCTCTTCCACCACCTTTCCATTCAATCTCCAAACTTCATCCACTCCGTCCACTCTCTTCCTAAATCTTACCATTTTCGTTTTCTCTACATTCATCCACAAATCTTTTTCTCTCACGTATTTCTCAAACTCTCTCATCATCATTCTCATACCACTTTCTTCCTCTGCCAACAACACCACATCATCCGCATATGCTAGGGTATAGATCTTTATGTTTCCAATAACTACTCCCCCTTTACCTCTTTTCCACATCTTCTCCTCTAGGTCTGCCATCAGCAGATTAAATAGCAGAGGGCTTAACGGACATCCCTGCAGCAATCCCCTACCTAACCAAAATTCTTTTCCTAGTCTCCCTCCCGCCTTCACTCTTACTCTCGTGGCTTCATACACCTCTTTTATCCTTTCTATTATTCCTTCTTCTATTCCCCTCTCCTTTAATACCCTCCAGAGTATCCGCCTATTCACTGACGGAAAAGCCGCCTTGAAGTCCACAAAAAGCGCAATTAACTTTCCCTTCTTCCTCCTTAGATTTCTTTTGATTATAAAATTCATCACATACACGTTGTCCATCGTTCCCATCCCTTTCCTAAAGCCTGTCTGATTGTGTGGTATACACCCTAACTCCTCCACCTTTTCCTCCAACCTCCTCCTCAAAATCTCCGCATATACTTTATATCCTACTGGCATCAATGTTATCCCCCTATATTCCTCTATCCTTCTTCCTTCTCCCTTTTTTATCAGAGGCACTACTAGTCCCGTCTTCCATGCTTCCGGCCATCCCTCTTTCTTCCAGACTTTATTTACAATAACCCACATTTCCTCCTTTATCCCTTCCCCCCCGTACTTTAAACTCTCGTTTTCTATATCATCCCAACCTGCCGCTTTATTCCTCTTCAGCCTGTTTATTGCCTACTCTACCTCTTCTCTACTTATTCCCTCTTCTTCCTTCTCTTCTAGCCTTTTCCTACCTTATCCTTTTACCCTGCTCTTGACTCCCCCATACATTTCACTAAAATATTTCGTCCATTCTTCTATTCCTATATCTTTATTTATCTCTTTCCTGCATTTTTTCTCTCTATTGATTATCTCCCACTCTCTATCCTCTCTAATCGCCTTCTCCACCTCTTCCATATATCTTAGTCTTCCCTCCTCCCTTTTTCTTTCCAGTAGCCTTTCATGCTTTTTATGCTTTCTGTTATACTCTCTTTTCTCCATTCTACCTTTTCTCCAGTTCTTAATACTTTCTCTTAACTCTTTCCTACTTTCCTCACACTCTTCATCCCACCGCCCTCTATAATCTTTCTCTTCTTCTTTCCCTTCCATTTCTTGTCTTACTCTCTCTATCTTTTCCTTTAAGGCACTTAAACACTCGTCTACATTCCTTTCTTCCATATTTTCCCTAGCCTCTTTTCCCATCCTTTCTTCATATTCTATTAGCTTGTCACCTTTCCATTCTCCCATTTTACTTTTCCTCTTTCTCCGCTTCTCTTTCTCCCATCTTCTACCTTTAAGTTTCTTCTACCATTTTAATCAATCTTTCCCCCTCTTTGTCCACCGCTTTATGCTTTGACTTTCTTATAAATTGCTGCTTTTCCTCTTCCCATATTCCACCTTCCTCTTCCCCCGTCACGCATTAAAATCGCCTCCTATTATTACCCTTTCCTCTTTACCTACGTCCATCCATCTCTCTACCGCTCGCCACCCTCTCTCTTCTCCCCTTCTTCTATACATACCTACTACCGTCATCGCCTCTTTCCCTACCTCTATCTTCCTCACCATACATCCTTCCTCTTCCCTCGCTGCTTCTTTCTCTCTGCTCTCTTTTATTCCTATTCTTACCCCCGTCACCATTCCTCCTGCTTTCCTTCCCATCTTACTCTCCTTCTTCGCCTCTTGTATTTTCCATCTATACCCTATTGGCAACTTTCCTCTAATCGTCTCCCAATCCTTTCGATCTATCCAAGTCTCGCTAATCATTACTACGTTCCACTTTCCTAATACCTTCCAAAAACCCTCATCTTTATTTTTTAGCCCTGACACATTCCAAAACACTATTCTAATTTCTTCCTTCACTCCTTTTCCCTGCCTCTTCTTCTGTTTCCCGAAACCCCTCTGTCGTTTCGTTTTCTTTTTCCTTTTCTTGTGTTACCTGCCTTTCTTTGCCTACAACCCCCTTCTCTCTTTCCTCTTTCTCCCTTGCTTCTCTTACCCTACTTCTCCTTATGTCATCTACCTTTACCAACTCCCCTTCCTTTTCTATCACTGTCCACCTTTCTCCTTTTATCCATACAAATCCTCTACCTGCTATTACTTTATTACCTTTTTCGCACTCCTCCCCTGCTTTCCGTACTAACTGTCTCTCTAACTTCCTCTCCCTTTCCGTTTTATCTACTTCTATCCAAATTCTCTTGCCCTTCAACTTGCTTTTCAACCTTATTATTTGCCATTTCTCTTCCTCACTACCCAGTTCTACTACCTACAAACTTGCGTTGGTCCCCTGATTTCCCACTGCAATCACTCCCTTAATCTCTACCTTTGATCCCAGCTCTCCTAATACTTTTGCTATTTCCTCTCTTCCTTCCTTCCTTCCTCTCTACTCTCAGCCCTCTAATCACTATATTATTTCTCCTTTTCCTCTTTTCTTCCTGCTCCATTAAGTTCTCTAATTCTCTCACCTTTGTCTCTAACATCTTCTCTCTCTCACCTCCTCCTTCTCCTCTCTCTGCTCTTGCACCTACCTTTTGTTCCAATTCCTCAAACCTTTTCTCTACCTTTCTCTTCTCCTCCTTATTCCCTTCTACTATCTTTTCTTGCATCTTCTCTAAACTTTCTACCCTTTTCATAACCCTATCTCTTTCCTCGTTCCACTTGTTCTCCTATTCTTCCCACATATTTTTTATTCCTATTATCTTTTCCCCCAGCTCTCCTATTTCCTTCTTTGTTCCCCCTGTCTCTCTTTTTAATCTAAGCTGTCATCTGAATCTTTCCTGAATTTTCTCTTCCTCCCTCCCACCAATGATCCCGTATAATTACTATCACTATCATCTGCCTCCCTATCTACATCTGTCATCCACCCCCTAATGTCCGCCGAACCCCCCTTTACCGGCGGGATGTTCAGCCTTCCTCTATTCGACGGCCTGCCTCGACCTCTGGCTGTACTACTAGCTAGCCCTGTGCTCTCTAGGTTTGCCTTTGCTTGCGGCGTTGAGAATATCTCTGACGCCCCTTCCCTGTCTACTGCTCTTTCTTCCTCTACCTTCTCACTATCCTTCTCTACCTGCTCATCCATGTTAACCGGGTCATGCTGCCCTCTCTTGTCGTCCGGCGGAGTTCTCTGCATCATTTTCGTTCTCTCTTTCCCCCTCACCCCAGCTAACCTCTAAAACATTCACACCACACTTTACGCTTTTTACATCCACTCACTCACTTTTCATACAGACCTATTCTTACACACACTCTCTCACCTTACCTCTTGCTCACTGTACACTTTCCACACTTACACTCGTTTAATACCTTTCACAAAGCCGAAAAAACAGTACACTGTCTAAATCTCAACTTTACGCGAACGGTACCGGAAACGGAAGCCTACTGAAAATAATTATAAAAACTTAAAGCCAATAATAGAAAAATTGCAGAATTTATTTTTAAGCAAAAGAAAATAATTGAAATGTCGTATAATACATGGAAAATTGATTGCAATAATCTAAGTTTGAGTCTAACATCTCAAATAATTGAAATATGATAAAAGTATTCAAAATTAAAAAAAAAATTGAAATACGGTCAAAACAATTGAAGATTGAGAGAAAAATTTAAATCTGATGAAAATAATTTAAATATAAAAACTTGAAAACAGTAAATAAAATTTGAGAGAAGTAATTAAAAAAATGGCAGAAATAATCGATAATTGATGAAAATAATTAAAATTTCAGATAAATACCTAATTAAAATTTTTTAAAATTATGCTAAATCAATGAAAATAATTAGAAATTGAAGAAAATAATAGAAAAGTTGCAAAATGTTTTTTTAAGCAAACGAAAATAATTGAAAAATCGTTTAAAACTTGGAAAATTAATGTCAATAACCTAAACTGGAGATAATAACTGAAAATTTAGGGAATGAATTGAAAAATAATGAAAGTATTAAAAAATGAAAAAAATAATTGCTAAATTATAAAAAGAAATGCAAATTGAACAAAATAATTAAAAATTGAGGTATATATTTGAAAGTTCAGGAAAATTAATTCACAAATTATGAATGAATTATGATTCCGGTAGGTGGCTACATGTCGCCAACACGTGTTCTTTTTACGTTGCGCATTTTTAACTAATTATTGTTGTTTTTTTTTGCATTTTTTGAGAGTGGTTGACATCTACTGTTTGTTATTCAGTGTCTAGTGTACTGCACCATATTAATTCCTGCTCTTCTACATGATTTTCGTTGGCAGTTTTCACTTCTCTACTGATCGACGATTCTAACCTCAAAGTTTCTTGTCAAGCTTCACATTTTAAATTTATTTTCTATTCCAAAATGAATTCAGAAAGTAATTCGTCGAAAAAATACAATCTTTGTATGAAGTGTGCTAAGCCAGCCGTTACAAGTGTTGTTTATTGCCCACTGTGCAATTCTATTTATCATCATAGTTGCGCAAAGCTTACAAATGTTCTTGATAACGGTGGATATTTCAAGTGTTGTGCCCAGTGTCCTCCCAAAGCATCAACATCTGCATCGTCTGTTTCGGATGCCAATGGTTCTCAAGTGTCTTCTCAGACCTCAATTGACAATAACGAGGATAACTCGGTTCAACCTGGCACCTTTACTACGCAATCTGTCAACCCTTTCATGCAAAGCACAAATTTATCAGACTTCTCTGATTCTAATACGGTATCGAATATCATTGATGTTGCTCTCTCTAAACATCTCGAAAGCATTTCCACCATGATGAGCAACTTTACTACCACCTTATCTGCAAAATTGGATGCTGTTGCCACTAGAATTGACACAGCTGAGCGTAAGTTGAAAACTGTTTCTGACAGGGTAACTGTTACGGAGGGTGCGATATCAGAACTTAAGTCTGAAATTGCTAATCTAAAAAACATGAATGTTAATGCACGTCAATGTTTTATGGAGGTGGAGGAAAGAATCAAAAAGAAAAATAATATTATTCTTTTTGGTATTCCTGAACAAGATTCTTCGTCTTCTGTCGATGTGCCTGATGTGTCTGCCTTAGTGAACCGTCTTATGTGTGGCATCGTACCTAATCTACTCACTAACACAACAATGACCAGAGTGGGCTTGACTTTACAGACACGTCAGAGACCATGCCCTATTCGAATTGTATTCGAATCTCAGCAGAAGGCGACATCCTTTAGTCGAGATCTGATTCATCTAAAGAAAAAGACAAAGAACGAGGCGATTCAGGCTTCCCGAACAGGGTAATCCATCGGCAAGAGCTTCGGCGCGAGTTTGGGACCGCGAGCTTCGATATTGGGGATTTACATTGGGCCAATGTTTCTACCAATATTGGACTGTCACTTCGGTCCGAGTCTCAAAATTAATCTATGCCCAATATTGGTACTTCAATATAAGCCCAATATTAAAACCTTTAATCTACCCAATTATGCGTACATTATACACAAAAACAAAAAATCCTAAAAATATTTCGATACACGGTTTCTGAAGCATATATTCTGAGATTATACCCATTATAATCTTTTTTTGTCATTTATATATTTATTATAATTTATATAATCGCTTACCTAAGAGAAAAATTCCCTTCCGCTGGAAATCGAACGCACGACCCTAACACTAACAGTCCGCAACCCTAACCAACTATCTACGCAACGCACGCTACACTGGTTTATAAGAAAGTTGAAGACATTCGTACTACATATTACACACAGAGTAACACTGTTAAATGTAGATAATTAATTCATAATATGTTCTACTTATAAATTGCATTTAGTAAAATGGTGTTGTCTCCCAATAATAAACATAATTATTTTTAGTTTAGATAAAAATGAGTCAAATATTTTTGCTATACGGTTCAAAATATTATTTATAACGCAAAATAAATAGTACAAAAATAAAAAGATCTTATATGATCGTGGGCTGTATACTCTGGCAAATAAAAAAAAATTGTTTTATATTTAAATGTTTTTAGGCTAAGTTATAGACTATTATTTCATTTCTTTTTTTATAAATAAGTTTAATAACTGTTTTACAATTACAGTTTTTAATCACAAAACTGAAGTATTTTAAAAAACCCAAACAAAATTTGTAATACACTGAAAAACTTTATAGATCATTATTTGCTTAACTCACAATTGAATTTTAGTAAACTGACTATCAAAGTGGGGAAAAGTGGTCACTAGATAAAATATTTTATTTAATATAAGCTTATTAACAATATATGATTTCTTTTTTATTAAAATTTAGTAGTCAGTCGATCAAAGCTGCACGCATGCAAATGAACATTGCTCGTACATGTAAGAACTGTTAAATTCAAGAAAAAAATTTATTACCAAAGAATTTTCAATTTAAAAAAAACTTGTACTTAACCAAGATGATTTAAAATTTTTATTTTTTTCCTAGAATAAATTACAAAAACCTTTTAATTACTTTATTACTATAAACTTTAATTAAAAATAAATCTCCTTAAGTGCAAAAAACATTCGTATATAAATAATTTCATATATTTTTTCTCAAATGTACTATCATCTTCAAAAGAGATTCTACTTGAATGAAAATCAATTATGTTCCTTCGAAAATTTGACCTGATTAATAATATTCAATCTGACATATTTTGAAACTTTTGGGTGTGTGTTAGAAACAATTTTTCATTCGAAAATACTAATCTCACAAGTGGTAAGGAAATTATTGGATACATTACGTCGGTTAAATCGAATGTTATTTTATCTGTATTTTAGGTTAAGATATATGTTGTAACATAAGTTATATTATGTAATTTTTAATTCTACTTTAATACATTCAATAATATATTATTGAAGGTAGCATTGAGGTTAGGTTAGCTGTCATATGGCGATTCGACGAAGTGTTGTGTTTCCGCTCTATACTTTTTCTTCCTTTTAGGATAAAATTTTAATCAACAGACTACTAAAAATTGAATGTTCTTTTAGTCAAACCATGAATTTTACATTTTAATAGTCAAACTGTGAAATAATAATAGTGTTCCAGTTTTTTCCTGGTATGATAGTTAATTTACTAAAATTAAATTGCGAGTTTAGTAAATATTGATCTACAAAGTTTTTCAGTGTATAAAACTAAAGTATACGTTATTATAAAGGGTCGTTATGATTTTATTGTTCATATTTTAAAGAATCTATTTTCCATATTAAGTGCCAAAAAATATTATATTTCTGATTGTTTATTTCTGCGAAATATATCTGTTTGAATTTAACCTTAAATTTTACTGGACAACATGATATCTAGAGATTTTACCACCTATTATGATAAAAAAATAACAAAATCCTTAAATAATGTCGGATAGTAAAATTGAGGGTTAACTTCAAGCTAATATTTTGCAGCAATAAACAATTAAAAATAAAAATTATTTTTTAGTACTTTTAAATATGAATTCTTATGTATAAAAAGACTGCATGTGTTGTAAAAATATATTTAAATATGAAAAATAAATTCTTGAAGATATGAAAATAAGCCCATACTGACCTCTTAATTACAACATGGTAGTATTTTATATTCAACAATATTTTTGGTTATGTGTGTATGATCGACTTAGGCCGAACATTGCCCTTTTGTCTCATAACCAACATTGGCACAAGTTACATAAGCCCCAGAATCGGCAGAATGTGAGGCCCCCAACCTAAGACAGTCAATATTGGCACAAACATTGGCCTTTACTCGTGAATCCAATGTTGGCAATACGATAATCGGCCGAAGTTACAGCCAATGTTGAAAGCCCGAGTATCAATAGACTACATAGAGCCAAGCAACGGCCACGTTGGCTAGCTCGGCAAATTCTGCTCGGGTTGCTGGGCATCGTTCGACAGAACACGGATGCAGCTAAAAGAGATGAACGAGTTGAAGATGGAACTGCAGAGTCGTCTTCGAAATGGAGAGGCCGGTCTCAGGATTGTTCATCGTCTCAGCGGTCCTGTCATAATGCAGGTTACACCACGTCAAACAACAGAGACAGTAGCAATAAAGATGTAACAGAGTCTAGGCTCTCTCCTTCTGCTTCGTGTGATTCTCACTCATTTCCTTCAAACATACGATTCAACCATCTCAGTGACAGTCGTGCATTCTCTGTTTATTATCAGAATGTTCGAGGTATGCGCACTAAATTGGATCTTTTGCGTTCGACAATTCCGTTACTGTTTTATAGTTTCTTTATTTTAACTGCGACTTGGCTTCACAGTGGTATTAAATCATCAGAGTTGTGTTTTAACAACTTTGATGTTTTTAGATGTGACAGAAGTGTCAATACTACCCAAGCAGCACGTAATATTACATGAATATCACAGTGACATCATATTGTAATATTCGTAATATTACTGGGTGATATTACAGTGATATTGACGTGATATTGAAATGTCCGCCTCAAGGTAATATTACAAGTAATATTACAAGTAATATTACGGTAATATTACAGTGATATTATGATAATATTACGATGATATTGAGGCAATATTACAAATATTTATTTATTTCAATATTTATTTAACATTAAATAAAATATTTTAAAAAATTTTAGCTCACTCGGGGTTCGAACACGCAACGTTCGACACGACGTGAATACGCCTTGTACCTCTCGGCCATCTAGCTCTTGGAATGTATTTCAGAAAGTGTTCTTCATGTAGTACCTTAAATTTTCTTTGGTACAATATCAAGAACACTTTCTGAACTATATTCCAAGAGCTAGATGGCCGAGAGGTACAAGGCGTATTCCCGTTGTGTCGAACGTTGCGTGTTCGAACCCCATGTGCGTCGGATTTTTTTTTTAATTCTTTTATTTAATGTTACATAAATATTGAAATAAATAAATATTTGTAATATTACCTCAATATCATCGTAATATTACTTGTAATATTACATCAATATCACTGTAATATTACTTGTAATATTACCTTGAGGCGGACATTTCAATATCACGTCAATATCACTGTGATATCACCGCGTAATATTAGGAATTTTACAATATGATGTCACTGTGATATTCATGTAATATTACGTGACGCTTGGTTCAGGCTAAGAAAGTTGCTCATGCTAACTATAAATGTTCACTGTCTTTGTCTGATTACAATAATTTCTCTTTCTTACGCAAAAAATGTAAAGCGCTTTCGACCAAGTGTTATAATGATTATGTACAGAAGGGTGAACTCAGGATTATTACTAATCCTAAGTTCTTTTGGTCGTTTATCAACAAGTTGGGCAACGAAACTAGTATTCCAAATTTAATGTTTTTGGATGGAGTAACCGCTGACAACAATTCTGACATTGCTAATTTATTCGCAAGGTATTTTGCCTCCGTTTTTAACAATTCGACTTATAACTTAAATAGCATTAACGTTGGGCAGGGCTCAATTGATCTTAATCCTTTTTTAATATTCCGTGATGTAATCAGGAGCAAGATTGGTACACTTGATATAAATACTGGTCCAGGCCCAAGTGGTGTTCCTACTGCCTTTGTTCAATCTTGCTGCTCCTCTTTAATTGAACCACTTTACATTCCGTTTAATCTATCTATCTCTAAATGCATACTCCCGGATAACTGGAAAAAAACAACTATTGTTCCCATACATAAAAAAGATAATAAGAATAATATGTTAAAAATTACAGGCCAATTGCCATATTAAATGTTTTCGCTAAATTGCTAGAATCTATTATTTGTGATTATCTTTATCGAGCTTCCTTAAATGTACTGATAGATGAGCAGCATGGTTTTATGAGAGGTAGATCGACTAATACAAACTTATAAATTTTCACCGAGTATCTTGTTTCAGCTTTGACTGGGGGGTCTCAGGTTGACGCTGTTTATACTGACTTATCGAAGGCATTTGACAGTGTAAGCCATGAGATTCTTCTTGCTAAGCTTGGAATGCTGGGTCTTGGTGAGGGACTTGTCAACTGGTTTCGCAGTTATCTCTCAAATAGATTACTGTCTGTTAAGGTTGGCGGTTCCTTTTCTAATGTGTTTGTAGCAACATCTGGAGTTCCTCAGGGTTCTAATCTTGGTCCGCTTCTATTTCTGTTATTTATTAATGACATTAAATTTGTAATAAAAAATGCCTCTGTTTTATTGTATGCTGATGATCTGAAAATTTATCGTGTAATTCGATCACCTACTGACTGCACGTTACTTCAGCTTGACTTAACTAACATTGATGCCTGGTGTAATCTAAATGGATTGTCATTAAATATTGCAAAATGCTCTTGTATAACTTTTACTTGAAAATCTACAACTCTCCATTATGATTACTCTGTTAATAATATCGTCCTCTCTCGTGTTTCAGTGATTCGCGACCTTGGCATTATATTTTCTCATGACTTATCTTTTAACGTGCATATTTCGGCTGCAGTAAACAAGGCATTGAGATCATTGGGTTTTGTTAGACGTAATGCTGCTAAATTTCACAATTTGACCACACTAAGAGTTCTATATTTCTCATTCGTACGTTCTGTTCTAGAATTTAGCTCTGTGATATGGTGCCCATTCTACAGTGTTCATACCCTCAGATTAGAACGTGTTCAAAATAGTTTTCTGCGTTTCGCTGCCAGACAATTAAATATTAATTTTGACTATAACCTGCATGATTATGACTCATTGAGGAGACAATTAAATATTCCGAAGCTTGAACACAGATTTCTTTATGCGGATTTATTATACTTTTTCAAAGTGATCAACGGCACTGTCAGTTGTCCTGCGGTTCTCTCTTCCATAAATTTCAATGATCCTCAGAGATCGTTGCGTTATGTGTTACCGTTTTATATTCCCCTACATAAAACAAACTTTGCCAAAACATCCATTTCTTTAAGATTATGTACTAGGGGAAATTACTTTTGTGATAATTTGGATTTTTTTAATAATAACTTAGCAAAGTTTGTCAATTATCTGAACTTGTGTATTTATGCTTCCAATAATAATAGTGACGACAATAATGTAACCTTATAAACTATGTACTTACTTGTAATTGATCTCAAATGTGAATCCAACCCGTATATAGACAAAAACATTCTTTAGAGAATTCAAAAACTTTAAATACAGTAGAACCTCGATAACTCGAATGTCAAGGGGAACACTAAAAACTTTGAGTTAATGAGTTTTCAACTTAACGAGGATTTCGAGATATAAAGGTTTTATTGATCACAACTTCGACTTACAGAGGCATAATTATAATGTACATTTTTCGACTTGTAGAGTAATATAAAATATAAAATCGACTTAAATGTCGAATTAATAATAATTTAAGTTAGAAAAATAAACTTAATAAAAATATAATAATAAAAGGAAAAATTTTAAAAAAATCTGTTCTTGTAAAGAAAATTCGACTTACAGAGTCAGCTTTTCGAACTTCGAGTTATAGAGTATAAAAATGCACTATTAGTACCTCAAGGGGAATGATATTTTCTTCGAGTTAAAAATTGAAAATAATTCGAGATATAGAGTATTTAAGGCTTCAACGGGAGGGGAATGCTATTTTTTTCGACTTACTGAGGAATTCGACTTAATGAGGTTCGAGTTATCGAGGTTCTACTGTATTAGTAAGAATAAGAGTTCTATGAAACTTACCCCTTCAGCATCGAAAACCACCCTTAAAAATCTTCTCTTAATCTTTAATCCAAACAATGGACAATTTTTTATTAAACATATAAACTAAAACAATTTTGAGAGTATTCTCTGGCTTTAAAAATTTGCTTAGAATGTATTTCTATGTAAAATAAAAAGGAATAAATTTTGAGCGATTTTTTTTGGTCAATTTCTTTTTTTAGGGTTCCGTACACCTTCGGTGTTCGGCGGAACCCTTATAGCGAGACTCGTGCGTCCGTAGCCAAAAACCATTCCCCCCCCCCTTATCTTCTAAACTATTTGAGCTAGAGGGCTGAAATTTGGTACACTTATGTATTTTCACGTGTAGATTGCACGAAAAATATAGAGAACATGATTCAAGGTGATGTTCATAGCGTTGTTAAGGAAATAACAACTTTTTTTAGCAAAAATGCATTAAAATGGACCATTCCCCCCCCCCCCCCCCCTTAACTTCTAAACTATTTGACCTAGAGGTCTGAAATTTGGTACACATATGTATTTTCACGTGTAGATTACACGAAAAATATAGAGAACATGATCTGAATTGATGGCCATAGCGTTGTCAAAGAGAAACTGCAAATTTACGAAAAAAAAGTTTCTTTTCTCTAACTTTGCCATTATTTGAGCTAGAGGGCTAAAATTTGGTACACTCGTGTATTTTTGCATGCAGATTATGGAAAAATTATGTTTGGAAGTAAAATTGAATATTATAAGGTCACAAAAAAAAAATTCAAAAAATCACCAAAAAGAGGTTTAGACCCCTATGCTAGAGCTCACCCTAATTGTCCTACAGTACCCCTTAAACCAATAAAATTTTTATTTGTATACTCAGAATTTAAAAAAACGATATAAAACGCAATTGAAAATTGTTATCACTTTTTTTTCAAAATAATTGAGAAATTATGAAAAAAACAAAAAAAATTTAATCTTATACAAGGCTTGATCAAGGCTGCCACAGGACCTATAATCAAGACTGTTATAAGCCCTGAAACCCTATAAAAATTTCAGGGGCTCCCCCTAAAAAAAAATTCTTGATTTTTATGTTATTTATATGAAATACAAGCCTGTACCTTTAAGCAAAAGTTTTATGTACTTGAAGGTAGAAGTATTTTTATAATTTGTACGTTCTAATTAATTTTCATAATCTGTACATAAAAATATACAAATGTATAAAATTTTAGCCCTCTAGCTCAAATAGTTTCAAAGTTATGAGGAAAAAACTTTTTTTTCGAAAATTTTCAGTTTTTATTTTTTTGATAACGTTTTAACTGTCAATCCAGGTAATGTTCCCTATAATTTTCCTGTAATCTACACGTGAAAATACATATGTGTACCAAATTAGAGCTCTCTGTTTGTTAATAAGGTATATCTTTGTTTCGTAAATGTACGGAACCCTAGATTTTGGTACGGGTGTAACTCGTACTTGCCCGATTTTTTTTCAGATTAAGGGATGATTTTTAAGTGTGTTTTTCGATGCTGAAGGGGATCCGGTAGATAAGAATACATTCAAAGCAAGGTTTTAAGTAATTAAGGGATGATTTTAAAGGGTGGTTCTTCGATGCTAATAGGGGTAAGTTTTATAGGTTTTTACTTTTTCTTCTTATTGAATTTCAAAGTTTGTGAATCCTCTAAAGATTGTTTTTTGTTTACTTGTTTAAGAATATTTGTCATTTTTTTTAATTCGTGTTTAGGGGACGATTATGAAGGGTTGTTCCTTATTATAATGTTTGGTAAGGTTTGATTATTTCTTTGAATGCGATTAAGTATTTTATTTAAATCTGTTAGTTATTTAGACTATAATTTATATTTTTTCGTTTATTTTTAGTACAATTTTTATACTTTCTGTGGGTTTTTTTGGACATTATGCATTATAATTTTCAACCCTTAGGTGGAAATAAAAAAGACCGGACGACTTTAAAAAGTTGATGTTCTGGCGAAAATTTTACGCTATAATAAAGTCTTCTATCTTGGAAAATAAATAATAAAACGGACTTCTAATTTAAATGTACGAGGAATTTGCAATGAACAGTCTGTGAATATATTGTTTAAATGCCTTCAGTATTTTTAGTAATTTTTATAGTTATTCAAAGTCACGTGATAATCAAGGGGGGTGGGGGGTCGCAGAGAACATCATGGTTGACACGTGGGGGGTGGGGGGTCTAAAATTGGCATAAAATCTATCACGTGATTTATGGACGACCCCTTATGCTATCTGTCATTTTTGTTTGTATAGGTGAAGATTTTGATGCACATTTGAAGAAAAAAACCAGTAGGTTTTTCTTCTACACATACCACGTAATTTTGTGTCTCAAAAAGTTTTCTAACAGTTTTTCTCAAGTTGGTAAAGTTATTTAAATTTATGATTTAGAATGAGTACTTAAATTCTTTATTTATCGTATAATAATATCCTAAACTGATTTTACTAATTCAGTGTTCGTATATATATTTTTACTGGGGATTAAAAAATGGTGTTAAGTACCCAAAGATGGACAGGCCTCAAATCTTAATGTATTTTTTTGCATATTTTCGATTTTACACTTTTTTCAATCATTTTTTGAATCAATTAATTAAAATTTTTTATTTTCCACCATAAATGTGATGTTATCGTTAGAGAATTTGATATATCGATATTTTTCGATATTTTACTACTTTTTACTGTTAATATATTTTTAACTTATTTAAATTTATATCCGTAAAAGATAAATATTTTCATATTTTACGGATTAAATTCTTTAATTTATTTATCCTTATAAGATTAATAATAACATTAATCACATAAGGATATAAATTTAAATAAGTTCTAACTATTACATATCTTAAGTCTTTTTTTTAGCATCACCGTGAACATTGTTGCGTAGTCATCGAAAACTTTTAATTACACATCAAAAATATTTGTGTAAAATACCAAGATACCGTCAAACGGGACTATTATGGTACAAAATTAATTTTTTTCTAAAATAAAGAAAACATTTTATTTTTTGCATTAAACTATGTGGGAACCTTATAATAGATATCCCAGAGACAAATTTTTTAAAAATCGCCAAATAGTAACTATTATTATTTCCTTTAAAGAAAATCGATAAATACAGATTTGTCTGTATTTACATTGTTTTATTCTGTGCTAATCTTTTTTTAATATGAAAGACTTTTGTAATAGATAACTATTAAAAGTTTTTGATAAAATAAACTCTTTAATTAATATATATATTTATTTATGTTTTTAGATCCTTTTTAGAGTATTTTGTAAACATAAAATCAAAATACCGAGAAGATTGGTAAAAAAAATTTATAAAAATTGTTTAACTGAAAATTTTAACTATTTTAACGCGCAAATTTTTTTTATAAGAAACAGTAATTTAAAAATATTAAAACAAAATTAAATAAACAAAACAAGACATTCTTTTGTTTAAATAGTAATTAGTTGGACATATTTTGTTAAAATTAAAAAGAATTGTATTGGCAGCTGGCGTTTATTTTAGTTGCAACAATTTAATTATTCTCAATTCTATTGCCCCTTTTCAATTACTGTTCTCAATTATATTATAATCTGCGGAAATTTTTATTTTTAAATTGAAAATAATTGAATTGGCTGCTGGCGTTTCTTTCAGTTCAAACAATACCTATAATTATTCTCAATTCTATTACCTTTTTCAATTATTCTCAATTAAGAAAGTAAGAAAAGCGCCTACCTATTTCATGATTTTTCCAAGTAAAAATTATATTTTTTAATTTTGTATCTAAATTAAAGATATATAAAGTCATAAAAATTATATACAAGTCCAAAAGCCAAAAAACGTCTACTTTATAATTTTTCCTAATCAGAATTTTTAATTTTGTATCTTAACCAAAGATATTTATGGCGATAAGAAATGTGTTCAATTTTTTGTGTAATATTAAAGCGCGTTAAAAAAACTTTTAAAAATTTTAATAATTAAAATAAAAAAAAAATTTTGAAACTTAATTTTGAATTTTTATAAAATAATTAAAATAGTTTTGTACCAGAATAGCCCCGCTATGTGCTAAACTTTCAGTTTTTAACCATTTTTTTTCTTAAATTCTTAATAAATTATTAAGATCAAAGCAGATTTTTAGAGAACTTCCAATTTTTTAATCAAATTTGTATGTATTGTTATGTCCGGAAGAAACAAACTACAATCTTATAATTTTAATTATTTTCCCCTGATTCATTTACAAAGCCAGCGGGCTTTCAACTAAGGGAACAGGGAAAAGAAAGTCCACAGAACAATATGCATCAGTTAGGTTATAATATATAAACACATCCAATTTATTAATTAAATTACAATTTCGAGTTAATCGAAGAATTTAATCATTTGATTGAGAGTTTGATTGAGAGGTTGGTTGAAAGAGGAAGAATCCTTGACAAAATCGAATCCTTGATTAGTTGAATCGTCGTTCACTGAAACAATGAATGACTTTTAGATAGGAAAGATTTTACTTTAAGATTTAGGGAAAACTAATAAAATACTAGACTTACAGTATTTGGTTTTTAAGAATCCCTTTATTTGGCCTCTGGAATACGCACGAATTTATCGTGCAGAGATGCGTGAATGGTCGGAGTAATTTATTGCCTCCGGTGCAGTCCTTCAGTCGTGGAGTAATTTGACACCGTACCGACAACTCGAAGTCCTAGTTCAAACGTTCTTTTCAAGGTTGATGCCCTTCTCTAATACAAGAGATAGTTTATGTATTCTTTGCAAAGATGAGAGCAGGTCCTTGTTTAAGATTTTTAAGGCTCCAAATACACTTGACAACTAGTAATGTATAGATCGATAAAGATTTATTATAATCAAAGGATTAAAGTCAAGGATTGAGGATTAAGAAAAGGGTTAATTGATGGATGTAGATTTTGTAAGGAAAAAGGGGTAAATTTGATTAGGGATATAATCAAATATGGATATAGTATCTAAATTTGTAAGAATTCAAAAGGAAGGGTTAAATAGACTGGATCAAAAGGATTAATTAGGGAAAAGAGATGAATTAGGATTACTGACAATTTTTATGTCAGGAGTTCTCTCGGTATTTTAAAATCGGACTTGTTACCAGTTCCACGATATAATTTCTACCAATTAATTTCGCAATAGATTTAACAATAGAATTTTATACATTAACGCATGCTACGACAATTAGAGAATTATTTCCTTAAAATTTTCGCGATAGGTAAAATACAAGAATTCACAGAGCTGACAATGCGATACGCAAAAACACGACAAGAAATTGGTTATGACTCGAAGGTAGAAGCTAAGAGCTGAACTGTACAACTTAGACGGCGGATGAAAACTTTAGCAAAAGATGAACCTGAGGTGACCGTGGAGAAAAGAGAACTGATTTTAGTTTTCATCGAATTTGTGAAGAAACCTCGCGGTTTCCTGTATTTTTCGAAAGTAGGACGTCATTCTTTCTGAGTAAGGCATCATTTGCCGCGAGTAAAAAGCCATTCTCCCTGAATACAGTTGATGACTTGCTATTTTTAGATTATATTCAAGCGATATCGGAACCTCAAATCTAATAGCAATAAAGAGTCACCCTTATTTTCTTCGATTAAGGAACGCACTTTCCTCAATTAAGGGTTTGAATTTCCACAGTTCGAATTTTTAATCATAATAAATTTGAGAGATATTATAACCCTAAATATAAAGTTGACAAACTTACAAAATACATTATTGATTTTATACAGAACGTCACGGGAACGTTACAGTATATTTATATGAATTTTTTCCGGATTTTTGACAATGAATTTATTAGAAACAAAACTGTTATTTTGTTTACGAAATATTACAACATATTTACAAATAAAAATCATATTTATAAATTTTAAAATAAATATTTTAGAAATAAAAAACCAGCTTGTACCATAATAGCCCCCGGTGTACCGTCGAACTGGGCTGTTCTGGTACACCGGGGGCTATTATGGTACAAGCTGGTTTTTAATCTTCAATTTATTTTTTAAGCCATTGTAAAACAATTTTTAAATGGTCGCAGGTATTGAAAAATTAACTTTAAGTTTTTACACAGTAGTCTGAAACCCGATTCTAAACTATTTACTCAAAAATGCGTTGATGAAATTTCGAACCACTTTGTTTCTAGCAGTTTCTGTGGTCGCTGATTACGAATCTAAAGTCGGATTTCAAAAATTCAAAATGGCGGATCCAAAATGGTGGACGAAAATGCAAAATTTTTGCAAAAATGTATGATAAATCATGGTATATAGGGGGTTTTTGAGTCGCAGATTACGAATCTATACATTATTTTTCAAAATTAAAAATGGCGGATCCAATATGGCAGACATTAATTTTAAAAAATTAGTGTATTTGGAGAAAAATTACAATTTAGGGCTTTTTAGATCAGCTATTTTCAACTTTGAAAAACTAACTGCAGATTCGTAATCAGCAACCTCATAAAGCCTTAACCTAAATATTTATTAAAATATAGGGGAGAGGGCCCCAAGTTAGACACCCTATCGATTTATTGCTGTAGAATCCAAACCGAATAAAATATATTAAAATGTTTTATACCGGATGAAGGTACAATTTATAAGGTAACTTATGGCCACAGAGACAAAATTTTATTTTGAACATAAACATCTTTTAAAGCATTTTTTCTAATTGTTAAAATTTTCGGTCTAAAAAAAAGTGTCCCCAAGATGGACACCTTCTTAAAAGTCTCTGAAAATGGTAGTAAATAAAAAATTAACATTGTGTAACAATTCTTGAACTAAGTTTTAATCATTTTACGGAATTTATCAAGAAATAAAATTTCTAAAAACTTCAATTTAATAGCTTAACAGTAAAAAGTAATAAAATATCGAAAAATATCAATATAATAAATTCTGTAACTATAAAATCACATTTTATGGTGGAAAATAGAATTTTTTAATTAATTGGCTCAAAAAATTATTGAAAAAAGTATAAAATCGAAAATATGCAAAAAAATACATTGAGATTTTAGGCCTGTCCATCTTAGGGTACATGACTCCATTTTTTAATCCCCAGTAAATATATATATATGAATACTGAATTAGTAAAATCATTTTAGAATATTATTATACGATAAATAAAGAATATTATAACGTTCAGTACTCATTCTAAATCATAAATTTAAATAACTTTACCAACTTGAGAAAAAACTGTTACAAAACTTTTTTAGACACAAAATTACGTGGTATGTGTAGAAGAAAAACCAACTGGTTTTTTTTCTTCAAATGTGCATCAAAATGTTCGTCTATACAAACAACAAAAATGACAGAAAGCATAAGGCGCTGTCACCTTAAACAAAAATTTTATACGAAATGTCCATCTTGGGGCCCTGTCCATCTTGGGGCCCACTCCCCTACTAATTTCTTAAAAGTAATGTCCGCCAGATTGTAAGCGCCATTTTACATTTTTCAAATTTCACTGCAGATTTGTAATCAGCGACCCCAAAAAGCCTTAAATCCTAATTTTTATTCAAATACACTAATTTTTTCAAATTAATGTCCGCCATATTGGATCCGCCATTTTTAATTTTGAAAAATTATGCATAGATTCGTAATCTGCGACTCAAAAAACCCCAATATACCATGGTTCAAAAAATGTATACATAAATTTTTAATTTTTGTCCGCCATATTGGATCCGCCATTTTGAATTTTGGAAAATTGTAAACGGATTTGGAATCAGCGACCCCGAAAACCCCTATGTACTAAGTTTCATAAATTTCAACAAAAATTTTGCATTTTCATCAGCCATATTGGATCCGCCATTTTGGATTTTAAAATCTGACTTGAGATTCGTAATCAGCGACCACAAAAACTGCTGGAAACAAAGTGGTTTGGAATTTCATCAACGCGTTTTTGAGTAAATAGTTTTGTCCGGCTAGAATTGGGTTTCAGACCTCATATTTAATTTTAATTATTTTTTTTAATTTACTTATAAATATTACTTGAACTTTAATTTAACTTTAATTAAAAAAATATAATTAAAATAATTTCAAAATTTAAAAATTTGATTCACGTTTTGACGTAAAGTAAAATTGTGAGTTTTCTAAGCAAATGTCCAGATGTCTGTGTGTGTGTGTGTGTGTATGTATGTGTGTGTGTTTGTGTGTGTTTGTGTGTGGGTGTGTGTGAATAGCGTTTTTTGTGTACAAGATATCTCGAAAACGCTTCAATGGATTCCAATAAAATTTGGATGACCTATTAAGCTCATGAATATATAAATTTGGACACAGGGATTTTTGAAATTACCCAACCAAAATTTTTTGAGCACCTTTTTCATCGATAAAAATCGTTTTTTGACAAAAAAATTTTACAAGCTAAAAATACAACTTAATGAATACAAAAATCATATTCCTTATCTCAAAACGAATTAATTGACCTATATAAAGTTTATAAATGATCAAGAATTCGTAAAATAAACACACAAACAATACATTGGCTGATGGCCTGATGGCTGATCCGTCAGCCAATATATTGCTTGCGTGTGTGTGTTCATACATGGACCAGATCGCGGACTGTTACGTTACATTTGTACGCACATTTCAACAAAAAGTTTCCAAAACCACACGAAATTGAATTGTTTTAATATCTTTTATGCATGCATCTAAAAGTATGCTTCTCTAATAACATTTTTTATTAATATAAACATTTCCGTATGTTTTGTTATTTAAGAGTTATGAATGTTTTAGTACGGACTGTTACGTTACATAGTTTTGGAAGTAAGCTTTAGAGTTGTCCTACATTCTTGAAAAAGCCTGATCTTCTAGTGAACTATTTTTAACGTGTAGTAGATAATTTTGTAGCTTTTGAATGCAAGTAATAAAATAAATGTCCATAACACTAAAAAAATTTTTTTTTAATTTTTTAGAAACAAAAATGTTTGGACTGTTACGTTACACGAAAAGACTGTTACGTTACCTGTGCGATTTATGTTCATGTAAAAAGTGAAATTAGGTATTAAAAATGGCTACCATGGTTTTATTTTACATTATGAACATTAATTCGGGTGTCTTACGACTAAACAATTAACACATTACAATAGAATATATAAACTTTCAAGCAAGCAACAACACTCTGAATACACAGCCACACAAAAAAAATATCTTGATCTGGGAACAAGACTTATATATTTCTACGAATTTTGAAGAGCTAAATCCGAATTCGAGATCAGAATTGGTCAGACGGGTCTGAGTTAGAACCTTCAAAAAACAATTTTAAATCGCTAATATAGCAGACAAAAATAATTTTTTTTTAAGAAATGCTTAATTAAACTCACTATATGGGGGTATGTAGGGTAGCTGATAACAAATCTATTCATGACTTTTTAAAGTTGATAATGGAAAAATCAAAATGTCTAAAAAAAATTAAAATTTTTAAAAATAATAATAATACTCAAATTTGGATGTACGTTTTGAATCTAGGTTCAACGTTTTCAAGATTATAAATAAATCCTGACCCTTAATAGTATGATAAGAATGTATAATGAGTTTCTTTAATTTAATCAATAATTTAAATTTTTTGTCTGCCATTTTGCATTTGTCATTTAAAAATTTGAAAAAACATTAATAAATTCGTTATCAGCGATCCCAAAAACCCATAAATACTGTGTTTCATTAAGTTTGTAGAAAATTATGCTTTTTTGTCCGCCATTATACATCAGCTATTTTGAATCTTGAAAAATTATGAGCGAATTCATTATCACCGACCCAAAAAATCCCCACATACTGGTTTTATTAATTTTAATCAATAAGATAAAGTTTGATCCAACATGAATGACATTTTCTATTTTTTGTACAATTTGCGCTATTTTCGCGTCGCTTTTTTTAAATATAAAGTATTAAGGGGATGTGATGGATTATGACGTCACTGGTTTAGGCAAAATTATTCTGTAACTTTTCTGCCAAAATATTGAACATTTTGTCACGAAACTTGGTAGAATTACCTAAAATATTATTAGGAAGATCTTTCTAAATCAAAATTAGTTTTGAAAAAAATGCAATTTTTTTAAAATTGTCCAAAATTAATTTTGGGCCAAAATTCGAGCAAATTCGGGTCAGAGAGACCTTCCTAAAGATGTTTTAAGTAAAAGCAGCAAGTTTCGTGACAAAATATTCAATATTTTAAGAGAAGAGTTACAGACAAAGTTTACCTATACCAGTGACGTCATAATCTATCACATGCCCTTAATGTATGTATATTTTTAATGTTCAATCAATTTGTTTCAATTTCAGATTCAGTGTATCAAAATACATAGCAATATATGGTTTTTATTCACAGATCAAGATACTTTTTTCGGGATGTTGTGATATGGGTGAAAAAAGACTGTTACGTTACAAATTGATTTTGGCTCTGAAAACAGAAAGAATTGAATATGTTGCTGATTTTATATTTTATTTAGAAAATAACATAAAAATGCTCGAAAAAAATTAAGTCATTGTATTTAGTTGACGTGATAGATTTTGCGTCAAAAAACTTTTTGGGATTTTGGACTGTTACGTTACATTAAAAAAAGCGGTCGAACTCTTTTGCATTACAAATGTTATAAAATTTTTTTTCTTTTAAGTATTTAATTTAGTTACTTTTAGTTAACCTAACTCTATCCGAAAATAACGGATAGTACGTAAAAAGTAACATTTAATCAATAAAATGCAACTTTTTGTTTCGTGCTACGTTTTTGTTCAATTTTATTAATCTCGATACTACAAAGAAACAGGCCTGAGTTTTTGAACAGACAACTGATTTCGCGTTGATATTTATTTCATTCAATACTTTGAGATGTATATAGTCTGCAAATAATCAAGAACCCATGGAATTTGAAAGTAAAATTTTTTTTCCGTGGTTTCCTTTTTCGTGATCTGGTCCATATATATAAAGCTTAGCTTGTGTTGTACAAACTTGGCCTGAAAATTAGTGGTGGCTGATAGAATAATATTAGCTGGCGTGTGATGGAATTGTAATAAGGCCTACGAGCATTTTTAATATCAAAAAGATGGACATTTTATAAATGGCTGTTGGTTTCTTTCTATCTCAAGCTCTTTCAGAATATTTTCATGTTTTCATATTAATATTAGTCACATTAGATATTAAAATTCTATTTGTCTATTGATACTAAAAATCTATCGGACTATCAACTGATATAATTCTACCAGATTTCTTTACGTGTGCAATAAAAAGTTAGCGCATCACGTATGTATCATCACAACTAAATGGTCAACAAGTGTTATTAATACCTTCAAAAACACTTTTAAACTTCCGGAGATCTGAACAGAATTTTGAGAACTTTGAAAATTTTCAGCTTGATTTTCACAACTTTACGATTTTTTTTCTGATTACTGATAAAGAATTAAGTATTTTCATTAAGTACTCTCTGTAGTCTAGATATTAGAAAATATTTATACCAAGTAGCAATTTTAAACAACACAATATAAAGATTTCATTGATTAAAGACCTCGCGTGCACAAAATAGCCCCACTTGACGGTAAGCATTTTATTAAAAAATAAAAGTTAAAATGTTTACTTATTTATTTAAATTTTTGCGGCACACATTTTCTAAAAGAAAATAAAATATTTTCTCAGGTGCATGACTTCTGATCCAAGGAAATAAAAAACATAGAAATTAGAAAATGCCAACATTTCGACTGTCATGAATTTTTATCTGTCAATTTAACTATGCTATTTTTCTTCAAAAATGTATTTTGAAATCTTAAATTTATTAAAAATTATTGTTAATTGCTTCTGACGAGACTTTTAAATTTGTGAAAAATATTAATTGAAAAAATATAATAAAAATATTTAGTTTTTACATGACTGTAAATAAGTTAACATTTCTTACAACGTAACACTCAATAATTAGAAAATGTTTGATTTATGCATCCCCTTTCTAAATCTAAATTAATGAATAATTTGTCACTAATTAAAATTAGTAAAAATCTATCTCTTTTTTATGTATTAAATTAAAAAATTTAATTATTGATAAAAGCCTGTTGCTTATTTGCTTTAGTAAGTTGCTTTAGTAAACTTTTAGTAAAAAACAACTATAAATTAATAGAAATTACTTAGTTAATGCCATCAAACCACAAAAGGTATTAAGGCCTAGGGATCAAATACTAAAATTCCTTAAAGTCTCGTAGAGAGTCTCGGTCTCGTATCTCAGTAGTATCGGTGTCGTCTCGGTTTGTTGAAGACCTGTTTCGGTTTGGTATCGTATCGAAAAAACAAAACGATAGGATACGAGTCTTGGTCTCGAGGGCAGCACTGCCTAACATAAAATTCTATTACGCACATAAGATAACAATTCATATTAAAGAAACTATACCTACCTGGCAGCATATAGGATAAGTCCTATCTGTTGCCAGTTAGGTGTTTATATGGGATCCTATATGGGATCCTATATGGGATTCTATATGGGAAAGTGCAAAGGATCCTATGTGGGATAGTACGTAAGATTCTACATAAAATCCTATGTGGAAACCGACATGAAATCCTATATGGGGATAGTACATAGGATCCCATATAGGATACTGCATAGGATTTTCCAAATGGGAATTATATATGTGGGGCCATAGGTGGAGTAATACATAGGATCTTATATGGAATCCTATGTAGGATACCATGTAGGATCCTATTTGGAATCCCATATAAGATCCTATAGTAGGATCCTATGTAGGAATTTTCAATAGGGATCCGTCGGACTAGACAAATTCCGTTCAGTACGTCAGACAAAATTCCGTTCTAAAAACGAACCTATTTGCGGACTATTTCAAACTGATTCTGGATTCGAAATTAATCCAGTTTTTTTTCCGTATTCGTAATTAATTCGAAATCAGCTCGAAAATCGTCTGGAAGTTTTAGCAAGTTGTCTTTTTTTTAAGAAAAAAAAAGTTGTATTATTATTTTTTTTGCTCTAAAATGGCAAAGTATTGAATATTGACCTTGATTATTTTTAAAAGCATTTATTGTAGAAAAATTTTATTTTTTCTGTATTAATAAATTTGAATGATTTCAGATAATTATAGCGAGGAAGAGGGTTACGATGATAAACACACTGAAAATGATGCTTATTATAAACAAGAAGAAGAAGCAGATAAATCAGTAAAAGGTGTTTCTTACGGTCAGGGGTCTTTTCATAAAAAGGGTCAAATAATCACAGGATTTCATAATGTCTACCATAAGGACGAATTTAAGCAGGACACTGATTTCTATGATGAAGAACATAGTAGCGGTAATTATGAAAAACATGAAGCTGATGATCAAAAATATAATGCTGCTCAAAGAGCCCATGAAAATATCAGTCATCTTGAAGATGTTAACGCACATAAAAATAAAGAAAAATACGGACAAACTGACAAAGACTATGTTAATAGTTCAGTTCATAATTATAAAGCAGACAGGGAAGATGATTCTCACTACAATCAACATTCAGGACATGGTAATAAAGGTGATACATCATTCAGCAAGAATTATAGATACGGATATGGTCATTAATTTCATTGATTCATTCATACTGACCTTTCAATTGTATGACTACTTGTATTCAAATTGTACAAAAAACGTCTAATTATTATGTATTAGTCAAATTTTTAACTGTTCTAATAAATAAGATTTTATTAATATGTAGTTACTTTAATCAATTTATATATTCTGTTAAGGGGTTAAACCACTCTAGAACATCAAAAAGAGGCCTAATTTTAATATTTTTTGTAAAGAAAATTTTAAAAGTAATGAAAAATATGTTTATATATCTTGATTGGGTACACTTTAAAGAGAAAAAAACATACGTTATAAATTATTTTGTTTTAATGTATCACATATATAGGTACGTGATGGAAATTATTTTTGAGGGGAATGACCTCGCGACCGGAAAGGTTTTTGCTACAATTTTCATCCTATAACAAAAAACAAATTTTTTTCTATTTTTACATCTCAAAAGCCAGAGAAAGACGTAGGAGATTTTTTTTAAATCGATTTTTACAAAAATGGTGAACATTTTAAGAAAAAGTATAGTTTTTTCCTTAAAAAATAGGCACTAAATTGTTTATAAGTAAAAAAATATGCAGCATAAAAAAATCCCTACGCCTTTCTCTAGATAATGTTATTAAGAAGCTACAGTTGAATTTTTAAGTTAATCGGTTGAGATTTGTTTTTCCTTAAAAAATAGGCACTAAATTGTTTATAAGTAAAAAAATATGCAGCATAAAAAAATCCCTACGCCTTTCTCTAGATAATGTTATTAAGAAGCTACAGTTGAATTTTTAAGTTAATCGGTTGAGATTTGTGGAAGTTATGTTTCCGGCCAGCTCAAAAAAAGTAGTTTTGAGAAAAACGCTTTAGAACAAATTCATTTTAGGCCGGTAAAATTAAGCCCTTCTTGTGAAATTTTTTTTGTGGAAGAAAATGAAGAGAATAATAATATTACAGGATGTTATTAAACATGTCTTGAAGCAAACAGAAAATATTTTTCATTTTATAAAAATTCAAAATGGCGGCACTGGAGACGTTCTCTTGAAGCATACGTTATGTATCACGACTCTGTAGCACACAGTACAACCGTCTAGTAGTTGAATTTAGAAAAAATATATACTAAATTAATATTTTTCCTCTTATTCTAGAAGGTTGAAAGTACCTTTTAAGCCAATTAAAAAAAATATTGAGTTTTTGAAAATTCTAGAGTGGTCTAACCCCTTAATTGAAAGCAGAAATAGTTTTCCTAAAAATTGAGGTTCGTAAAGCAGAATCATTGTTTTTTGTTCTAAAACCTATTTTTTAACTGATTCATAAAATATATGAATATATTTTTAATATATGGGTGATTCTCCAAGAAACCGACAATTCCATGTCCCTTGTGCTTTTTAAGAAACATATTGCACATATGGTAATGAATCCAACGTGAAAAAGTAGCGCTAATAATCACAAACAAAAGCTTGTAGCCACTTTAATTTATAAGATTAAATATTTTTTGTTGAATTCAAATTTAAGAGCCAAATCGTCATGGTGACGCCAGTTTTGTGCGTCATGGTGAAGCCTTTTTAAAAAATTGAAATATTTCATAAAAATCAAATCCGAATGTAGTTATACTTTAGTACAAACAACAATTGACTTCCCTCAAGAGATTAACTACGACAGAAACAAATTTTATAATTGATTTTTTGTTTTTTTTACGTTTGAAGCGCCAAATTTGTGTAGGGGATCACTGAATCGTCGTGGTGAAGTCTTTACATATTTCGCAATAAATCAAAAAGAACAAAATTTTTTTCATTAAATGATTAATGGTTGTATTATTTCAGTGAATTTAAATGACAGGAATGCAAAACCGATTCAAAATTGCTAACAATTTGTTTAAAAAAACAGTATTCATTAAGCGTCATTAAGCCTTTTGTCTGTCTTTCATTGAATTTGTGATTCAACCGAGTGTACAATTAAAACAATTTTAGTGATTGTGTCCAAATAAAATAAAACAAATAAAATTTACTTAGCCTGGCATAATTTTAATAAGTTTATCAATAATTGCTTTACAAATTTTCGTAAATTACCGTATAAATTTGTATAAATTGTTGGTAACTGATTTTCAAATTTTTAATTATGTGTTAATAAATTACAATAAATGTTTTTAAAATAATTTATAAAATTACAACATAAATTACCACATAAATTTCCATAAATTACCCTATAAATTTCCATAAATTTCCAAAATTATATTTTTTTATTTTCTTTTATTTACTACAAACTACCTCAAAAACATTATAAATTACCATAAATTTCCATAAATTACTACATAAATTTCATGACATAGTTTTTCAAATCCTGAATTTCGTTTGCATTATTATTATAAATTACCGCATAAATTATCACAATGGATTCCCAAGTAATACAGTCCGCAGACTTTCTGCAGACTATCCACAGACTTTCAGCGGACTAGAGTCTGCAAAACGTCTGAGAAAAGTTTGCGGAAATTCTGCGTAAAGTCTGCAGAAATTCTGCGGAAAGTCTGCAAAAAGTCTGCAGAAAGTTTGCGGAAATTCTGCAGAAAGACTGCAGAAAGTCAGCGGAAAGTCTGCGGAAAGTCTGCGAAAAGACTGCAGAAAGACTGCAGAAAGTCAGCGGAAAGTCTGCAGAAAGTTTGCAGAAAGTCTGTAAAAAGTCTGCAGAAAACCTGCGGAAAGTCTGCAGAAAGTCTGCGAAAAGTCTGCATAAAGTTTGGGAAAATCTGCAGAAAGACTGCAGAAAGTCAGCGGGAAGACTGCGGAAAGTCTGCAGAAAGACTTCGGAAAGTCTGCAGAAAGACTACGGAAAGACTGCGGAAAGTCTGCGAAAAGTCAGGGGAAAGTCTGCGGAAAGTCTGCAGAAAGTTTGAAGAAAGTCTCCAAAAAGTCTGCGGAAAGTCTGCAGAAAGTCTGCAGAAATTCTGCGGAAAGCCTGCAGAAAGTGAGCGGAAAGTCTGCGGAAAGTCTGCAGAAAGTCTGTAGTTGCTTACTTTCCGCAATTTTTCTGAAGACTTTCCCCAGAGTTATGCAGATTTTTCGCAGACTTTCTGCAGACTTGCCGCAGATTTTTCGCAGACTTTCTGCAGATTTTCCGCAGATTTTCTGCAGACTTTCCACAGTTTTTTTGCAGACCCTCGGCAGATTTTTCGCAGACTTTCTGCAAACTTTCCGAAGACCTTCCGCATACTTTTCGCAGACTTTTGCAGACTTTCCGCAGATTTTTTGCGGACTTTCCGCAGACTTTTTGCAGACTTTTGCAGACTTTCCGCAGATTTTTCGCAGACTTTCCGCAGTTTTTCTGCAGACTTTTCGCATACTTTCCGCAGACTTTTGCAGAGTTTCCGCAGACTTGTGCAGACTTTCCGTAGACTTTCCGCAGATTTTCTGCAGACTTTTGGCAGATTTTCTGCAGACCTTTTGCAGACTTTCTGCAGATTTTCCGCAGACTTTCTGCAGTTTTTCCGCGGACTTTTTGCATACTTTCCAGAGACTTTCCGCAGTCTTTCCGCAGTCTGTCTGCAGACTTTTCGCAGTCTTTTTGCAGACTTTCCGCAGCCTTTTACAGACTTTCCGGAGTCTTTCTGCACATTTCTGCAGTCCTTATGCAGATTTTTCGTATATTTTTGCGGACTTTCTGCAGACTTTCCGCAGACTTTCCGCAGACTTTCCTCAGACTTTTCGCAGACTCTAGTCCGATAAATGTCTGCGGTTAGTCTGCAGAAAGTCTGCGGACTGAATTACTTCGGTTACTTTATTTGTTTATAGCGATTTTATTAACAAATTATGCCTTAATATAAAACATGATCAGAACAACTAATTTGTTTAAAAAACAAAGGCGGATCCAGACGAGGTTTTTGGAGGGGGCGATATATGAGATAGAAAGAGATAAGAATATAGTGCTATCTCTTTCTCTCTCATATGATAATCTAAGGCTTTTGGGAGGGGCGTTCGCCCCCATCGCCCCCCGTTGGATCCGCGCCTGTTAAAAAATACAATAATTATAAACAATTTGTCTGGCCCATCACAGATATTTCATTCTTGACTATCATACTTGAAAGTTACATTACGATTTTTATTTTAATTAGAAAATAAAATTTCTAAAATAACAGTAACCATATTGTTGGTTTCGTGGAGAATCACCCATATATTTTTAATATAAGCAATGAAGAAATAAAGTAAAATGTTTGGGAATTTAATAGTGATATATAGTTTCTGCCTGTCTGAAATTTATACAGGAAAATGTTCCGAGGCGAAAAAAAAGCTTAAATTTTGTTAAAATGTGAAAAAATTTATGCTTACACCGAGGGTGGAAGCTTTTTTACCTTCCATGAGTACCTAGACAAAAATTCAGACGAATTATAAAATGATATTAATTAAAATGATAATTATTATCATTTAATTCATGACGGAGTATGGTAGCAAATTGAAACAGATTAAAAAAGGGATACATTGTTAGCGACAGTAACGCACAGAATCAAGTGGTAATATCCAACAGTATCAAGTCGTGCTTGTCACTTTGAACTTTTGTTCCATTTTAACAATATTTTACAATTAAGTAAAAAGTTTTGAAGTTGACCCCTCTAATTTCGCAAAGTTGTAAATATTAGAATGAATCTTTTTATTTCAAAGTAGAAAGCACTAGTGCCTCCTAATATGCCCATGGGATATTTTTCAAATATTCAATCTTTTTTATCATATGTTTATTAGGGGTCTTCCATAAACCTCGTAGCCCCATTTTGGACGATTTTTGACCCCCTCCCCCTCCCCCCCTGCGTAGCCTATGGTAGCTTTTTATTGAACCCCCCCCCCCCCCTCCCCTATGTGGAACGTAGCTTAATGGATAATTTTTTTAAGAGCTGAATAGAATGTTTTTAGAATTTTATTCACATCAATATATTTAAAATATAAATTAGTTTCCTCATAACAGAGGTAGAGATCAGAAATATCACCACGCAATAGAATATTTTGAAAAAGCAACAAATAATACTGAGAAAATAAGTAAATAAATGAGCAATATTTAGGCATCAGCATTAATCTATATTTGCAAATGGTGATGTTAGCCAGTCGTGAAGGTCATTTATAACCGAAAACTGTTCGTCTGTTTCAAAGACAGGTGCATCATTTTGTCATAGTGACATGTTAATTTTCTCTCTAAATTTCTTGGAGTGAGTTTTTACTCCACTAAGAGTTGAAATTGAGCCACTCCAATCAGAGTGAAAGACCTACTCTAAAAGAGTGAGATCTCACTCTTAAAGAGTGAACTTTGACTCCAATTTGAGTGGAAATTCGCTCAAAAATTAGAGTGAGAGTTCACTTTTTGCTTGGAGTGAAAAATTCACTCTACAAGAGTGAGATCTCACTCTTTTAAAGTGGGTTTCTCACTCTTGATTTGAGTGGCTCAATTTCCACTCTTAGTGGAGTGAGAACTCACTCCAAGAAATTTAGAGAGTATAAATCTTCTTTTTAAAATATCACTATGTTCACATACTGGTCACAACTTGTCATCAGATGAAAACAGATACAGGAGGTGGTAGGTAGGTCAGGGAAGAAGAACAGCGATGGGTAGAAACGCGTAACTTAAGGTTTTTTACGCATGTTTTAGGTATGTTACCTACCCATAAGTGAAAAGTGATTCATCAATGCGTCGACTGCGTTCAGTTCGCTCGTTTGACTTGCGCTTTAGGCTAATTTGAATAAAAAATAAAATAAAGTAAAATAAAGTTACGTTTCTCAAGGAAGGACCCCCCCTCCCCCTAAGTAGCTTAGCGTAGCATTTTGTCAACCCCCCCCTCCCCTAAGTGGGCTACGTGGTTTATGGAAGACCCCTTAGTAATTAAACATTTTAGCACTTTTTTAAATGTTCCTAACTAAACAAGATATCACGCAAATTAAAAGAATTTTCCGTGTTTTCAATGATAAATGTTTTTTAGAAATTTGCCAAACAGGAAATGGAAAGAAAAATATCTTCCTATATTACAAAAAGATATCGCCGCCGTCGCCGTCGCCGCCGCCGCTGTTTCAAGAATTTAGCCCTATGACATATATATATAGCTATATATATAGCATATATATATAGCTATATATAGCATATATATATACATATATATGTACCTAGCTATATATATATATATATATATATATATATATAGTCATAGGGTTCAAATATTGAAACAGACTTCAGCGATGGCCCCTCTCCTCCCATCTCCTCCCCATTCCTGCCACACCTCCACCTCTACCCCTCTATATATGTCATATATATATAGTATATATACCTAGCTATATATATATATATCTCCCTATATTATAAAAAGATATCGCCGCCGCTGCCGCCGCTGTTTCAAGATTTGACCACCTACAGGGTTGCTACGTATAATTTACAGACCTGGACCAGTCTTGAGCCTGTCTAGAGCCATGCCTAGGTCAGGCTTGGGCCAGTCTAGAGCCAGCTCAAGACTGGACTAGGCCTGGCTCAGTCAATTTTTAGCTAGGCTTGGGAGCAAGGCCTAGGCCAGCCTTAAGCCAGTCGTGGGCGCAGGATTGGGTCTAGGCCAAAATTTTCTTTAAAATAAATTTTAGTAATATTATGTATAATAAATAAAAAAGCATTTAAAATAATTAATGTTTTTCAATGAACTAACATATTGAGTTAAATTTTTTTATTTTTTGATGATGAATTTTTATAATAATAATCATTTCTCTTATTTTCTTAAGTCATTTTAACAGCGACAGATACGAAATCTTTTTGTTGTTTAGGGAAATATTAGTGGAATTTGAAATTTAAAGCACAATAAATTTAGAAATTTTATAAATGTTTTTGACAAATTAGTAATTTAATATAATTATTGTTTTAAAAGAAGATTTTTTTAAAAATAATTATGAAATTATAAGACAGAAAGATCGCAGGTATCTTTTTGGATAATTATTATTTTTAAATAACCTAAAGTTTATGAATATTAAAATGAATTAAGAAAAATAAATTTTAGAAATATTACATAAAATAAAAAAGAAATTTAAAATAATTAATGTTTTTCAATGAAGAAACAAATTTTAATCAGGAATTAAATTAAATTAAAAATTAAATGAAAAGTAGAAAATTTTACATATACTT
The DNA here is from genome assembly GCA_037103525.1 of Ganaspis brasiliensis. Classification (NCBI taxonomy): domain Eukaryota; kingdom Metazoa; phylum Arthropoda; class Insecta; order Hymenoptera; family Figitidae; genus Ganaspis; species Ganaspis brasiliensis. Next base: position 2,614,257 of record JAZKLR010000288.1, on the reverse strand, counting down.
TGAAGATTATGTATTCTTTCTTTTTATAATTTTTCAATTTTTACACTATAAATTTCACATTAATTTAATCTCCTTTTTATAACTTTAAAATTTTGAACAATTCAAAAAAGAAATTTGATTCCATGTGGAGTTTTAAATTTTCATGAAAATATATAAAATGGCAAATATAAAACATTATTGTAAATCTTAAATTATTTGTTTACATTTACAAATAGATATTTTCATGTTTTATGTTTGACAGTTCCACATATTTGGCGCAAAAGAGAAATTCTAAATTATATTTAAATTAAATATTTAATTATATATTTAAATAATTTATATTTAAATCTAAATTATATAAATTATATTTATGTGAAATTTATAGTGTTGAGTATAATAATAATAATAATTTTCTTTTTTTTTTGTATTCAATATTATTTGAGAAGTTAAAATTTGTATTAACTTAATTTGTAATAACTTAACTTATTTTTAATTAATTATAATAAACTACTGTTAAAAATTGAAGGACGGATCGACAGAAGAAAATTTCGAAAAAATACAACTAAATTTAAATTGTTACATCGTGATTCAATTTAAGATAGAAACTTCAAGTTGGAAAATTTAGAAAGCTTATTTTCAAGCGTCAAGCTTCTATCTAACTTTTGGATCAAGATGTAATAATTGTAATTGAGTTGTATTTATCTATTTTTTTCTTGTCTATAAGAAAGACAATTTCAAAAGATTGTTTCAGTGTATTTAAAATATTTTAATAAATTTTTAGGTTAGGTGAGATATAAGATTGGTTTGTGATAAACTTTAAAGCTTATTACACCACCTCGCGGTGCATCTTGGAAAGAAATTTTATGAAAATTAAGTAACCTAAAAATTTGTTTAAAGCTTATATGAATTTTTTTCAAAGATTTTGGCTAAAAACCAATCTATAAAGAGTATTATTAAATTAAAATAAAGGTAAATCTATTTACAATTTTAACTTTTTGATATAAGTTCAAAATATTTGCATTTATTTTTATATAAAAACATACCTTAGATAAAAATTAATTGAAATAATTAACTATATAGGCTACTTTAATTAGAGAATCTAAATTTTAATGAATATAGTTATTTATGTATTTTAATACATTAACATATATGAATATTTATTTTAAAACTTAAAAGTAAAACTTGAATTGAAACTCAAGTTAAAGAAGTTTAAAGTTAAAAGCAGGGGGGTTGGCGCGCGAAGCGCGCAGGGGGGCGAAACCCCCCTAGTTTATATATTTATATGTATCCCAGATACCCAGCGTACAATTACTGTACACACCATGTACCTTTGCACTATACTAGTACTAAACGTGTATAAAGGTACTGATTTTCGAAGTACGGATACTAAATTGGTATAGTGCCAGTATGTATGTACATTTTTATTACATTTGTACGACGTACTTGTTTCGTACTAGTATTACACTTGTATTTAATAAATAGAAACTTTAATATTTTTACTTAGTACGGCGTACTAAATAAATATGAAGTCGTACCATAGTCGTACTAATCCGCCATCTTGAAAAATAATTTGTCAGTTTGAGTACTTAGTAAGAGTATAATATAAGTACAGTGCCAGTACAACATACTGTTGAATAAAAAAAAGTATGCATATACTGGTACTGTACTACTTTAATGCAAGTATCTCGAGATAATTACGTTATACTCGTATAATACTAGTACAATGCGAAGGTAGGGGAGACCGGGGCAAAGGTGCTACCTTTATATATTTTGCTTCATATAAATTTAACTAAACATGATACTTAAAAAAACTTTTATTATTATAAAACTTTAATTATTACTCAACATTTGTCTACAATCATTTCGAAATTTAGAAAAGTTTTGATTGAATAAAAATGTAATTTATAAAAGAGTACAAATTATTACCATTACCCCAGTTACCGGGGCAAAGGTAATAAGGCTATTTTTTCTGAAAATGTAAATATTTTGGAAATTATTTTTTTATATTATAATTCCTTGTTATCTAAACCAGTAAAAAAAGTATATGTACATAAATTTAAATTTTAATTAAGAAATAGAATTATAATTAATGCAATCGAAAAAGAAAATTATAAACAGAAACAGAAAGACAAATTTAAATACAATGTACAAATGTAAATAAAAATATAAATTGATATGTCAATTGTATGTTAATCAAACTATTGCAATTTTGACAGTCACACTGTTGACACCGTGTTAAATTTATTAAAGTAAATATGACTGAAAATCTTGAAATGAAAGAAAAATTTACTGAATATGCTGTCAATATTATTCGAAATAAAAATAAAAATTGTGTTTATTTGTCGGATGAAGAATATTTGAAAATACTAGAGGAAAATGTGTGTTACTAAATTAAAACCCAAAAATAAAACCTGCACTGCATTTCGTTGACTTCAGCGGTATATTGTTATTACCATCGAAAAAGAGAGGAAATTGATTTATTTATTTATTCAATTTCACATCCCTTAATCTTGAGGATCATTTATGGGCACTACAATTTGATTGATAAATACATTTAGTAAAAATAAAACTACATTAATAATAATATTATATTTCTAATAAGATAGATTTGTAAAGAAATTAGACAATAAAATGATAAATTACGATGGAGGTAAGCTGAACAGATCGATCTCGATATCCTTACAGGAAAACAAAGTATTAATAGCTTCTGACATCTTATAAAAAGAAGTATAAAAACGTTTAGAATTGGATGGTAAAGGGTTACAAAAAGGTTCAAAATAACGAGTAGTTATTCGTGGTAACTTAAAATTAATTTTGACCAATAGTTCCGGAGAGCCAACTAGATTGTTAATAATATTGAAGATAAATTTACATTTGGAAATTGACCTACGTTTCTCAAGAGTCATTGCGTTATGTTACCTACGCAGTTAAATATAATCAGAACCCCTATTAGGGTACGTACCAGTTCTGATAAATGTACAATACTTTAGAATACGCTTTTGAATGCGCTCCAATAAAATTACATCCTTTTTTAAGTGGGGCTCCCAAATGATAGCTGCGTATTCTAGTCTAGTCCGAATGAAAGTATAATATAATTTTAGCATTACATCTGGATTTCGGAAATTTTTTGTGTTTTTTAGCAAATTGCCTAACGCCCGTGAAGCTAACCTGGAGACAGATAAAAGGTGGTCATTAAAATTAAGGTTCTGAGTAAAGATCACTCCAAGATCTCGAATAGATTGCTTTCTAGGTATTATTTCACCGTTTATTAAATAACCACAAAGGAAATTTACCTTAGACTTAAAGTAAGATATATTACACAACATTCACTAGGGTTAATCATAATTTTGTTAGTTAACCACCATGAGCCCAGACGATTAAGGTTACTTTGTAATAACATTAAATCACCGTATGAACATATTCTTCAGTAAATCTTAAAATCATCTACAAATAACAGTTTCTCGACATCGAGTAAATTTACAACGTCGTTAATATAAATAGTGAACAAAACTGTACCTAAGACTGAACCCTGTGAAACGCCCGACATCGAGACAAATGGTGCAGATAAAATTATGTCGTGGTAAACTACGTTTTTTCTATTAGAAAGATATGATTTTAAGGTAATGATTAAATTCGAGGGTATGTCTAGTCGGGATAGCTTTTCAAATAAGATAGTATGGTCAACTCTGTCGAATGCTTTTGAGAAATCAGTATAGATAACATCGACCTGATTGTTATTCTCAAATGCTTCACAGATAAATTGAGTAATGGAGAGTAAATTTGTGGTGGTTGACCTCTTTGGTACATCTTCATGCTGAGCAGATGAAAGTACAGTCGACAGGGCTGTCTGAAGTTGCAAAACAATTGTTTTTTCAAAGATCTTGGCGAAATTAGTTATTATTGAAATAGGGCGGTAATTTGATTTAACCTCTTCGGAAAGACATTGAAAACATCAAGTATTTTGTTTCAAACGGAGAAACATTTGAATGTCGGCCACGGAGGACACAATAAAATGGTTTAAGAACTAAATAAAAAGTTTGTAAATGTGACAATTAAAATCATTATGCTACACAGTCAATCTTCCATTCCGCGGACTTCTAATCGGCGGTAACTCAGTAAGGAAGCATAGAACGGTCTATATCGGTGAGAGTTTTGTCTATTTGCGTACCATCAAATTCAGGGTCGTAAAGTTAGTGTTCCACAATAAGGAAGGAAAACCGGTACATTAGGTGTAGAAACTATTCTACAATACGTACATTCTGATCTCTTTCATTTTTTACACTTTTATTTAATTATTATAACCAAAATACAGTTTTAAAAATTTTGTTTTTATGAGAAAGTATAGACAATAAACTATGAAAAGATTTTGAGTAGTAATATGCTTTTCAAGATTAGAATTCCCTAAAAATAACCAACCCTATCCCAAACCTGTTCCATAACCGGGTCTTTTACCTTATTAGCTTCTCATTGAATTTTGACGAAATTTGTTAAAAAATTTCTTTCTGATTCTTTTTCTTCAGATGCTTTTCCAATTCCTTCAAACTTCTCACACTTTTTCCTTTTTTCTCCTTTCTTATCAACCATCTTTCCTTCTCCCAACCAATTCTACTCTCCGTCCCTTACTCTTCTCTTTCCATTACAGCCTTCCAACACATCTACTATGTGTTGGAACTATGCTATTCTACTACCTCCGCCGTTCCTTAGCTTCTTCTCAGAACCCCATACCCTTTTCCTTTGTCTCACTATCATTTTATCCCTACTCAATTCTTCTCGGATCATATACCCTGGGCAACTTCCTCTCACCCCCATCACCCACCTCAGTAACCTTTCATGCAATCTTTAACCCATCCCTCTCTCACTATCCCCATATTTTCACACCATAACTTACGACCGACCACACTAACGCAACAAACATCCACACTCTTATTTTCGAATCATTCTTAAACCTTCTCTTCTTTATTCCCCACACTGGTCCCATTAGTTTACTAGCCTTTTTAACTCTCTTCCTCACATTTAACTTACATGCAATCCATTCGACTCAAACCAATATCCTAAGTAACAGAACTCATTTACCTATTCCACAACCTTCCTATTCAATCTCAGTACCTCTTCCCGCACATCCTTTCTTTTCCTGAACCTTACCACTTCAGTCTTATTTACATGTCTCTCTCACACGCATACTTCTCCAACTCACTCAATAACAGCCTCATTCCACTAATATCCGCCGCAAGCAACATCACATCATCAGCGTACGCCGGGGTATATATCCTCGATCTCGCTAGAACTACCCCTCCTTTCTCTCTCCACCATAACCTTTCCTCCAAATCCACTATCAGCAGATTGAAAAGCAAGGGGCTCAGCGGAAAACACTGCATTGACCCCCTCCGCAACCAGAAGTCCTTTCCATACTTCCCTCTCAGTCTGAACTTCATTTTTGAGTCTTCGTAAATCTCCTTAATCCTCTCTACCATGCTTTCCTCTATTCCTTTATCCCTTAAGAGCTTCCACAAAACCCCTTGTTAATTGACGGAAATGCCAATTTGAAGTCGACAAAATTTTCCACCACTTTTCCGCCTATCTTTGCTAATCCCTTGCTCACTAAATGATTCAAAAGATATATGTTGTATATCGTCCCCATTACCCTTCTAAATTCTGTTTGATTATGTGGGATGCAACCTAATCCTTCCACCTACTTTTCAAACCTACTCTTGATTACCTCAGCATATACCTTATACACCACAGCTATCAACGTGATTCTTCTTTAGTCTTCCACATGTCTTTTACCCCTTTTTCATTATAGTGACTAACAATCACTGAGTTGCCATTACCATGAAACTTAAATTTTCTCACTTCATTCCCATTATATTACCATTTAAAATCGACCACCCCCTCTCTCCAAGCATCCATAACAATTTCCTTCCTTTCTGATCCACCTCTTTATGCTTTAAGTTTCTACTAAACTCTTGCCCTTCCTCATCCTAACATTCCCTTCCTATCTGCCCTGTCCACACATTAAGGTCTCTTTATTATTCTTACCTTATCTTTGCCTTTCTCTATCCACTCTTGCAGCCTATCCCAAGCTCCTTATCCTCCTATTCTTCTCTACATTCCCACTAAGCACATTTCCTCTTTACCCATCTTAGTTACCCTTTACATACACCTCTCCTCTTTTCTCTTCTTTCCACTCCCTTCTTCTCCTCCAACTTTAAGTCTTTTTACACTCCTACCAACATTTCTCCCGACTTTCCATTTGCCTTCTTATCCTTTACTGATGCCTGCAATTTTTAATCATACCCTTTAGGTGCCTTACACTTTCAGCATTTCCAGTCTCCCTCATCTACCCAGGTTTCATTTAGAAAAACCACATCCCATTTGCCAATCGTTGCCTAAAAACCATCATCCTTATTCGCCAGCCTTGCTACCTTCCAGAACTCCGCCGTGATACCTTTGTCCTACCTTATACCCTCTTCACCCTTCTTTCCTATCCCTGAAACCTCCTATCTCCCTTTTCCATTTCCTCCATCTCGTTAACCTCCCTTATAAACTCCATCACTCCTTCTCTCTCTTCCACCTTTAATCTCTCTCCATCTACCCATGTACACCCTCTTCACACTCTTACTCTCCTACCCTTTCCTCTGTTCTCCCAAGCTTTTTGGTTAATCAACTAGCTTACTCTTCTTTACTTTTGCGTTAAATCTTCCTATATCCTCTCTCTCCTTCCTCCTAACACCTTCTTCTTGTCCATCACCTACCACTTTTCGTCTTCACTCACTAACTTCACAACACATACTTTTGGTCTCTGTCTGTCCATCCTTCCTACCCCTACTACACTCATCACTTTCATCACTGTCAGTTACGCCTCTATCTCCCTTAATATCTTTTCTATTTCCTTCTCATTTTCTCTCTCTACTTTCGAGCCTCTTATTCTCACATTAGCTTTCCTTCTATCCTTCTCTATACGCTATAAATTCCTCTCCAATACTTTTACCATTTCCTCCATATTCCCTTCTGCTGACTTCATCTGATTCTTGTCCTCTCTCTCCCCCTGGGTCTTTTCCTACCATCTAACCTCTTTATTCTTTTCTTTTTCTTTTTCCCACCTTCCTTGTGTTTCGTCTCCTTTCCAACCTATTACACCTTTCCTTCACCTTATCTTGTTCTTCCTTTCACCCCTTATCCCATTTATTCACCTTATCTCGTATTTTCCGTATCTCCTCCCAGATGTCCTTTATCTGTTGCTCCCTATTCTCCCCTCCTCTTTTACAATTTTCCAACTTCCCCTGTACCTTTTTAAATCTCTCTCTTGTCTTTTAAATAGTTTAGAAAATCATGACGCGGAATATAATACAATTAATTCAACAAGACGGTGGACACTCTGAACGTCTGTTTCGTCGCGAACAATGACGCACCCAATGTCGCACCCAATGACTCCAGCGGGAGAGATTTATGACCTGCAGTCTTCCTTGACAATGCGTTGACGGCAGGAGCAAAAGGTCCAGGCAAGTTCGGAAAGATACTTGGGTCAAACAGAAGGCTGGTTCTGTGATGGTGTCAAGTTGTATTTTATGTTTTTGCAGCAATCCCAATTTTACTCAAGTGGATGAGTGTCCTTCCAAATAATTAGATGAAATGACGATTCCGGATAGAATTGTTCAATCGTGAGTTGCTGGCGATTAACAACTCTTATTTTTCTTAAGCAAGGGTTGGGATTTATTGTCAATGGATTTATTTAAAGAGGTATTAGATTTGGAGAGCAAAGGATTGAGATTTTGGAATTTCAAGAAAAAGGATTAAATTTAGGAATGGATTTATCAGAAATGTCTCAGAAGCGTTTACAGTTATTTGTACCGACAATCTATGCCGGGAGTTCTCAACACACAGTTCACTTACACTTTGACAACATTATTTATTTAACAACAATACAATTTATTCTCGGATACTGTTAAAAGACTCCGAGAATTCTTGTTCGAATTCCGTACTAATAAATTTTACGCAGTGTAAGGTTCCACGTTCAAACTTGATTTACACGTATTACAAGGTCTCGGGCCAATACTGGCATACAACACTTCACAGGTAGGAACTTGGAACCAGAGCTGACTGTAGCGAATTGAGAACTAGAGCTGACCGTAGCGAATTGAGAACTGAACTTCCAAGCTTGAGGAACCCTTTTTATAGTAAAAAAACACTAGTCAAAAAGTGGTAGCCAGTGGTTTCGTTGGCATAGAAACGGTGAAGTAATAGCTTAAAATCCCGAAGGTTTGTTCCCTCAGAGAAAAGTGGAAGTTCACTCCTTCGGAAGTATTCTGGGTTTCGTCAAATAGCTAGCTAACTATTGAAATTAAAACTCTGTACCCGAAATTCATGTGGGTTTTTCACAAAACACAGCGTGTAGTGATGCATGTCAAGACAATATTTTCTTGATTCTCACATTTTATCGATTGATATTAAATAATCTTGTGAAGTTAATATTGAACCTTCTTTTGTTTAAATCTTGTTAAATCTTATCTTGTTTTTTTATCAAGAAAATCAATAATATTGGTTTTTAAACTGTCATTCACAATTTGTATTGTATTTTTTGAAAATATAAAATGATTTAATTTAACGTGTATTATTATTTAATTTCATAAGATGGAAGAATCAAACAGAGAAAACACTTTTGATTCGTCGTCAGAAAGGTAAAAATTTCGAAATAAAAAAATTCTAACCTTTTTCTTATTCAATATAGTTTTATCATTTTATTATACTATAGATTTACTGAAATTAGAGGCGAACGAAGTAAAAGATTAAAAGGAAACTTGAAATTAAATCTTTTGATCAAAGGAACAAAGAAGGAATATGTTTATTATGTCGGAAAAAAGTTGTTTTCAAACAGTCTTACAATAATTATACATATATAATTTTAAAAAGACGTGTAATTATAGTTTTTTTCGAAAATTTAAAAATTAAATTATTTCAAAATATTCTGAAATTTACAACAAATTTTAAATTTTTTGATAAGTTTCCTGACTTTTTAAATTTATTTATAATTTGTTTTTATTTGCAATAATTTTGTTTTTAATATAAATTTTTTGAGATAATCAAAGTAATAGAAAAGAAGTTTTTTAAATTCTTTAACGCTTTTTAAATTCATTAATATTGGCTATCGAGAACATGTGATGAAGAACAATGATGCATAGTAAGAATTCCTAAACCCGATTTTAAACAGCTTTTTATTTACATTAATTTTTAAATAATAAACTGTATAAAAATCAGAATTTTTCTATTTAAGGGCATGTGATGGAGTATGACGTCACTGGTATTGGCGAAATTTGAGCGTAACTTTTCTCTTAAAATATTAAATATTTTGTCTCGAAATTTGGTAAAGTTAACTAAAATATCATTAGGAAGGTCTCTCCGATCTGGTTTTGTTTAGATTTAGGCTTAAAATTACCTTTTAAAAAATCTTTTTTTCGAAAATTTTCCAAAATTAATTTTGAGCCAAAATTTAAACAAACTTGGGTCAGAGGGATCTTCCTAATGGTATTTTACGTAATTCTACCAAGTTTCGTGACAAAATATTCAATATTTCATGATAGAATTAACTGATAAGTTTTACCTATACCAGTGACGTCATACTCCATCACATGCTCTCAAAAAATTAAAAAATACATAAAAATCATATATTAAAATATTTTGGAGTATTTTTAATATATACAAGTTTGCATAATAACATATTTATTTATTAATTAACTTTTAGGAAAGAAAACAAAAGGAGAAAAAATTCATTTTACATTATATTCTTTAGAGATTTTTGCTAGAATTTAAATAAACATTTAAAATTTAAATTTAGGTTTTTAACTTTAGACATTTATAAATTGTTTTAATAAATTTTTAAATGTAAATTATCTTAAAAATAAACATACAAACTTTTAGTTTTTTCTAAAAGTAACAAATTTTCATACCTATAATAACTAAGTATAAAAAGAAAGAATTATGTTATTTTATGTTATTTTTATGAGTATTAAAAAAAAATTGTTAAACTTGCAGCAAAATTTAGGCCTGTAAAGTGATTTGGATAAAAAGTTTATTCTGTCTTTTACTCTGATGATGTCATTGTTAAATAGGTCAAATTTATCTGTAAACTTTCTCTTAAAATTTAAAATATTTTGTCACTTAATTGTGTAGAATTACTTAAAATATCATTAAAAACATTTACTTGACTCGAGGTTGTTTTAATTTTTGCTTAAAAATTAATTAGTAAAAAAGTGTTTGATTCTCGGGAAATTTTCAAAATCAATTTTAAGGCGAGATTCACACAAACTTCACTGTAAAAACAGGCGTCTTAAGGGAAGACAATTTAGAGTCTTATAAATTTTTAGGAACTGAAAATGTCTGCCCATAAGACGCCTGCTTTTAAAGTGTTGGGTCAGACAAACCTTTCTAATGTTATTTTAGGTAATTCTACTACAAGATTCGTGATAAAATAATCAGTGTTAAGTTGTTTTTAAATTATGAACTTTAAATTAAAAATATCAAAAAATAATATGTGTGATAAATGTTTTACTTGCGTACAAAGATCGCTATTATATATATGGAGATAAATTTCTCAAGTGTGACACTCGAAAAAATAAAAAGGGCTAATATTTGCACAAAATGTAGCATTGTAAGAAAGTACTTAAACCGCCAATTAATATGAAATTCTAATATAAATTGTAGAAGGGGGAGGGGGTTGAGTATTCTGATCAAGTGTGAAGGGGGAATTTTTTGAAAAATCATAACTATTATGCAACAGGGTGAAAAAATTTTTGACCTATATATTTTTGAAAAGTGTTTTCTTCCTCTTTCGAAAATTGTTAAAAATTTAAAAAAAAATTTTAAATTTAAACTAATTGTTTCAAAAAAAAATTTTTTTTTTTACTTTTTTTGAAATACGCCATTTTTTTTTTTTTTTATAAAGCTTAATATGTGCACTTTTAATACACGCAATAGAGAAAATGTCCTTTTTTTTGGTTTTCGGATTATTAATTAATTAATTAATAAAAAATCGTAAAAATGAAATATTTAACAAACAAATAAACTTTTGTTAATTTTGGGGCTACTAACGTAAAGTTTATCAAATTCCGGATTCAACAAGCAAAATTTTGGTGTATTTTTGATAAATGAATGTTAATAAATCATTAATAGTAAATAATTAATTAAAAAATGTGTATTTATTTAGTATCCATTTATGTAAAATACCTCAAATTATGCTTGTAAACTCTGGAATTTGATAAGCTTTACGTTAGTAGCTCCAACATTACCAAAAGTTTATTTGTTTGTTAAATATTTCATTTTTTACGATTTCTCATTACTTAATTAATTAATAATTCTAAACAAAAAAACGAGACATTTTCTCTATTGCATGTATTGAAAGTGCATATATTAAGCTTTATTTTTTAAAAAAAAGGAAAAAAATGTCGTTTTTCAAAAAAAGCAAAAAGAAATTTATTTTTTTAAATAGTTAATTTTTAAAAAGTTTTAAGAATTTTTTACACCATTCGAAAAAGGAAGAAAAAATCTTTCAAAAAAATATAGGTCAAAATTTATTTCACCCTGTTGCATAATAGTTATGATTTTTCAAAAAATTTCCTCTTCACTCTTGACCAGAATTCTCAACCTCCTCACCCTTCTACAATTATTATTATAATTTCATAATAAGTGGTGGTTTAAGTACTTTCCGACAATACTACATTTTGTGCAAATATTAGCCCTTTAGTTATGCTTCAGGGTTCGTTGGTTGCTTGATTTGAACCCGGGTTCGAATCCCCATACCCCCAAATTTATTTTCAAAATGTATGCTGAGTTTCTTAAATTAATTAGGGCAAGTACTTGTAAATAATATAGTGTAAATTAAGATTAACAATATTTTCTTTATTTTATACTATTTTAAATGTGGGCACCAATGAGGGAACAAATGTGTCCTCAAAGAAGAAGACAAATGAGGGTACCAATAAGGGCACAAATGAGGACACAAATAAGGCACCAAATGATGTTCCAAATCCGCTACCACTTGAAAGATCACATTTAAAGCCTTATTTGTGCCCACATTTGAAGTCGCATTTGTGACCTCATTTTATTAATACGGACATTAAGCAAGATATCTATTATGGAAATATTCAAAAAATTCGTAGACTACTAAACTGGCTACAGGAGGCGATTGCTATCGGTGGCGTAGCTAGGTGGAAGGTAGGAGTGGGCAGCATGACGTTCGCGAGGTCCTTTTTAGTACAAACTCTTAGGGAACGTGAAGCCCTAGAAGGCGCAAATCCATAGGAAGTAGGCGCGAGGCCCTAGGCTCACTTTGCCCACCCGTAGCTACGCCTATTGCCATAAAATCAGTCTATTTAGAAACTTTATTAAACTTCATTGAAAAAAGACTCGGAAACTTCCCAATTCTTATTGAAATATAGTATGGTCCCACATATCACGTTATTGATTTCGATAGATTTAAAATCACCTCCTTGATCCTTGGACACGAGTAAACGAAACACTTTGAAACACGGAATGGATCAAAATCAGATGAATGTTATGAACCAAAACTCGCCAATGAAGTCTTTAGTAATAAAATAATTTAAAAATACAGTTAAGCGTCCTCCGCGAGTGCTCACGTACCAAGGCCACAAACCAAGAAGAAGAAGAAGAAGAAGAAGAATAAGAAGAAGAAGAACCACAGCTGGATATGTAACCTAACTTTTTGGTTTTCTGGGTTTAAGCGATTATTACTTTTATTATTTGGGACTAAAATTGATCAAAACAAATTTTTCTTATGTTTTTAAGATCCCCGAAATAAAAAAATATGACTAAATGATCATAAATAAAAAATTCAAGATGGCGGATACAAAAAGGCGGTCAAATTTTTAAAATGTTATTGGATTTAACTGAAACTTGTTACTCGGGGGTTTTTGAGGTCGCTGATTACGAATCTGATGTCAAAATTCACAAATAAAACTGGCGGACCAATATGGCGGACGCTATTTTGAAAATTGATCGGACTTGTATAAAACTTGTTACTCAGGGGTTTTCGAGGTCGCTATTTACGATTCTGATGTCTCGCACGCTATAAATTATATTCTTTATCAAATAATGTAATTAAAGAATGTGACCACATGAAAAAATAGAAATTTTACTTATTCATATTTAGAGATTATGTTATGTATTTAAATAAACAAGTGTTATGTAAAAGTATAATTCTTATTATTATCAATATCCAATCCTTCTTTATTTTTATTTATAAATGAAATAGGTAAATGTTAATTTTATTAAAATTATGATTCTATTAAAATGATTAAAATATAAATATTATTCATTTTATTAAAATTATCATTCACTTTTAACTCTGAGAGTATTTGAATGCTTTAGAAGCTTTTAGTTAATGTTAGTACTGTTGTCGACTCTCTCCTTCTCTACATCTCTTTCTATCTCATAATTTCTCTCCTTCTATCTCACTGACTTTCTCTACCTCTCTTTTTATCTCATAGACACTCTATCTTCTCTTTTTCTCATGTTGTCTCTCTCTCTGATCTATTTTAACAGTCATTATCTAAATAATGACTGTATAAAGCTTTATACTAATACAAGATATTGCGCGCTTCTAATTTGTAACAATAAAATGTAAGGCTAATATTAGAATGTCTTCCATTCTTTATTTTAAGAAGTAGCCAAGTTTAAAAAGTTATAAACATACTTATTACTAAAAGTAAAATAATTTTTTAAATTTATTAATTTCATAAATCTAACATAAAATCTTTATTTGTCCTTCAAATTCCATGTAAACAGTAAAAGTACATCTTAGCAAAGATACTTTACACATAGATCCGGCAAGGGTCCTGGTGGCATGTGGACTAACTAAAAATTTCCATTAGTAAGAAAAGGACGGAGATATCTGTGTCCTTTTCTTACTAATGAAAATTTTTAGTTAGTCCACATGCCACCAGGACCCTTGCCGGATCTATTTGTAGAGTATCTTTGATCTTAGTCAAAAGATAAGCTTGAATCAATAAATTTTTTTTTTTGACATAACCTTGAACAAAACCGCATAATTGGTGTATCCTAGGCGTATCTTAGGCTATTATATTTAAAACGTAATAAATGAAAATGTGAATGAAAGAATTTTTTAAAATCTTTGAATTTTCTTTAATGAATAAAAGTATTCTATTATATTTATTTTATACAATGGAAACAAAACCTTCTTTTATATTATTTGCATAATATTTATTTGAAAATAGCATCCACATTCGACTTCTAATACTTTTTGAAAATTGTATATATGATTATAATTTAGGATTTCTCCCTCAATGAGAATTTCTAAATCTTTCTTATTCAAACTAAAAAATATTCTTTCTTTTGTAATACCCATCGTATTTTTTTATAGGTTAAATAAAGGAGAAATGGATCACGAGGAGAGATATATCACTTTTTGACATGGCAAGAAGATGCATCTTGTATCTTTTTAACAAACTGTTCTGGTTCTATTTATCAGTTACTATGTTATGATACATAGACTAAAAGTTTGTAACGAAGTAATTATTATTTATATTTAAAATTTAATCTAAACCAAATAATTGGCCAATTTACTTCCTTATTAAAATTTACATAACCGAACGACAAACGACCACGACACAAATCAACTCTAAAATCCCAGGGGAGATTCCGCCGGAATTTCACCTTCGATGGCCACGAAGATGACGACTATTCACGCGAATTTGACACCAGACAAAAAAAAACCTGACGAACGACTCACCAACGATGACCAAATACTTTTCGAGCAACCCTCGACAAAAATCCTCTGAACAGCCTCAAAGAAGGATACGCAGCAACTCCAAACCGCCTCGTGAGAAAGTAAAGGGTTTACACAACTAACAAATGATAACACACAATTTCAAATGAACTCCAGTCTTTAATAGTTCACAACACAAATCAGTTCTTTCCACAAAATCGCCACTCAATCTCACAGTTCAATTAAAGTACAATCCAAAACTCGCGACAATTTTCCACACGTGTAATGTGCAAGACCGCCCGATTACAAGTCCTCTTTCAAAACACAACTATCTTCAATCACAGCCCCATTAAAAGTGAGCAAGCACGTGTCGACTTCCCTCTCGTCCTGCTCTGCGTTGCCCGCCGAAAATTGGTTCCTCTCCTTCGACTTCCTATTCACCCTCCTCCCTCTTGTCCGTCCTTCGTCTAGGATTGGTTGTCACGCTGCTCGCGGATTTAAACCTGAAACGCCAAAACTGACGACTGACGCAGAGGGGAAAGGGGAGAGGTGACTGCTGAATTCAGAATATTCAACGACCAAGAAATTAGCCAAAATTTACGAGGGAAACCACTTATTAGCTGAAAAACGTCAGTCAGGCTCGTCTCAAGAAAAGTCGAACCCTGGCGCAGATGTTTAACTAATAATTTTCCCTTATTTAACTTATTCAAAATAATACTGCAACTCTTAAGTAACGAAACACTTCGTTAAAAGTTCAAAAAGTTTTATAATTATTAACTTTATTTTGGAAGCAATAAAACAATTCTTTTTTAATTTCGCTCAAAAAATACTCCGAAATTTGTGTGGTGTGCCAAAAATAATACGTTTCTTCTTTAATTTTTTCAATTCGTTACTAACTGAATACATTCGTCAAAGTGTAGCTGTTACCGCAAATGAATGTATGCCAATAAAACATGATTCTTCGGCTTATTTTATTTAAATAAAAAATAAAAAGAAATCAATCTCTCTGAGTCATTTTGATTTGTCGCGCACATTCTGTTTTGTCGATGTTCGAGGAAGGATAGTTCATTATACTCTATAAAGAATATATAGAAGCATCTCTTATTATATTAAAACGAAACCTTTGTCGTCAACAGAAATTCGTCGTTCAGTCGTTCTTCCCCTTCCACTTGGTTCACTACTTTTCTTTATAAGCAAATTTTAAAATCAATTCACCTATAATCATTTGAACTATTAACATTTTTATAACATAGGCACTTATACAATTACGTGTAGTAGTGTGCCATGATAGTGACGCATGCGCAGTTGCTCAAAATGGTCCATTTGTATGCGCAGTAAATCAATATCATTATTTCTTATGCGCACTTGATCATTATGTTCATGACGCATGCGCACTAGATGTTAATGGCAATTACACGTGCGCAGTAATGCTCTATGACAATAACACATGCGCAGGAATGCAGTGTTGGATCTAACTAAGCTTAGTAGTTGGTACTTTTTTTTTAAGTCCAACGAAAATTAAAATTTTATTTATTTACATGTGCAAAATGTCTTATGTATATTTTACTTTTCAAAATTATATGTTCTACGCAAAGTATACGACTTTTTCGTTTACATGTTTCTTGGTTTCCGTTTACGTTTAAATTGTTAGAAATCTATTCTGTTTTGAAATTTTATTAACTGCGCATGTGTAAATTATTGTGAAACCTATTGCGCATCTGTAAAGCTTACAGAAACCTACTGCGCATGCACAACTACACGAAAAAAATAACTTCTGAAATATTTATTAACTTTATTCTTGAATTTGAGGCAAAGAAGCAAATTTAGTAGTAATGCAAACCTAAAGATTTTAGGTAAATAATTAACTAGTTCCTGAGAAATTTTTTAAGATTAAATGAAAAGTTAAACTTATATTTTAACTTCTTTCGGTCTTATTTTAAACATGTCATTTACCTGTAATTTGGTGATTAAAATGAATTATTTTAAAATATGAAACAGAAAAATCCTACGCTAGAAGACTTTAACCCCTCTCTCTAAAGCCGCCCACTGTATCCACGAGGCCATTTACGCAGTTGGAAGTCTTTACAAATAAGTTATATACAAAATTTCTTAATTCTTAAAAAATCCCCCCATACTTTGTTATAATTATATTATTTGTAAAGACACTTTAAAGTATAATAGAATTTTTTTCTTCTTGGAAGTATTGAAGAATACATTCATATTATTATTCAATATAATAGAAATTTTAATATTAATAATACTTAATAACTTTATTTATTAGTTATTTAAAATTAATAATGCAAAATACTCATTGACAATTGAGAATGCATTATGAAATTAAGGTTTTCGTTAAACTGCAAAACAACATATACATGAAAAATAAGACTTAAACTACCCAGTTCCCGTATGGGATCCCTTAAAGGATCCTACTTGGGTTCCCATATGGGATCCTGTATATCTATAGCACTGACGGCTGCGCAGTGGATTTTTTTGTTCTTGTAAATAGGGTGTGTAACAATTAGTGACAAATGAATTATTTTCTTAACAGTATTCTTTTTGTAGATTCACTTAAATTGTTTAATAGATTAATGATCCCGTAAGGGAACACATACACATGGGATCCTATGTACAGTGTTCCCTCGAGGGTTCGTGCCAAAGTTCCCTGGCACACAGGATCCCATATGGGAACCCATACAGGAACACACGTGGGAACACACACGAAATTTTTAACTGGGTAATATTTTATAACTTTTTTTTCAATGATTTCACAAAACAAAACAATAACTTCCTTTCAATGTTTTAAAACAAAAAATTATGCCTTAATTAAAAAAAAGATTGGTTTAATTTTCTTTAATAATACAAAATATATAATTTTTTTAGAGTAAAAAAATATAATTTATTGATAATTTTTTAATGTACTAACCATATCACAGTAAATATTCAACCTTTAAGAATTAAATGGGATAATTATTGAAAGTATTTATTAATGGAAACATTAAAAAAAATTATAATTAAAATATCGAAGTCAAAACTGACGAATTCGCCAAAGGTGCGGAAAAGTTCTATTACGTAGAACGTACCCTGCACGTATTGTTAATTTTTACAAATATTTTTTTAATTTATAACCGTGCTTTTGATATTTGCAGCATGGTTTTACGAAGCACATTGTTTCACAATTGCAATACCAAAAGATTTATCCATATCTTTAAATGATAAGTATATGTTTTCGGAATTTATAAAATTATACTTTGGAAGTATGAATTTAACACTGATTTAATATTGATATTAATATAAAACTAATTTATTTAAAATTTTGTATAAATCATCGTAATATTATAACACTCCCTTATTAAAAACAATTTTAGTATATTATTTGTTTTAAACAAAATTATTAAACAATTTATTTTAATATTAATAATATTAATATTACTAATATTAAACAATTTATTTCAATATTAATAATATTAATATTATTAATTAATAAAATATTCTTAAAACAATATTATAATCTTTATATATAATTTTCAAAAGATTTAAAAATAACAACAATAAAATAAATGATAATTTCATGATAGTTTTTAATATTCAAACTTAGATAAGCAATTTCTTCATCAATAAATATAATTGAGTGAGTGTTTTTTTTTTTTTTATTTTATTACGAGGTTTGGAAAATGCATTTACGCACCATAAAGAACACCTTACAATGAATGATGCACGCATCATTTAAGGAGGGTGCTCTCCGTGTGTGGGGCTCGAGCCCAGAGTATAGTTTACCAGGGAATATAAATATTCCCCGGCAAGTTTATCTCTGGGTAATACCCACTAAACCTTCCTCGCTTTATAGGAGTACTTAACACTCAGCGGAACGATTGAACGAAGCAACCAACATCACCGAGTGCTAACTCCACCCATACCCATAGATCCCTCAGCCTAGCATCAGATCTCGATCAGCCGACAAACCGTTGGGGCTAAAAACCCCCATCGATCAACGGCGGGCTTCGAACTGATGACAGGTGGAGGATTCTATACGGATTTCTTCCCTACCTTCTTACTTTCCTTTGTCTCCAGCTTAACCCTGGTTTCTTCCCCTGCGACCATTGATGTCTTTGGTTTTCATTACCTGGGTAATGAAGGATTCAATGTGCTGCCACGAGTCCACATTCCTTAACATAAGGTCAATCATGTTGTCGGGGGTGACTTCAGTACCCACCACCCGAAACATGTATTGCCTTTTCTCCTCCCAATATCTACAAACAAAGAGGGTGTGTTCCGCGGTGTCCACAGGGGTGTCACAATAAGAGCACGATCCCTCTCTTCTTAATTTAAAACGTTTCAAATACTCGTTGAAACAACCATGACCTGTTAGCGCCTGTGTTAAGTAGTAGCTAAATTCTCCGTGCCTTCTTTGTATCCATTTAGCGAGATGGGGAATAAGGCGGTAAGTCCACGTTCCGGTAGATTCCCCATTCCATCTCACCTGCCACTCCTCGACTAATCTGCTCCTCGCAATTCTACGAATCTGGGCCTTTAGACGCTGTCTGTCCTCTTCTGGAAGCAAGCTTGCCCGATCTTTGGCGAGGAAATAGACATATTGTCTTTTCTTAGCCAATAGATCTATCGGCGGAACGCTTGCTAGGACTTGCACAGCGCTAGTAGGTATAGTCCGGTAGGCTGAGACTATTCTCAACAATACTATTCTTTGGGCTGAAAGTAGTCTCATAGAGATGGTGTGTTTTTCTAGGGCTGATGCCCACACTGGAGCTGCGTAAAGCAATCTCGAGTGTACCACGCTCGCTACTAATCTCCTTTTTGCTTCCCTGGGACCACCAATGTTAGGCATAAGCCTGGAAATATTTCCTCCACATTGGATAGCTTTGATCGTTGCGGATGTTAAATGTTGGTTGAAGCTAAGCTTCTTATCCAACTCGACGCCCAGGTACTTTATGGTGTTACTCCATTTTACTTCAGTCCCATCAATCTCAATAGGTGGGGCAACAAAGGATCTCCGGTCCATGGCAAGCCATGACAAGCCATGACAATCCCAGATCTACATGTTTTATCCTGGTACCAGACAGAGTGGTTCGGTTTCCTACACTGTTCACTGAAAAACAGTATATCAACCCCTCTCTGAATGGCCGTCAAAAACATGAGATCTTTCGCTAGCTTCCCCTTGCCAAGGTTAATCTGAAGACACCTAAGCTCCTTCTTTTCAACTTGTTAAGTTCTGCTCTATAAATAGGGCAGGACCCGCTCCCTGGACGATGTTTTACGTCCGTCATTTCTTTGTCAGAGCAAGCAGTGCAGTGGAACTCGGCACTGCAGCTCTTGCTCTGGTGGTCGGGATCTCCACACTTCCAGCAGGCTTTACTCCTATCCGTGTCCTTGCAGGTCCTTGTCAGGTGGCCGTAGCCTAGGCACTTAAAGCACCTCTCTACTTCCAACCTGGCCCGGATTCTGCAGTTGATCCAGCCAACCTTCACCTTGCCAGCTTTCAATAAAGCTTCAGCGCATGCTTCATGGAGTTGGAGCACCGCTAGCCTGTTTCCTGCTCTAAGAGTGAAGAGGCGGCATGACACCTCTAAATTGGTCCTGCCTAATGCTTTCTCCACTGCTTCCACCACTTCTTTCACCTCAGTGCTCTCGTCCAGGTCCCTGATTTCCAAGGACCTTTTCGATATCACTGTGGTGACCTCTCCTTTTTCCTCGAAGGCGGCAGTCAAGGCCCTGCTTAGACCCGATCGGTCCTCCCTGCCCTTGAGGACAAGAAGCATATCGTTCCTCATTGTCCTCCGGATCGTTAGAACCTCCGTCTGTGTCTCGGCATGGTTGACCACCGACTTCATATGCTTCAGGGCGTCGGCAAAGGAGACGTTATCCTTTAACGTCACCCTGATAGCGTCATTTTTTCTCAGCTTCCTGTCGTTGGTGGCCTTCCTTTGGGCTGCCAACTCCGCCTTCTTTTTAGCGGCTTCCGCTTCTTCCTCCATCTTTTTCTTCTTCTTCTTTTTTCTCTGAGTGGCTTGATCTTCTTGCCACTCCTTGTTCAAATCGACCACAAGGTCATTTAGCCCGCGGGTTGCCCCAGCAAATTATTTTTCAATCCCACCCTGGGGTTTCTCGGGCTTTTTCTCTTTCTTCGAGGACCTCTCTATAGGGGTACTCGAAGCTTCTCTCTTTTCTCTTCGTTTTTCGCCTTTTCTCTGAGATGCTGGCGTCCCCAACTCATCGGGTTTTGGGCGAAGGGGGACCTTCACCTTTCCCTTTGGTTTGGAGGCGCCTTTTAGTTTCTTTATCATCTCGTCTTTCAAGTCCTTTGTGGACTCTTCGAGGCAGCCACTCCATTCCACTACCTTTTCGATAGTTTCCTTCACTGGATTCGGATTGTTCTCCAGCCCCTTCGACTGCACGAACAATAGCGACTTCGTCAGCTCCTTAGTGACGAGCACTTGCTTCTCCAAAAGCCGAATAATGGCTTCCCATCCCTCGAGTTTCGGAAGAGCAGCGCTCCCCTCTCTACTCTGGGTCTCCGTTGTCCGGGCAGTAGAAGCGGATGTTGATGGGGCATCCGTCGACTTATCTGTCTCAGTCTTCAAGCTCTCACTGTTTCCATTTTTATTAAGCTTTAAAAAATCCATTTAATTAAGGTTACCAGCGCATCGTGTGGAGAGGGGGGGTCGCCCAGGTTGGGAGTGGGTGTACCCTCGGACACGACGGTCTTACCCCAGTTCCCTGAGGCCCAACCCTTACGCTTAGCCATTCCCGGTACAACACGGACGGAACGGACTCCACCGTAGCAGTACAGGCTCCGACACCTGTACCCACTGCACACTATTCGATCAAAATCCCGAAGGGGCTGGCTCCTGACTTCGCACTACAGAAACACCTCGGCAGAGCAAGCTCACATCAGACGGGACCCCCATATGGCCTGGAAAAAACCATATAAGGACACGTCACTCACAGTGCCCTGCAGTACGTCGCCGATCGCAAGTATTTGTTCCGCGTGAATATGTGATGCTCCCATTGAGATCCTCATTTACTATTCATAAATGCCCTTTCATTCTAGTTCCATTTTACGTCATTCACACTGATCTTTTTGGATCAGTCAGTCCTTCCTATCAAGGGGGCGTGCCCCACATGCATACAGGAGAATAAACCTTCCTAAAGGTTCCTCTCTCGTACCTCATTCATAGCGTTACTCTTAGAAAGAGTAAGCTATCCAATCAAGGAAGGAGACGTTTATAGTCTGCACTTCCACATTTATACTAGTCTCTTATACCCAAGAAAGCCGCACACTCGGGAAAACGAGTTTTTGCTCGTCTTTTCCGGTGCTTCCTCGGCACGTGCAATCGAGTTTTCGGCCCGCCTTCCACGGTGAGCCGCGGCAATCCTATGGCGAAGAGACTACTGACAGGAAGGGAGCCGTTTATAGGCTTCACCTTCTTCTTTCATACTCCATACATGCCGAACCCTTTGGTTCTGGCTCTCCTTTTCCAAACATTGGGACAACGCGTTTATAGCGCGCCCAGGATTCACCTCATTCATTCGAGACATCACTCAACGCATAAGCCTTCCCACCACGTCAAGGTTCTTGCCATAGGAGGGACATTGAAGGTCCCTCCTTTCGGGAAGGAATTGAGCGAGTGTTAGCGAGCGAATTAACATAGCTAGTTAATATGAAAATGTAAATTCTATTAATAAATTAAAGAATTTAATTTTTACAAAGAAAATGGGAAAATGTATTTGAAAATTTATATCTAAGGGTTCCTGATTTTGCTAATCCGCCATTTTGGATCCGCCATGCTATTTTGAATTCTTAAATATTGACTCCAAAATCTTCATCAGGAACCCAAAAAACCATTAAGTGCAATATTTCATAAGAATAGAAAAGTTATAGGGATATTTTCCAATTTCTGATTAAGCATAGGGTTTGTTCTAAGATTAGGGTTAGGAGCTAAAAACTGAAACTGGTGCACTTGAAAAAATTTATAATTGTACAACAATACTTGTATTAAAAATATATTTTTTACTTCTCATATCACGATAGTTTTACATAAAAAATAAAAATAGGGGTAGTTTTGGGGTTGATGTTGGACTTTAAAATTCTCTTAGATTATATTTGACGCTTTTAAAAAACTTTTGGTCAATTTTCAAAAGGAAATTCATCATTTTTCTTTATTTTTTTAAAAATTTTTGAGGGTTTTCAATATAAATCTCGTTTTTACAGATAAAAACTTTATATAAAATTAACCTGAAAAAAGACACAGGTAAGTGTATCTTCTTTTAGCTCTACTTTCCGAAAATGATTGACTCGTTTATTAACATTTTGTTTATCACTACTTGCAATTTTACTATTATCTGAAATAAGAGGGAAATGACATAAGCAATTTCTTAAAAACATTGTCTGTAAATGTTCTCTCATTACTGCATGATTATATACTATACACCATCAGGTTTAACATTACAATATACAGAAGTTGCAAAAGCAATTGCATAAACACTACAATCCACATAATTGGGTTGTTTTTGAATAGTAGGAAAAACTATATTAGGTCTAAACGGAAATAATCTAGCTAGATATTGACATTGATCATTATTTAAAAATTTACTCTCTAAATCTGAATTAGTCAAGAATAACTAATTCTCAGTCATTAATGACTAATTCAAATAGGGTGGATTCGTTGACTGTGAATTAGTAACAAATGTGTAACTATAAATGAATTTGTAGCTTTAGGTACTAAATAAATTTCTAGACTATAAAATATTAATCATCTAAGACATCGTCGTGGAATTGCATCAAACTAATGTTGATAAACTATTCCCAAACTGTAATAAAAAAATAATAAAAAAAAAATTTGGAAGCTTACAACAGTATTAGTGTTAGACTCCTTAACTAATTTTAACTAATAATCAACTACATAACAGAAAAATTCCCTGTCGCTGGGGATTGAACTCACGACCTTAACACTAACAGTCCGTAACCCTAATCAACTACCCACGCAACGCATGCTGTAGGGTTTCATAAGAAATTTGAAGACATTCTTACTACAGACCATACATAAAGTAACACTGTTAATTATAGATAATTAGTTTACAATGTGTTTTACTAATAAATTGCAATTAGTAAAATAATCCATTCTTTCATTTATTAATTTTAAAATCGCTAATTTATTAATTAATGCAAATGTAAGGTTAAAAACAGAAGATACAAATTAGGTAAGCTGATATGTTTATACTAAATTATGTGTACATATAAATCAATATTCTATTATTTACCAAGTTTTTATAGTTTTTTATTTTTACTTGAAAAAAGTAATCTCTATTATGTATTATAATGTAAGGTTATGTTTTATTATTTCGACTTATTCAATTTGTAATACATGACGACAAAATAAATTAGTAGAATGTCATTTAGCAAAGGAATATGACTATTTTTTTTCGTAAAAAGAGATGAAATAACTAATTCAGCAGTCAAAACTGATGCTACTAATTCCATTAGCCAAATTTTGACTAATTCAAATTAAGAGAGTATTATTCATGCTGTTATAAACAAAGAGAGTATTTGAATCATAGTAAGTACAAGTCCAGTGACCTTTTTTTTAACCACTGAATAGGATTTGAATATGTTTTTTATCTTTTCTAATGGGTTTAACTTCATCCAACATTTGTAAATAACCCACATTTTGCATTTGAAAATGACCACCAGAATCGACTTCTAATAGTTCTTGAAATTTGTATATATGATTATCATTGAGAATTTCTGCCTGAATAAGAATGTTTTGATCTTTTTCATTTATTATAAAGTATATTTTTTCATTTGTAGAATCCATTTTATTCTGTTTTACCAAAACATATTATATTATAAATTATAAAACTTTTGAAACATTTCATGCAATTCATAAGATTTCAGAATTTTGGAACACATGCAACAAATATAGTATAAATTTCTCTTCTTCAGTGGGACCTGAAAAAAAGAGTTATTTACATAAAAATTTATTTCATCTTAATGCTATTCAAAAAACCCTGTTAGAAAAAGTAAATACGTTTTTTATAAACATGCTTTAATGTAATTTCAGTAATTTCAGAATACAAACGTTTCAAATATGGTCGATTCTTGCGTAACTGCCCGATTTCAAGATAAGTTTTGGTAGAAAAAAAAAATTTTTTATTCAATGTTTCTCTGCACTTATTTTTCTTATTAGGGTGTAATATAAGTATATTTCAAACGATTCTACTACAACTATATTTATACGAAAATAATAGCAAATTTTTAAAAATTGGCTGCCATGTGGAGCTGAACCGCATCCTTTTATTGCAAATATATTGTACAAAATAAAAATGTCTTCTTGATATTTTGCTAAAACAAAAATAAATAATAAATTCATAAATTATTTAATATTTTAACAGTATTTTAGATATTAGTTAACATATATAAAACTTTATAAAAGAACAGCAAATACAATATTTAATAATGAATATTTCGTTTTATTTTTTGGATAATTTGAAATCGAGATCGAGCAGTGTAATCCGGCATTGCTAAACTACTTTATAGAATAATATTTTAAAATAACCACCACAGATAAAAAAGTTTCTCTGCATGAAGCACACTGAATACTTCATATAGGCCATGGGGCTAAAATTTTACGTGATATCATGGAGCTGAAATTTGACATTTATTCTAACCTCACTTCTAGAATATTGCAAAATAAATCTATTCCTTCTGCAGATCGCTTATTTCACATGAAAACTTAAATAAATGGCAACAATACTATCAAACAGTTGTTACAGTAATATAATAGTAATGACATGGAACTGAACGCTTTTTTTGTGAACATGCGATTTTCACAAAAATACTCTTTTTTTAGTAAAAATTTTTCTTTTTTAAAACTTTTTTCATATGTGATTTAGTGCTAATGGATCAAAATTGAGATTCAACTTATTAGAAGGCTTTATAACTAAACACATGACACCTTAATTATAAGTCTACAGATTGCGTTAAAAAATTGGAAAAATTGAGGGACCAAATATTTTTACAGATTCTAAGTATGAAAAAGGTATTATGAAGAGCAATATAAACCTAAATTGTTCATAAATATATACACTTTATGCTTGAAAAAGGCTGAGTTATAATAATGATATTTTCACCGAAAATTATTAAATTAAAGTTAACATTTGCAAAAGGGACACGCCACTGAGCTGAAATTTCAGCAGTTATAGTGCAATATAATAAAAGTTATAATATATATATTTATGTATATTTGCTTTTCAGTTACTCTCATATATACCTTTAAAATTCACTAATACACTTCAGAATATATTTTTAATTTAGGTGTATTTTTTCAACGCCGCCAAGTAAGGCAGTTACGTAAGAATCGCCCATATATAAAATAAAGGGACCCAAGATGAACACCCTTTCGATTTATTGCTCTAGAATCCAAACCGAATAAAATATTATACATATATTACAAATTAAATTAATTTAATTTTTTTATTTATTAAGAAATAACATTCCTAAATACTTCAATTTAATAGATTCACAGTAAAAATTAATAAGATATCGAAAATTATCGATATATCTAATTCATTAACGATAACATGACATTTTGTGTTGTAAAATATAAAATTTTAATTGGTTCAAAAAATTATTGAAAAAAGTGTAAAATCGAAAATATGAAAATAAATACATTTAGATTTCGGGCCTGTCCATCTTAGGGTACATGACACAATTTTTTTATCCCCAGTAAAATTTTTTATACAAACACAAAATTAGTAAAATCATTTTACAATATTATTATACGATAAATAAAGAATATTATGACATTAAGTACTTATTCTAAAACATAAATTTAAATAAATTTACCAAATTTAAAAAAAATATAAGAAAACTTTTTTTTCTTAGTCTATACAAAAAACAAAAATGACGGAAAGCATAAGGCGCTGTCACCTTAAAATTATATCTTAAAAGTCCATCTTGGGGCCCTGTCTCCTACATAAAAATAAATGTTAACTACACCTCAATGACACCTTACATTAATATAATCAAAAATAATTTTTAAAAATCTTAAATATTCCCATAAAAAATTTTTTCTTCATATTCTTAAATAATGACTAAAAATAAATAATTTTATTATTTACAATTCAAAGCATACTAATAAATAATATTATTAAATATATCATATATACCAGAGGCCTTCAAATGGCTCTGGAAAAGACCAAAGCGATGCTAGTCACAGACAGACGTGGTTATACAGCCCCTGGTATTCAGATAGACGGATTCGAGGTCCAATGGAGGAATCATATCAAATATTTAGGTGTCGAACTAGACAAATTTTTGAATTTTAAACACCATATAGCCGTGGCATGTCAGAAGGCCGGACAGTGTTCGGCAAGTTTAGCTCGTCTAATGCCGAACATTGGTGGGCCTTCTGAAACAAAGAGGAGACTGGTGGCGAGTGTTGCCCTTTCAAAGCTGCTATACGCAGCACCTGTATGGGCTCCGACCCTGCGAAATGACAGAAGCAAGACCATCTGTAGAAGGGTGCTGTCCGCGCAGAGAACTATTGCGAAACGTATTATTTCGGCCTATCGGACAGTGCCGACGTGTGCTGCTCAGGTCCTTGCCAGCGTCCCGCCGGCAGATCTTTTGGCACAAGAAAGGGAGGAAGTTTTCCTCCTTTTCAAGAAGAGAAATTCTTCCGTATATACGGAAGATAATAGACCCAGCAAGGACCAAATTCGCCGAGATACGAGAAGCAGACTCGTAGACAGATGGCAAGAACGATGGAGCGGGGAGGAGACAGGCCGATGGACGTATCGGATGATACCTACACTCGCCACCTGGATAAGTAGGAAACACGGAGTGGTTTTCTACTATTTAACCCAAGCTCTCACAGGGCACGGGTGTTTCGGCTCCTATCTGGAGCGATTTAAAAAGGTTGATAGCTCGGAGTGTGTGTACTGCAAGTTCCCAGTGGACGACCCAGAGCACACACTCTTCAGCTGTAAGCGTTGGGACGCGGAGAGGCGGGTTATGTTTACCGGTGTTAATCGCAAGGTTACACCGGAGAACATGATCCCGCTTATGACTCGCTCTCCCGAGGATTGGCGAACCATCGAGACCTTCATACATTATGTTACGAGGGTCAAAGATCTCGATGGTCGCCAAAGAATGGAGGTCCCGTAGAATAAGGGAGAAAGTCGCTTCGGCGACAGAAGAGGGGATATAAGACTACTCCCGATGGCGATACGCGCGAAAAGTGCTAGCCGGGAGTGGTCCTAAGGTCCCCAAATAAGGGTGTGTACCCCCGCATAACCCTGTAGTACGGGCTACAGGGTACCTGAAGGCAGGTTTTCACATCCTACGCAAAAAAAAAAAAAAAATATTAAATATTATCAACATTAAAATTAATTTTATAATAAATAATAATGATAATTGTATTGTATTATTATAATAAACACGTCTCAAAATCTAAAATAACTTAAAAAGTTCTAAATATTAAACAATATACATATATATTCTATAATATCTATATTATCTCGGTAAACAGCTACTAAACTCGAGTTTAACCAACTCTAATTTAAAATTTGAAAAGTAATCTAAATCTGTTTGTAAATGTAAATAAACTTTTTAATTTATATTCATGGACAAGTAAAATTACCTACCTGTCAAAAATTTACCTCAGATCCACTTCGCGTTTTTAGATTCAGGACGGTCCTTTCACTCGGCCTTACAAAACTCCTTAAAGGTAAAGAAAAGGTTAATAATCACCTCATTGTAATTTTGATAAAAGGCTAATAATAAGGTTATTGTAATTTCGACAAAAGGCTAATAATGAGCTCATTGTTATTTAGACAAAAGAAGAACAATAGACTCATTGTAATGCAGGCAAAAGGAGAACAATAGGAGAACAATGCCAAGTCTCCGCCCATTTTAAAACGAACATTTTCAGCTAAAGGGACACTGGCAAATTATTATATAGGATTCCTTCTGGATTTAAGAGTTGACTTACGAGGTTAGATTTCCTTTAGGACTATGTCCATTTTGTATGGTGTTAAGATTTTCTCTTTTAGGTTCAAACGTAAAGTTTTATATTTGGCATGTGGCACCAGTGTAATGTTTTTGCATTTTTCTTGATAAAAAGCATTAAGACTATGCTGTTGCTTATAAATTGTAAAATATTCTTCTTTTACATGGAGATATAGCATCGCTGTATATTTCTTAATATACAACATAAAAAAATTATACAATTTATAAGAATAAAAAATTTTTTTTTTAATAATATATTTAAATTTATTTTATTCACATTTCTAAATTTCTACATTGTCCACTTCCATGGGTTCTTGTTCTTTATATCCCCATGAAAGGGTATCAGTTTTGTCTGGACTCAAGACTCTTTTATCATCTTGCTAGCTAAGAGGAATTTTGACTTGTTTTATTGTATTTACTTAACGGTTTCGATTTCGTATTAGATGTTGAGGTTTACCAATAGTTTTATAAGAAAAAAGGGATTGCTTGTAATCATTGAATGTATAGATTTTAATGTTAAACCCATTAATACCCTTTGCTTTCTTTTCATCTTTATCCTCGAAAATTTTATAGCAATATAATTTTGATCTTAAACCTACAAATTCAGATATAATTTTTCCATTGCATTCATCTTTTATTAAACCCAATGCCTTTTTATTTGCAAGAGGTATTCCGTAAACGTTATTTTCAGGGAAATCGGAAGTGTCAACTTTATGCTTAAGCAGCACGTAATATTATATATAAATATCACAGTGAAATCATATTGTAATATTAGTAATATTAACGGGTGATATTACAGTGACATTGACGTGATATTAAAATGTCCGCCTTAATGTGATACCAAGGTAAAATTACAGTAAAATTAAGATAATATAACGATGATATTGAGATAATATTACAAAATCTTTTTTCATTAAAAAAAATATTAAAAAAATTTTAGGCTCACACGGGGTTTGAACCTATCTAATTCGCAGTGAATACGCCTTGTACCTCTCGACCATCTAGCTCCTGGAATGTATGTTAGAAAGTTTTCTTGATATTTTACCAAAGAGAATTTAAGGTATTACATAAAGAACACATTCTG
Source organism: Ganaspis brasiliensis (assembly GCA_037103525.1). Lineage (NCBI taxonomy): Eukaryota > Metazoa > Arthropoda > Insecta > Hymenoptera > Figitidae > Ganaspis > Ganaspis brasiliensis. The sequence goes on along the minus strand of JAZKLR010000288.1, from coordinate 2,584,437 downwards.
ACATACATTTCTTGATATTTTACCAAAGAGAATTTAAGCTAGTACATGAAGAACACTTTCTGAAATACATTGCAAGATCTGGATGGCCGAGAGGTACAAGGCGTATTCACTTCGAATTAGATAGGTTCGACCCTTATGGAAAAGTAGGACATGAAAATAATGACGGATGCGTGTCATTACGGGGGTGTCTTGGCTTTTTCCATAAAAAAGGGTTTTGCACTACCCCTAATCAACAACATCTTACAAGGATACTAATCTGTGTTGAAAGGTTCTTTAAATATGTAGGGTCAGTTGGGGTAATGAAAAACAGAATTCCCAATTTTTACCAATAACGTAAGTTTTTTGAAAGGAAATATTTTCGGTTTTCATTTGCATTAACTTGTTACACCACTTCCCTAGAATAATTTTATGGGTTAGCAGAATATATAGAATATATATAGAACGATAGTTTGCTGTAAAGCTACTGTAAGGTTTATCCGTAAAGATTGTAATAAGCATACAGTAGTAAGTATACAGTGAACTTAAAATTTTCGCCTTACAGTAAACTTACGAAGTAAAGTCGTGCTAACATTACGCCGCGCCGTAACGTCGTGGTAGGCTTATACCGTAAGGTTGTAGTAAGCTTACACTGTAAGCTTACTTACATTGTAATGTAAACTTACATTGTAAACTTGAGGTAAACTGAAGCTTGCACCGTAAGCTTGTTGTAAGCTTACATTGTAAACTTGTGTTAAACGGATGCTTACACAGTAAGTTTGTTGTAAGCTTAGAGTAAGCTTAAATTGTAAACTTGAGTTAAACTGATGCTTACACAGTAAGTTTGTTGTAAGCTTACAGTAAGCTTACAACAAGCTTACGATGTAAGCTTCAGTTCCCCTCAAGTTTACATTGAAAACTTACTGTAAGCTTACAACAAGCTTACAGTGTAAGCTTATCACGACTTTACGGCGTAAGGTTATCACGACTTCACTTCGTAACTTTACTGTAAGGCGGAAATTTTAAGTCCACTATATGCCTACTACCCGCTTACCTTGTAACCTTACAACTTTACGGATAACCCTTATAGTAGCTTTACAGCAAACAATCGTGCTATTTAGGTGCTGTTTTTTATTACCCCGAAATTTTGACAAAATTGAAAAATTTCGGGGTAATTAAAAACAGCATTATTTCTATTGTATTAAGGCATGTAAAACATGGCGTATAATCTTCAAAAATTTGCTTCCATCTCGTTCCTCTGGGATTTTTGAGGTCACGAAATACAAATTTGAAGTCTCTCTCACTCACTCACTTATTTTCTCAAGTGTATTAACCTGTAGCACGTTTGGTAGGTAACTTTCATGTATTAATCAAGTGGAAAGTGTTTCAAACATTATTTTTTAAGTAACTTTACACTCCTAGAATAGTTTGGTGATCAAATAAACTAAAGTTTGTTCAGTTATATTTTTCAAAATTTAATTGTAATTTTGTTTTTAATTATCTTAAATTTGCAAATTTTTCGGGGTAATGAAAAACAGATTATTATTATTATTTGAATTTGAAAAGAAAAAAACCTTAAGTGCATTTCTATTACAGCATTAGTAACAAATAAAAAAATTTTTTTTTGATCTTTTGGATGTTTCTCAACCAAATACGAGACAAAATACTAAAGCATTGTTAATTTGCTCGATAATTTTTTAGCGATTAGGAATTATCTTCGTATATCCTGCTACCAATTAATAATAATCGAAAAATTGTTAAATATTTAGAAGTTCTTGTAGATGGTCTGAGGTTGAAATATTCATAACATACTTACTTAAAAGTCGGTAAATTAAGCTTAAATCTTTTTTTTTTTAATTACCCCTTGTTTTTTATTACTCCACTTGACGCTATTTATTTTAATTTTATTATACCTAAATGTAAGTGTACCGACTCTTACTGTAAATTTTACTAAATTGTGTTGACTTTTATTAATTTAATTTAAATCTCTGAACAACATAAACAGTATTATCAAATTAAAGATATGTATATAATTTGTCTATATTGATTCGCACGAGTGCCTGTCAGTCACGCTTTGAACAGATATTTTTAACAATGTGTAGTATACATAATATCTCAGCCTTGAGGCTGTGCAACAGTGCATAACTACTAGAAATCGAAATATTTAACGAAACGTCGTATTGCAAATAAAAGAACTTTCAGTAGCAATTAATATCGTAACGTTTCTAAAATTTAACCAATCCCGTCATTTATAATTGGCTTCTCATTGATATAAAAGATCTCGACAAGTGTCACAACATAGTGTTTGACAGTTAGTGATTTCATGAGTTTTAAGTAACTTTCTATTTATATATCAACAAGAAAAGTTTTGGAGGAATTAGAGGTACTAGAAAACAAGGAACCATCAAAATTTGATCACCGTTAATTAACTAAGAACATTCGGAACATCACTCACTGATAAGCTTAGAAGTTATTGAAAAACTTTTTAAATTTTGTAATTTTGTAACACATTCAACACTCAAAATGCAAGAGTTCTTTAAAGATTGGTACTTAATTTTCTGCATATTTTCCTTGGTAGCAACAATGCCAGTTAGTCATAAGGACAATATATACTTTGAGGAAAATAAATCAGATAGTGAATTCTATGATATTGAAAACATTTCTAAGGAAACATCCGGTGAAATCATTAAAGAGTACGAAACACTTAAACCTCTTGCACCACCAGATTACAGTAGACTTATTACGAAACCGCTGGTGTTAGAACCGGATGCTGAGATGCTACCTGTTGACTACAAATGGATCAAGTCGCCTGGAGTAGATCATATGGAAATGTTGTTTAGAGATTCTAAAACACACAGTGACTATACAAATCAAGATTCAAAAGTTGACAATAATTCTCTCCGAAAGAAAAAGATTATTCAAATCATACAGGGGTGAAAGGGATTGATTTATTATAGATAAAATCTTAAAATTGAAGTGAAAATGGATTAAAGAATGCAAGAAACTAATTATAACAAGTCTTAGTTACTCAGATATGCAAAATTACTTTTTTTCGCTTAATAATTTTTAAAAAGATCATAGAATCATTATACTTTATTAAAAATAATTTTTATAAATATATTTTCAGATTCCAAATGTAGTATCAGACAAACAGTGAAGAAAATGATATTTTTCGCATGTTGTCTATTTCTAACCAATAAATGCAAGGAAAATTATTGGTTAATAAGTAACAAAATGTGTTTACGAAATGCTCAAAATAGTTCCAAACGTTGATCTCTACCACTTAAAATTTATTTAACAGTCGAGGAGTAGAGGAAACGTAACGTCTATTATGCTATAGTTAAGTGTCATTCATTTCATCCCAGAGACATTCACATATTCTTGAATGGCCGCGGTGTCTAAGGGCGTCGTCTCAAGCATCGTCGTGCAATAGTACCCCCGTTCGAAACCCGATTGCGAGATTTGTTGTTAAAATTTATTAAAATTTGCGTTTATATTAAGATAACATAGGAATTCTGTAAATCTGTTTCAATATAATGTGTGAAAGTGACGAGGTGGGGAGGAAATGGTATATGTGCGATCAAGAAAACACGACCATTTGTTTGGTTATTTTTAAAATGTCCATCTCAAAATTTCACCGACGTGTTGCACGTTTTAATCGATTGTGGCTATAAGTTTTAATCGACTGCCGTCGTCTAAACCTTCAAAATTCTATGACATTCGTTTCTCAATTGTTTCTCAAAGATTTTCATAGAATTTTGATTAAGTTTTATACAAACTTCTCTATGTCCTAAGTTTCATCGACTATTTGAATAAAATGTAATAAATTATTTTTTTCTGTGTAGATTCGTTTCTAGAATAAAGATAAATGCAAAATGTCATATTTTTCACTGTTTATCTCAAATGGCATGTTTTACACTGTTAAGCTGAATTTGCATGATCAGGGCCGAATTGGGATTTGAAAGCGTCCCCATTTTATATAAGCTTTAAAGAAATACTGGTCCACTCACGGTCCAATGTAAAGTAGCCTACCGGGATTTTTCCCGGTATTTCGCCGGCCCAATCCGTTACTGGGCATGATGTTTCTCCAACAAGGCAACTAGCAATGTAATATCAAAATTTTATAAATTTAATTGAATCATTTTAAAAATTTAAAAACGATTATTTTTTACTTAATATTAAAAAGAACAACACATTACCGTAAAATAGTGTAAAGTTGGCCTTGGAGGGAAAAGTCGGATAGCATTTTTAGACACTTAAAGATTGACTATTACTTTTTTAAATGAAAATACAAGTTTTTTAATTTTTGTAGTTAGAATAAATATTAAATATCTAAAATATATAATATAAATGTATTTCAAATGCTAGACACATTTTTCTCACAAGGCCGAAATTACCACATTTTATGGTACAAGAAAAAATAAAATGATTAAAAATATACTTTTTTTACATTTGTTATTTATTAGAAATATCCTGAATTGCTTTGTTTGTAGTTTTCTTACAAATAACATGAATTGAATTTGAGAAAATAAATCAATTTAAATAAAAACAGAAAAAACAGGGGAGAGTGTCATTCATTGGACTAGTTCAATTTTCTGAGAAATTAATGCAAGAAAAGCCTTATAACACTGAAGATAAATAAAGTTTACATAAATATACTACGTCCATAAATTTGCGACATACAGATGTACCAGATTTTGAAGTACACTTTGAAAATTAGTTAACTAAATATAACAAATTTTTGATTTAATTTAGCAGAGAGAGGTTGTTGCTATAGCACCTGCAAAGCTCTTTGTTTATTATTAGCAGATTGAATGCTACTGTTAACTTTGAAGTTTGGTTGTGTTCGCCGGTATCTTGTGTGTTTTGTTCAGAGTCCCTTAACCTAGAAATTGGCTAAAGGCTTATTTTCTCAGTGTACCAAATAAAAAATTTGCTTGATATATACAGACTTTTTAAAATTGAAATATGTCAATTTGAAAATAATTTCACTTATGATTTATATTTTGCTTCGGATCTTAAATACACTATTTTGATGCCAAAAAGATTTTTTTAATCATCAGTTAGATGCGCCATTTTTTACCTTAGTGAAAAATATGGACGCCATTTTCAAATGGTTAAACAAATGAACTGCCTGGAAGCAGTTAAAAGCATCTCTTGTGTGTCTTTGGAATAAAAAGTACCGTACACGGAAAATAATATTTTCTTAAATATTCATGAACTCGGTACTTGAGTTTGGGGCAAGGAAGGAAATTTAGTACTAATCCAAACCTAAATATTTTAGGTACATAAGGAACTAGTTCCTGAAAAATTCTTAAAGATTAGATGAAAAATAAAATTTATATTTTGACTTCTTTCTGTCCGATTTTAAACATACTATTTACCTGTAGATTGGTGATTTAAATGAAATATTTTAAAATCTGAAACAGAAAAATCCGAAGCTGGAGGACTCGAACTCGCGACCTCTCACTCTAAAGCCGCCCGCTGTTTTCACTAGGCCACTGACGCAGTTACAAGTCTTTACATATACGTTATATAGGAGCAACGGCTTGCAGTGTGCTACAAGACAGTGGGCGTGAGGCCACGCCTCCTAATGTATAAAAGTCAGGAACCGGTTCAGCAGTATTTACTGAAAAATAAAGTGCTGAACCACATTTTAGTTTCTACATTAGGGGAGACCGGGGTTGGTTGGATCATTTTGCACTCTTCGTTGTTAAACTTCGTTAATATACAATTTATGAAAACCTTATCATACAGGAAACCTGCTCTAATATTTCATCTTTCATTTAAAAAAGAAAAAGTCTCTTTATTACTTTTAGTTTTTCTTGGGGAATATTGTTTTTGGAGAAATCCAAACTGACCCAAACCGCCCCGGCCCGGGGCAGATTGGGTCATGATTATAATGTTACTGTTTAAATGTTAAAACATTACTTTATGTAATAAACTTAGTTTTTCGGGTTATTTTATAATAAAAGGAATTGAAAAATAAATATATTTAAATTAGAACAGAGAAAGTATAAGATTATAAAATAAAAAAATTGCTCATATTGAAAAAACGTATTTTTGAGTTCCTAATTGTTAAAAAGTATTATTATTAGTGTTAATTGACTAAAATAAATTACTAATAGTGAAATTTAAATAAATTAATGTAGTTTATTAAGGTATTTCTCTTCTGGATGACAGGGACAAATCGATACTATTATGAAAACACGTTTTAGGTAATAAATATGCAATATTTATTTCTTATGCATATTATTTAGTGTTCTTTAGTGTTTTCTCTAAACAATAAGCTTACTTTTGATTATTATTGTCTGATTTAAGGGGTAAATATAAAAACATTAAACTTTCCTTATTTTTTCAAAAACTCTTTTTCTAGGCGATTTTTTAAAAATGTTTCAATTTTTATTATTAATGGCTTATTTTATTAAGAAAAATGTTCTCTACAAATTCACCGTTTAAAATTTTTAAAAAAGTTTAAACTTTTTTAACTATAAATATTTGTTTACAAAAAAATATGTAAAAAAAGTTCTTTTTTTATAAACAATTATTTATATTTAAAAAACTATTAACTCTTCTGAAAATTTTAAACGGTGAATTTGTAGGAAACCTTTTTCTTAATAAAATAAGCCATTAGTAATTAAAATTGAAACATTTTTAAAAAATCGCCTAGAAAAAGAGTTTTTGAAAAAATAAGGAATGTTAAATGATACTATATTTACCCCTTAAATCAGACAATAATAATCAAGAGTAAGCTTATTGTTTAGAGAAAACACTAAAGAACACTAAATAATATGCATAAGAAACAGTGGCGCCCATTGGATTTCTAGCAGGGGGGGGGGGCCCAGACCCGTTTCCAGGATACCACTCCCCTTTCATGAACCTTAATTTTGAGAAGCAAAAAAAAAAAGGTTTACATAATAAAATTATCTATACTCTCTAAATTTAAGTCAGTGAAATTTCACAGATTTGTAGGTTAAATTCTCACTCATTCAAAATTTAGAGAGTAATAATGAGTCAACTACTTTTTTAAAAATGCCTTTAAATTGATCAAAATTTAAATTTATAAGTAACAGTTGTAATTTTATTTTCATTATTCAATAAATCTATAATTTTTTATTAAATTTTAAACAGTTTTCAATTTACAATTATTTTTCTTAAATTTTACAATTCTTCTGAAATTTTCTAAATTACCTTGCTCCGTTGTCTAATATTCTCAACAGTTTTAGAATTTGTTTTCAATTGTGAAATATACTCAACAATTTTCGATTTCTTTTCAATTGTCAAATATTCTCAACAATTATCGAATTTTTTTCAATATTGTCAAATATTTTTCACTTATCTCAATTACTTTCTTTAATATCAAATTATTGTCGTTATTTTATAATTATTCTTTTTAATTTTCAATTAATTCTTTAATATTTAGTAATTCCTGTCTTTTTTCAATCATAAATATTGTTCAAATATTTCAATTCAATTGCTTAATTCTAAGACTATTTTCTTCAATTTTCAAACCCATTCTTCAGTTTTCAATTATTTTCTTCTATATTTAAGAATTCACAATTCAATTTTTCAATTACTTATTTCAATATTTAATTATATTTCTAATTTTTCTTTGAATTATCAATTATTTCCTTCAAATTTCATTGAAAATTTAAATTACGATTATTTTAATGAAATTTTAAATTATTTTCTTCAATTTTCATGTTTTTCAAATTTCAATTCTTTTCTTTAATTTTTAATTAAATTTTCAATAATCAATAATTATCGGCTTTTTTCAATTTCTTTTTTTTAATTTTTAATTATATGCTTCAAATTTCAATTCGATTTTTCAGTTTTCAATTAGTTTCTTTTATATTCAATAATTCTCGCCTTTATTCAATAAATTTTTTGAACTTGAAATTATAACCTTTAACTTTCAATTCCATTCTTTAATTTTCATTAATTCCCTTCAATTTCCAATTATTTGCTTCAATATTCAATAATTCTTGGCTTTATTCAATTTCATTTAAATTTGAATTAAACTGCTTAATTCCATGCATCAATTTTTAATTATTTTCTTCAGTATTCAATAATTCTCTGTTATTTTTAATTATTTTTCTATTAAAATTGTATAATAATTCATTAATTTTTTAATTACTTTTAAATTGTATCCATTATTCTGGCCTTTTTGAATTTTTTACAATATTAAAAAAATATTATCATTTGTCAATTATTTCTTCCATATTCAATAATTCTATGTTTTTTACAATTATTTTTTTTCAAAAATCCTATATTTTACTCTATTTTTAATTATTTTCTCCTATTTTACATAATTTCCTACCATATTTAATCATTTTCGTCTTTAATTATTTTCTATAAAATTTCAATTCCATTCTTAATTTTTCAATTATTTTCTTAAATTTTTAATTACTTTTTCGATTTTTATTTAATTTTTCAATTTTAAACAATTCTGGGCTTTTTCCAGTTATTTTATTCAATTATAAAAAATAGTTTTTAAATTGTAATTCAATTGTTTAATTCTACAAATATTTTCTTCAATCCTTATTTATTTTCTTTAAATTCCAATATTATATGTATTTTCTTTACTATTCAAAAATTCTCGCCATTTTTCAATTATTTTTTCAGGTATCAATAAGTTTCTTTAATATTAAATACAATTGTTCAATAATTTCGTTCAATTTTCTAACCAATTCTTCAATTTTTAATTCGGTTCTTTAGTTTCCAAATAGTTTCTCTTATATTTAATAATTCTCGCCTTTTTTCAAAAACTTTTTTAAATTTTTAAATATAGTCTTTAATTTTCAATTACATTTTTCAATTTCAAATTAATTTCTTCGATTTTCAATCCAATTATTCAATTTACAATTATTTCCCACAATTATTCCTAGAATTTCCTTAATTTTTTAATTTGAAATTATTTTAATTTAATATTTATATAGTTTTAAATAACCAATAACAGTGAAAAGATTCTAGTCCTTGGGCGGGCGGCGCGTTCATTTTGTTATTTCCAATAGGGTACTCTTGAATTTTTATAGAAACATATTATTAATGATTAAAAATATAATTATTGAATAATTTATGGCTATAATTGAATTTGAAAACCAATATTTCAAAGACATTCTATCTAAAAAACCGCTACAGGAGTAAATATTAGGTTTACAATTATATTAAAATCAAATTAACCATAGTTCATATGTACACTGTAAAAATTTTTTCGGAAATATTTTCGAAAGTAGTCGGGCAGCTGTAGTTCCAAATAGTAAGGAAATTTTTCCTAAAAAAACGTTGGATATATTGCCGTCAAGTAAATGGAAAAAATTCCTAATAAAAAGAAGGAAAATTTTCCGAACAATTTGGAACTGCAGCTGCCCGACTACTTTCGGAAATATTTCCAACCTTTTCATTGGAATTTTTTCCTAGCTATTTGGAACTGCAGCTGCCCGACTACTTTCGGAAATATTTCCAACCTTTTCATCGGAAATTTTTCCTAACTATTTGGAACTGCAGCTGCCTGACTACATTTGGAAAAATTTCCAATTAAATTTTTGGAAATTTTTCCATAAAAATACATTACCGACAATCAGATGAAAAAAATTTTTAATAAATAAAAAAAAAATTGATTTTAAAAATATTTTCACAGCGGCTTCTTTATTTACTCATTGTTATTGACATTATTTATTAGTTAAACAAGTAAACGCACGCTTATAACGCTAATTAATCCTTATCGCTATTAAAGGATTCGAACTCCTAAACCTAACCCTAACCTAAGCCTAACAGACGCAATGCATTAACGAACCCGGCCACGGTGCCGAGATAGGATGCTTTCAAGAAATCTTGGTGAGGTTCAACACTATATATTTGAAATGTGTTAGCAGAATAAAATGTATACACAGAGGCGGTTCTAGTCGCATCCAAGTTTCGGGATAAAATTCGTGCGGCGCTCCAAAATTGGAATGACCCCTTTACTGTATACCAGAATAAAAGTTTAGTTTTATTCACATTTTGTAAAGTTAACTTTTTTAATACTTTCTTTTTAATAACAATTTCAAAATTTTTCTACAAACTTTAGAGATAAAATTTATGATTTCTGAATGAGATTTCAGATCTAAAATCTTGGACAAGGATTTTATTAAATAAAAAAAATTGACTACATCTACAACATTTAAAAAATTTATTTAAAAAAAAATGTTTCTTCACCTTGTAAATGTATCATAATTAAATATGATAAGAATGTGCATTAATGCAAAAGTTCTGATGTATATAATAAAGTAAATGTTTTATCAGAAATTTAAAGAACCATTCGTAATTAAAACATCAAAACAGTGCTTTTTATTTATATTTTTCATTGGTTATTTGAAAAAAAATTAACACATAAAATCATTTTTATTCTTACATTATAAATTTTCTGTTTTTGCATTATTTATCAAATTAATTGTGAATTTCAACTTTCCAAAAAATATTCAACTTTTATTTCCCTATTATAAATTTTCAAGTTTTTTTTATTACTTTCTCCATAATCGAGTTCATGAGAAAAATCATTTTGATGACGTGCAATAAAAATTCAATTTGAATACATAAAATAATTGACAAACACTCTTTACTAATGTCAATATTTAAATGTTTAATAAAAAAATATATTGTTGAAATAATTTTACAATTCGTATCTTTAATTATTATTATTAAATAATTTTTACAATGCCTTTTTTCGATAATATACACCAATAAATTCTCTTTTAACTCATTTATTCATTTATTTTCATTCGACAACATGTTTCGACACACAAATTTAAAACAACAATTAACAATCAAAAATGAATAAAGAAACCTGCAAAAATTGTTAAATTTTAAATTATAAATCTAATGAATACATTATAACATACTACTTATAATTAATACATAATAATCTACTTAATACATTATAATCAATTATAATCTCCTACTTCTACCAAAATAAACTACTTACCTCCGTAAAAAATTTTGTTTTTAAAAAACCTTAAATTAAAAATCAATTAAAAATTGAATTTGAAGTTCTTTTTAATAATGTAAATGTATTTTTTTTCAAAAATTTCCTTATGAAGGTAAGTGGTTGATTTTGGTAGAAGTAGTAGATTATGATATATTAATTGGATTTATCATTTAACATTTTTGTAGGATTCTCAATTGATTTTGTTAATTGTTGTTTAATTTTTTTTTTAAATTTATGTTAGACAAAGACCTTGCAAAAATTATCTGCTAAAGAATATGTTGTATCCTTAGTGCACCAATTGTGGTTTTTGAGTGAATGAAATGTGTAGAAGTTAGTTTCGAAAATTGGGGAGGGGGGTCAATTATAGTTGGAAAATTTTCTAATCTTTTTATATAGGAATAAGTTCAGATTTTATTTTTAGTAGGTGGATTTTTCCGAACTACAGAATTATTTTCATCTAGACTTAGGATTTATTTCCTAACTTCTGGAAGAAAATCCATTGCGTTAGGAGAATTTTCCAAAATTTTGAAAAAATTCCAAATATTTAAAGAAAATATTATTTCTTAAAAAATTGGAATTTTTTCCACCAATTCTTGGGATTTATTTCCGAATTTTTGGGAAAAAATCAGCTGTATTCGGAAATTTTTCCAATCTTTCTTTAGAAATAATTTCCAACTTTTTTTTGGAAATAGTGGATTTTTCCTAACCTTAGGAAAAAAATCCACTAGTTCGGAAAATTTTCCAATTTACGGAAAAATTCCAATATTTCCTAAAGAGTATATACCTATTTTGCTCTGAACTTTTTAACTGTTCCGAATTTCGGAAATATTTCCAATAAAAATTAGGATTTATTTCCACTGTTCCGGTAAAAAATCCATTGACTTTGGAAATATTTCCTTCTTTCCGGAATAAATTCCAATGATAATTGGAGATATTTTTTTCCATTAATGTTTGGGATTTTTTTCCAGTATGAACTGGGATTTATCTCCGAATAATTGGTATAAAATCCACTTTTTTTGGAAATTTTTTCCACTTTTTAGGAATAAATTCCTATTTTGCTCGGAACTTTTTAATTTTTCCAAATTGCGGAAATATTTCCATTTAAAATTAGGATTTATTTCCTATGTTCCGGTAAAAAATCCATTGACTTTGGAAATATTTCCTTCCTTCCGGAATAAATTCCAATGATAATTGGAGATATTTTTTTCCATTAATGTTTGGGATTTTTTTCCAGTATGAACTGGGATTTATCTCCGAATAATTGGTATAAAATCCACTTTTTTTGGAAATTTTTTCCACTTTTTAGGAATAAATTCCTATTTTGCTCGGAACTTTTTAACTTTTCCGAATTTCGGAAATATTTCCATTTAAAATTAGGATTTATTTCCTATGTTCTGGAAAAAAATCCATCGATGTGGGAAATATATCCTATTTTCCGGAAAAATTTCCCAATTTTACTGGAATTATTGTGTTTTTCCGAAATTTCGGAATTATTTCCAACATTTTGGAAATATTTCCTGATATTTTAACGGATATATTTCCGAAATTTTTTACAGTGTACGTAAGTTCATGGGGTGTTTGAATTCCGTACTTTTCTGATTATTTTGTTACGTAAAATTTAATTTTTTATTTATATTTTTTACCATCCTCCTGACACCACCCACCCCTCAACCAGGGAGTGGCGGCCGCCCCCCCTGCTCCAGCCGTTTGGGCGTCACTGATAAGAAATAAATATTGCATATTTATTTCGTAAAACGTGTTTTCATAATAGTATCGATTTGACCCTGTCATCCAGAAGAGAAATACCTTAATGTAGTATAAGTATATAGTAGATTCCTCATGCATTTGGGAAACCCAACTAACCCCGGTCAAGACGACCCCACTGACCCAGCCTGTGTTTTTTAAATATTCAATTTTTTTCTATCGATACTGCAAATATAAATTAAAATCTCTTCATTGTCCTTTAAAAGGAAGTATTCGAAGATCAAAATTTGATAATTAAACTGTTTCTAAAACTATTACTCAGGAAGATATAACAAAAAAACCAAGTGGGTAAAAATTTACATTGGAGTATCAAACTCAGTTTTTCTTACATTTACTACACATAAATGATGATATAATAATGAAACTTGGCACAAACTTGCATCTCACTATGCAACATAATTTTTGTGCAGAGAGGAATTTATTCGACTAATAGCCTTTGAGTAAACTGCAATGACCCACTCTACCCCTGACCCAACTAGCCCCGGTCTCCCCTACTGTTCCGCGATTTCTTCTGAATTTTCGTTTAGAATTCTTAGTCTTCAAAACATGATGTATTTCAATTTCCATCTATCGATTGTTTACAACTTCTGCTTATATTGATAAAGGAAGGGTGTACTCCTCGCTTCTCTATAACAACACTGCAAAAACTGCTGTCTTCTAAGTGTCTTATTTTAAGACATTTTAGTGTCTAAGACGCAATTAATGACTTAAAATGAGACATTTTTTGCGTCTTAGATACAAAAAAAGACATCAAAATGTCTTAAAATAAGATATTTTGAAGACAGAAGTTTTTGCAGTGAATATATTGTAATGTTTACCTTAGAAAAAGAAGCATAGTTAATAATAATTATTATTTTTGTAACCGGAATCCATTAATTTGTAAAATTTAGCTGAATATAGTATTGTTGTAAATATAAAAAAATTGAAGAGTCAGAAAAAACTACAACTGGCTAGGTTCATTTGGATGTTACAATTTTTGCTGTTAAAAATTTCCGTACTGTGCTTCACATACATGTATATGAAATTCAATTTAACATACAATTATATTAAATTTAATATACATGTACAGTAGAACCTCGATAAGTCGAATACCTCTCTAACTCGAAGTTTTTAGCGTTTCCCTTCCCTTGAAGCTTAAAAACCTCTATAACTCGAATTCTGGAACCTCTATAACTCGAAGTAATTTTGATTTCCCTTGAACAACTTTTCAATGTATTTAAACCTCTATAACTCGAAGTTAGTACGTATGGCCCTTTAAACCTTTATAACTCGAAGGTTTTGTTTGTCGCTACCTCTATATCTCGAAGCTAATTCAATACAATTGACAGTCGTGAATTGTTATCAAACAGAGGTCCCTGCATTGATTTTGCGTGTTTAGTATACATTTATATCTTCAAGAAAAATGAGTGCGAAATGAAAATTAAAAACTTTATCATATGGGGAAAAGTTAAAAATTATTGAAAATGTGAAAAGTGGTGAAAAAAAAAGATGTTGCTTTAAAATATGGCATACCTTTAAGTACACTTTCAACAATAATTAAAAATCAGGCTTCAGTGTAGAAACTTTTTTTTATGTATAAATATACAGTATGCGAAAACCTCTACATCTCGAATTATATTTTCAGAAACCTCTATAACTCGAAACCCTCGATAAGTCGAAACCTCTTTAACTCGAAGTTTTCATCGTTTCCCTTCAACTTCGACTTATCGAGGTTCTACTGTATATTAGAATTCATTTAACGTTATAAATTCTCAGATACATAAATAGCAAATTTAATATACAGTATATTAAATTTATGATAATTTATATTAGATTTAATATCATTCTATTTTAAATTGAATTTCATATACATGTATGTGAAGCACAATACAGACATTTTTAACAGTGTATTTACAAAATAATAATAAATTGTTTTAATCTTACAGGCACAAACATGCCGCTTTTAGATGTCTGTACCCGGTAAAAAGACTTTCATTAAAAAGTATTAAAATGTTTAATACATTTAAATCCCGAATTGTGCCAAACTTTTTAATTCAAAGAAAACGAATTAAATCAGTTTTAGTTTAATGCGTTTTAATAATAATAATAAAAATACAAAAATAAAAAAATAAAAAAAAACCGAAGCTAGGAGAATTGAACTTGTGAACCCTCGCTCTTCAGCCCTGAGCTTCATCCAAACGGCTATTGGTGCGCTTACAGACAGTAACAAATACGTTGCCTACAAGTGACGGCTCGTAGTAAGTCTTTAGATTTATGTCTGATAACAGACAATTAACTAATTAAGATTCTAAGATTATTGCCAAATTTAATAAATATTAACATTAATTAATAATTTCTTGATTGTGCTAAATATCATTAAAAACAAAAATGATAAAATTCACATGAAGTTTGATCAAGCTAGTTAACACAAATGCTATTGCCTGCCCAAGCAGCACGTAATATTACATGAATATCACAGTGACATCATATTGTGATATTCGTAATATTACGGGGTGATATTACAGTGATATTGACGTGATATTGAAATGTCCGCCTCAAGGTAATATTACAAGTAATATTACAGTAATATTGATGTAATATTACAAGTAATATTACAATGATATTGAGGTAATATTACAAATATTTATTTCAATATTTATTTAACATTAAATAAAATATTTAAAAAAAATTTGGCTCACACGGGGTTCGAACACGCAACGTTCGACACGACGTGAATACGCCTTGTACCTCTCGGCCATCTAGCTCTTGGAATATAGTTCAGAAAGTGTTCTTCATATTGTACCAAAGAGAATTTAAGGTACTACATTAAGAACACTTTCTGAAATACATTCCAAGAGCTAGATGGCCGAGAGGTACAAGGCGTATTCACGTTGTGTCGAACGTTGCGTGTTCGAACCCCATGTGCGCCGAATTTTTTTTAAATATTTTATTTAATGTAAAATAAATATTGAAATAAATATTTGTAATATTACCTTGAGGCGGACATTTCAATATCACGTCAATATCACTGTAATATCACCCCGTAATATTACGAATATCACAATATGATGTCACTGTGATATTCATGTAATATTACGTGCTGCTTGGGTGATTTCTGTATAGACATTTCGTTTGTCAAAGAGCAAATGTTGAATAATTATAAATGAAAGTGTCGTACTATTTTTTTCTGCTATAAAAAAAAGGCTAAATATTTTAAAATTATTTTTCCAAATTTCAAAAATAATGTATAAGAAATAATATTTAGCTTTTTTTATAGCAAAAGAATTCAGTTACCCTACTTGTGCGGCTCTATTATTTCTAATTAATCAGCAGTTGCTATTTTAATATTGCCTTTAACGATCGAGAAACATCAAATTGATATCAAGAAAAAGCATTTCTGTTCACATCAGGTTCGATCGCAGGTTTTAATTCAAAATAACATTATTAAAGTGCATTAAAATTTCGCATTGGGCGTTCAAAATTCAATCGTATTGAAACTAATTTTTTTAATTATCAATATTTGAAATAAAGTGTATTAAAATTTCTATATTCATACAGTTATTCAAAAGTAATCAAATGAGATAAATTAATTTCCTAAAAAAAGCATTAAAAAACAATTATAAATATATTTCCTGCAAAATGGCGTCTATTCATTTGGAATAAGAATGCATTAAATGTACAACAAACTAATCTTAATTTTAGACATTAAAAATATTTTGCACAATCAAGCATTTAATAAAATTAAAATGAATTAAATTTGGCATTAAAGTGTAGTAACTTTAATACTCACTAATGCAAGGTTTTTTACCAGGTAGGCAGGGTCTAAACGCATTCATTTGTCACGGTACGCCTTAACCAGACTCAACCCAAAAAACCTTGCTCAGTAAATTTTTTTTTCCTCGTGATAGTAGGGGAGACCGAGGAGGAAAGTAACAAAGGTGGAAAGTAACAACGCTCATAACGCTTATAACAACGCTTTCGATTAATATAATTTCGATTATATTAAATGTTACTTTCCTCCTCGGTATCCCCTATATGGAAAATGGAATCTTTTCTCACAAAAATCAAAATAATCTGTAGAGTCGTTTTTCAGAATGGTCCCTTCGACTATATTCGCCATTAAAAATACATTTCTTTAAATGAAAATAGCGAATAGAAATTTATTATTGTATTATAGTTTCAGGCGCGGATCCAGGGAGGACACATATGGGGCAAAATTCCTGAACTGTCCAGGTCAAAAAATAAAATTTATTCAAACTTTGCTAAAATGTTTCCATTGTTAGTGGAAGTGTAAATACCAAATATTTTTAAATTCCATGAAATAGTTTTTGAGTTACACAGTTTTAAAATTTTGAATTTTTTTAAAATGTAGTTTTTTTAATTAATTATATTTCTAAGTAGATTGCATAAAAGTTAACATATATATAGTGATTTTTGAAGATTTTTTTACAGGCTATTCGATGTTAATAAATGTTTTCTTGTAAAAAAAAAATTTGACCTTTAAATTCAAGGTCAAAGTGTTAATTTTATTGTATCTCAAAATCGGAGATTTAAAAAAATGTTAACCTATCTCAATGGAAAGCTTGACTTTTTTCCTATAAGATATGTAAAAATTAGAGTGGAACTGTAAATACTTCTGTCAAAATTACATCTCAAATACCCGCGCGCGCTCGAATAGCGCGACCTCACGCGAGTAATCACTGGTTAATCGAGAGCGCGGGTATTTGAGATGTATTTTTGACAGAAGTATTTAGAGTTCCACTCTAATTTTTACATATCTTATAGGAAAAAAGTCAAGCTTTCCATTGAGATAGGTTAAAAATTTTTTTTAAATCTCCCATTTCGAGATACAATCAAATTAACACTTTGACCTTGAATTTAAAGGTCAAATTTTTCTTTTACAAAAAAACATTTATTATCATCGAATAGCCTTTAAAAAAAGCTTTAAAAATCACTATATATATGTTAACTTTTATGCAATCTACTTAGAAATATAATTAATTAAAAAAACTACATTTTAAAAAAATTCAAAATTTTAAAACTGTGTAACTCAAAAACTATTTCATGGAATTTAAAAATATTTGGTATTTACACTTCCACTAACAATGGAAACATTTTAGCAAAGTTTGAATAAATTTTATTTTTTGACCTGGACAGTTCAGGAATTTTGCCCCATATGCATGCCCCCTAAGAAACAGTGGGGGGTTTGGTGTTTAAACCTCCACCCCCCTGAAATTTGGAATTTTGTTGACAAATCTGAGTAAACATATAATCTGTCCAGAAACTTTTTTGTTGTCTACGCTCCTAAAAAAAAAGAAATGATATTATAATAATTTTGTTTGACAACTTTTCTGTATGTCAAATTAATTTCGGCAAAACAAATATCAATTGTATGATACAAATTTAAGTAAAAAAATATTGAAATAATAAATAAATATAATAATTATTATTAATATATGATTAAAATATTTGAAAAGAATTAAATTTCGATTTTAGAAATATTCAAAGGGACAGTTCTTAAAAACGGCATCGCAGATTTTTTTGAAAAAAGTTTCTATTTTCCATATATTTTCACGGAAAAAAAAACTGGTAATTCTATACAATTCTCACTTTTCCGAATTTTGAAGTTTTTTAATCGGGACCAAGTGGAAGTGGTGTATTTTTATATTTTTGTAAAAAACTTCAATTTTTTTACCATTATGAATAAAGCATATTTCATCACTTTTTTCTGTGAAAACCACTTTAAAATGTTAATTACTGATTGTAAACGCACAATTATAATAAAAATCGAAATAATAACTATCATTTTGACAGCTGTAAATATTATCCGGGTTGTGCAGAGATGGGTAAATGTAGAAAACTCGAGGTTTTCTACGTATAGTACATGGTTTTCTACATTATGTAAAAGACGTATTATTCTGACTTACGACTTTTGTCCAATATATGCTACATGTGTAATATATAATGGACCAAAGTCGTAAGTCAGAATTACAATAAGATAACTAACATACACATACACGCAAAATGAGAATTTTGCTAGTGCATTTTGGAACTATCCATCTCTGCTTTCGATTAAACGCTTTCGTTTCACATAGGACTGCAGCCTAAGGCCTGCATCCCATGACTCCGTTTTGCGTTGCATTGTAACAAGAGAAAAAAAGACCAAGTATCTCTGCACAACCCGGATAATATTTACAGCTGTCAAAATGATAGTTATTTTTTCGATTTTTATTATAATTGTGCGTTTACAATCAGTAATTAACATTTTAAAGTTGTTTTCACAGAAAAAAGTGATGAAATATGCTTTATTCATAATGGTAAAAAAATTGAAGTTTTTTACAAAAATATAAAAAACCGGTGAACTTTTTCAACCTCCCCCACCTGATTATTTGTTTTGGTGCTAAAATACACCACTTAGGCTTGGTCCCGATTAAAAAACTTCAAAATTCGGAAAAGTGAGAATTGTATAGAATTACCAAAAAACTTTTTAGTGAGCAAGGACTTTTAGGTTGGATCTGGTTAAAGCGAACCGTGTTCGATTTGTCGAAATTCATTTGACATACAGAGAAGTTAACAAACAAAATTATTATAAGTTCATTTGTTTTTTTCAGGGGCGACGGCAAAAAAAGTTTTAGGAAAGATTTTATGTTTGCTCAGATTTGTCAAAAAAATTCCAAATTTCACAGGGGGTGGAGGTTTAAACACCAAATGTTTCATGGGGGGGGGAGCATGCACATGTGCCCTCCCTGGATCCGCGCCTGAAACTATAATACAATAATAAATTTCTATTTGCTATTTTCATTTAAAGAAATGTATTTTTAATGGGGAAAATAGTCAAAGGGACCATTCTGAAAAACGACTCCACAGATTATTTTGATTTTTGTGAGAAAAGATTCCATTTTCCATATAGGGGAGACAGAGGAGGAAAGTAACAGCACGAAGGAGGAATGTAACATTTTAAAATTAAGGCTAAAATTTCAAATATAAAACTGCTATTAATTTAAATTATTTTCATTACACGTAAAGAAAAATATTTTGCATTTTTAGCATGAGAACACTTCATGCTCTTTCTGTAAAGGCGTTTGCTTACCTATAAAAGTAAAAATTTATGCATTTTAAGTATTAAGTGCTACCATAGAAAAAATGTATGGTAGACTTAAGGCCCATTTACACGCTCATGCTTGACCACCGTCTTACCTGCGCAAACTAGTTTGTGCGTTCAAGCATGAGCGTTTAAATGGGAAAACTGAAGTTTGCGCAAACCTGAAAATTTGGCTCGAAGAAACTCTGGATTTCCTGTGGTCTTACCTGCGCAAACTTGACTTGCTCCGTCAAGCATGAGCGTTTAAATGGGAAAACACAAGTTTGCGCAAACTTAGCTAGCTTTGGTGCTTTCAAACTAATGCAACATCACAAAATTGATGCTTAACAATATTTTTTTGTTTCAGATTTCAATTTTTCTATTAGTAATGAATATTTATTATTTATAATTATTGTTATTATTATTATCCTTAGAAATATATGTATTTTAGGTTTTTACAGTAACTTTGTGTGCAGAAGTGAATGTATTGGTATTCATTCCATAATTTCAATTTAATGACAATTATATTTTAAGTAGTCATTATCGTTAATGAATTCTTAATTGGTTTTTGATATATAACTGTCTGGAACAGTCTCCGGAACACTCTTTCATTTTCTAAGAACTCAGTCTTGTTTGTGCATCATGGCAGACATCCGTAATTTTTCGAAACTTTTTTTAACGGAATTTATTGAATTATACAAATCATTTCCATCCCTTTGGAAAATTAAATGTCGCGATTATTCTAATCGCGATAAAAAAATATTGCATATCAGGAGTTAGTCCATAAATTAAAAACCGTAAGTACATATTTCAATGGTTTCTTGGTGTCTTAATTTGTTTGTTATATCCAAACTTTATTCTATTTTTTCAAACGTCGCAATGGGAAATTTATATTATTGATTATACTAGCGCGAGATTTAGCCCATTATTGATTGCCAATATTTTAGCTTGGCTAACAAATTGCGGGCTATATTGGCCCAATATTGATTAAAACTTGGGATAGTAACGATTTTGACAAGATTAGATAATTAGATACAATTAGATACGAAAAAAACATTTTATTTAAAATTGTTTAAATAAACAATTTCATCGTCGCTAGACATAATTGCGATGTAGTTTCTTTCAGTTTCAGAAACAAACTGAAGTTTGCGCAAACTAGTTTGTGCAGACAAGACGTTGTCGTTTAGACGCGTACAGGTGTTCCATGAAGTTTGCGCAAACAAAACCGTGCAGGCAAGTCGCTGTCGTGTAAAGGGGCCTTTACTCTTAGTCTAAAATCATTTTACATAAAACGCAAAGGTACTTTACTCAAAAAGTAAGAAACATCGTTTTACGAAAATAGCAAAGAGACTTATAGAAGTCGGGGAGTCCGCTGGAACCAGTGATTTGTCTCCGCCCATTTACCCTCTCCAACCGTTTGACGTATGTGTGATTCATGTACGAAGTAACTATTTGTAATATCTGTTAAAATATAATAAACTATAATGTTGTTTTTTGTTTGTTATTAAAAACTTAGATTTATTGAAATATTTATATATTTACTTAATTGTTTAAATAAGTAATAAAAACTTAACAAACCACTTAGAGCACGAGAATTCAACGAAGACGTCAGTGAATCGCACATTTTTGAGGTTATGTTTGCATCAGCTGTCACATTTTTAGAAATTAATTATATTAATGATACAAATTGCTTTACTGTACTTTATTACGGCACTAAACATTCTTTTAAAAAATAAATTCAGCTCACAATTAGCAATGATTGTTTACAGTGTAATAATTTGTGTTTAAAAATGTAAAAAGGTTAACTTGTAGTAAAAACGCCTGACCAAAAAGTAATCCCTTTTAAATAAGTTGACATTGCATATAACATGTTTCAAATAACATTAATAAAACGCCTTAAGTGTATTTTTGCATTTTTTTAATACTTACCAAAGAAAATCATTAAAATCTAACAAAATCGAATCAGAAATATTGATGCGCGCACAAGATTACAACAAAACACGGACACGGGCTCAACTCACACATATGTCAAACGGTTGGAGAGGGTAAATAGGCGGAGACAAATCACTGGTTCCAGCGGACTCACCGACTAAAGATACGCTCCCAGCTCGGCGTCTGCCTGCCTGCGCGTGCAACCGACATGAGAGAGAAGAAGACGGAAATATAGTTCCGTCTTCTTCTCTCTCGTGTCGGTTGCACGCGCAGGCAGGCAGACATCGAGCTGGGAGCGTACCTTAAGTCTATAAGGGCCGATTCCACAAGTATGTTTAACCGGAGTTTAAATTGGTAAACTCGGTTTAGTGAAAACTACGTATTCCACAAGTTCTTAAACTCGGGTTAAAATGGCTGAACCCTGGTTAAAGTTAACCGGCCAAAGTTGGCGGTTCAAATACTTAAACCTCGGTTAACTTGCTCCCCACCAGTAACAGATGCGTACAGCTGCAGCGCGTACATCCATTGTACGCATTGTTTGTCTAATTCCTCCTAAATAAACAATTTTTATACTTCGTTTTAATTACTTTCTTCTAACATGAAATATAAAAAAAAGATGTTTTTTATTTATTCATTTGTAAAATTTTAACAATTTATGATTAAAAAGTAGAATTTGCTGCAGTTTCTTTGTTCTAAATGCTATTATTATAAAATAAGAATAATTACTTGTAGTTAATTGTTCACGCCGCATTTCGGCAAAATGTTTTTTACTCCTTTTTCTACAATTTTCCCAATATGCCTTTAGTAATTCACATGTTCTATAATTTTCTAAATTATTACTATTATACTCCGCAGTAAGTTGTTCCCAACAAGACTCTTTCATTTTCAAAGTCACATCATCGGTTTTTTTATTTTCTAAAATATCTTTATTTTTCTCAACTAAGGTCATAAGTTTTCCTTTCTTAATTTCACAAAAATTTGCACCTCGTTTCCTTTTTCACTTTTTAGTGAGATTTTAATATCTTGAAAACAATTTGATTAACTTTTTAAAATAAACACTCCAACATGTGTCATAGTTTGGCTTTTTTGAAACATGTGTCAATCTTCCGATTTTACTTCGCCCAATCAAACAGACAGCTACAGAAGAAACGAAAGGAAATATAGAGTTATGACGAAGGAGCATACGTTTAGTTAAACGATGTTCAAAAATCACATGTGGAACGCAAGACTCGTTAACTGCCGGTTAAAGCTTCGGTTAAATTTGAACTCGGCTTAACTAACCTCGGTTTAAAGCCATAGTTGTGGAATCGGCCCTAAGTCTCTTTGCTATTTTCGTAAAACGATGTTTCTTACTTTTTGAGTAAAATACCTTTGCGTTTTATGTAAAATGATTTTAGACTAAGAGTAAGTCTACCATACATTTTTTCTATGGTAGCACTTAATACTTAAAATGCATAAATTTTTACTTTTATAGGTAAGCAAATGCCTTTACAGAAAGAGCATGAAGTGTTTTCATGCTAAAAATGCAAAATATTTCTTTCCGTGTATGAACATATAAAAAGACAGAGTGATATTAACTACATTTTGTACATAATTGGCAGACCTTTTTGCACTTTTTTGAAATTAAGTTTTTTTTATCTATTTAGTATTCGTTAAATAGCAAAGACATTAAAAAAACCATCGTTTCTTAAAAATTCAAATCAAAAGTCCAATATTTAATCTTTAAAAAATAAAATAAACATATAAAATCACATACACTGAGAAAAAAGGTTTAGTTTTACTAGAAATATTTTTTAGTTGACCATTGTTGGTTGTAACAACAATATTTTTATTGGTACAACAAAACAATTTAGTTGGCGTAACACACTAAGTTGTTTGGGACAACCATATTATTTTGTTGCTCTTATTTGGTTGAACTAAACATAATTTAGTTGTGACAACCAAACATAATTTGGTTGTGACAACCAAACAATTATTAAACAAAATTTGTGATTAGTTTGTAAGTATGCTGCCGATAATAATATAAATAAAATCTAAATAAAAACCAATACAAGACGGTCGGCCGAACCTGGGTCTGATAGTTGAGCTAACGGTGTCTGTTACTGAACTGTTTAGCTATAAGGTTTATTCCATATTGGTCATTCATATCTCTCATGGACTGGTGGTTAGCCTACTGGACTGGCAGCTGGAAAACCCGGGTTCGAATCTTCATGACTAATGAAAATTTTCTGTTTCAGTTTTTCATTAATATGAAATTTCTACATTCTCGTCTGATTTTATTTGTGTAATTAAATTTATAACATGTGAATTATGTAATTATTTGTGTTGACCGACCGAAAATTCGCACCTGGGTTAGTTAGCTCCCAAATAAAATTTTTTTTTATGACAACCAAAATTTTTGTTATCCCGAATAAAAAAATATAGTTGTGACAACCAAAAGTTTTTGTTATGACAACAAACAACACTGAACCAAGTAATTTAGATGTCTCAACCAAATAGTTGGTTGATTAAATAACAACCAAATAATTTGGTTGGCTCAACCAAATTTTCGTTGCTATGACTAAACATTTTTCTCAGTGTAGTTATAAAAAAGGAGGAGGTTTATAAAAATAAAGCATCAGATGAGGAGGAAAGTAACAACGTGTTACTTTCCACCTCACCCCTCTTTTCCTTGGATTTCAAAAAACAAGTTTAAATTACACAAAAGTATTTCGCATTTTTTAATTATGTACTAGCACGACTCAAAGATAAATAAAAAAGCTTCAAAAAAACGAAAAGCATATTTAAAATATCTATAAAATCAAAAAATATGATATTTTGAAAATTTAGGCAAAAACTTACTTTTGTCCTAATTTTTGCACAAAATGTCAGTATTAGATATATAGCTTCCGGTAGACCCCTAACATAATTTGGGGGAGGTAGAGGGGGTCAAAACTGACTTGAAATTATTGAAGGACTATGTCTGTCCGCTCATTGGTTTAGAAGTTATAAGCGTTGTTACTTTCCAGCAGGGCCGGCAGGATATATGGGTCAGGTGGGTAGCATGACCCACTCGAAATTTCAGAGCACTTAATTGAAATTGCACTCCTATGTTTAACAAAAAACATAAATTTAGTTTATAGTTTGCTTGTAATATAATTAAAATACTTTTTCTCTTATAGTTATTGGTTATTTCTCGAAATTATATATTTAAATAGGCACGCCTTCTTTCAACCAATCAAACTCAGACGTCTAGACATGCACTTTGCAGATAGACATTGAATCTCTAGTGAGAAATACCGGCATCCACCCCTTTTTTGCAGCCATCTTGGCCCTATTGCGCAGACACATAACTAAAAAATTTAATGGAAGGAGGCTGCGATAGGGGAAGTTTCATTTATGGGAGTTCCATCCTTGGTAGTTTCGACTGTACGGCTACGGGAACAAAGCATGAGACAGAAAAGGACAGAAGCAGTCTCCGTCTCTTTTTATCTCATGCCCTGCTCCCGTAGGGGTGAAATCATATGGGGACAGGGACGCAATTGTACCTTTTCCGATTGTACATTTCCTATTCTACAAAAAACCGATTATGCAAAGACCGATTATACAAATTGACGTTTCTTCACACGGAGAAAAATGGATTATACAAAAGTCATTGTCTTGGATTATTAAAAGAAATATCATACTGAATATAATTTGTATTATACCGCATTTATAATCTATAATCTACTTTTTATTGTTTTCAAATACAGTAGAACCTCGATTATCCGGCCCTCTGTTAACCGGCACCTCTGTTAACCGTCGTCATTCTGACACTGAGAAAAAAATGCTATTGAATCAATGACATCTGTCTTTGATTCATTTAATAGCGTTATTGCGGGCTGCCATTAGCATATGCTATCAAATCTGAAGCGCTGCTTTCAATGACTCTATAGTTTCGCTGTTATTGAAACAAACTGTTATTAGTTGAATTAGTAGCAATGTTTTTTGAATCATATGCATATTCTTTAACTGAACATAGTTTATTGTTTTGATACGTCATCCTTACAGAAAAATAGTATATGCTGTCAACTCATATGCACATGATTAAATAATTTCTAAAGTTAATACTTTAGAATTATCATAATAATTTAATAATTCGATAATTAAAGTTTGTTATCTCAAGTGTAGCCCATTTTTATCTTATTTAATGATACTTTCAATTTGATAGCATGGTGCTATAATTTTAATATTCTTATAACTATGAACCAATAACACCAAAGTTTTGAAAAAATTGAACAACGCCAAAGCATTGATTATAAAAAAATATTCGAAATAAATAAATAAATAATAATAAAATTTTTCATTTTATTTCGTCCTGAAAATTGTTTTAAATTTTTATAGATATTCGGAAAGGTATTTTTTGTTATTTATTATGTCTGTTTCATAACTGTTTTTTGATACATATGACATTTTTACAAATACCTATACACATATTTATCTTAAAATTAACGGTTTACTTATAAATTAAAATATTTGACGCTCGGAGGATTCGATCTCGCAACCTCTGGCTCGAAAGCCCGACGCTCTATACACTATACTACACGCTCGCTTAAAAGAAACTTTTTGTATTATGACTAGAAGTTACACGAGATGGCTAGTATAGTGGTTCAATTTACGCGCGAAATTTTAAATATATGTTAGTTCAAATATAAGCTGTAATTATTTTAAATTACTTACAAGAGTAAAATGTTTTTGTAAAAAGAAAATTTTCTTATTAAGTATTATAGTTTGTGTATGTTCTTTGTTAATATTAATTTAAAAATGTTTATTTTTATGACTTATAAACACAACTGCAGTTTGGTAAAAGTTGTTTGTTGAATACGTTTAACTTCGTTAAAAAAAATATTTATTATTTAACTGGTTGAGAATAAGTTTTATTTTGTAATGATTGAAATAATTGTTAACTGTTATATTGATGTGGTTAAAAATAGCAAAACTCATTTGAATAAATAAAACAAAAAGATATATGTTTAATTTATTATTTTAAATTATGTAAAATATATTTTACATTAAAGATGAAGAACTAATCACAATTATTTTATTTTTGTAATAGATTTTTCGATAAAGTTTATTTATTTTTATTAATCGAAATAAATAGATAGAAAGTATGTACTTTAATTATAATCAAAATATAATCATTTGATTAAGAAAAAAGAAATGTAAATAAATAATTAAACTACATTTGTAAAGAAGGATATTAGTGAAATAATTAACTGAGAAATAAAACAAGGCAACACATACTCATGAGGAAACATTCATGATATTTTTATTGAATTTTATTATTTTAAACAGAAACGGGGAGAAAATACTGATGATTTAAGAGTTACAGTTTTATAGTAAAGTGATTTTTTTTGTTAGTTTCTGGACTATACATATATAACAATATATATATTTAAAATTAACAAACGAGTCTTTTTCAGTGTCAATACAATATAAATGTTAATTATAAAATGGAACTTATGCATATAAAGTCCTGAACGATCATATGAATAAAATTTTTATTATCGATTATATTTAAAAAAAAAATTGATCTTGAATATCGTTTTTACATCAAACAGGAAATTTTAATAACTTCACTTTTTTTTAAAATCATTTATAAAAATTTTAAAATCCAAAATTTATAGTTTACTTGAACCTTCAAAACTTTAAGAACATTTATAAGTCTTCCTTTTGAAACATAAAACGCTAATGATTTTTTTTAATTTCTTTCGCAAATGCAGAAACAATTTAGTAACAATGTAAATAAACGCACTTAGTAATTAAAGCAATAGTTGATTCTTTAAGAAAAAGCTGACAATAAGATTAATTTAATCTTTGGTTGCAAGATTACACATATTTTAAAAATTAAAAGTTTCGTAAAACAATATATAGAATATAAACAAACGAGTCTTTTTCAGTGTTAATATAGTATAAATATTTATTATAAGATATAGTTATATGCATTTAAAGTTCTTAACGTTCATAATAACATTTTTCTTATAGATTATTTTAAAAATCATTTATAAAACTTTTCAAATCCAAAATTTTTAGTTCACTTGAACCTTCAAAACTTTAAGAACATTTATAAGTCTTCCTTTTGAAACATAAAACGCTAATGATTTTTTTTTAATTTCTATCGCAAATTCAGAAACAAGTTAGTAACTAATGTAAATAAACGCACTTAGTAATTACAACAGTAGTTAATTCTTTAAGAAAAAAATAACAATAAGATTAATTTAATCTTTGGTTAAAAGATTACACATATTTCCAATTAAAATTTTCGTATTTAAACTGTTCTTGCTTTTATGAACGTAGTTACGGCTCACTAATTTATATTTGTCGTTGATATGTTTATAAACTAATAATGATTACTACGACACAATTATATGACAAAATATCCAAAAAATGAAATTTGGATAATTATAACTTAGTAACGTAAAGTTTCTTATCTTTTAATCTGCTCATACTACGAGTTACGTAGTTATTTAAATTCGTATGCGAAATGTATCCCAACTGATTCGTGAATTCTACTTCAAAAGCTTGTAAATGTTTATTGAATTGAATAGTTTGTAATTTTTTGTAAAGGAAACTAGCTTCTAAATCTTTTGTTATGAAAACGTATTCAATCTTTCCAAATCGTTGAAGGTGGGAGTCGCTATCAAGAGTGAGAATCATGTCAGGTTTATAACCAACCCCATTAATTTTAACCCAACTTGTACATATTAAATCATCGGTAACATGTGAAACAATGGACTTAAATTGAAAATAATTTTTTACATCAGTTATATGCTTATATAAAGTAGTGCCTACATCAACTCGCAAATCAAAACCTTTATTTTGAATAAATCGGTAGTTCAATTCAAGTTGTTGTTTCATGGACAAAGAATAAGCTGGATTCACGCGTGAAGTTATAACTTTTGAATAATCTTTTATTGGTTTGTGTTTTGCCTCAAATCTAATTGTTTCTACAAACTTCATAGGACCCAGTTTACACATTAAATCTGGATAGTGAACTAGATAATGATGTTTGGGCTTTAAATGACCAATGAGTTTTTTATATAGTGTATGATGTTCCGAAATAATTTGTTTCAGATTTTGTATATCTTGCTCTGTAAATGTTGGTGCCGTTATTATTGAAAGAATTTGTCGTAAAAGTAGCAGCAATGTCCAAAATTCATTCTTGGGAGGAATTAGATCACCTATAATAAGTGGAAAGTTTTCCATCAAGCAGTTCATCTCTGATGCCGTATAAATCGCTACGTTGCTTTGCAACCATTCTTTCCTAAATGGAGGTGGCACATTAATATCATCTCTTTCTCCGTAATCAAAAAATCTTATCCGATTATTACATGTCTCAAGTGAAAATAAGTTTTTCTTGATGAAGTTAGAGAAACATTCACCTACTTCGTAGCGACAAATACCTTCAAGTAAATCATGTGTAATGTCGAGCGAAACATTTTCCATTACGTGAAAAGTTGGTATTCTATTAAAAACACATTCCTGTTTCACTCCATGTGACAAATCTTTAACATGTTTTGCATAAGTTTCAGAAGTTCGCATGAGTTGACTTTTTTGAGACACTTGAGTTCGACGTTCAGCTTTATTTGCTATACATATCTTACAACAATGATCACTATTAAAGCTTTTGGAAAATCCCATAGCAGTATGGAGTCCTAAATTATCTCCTGTTAAAACAAACATTGCGAATTTAATTGTCCGTGATATACCAGAAGCGTGTACAGTTATACCCACTTTTTCAAGCTCGATAAGTTGGTCAATTAAAATTGAAAACACCAGATTATTATTAGAAGTATTGTGATCTAAAGAATTGTGCAACTGTACAAGAAAAATATTTTCTAGCTGACTGCGATAAATTTCTGGTATGCATAAAATTGAACAATACACAGCACCAAGTTTGTGTACGTTTCGGCGTGTTCCTATAACATTATTAATTTCGATATCGTCAAAGTACAACAAAATAGGCAAAACCAATTCCGAACTTTTAAAATTTTTCTCTATAGATTGCCACAATTCTCCTTGTAGAACAGATATAGTTGTTTTAGAGTTTTTAACTTTTTTTAAATACGTCAAAATTGCTTTCAAAACTCCAGGAAGTTCCAAAAATTTTTTCAGAATTTCTTTTAGAGGTGTTACAGTAATAGTAGTTTCTAAATTATACAACCGCTTCTTATTGCCAATTTTCTTAATTCCTTGCTTATTTCCTCCGATAGAATATTGTTGAGGGAGAAATAAGGTATTTTGATTTTTAAAGTAGTTAGTAGATTGATGCTCAGTTTGGTGATCTACGAAAGCTTCTTGGAAGATGTTGAACATATTAAGCAAATTTGGAGATGCATTCGGAAGATGAGAACATGCTTCCTTTATTATTTCAACATGTTGCAAAATATCCTGAATATCGTGTGTTAATTCTACAGTAAAAGCTCGTGGGATAAGACGATTGGAATTAACTTTTGCGATAAATGTTGCAGCAGATTTTGAAACATCATTTGCAAATTTCTTGACAGTAAAATCCGAAACATTATCTGCGTCAGGTGCGCATTCTCTAATCGGTGAAGATAAAGAAGGAATCTTATTGTCATCATTTTCTAAACTACTCAATACTGAAATAGGTTCTGTGATTCTTTCGTCAATACTGTCTTTACAATTAGGTGCTCTTGATTCTTGAATACCATCATTCTTATGATTATTGTGTAAATGCCTCTTATAAGAATATATGTTTGAAAATACTCTGGAACATTTAAATTGTTGACAACGTAAAGTTGAATCTACAAATAAGTGCTTACACTTCCAATGAAGTGCAAAGAGCATTTCCGTTTCACACGAGTCAAAACAAATTGGACAAGTATACATATTACTGGTCTTTTACGTTATAGCTTATCGAAGTTAAAATGTCAAGAATTGATGCAATTGGTTTGTCAAAAACCGTTTCGAATTTATAAATACTTCTCTGAATTAAATACCACAAATGATTACTGGGAGGCGGATAAAATGCATGAAAAACATGGAAACTTTTAAAGCATATATCGATAGCTTTTAGTGCAGTTGATATTTCATATAGTTGATCATCAATGCAGACGAAGAAATTGTCTGGTTGGTTTATTTCCGGACCAATTACTACAATAAAAGGTTGCACTTTGAGGCCTTTTTCTTTCATTGCTCTTCGATTCTCTTCTTGAATTCGGGAAACGTCACCTGCTGTCTTTAAAAATTATACAAAATTATTTTTAAAAACTAATATTCATATATTAATTTAAAAAGTACTACAAATTTATATTATTATTGTTTTTTTGTTAATTCAGGGTGGCCACAAAACTCAATTTACAAATTTCCCTGACTTTCCCCTGACATAAAATTTTTATTGTAAGTAATAAACAAACAGCTTAAATAAAATAAAGTTTTGCTTTATTCTTAACTGCAAGGCTGATAAAATTCTTGATCTTTTTAAAAAAATCTGATTTTTTTTATTTAGATAAAAAATTTATTTCTTTTAAAATGCATATAATCAGTATATAAAATCTCCAAATGTTTCTTTGTAAAAATTTTATGGACCCTTGACTGTGAATCACGTGTATATATACGTCATGATTAAAAAAATAACACAGGAATGAAACAGTGACATAAAAATATATTAAAAAATAGAAACACTTTTTAAAAAATTAAACTATTTACGGACATTCTTTTTAATTGAAATAATAAATAAGATGATAATTAACAAAACGTTCAAAAATATTAGTAAAGAAAACAAAAATTTTAAATTAGAAAAATTAAAAATTATTTTACAAGTTGAATAAAATAAAAATGAATAAAATATTGGAAAATTTAAAATAAAATTCTAAGAATTAGAAGAACGATGTTAAGATGAGAATATTTAGTACAAGATTAAATTTACATAGGTGATATAAAATAAAAGAATAAAAGCTTTCAATAAAGTAGAAAATTGAGAAATTTAAAAAATGTAGGTAAAAGCGTCAAATAAGTGTTTTTAAAAATTCGTAATTATACAATAAAAACTAAACAGTTTAAAAGAAGGAAAAATGTTTCTAAGGAATGGAAAAATAATAACAAAAATTAAAGAATTAATTAAAATGCAAGAAAGGACTAAAAAATAGTGAAACATCAAGAAAATTAAATAAATAGAAATGTTGTAAGAAGTAGAAACAGGATTATTGAGAATATGGAAAATAATTAATATTATTTAATTATTTTGCATTTATCAAAAATTAAAGAATTAATTAAAACGCAAGAAAGGATTAAAAAATAGTGAAACATCAAGAAAATTAAATAAATAGAAATATTCTAAGAAGTAAAAAAAGGATTATTGAGAATATGAAAAATAATCAATATTATTTAATTAGTTTGCATTAATTAATAAGCATTTAATTTTGAATTATTTAAAATTTGAAACAAAATGGAATGTGAGTTAATTGACGTTTGAAATTTATTTAAATTATAATTAATTAAAGATATAAAAATTCAATTCTATTTTTCGATATCTTCATACCAAAAATTTATAAATCGTAGGTGTTTTGATCATCTGTATTAGCACGATTTTTTAATTTTATAAAAAACACAATAATTATATTGAAATTTTCAAGATTTACCCATAAATTTGCGGGTTTTATTTATGATTTGAGATGTTTTACATGCAGTATTAGACATTCGGAGAATTGTAAAGTTCTTTTTTTTATTTAAATCAATAACAGCCCTGCTTGAAAGTAGTATTAGTTTTATAATAAACGACTTTAAATTAATATAGAACCGTTCGATTCTTGTTTAGGTGAAATTTCAATGTTTTAAATTTAAGAGAGACATTTTTCCTGACATTCCCCTGACTCGTCTGACACTGTGGTCACCCTGTAATTACATTCATATGATTTATAATGTATTGTACTGAAAAAACTAACCGTGGCATGCAAAAATATACTTTCTTCACATTCAGCACTGCTAAATTTCCAGTGATCCGTTTTTGATTGTCGTAATCTTCCTTTTGGAGCTACAAGATACGCCAACAGACACATTTGCACAACTACTTTGCCCTCTATTAAACCACAAATAAATTAAAGAATTGAATAACAAGTCTATGATTTTAAAAATACAATTATTTTTACCTGTAGTACTCTCTGGTGATTCTAGCATTTCGCCTAATAGTCTAACGCGTTCTATCTTCTGCTTTTTCTTATTAAGACTACATTCTTTTTGCACCTGTTCGAAAAAATCTTTCCAATTATCAATGGCATTCAATTCATTACTGAATTTCCAATTCGTAAAATCCTCTTCGATTAGTTTATGTCCTGATGGATTCCTTAAAATTGGCCAATTTTCAAAAATCTCACAAAGGGTCGTTGATTCACTTTTAATTATTTGACTTCTTCGAAAATCGGAAGTAACTTTCCAGTGACCAAGTACAGTTTCCCAAGGAGCTTGATGATTTTTTAACCAAAGAATACTCTCCTCTAACTCAACTAAAAAAAGAAATTAATTAATTTAAAAAAAAAACAGATTTTTAAATATAATTTTAATCTTTTAAATATTTACTTCCAAATTATTTTTTTTATAAATAAATAGGTAACATAATTATCGAATTAATAATAATTCAAACAATATAAAATAGTTAGATATAATGGAAATTTTTAATAAACATCTATTTTTGGACAATTTTTTAGAGCAACTATTTATTAACGTATTTTAACCTGAAAAACAAGTCTTCAAAAAAAGTATTTAATTTTTTTATTATTTTTAAAAAAATGATAATGTAAGGCAAGAACTGTGATTGAAATCATGTGATTATTATAAATAAAACGTTAAAAATAAAAGTGCAAATGCATTATTTACCATCGCAATCGTTATTTTCTTCTATATTTTTCTGATCATCTGAGAGTGGACCTGACAGTTCTTTCAAATGTTTCAATTTACTCCAATATTTAAGTGCTATTCTACCTCTACAAGAACAGGATTTCCCAGTTACCGAGTTTTTTTTTAATACTGGTGGCACGTAGTAGTAAAGAGCGTCCTCCTTAGGAAAAAGTTTTGTGACACCTTCACTCAAAATACGGAAGTCCTCTCTATTAGCTTTACTGTGTTAATAAAAAAATAAAAATTAATACTATTTTTTTTAAAAATTAAAAAGTGATCCAATTGTAATTTCAGATGATGGTACATAGTATAATTATCTAATTTTATTAAAATCTTTATTTTTATTTATTTTTAAAATTGCTTTTTTAAAAACTGTTGTTATTTTAAGCAAATATATCAAAGGGATAAAACATTCTTAACAATTAAACATTTAGATAAGAAAACATACCCTTTTACAGTGTCAATGAGAAATGAAGACAATATGTCAACCAGCTTAATCCTTCCTATGCGATTAATGATTTTTTTAGTTTTGTAAGTTTTTAAGATTATACGACCTTCTTCTGATTGATTAAGAATATCTTCTACATTTAATGTATGCAACTGTCTCGACATTCTAGGTCCAACAAATTCATTGGAAGCGTTTTCATTAGCATCGGTATTTGGATTTTCATTTTCAGAATTTTCGGACGTTGAATCATTATCCACACTTCTGTCCTGTAAGAGTAAAATGGAAACAAATTAGCTTTATATATATATATTTGTCGCAATAATTTCTTGATAGACTTATTTTTGGAACTTTGTTCAGTTAATTTTTTCTAAACTTGTATTTTTATTGTTTTTTTAATATTCATATCTTTTGTTGTCTGAAAATTTCGGACTTCGATACAGAGTTAACTTTAGTAGAGTAAATATTTAGATTTTATTTTAACACATTGATCATTTAAGTAAATAAAATTTACTCAATTTACTTACGTTGAAATTCTTTCTCAATTTTTTTTTAAAATGTTTCTCCCAACACTGGATAAAATGGATTCTCTTTCCAATAGGTTTGATTATTTCACCAACTAAATCTTCTGATAGGCCTTTCAAAGCCTCCAAGTCAAATTCATTTTCTATAAAAATTAATTATTAAAGAATGAAATGGCATTTAAGTGAGTAAAAATATTCAACAGAAAAGAAATACAAATGCTTAAAGAAAGAAAAACGACATTGAAAATTCACTGTTTATAGTTAAACTATCCGTTTCAAATGCAGCATGAAACGAAACTATAATACAGATACTTTGTCTGAATATATTTATGTTTCTTAATGAAGAAATCACTTGTATTATAAGTCAAATATTCATTTTTGTCAACTTACCTTGAAAATCTTGTATCAAAGACTCTAAATTCCAGCTTCTCAATAATTCCGACACCTCGTCTGCCATTTTTAGGTTAAGACACCGGCCGGTTTTTGTTTCACGCGTTTTCCATTAGATACGCGAAACACAGGAACAGGAATAAAGTCCGAGTTCCGCTTTCCATGTTTTTATTTTTGCTGTCTGCTGGCACTTATGTTTTAAACTCTTTTACAATTTCACAATGTTTCACAACTGAGTTGTGAGTATGTTAACATAAACATACCAACACAAAATAGATTCTAAATAAAATTCTTATAAGTACTTCCCATCTCGAACACTTCCTGTAAATCTTTTCTGATAAGGCCGAAAGTAACATCTATACCTGTCTGCACTTATTACTACAGTTGCTTGTCGAAATATTTTTAAAATTTCTGGACATTCTCGATAAATCGTGATTCGGCTTTTCAATCTGTAGGGAATACTGCAATCTACGCGTAGTTTGCTTAAAAATCCAATGTTCTCATAATCCCATTCTGATCTGGACTTGAGGAGAATATAATGCGATATATAATTTTTTTTTATCTTTATTTATAAAAATGAGTTTATTTTTTCGTTAAATAAATTTATCTTTTTCAAAAAATTTATAAAAAAAAGTAACCAAAACATAGTTTGAAAATTGTATTAATTCGTTCTTTAAAAATTTTTAATATTAGAATCATCAACTTTATTTTTGATTCGTACCAATTTACCACATCAAGTTTATGACTTGAACACATGAACTCAAAAACTTCATAAGTTAACATTTTATTTGCAGATAACTAATACGTTAATGTCAGAATTAGTCGATTTAATGTATCCATGTCAATATATTGATGACAGTTATCGGGAATGTTCCAATAAATATATGTGATTGTTTACATAAATTGCGTGCTAATGAATCAAAAACAGTTTCTAACGATTTGATAGCATCTGCTATTGGCAGTCCGCAAATACACCGTTTATTCGAAACAAAAGCATATGCTATCAAATCTAAAGCAAGGCGTTTATAATTCTATAGTTTCTTGTATGATTCAAGTACTCAAATATATCTTTCAAAAATACCATAACAACATTTTAATAGAACTATGTTAACTAAATATGAAAATATGCTATTGATTTATGTAAAAAAACAATTGAGTAGATAGCAGCGATTTGATAGCATCATGCTATTATTTCAAAAACTTCAGACTTTTCTTTTAAAAGTCTATGCTTATAATCTAATAAATCAGTCATTGAAGCAATGACATGGAATTCAATAGCATGAAGGTATTTGATTCAATAGCATATTTTTCTCAGTGGAGATAAGATTTTTTTTTTACTTACAGTTAACATAACATTACAAAAAAAATTGGAGATCATTAAACAACTCGAAAAAGGTGCCACTACCATTTCTTTGAGTAAAATTTACAATGTTCCGTGAAGTACTATAAGCGACTTAAAGAAACGCACAAACGAAATTGTGCAGTATACTTCGCGAATGGAATCTTTGAGTGGTCCCATTAAAAAAAAGAAAACAATGAAAAAAGCAATAAATAATTTCTGGACCAATTGTGGCTGCAAAAGCATTATTTTTTAATAAAAAATTAAATAGCGATGCTAATTTTAAAGCACTAGATTGCAATGCATTTATGACAGACGAAGAAATTCTTGACAGTGTGGTTGAAACAGACGTTGACTTAGAAGACACAAATTTCGAATATGACGGTAGTGACAAGACTGAAAACATAGTTAATACAAAAGATTTGAGCAAAGAAGCAAAAGAAGCATGTTCTAATATGTAAAAGTTTATTGAATGGTACGACGCAAATGTTACAGACAATTTGATTCTATGTCGTCTACGCACATATGCAACAGATAAATCTCGAAGCAAAATTAAACAAACAAAAATGACAGAGTTTTTGTTACGTAATTAACTTTTTATGAAAAAAATGGATTATCTAAAGGTTTATATATGTACATATATGTATAGTGACGAAAATAGCTCAAAACATAAATTATAAATTTATGCACCTCTATTATCCGTCTTTTTGATTATCCGGCAGGGTGTTGGTCCGGTGCCTGTCGGATAATCGAGGTTCTACTGTAATACCAAGTATAAATAATGGATTATAAGAATTATAATTTAAATTCAACTGCTGTACAATTTCAGATTATTAACAGTCTAAATTTAACATACAACTTAACTACAACTTAACATTAAATCAAGTTGAAATTTAAAAAGTTCAGAAAACTAAACAATTAATTTTTTAAAAATTTATTAAATACTATTGTTTTATTATGTAATTTAATACTAAAATTCAAAAGTTAATTTATTAACCACTTCGGGAGTATGACGCCAGGGACATTTTCCTTGTGGGGCACCTCTCCCCGGGGTGCCCTGGGGAGGGAAATTGAAATCCACATGGGGCTACGTAAAAATTAAAATCAAAGAATTGAAAACTTATTTTTGTCAAACAGGGCCGTCGCAAGCAGTATTGAAGCTATGGAGTACTCCATACATGGAATTTAACCTTATTTGAAATTCTATACACGAAAAATTGAAAAGCTTTCGCACCCCACCCTTCTATATTTCCTTTATCCTCTTTTTTCTTAATCCTTTACCAAAAATTCCACACCTGAAAAATGTTGGCTGAGCCGCTCCTGTTGTCAACAAACATCCTGTTTCAGGATGATCCGCTGGGGGTCATTTCTATGCGGGGGAGACTTGCACCCATGTGAAAATTAAAATTAAAAAATTGAAAATTTATTTTTGTCAACGAGTATATCGTATATTTTCAATTTTTTATAACATACAAAAAACATACAAAAAACACATAAAAAAATGAGCCAAATCAAAAATGTCAACTTCGATGGTATGTCGAGTTGGCATGGAATGCCCCATATATACAATATATATACTCTCTAAATTTCTTGGAGTGAGTTTTCACTCCACTAAGAGTAGAAATTGAGCCACTCCAATCAGAGTGAAAGACCCTCTCTAAAAGAGTGAGATCTCTCTCTTAAACAGTGAACTCTAAAAAGAGTGGCTCAATTTTCGCTCTTAGTGGAGTGATATCTCACTCCACGAAATTTAGAGAGTACAGATATATATATATTATATATAGGGGAGTGGGCCCCAAGATGGATAGGGCCCCAAAATGGATAGGGCCCCAAGATGGACATTTCGTATAAAATTTTTGTTTAAGGTGAAAGCGCCTTATGCTTTTTGTCATTTTTGTTGTTTGTATAGACGAAAATTTTGATGCACATTTGAAGAAAAAAACCAGTTGGTTTTTCTTCTACACATACCACGTAATTTTGTGTCTAAAAAAAGTTTTGTGACAGTTTTTTCTCAAGTTGGTAAAGTTATTTAAATTTATGATTTAGAATGAGTAGTTAACGTTATAATATTCTTTATTTATCGTATAATAATATCCTAAAATGATTTTACTAATTCAGTGTTCGTATATATTTTTTTACTGGGGATTAAAAAATGGTGTCATGTACCCTAAGATGGACAGGCCTCAAATCTCAATGTATTTATTTGCTTATTTTCGATTTTACACTTTTTTCAATAATTTTTTGAGCCAATTAATTAAAATTTTTTATTTTCCACCATAAAATGTGATGTTATCGTTAGAAAAAATGATATATCGATATTTTTCGATATTTTATTACTTTTTACTGTTAAGCTATTAAATTGAAGTTTTTAGAAATGTTATTTCTTGATAAATTCCGTAAAATGATTAAAAATTAGTTTAAGAATTGTTACACGATGTTAATTTTTTATTTACTACAAATTTCAGAGACTTTTAAGAAGGTGTCCATCTTGGGGCCACTTTTTTTTAGACCGACAATTTTAACAATTAGAAAAAACGCTTTAAAAAATGTTTATGTTCAAAATAAAATTTTATCTCTGTGGCCATAAGTTACCTTATAAATTGTACTTTCATCGGGTATAAAACATTTTAATATATTTTATTTGGTATGGATTCTACAGCAATAAGACGAAAGGGTGTCCAACTTGGGGCCCTCTCCCCTATTGAAATTTCAAGTTGCTACCCACTCAAACTTAAGCTGTCCTGCCGGGCCTGGTTTCCAGTAGGTTTGATCGGTTTTTTATTTTGTGTTCGCTATATTGGATTCACCATTTTGAATTTTAAAAATGTCATAACATATTCGAATTCAGAGACCCCAACAACCTCAGAGTAACAAGCTTCAAGCGATTTCAATAAATTTTTATAAATTCGTTCGCCATATTGGATCCGACATTTTTATCTTTGAAAATCGGATTTTAGATTCTGAATTAGCGACCGAAAAATCCCCTTAGTAACAAGTTTCAAGCGAATTCAAGGAATATCCAAACATTTTTTTGTCATATTGGATCCGCCATTTTGAATTTTGAAAATCGGATTTCAGATTTGTAATCATCGACCCCAAAAACCTCCAAGTAACATGTTTCAAGCGAATTTAAAGAATTTCAAAAAATTCGTCTGCCATATTGGATCCGCCATTTTGGATTTTTAAAAACTAGTACGAAAATCGTAATCAACGACTCCATAAACATTTTAGGTATAGTCCTCAGTTTATTATGTATTCTAAAAAATCGCTTTTTTCAAGTTCATTTGTTTATAACAATTATTTTGTTAACAATAAACATTTATTGATTGCTTTTTTGTAGTAAGGGATCTTTTGTAATACATTTTATTCACTTTCTGTAATTGAAAAAAGTGAAATAATGTTTGAAAGATGCAAAAAAGTGCTACGGAAAAGGTCACTATGCCGCAAAGGGTTATACAGCAAAAACGATAAAAAAACATTTTTTTCAACTTTATAAATCAACAAACTTTGATGCACAAAATAGCCCCATCGGTTTGGCGACTTTG
The DNA here is from genome assembly GCA_037103525.1 of Ganaspis brasiliensis. Classification (NCBI taxonomy): domain Eukaryota; kingdom Metazoa; phylum Arthropoda; class Insecta; order Hymenoptera; family Figitidae; genus Ganaspis; species Ganaspis brasiliensis. The sequence goes on along the minus strand of JAZKLR010000288.1, from coordinate 2,544,622 downwards.
AGTTTCTATAACTAAGAAAAAAAATTTCTGATCGGCTAAATCATACGACACTTTTAGAAGCATGTCTAACTGAATAGTTAAATTATTTTTTTTTTTAATTTTGAATTTTAATCAAGCATAGAGTTGAAGAAGAACAATTTTGTGCACAAAATAATATCTACGGTAGTTTTTGATGAAATTTTTTATCACTCATCCCCTTACGATTTTTTTTTAATTTATCCACAAATGTTCCTTATTTGATAGTCTTTTTACTCCTTTAATTGTATTTTGGAGCAACAAGGTGTATATGATCTACCATTGAATTTTCATTTAGCACAACCCACTAATTCACATTTAATGTTTTTCAGCACAGGCCCGTGCGCAGGATTTGGTTTGGGGGGGGGGAGGGGGTTTCAAAATAAATTTGTAAAAACTTCGTTTTTTATTAAAAACAATTTTTAATCAGAAAGAATGAAAATTTTTAAATTAAGTTCAGACCTCTCTGGGGGGGGGGGGGTTTACCTTTTAAAAAAAGAATTGTAAAAAAAGTTTAATATTTAATACTTTAATCAATGAGTAAATGAAAATGAATAAATATATTCAATAGATTTTACGAAGACTAATAATAATGTTAAGTTTCAGGTCGAAAAAAAAACACTCTCGTTGACAAACTAACCAAAATCACATTTTTCTTTTGATGCATTAAACAAAAATAAAATATTTAAGTACGTTCAAGTTTTTCTTTTGTAACATTTCTTTTAATTGAAAATAAATATAACAAATTAGTTTTTTTATATAAAGGATTGTTTTTGAGTTAAAAAATGAGGAACGTTAGTTTTCGCAAAAACGTTCGAAAGGAGTGTTTTTATTTTTGTAACAACCATCGACATGCAGGCCCGGCTGATCATATTCAATCCGGGTGGGTAATTGACCACTTGGTCGAGGAGGAAGTTGGGGATTTAAAATAGTTTATATGAGTAAAGAAATTCTAGATAGAGATATAGAAAACATGATATGTTATTAAAAAGTGATGTCTGATCCGGGTGGGTACTTTACCCACCCGGAATTTTTCGGGTCGGAAGTAGTACCCACCGTACCTCCCTTATTCGCAGGGCCTGTCGACATGTTTGAATATATAGTTATGTTTTTCTGAATCATTAAAAAAGCAATGTTGCCAGATGTATAAACTTTCTGTAAGACAGAAACAAAACTTGAAAAATGTAATCATTTATTTAATTTTACTCTCTTATCGTGAGGTGAAATTAGTTAAAATTACAGTTTATGTAATCTATAAATTTTTAATTATTTAATTTTAATTTTCCAACCTGAACGGTATGATTTATCTATTGAATATTAACAAAATTGTATCCAAAAAAATGTCTTTTAACCTATACCAATGTAAAAATAGTGACTTTCAAATAATCTCAGAATATAATATCTCAGAAGATAGGCCGAAAATTATTTTATATTTTGTAGAAATACGTATTGAGCATTAACCTTTTTTTGCTGAAAGTATTATTACGTTCTCTATGATTTCAATTTTTGAACAACTACCTTAAAAGAAATTTTTAATACTAATACATTGATAAAGGACAAAATTTAGAACACAGAAAGTATTGCAAAATAGTACTGCGCCAACACTCAGTGTATCATTTACGGTGACATTGTTTCGTAAGTATACTGATATTTACCTCGAAACTGTGCCCATGATTGAAGTAGCATTGACACAATTATTACATTAACAAAAATTATTACGATTAAGTATTTTCTAAGGGGTGGTAGCAGCAATTATACACAATTGGTGCTGTGCTAGTTGTTAGTACTGGCGCAACTCCGATTCTTTCACTTACGGGTATTTGTTAACACCATTCTTAACATTAAAACCGAATGTTTTAGTTAATGTTTTTAAAGTAACTCTTACCACTTATTAATTATTCTGAACATATTAATTTATACTATATTATATTATATTGCAAATGTTTTATATTTATAGCAAATCAGTTAAGGAGTTAATGAATGTGATTTTTTATTGATAGATTTGACGTTCGATCATTTTTGTTTATATTCCATGCTTTGTATCGTTTAAAAGTAACTTTTCTTAATAATATGTTTACTTCATTAGTACATCCTAATTTTTTCTATAGAATCTCTTCAATGTTTTTCATGGAAGTCTGTTCAGTCATTCGAGACAATAGTTTACGAAATGTATACCTTCCATTATAAATAAGTCTCGGATAAGTAAAAGAAAAAGAACGAAAGCGATTACGTGCAAAGAAACCAACGCCTATATAAGGTTCAGATAAACTAATTCTCAGTCAGTTATTTCTAATCAAGAGTTACTTACAGATTCAAAATGATAGTAAAAACAAGGATAAGGTGTTACGTCATAATTGTTGTACTCTGTACAATCGTTGCTTTCTCTTCAGGAAAAGATGTAAGCTACAGACAAGATTTAGAAGTGGCTGCTACCAAACACCACGACCATCACGGTGAACACGGTGGTGGTCACGAACATCACAAACATCATCATGATGAGCATGGGGAGAAGGGTGACAAAGGTCACCATCATCACCATCACCATCATAAAGGAGATCATGGTCATCATGAAAAGGAGCATCATGAGGGCCATCACCATGAACACGAAGGTCATAAAAAACATCATCATGATGAGCATGGTGAGCATGGAGAACATCATGAACATGGTCATGGACACAAAGGACATAAACATGGTCACAAGAAGGGTCATAAAAAAGGAGAAAAGACAGATGGATACCATAAAAAAGAACATAAAGATGAGTATCATAAAGAACATAAGTTTTATGATGATCATCATAAAGGTGGACATCATGAAAAACATGGTAATCATCATGAACATCATGGAGAAAAAGAAGCTCATCATAAAAAAGGTGGTCATCATCATTCTGGACATCATGAACACCATCATGGCAAGAAAGGTCATCATGATAAAGGACATCATGACCATCATCATCATGGTCATCATGGTAAACATGGACATGAAAAACATCATCATCATCACGAGGATCACGGAAAGAAAAGTCATCATCATCATGGAAAGAAACATGGTTATCACCATGGCCATCATTAACCTTTATTGTTTATGTAAAAAGTAAAGTGTCACTATTGTTAAAGTTTGTTAACCGTTGTATGAAGTATGTTAAATAAAATTAAACAGTTTATCTTCTTCGTTTAAAGTTAAGCACACAACTATTTTAGCACGTTTGAGACGTAGTTTTTTTTACTAATAAATAAAAATATTTAAATCTGAAAGTTAAATAGAAGGAAATTTCCTCTTCTCCCTGTAAAAAAGATTTATTAGAAAAATGTTTTTTTTACTGGAACTACAACAAATTTCATTTAAAAAAGTGTTTATTTTTTATTGGGAGTGTCTATTCGTAAAGAAAATCTCGAACAATCAGAGAATTGCTATTACAAAGTATCAATAGTTTATTCTATGTGGGATGATAGCTATTCGTACAGAAAATTGTAGCAGTTTTGTTTGTAAAAAAATCACTGTAGAAAGCCAAAAAATCCCTGTTCCTTTAAAAAATGTTAGCTTTTCTTTTTACAGACGAATTTGAAGACTTTACGCGGTTAACGTATGAATTTTTTGTATGAATAGCCTCTTAACTTACTGCTAAACATTTTCATTAGACATTTCTGTCACCTGTGGCATCAGTTTTTCTGTTCATATGTAACAAAAAATTTTATAACCATGTCAGAAATTTACCATAACCTCATTACTTCTACGCATGCGATGCGCGTAGGGATGCATGTCAAGACAATATTTTTTTGATTCTCACATTTTGTGGATTGATATTAAATTATCTTGTAAAAATAATATTGAACCTTCTTTGCTTAAATCTTGTTAATATATCTTATCTTGTGTTTTTTTTCAAGAAAATCAATTATATTGGTTTTTAAACTGCCATTCAGAATTTAGACGCTTTAGCTTTAAATATTTTGAAAATACAAAATGATTTAATTTAACGTGCATTATTATTTAATTTCATAAAATGGAAGAACCGAACAGAGAAAACACTTTTAATTAGTCGTTAGAAAAGTAAAAAAATATTTCGAAAGAAAAAAATTCTAAACTTTTTCTTATTCAATAGGTTTATCATCTTATTATTATTATAGATTTACTGAAAGAAGAAGCAAATAAAGTAAAAGACTATATAACAATAACATTTATGGTAGCAGAAAAAAAAAAAGGTTATATATAACCTTTTTTAGGAGGTTAAAGCTTATAAAATGAAAAAAGTTAAAAATTACTCTTTGTATTTTTTATAAACTTTAATTTGAAATGCTATAGTGGTTTTCAAACAGTCTTACAATAATTATATATATACTTTTAAAAAGACGTGTAATATTTTTGTTATGAACTCAAATATTAAAAACTATAATTTTTTAGAACTGATTACGTAATAGTAGAATTTTCAAATTTTTTAAAATTATAGTTCTTTTTTGAAAATGCATGAATTGAATTATTTCAAAATATTCTGAAATTTGTAAAAAAATTATAATATTTTGTTAAATTTTCTAATTTTTTTAATTTATTTATAATTCTTTTGTTCTTAATCGCAATAATTTTGTTTAAAAAAACAACAAATTGTTGTACATTTTTTTTGACGTAATAAAAGTAATAGAAAAAATTTTTTTTAAATTTTTTAACGCTTTTTAAATTTATTGATATTGGCAATCGAGAACATATGATGTAGAACAATGAAGCTTAGTGAGAATAGACTTTGTTTTTATCTAAATCACTCCTGGGTCTCAATTTTGGTGCAAATAGAACAATTTTCTTTAAAAATCTTCGTAATCAAATTTTCAATCTATTCCTGAACCCGATTTTAAATAGTTTGTTTATTTATATTAATTTTTAAATAAAAAACTGTGGAAACATAAGAATTTTGCAATTTAAGGGGATGTGGTGGAAAATGACGTCACTGGTATAGGCGAAATTTGAGAGTAATATTTTTCTTAAGATATTGAATATTTTGTTACGAAACTTGGTAGAATTAACTAAAATATCATTAGAAAGATCTCTCTGACATGAGTTTGTTTAAATCTTGGCTTAAAATTAATTTATAAAAAATTTCCTATTTTTCGAAAATGTTATAAAATTAATTTTGAGCCAAAATTCAAACAAACTCGGGTCAGTGAGACCTTCCTAATACAATTTTAAGTAATTCTACCTAGTTTTGTAACAAAATATTCAGTATTTTATGGGAGAGTTTACTGACAAGTTTTGTCTACAGCAGTGACGTCATACTTCATCAGATGCCCTTAAAAAGTTAAAAAGTGCATCGAAATGATATATTATAAAATTTTAGAATAGTTTTAATATATAAAAGTTTGCATAATTACAGTTTTATTCATTAATTAACTTTTAGGAAAAACAACATAAGAAAAAAAAATTCATTTTACATTACATTCTTTAGAGATTTTTGTCAGAATTTTAATAAACAGTTAAAATTTGAATTCTCTTTTTTAATTTTAGACATTTATAATTTGTATGAATAATTTATTATAGTTAAATGTAAATTATCTTAAAAATAAATATACAAACTTCTAGTTTTTTCTAAATTTTGCAAAATTTTATACCTATAATACACGGTGGTCTTGAAGCCGGAAAGTTCCGACCTAAAATGACGAGAAAATCGGCTAATGAGGATGTGTTCTGTTTGATGTGAATATCACAAATCCGTTGGATTTGAAATCCTAGCTGATCTTTTAAGCAAGATATTGCAAAATGAATTAAAAATATACGATTTTTCAATTACATTTTTCAGAAAAATTCAATTTTTGTTATATATATATACTAGGGGGGCTTCGCCCCCCTGCGCGCTTCGCGCGCCAACCCCCCCATTAAAATTTATATTTATTTTCTGGAAATTAAAAAGATGTTAAATAAAATAAAATGAAATATAAAATGAATATATTACTATATTTATTAAATATTAAATATTAAATTTAAAGTATTAAATTTATTAAATATTACTATATTTAAAATATAGTAATATTTTAAATATTTTTAAATTTGGTTGAAAAATACTTGAAACTCCTATTACATAAAATTGATAATTAGTTCATACTTCATTAATTTTATATTAATATTGGTTTTTAGCCAATTTCATTGAAATCGTTAAAATCTATTACTATTTTATAAAATGAATATTTCATTAATTAAATTTCTTATTATGTTTCAATGAATTTGTTACCAAGATACACTACGGGGAAGTAACCAATTTCGTATCTCAAAATCTAAATAAAAAAAGATTAGTTGAGGGTCCTGAGTCCATAAAGTGTTACGCGCGACTTTCGTTGGCCCCGCGTTCAGCGAAAACTCACTGAACACGGGGCCAACGAAAGTCGCGCGTAACACCTTATGGACCCTCAGTTATATTTTGTAAAGATTATATAAAATGCATTATTTAGAAAAATAAATATATCTTCTATAAAAGCATTATTTAGAAAAATAAATATATCTTCTATAAAATATTTAAAATTTAAAATTTATTTTAAATTTGGTTTATATTTGTAATTTTACACGAATTATTAGGATCCACGTAATGTTAAAAAACATTTTCAAAGAAATTAAATTTGTTCAGTTTTTTAGAAATTAAAAAAATTAAAACTATTTTTCAATGACATTAAATTGTTGTTTTAAATTAATTTGTTTAATTAATTTGTTAAAAATTTTAAATAAATAAAAAATGTTTAATATAAATGGTTATTTTCGATATTTGTCTCTAACAAAAATTTAATCAAAAATTTCGGTCCAAACAATGTTATTTATATGTTTTGGATCTTCATCATTATCATCATTACATTCAATAAATAAATTGTCTGGATCTGTGCATCTTGACAATGCCACATATAATTGACCATGAGAAAATAAAGGTTTATTAAAAAAAATACCCAATTTATGAAAACTTTGACCTTGAGATTTATTAATTGTTATTGCAAATGCCAAAACTATTGGGAATTGTTTTCTAAATAAAATAAACGGTAAATTTGAAAATTCTCCAGTGTCCAAAGTTATTCTCGGAATAAATGCAGTGGTACCTTGTTTACTTCCAGTTATTATTAAAACTTTTATATTAAATTTATATAACTCTAAAATTTTTAATCTGGTACCGTTGCATAACCCATCATTAATGCTTATATTTCTTATAAGCATTACTATGGCGCCAATTTTTAAAGTTAGTTTATGGATAGGTAGGCCAGGAATTTTTAAAGAATTTAAATACTCATTTGGATAATTTAATTGTAAACCTTCATCAGTTAGATCCATTCCCTTATTTTTTATATAATCTATACTGTAATAAATTTTCTCTTTATCTTTTATTTTTTTTAATATTTTGTTGTTTAATATGTTTATATCATCGTTATGACATGCCAGGATTGCAAATTTTGAAATATCATCTTCTTTTTTAATATCTGAGCCAAAAATTTTAGAACAAACATCATTTGTTTTCCATTCTTCAGGAATTGAAAATGACTTAATTTTACCTTCACCTATATTTAAAAGAAATTTTGAAAAATCAGCATTCGATGTTCTCATATTTTTAGTCAATTTAAAAATTTTAAATTTATTCCAAAGACTGAAAAATTTTATAGATTCTTGAATAATTAATTTTTTACATCCATTTTTTATCACTGGTAAAATTTGTCGAAAATTGTCAGAAAATTGAGTATTTTACCAAATTCGAAAGCCTATCCCAAACAGTCAAACGGACATTCTCCCGAAAGAATTCGAAAGCCTATCCCAAATGGACATTTACCCGAATTCTTGAAACAGTTTGGCAATTAGGGATTTCGAATTCGAAAAAAGGGGCATGTCCATTTTACCGAACTCGGGTAAATGTCCATTTGGGGTAGGCCATTCATGAGTTTTGATTTAAGATTTCGAATTTGGTAAAATGGACATTTTCCCGAAAGAATTGATTATTTTACCAAATTCGAAAGCCTATCCCAAACAGTCAAACGGACATTTTCCCGAAAGAATTCAAAAGCCTATCCCAAATGGACATTTACCCGAATTCTTGAAACAGTTTTGCAATGTGGGATTTCGAATTCGAAAAAAAAGACATGTCCATTTTACCGAATTCGGGTAAATGTCCACTTGGGATAGGCCATTCATGAGTTTTGATTTAAGATTTCGAATTTGGTAAAATGGACATTTTCCCGAAAGAATTGGGTATTTTACCAAATTCGAAAGCCTATCCCATATGGACATTTGCCCGAATTTCTGAATCTGCGGCGGCGGCGGCGGCGGCGGCGGCGAAATCTTTTTATAATATAGAGAGATATGTAATTTTTTATGTAAATGAATATACATATATACCTATATATAGGGTGTCCCAAAGTTTGGAAACGAGCATGAATCTCAAAAACTCTAAATTGCATAATTCTAGATACCAGTGTATTCAAAATTTTGAACTCTTACCTTATTTTTATGTTGTGTATCCTTAATTGTAGTAAGTTTTTTTGAAATGCCCAACCTATAGTGTATGAATACTTATACTTTTCTTTATTATCATTATTTATTATTTTTATTGTTATTATTATTATTTATTATGGTTTCCGCCCATTCGCCCGAATCCACTCGCCCGAATCCAAACGCCTGAACATACTTTCGCCCAAATGACCCTATGCCCGAATCCAAACGCCCGAATGGTTTTGCCCGAAGCCATTCACCCGAATAGTCAATTCGCCCGAAAAATATTTTAATTCAAATTTAAAATGTTAAAATGAATCGAGATATGTGTATGTACTTCAGGTAACAGAAAAAAACAAATGTCAAACAAATCCCGAGTGTCCTCCAGCGCAGGTAAATAGAAAATTAGAAAATAAATTGTAAAATTGTAAAATTGTTTAAAAATGTTTAAAATAAATTGTAAAAGAAAGTAGGTAATAAATCGCTGCGAATTTTAAGAATTATTTTTATCAAACAGATCTTACGCGTTAATCTCGGTGACTTGGGTCCGGAAGTCTTGGCAAAACTTCCTGAACGGGAGAGCATAAAAAAGTCTTTAAGGAGGGAAAGGAGACGGTACCTACCAACCAATCCGAAGAGTTTAGAAGAAATCGAAGAACTGCCCGACCGCTTCAAAAAACCTTGTCCAATGAACGCTTTCTCTGTTATGACTCTCGTGATGATGACACTTTTGGTGACGGACGTGTACTCGTTTTCGCCACACGAAATAACTTGGAGCGATTAGCTTGTAGCGACACTTGGTACGTGGATGGGACTTTTAAAGTTTCGCCATCAATTTTCTTGCAGTTATTCACGATCATAGGAAAGTATTCAAGGACTACCGATCAGGAAAGTTAACCGACAATCATTGTGTTTCCCTTCGTCTATGCTCTCCTGTCATCTAAAGAAACCCTACAGTATCAGGCAGTTTTTAAATCAATTTCTCATAATATAAATTTACAGTAGTATCTCCAACATAGAAGTTTTTAATAAATGTATTTATTTTTCTCTATCTCAACATATTTTTTTCGGGAACAATACTCTTCGGGTATTTGTCTTCGGGCAGATGGATTTGGGTACTATTTTTTCGGGCAAAAGATTTTCGGGCGAATGTCCTTTCGGGCGCGTGGATTCGGGTTTCTGTCCGGTAATATTATTATTCGTTTAATTATTAACAACTTAAAGATTCAAACTTAGAAAGGAACAATAATTAATCACTACAGTTAATGAATGGATTAAGACCCCATTTTTTTCGCGCGAAAGTCCTTCACCATACAGTTACGCCACTGATGTTTGGTAAAAGTTTAGCAATGGTTTGTCAAATCTAAGAAATCGATTTTTAACTTCCCAATGTTTGGTAAGTGTTAAGCAATGGTCGGAAATAAGTAATTGTTGGTTATTAAAACTTTAAAATCGAGTACAAAATTGATCATGGTTGGTAAGATTTTAGAAATAATACAAAACAATATTAGCATGTGTTCAATTTTGAAAGACTAAAAAATCTATTTCAACCTTGTCAAATGATTTTCAGCAGTTAAGCAACGGTTTAAAAATTCCCGAAAAATAAAATCGGGCAAGTTCGAGTTTCACTCACACTAAAACCGAGGGTTCCGTACACAAAACAAAATAATTTTTAATATATTTGATACTATTAAATATATAATATATAATTACATTATACGTACTATATATAATATATAATATATATAAAATATAATATACAATGAATTTTTTATAAAAAATGGACCACCCCCTCCCCTATCTTCCAAAATATTTTACTTAGTTCAAATTTTAAACAAGAATGTATTGTCAGGTGTAAATTACATAAAAATTATAGAGAACGTGATGGTCATTGCGCTATTAACGAAAAATCTAGAGATTTTAGCAAATATCTATAAAAAATACTCAAAAATCATTTTATTTCATTTCCTTACTTCTCTCTTTAATTTTTCTGTAATCTATACGTGAAAATACATTTGTGTACCAAATTTGAACTCTCTAAGTCCAATAGTTTGGAAGTTTAGGGGGGGGGGGGGATACGACCATTTTTTAGCATTTTTTAAAAAAAATCGTTTTTTTTTTTGCTGAAAAACGCTATGATAACAGCCTGCAACAAAGTCGTTTTTTATAGTTTTTCTGTAATCTACACGTCAAACTACATATGTGTACCAAATTTCAGCACTCTAAGTACAATAATTTGGCAGATAAAGGGCAGGAATGGTACACTGAGAGAAATAGATGGTAAGAACTTTACTATCTTTGATGGTAGAGAGGTTATGTTACACTCTACCATCAGAGATACTACCCTGTAATAAGAGGGTTATTGAGCAAGCGTTTTGGCTAGTTGAGCAAGCCCTCTGCTCAATTGTCCTAACGAAATATGGACAATTGGGCTGGTTGCTCATTCACCCAATGCATTGAGTCCAATAATCCACAAGGTATTTCGAGCTTAAAACTGGAGAAAAAGCGACTTAATATTGATAAAACACTAAGAAACGTTAAATTAAGCATAAATACACAAAATTAGATAATAAAAATACGTATATTAAGAATAAATAACATTTTCGAAAAGACGTGATTTATTGACACTCAGAGAGCAGAACACCTGACTAGCAGAATAGACGTAGCCAATCAAAATCTTTCTACCGCGAGAGACTAAATTGTGATTGGCTACGTCTATTTTGCTAGTCAGGTGTTCTGCTCCCTGTGTATCAATAAATCACGTTTTTTCGAAAATGTTATTTATTCTTAATATACGTATTTTTATTATCTAATTTTGTGTATTTATGCTTAATTTAACGTTTCTTAGTGTGTTATCAATATTAAGTCGCTTTTTCTCCAGTTTTAAGCTCGAAATACCTTGTGGATTATTGGACTCAATGCATTGGGTGAATGAGCAATCAGCCCAATTGTCCATTTTTCGTTAGGACAATTGAGCAGAGGGCTTGCTCAACTAGCCAAAACGCTTGCTCAATAACCCTCTTATTACAGGGTACACCGTACCATCTAGATGCTACATCGTACCATCCAGATGCTATCAGATGCTAACCCGTACCATACAGATGCTATCTCGTACCATCTAGATTCTTGTCCGTATATTTAAGATCAGATATGGTATCTGGTACCATCTAGATGGTATCCCGTAGTATCTATTTCTCTCAGTGTACAAAGTAAACGCATTTTTTTCTAAAAAATGACCGTATTTCCCTCTTATCTGACAAAATATTTGACTTAGAGAGTTCAAATTTGGTATACAAATGTCAATACATTATGTGTAGATTACAAAAAAAAATAGAGATCGTGATGGTAATAGCGCTGCAAAAGAAAAGGCAAGAGTTTTCAGCCAAAAATGATCAAAATTTCTCAAAAATCTTGTTATTTTCTTCACAACGCTATGATCAACCCCTAAAATCATGTTCTCTATAATTTTCATTTCATCTACATGTGAAAATACATATGTGGGCCAAATTTGAACTTTCTAAGACAAATAGTTTAGAGGCTAGGGGGGGGGGATAAGATTTTCGACAGTCTTTCCAATAGGGTTCCGTGCGTACACTTGTGGTGTACGGAACCCTAAAAATTAACAAAATTTTATGAAACTATGTATACTTACGTATTTTGATGCGCTGATTACGAAAATGATAGTGAAAATTGGCGACTAGATCATTTTCATGGTAAAAATCATAAAAAACCATAGTTTACGAGAAAAATGCAAAATACCAGAAATCACCGTAAAATCGTCCTATAGGGGAGACCGCCAAATAGTAAACGGGCATTTCCACATAAAAGCGGACATTTCGTCCTTGCATCGCGAAAAATAATTGGTCTATAACTTTCTTGAACATTAACATAGAATGAAAATTCTACTTTCTTGTAAGAAATACACGGATTTAGGAACTATGCCAAATGAGTATTTTTAATTCTATAACAAATATTATAAAAGATATAATCAATTATTTATTGTGGGATACCAACAAAATGTCCATGCGTCACAGACTTTTACGCTCTTTCAAGTTCCATGATATATGGTAAAAGTTTCTCAATTTATTCGCAACCTCTTATTCTCCTTCTACACTTTATATTAAAATATTAAATAGCCTTAGAACATTTTAATTCTCATAATTTGTAAACTATTCATGTATTATATTTAGATATATTAAAATTCGTGTCCAAAAAAGACCTTGCGTCACATTAAATTCTTTTACGTAAAAAATGCATAAAGTAAAGAAGAAAAATAATTTTAATACAGATTTCAGATAGGTCTGTTTATTGGATTTAAGATTTTGAAAGTCATTTTGTATTATAAATTCAGAGAAAGCTAGGAGGTGGAGTAAAATAGTAAAAAATATCGCGAAAACGTCCTTGCGTCACACGTGGAAATGACCAAATAGTACAAATTTTCAACTGGTGTAATTATTTCTGGCTGACGTATTAAATACAATGTTAAACACTAAAATGAAGCTAATCTATTCAATTAATTATTACAATCAGCAAAACGGGCCTCAAATTTATAACTTATTCATAATAATAGCATATTAAGTAACAAGGATATAAAGGTAGCCATTTGTTTACGTTGATGTTTGCAGTACGAGTGGGAGTCGAGGGCGAAGCCCGAGACGTACACGAGTACGCAAACATCAATGTCAACAAATTGGGCTGTCTTTATTTCCGTGTTGCTTACGATACTTTTTATTCCAAAGGCACAAACAAGGCGCTTTTAAATACCTGATGACAGGAATTGGATGTCGTTTATTTGTTTGATCATATGAAAATGGACGTCTATTTTTGTCCTAGAAAAAAATAAAGCATGGGCCAGATCTTCATTTTTTTCCTAGGACAAAAATAGACGCGATTTTCATATGTTCGAATAAATGAACGACTACCAATGCCTGTCTTCAGGTATTTCTAATGGATTATCTACTGTAACTATTACATGGTAATAATAAGCTAGATTAAATTTTAAAAATTATTATTTAGAAAATACAAATTTTCTACAGTTGTTCATTAATTATTATCTATTGTTGAGTGGTCTCCTACACTACATTGGTGTTGCAATGCTGTCTTTTTCCTTTAGTTTCGATATGTCTAAAAAGACCTCCGATTTTGTGTAAACTTGGTACATTTACGTATTTTGATATGCTGATTACGAAAATGTTGTAGTAAAAATTATCGATTAGCTTTTTTTCATGGTAAAACCCATAAAAAACCATTCAGATTATGGCATCCACACCGAAAAAAATATCTTCTTCTTTTGAGCGGAATCCACTCATTTTGATGCTTTTTTTCCTCTACAATATGGTATCAAAATGATTCCCCTCGTTTTGAGAGGATGTTATACTCATAAAAATGAGAGGAACTTTCCTCTCATAGGGTAAACTTTTTCACTTTCATACTTAAATTACTTTTAATCATTTAATGAAAGTTAAAATCACTAACTACCATCATTGATTCACATAAAGAAAGGAATATTCATCAATATTCGAACATTTTGTATGTTGTTTTATTAAATACGCGAGTAAAATAAACATGTCACACTGCTAGGTTATATTGGTCTTTTACTTCAATTTCACATTCGTACACAAACGAATAATGAAGTCAACATACTATTATGTGCACAGAACCCCAAAATATTATTATCCAGCCTTAAATCTTTTAAAACACACTGTAAATTGTCTTCCACAATCGAAAACTAAAAGTGAAAATAAACGTTAAAGCTGACGACGTGACACGACGCGATACAATTGTTACTGATTGCGCATGTGCAAATACGATATAGAGGATATTCCTCTACTTTTGATAGGACGTTTCCTATCGAAAGTAGTGGATTACTCTTAGCATAAGATTAAACTTTGGAGTCGTCTTCTAATATGTTTCCTCTTCAAAACAGAGGAAAATACTATTAGTTGTAGTATAATTAGCTCCTTTTGAGAAAAAAACTCAAGAGGAATTTATGATAGTAATGTTCCACTCAAAAGAAGAAGATATTTTTTTCGGTGTATCTCTGAAAATATGAAGGATCACAAAAAATGCTTTAAATAAAAGTTGTAGATCGCATTAAAATACATATTTCACATTTTATACATTTTTTGCCAGAAGTCGATAGTTTTCAAAAAAAGCAAAATACTATCAACCATCATGAAAACAGTCGATGGGGTCGATTGTAATATTACTACTAAACGCTGTTTGAAAATGAAAATTAGAGATTAGCTCATTTTTACAGTAAAAACCATAAAAACTCATAAAATAAAGGTTTTTTGTTTGGGGTGCCATAAAAATGATACTTTTTTTTTTAAATGGGGAATCTTCATTTCGTTCTCGGTACCTAAGGAAGCTTCCCCCACTTTGCTACATTACCCCTTAAAAGTTGCTTTTTTACGCGGTACCGGCGGCAGGGGCGGCGCCAGTTGTGTGGACTGTGTGGAGTAGTCCACACACCAAATTTTTTCGTGTGTGGATTTCCACACACCAAAATTTTTCAATTATTTTAAATAATTCTATCTTCAACGGTACAATTTTTAGTAGGGGAGAGGGCCCCAAGTTGGCCACCCTATCGATTTATTGCTGTAGAATCCAAACCGAATAAAATCTATTAAAATGTTTTATACCGGATGAAAGTACAATTTATAAGGTAACTTATGGCCACAGAGATAAAATTTTATTTTGAACATAAACATTTTTTAAAGAATTTTTTCTAATTGCTAAAATTTTCGGTCTAAAAAAAAGTGGCCCCAAGATGGACACCTTCTTAAAAGTCTCTGAAAATGGTAGTAAATATAACAAATTAACATCGTGTAACAATTCTTGAACTAAGTTTCAATCATTTTACGGAATTTATCAAGAAATAAAATTTCTAAAAACTTCAATTTAATAGCTTAACAGTAAAAAGCAATAAAATGTCAAAAAATATCAATATAATAAATTCTCTAACGATAAAATGAAATTTTATGGTGGAAATAAAAAATTTTAATTAATTGGCTCAAAAAATTATTGAAAAAAGTGTAAAATCGAAAATATGCAAAAAAATACATTGAGATTTTAGGCCTGTCCATCTTAGGGTACATGACACCATTTTTTGATCCCCAGTAAAAATATAGATATGAATACTGAATTAGTAAAATCATTTTAGAATATTATTATACGGTAAATAAAGAATATTATAACGTTCAGTTTTCATTCTAAATCATAAATTTAAATAACTTTACCAACTTGAGAAAAAACTGTTACAAAACTTTTTTAGACACAAAATTACGTGGTATGTGTAGAAGAAAAACCAACTGGTTTTTTTTCTTCAAATGTGCATCAAAATGTTCGTCTATACAAACAACAAAAATGACAGAAAGCATAAGGCGCTGTCACCTTAAACAAAAATTTTATACGAAATGTCCATCTTGGGGCCCTGTCCATCTTGGGGCCCACTCCCCTATGTATAATTCCAATAAAAACTGCGATTTTTTAAATTATTTAAAATGTCTTAAGTTTAAAATTTGCGTTTCACATATATAAAATTTTTAATTATTATATTTCAGACCTCCCCCCTCCCCCCTTTAAACATAACTTAAACTCCACACACGACTCCGACCTGTTCCGCCGCCCCTGACCGGCGGGTTCTTGTGCCACATGTAGTGGTTTTTATCATAAAATTCACGGACAGCAGTGATTTTTACAAAAATAAATCCAGTGTTTTAACGGGTTTTAGCAATTTTTTGTATGCATTGATTGCTTTTACTGTGATTTCTGTTTTTTTGCATAACAAAAACATTATAGTTGTTATGGTTCTTTGTATGGTTTTTACCATGAAAATGATCTAATATTCTGAAATTATCAGCTAATATTATGGGAATATTAAACGAATTTCTGGTGCTGTGTGGGATATTACTATATTCTACACTATTTGACACACTGAGAAAAGATGTGCAGCATATTTTACATTAAAATAATTTAGAGGTGAGATATCTTGACATTTTTGTGAGACATACATGTTTTTAAATAGTATCTAATGTTATAAATTGAGGATTTCAGTCTACACAAATTAGAATTTTTTTTGTCATTTGAAAGACTTAAGAATGAATGTAATTTAAATTTTCCTTTTTAACTAGAAGTTTTTATAGCGTTTTCTTAGTCCGTACCCTATTCTTATGCAAATTTTATATTGTGAAATATAATATTGTGATTTTAAAGAAATACTTATATTGTGAACCTTTTTAACGAGCTTCGGGAGTATTCGTAGGGTCGGACTAACACATTTTGCCGCCCTAAGCAGTTGTTAAAAATTGTCGCCCTTCCAGACATATCTTTCTTTCTTTTTTTGTTTTTTTTTACTGTGGCTTATCAAAATCTGCCGCTCCTGAAAATGTGCCGCCCTAGGCAGCTGCCTACATTGCCTATCTAGTTAGTCCGCCACTGAGTATTCGTCTTCTTTCGGCATCCATCGACTTCCGAAAGAAACCGAAGTTATCTGAGCGAGAAATATGACGTCACAGTTATATAGACGGGTCAAATTTTGTTGACATTAGCGATAATAACATTTGTCGTTTAGCAGTCGTTTAGGTGCCGTCCATTAATTACGAATCTCTCTAAATTTGAAACAGCGAAAATTCGCTGTTTAACCAGCCCAAAGTATACAGCTGTTTCAAAACAGCGTATATACGCTGATCAAAAAGCGATTTTTTTCACTGATTAACAGCGAAATTCACTAATTCACCAGCGTATATCCGCTGTTTTAAAACAGCTGTATACTTTGCGCTGTTTCAAATTTAGAGAGATAAGGTATTTTTCTTAGATTTTGACCCACTCACCCACGTCTGTAAGCCTTCGTAAGGTTTTGATCCACCCACCCCGCTATCTTACGTAATTTTTTGTTTATGTATTTTTTACATGAATTTATTCTTAACATTGCAAAAAATTGTTTAATTAAATCAGGCATCACAGACAATCATATTTTCATCTTTTTTAGGGTTCCGTACACCACAAGTGTACGCACGGAACCCTATTGGCAAGACTTTGTCGAAAATCGTATCCCCCCCCCCCCCTAGCCACCAAACTATTTGACTTAAAAAGTTCAAATTTGGCCCACATATGTATTTTCACGTGTAGATGAAAGGAAAATTATAGAGAACATTATTCTAGGGGTTGATCATAGCGTTGTCAAGAAAATAACAAGATTTTTGAGAAATTTTGATATTTTTTGGTTGATAACTTTTGCCATTTCTTGGACAGCGCTATCACCACAACAATCTCTATAATTTTTCTGTAATCTACATATGATACTACATTTTTGTACCAAATTTGAACTCTCTAAGTCAAATAGTTTGGCAGGTAAGGGGGGGATAAAGTCATTTTTTAGCAAAAATGCGTTTAATTTGTACCATTCGTGCCCTCTATCTGCCAAACTATTGTACTTAGAGTGGTGAAATTTGGTACACATATGTAGTTTGACGTGTAGATTACAGAAAAACTATAAAAAAACCTTGTTGCAGGCTGTTATCATAGCGTTTTTGATCTAAAAAAAAATATTTTTTTTAAAATGTGCTAAAAAATGATCGTATCCCCCCCTCTGATCTTCCAAACTATTAGACTTAGAGAGTTCAAATTTGGTACACAAATGTATTTTCACGTATAGATTACAGGAAAATTATAGAGAACATGATTGTATGTGTTGAACATAGCGTTGTCAAGGAAATAACAATATTTTTGAGCATTTTTTTAACATATGGGCCATAGTTTAGTGTTATAACTTTGACAGCGCTATAATCATCAATTTCTCTATAATTTTCGTGTAATCTACACGTAAATCTTCATATGTGTACCAAATTTCAGAATCCTAAGTCAAATAGTTTGGAAGATAAGGGGGGGGGGGGGGGCGGATACTGTCATTTTTTTAGCAAAAATGCACTAAAAGTGTACAATGCCACCTCCATATCTACCAAACTATTGTACTTAGAGTGTTTAAATTTGGTATACATATGTAGTTTGCCATATAGATTACAGAAAAACTGTAGAGAACTTTGTTGCAGATCGTTATCATAGTGTTTTTAAGCAAAAACCAACGATTTAAAAAAAATCTTTAAAAATTAACGTATCCCCCCTCCCAAAACTTCCAAACAATTTGACTTAGAGAGTTCAAATTTGGTACACAAATGTATTTTCACGTGTAGATTATAGAAAAATGGTAGAGAACATGATTGTAGAAGTTGATCATAGCGTTGTTAAGGAAATAAAATGATTTTTGATTATTTTTTATGGATATTTGCTAAAATCTCTGGATTTTTCGTTGACAGCGCAATCACCATCACGTTCTCTATAATTTTTATGTAATTTACACCTGAAAGTACATTCCTGTACAAAATTTGAAGTCTCTAAGTAAAATATTTTGGAAGATAGGGGGGGGGGGGGGTGGTGGTCCATTTTGTATAAAAAATTCATTATATATTATATTTTATATATTATATTATATATAATATGTATAATATATTTATATATTTAATAGTATCAAATATATTAAAAATTATTTTGTTTTGTGTACGGAACCCTCGATTTTAGTGCGAGTGTAACTCGAACTTGCCCGATTTTTCAATTTTGTCACCTTTTTACCTCTTTGGGGTCAAAAGTATATAATTTTTTTATAAATATTTCGAAGTATGTTCATAAAATTCCGATTCAATGTTTGAATTGTTTTTTCAATTCTGAATTATTATCTTCATATTTTATTTCCTTTTTTTAATTTTCAATTAATTTTTTAATCATTAAAAAAATTCTTGCCATTTTTCAATTATTTTTCTTTTATTATTAATAAGTTTCTTTAATTTTAAATTCAATTGTTCAATTTTTTTCTTCAATTTACAATTTCTTTCAAATTTCAATTCTATTTATCAGTTTTTAATTATTTTCTAATGTATTCAATAGTTCTCGGCTTTTTTAAATTTTCAATAATATTCTTCAAATTTCAATTCCATTCTTCAATTTTTAATGATTTTCTACAATTTTCAACTTTCAGTTATTTTGTTTAATTTTAAATTATTCATTTATATTTTCAATCCACTTATTGTTACTTACGCGCATGCGTTAGGTTTGTGAAAACGTGCTTTGTTCGTGGCTCCCATAAATTTGCATTTTTTACTGAATTTGTGAATGAACATTGAACTTTGAATTGTTTAAATCAAGACTTAATAACTTGCTCTCAGACTTTTGTTGAAAAATTCCCAGTGTGGAGTTTTTTTTTGATTTCCTATTTTTGAAAGTCTGTTTTCTAACCTAGCATTGGTTTACTCTGCTCTATTTATTCGTGTAAGAACGTCGAATTTGTGCCGTTTAAACCAAAATTGACGTTTTGTTTTTACACTCTTGTCAAATAAACTTTTTCTTAAATAAACACTCAGTGCGGTGTTGTTTGTGCTTCTTAATTGATTTGAGCTGTTCCTAACCTAAAATGCCAGATAACAACGTGTTGTTGATTCCCGATACTGACAAAATTTGTCGCGGTTGCAATGTGGAGATTGCAAGAGAAGTGGTTCGGTGTGAGTCATGTAATGCCCCGTATCACCCGGGTTGTGCCAAGATTAAAAAAAAGTGTTGTGGTGTGTCACGATCTTCATCACCTTCCACGAGACCGTTGACGAGGGACGATCTCTCAGCCATTTTATCGGAACATCTCAAGTCAGTAACTGATTCAATCGTTGGGAAAATCGATGAAAAACTTGCCCCGTTAAAGGCATCCCTGGACGACGTTTCAGTGAGATTGAACAGCATTGAAAATTCTATCTCGGGCACCGTGGTTCGTGTTGACAAGCTAGAAAATGACGTCACAGGTATTAAAGATGAAGTAGACGCTTTAAAGTCAGAATTGGTTGAAAGTACGAAGAATATTATGTCTGATTGCATGCGCGAGATTTCTGACCGGAATAATAGAAAATCGAATATAATATTGTTTAACTTGTCAGAGTCTGATGTCAATAATACTTCTAAAGAAATGTCTGCTTCAAACGGCAACTCAAACCCGGACTTAATTTTGACTTTGAAAATCTTAAAAACTTTACTGCCACTTGATACTCCGACGGTGAAATCATTAAATCGTCTTGGTAATCGTTCTCATGCACCACAAACTCGAGCACGTCCTCTGCGAGTCACTCTGACAGACGAGTCAGCCGTCAAAAAAATTATCACTGCCTTTTTGGCGTTCAAATCAACACAACCAGCTCCGTCGGGCCAACTTCCACTGGATCTCTCAATGTCCTGGGACAGGACACCAATACAATCAGAGGCATTCAGGAAAGCGAGAATTTCACTGAAGGAGAGACTAGCGAAAGGAGAAACTGGTCTGCACATAGTTTATGTCAACGGAGAACCGAAGATTGTATCCTCAATGAAGCTGACTACCCCCACACCTTCAGGCGCGAGCAGGTCAACCTCAGCACCGCCCCTGACTTAGTAGAATCGCATTTCGCATTCTCACGATGACCCAGTCCCTTATCTCGCTCATTCATCGAGGCCGAACACAAACATTTCGGAGATAAAAGAGTTCCACCATGCCTCCTGTCTACGGTGATAATTCACCCTTACATAGAATTTGCTAGGAGGCAAATGTTCTCCATTCGAAGCTGGATTTTAGTTCATCATTCCCTGCATTTACTATGTCATTAAAACTCGCGATCTTTAATGAAAATTCCCAAACCTAACGCTTTCTTTCTTTCTTTTCTTACAAGTATTTTTTTTCCTTATATTGTTAACTAGTTTTACTTGTTGTTAAGTACTTCTGTACGAAAGGGCTTTGAGCCCGTATATCTGTATAAATAAATAAATAAATAAATAAATAAATAATTGTTAAATATGCAATTGTTTCCAACAATTATTCCTATAAATATCTAAATTTTTAGATTACAAATTATTTTCTTTAAATTTAATCAATTGTCAATTAGTTTTGTCATTTTTTTAAATATTCTTTTCAATTTTCCATTATTCTCGGCATGTTTCAATTATTTCATTTAATTAATAATTATTTTTCGCAATTTTCAATAATTTCCTACAATTTTTAATTATTCTCTTAAAATTTTATAATTATTCCTCAATTTTTTTAAGTATTTTATTTGGCTGTGTGTTAATCTAGCCATTTTTCGAGTTTTCTTTTTAATTGTCAATAATTTTCGTCAGTTTATAAGTTTTTTTCAATTATTAATTATTTCTTTAAATTTTAATTTATTTCTTCAATTTCTAAATTTTAATTTATATATTCAATTTTTAAATTATTTTCTTCAATTTCTTATGATTTTTTAAAAAAAAATTTTTCTTTCATTTTTTGTCACATTTTCCCGTGAAAAAATTCACCTTTTTTGAAGATAAAGGGTACTGTAATGCCTGTATAATGAAATTGATTTAAAAAAATTGTTTAATAAATAAATTTTTGGTGTTTTTTACATAGCGTGAAAATTTCAAAAATTTATTGAGTAAAAATCAAAATATATCTTACGTAAGAAATTTGTTTAATCAGGTACCCACTCATTTAAGTTAGCATTAGGGCTGCGCACGATACGATACGATACGATATGTTACAGAGTCTCGTCTCGGTCTCGAAAAGTAGGAAAATTGATGTTTTCGTGTCGGTCTCGTCACGCTTGGTATCGTCTCAGTATCGCCTTGATAATTGTGGTCTCGTCTAGTCTCGATCTTAAAAACATCGAAAAAATAAAACATAGTAATTGCAGAATAAAATTGTTAACTTATTTATTGTAAAAAGATAAGTTTTGCAAATCAGCTGTTAATTGTTATAAACGTCTTGGGTCTTGTTGATTTAATAGTGTCGCTATTGCTTACAAATTATCAGCTAAATAAGATTAAAATAAGATGTTGTTTAAAATGTGATGCTGACAAGCAGCAAAATTAACAATAAGTGAAATGTTGGACAGTACTTTTAAACCGATTCATCTTCAACAACCTCGACTTCTATACTTGCATCTAAGAAATGATTTTTTGTGTTAAATCATCAGTTGAAGAATCTTGTTAACAAAAGATCAGTAATCTACATTTTCATTTTTCGTTATGATTATTTTTTTATAATTATAATTGGATATTTTTGCAAAAAGGTTAGTCGAATTATACATTATATAGATTTTAAAAATAGATATCTATATCTGTTATCCGTAGTGAAGAAGTTCATAATTATAGTTACTTCCCTATTGCGGTCTCGGCGAGAGTCTCGCCGAGATTCGCTTTTTTCGTGGTGTCGTCTCGGAATCGTCTCGGAAATTTTTTTGCGGTATCGTCTCAATATCGAGATGTAAGCAAAAGTTGTGTACATATATAAATAACTGTATGTTATATATGCGTTTTACAAAATAAAAAAAGGCAATCGCTCTAGCTCGAAATACGGTTGAAAATAACTTTTAAAATAAAACTGACATTTTAAACCGCTACAATGTAAATTTCAGTTCTAGAATATAATTCTGCACTTAAATATATAATAAGCTTTCAATTAGTATAGGTTTTAAAATTTACAAAAATGGCAAGATATCCCACCTCTCAAATACGTTTAATGTAAAATTTACTGCACAACTTTTCTCAGTGCATATAAAAAACAACGTTGATACGTTACCATCTCTGCATACATTTTATTTTAGATTATAAGTAGGTATTGCTTAATCGGTACTTATCATAATTACATCAAAGTAAAAGTTTCAATTAGTGTAATGTACACTGAGAAAAATCTGTTGCGATTATTGCATGAGCAGATGCTATGAATATAGCATAGACACTAACTATACCAAAATTATACAAATCCACCTACACTGAGAAAAAAATTTCGAAAAAATTCCTGTGCTCTTCACTATAAAAGAGTCATAATTGACAGTCTCCGAAATTTTACCGTGCTGTCTTATAATTTTTACCGGATTTTCTAGTAAAAATTGTGGGAAATCCGGTAAGAATTGTAAGACAGCACGGTAAAATTTCGGAGACTGTCAATTACGACTCTTTTATAGTGAACAGCACAGGAATTTTTACGAAAATTTTTTCTCAGTGTACTTTCTAAATTTGAAACAGCGAAAATTCGCTTTTTTAACAGTGCAAAGTATACAGCTGTTTCGAAACAGCGTAAATACGCTTTTGAATTAGTGAATTTCGCTGTAAATCAGTAAAATAATCGCTTTTTGCTTAGCATATATACGCTGTTTTGAAACAGCTGTATACTTTGGGCTGGTTAAACAGCGAATTTTCTCTGTTTAAAATTTATAGAGTACGTAATTAATGGACGGCACCTAAACGACTGCTAAACGACAAATGTTATTATCGCTAATGCCACCTAATGTCGCCTACAGTTTTCAGGCCAAGCCTGAAAGTTGAATTTTTTGAAAATATTTTTTTTTGAGGCACTAAATCCCTAAATTCATATATGTAAACTCATGTACCTTGTAGATAAATCTGTCCTCAACAAATTTTTATAATATATTTTGCGATTTTTTTTTCTAAAAATTTATGTTTCATCTGTTTTTCAAAACTTCAATTTTTTTTAACTTTTAGGTCCATGGCGGGGCTAAAAGTTAAATGGTCGGGGTTAAAAATTAAAACGTCTTTCTAGCTTACTGAAAATAATTTTTTAGCCTTTTTAAAAAAAAGATAAGTTAAAGAATATATTAAGGACAAATATAAAATAGAAAACTCCTGTCTATCTTGACAAGTACACATGACAGAAAGAGAAAAGTGAACAGCTATCAGTTTGTTTTATTTTCATGTGGCTTTACGCTGCAAAATTTACATTTTCTTGATACTCCTTTTTTATTTGTTCTATGCACAAATATTCGAAATGTATAATAAAGGTAATTTGTTAAATACAAAGAACGACCGTAACACACGAAAGAAAGTGGAAAAAATGGGGAAATAGTACATTACGATACAAGTGCGGTAATTTGGCGATTCCTAGAGTGCGAGGTTTACAACACGAGTCGAAGGCGAGTGTGGTAGCTCACACTCTTAGGAATCGCCAAATTATCCGCACGCGTGTCATACGATATTTTTTCGCACGCTATACGGAAAGTTAGCAGTTCTCGCTGTGCGAGAATTGCTTACTTTCCGTATAGCGTGCGAAAAACCCCATTTAACATTTAGCCCTGTTACGTCCCTGGTCCTTTCCTTTGGAAATTTCTTGCTAAGATTCCAGTTGCTAGTAATTTATGGAAATTTCATAAATTACTCTGTTGATTAATCCGGAACACAACATTTATTTGAATTTTAAAGAAAAAGTGAATTTAATAACTTGATTTAATTTAATTAAATTAATAAATAAAATCATTAAAAGGATTGATTTAAATAAAACACAGCATTTTTTATAGTTGGAAAATCTAGAAAAACCAACTTTTATTGTTCAAGTTAAATTAAAATTGTATGATATTTTACAAATATAGTCTTTTGTAAAAATTATATAATAAGATTTGTTAATCTTATTAATAAATTTAAATGTTCACTAATTAATAACATCAATTAAACACAATGATGTTTTTATAATTAACAACCTCTACCGGAAATTTATAAGTTTAATATCCGATATATTGTTTTATAGGTTAAGTTGAAAAATCTCTTAAAAGATTTAATCGCCGTACAAGAATACGTTTTAAGACAATTGAAAATGAGAAAAAATCTGCTCTCCCATGCATGTTATGGGTTTTTATAATCTTAACCCTACTCTATAATTTTGCCCTTACTCTAAAATCTTAACCTATTACATTTTAGATCACGCCATTTCTAACCAATTACAATTTAGCTACTTTTATTAAAATCGGACTTCTATTTCGCAAGTGACGAGTGACAATTTTCTTGATAAAATCTAACGTTCGGGTTTTATATCCGGTCTAGCTGGCGCCTAGACCTTTTTTTTGATGCTATTTTCGTCGTCCAGTTCCATTTAATTCTTTGATTTTTACCGCTATGTT
Organism: Ganaspis brasiliensis; assembly: GCA_037103525.1. Classification (NCBI taxonomy): domain Eukaryota; kingdom Metazoa; phylum Arthropoda; class Insecta; order Hymenoptera; family Figitidae; genus Ganaspis; species Ganaspis brasiliensis. The sequence goes on along the minus strand of JAZKLR010000288.1, from coordinate 2,519,230 downwards.
TCAATACATACTTACAATTTTCATAGTTGCAGTTCAATACATTACTTATAATTTTTCGCCGCTATGATTCTAATGCGTACTTTGATTTTTGCCGCTATGATTTAAGTACACGCTTTTGATTTTTCACCGCTGTGATGTTTGCTCCCGTGACTCAGATTCTTTCGGTTTGAATTCTTTTAATTTAATGAAATTAAATGTTTCTTGGTAATTGTAATTTCAAATGTTCAATTATTAAAGAAAAGATGGTTTAATTATTATTAGTTAATAATTTGAATTAACGAAACATTATTTTCCCAATAATAATAAATATTATTATTGGTCAAAATAATTCTTGTTTTTTGAAAATACTTTTGTTTGTAAAGATGTTTCAATTGTTAATAATTATTATTAAAATTTTAATTAAAAATACAGAATTGTCTTTTAGTTTGTAATTGCTTGTAGGGTTCTAAGACCCTGTAAAAGGTACTGGGTGCTCAGCGCATCCCGTCACACCTCCCTTCTATTGAAGAAAAATTTATTCTATATTTAGAATTGATTTTTCTGTATCGTCGGGCGTCTTTCTAAAACATTTCCCTTCCACATATTCATTCGCGATATAATTTGTACACGATGAAATTTTATTGCTTTTCAAGTGGTTCCTTGAATTTTGTGTTATAGTGTTTCACTGTTTGTGAATTTGAAGAAGTTTTGTGTATTAATGCATTTGACATTTTTGATGGAGAAGAAATCTAAAATATCTGTGTCCTTTGGGAATATTAAAGGGAGAAAAAAAAAGAAAATTTATTTTGTATAATATATAGAGTTTATTTAACTTTTGAGAAAGTAAAAATATATAGTGTTTGGTGTAATAAAAAATTTTCATTAATGTTTTTGTTTATTTTTGTCTTGTTTTTTGTTTTTGTTTATTTATTTATTTTTTTTGATAAATAAATTTAACAAGATAATAAAAACTAATAATAATATAATTATAATACACAATGAATTAAATGATATATAAAATAATACAAAGATAATTGCTTTCTTTTTCTTTTAAGCAAACAAAAAAAACAAATGAAAAAAGATAATTTATAATATTTTTTTTTTTTTTTTTTTTTTTTTTTAGAAAAATAAAAAAACAAAATGTTAATTATTGAAAATTGATTAAATGTTTTTTGTTTAATCTTCGTTTTCGATTTCTATTCCTGAATCGTTTGTATCGTTGTCATTCATATTCATCATTTGCAGTATTTCTTCGTCGAGTTCGTCATCGGAATCTATTAGCTCGTTCCAGTCGACCCATCCAGCATGTTCGTCAACTAGTTCGTCCGCGTTATGAATGATATCCATCCTTAGATTGTTTGCTTGTTCAATGTCTAATAAATCATCCGCGATTTCCATGAAATTTATTTCTTCGTTTTCAGCGGGTTCATTAATTGCTACCTCGTCTCCGATGTTTATAATATTAACTTGCAAGTTTTCTTCCTGTTGTTTTGCTGCCTGCTGTTGTTCTAAGATTTCTGCAGGATCTTCGACTCGTAAGTATTTAATTTGATTATTCGCATCTCTTTTAATATGAATCCAAAGTATCGTATTAATATACTCGTGTTCAGGCCAAATTGGTCTCCAGGACACCGGATAATCTGGGTTATATTTATCAATATTTTGTTTAGATTCATAGAGTATATTATTATTATCGTGGAATTTCCAATTAGCTTGCCACAAGGTACTCTTGCATTGTGCACAATTTCCTGGTACACCTGTTGTTAGTGGTTTACGTCCACAGTTCAAACACGTTTTTTGATTGATTAAATCCCTCGATCCCACTAGATGAAAGTTGTACCAGACTTTGTCTATTGCATTGTCCATAAAAAAATTATTTTTTCCACACTCCTCACATCGGAACATATATTGGAGAGTGTAGGGATTCCTTCCTAACCAAACATTTCCATGTGCGTGTACCAATCTTCCCTCTGTATCCATTAATTCGAATTCCTCATTCTAAAAAAAAATTTTATAATATTTGTGAATCTTTTATTTTATTTTTAGAAATATTGTATTGAAATAATTTTCACTGAATTATTTTGTTTGTTCCCCTTATTCATATTTTTATAATAATAGTAAAAACAATAATTATGTGATAATTAATAATTTCTGTATATAATTTATGTTTACTTTGTTAAAAATTTCATTGATAAATTCAATAATCGTTATTTTGTAAAAGGAAAATTCAAAATAATGAATTGTATATTCATTTTGTTTTTCTTATCATTCCCTGTTTATTATTGGTCATAATATTTTCTATAAAACTAACCTTTTGTTAATTAGATACAATTTTATGTTATGAGTTTACTAATTTTATTGTCTATCTGAATTATATGTTGGTTAAATAAGTTGTTTCAGTATTGTAGAACGAATATAAAAATCACGTTTTGTTTTTATGTATTTGCCATGTGTTATTTACCGCAAGTTAAATTTAAATGTTAATTTTAAAGCAATAATTACTCACATATGAAAAGTTGTTTCCGGGTCTTACATTTCCATATAATTCTAAAAATTCCTCCATTTTTATTAATTTATATTTGAATAAATAATATTATTTCACTTTTTTCTAATATGTTTAATTGCCTTTCGTGTGAGTGCACTTGCTTGTTTGATCTCGTTCAACGAATGTTAGTATGTGTGCGAAAAGGGTCTTAGGGTGTCTGCTAGTCCCCGTTTTCTTATTGGTCCATTTTTGAAAATCGTCCACATCGATTTATTGATTATAAATCTTTTGAAATATCTCAATTTATATATATATTTCAGTTAAATTTTGTAATTTAATGATTTATATTATTGAAATTATTAATTTTATTTAGTATTTATTTATTTTATGTGTTTTAAATTTTGTGTTTATTTTGGCGCGCTAATTCGTAAAATTTGAAATTAGTACTTGGCCAAATTATGTACATCCTTTAAATTAATTGCAAATACTTATATAATGTATAATTATTATTTATCTTAAATTTCAAAATTTCCAAATTATATTTGGTTAAATTGTATTTATTATTAATTTGTCCACAGAATGTGTTAAAAATAATTGTAATCAATATTTTAACCTAAAAATAATATTAATTTAAATATGAGATTAAAAAATTTTGTATCATCCATTTATTATTTAATAATTAAATCAGAAAGAATTTATGAGGATAATTATGATTTGAGTTGATACTAATGCAAAATATAATTTGTATTTGTATCTCAGAGAATATCTTAATTCTTGAAACCATGTTAGAAAACGTATTTTGTTTTAAAATTTTTATTATTTGAAGATGAATTTCAATATTTTTTTTTTGCAAGTGATATTATAATAGTAAACAATGTCGTAGTTGTAATTAGAATTATAATATTATTAATAATTAACTAAGAAAAATTATATATCAGAAGAAATAATTTGTTATAAAAAGGAGTAATTTGCCATATTTTTCTTAAAATATATTTATAGAGAACGTTAATGAAACAAAAAAAAAGGTTATCTCAATGAAACAACTAAATGAATAAATTAAAAATGAAAATTAATTATTGTTATAATAATTATAAAAATCGTTGTAAATAAGTGTATAAATTTAAATTAAATATAGCTATTATTAATTAAAATAAAAATATTAATAATATTTATGAAATATGCAAAAATTGTAAATAAACAAATCAATGTGAATACAATAAAGTAAAATTATTTTATAAAATGTTTACAAACAAAAAAAAAATTTTTTTTTATAAATAAAGTTAAGTAATATTAAAATAAAAATATAATTATTTTTATAAGAAATTTTATATTGTTGTAAATAAGATAATTCAAATAATATTGAAATTGAATACTAATTTTTCTAGAAACTTTACAACTATTTCCATTAGCCAAATTAACAAAATCCAATTTTTAGTCATGTCTTCAAAAATTGTTTTGTTGAATTTTAATAATAATGTTATATTTAAAAGCTTTTTACGCTTATTACCTTATTCATATGTTTATTATTTATTTTTTTTTTATTTATTAAATTTTAATGATTAAATTAGAAAATCAATCATTCACATATTGAAATATGTTTTACTTTAATTATAACGTATAATAGGTTAAATTGTATTTAGTTTTAATTAATTGGACTGATTTTTAAAGGTATTTTCATTTTATATTGTAGTTAATTGTAGTTTATCTTTGTGGACTAATTTTAAATCGTTCGTTTTAACATTTTTTATTCTTGCGTTAGATTCGCCTACTAATTCTAGGATCTCATAGGGTCCTTCAAAGAATGCATCAAATTTTTTGTTGCTTCTCACGTTAACTTTTAAATTAACTGCATCCCCTACCTTGAAATTGGTTGGGTGAATATTTCTGTCATAGTAACTTTTTGATCTGATTTTAGCTTTTTGGATTCTCTCATGGGCAAGATTTTGTGTGTTATCGAGTTTGTTAAATAACTCGTGTAAATATTGGATGTATGTTGGATCTAATTTATTTTCATCAAAACTTGACGAAATATTTACTTCTTTACCGTACACGAGGGTATAAGGAGCAAAACCCGTTGACTCATGGATTTGTCCATTATATGAAAAAATGGCATATCTAATCCATTCGTCCCAAGTTTGGGAATCACCGAATTGTCGTAAGTATTCAACTAGGGTCTGGTGACTGCGTTCAAGTGATCCCAGCGATTGTGGATGGTAAGCAGTTGATTCTATTTTTTCAATATTAAATATTTTGCAAAATGTCTTAATAACCTGGCTAGTGAAATTTGTCCCTTGATCAGAATGTATTACTTTTGGACATCCATATCTACATATAAATTGTTCGGCTAAGGTGTGTGCAATAGTAACCGAGTCTATTTGTTTCAGGGCGTACGCGTCGCAAAATTTTGAAAAAATACATTGTATTGTTAAGATGTATCTGTTACCATTGGAAGTAATTGGTAATGGACCTACAATATCAATCTGAATTTTTTCAAATGGTTCTTTTGGAGTATACGTAATTCTCATGGGTTGTTTGGTACGTAGTCTCGTTATTTTGAATCTTTGGCAGTTTTTGCAATTTTTTATGAATTTTTGAATATCAGGTTTCATGCCGGACCAAAAATAAATCGATCGAATCCTCCAATACGTTTTACTAACTCCTTTATGTCCACCCACGGTTGATTCATGAAATTCGCGTATAATTTTAAATCTTTCTTGTTCTGTGGGAAATTTAATTTCACCTGAACATATCATAACCTTTACATCAGTATCTTTAAAATGTTCAATTAAAAGTCTCTCGACACTTAACCAAGATATTCCCTTTAAATCATTATCTTTACTTGAAACTTTAATAAATTTTATTTTAAGAGTTAACAATGAATGTTTTAAAGCAATAATTGACTTTGCCAAATTATTGAGAAACGTTGAATCTTCACATTTTTCTTTTGTGATTAAATGAAAAATATAACGATTGTTTGAACTAAATACAATAACTTGTCCTATTTTTGGATTTTCTTTTTGTAATAAATCACAGTTAAATAAATTTTTATCAATTAATTCTTTTGTTATTTTTGATTCAGTTTTGCAATCTTCTGATGTAAAGTGTATAACATGTCCTTTTCCCATTGTAACTGTGTCTTTACTGTAAATTAAAATAGCATTTTTAATTAATGATAAGTTGTTGTCATATGTTGTATTGTTCTCATTTTCATTATCTTTTTCAGAAGAATGGGCGCTTCCACTGCCTTGATCAGAGGACTGAGCTTCAGCGCCCCCATCATTTTTATCTAACTTACAATCCTGACTCGGGTCTATTTTCTGACCTCCAGCTTTCTGCAACATGAAAATTGCATCGACTGATGTAGACATTTCGTTGATATTATTATCATACACCGAATCGATCTGAGTCTCCATGGCGTCATTCTTCTGAAAAATGTGATAAATTAAATATTCGCAACTGGTGGAAGAAGGAAGTTCCTCGAGCGATATTATGCTCTGGTCAAATTCAGCTGTTCCGTTTCCTTTTCCTAGAAAGTGTTCAGGAGCGGAACTGTCTGAAAAACTGCTTGTATTGGGATTTCTAGAATCAGTTTGGTCATTTCTGGCATTTATTTCTGCGCTTAAAGGACTACCCGCCCCTGGTTGTGAGGAGGGTGGGTTACGAGACAAGGCGTCAGCATTGCAGTTTATTTTACCTGGTTTGTATATTATTTCATAGTCATATTCACTTAATTTTATTCTCCATCTTGCCAGTCTTGAAGCTGGGTCTTTTATATTGTGTAACCATACTAAGGGACGATGGTCTGTTACCAAATAAAATTTTGTACCATATAAGTAAGGTCGAAATGTTTTAACGCAATCGACTATTGCTAAAAGCTCTTTTTCTATAGTGGAATAATTTATTTCTGGTTGTTGTAGGACTCTGGACGCGAAAGCAATGGGTAAGTCCTTACCGATTTCGCCTTGGCTAAGGACTCCTCCTATCGCATAATGAGAAGCATCTGTCGTCAATACGAATTTCTTTTTGAAATCTGGAAATTGCAAAATTGGTTGTGCACAAATTCTGTCTCTTAAATTTTGGAAAGCAGACATGTGTTGAGGTTGCCAGTTAAATACCACAGAATCTTTTAGGAGTTCTGTAAGTGGTTTTGCAATTTTCGCAAATTCTGGAATAAATCTGCGATAATAGCCGACCAATCCTAAGAATTGTTTAACGTTCTTTTTTGTTATTGGAATTGGGAATTTTGAAACGGCTATTGTTTTTTGTGGGTCTGGTTGAACCCCATTACTTGAAATAACATGACCTAAATATGTTATTTCTTTCCTTAAAAATTGGCATTTGTCTGGTTGTAAGGTTAAACCGGCAGTTTGTAATCTTCCTAGTAATTTGTTCAACTTTTGAGTGTGTTCTGCTAAGGAAGAGGCGTGTATAACGATGTCATCCATATATACGAATAACTCAATTCCCTGCAATCCACTCAAAACCTGATCCATGACTCTTTGAAATGTGTTTGGTGAGTTTCTCAAACCAAACGGCATTCTTTTATATTCAAAGAGTCCGAAAGGAGTAGTAAATGCAGTTTTTTCAATAGAATCCGGGTCCATCGGTATCTGGTGAAATCCATTCGCCAAATCTAGAACAGAAAAAACCGTGGAACGCCCTAATTGGTCCAAAATGTCAACAATATTGGGAATTGGGTAACTGTCGCCAACAGTCTTTTCGTTCAATTTCCGATAATCTATCACCATTCGCCATCTCGGATTTCCTTTAGAATCTGGTTTTTTTGGAACAATCCAGAGAGGGGAGTTGTATGCTGAAATTGAGGGTTGGATTATATCCATGTCTTGTAAATTTTGTACTTGTTTAATTATCTCTTCTTTGTGTACATGGAGATATCGGTATTGTTTAGTTTTTACAGGAGTATCGTCAGTGGTAATAATTTTATGTTTTAATGTGTTAGATTGTGCAAGTGTGTCTCCTGGTAGGAAAAATTGATATGGATATTTTTCAAATGTTTTTAAAAGACTATTTTTCTGTTCTTCGTTTAAGTGATCAAGCTTTAAATTTTCGACTAATTTTGCAAAACGTGAAGCATGAATTTTCTTTTCATTTTGTTGTACTCCCGTGTCTTTAATTGTTCTTGGAAAAAGGGGGACCGATTTAAATTCTTGTAATGTTATAGGATAAATAGATACGTCAATATCTGTGTTTGAGGAATTTATAAAAAATGTTTTTATTGAATCATTTTCATTTGTGACTAAATTTTCGCCCGCATAAATATTAGGTCCTAAATTTAATCTTGGAAGGTACCCTTCTTTTAAGTCTGAGTGTTTTATTGGCAATTGTACTAGAATTTTACATCTAGAGGGTAAATGTAGTGTTGTATTTTTTTGAAAAGGTATTTCTTGATTTTTTATGTAAATACAATCATCTAAGAGGTTAATAGTTGCTTGGTGTTGTTTTAAAAATGACATTCCGAGTATTCCGTGTTGTTTTATTGGAAAATCATTAGTTACCACTTGAAAAGGTGTTTCTATTCCATCAATAGTAATAATTGTTTCCCCTATTGTTTTAACCATCCCTTTAGAAATTCCGACCAAATTTAATTTTTTGTTATAATTTATTACTATTGTTTGTGAAAGAGAAGTAATTTTAACGACATTGACACTTGAACCTGTGTCTATCATGAAAGTTGTATTTTCTTTTATGAATAAATCATTCTCTAAATAAATTACTGGGGGGTCTCCTGTCTGTGAATTATTTGCAATTGGGAGGACGATTCGTTTTTCGTAGTTTGGGGAATTTCTATTGAAGTCGTCTGATTCCCCGTTTGACGGCTTCCATTCAAGTTTTTTTGATTATTTTCATTATTCAAGTTAGTTCTCCTATCATACTTTTCTTTACTTATATCTATCTCTAAATTATGTTTTATTTTCATTTTGCATTCAGAAGCGATATGATTGTATTTTCTACAATATGTGCAATATTTTTTGTCTTTATTCTCAACATTTTCTTGTTTAATATTATCTTTTCTATCGCGACATTCGTTTCTGTAATGACAAAATTTTTTGCAACCGTAACATTGAACATCTTTTCTTTGTTTTTTAGGTTTAATATCTGTTTCGTTCGATTGAACGTGAGCCACGCGTTTTTGCGGAAGTTCTACATTACTAGTACTTGGTTGTTCGCTTAAATTACTATGATTATGTAGATATTTCCATCCCTGTATTTCATTATCTACCATACTTGCTAATTTTATAGCTTCATCCAGTGTAGAACCAGTTTGAGTACCTAATTGTGTGAATGTTTTTTCATCCAGTCCACGAATGAAATTTATTTTTGCTGTCATTGCATAAGTATTACATTGTTGAATAGCCGATTCATGAGGATTAGATTCTAAAATTTTATTGTTTAATTTATTCAATATTTTCCTTACTCTTCCCACGTAAGAAACGACTGTTTCGTCACGATTTCTGGTTATTGTACTTAATGAAAGTATTAATTTCGTGATATCTTCATGAGTATGGAAATGTTGTTCCAAGCAATCTAACATTTCATCTAATGTCAAACTGATTCTATCCTGTATGATTTCTCTCGCTTCGCCAACAATTTTTGTTCTTACTAGCATAGTAAAACATGGTATGTCCGACGCTTTTACCAATGTAATAGCGGCCCTACAGTGCTCAATGAACATGTTAACAGGAATATTTGTACCATCAAAGATTGGTAAAATATTTTCAACTATTTTTGGAATATTTCCAACTTCTGCCGTACCTGCAAATGAAGTTATTGATCTTGAGCACCGTGGAAGCGCTAAGGCATTGTTTATTGTATTTCGTTGTGTCATGTTCGCAAAATGATCGGATGACTCTGAAGTGTCGGACATGCTGTCTCCAATATTTCTATTTCTTTGTGCAATTTGTTCATTATTGTTTGAACTTGTTGTCGGAATGACTTGTGTAGTTAAATTATTTTGATATCTTGTATTTCTTAATGTTAAGTTTGGAATATTATTCTTTACAATTTGTGCATTTGAGCGAGTTGCTCTTATTTGTCTCGACATTTTGATATAATGAATATTATATATTTTAATTGAAAAGAACAAATATATTTCACTTAATGAATTTGAATTTAATTTGAAAGAACAAATATAGTTAACCTAATAAAATTGATTGAAAATATGTTAGAAATTAATAATGAAATACTTAATAATTAAATTCCGTAAAAATAGAAAATTCCGTAAAACAGGTATATTTTTATAATGTAATAATTGTTAATCCTAATTTGTGTATAGAAAGTAAAATATTGTTTTTATATATTGTAATATAATTCGTTTGTTCTATATTTTAGGAAACTTACTATGTTTGTTATATATCCAAATTTCGGAGAAATATGTATTGTTTCTTCACTTTTATTCGTGTTTTTCACTAAAGGGGACAAAAGGCCATTAATATATATATATATAAATAAATATATATATTTTTCACTGCACTGCACTAATTTCATGAGTTCTTCTTTGATCCATTTTCTTTGTTGCAGGTGTTGCCTCGGCTGTTGACAGTGTTGCCGCTGTTGTTTGAAGATGCTTTTCGGTAGCTGCTACTACAGGAGCCGTCGGAAGAATTGATAGAATTTCCTCAGGAAATGCTGATTTTGTCGATTTTTATTCATTATTTATTTATTTATTTATTTATTTATTTTTTTTTTAAATAAAGATTTCCACAAGGTGAATAATTTTTTTTTTTTTCTCCTTTTCCACTGGTTACGCCTCGAGTCCTTTGTTTTCCAAAATAAAAGAATTTAAAAGTAGAATTTTAATAGTCTCTTTTATTTTGAATACCGCTGTCACCAATTTATGTTACGTCCCTGGTCTTTTCCTTTGGAAATTTCTTGCTAAGATTCCAGTTGCTAGTAATTTATGGAAATTTCATAAATTACTCTGTTGATTAATCCGGAACACAACATTTATTTGAATTTTAAAGAAAAAGTGAATTTAATAACTTGATTTAATTTAATTAAATTAATAAATAAAATCATTAAAAGGATTGATTTAAATAAAACACAGCATTTTTTATAGTTGGAAAATCTAGAAAAACCAACTTTTATTGTTCAAGTTAAATTAAAATTGTATGATATTTTACAAATATAGTCTTTTGTAAAAATTATATAATAAGATTTGTTAATTTTATTAATAAATTTAAATGTTCACTAATTAATAACATCAATTAAACACAATGATGTTTTTATAATTAACAACCTCTACCGGAAATTTATAAGTTTAATATCCGATATATTGTTTTATAGGTTAAGTTGAAAAATCTCTTAAAAGATTTAATCGCCGTACAAGAATACGTTTTAAGACAATTGAAAATGAGAAAAAATCTGCTCTCCCATGCATGTTATGGGTTTTTATAATCTTAACCCTACTCTATAATTTTGCCCTTACTCTAAAATCTTAACCTATTACATTTTAGATCACGCCATTTCTAACCAATTACAATTTAGCTACTTTTATTAAAATCGGACTTCTATTTCGCAAGTGACGAGTGACAATTTTCTTGATAAAATCTAACGTTCGGGTTTTATATCCGGTCTAGCTGGCGCCTAGACCTTTTTTTTGATGCTATTTTCGTCGTCCAGTTCCATTTAATTCTTTGATTTTTACCGCTATGTTTCAATACATACTTACAATTTTCATAGTTGCAGTTCAATACATTACTTATAATTTTTCGCCGCTATGATTCTAATGCGTACTTTGATTTTTGCCGCTATGATTTAAGTACACGCTTTTGATTTTTCACCGCTGTGATGTTTGCTCCCGTGACTCAGATTCTTTCGGTTTGAATTCTTTTAATTTAATGAAATTAAATGTTTCTTGGTAATTGTAATTTCAAATGTTCAATTATTAAAGAAAAGATGGTTTAATTATTATTAGTTAATAATTTGAATTAACGAAACATTATTTTCCCAATAATAATAAATATTATTATTGGTCAAAATAATTCTTGTTTTTTGAAAATACTTTTGTTTGTAAAGATGTTTCAATTGTTAATAATTATTATTAAAATTTTAATTAAAAATACAGAATTGTCTTTTAGTTTGTAATTGCTTGTAGGGTTCTAAGACCCTGTAAAAGGTACTGGGTGCTCAGCGCATCCCGTCACAAGCCCCACCACGTTTTTAAATTTAGGCCCACGGAGTGTTTTTGGTTTCCTCATCAGCCACACAAAATATGACTACAGATAAAAAAAATCAGTTTCAGATTCGTGTTCAGCATACCCAAATTAGCTAGAAAATATTGATTTTTGTCAAAATATATCAAAAAAAGTAATCAAAAGTCGAAACTTTCGGCATCGTAAAAATTTACTAGGCAGTACTCAAAACATATTTCATGTAGTATATATGTCAACTTTAAGCTGAATATCTTATAACCATGGACGTTTGTTGCTAGTCACAAGAGCCAGGCGCGGATCCAGCGGTGGGCGATGGGGGCGATCGGCCCATCCAAAACCCTCGTCTGGATCCGCCTTTGTCAAGAGTCTTCTATGGTCAAAAATTTAGTTATATTTCATTTCACTTGTTCGAAGATACGTAAATTAACATGTAGTACCGCAACTTTGTGGGAAATAATTGATAATTTCATATAAAATATATTTAAATACCACGTCCCATATTAATGTCTGGGATGAGAAATAAGTAAAGTACTTAATTAGTATAAACAGTTTAATTTTCACAACTCTTTTTGGTACACAGCCATGAGCTCGACTTACGCACACACGTATCAATCTTTACTCGCGCAACTACCAGAACGTTCTAAGCCCACCACACACAACGAGTTACCGCTCCCCGCCTGGAGCTAGCATAAAGGGGAAATCACAATGTCTATTCCCCACAGTACTCCCCCCCGAGTGACTAACGATACGCTTTTTTATCTTTATTCTAAGAAAATATATCGTTACAAAAAAAATATAAAACTTCAAAGTCTGTTTCTACGCAATAAAAACGCATATGTACAAATAGAAACTTTTGTATATAGAATCCTTCATAACATACAATAAAAAAACTAAGCTTGAGTTAAGGCACACTCTCACCTCGGTGTCTGTCTGCATGCGCATGCAATCGACATGAGATAAAGGAAGACAAAACATCCAAATTTCTATTTCTGTCTTCTTCTATCTCATGTCGATTGCACGCGCGTGCAGACAGATGAACTAAGTGGGAGCGTACCTATACAATGTAATATTCATTAATATTAAAGCTACATACCTAAAATACTATCTAATTTAATTTCCTGCGCAGGAATAAGTATGATCTAGATTATTTGCAAAGTTAAACGCAACTTTTTTTTCTTATTTACATACGTCTTAATAGTAGGTACTTTAAAGTTTGTCGAGTCCATGTTAGGACCGTTATCATTTATCAAGGGAATACTGTTGTTTGAATTCGAAGGTACAATGTTGTCGGACGAAGGGACAATTAGTTCAGAAGAAGGAACATCAGTCGATACATTTTTTTTGACACTTTTAGTGGCAGTTATGTCTTCGTGAGCAAAAAACGCTGGCTTGATATTTTCCAACGAAACCTGCTTTGTCACCCCGTTTACGTCAATTGAATAAACTCGATCCGAGATCCTTTCGATCACTCTATGCGGACCCGAATACGGACATTCCAATGATTTTCTTACACGGCAAATACGAAGGAAAACGTGAAAGCATGAATCTAAATTTTTAAACACAAAAATTTTTCTCTTATGTCTGTACTCGACTGGAACCGGCTTGACTTGCCTAATATGCTTGCGAAACTCTTCCAAAAACACGTGAGGATCCGGCTTAAATTTCTCCGGAAGAACAAACTCACCCGGAATCCTCAAGGTCGTCCCAAGCACATATTCCGCAGGCGAAGCTCCCGTATCTAGAACATTCGTCCTGAGTCCGAGTAAAACGGTCGACAACACATAAGTCCATTTTTCGCCACTGTGACATATTATGGCCGCCTTAAGGGTACGATGCCATCGCTCAGTCATACCATTTGCAGCGGGATGGTAAGCTGTCGTACGATAATGCGTTCACATCCTAATATCTGAAGTAAAGATTTAAAGAGTATAGACTCAAATTGACTCCCCTGATCCGTAGTTAACCTTTCAGGAACTCCAAAACGAGAGATCCATCCATCCACAAATCCCCGGTAAACAGTCAACGCCTCAATGTCTTTCATAGGAACAATTTCGGTCCAACGAGAAAAACGATCTATCATTGTTAGACAGTACTTAAAACCGTCACACGACGTCATCGGCCCAATAATATCTACATGTACATGATGAAACCTATCCTCTGGCGCAACAAATTGCGAGGGCAAAAGAATATTATGCCGAGAGATTTTTGCCTTCTGGCACGACAAACAACTCCTGCACCACTCCCTAATATCTTTATTCATACCTGGCCATATATAGCTTTTAGTAACATTTTTACAGGAAACCTTAGCACTTGGATGAGAGAGGTTATGGAAAATATCGAAAATGTGCTTGCGAAAGCATTTGGGAATGTAAGGTCGCAAAATTTTGCCTGAAAGATCGCACACCACTGGGGTGTGATCAGGACCCCACAGCATGCGTCTCAGGTTAAGACAAGTTGATTTATCCTGGTAAAGAGCTTTAAGCTCAGGATCGTCTTTTTGAGCTTCCGACAAATCAGATAAACTGACATCCTTCGCCAAGGTCAACGCGCGACAGGCAATCTGGGACGACATTTTCAGTTCCAGGTAAATATTCCAAGGTCGTGGTGAACTGGGAAATAAAAGACAATTGTCTCTGTTGCCTAGGAAACGCTTTGCCTGACTTCTGTCTAAAGGCTTATGGTCTGTATAAACGGAAAATTCTCTACCCTCTACAAAATGACGGAAATACTTTATTGACTCGAACACGACAGTCAACTCTCTATCGTATGTACTGTAGCGCTTTTGTGTAGAACTAAAACCGCGAGAGAAGAAGGACAACGGCTTCCAACTTCCATCCTGGAATTGCTCCAACGAAGCTCCCATCCCCGTATCGGACGCGTCCGTCACGACACGAATAGGAGAATCTAACGAAGGATGCAAAAGAAGAGCGGCGTTAGCGATACATAACCTACAATCTTCAAACGCTTTCTCGGAAGAAGGATTCCACTCTATTTCTCGTCTATAATTTTTTCGCGATTCATGAAGATAAGAATTTAACGGTTCCTGATACCGCGCAACAAGTGGCAAATTCCTACGATAGAAATTCATTAGTCCCAAAAATCGTCTCAACTCTAAAATGTTCTTAGGCTTCGGGAAATCAAAAATTGCCTTCACCCTCTCAGGAATTGGTTTAATACCGTTCTTGCTAATCAAATAACCTAAAAATTCAATTTCAGGCTGGCCAAAAACGCACTTTTCCAATTTCAAACGGAGAGAAGCTCCATCAAGACGATCAAAAGCAATACGAAGATGATTTTCATGCTCCTCGAGATTCGGGGATGCAATGAAAATATCGTCGATATAAGAATAAACAAAATCAAGATCTCCCAGGACACGATGAAGGTAACGCTGGAAAGTCTGGCCGGCATTCCTCAGGCCAAAGGCCATAACAGTATACTCGAACAAGCCAAATGGAGTTAGGAATGTCCTCAGGGCAATCGGAATCTGGTTATAAGCGGCATGTAAATCCAGCTTCGTAAAAACAGATTTTCCAGACAAAATTGCAAAGAGATCCTGAACAAATGGCACGGGGTACTTATCTGGGATCGTTCGTTCGTTGATGCGACGATAGTCACCGCACACCCTCCATTCACCATTTTTTTAGGTACTAAATGGAGTGGTGATGCCCATGGCGAACTTGATGGACGACACTCCCCAGACTCAACCATAGATCGAAAATACTCCTTAGCCACCGTCAGCTTCTCAGGAGGCAAACGACGAGCCCGTTCCGACACTGGCGGACCATTCGTGACAATATGGTGCATGACACCACGTGACAAAATCTTACCGGACTGAGGAAGACCAGTTATAGAAGGAAATTCTGCCAAAATTCTCGAAAAAAGAATCGATTTATCAACCACACTCACTCCAAAACAAGAAGCCAAACCAACGTCACAAGCTGTCTCAACTCCGGAATTAGAGTCAATCAACTTTCGACGTCGAAAATCAACAATAAGACCAAATGCAGATAATAGATCCGCCCCTATGATGGCATAGGGAACGGATGCTACGCAAACGTTCCATAAAATTGATCGATGAAGACCAATGTCTAATGACAGACGACGCTCGGCATACGCATTTATGAGCGAATTATTCGCTGCATAAAGTGCGTATTCGGCGGGTTGTTTCTTGGATTCGTGATCAGCAGGAATCAAAGAAATGTCCGATCTAGAATCAACGAGAAAACTGAATCCGGAATTTTTGTCTTTGACGAACAATCGCTTTGAAGCAACGGTCGTGTTGATCTTGTTGATGTGAGGTGGCAAAACTAGTTTCCCGAACTAGCGTTTCTGAAAGCGCAAGGTGGTCTACACTTTATAGCACTATTCCCAAACTTCTTATGGTAAAAACAGATCTTACTCTGATCACCAGAGTTCTGATTATTTACGCTTGAGTTAGGCAAACTTTGACTAGTTACGTTTTGACTATTTACGTTTTGATTATTTTGAAATCTTGAGCGAGACCGAGAACGATTCCGATTAAAATTCTGAGATCTATTTTGACCAACTCTAGTAAGAGCATCGATTCGAAAAGTCAATTCCTCAATCTTTTTGTAAAGATTAGCTTTGTTCTCAACAGCGAATACTGATCTACCAGGGACAACTCCACACTCTACAATCCTATCAGCCATGTCAGCGAGAGCCGACAAATCCGTAGAATTAGAAACAGCGAGAATCGCTCGACAATTTGCTGAGTTCTGTTCCAAAAAAATTGCGCGAATAACGTCGTCGCTGCAACGATTGTGACTAAGATGGCGAATGCGACTCAAAATAACTGAAGGCGTTCCCTCACTCAGCAATTCTCCCTTTAACATGCTGCGAAGCTTGCTCTCAGGGGACACGGAGAAATTTTTAATAATCCTATCTTTAATCTGCGTATACAAATTCGGAATCGGTACCGGAGACGTAATTAAATCTGCAACAGTTTGGATGACATCGAACTCCAAGGCGGACATAACGGCACCCGCGCGACCCCGTTGTGAATTAAGATGAGCGTACTCGAACATAAGCTCCGCCTGAGCAAACCACAAAATCGGTTCATTTCTATAAAAACTACCAAGTTTTGGGACCCGATAAGAAGCATCAACGTGGACCGGATTCGGAAGCTGCGCCTGCAACACGGAAACATCGCGATTACCAGGATCCGCCTGAGCAAACCGATTCTCCTGATTATTTTGATTACTCGGATCATTTTGATTACCCAGATTGTTTTGATTACCCAGATTGTTTTGGTTACCCGGATCGTTAGGCGGCAAGGCACCGTCAGCCATGTTTGAAAATAAGAAGGAAAAAATAGCAATAATTAAAATAATTTATTGAAATAATCAAATTACGAACTCGAATCGATAAAATGCCGAAATGAATGAATGATGTTCCTTCTAGACGAGAAATAAAATCTCAAACAAGTTTCAAAAACTTTGAATAGTCTGTAAGGTAAAGCGATGTAATCATAATTGACGAAGAAAAAATACAAAGTCTGAATCGAAAAATAAAATAAATCGAAGTCAAGAATATTAAAAGATCTAAGTAAATTATCACAATGCTAAATTTCAGAAAAGAAAATACAACACGATTGTAAATTTATTCGACAAGATCCTAACCTCCTCTTTAATCGAGAATAATATTAAGTATCATCGTTTGATTAATATAACAAACGAATAAACGCATCTGTTTTTTTAAAAGTCTTTTTACTAAAAAAAAGAAAAAACTTGTTAAGTAACAACACGAAATATTGCTAAAAATTAAAGATTTCGATAGAAATAATCAATTTCGTAAGAAATAATCAAGTTTTAATTTAAATATAAACAATTAGCGTTGAAAAATTTGCATATTTAACTCGCGTGTAAGAAAAAAAAATTTTAATCTTAATCGATAATGAATTCAGTTTTATAAAAATTTTTTGCATGAATATCGTAAAAAGAACGGTGTATCTAGTTAAAGAACGAAATATATTACGTTAGTCAAATATTAAACACCGGGTATGTGATCTCGCGAATATAAAGGGTGGTCGCGATTACACTCACAAACGGTCAAACATACTCACAAACAATACATAAAATAATGCGGCGATGCTGACGATGATGGTCCCAAAAGCTGCATAATCTCTTTCCACGAAGATGTGGCCGACGACGATGATAGAAAAATCCATTACCAGGTCCGGAAACTGACCAGATGTTGAAATATAACCTATCAGGAAATCCTTCACTGCGTCCTCAGGAACTCGTTATTCCTTGCAATTATCCTGACATCGACAGGAACGTTTTTCATGAAAGAGAAAAATTCATGAGAGGAAGAAAAACTGCAAACTGTTAGTTTGCAAAAAACAGGTTATCTGCGTTACGCACCTGTTGCATGAGCTCAGAATGGTGATGCTCATGCGCCGTTTTCAAAAAGCAAAAACAATATTAAGCGGCTTATCTCACCAAACCATGACCCAGGAAGCCGTCGCTCTCATATCGAAAAACTCCAAAAGGTAGTACAGGTCGCACTTGCCAGCGAATTCAGCAGCTCGTCGCAGCATGGGACGATCACGTGACAGGCAGCTCTCAAGATTTTACGACGAAGAAAATGTCTAAATCGGTCAAAACAGGAACATCAATCCTCCAGAAATCGTCCTCGTCAAAAAATAAAACTCAGGATACTGCATGGGCTGAGAAAATCCCGATGTAAATCATGTCTTGTGTAAAAACCGATATGGCGGCGTTCACAGACAAACATGTGCTCGGCGAGTAAATTCGAAAAATTCGTGATTTTGAGCACTAAAAAACTCAGGTTATCCACGGATTGCACTTTGTATCACAGATGCACCCGGTTTAAAACTCGACAACATCCCGATCACGTCGGGGTCACCAATTGTAAGAAATAACTGATAATTTCATATAAAATATATTTAAATACCACGTCCCATATTAATGGCTGGGATGAGATATAAGTAAAGTACTTATAATTAGTATAAACAGTTTAATTTTCACAACTCTTTTTGGTACACAGCCATGAGCTCGACTTACGCACACACGTATCAATCTTTACTCGCGCAACTACCAGAACGTTCTGAGCACACCACACACAACGAGTTACCGCTCCCCGCCTGGAGCAAGCATAAAGGGGAAATCACACTGTCTATTCCCCACTTCTTGTTCTCGGGTGACGCCATCTTTTAGATATAGATTGAGTTAAAAATCTTTTCTCTCTTTCTATCTCCAACCCTGTGCTACACCTACCTCTTTCACAACTTTATTCGTTTCTTGGCGTTGGTGACGTTTACAATGGAAGAATTACGGGAAATAAGGAGACGGCGTTTAGAAGATTTGAATAGGGAAATAATCGAATTGCATGGTGAGTTAAACGAAGAAGAGGAACACTTGGAGGAATATTGGGAGGATGAGGACGTGATTCTAGAGTTTGAAGGTAGGTTTGTTTCAGATATCCAGGTGACATCGCAAATGGACGCTCCCGCTAAAACAGCTGAGCTTCAATCTCGAGTTGAAGCCACGTGCCGAAATCAAGTCCCGATCTTCGATTTCAAGTCCAAGACGGGTACTACAAACAAAACTTCCTCAGTCAATTTACCGCAGGTTTTAAATGAATCAAATTTTTCTCGTTTAGATATACTTCAATATGAGAATCAAAAATCCAAAATGGAGGAGGTGAGCGAACACAAGGAGATTCTACAGGGAGAGGCCGAGTTTTTTTTAGGAGAAAATCCAACCAAAGAGGTTGAGGAAGTACAAATAAGAGAAGATATTGCGAACAGATTAAAAGTCTGGATAAAGAACGGAATAGGGAAAAAAGAGGAGAAGGAAAAATGATTGTCTTCTGTTCCAAGAAAGGGCATTTTAAATCTCGAAGCCCCCGCGATCAACGAAGAGGTAGCGGTAGACCTCCACCCTAAAAGTCTATCTAGAGATGGTTATTTTCGAGACTATCAGAACTTGACTGGTGCAGTTCTATCTTGTTCTGCTACAGTTCTCAGTATGATCCTTAACGATTCCGAGAAGGCTCCAGATCGGGAAGAAGTTTTAAAAACTCTGTCTACTGCGGTGAAATTGCTTGCACAACTTTTCTCCTCTCTTACCCAGTCCAGAAAAACCTTCCTCTTGGGAGAATACGAAGAAATAATTCAGAAGATTCTTAAAACTGTAGAACCTACGTCGATGCCTTTCGGCGGCAATTTAAAAGCCCTCACAGAAACATCGAGGGTGATGGAAAAGGTCTCTAAGGAGCTTAAACCTAAGTCGCGGCCGTTATTTAAATCTCAAGGACCTTCTTTAAACTGGAGGAGCTCAACCACCAGAAAGGAGGGAGGCAGGAGGAGCTACAACACCAGTTTCAGAGGAAACACCTCCAGACCGCTGACATTCAACAGGCAGAAGAACTACCCTGTGAAGAATTATTACAGCTTGACGCAACCCCAGAGGAACAGTCGGTAACCGAACAGGTGAGTGCTGGAAGATTACGGTTTTTCGTCGACAGATAGAAGGAAATCACTGAGGATCCATTTATCCTGCAAATAATTCAGGGCTATGAAATAGACTTATTAAAGAATAAAGTTTCTCAATCAATTGAACCTCAGACTCTTAGCCCTAACAGGGTTCTAGATATCGCTATTCAAAAGCTTTTAAATTCTGCCGCCATAGAACAATGTAAGAGATTAGATGATCAATTTTTATCTGCTTATTTTTTAGCTAAAAAACCTGATGGGTCCAACCGGTTTATATTAAATTTAAAAAGTTTTAATAAATTTGTTAAAAAGGAACATTTTAAAATCGAGGAATTGAGGACGGCTTTAAATTTGCTTAACGAGGGAGATTTTCTTTGCAGATTAGATCTCAAGGATGCATATCTACTTGTGCCAATCTGCGTCACGCATAGAAAGTTACTTAGATTTAGTTATGAGGGTCAGCTTTTCCAATTTAATGCCTTACTATTCGGATTGACATCAGCTCCTTTTGTATTTACAAAACTAGGTAAACCCGTGGTAAATCAGCTAAGGAAAGAGGGTATCAGAGTAGTTGTTTATCTGGATGATTTTTTTAATTAATGGTAGCACGATAGAGGAATGACTTAAAAATACAAAACGAACTATTTCTCTTTTATCTTCTTTGGGATTGTTAATTAACTGGCAAAAAAGCGATCTTACCCCTAAAAGAAGTTGTAAATTTCTAGGAATGATAATTGATTCTTTTAATATGACTTTGGAACTGCCACAAGAAAAAAAATTAAAAATAAAAAAGATGTTAGGGACAATTCTACTAGATAATAGGATAAAAATTCAAAATTTAGCAAAGTGTATTGGTTCTCTTGTGGCGGCCTGTCCAGCAGTGTCATACGGTTGGCTCTATTATAAAAAATTAGAACTAGTCAAAAGAAATGCCCTAAAT
Organism: Ganaspis brasiliensis; assembly: GCA_037103525.1. NCBI lineage: Eukaryota > Metazoa > Arthropoda > Insecta > Hymenoptera > Figitidae > Ganaspis > Ganaspis brasiliensis. Next base: position 2,498,174 of record JAZKLR010000288.1, on the reverse strand, counting down.
CAGAATCAAAATAATTTTAATAAATTTACAATCCTTTCAGAGGACGCGATAGAAGAACTTAAATGGTGGGACTCTCAAATTTTATTAGTCAATAACAAGATTATTATTATTATTATTATTATTATTATTTTCGCAGAATACGTTGCCTCAAAAGAAAATCCGGCGGACGAGGGTTCTCGAATATCCAATCCGAATACAGAGTGGGAACTCGCAGATCAGGCTTTCCAGCAAATAATAAAACAATTCGGCAACCCTTCCATGGATTTGTTCGCATTTAGAATGAACAGAAAAATTTCAAAATATTGCTCTTGGGAGAGAGACCCTAGCGCTTTTGCTATTAATGCGTTCACAATTTGCTGGAAGAAGGATTTCTGGTATGCTTTTCCACCTTTTGCATTAATTTCGAAAATTTTGAAAAAGGTTAGGGATAAGGGATCAACAGGGATTTTGGTAGTACCCTTCTGGACAAGCCAGCCGTGGTTTCCAGAATTTAAAAGATTACTTATCTCCAAATTAATTGAATAGAAACCATCACCTAATCTTTTGCTTTCCCCTTGCAGGAGGATAAATCATCCTTTGGCGGCCAGCCTTATCCTGGTTTCCGGTGTTGTTTCTGGCAGGCGTACTCAGAAAAGAACCTTGAAGAGGATACTATCGGAATAATGTTTTCCTCTTTAGCAGAGGGTACACGGAAACAATATGATTCCGCCTTAAAATATTGGTGGAATTTTTGCAACCGCTACTCCCAGGACCCTTTTCTGGAAAATGAGCAGTTTATCCTGAAACGTGTAACTAGTAGATTCCAAGAAGGTGCCGCCTACGGAACACGCAACTCCTTGAGATCGGCAATTACATTAATTAATAGCCAGGATACATCAGGAAGTTCTCTCATCAATAGATTTTTCAGGGGTATCTTTAAGCTTCGACCTACAACTCCGAAGTATCATTCAACTTGGGATATAGGTTCAGTTTTAATCGTTTTAAAAAATTGGGGTCCTACCGAGACATTAAATTTGCCAAAGTTAACATATAAGTTAGTTATGTTATTAGATTTAGGGTCAGCCTTTAGAGTACAATCTCTCACTCTAATTAAGCTAGAAAATATTTAAAAAATTAGAGATGGAGTTGAAATAAAAATCACAGATTTAATTAAAACATCTAGGCCAGGAGCAGATCAGCCTTCTGCTTATTTTCCATGCTTCGAAGATGCAGAACTTTGTATAGCAAAGACTTTATTGCGTTATATAGAGGTTACAAAATGTCTTAGAGGAAACCTTAAGCAGTTATTCGTTTCTTTCAAAAAACCTCATAAGCAGATTTCTTTACAATCCATCAGTAGATGGTTAAGATTTGTTATGGCAGAAGCGGGCCTAGGTGAGGAGTTTGGCGCTCACAGTACTAGACACGCTTCTTCCTCTAAAGCTTTTACAAAGGGATTAGATGTAAATCTCATAAAAAGGGCCGCAGGCTGGTCTAATAATTCGAAAGTTTTTTCAAAGTTCTATAATAGACCGTTAAAATATTCAGAGCAGAACTTTAGTACGACAGTTCTATCTTAAAGTCCTTATTAATAAAAATAGCTTTTTTTATATTCGTCTTTTATGTTATTAAAATCAACACAATGTAAAATTCTTTTTTATTTTCTTTTTGGTAAATGATTTTATAAGTAAATGTAATTTTTGTAGTTCAGTACAATAAAGTTTAAATTTTTCGAAATAATTAAACTTTTTTACTCTAACATCTACATGTTAATTTACGTATCTTCGAACAAGTGAAATGAAATATAATTAATGATTAAACGAACTTACCTGTGAAGTTCAATCATAATTATATGAATAAACTTGTTCGAAGATACAAACTCCTACCCGTAAAAACCCAACCCACAAAAAAAACACTCTAAACTAAATGAAGTTGTGAAAGAGGTAGGTGTAGCACAGGGTTGGAGATAGAAAGAGAGAAAAGATTTTTAACTCAATCTATCTCTAAAAGATAACGTCACCCGACAACAAGTTGCGGTACTACATGTTAAGTTACGTATCTTCGAACAAGTTTATTCATATAATTATGATTGAACTTCACAGGTAAGTTAGTTTAATCATTAATTTTACAAGTGTTATCATTTGATAACACGGGTTAAGTCGGAAATAGACATTTTGAGAAATCTTAAATTTAAGATTCACTACTACAAAAGTTTACTATCGGTGACCAAATTTTTACAATAAAAGCAATGATTTTTGTATTGTTATTAATTTAGTAAATAAACAAACAAAGATGGACTTAAGCCGTTTTTCGAAATATCGAATAAAATATTCAAAAAACAAACGTTTTTAATTAGAAATAGTTAAATATAATACGTAACAAATGGTTTTCTTTAACTTTTTTATAGTCTATGTTAAAAATGTATAAATATGAACTGTTTTCTATGCAAAATAACATGGGTTTTACACAACATTGAAAAATTTCTGGTAAACCCATTAACGCCCTTGCTTGAGAAAAAATTTATATCAAAAAAGTAAATACGGAAAAAAGGACCATTGACCAAATAATGTTTTTTTACATTAAAAATTGTTGAAAAAATAATTTGTTTAAACAATTTGTTATAAACAAATAGAAAAAAACTAAAAATTATGAAAAATAAAAAGCGCCATTCGATTGTATGCGAAAAATTACTAAAGGAATATGAGTGACATTTTTTAATTTTTCACTCTATTTGTTATAAATAATCAATAAACAATGACAATGACCACTTAAACCAATCTTAGCCCATGCTTAGAGAAATGTTGATATCAAAAATGTGAATACGGGAAAGAGGATCGTGGACAAAATTAATAATGTTTTTTGACAGTAAAAATTGTTTTAAAAAACATTTGTTTATAACAAATTGTTTAAACATTTTTATTGTCAAAAATCATTATTTGGTCAACAGTCCTCTTTGCCGTATTCACTTTTTTAATATCAACATTTCTCTAAACATGGGCTAAGATTGATTTAAGGTCATTGTTACTGTTTTTATTGACTATTTATAACAAATGGAGTGAAAAATTAAAAAACGTCACACATATTCCTTTCGTAATTTTTCGCGTACAATTGAATGGCGCTGTTTATTTTTCATATTTTTTTGTTTTTTTTTCTACTTATTTATAACAAATTGTTTAAACAAATTAATTTTTAAACAATTTTTAATGTCAAAATCATTGTTTGGTGTACGGTCCTCTATCCCGTTATTCACTTTTTTATAACAATTTTTTCCTAAGCATGGGCGTTAAGGGGTTAATATTCATCGCGCTTGTGTTGTTTGATTCTTCGTTATTGTTAATCTCTGCAAAAGTCAAAATGTTCTTATAAAATTCTCGATTAATTGAATTTAGAAAACGAGTCAGAGACAAAAGATCAGAAGAGTAATCTATCATTGATAATATCTTTTTAATCTATATTTCGAACGTGTACATTTATAATATATACACGAGGTGCGACCTAGGCAAGCTGCGTCGCGTCGTGACGTTTGGCCGGCGCGTACTTCAAAATTCGAATTAAAACTTTAAAAACGTTCATAAATGAACAACTTTAATTGAATATTACAGTTTAAATGACACTTAATAAGAAAGTGCCGTCATTCGAAAAACGGCTTAACTCGACTTAAGCCGTTTTTCCGGCGAACAGTTCATTTATGGAAAACATGCACACATTATTTCAAGCAATAATCGCAACAGATTTTTCTCTGTGTATGATGAATGAAAGTCGATCAGATTGTGAAATCTGTGTTCGAAATGGCATAAAATTAAATAATTTAGTTTCTTAAAATTACGACCTTGGATGCGTTAAACAGTACGGTAAAACCCGGAAGAAGACGTCCGGAGTACACCGCGGGACTGTATTCGTCATCGTTTTGCTGAGGGTAGCGATCTTATCTCACTGCTATCTAGTCTATCCATCTAAGGTATTTAGATTAGTCGTTGGTATACTCCTGGTGCTCCAGAGCACTGCCACCGTTAATAAACTCACTAAATCACTCTGAATTAACCTTGCGTGTATACTTTGTAGCAAGATTGTGCAAGTGAGGACTTTAAATGAATTTTATTATTGTTAATAGGATTGCTTATCGCCGCGTCGGGTAGAGATAGGAACAATAGGTACGCACTATAGGTACATACTACTCTCGACACACACAAACAAATACTCACATCTTATCACACTGATAACACTTACACTCTTCCAATCTGGCACTCTTTCCATATTTAAAGAATCTTCCTAAAAAAGTGTCATTAATTCAGAAAGAAGAAGAAAATTTTTTACTTAACAAAATGACAGATGAAGGCAAAAATTAAGTTACTAAGGTAAAATGCGATCAATTGCAGCAAATTCTAGAAAAATTATAATTACTGGAGCAAAGCAAAAAACAATTAAACGAAGAAAACGGTAAAAGAGAAATGTAAATTAAAATTTTGTCAAATTATAATAACTTAGTAGTAACCGAAGATGAATTATCCAATAATAGAGAGAATAATAAAAATAAATTAGACACCTTTTTTATTCGACGGAGCGGAGGCATTAGACCACAAGACAGAGTTTTTAACTTATTACGAAATTTGTCAAGGGATAGTTCGACTTCGTCAAATGACGAAAATGACTCTCCGCATGTTGTAAATAATCAGAAAATTTCTGCCAAGGGCACTATTAGAACTATTGAAATTTTAAAATTCAGAGACGATTGCAGTGTCGAGGATTTTATTAAAAAAGTTAAGGGCTAAAGCACGATGCTCACAACCTGATTTACTACTAGATTTTATCTTAGCAGAAAAATTACAGACGTAGCTAAACGTGCTATTAGATTTACTACTATTGATAATTATGAAAATTTATTGACAGAACTTAGGCAGCATGTGGGTATAATCAGCTCAATAGAACTAAGCCGATCTAAGCTAGAAAGCGTTAAACAATTACAAACAGAGTCAATACAAAATTATAATTTGCGATTTGGAAAACAATTCAGCGAATTAAATTATGCGGTTTAAAACGAGCATAGTAATAATACAGCGAGGCGTATCGCTTTACAAACAGAAGAGTAGGCGGCGATCAAAAGATATATTATGAATTTAAAGGAAGAAATAGGTACTCAGGTGATGCCACTAAGACTCATCACGTTGAATCAGGCACAACAAGAAGCTTTTGAGTCAGAAATTTTTATTAAGGAAAAAAGTCAAGGGAGGTTCAAAACACAAGCAAGCCTTCAATCAAGAACCAATAAACTTCCAACAACCTCTTTTTAAAAACCTGTGCATAATGTTACCAAATATCCAACTATGAATCAGTTACCCAATCATTCGATGCCTCTCCAACAGCGTGTGCAATTATTTTGTAATCAGCAATTATTTTTCAATCATTGCTTGCAAGAGAATTGGGCACCAGGAATCGCAAAGTCGTTTAAAAAACATAAATTTTCAAAAAGGCAATCAATCCAGTCCACCGCCAAACCGAGTAAATCATCTGCAAGCAGAGAATATGATTCAGTACGAGGAGAATCTCGAAGAAAGCCATCACAGGGCGACTACAATCTATCAGAGGAGAACATTACGGAACAAGAAGAGCAGGAAAATTATTAGTAGATAGCGGGGCATCTTTGAATCTAATAAAAGAAGAAATGTTATCCGATAATCATCGACGAAAACAAGAAACGTTATCGTTTTCTATGGGAAATGATAAACACACTACTACAGAGACAACTATTCACAATGTTCACGGACAAGATCCCGTGTTCACTATTGTCTCCAATAATTTCCCACTTTTAGAAGGCGCAATAATTTGACTCCCTTTTTTACACTCATACAATTTTAATTTATCTAATAAAACATTACAACTCAACGACAAACAATATCCATTAGCAGACGATGCAATAGTGATTCCGAAAAACTCGTTAAAAATTATTACCATAGAAACTAGTAAGAAAGAAGGGACTATAATTATATAAGATAATCCCTACATATCTGGTTCTATATACCGTATATGTAACTTTAGAGTTTCAATACCTATTAACAATGATTCGGAAAAGGAAATTCGCATATCAGACAAAGAACTTGAGTACAAATATATAGTTCCATTGCCTAGTCGAAAAGAACGAATAAACTATATTACTACAAAAGAAATAGAAGAAAGATTAAAACTCTTGCAAAAAAGTCTTAGACTACACTGCCCGGAGGTCCACTGACATGCACTAACTTAGTATGCCATAAAATAGTTTTAAAGGATGACAAAAAAGTTAATATAAGACAGCCTCGATTGCCAGAATGCCATAGGAAAGAAATAGCTAATCTGGTGAATGAAATGTTAAACAAGAGAATAGTTGAAGAGTCGAACTCACCCTATAATTCGCCATTATGGGTCGTGCCCAAAAAACAAGATGCATCAGGAAAAGCTAAGTGGAGAGTCGTAGTAGACTTTAGAAAGCTGAACGAAAAAACCGATCAAGACGCTTACCCACAACCATTGATCGATGACATCATTAGTCACCTTGGAACAGCGAAGTTCTTTTTAGCGTTGGATTTAAGTTTTGGATTCCATTAGATACCGATACACGTGGAATCGAAAAGTTTCGCAGCGTTCTCTACACTAGATAATGGACACTGTCAATTTAATCGCTTGCCTTTTGGGTTGAAAAACGCCCCAGCCACGTTTCAAAGAAACGATATTACAACCCGATAAGTGCGAATTTTTAAGACCTGAATTGAAATTCTTGGGACACATAATAACAGACGAAGGAGTAAAACTCAATCCGTCAAAAATTTAGCGGTTTAGTCATTTAAGGCACCGGTTAAGCAAAAAGAGGTAATATCCTTTTTAGAATTGGCCTGATATTATCGGAAATTTTTAAAAAATTTCTCTACCATTGCTAAACCACTGACGGAGTTAACTAAGAAGTATCAATAGTTTAATTGGACTTCTCTATGTGAAGAGTGTTTCCAAAAATTAAAAAAACTGCCTCTGTAAAGCGCCTGTGCTAAAATATCCCGATTTTAATGGGACTTTTACTCTAACTACAGAAGCCAGCAATGTTAGATTAGGAGCAATTTTATCTCCATTTAGACACCTAGTACGTTACATATCTAGAACACTTTACAAACCAGAACTGGGTTACAGCACCACGGAAAAGGAAAAACTCGCAATTTTCTGGGCGACTAAATGGTTATGTCAATATTTACTAGGTAGGAAATTTTTGATCCACACCGACCATCAAGCTCTTAAATGGTTAGACACATTTAGCGACAAGTCATCTAAGTTATTCCGATGAAAGAACAGATTTTAAGAATTCGAATTCAAAGTTCAATTCAAAAAGGTAAAGAAAACACAGCCGCCGATGCTTTATCAAGAATGTACCCCCTCGATATGGAAGAAACGAGGGTGAGAAATAACTTAGTTGATGATTTGCACGCCGTGGAAACTTTAGAAAATTCAGATGAGGAGCCAGATGAAAAAGATTAACCCATTGCAGAAAGGTTTAATAATAGATGCACACGGAAACGTAGCCACAGGCCATTTCGGTGAAAACAAAACCATAAGAAAGTTAAAAGAACAAATGTCTTGGGATAAAATAGAAAAATTGCTATGGATGTAGTGGGACCATTAGGAGAGACTCAATCTGGAAATAACTATATTCTGTCTATACAACATGTCCTTACTAAATACATTATTTTGATACCCGTAATGCAAACTTCCAGTTAAAATATTTTAACACACCTTTTGCATCATTATGTTTACATATTTTCTGCTCTTAAACACATATTATTGATGATTGATTATTGATGATAAATTTATTTCTATTTATTATCTTTTTCTATTCATCAACACGAATTAGATGGTAATTTTAACAGCCTAACTTCATCAATTTTTTCGCTAATGAGATTTACTTGAGGAAAAGTACTTTTGTAGGATAACTTCGGGCATTGCCAAGGCTGACGAATGGCTTAATATTGATCCATTATTTATTATGGCCAATATTGGACCACACTAAAAAAAATAGTTTTAGAATGAAAGGATTCTCTCATTTTGATACGAATTCCTCTCAGAAAATAAGCGGAATCCTCTCAAACCAATGCCAGGCCTCGGAATAAAATTGGATCATGACATATATTAATGTTTAAGGGCTCGCTGATTACGAATCTAAAGTCCAATTTTCAAAATTCAAAATGTCGGACCCAATATGGTGGACAAATTTTTAAAAATTTATTAGAAGCGCTTAAAACTTGTTACACAGGGGTTTTGGGAGTCACTAGTAACGAATCTAAAGTCCGAATTTCAAAATTCAAAATGCGGCGGACCAATATAACGGACGAAGTTTTTAAAAATTGATGGAACTCGCTTAAAACATGTTACACGTGGGCTTTTGGAGTCGCTGATAACGAATCTAAAGCCCGATTTTCGCAATTCAAAATGACGGACACAATATAGCAGACGAATTTTTAACAGTCCATTAAAATTGCTTGAAACTTATTACTTGGGGAATTTGAGGCCACTGCACGGAAAGACTTTCGATTTTAATACTTAATATTATAGTATTTATTTTTCCAAAATTTCGATAGAAAACAAGAATATATCGTTATATTTTCAGAACTTACTATTTCTATTTAATATTTACTATTTTCGATAGGAAATGTTAAAAGAAACTTGAATCGCCATTTTGTTGGGAAAATTACTATTGAGTTTTGAAATTAGTAAAATCGAGATTAATAAGTAATTCCTATAAAAAGGCAAATTTTATTGTTGATTCCTATTGAATATAGTAATATTTTTAACTTATTTTTGTAAGTTTTTTTATAAAAACTATTATTTAATAAAAATTAAATAATTTTAATTATTTTTTTTTAGATTATACTTTTCCTAGTTTCATTTTGCTTTTAAACAAAGGAATCTTTTCAGTTTTAAATAGTAAATTTTAATTTCAAAACATATAAATATTATCTGTCGAAAAATTATATTCTTCTAGTCCTGTAGTATAAAATATTATTTTTACAGTTATATCCTGATTTACAATCGATATTTTGTAAAAATACATACTATAATATTAACTATTAAAACCAAAAGTTCTTCCGTGTGATTACGAATGTAAATTCCGATTTATGAGTAAAAGGTTTTAAGCGAGTTCAACACATTTTTAAAAAAATCGTCAGCTACATTGAATCTGACATATTGGATTTTAAAAATAAGACTTCAGATTCGTATTGTGCAACCCCAAAAACTTCCGGGATACAAGTTTTAAACGAATTCAATAAATATTAAACATATATCCGACATCTTTAATTTTTAAAATCAGACACTAGAGTCGTAATGAGCAATCCCAAAAGCACCCGAGGTACAAGTTTCAAACGAATTCAATACATTTTAAACAGTTCGTCCACCACATTGGATCTGCCATTCTGAATTTTAAAAATCGGACTTGACATCGATCAGTGACACCAAAAACCCCCGAGTAACTCGTTTCTAATGATTTCCATGCATTTTTAAAAATTCTTTTGCTATATTGGGTCGGCCATTTTGAATTTTGAAAATTAGATTTTTGACTCGTTATCAGTGACCCCAAAAACCCCAGAGTTACAAGTTTCAAGCGATTTCCATGGTTTTTTAAAAATTCGTCCGCTATATTGGGTCCGCCATTTTGAATTTTGAAAATTAGATTTTTGACTCGTTATCAGTGACCCCAAAAACTCCCGAGTAGCAAGTTTTAAGCGATTTCCATCAATTTTTAATATTTAAAAATAATTTTTTATATTTTAACATTGGTCTATCAATATTGGCCCAATATTGTCGACAAGGCTCCTAATATTGGTCCAATGTTCCGCCAATCGTATTTTTCCTACTGGAATTTTTTCTGTCTGATTTTAAACATACAAATATACTAATTTACCTGTAGATTAGTGATTTAAATGAAGTATTAAAAGAGATGACAATTTTTATTTTCAATCTGGAATAGAAAAATCCGAAGGAGGAAGATTTGAACTAGCAACCACTCGATCTGTAGCTGAACGCTGCATCTACCAGTCCATTAAAGCGGTTAATAAACTTCCCCAACAGTACCTGAATTGGCCTCAACTTCGACAACCTTCCCTCAAGTTTTTCAACTTGCAGCAAACATTCTGAAATTTAAGGACACTTGAGAAAAGGTTGGCAAAGTTTAGTCAAGTTTAGGTGCTGAGGGGGTTTACAAGTATATGTAGCCTACAAGCAACGGCTTGCAGCGCACTTCAAGACGGTAGCCTGAGACCGCACCTCCTCATGTATAAAAGTCAGGAACTATTCCTGTGTATTTGCTGAAATATAAAGCTATGTACCATATATCAGTTTCTACATTACAGTTCCAAGATTTCATTTGAATTTTCATGAATCATTAATGAAGTTTTGTTAATGAGTTTCATCATTAATGAGTTTATCAAGAAACGTGAAATTTTCTCTATTTCCCCAAACTTATGAAGAAGATCCCGACTTATTCATGAATAATTTTTTTCCGTGCACACAGAACAGGTGTCAAAGATCGTAAATACTGCGATTATTCAAATGAAACAACTGAGGCAGTGGTTTTTCTTCGCAGAGTGGCCTGAATTGTTTTCTCCATCCTTTTAATTTTCAAATTTTAATTAATTAAATCGTGCTAGAATAATCTAATGAGTCTTAGGGGATCACGTGAAAATTGTGACCAATAAGCGTCCTCTGGGTGTCGGGAGTGTGGGAATGGGGTCCGCTGCCTGATTTTCTGGGTGTGAATCAAAAATTCATTGATTGATTGTCACACCTGGAAACTGGCTGTGGATCCGCGCCGCACTCTAGGTACTCGCCGAGGAACCTTAAAGGTGAGAATTAATAATTGTTCAAAAATTTGTATAATAACGTCAAGAGTAAACTCTTAACTAAAGTATTCGCAGTTTTTGTTGAGTATTTAAAAAATATGTTTTTTTTATTTAAATTGTTAAAGTGGGGCGTTTTATAACGTGTGCGGATCACGGAGACAAAATCAAAGGCGGTTTAACTCACTTTTTGGAAACTTCTCTTCTAATATTTAAAAAGGATCGAGAAGGCTGAGGAACTACTGTAGTATATTCACACCCCAAAAGAGAGTGGTGATCGAGAAGAAAAAAAGGGGTTCTCAGGTTCTCTGTGAGGAATTTCCGTTGTCTCCGGCAGCCAGTTTCCTTAAAATTCGATAAGTATTTTATTGTTTGAAATTTATAATTGAACGAATGAGGTGTGACTTTTAATTCAATCTTATTTTAAATTGTCTTTGACAATTTTGTGTAATACAAAATATTATTACTTTTTTTTTATATGTTAATTCGATCATCATATTGTTGCTGACATTTTGTAAAGGTTTAATTGAATTGTTATTATATTGTTAGTTAATTAAGTATTATAGTTTTTGTAAAATTGGATAAAATTTTTGTCGAGAAATATTTTTCTCTCAATTAATTCAACGTGTGCGAGTGTGTATGTGGTATGAGTGTTTTTATATTGATCTAATTTTTAAAAAGAAAAGGAATTTTATTGTAATTTATTAAATTTGTTTAATTTTTGCATTGTATCAAAAATATTCCGCTTGAAAATTTAATTAAATTTGATTCGAAAAGTTAAGTGTGGTGGTGACGTCACCTATTGTAATGTAAATAGCTTGGATTATAATGAACGATTTATATTTATACTTGACTAATTGCTGATTAATAATAAATTGAATGACTATTTTGAAATCTTGTGTTTTCCTTGTAGTCGTGACTTTAATTTTCTTTCATTATTTTAATAATTTAGTATTTCTTAAAAATATTCCAATAAAATTTATTAGTAAAATAAATAAATAATTTTGCGTAACAATAAAATAAAAAATATATTGTTACATTTTGGCGCTCAACGTGGAGGGCACGAATAATTTTGCCTTCTTAAAATATAGTTTAAAAAAAAAAAAAAATTGTTAATTGTTTTCATAATTTATAATTGAATATAAAGTTTGAGTTAAAATAAATATATGACAAGTCGAACGCCTACAAGGAACACAAGATCAAATAAGGGTTTTTTATTATCAGGTTTGGACGATCCGAGACGGAATTTGATAGATTTTGAAAATAAAAAAAAGCGAAATAAGGAAAATTTGAACATGGCGGGAGATTCTGGGGAAACAATAAGTGCTAAAGAATTAAAACAATTGAGAGATGAAAATGAGCGTTTGCGACAGTTGAACAATGTTCAAAATGAGCAGTTGGTCCAATTGCGTCGTGATAATAATAGACCGGAAAATAGTTTAAATTCTGGGGAACAGCTGATTCGGACTTTGATAGAAAGTTTTCGTGCAATTAATCTTGAAATAAGGCCACCTAAATACGAAGTGTCGGATAATCCACAACAATTTTTAGAAAAGATTGAAAAATATTTTACAATTAAACAAATTCCCGAAAATACTAAAATTAATATTTTGGATACTAGAACAAAAACTGCGCGCCACGCGCGCCTTGTCATGGTGTCATTTTAACATATGAATAAATAAAGGCCAGCTTATAGAGTATGATGTAACGGGAATAAGGTTGTAATGATTATAACACTTTTTTCCTAAAATTATAATTTATATTTTGTCATGAAAATCGTTAGAAGTACCTGAAACAAAAATAGAAAGGTCTGTTAAACGTGATGTTTCTTAAATATTGACTAAATATGAATTTTTGTGTTTCCTTTTTTTCGAAAATTGTCAAAAATAAATTGTAAGCAAATATGGGAAGAAAGAAAATTTTATTAAAAAAAAGTAAAAATGAAAAGAAATGTATTGACGATAGATCGATGTAATATATAAGAAGTGCAAGTTTGGTCATTTCAATGTTGGAAAATTTCAAAATTAGTCCAAATGCAAATTCGGAGATTTCAAAATAAAGATAAACGTTAGTTCTGTGATTTCAAATGTCGGAAAAATGCAAATTTGGTTGTTCTAAAATTGTGACTAATGTAGATTTATTGTACAAAAACTGATTTCGTCCCATTGACTGCAATGCAAACCTGCCATCCAGGTAGCCGCCATTTTGAATTTCTCCCCATCCAACTTGAATATCCTTTTAAGGGTAAAGCCCAAAACATAATGAATACGGTTACGGAAGCTAGGCATGAGATAAAAAAGGACAGAGACTGTTTCTGTCCTTCTCTGTCTCATGCTTTAATCTCGTACGCGTATTCAATCTGTTTAGAGCTTAAAATCCCATGTGATCAGAAAGCGCAAATGCATAAAATCATGAAAGTGAGAGAGACAATAATATGTACCTACCTCTCTCACTCTCATAATTCATGCCTTCGGTTTTACGCTTCCTGCTAACACAGGATTTCACCCTAAGGATGTTTAAGTTGGATGGGGATAAATTCAAAATGGCTGTTATCTGGATAGTGACGCGCTTGTGCTGTTTGCCCCAAGTAGTAACTAAAGTAACCTAACTGGTACTTTCAAGTAATTACTGTTAAATATTTAAATATAAAATTGTATGTACGGTTGAAATTAAAAAATAAAATTGTAAATAAAAACAATGTTTTTAATAACAGATAAAGTACATTTGCATTCAAGAAATATTTTATTCACTGATTTTCTACCGAATAAATAATTAAAAACAATGTTTTTAATAACAGATAAAGTACAGTTGCAATCAAGAAATACTTTATTCAGTGATTTTGTACGTAATAGCAAACACAAATATATTTGTGTATACACTCATAACCTTACTTTCAATATTTACATTGTTTTAACCATTACATTTATAATTGATGAAACTCTATTCAACTGTTTTCCTTGATCATAAGACCTACAGATGTATTTCATGAACGCACTTTTAAATAATAAATGTTGATAAAAATGAATACTTGTGCATAATTATGCATTTACTATATTACAATCTTTTAAATACAATTAATACCATGCAAATCTTCATGTGTTTTAAATTAATTAAAAAGATTATGTGACCAACCTCATACAATAATTTTCTAGTTATATAGTTAAAATAAATTATGCGCAAACCCACAATTGAAACCGATATGTATTTAAATGTAATAACCCTGCTAAGAGTAAAAAGATAAAAAGGGAAAGAAATATGAAGATAGAAAGTGATTACACTTTTCCTGTCCCTTCCATATATCTACTTTGCATTCCAAAAACACAATATCTTTCTATCTCTAAACTTCTGCCTTTTTATATATTTTCTTTATTCGCTTTGAATATGTATTAAAAGGAATGTAAAATAAATAAATCTCTTCCTTTCTCTTCGTCCATAAACTATTTTTATCTCTTTCTATATCCCTTTTCTATCCCCTTCTTTTTTACTTTGCTATAAGAAATGAATCTCTTTCTATTCCCTATCTTTTAGTTTATCTACCATTTTAAATACCCAATTGCTTTAGTTATTTTATATGGTATTATATATATCTATATATACTGAAATTAATCTGATATTTAACGCGTATAATACTGAAAAATCGTTTGGTATGATGGAGCGATCCCCTAACCTCGTGCGCATTAACCTCTTCTATCTTTTTCTATCCCACATGGTATTTATATTTTTAAAGATCCATACTGGAAATAAAGAGATAGAAATCTTATCACTTTCTATCCTTTCTTATCTCTGTTATAGAAAGAGATACATTCTATTATTTAAATATACATTTTATTATTTCTCTATTTGTTTATAACGAATTGTTGAAACAAATTTTTTTGTAAACAATTTTTAATATAGAAAATAATTGTTTGGTAAACGGTCCTCTTTCCCGTAGTCACTTTTTTGATAAAAATTTTTCCCTAAGCATGAACCTTAATGGGTTCATTTTCATGAACTATTTGCAACTGTGCTACAAAGTACCTTCTATAATAATATTATGTGTTAAGAATATATATTCTATTTTTACAAGAAGAATTATTCAAAAATTTCTTTGTACACATAATTTTTAATACATTTTCTACTTCTTTGATTTCCTAAATAAACTTTGATTGAATTAAATGAACGAACTCTTGATAATGCAACATATAATTGACCATGATTAAAAACATCTTTTCTTAAATCAATTGCAATTTTATGAAATGTCTGTCCTTGAGATTTGTTTATAGTCATAGCAAATGCTAGTTTAATTGGAAATTGTGTTCTTTTAAATGTAAAGGGATAAACATTTTCACAGTACAATAGTATTCGATGTATGAACACAATATTTCCACATTTATCTCCCGTTAATATTTTGCATTTTATAACATGATTAGATAAAGCTAAAACCAATAATCTTGTTCCATTACATAAACCTTCGTTAATACTAAGATTTCTTATAAGCATGACTACGGAATTTATTCGTAAATGCAAAACATGTGGTGGTAAACCAGGTGGTGATAGAGTGTTTAAGTAATCAGGTAAAATGACTTCATGATCATTATTATTATCACGATTATCTACACTGTCAATACTTCTATAAACTTTTTCTTCGCTCTTATCTAATAACTGGACAACATTATTATTAATTTCATCTACATCAATATTTCTCGGAGCTAAAATAGCACATAATGCCAAATCTTCAAACCTTTTCTGTTTAATCAACTCTCCATATACATCTGTACTGATATCAATATTTCCTTCTTCCAGAATGTTGTCTGGTAATTGAACACAATCTTTTACATCGTTAAAAGTGCCATTTCCTATGTCAAGTAAAAAATTAACAAATTGTGTTTCTTCCGGTAAAGCTCGCATGTTTTCAGATAATGTAAATTTTGCAAATATCTTCCATAATTTGCTGTTTTTAATTGACAAATTTATAATTTCAGATCTTGTACCATTTTGTTTTATAGGTAATACTTGTCTAAAATCACCTCCTAAAATAATCGTTTTACCACCAAAAGGAACATCTACTTGCATAATATCTCTTAATGTTCTGTCCATAATCTCTAAGGCATACTTCGGTGACATTGGAGCCTCATCCCAAATGAAGACATCAACATTTTTCAAATACAACCCCTCTTTAGATTGCACTTTTATATTTGAAGATGAATCATTATATAATGGCACGGGTAAACCCAATATTTTATGAACTGTTCGACCCATGGGAAGTAAGGTTGCAGCTATCCCTGTAAATGCCATATTGCAAACAGTTTTATCGAGACTCCTCAATAAATGCCACAATGTAATATACATAAATGTTTTTCCTGATCCTCCAGGACCATCGACATATACACACCGACAAGTATTATCGATATTATCATTTACTGCATTTAATATAAAATCGACTATATCTTTTTGTTTGACGTTCAGTTTATCATACCTTTCTTTTCCTAATTCCTTTTCCTCTTCAATATTTATAGAGTGGGTAACTGCAAAATTATCAGTTTCATCTTCTACATCCATCAATCCAAGAAAATCATTCAACTTATAACCTTCATCAGATAACATATTTTTGACATGTATGTATGCCATTTTTTCAGCAGCAATGTTATCAACGTTTCTAGCATAATCTTCGGACATATAAATTTTGAATTGTTCCCAAAGTTCACCAGCATTTATAGGACGACAGTGAATTAAAATTCTGACAAATAATCGTCGAAGTGATTGAGGCATCATCCATAAAGTAGACTCTTGTAACGTTGCCTTCCATTCATGATCATCCTCTATTAGTCCTAATGCTAAACAAGCTGACGTAAATGTCTCATGTAATACGCCATTAACAGTCTTCAATGATTCGTATGAAATCGCACCTTTAGTTGTAAGTAATAATAATCTAAGGTGAAATAATTCTGTGTGGCAGGGATTAACAGAATAAATTCTGCCTATTGCCTTCTCTTTACGGAGTCTCTTGTTCCATTTACATTTTGTTTTATCCCATGAATAATATTCGGGAATCTCAGTATAAAAATACTGACGAGCATTTACATCACGTTCATTTAAAAGGAAGTAGACTAATAATTTTGTATTTTTATTTAAATTAAATGATATTTCTTCCTCTGTATCTACTTGCCGAATAAGAATATTTTGCTCATTTTGTAAATGTATTGGTAAACGATTTATACTGTGACTTTTTTTGGATAAAGTTTTACTTAAAATTCTCCATGCTGCTTCTACTGGACCAACATATCTGTTTTCTTCATAATGATTGATTTCATTATGATTAATAGTAGCTTCTCCATTACTATTTGTAATGATAATTGATGCAGCATCATGACCCTTATAAATATATTTATACAAATATTTGACGGACTTAATACTGGATACAACTTCAACATTAATATGACAATTGAATGTTTGTGAAAGTTTAGGAGAATAAGGTATAACAAAACGATTATCAACAACATATTCATTAGGTCGTGTATAAGTTTTACCTGTGTTTCTTCTTCTATATACCACATAACAATTTTCTTCAACAGTAGTGTCTTCTTGTAAAGGTTTAGGAAAATTTTTTGAGCATTTTCCATCAACGAAACACCAATCTCCACAAGGACCGTGTATATTATTTGCCATAATAATTTCATGTAATCTAGGATTAACCAATTCATCTGGTATTTCAGCTGAAATATGTCCATCAACACTCTCTGGTGTTAATATTTTTGAATTGGACGTTAATATAACCAACAAATGGATATGTGGTAATCCCCTTTTTTGAAATTCTATAACATAAACGTAGGACTTGACATCTCCAAAGCATTTATTCTTAACAATACATTCTATCAAATGTTTTACTTTTAAAGAAAAGACTCTCGCGACAATGTCAGGTCTATCAGCTACTGTTTGATTAGGTAATAAATGTTCTGTTATTTCTTTCCACTGTGGATTACATGTCATTGTTATAAATAAATCTGGTTTACCATGTTTTGCCACAATAGCCATTGAATCTTGATATAATTCCATCATATTACGAGGTGAACCAATAAATGTTGATGGTAAGACAACTAATTTTCCTAGAGGTGTATCATTCCTTTGTGCTACATCCTTCATGTGATCTATTAATCCTCTGTAACTTTCACTTCGCAATTCTGTTTGATGATTTGCGCAATATTGAAGCCGATCTTTTTCCATTTTAACATAATTGTCAACCAGCCACTGTTGAAACAGTCTTCCACCGTATAGAAACTGATTAAATATATCATCTCTAATTGCCATTTTATACTTTACATAAGATGCCCTCGAAATTCTATGTTTTTTCAATCTTTTATCTGTATCATTTCGAAGCATATCAATACAATAACCTTTTTCTCCAAAAGGATAAAATAGAGGATATATAAAAGGTTGTACACAAGGATCCAAACTACTATCAAATTGCAATTCTTTACTTATTTTGTTGTACACAGTAACATAAGAATTAGGAATTTCACCTTCTGAATTTGTATTAAAAATAGCAGCTACTTCACTTACTCTTTGAAAATTAAATCGCCGTGGATCTTTTCCTTTTTTTAAAGTAAATAATAATTTCAATTCTGGAATTTGTTCATCATTTTTTGTCGCTAACGCTGTTTCTATTTCTATAACTTCTTTCATCATTCTAAATGATTGACTGAACGTATTATGTTTTCTCATAAAATTCTCAATTCCTCCTACAATATCTCTATCTAATCTATCATTTTTATTCAACCTGTATTCAATTGCATCATCAGGATCGTAAATAAACAATTGACCATAAGACGGATCATTACCGTTTTCAGGGAATAAAGCTTTATTCATTTGATAATATATTTGACCTTGTATTTTAAAACAATACGGTCCTCTTCGTGTACCATGGAAATTAATAACATTAGCATTAAATGACGCAAAAGCAAATGAATTATTGTAACATCTTATATTCTGGCGATAATGGTTTGATTTCTCATGTGAACCATCTAATAACATTTTCAATTCAAATGGATAATTAAAAGGTTTCAATTTAATACCTCCATGGCTACAACAATCAGCAAAAGAATACTTTTTGTTATCATCTTTTTTATGTTTCAGGTTTTTAGTATCTGAATTAGTTATTTTAGTACTAACTTTTTCATCTTTGAAGTGTTTAGCATCACAATGAGTGCAATAAAGTAACATTTTACATAAATAATTCTCTGCACAAGTACGTGAATGCAATTTATTTACTTTTAGTTCTTTTAAAGAATTATCTGATGTATTCACCAAATCTTGATTTAAACAAGAAATAGAAGAATTTTTAACTGTATCATAACAATTATTTGTGTCTCTCTCTCTTAACTTATGATTCTCAAATTCTGCCTCTATATAATTTTTCTTTTTTTTTGCACGACAACGTTTCACTCTTTCCCTGTTCAACATTTGTCCATGAAGAAGTTGTTTATCTTTTTTATTATTTTCAGACAATTTATTAATTTCTACTTCTTCTATTCCATGTAATGAAGGAAAAGATTTCTTCACTTGAATTACAGTATCTTCTGAATCAATCATTTTTCTTTTACTTGCTTTTTTTTTACTACGTCACTTTTTACTTCAATAAACTGCAAAATAGATGGAGAAACAGCTTCTATAATGGAATTTTCATTATTTATTTCTACATTTCGGAAATGTGAAATTGTCTGAAAGGATGTTGATGGTATTGCGTTCACAACAAGAGTTTGAGAATCTGCATTGCAAGTTCCTTTCTCCACCTCTTCTGATACATTCATTTGTAATTCCTTTTTTTCTTTCAATCTAGCACGATAGCACTTCATTGATTCTCTATGCAATTTTCGTTTTTCCATTTTTTTCTCTACAGTTAAACTCCTACGATATCGTCTCACTCTTTCTGTACTGACAATTTTTGTACCAACTTCTTGTAATTGTTCTACTTCTTCTTTGGTAAATCTTTGCTTTTCTTCAAATCTTTTCCCTTCTATTAAACACGTACTAAACTTCTTCATTCTTGACTTTGCCAAACTTTCAATATCTTTTTCCTTTTCTTGTAATATTTTTGTCCTTTCTACTTCGCCTATTGAATCCAACATACACAAAGATCTCTTTTCTGTAATTGTAGGTTTTGGTAAATCAGTAATTTTTCTTTTACTTGCTTTTCCTTTTACTTCGTCACTTTCTAGTTCATTAAACTCCGAAATAGATGGAGATACAGCTTCCGTAATGGAATCTTCATAATTTATTTGTACATTTTGGAAATGTGAAATTGTCTCAAATGATGTTGATGGTATTGCGTTCAGAACAAGAATTTCAGAATCTGCATTACAAGTTCCTTTCTCTACCTCTTTTCTTACATTCATTTGTAATCCCTTTTTTTCTTTTAATCTAGCACGATAGCGCTTCATTGATTCTCTATGCAATTTTCGCAATTCCATTTTTTTCTCTTCTGTTAAACTCCTACGATATCGTCTCACTTTTTCTGTACTGACAATTTTTGTACCAACTTCTTGTAATTGTTCTACTTTTTCTTCGGTAAATCTTTCCTTATCTTCAAATCTTTTACCTTCTGTTAAACTGGTACTACACTTTCTCATTTCTGTCTTTCCCAAACTTTTAATATCTTTTTTCTTTTCTGTGCTCACATTACTTTTATCATTTTGTCGTTTCATGATTTTATACAAATCTTTATTTATATAATCAAAATATGTCAAATTGTAAAAATGTTAATCTAATAACCAGGGACGCACACGCCCACGATGCGAAACGACAGAATTGTATCTTATCGTATCGTGGCTAGCCTCGAACA
This sequence comes from Ganaspis brasiliensis, assembly GCA_037103525.1. Taxonomy (NCBI): domain Eukaryota; kingdom Metazoa; phylum Arthropoda; class Insecta; order Hymenoptera; family Figitidae; genus Ganaspis; species Ganaspis brasiliensis. Next base: position 2,477,534 of record JAZKLR010000288.1, on the reverse strand, counting down.
CGATAGACTAACCTGATTTGTATCGTGTCCGGGCACAACACGATAGACTTTGCTCAGTCGTATCGTGGCAGGCTTCAACACAATACGATCAGAAAAATCGCATCGTGGCAATCCACAACAGTCAATCCACATATTCAATAGTATCGTGACAGACCACGACAAAATATGTATCAAAGAATCGTAACGTGTCAAACACGTTAGAAATTAGTCAAATTTTTAGATCGAGATGAAAGCAAGCGTCGCGTCGCCTTGACGTTTCGCCCCACCACAACAAATTCTAAGTCGTCCGACGACAAAGGCTCTCCGCGCCTTTCTTCTTCTTGTTTTCGCAGTAATGTTTGTAAGCAACCTTGAATGGGGAAATTGAAAATATGCCTCCTAATTAATAATGCCTAAATGGTTCCAAGTGTTTTATTGAATAAATACTTGCGACCTAGTGTTCTAATTAATAAATAGATATACACAATTGTTTTATTTAACAAATAGATGCGCACTACGTTTTTAGTGCACATATAGATGCGCACTACTTTTTTAATGCACATAAAGATGCGCACAACTTTTTTAGTGCACTTATAAATGCGCACTACTTTTTTAGTGCACATATAGATGCGCACTACTTTTTTAGTGCACAAATAGATGCGCACTACTTTTTTAGTGCACATATAGATGCGCACTACTTTTTTAGTGCACATATAGATGCGCACTACTTTTTTAATGCACATAAAGATGCGCACTACTTTTTTAGTGCACAAATAGATGCGCACTACTTTTTTAGTGCACATATAGATGCACACTACTTTTTTAGTGCACATATAGATGCGCACTACTTTTTTAATGCACATAAAGATGCGCACAACTTTTTTAGTGCACATATAAATGCGCACTACTTTTTTAGTGCACATATAGATGCGCACTACTTTTTTAGTGCATAAATAGATGCGCACTACTTTTTTAATGCACATATAAATGCGCACAACTTTTTTAGTGCACATATAAATGCGCACTACTTTTTTAGTGCGCATATAGATGCGCACTACTTTTTTAGTGCACAAATAGATGCGCACTACTTTTCTAGCGCAGAAATATATGCGCACAAGTGTTTTATTCAAGAAACATTTATTCATGTAAACTAAACATCGATTTTCATTAAATATTTTTGATGTAATGAAGACTTAAACATTAATGAGTTGTATTCAGAGTTGATCCTCTGTGTGTATTTTGATTCCAAGAACCACAAACTCAACATAAAATTTGGTTCTTCTTAGATCCTTCGTAACGCGTCACAATTATTTACATAATATATTTAAAAAATTAAAAGTACGTTTTAAAAGTCATTTTATAACATATGGTGCAAGTATATTTTTGAATCCATTCAAAATCTTTAATATTTAGTACAAGATTAAATTTACATAATATAAAATAAAAGAATCAAAGCTTTCAAAAAAGTAGAAAATTAATACCTTTAAAAAACGTAGATAAAAACATCAAATAAATGTTTTCAAAAATTCGTAATTATAAGATAAAAACTAAACAATTAAAAAGAAGTAAAAATATTTCTAAGAAATGGAAAAACTATGACAAAAATTTAAGAATTAATTAGAACGCTAAGACTAAAAAAATAGTGAAACATCAAGAAAATGGAGAAAAGTTTTTTTCCTGAACCTAACAAACTGTAAATAAATGTAAAGTACAAAGAATAATAAAATTTGTTTAGATTCTACTAAAAGATTAGAATTAATAAAAATAAAATAAAAGCATGTGCCATATCAAGATGAATAAAAAGTCCACAAAAGAAATTTAAAAATCACTTAAAAACAGAAAAGTTTATGCAAATTAAACCAAACAAATTTTTATAATATTACATGTAACATTTAAAACAAGTCCAACAATAAATTTAAAGAAATAAAGAAAATCTCAAAATTTTATGGAAGAATAAGTAAGTTTGCAAAAAAATCTCCCAAAAATCTCATAGAAATATTATAAGAATTAAAAAAAGGATTATTGTGAATATGAAATATAATTAATATTACGTAATGATTTTGCATTAATAATATGCATTTGAAATTTGAATTAATTGAAAGTTAAAAGTTGGAACAAATTGGAATATGATAGTTAATTGTTAATTGACGTTTGGAATTTATTTAAATTATAATGACTTAAAGATATAAAATTCTAATACTATTTTTTGCTATCTTCATACCAAAAATTTGTAAATCGTAGGTATTTTGATAATCTGTATTAGCACAATTTTTTCAATTTGATAAAGATTAAAATATTGAAATCGTAATTTTTAAGATTTATCCACAAATTTGTGTGTTTTGTTTATATGGTCTTGTGATGTTTTGCATGCAGTATTTTACATCTAGAGAATTGTAAAGTTTTTTTAATTATGTCATGATTTTAATGCCAATTTCAACAATCAATTGTTGTTGATTTATTTTGGCCTTGCCAAATGAGTTAGTGCAGTCGATTATTTTTGGAATGACCCAAAAGATAAATAAATTTGTTGTGTCAAAGAATAATTGAAAAGTGCAAAGAATGAAGAAAAATATACAAGAAAGGATGCCCATAGAAATACAACGGTATTGACCACGGTATTCTGGTACTGCATAAATAGGAAAATAAATTATTAATTATTACAAATATATTTAACTATAATAATGATATAAATAATACAAACTTAATTTCATTTTTTAGTTTTTTTCAACAATCAAGAATCTTCACATTTTATATTCTATACTGCAATACAAATTTTTTATGCTTTCCAAAAATCGGAAATCTACTAGATTTTGTGTTCTAGTTTATTCAAACTTTAAAACTTCAACTAATTCAAATTTAAATATATATAAATTAATGCATAATAATTAAATAATAATTATTTTCCATATTGACAATAATCCTCTTTTTAATTCTTACAAGATTTCTAAGAGTTTTTAACACTTTTTTAAAACTGTTTTAAATTTTTATGTTATAATTTCTTATTCTTACATAATTTTAAAACAATTTTTTCTTTTACTTTTGATATTTTTTTGTTTTAGTTCTTTTATTTTAGAATTGTCTGTAATTTTCTTCTTTTTATCCAAATTATGTAATATTATTTTACATAATTCGGTTATAACATTCACTAAACCTTTTAATTCGTTGATTTTATTAATTATTTCTATATTTTTAAAAATATATATTCTAAATTTATTTTTGGACCTCTTTAAGTCTATAAGAAGAATATTTATAAAATTATTTTGGTTTATTTTTTTTAAACCCTTTTATATTATTTATTTTATTTTTAAAAATGCATTGATGTACAGTTAAACAAATGTTCGGTTTGTATAACCAAATAATTTGATTATACACATTTGTTTGAATCAACCAAATGGTTTATTACAGTTGACTAAGTGTTTTGGTTAATCCAACCAAAAAGTTTATTTCATACAAACAAAAAATTTGTTTTATTCAAACAAATTAATTTTATTGAATTTATTTGGTTCGTTCAAATAAATATTTTGGTTTACACAATCAAATGTCATACTTATTTTTCTTTAATGCTTGAATTTCTTAATTAAATATTTTATTTGTATATTATTAATTAATTTCCAATTTTTAATTTACAATTTTAAAGTAATAATAATAATAATCACTATAATAAATTGGAAATTAACTGATAAATATGCAAATAAAATATTAAGAAATTCAGATATGGGTGATTCTCCACGAAACCAACAATTTGGTTACTGTGATTTTAGAAAAAAAAATTTCTGATTAAAATAAAAATTGTGATATAACTTTGAAGTATGATAGTAAAAAATGAAATATCTGTGATGGGCCGGACAAATTGTTTATAATTTTTGTATTTTTTAAACAAATTAGCTGTTACCGCATCCATGTACCATAATCGGTTGCAGTATAACAGAATTGATAGTTGAATTTATAGAAAAGTTAAATAAAAATCATTCGCATTCTAACTTTTATATTTTCTATTTGTTAAACAATATTTGTTTAAACAAATAATAAAAAAAGTCACATTTAATTAAAATTATGGATCACAATCGATTCTACAAGAAAAATTAGAAAGATTTTGTTATGATCATATTTTATTTTAAGTCATAATTTGTTGATAAAATCGCTTTAAACAAATAAATAAATCTATGGTGGTAATTTATGCGGTAATTTATAAAAATATTGAGGTAATTTATAATAAAAATACAAACGAAATTCAGGATTTAAAAAACTGATGTAGGACATTTATGTAGTAATTTATGGAAATTTATGGTAATTTATGCGGTAATTTATAAAAATTTTGAGGAAATTCATAATATTAATACAAAATAAAATTCATGATTCAAAAAACTAATGCAGGAAATTTATTTCGTAATTTATGGTAATTTATGATAATATATACGGTAATTTATGAAAATTTCGATGCAATTTATAGTTAATAAAAGTAAATTAAAAAAACTAATTTTTGAAATTTATGGAAATTTATACGATAATTTATGGAAATTTATGTAGTAATTTATGGAAATTATATTAAAATTTATAGAAATATATGTTGTAATTTTATAAATTATTTTAAAAACATTTATTCTAATTTATTAACAAATAATTTAAAATTTGCAAATCAGTTGCCAGCAATTCATAGAAATTTATACGGTTATTTATGAAAATTTATAAAGTATTTAATGTTAAAGTTATATTAAAATTATGACAGTTTAGGTAATTTCTATTTTTTTAATTTTATTTAACACAATCACAAAAAATTTTAAATTGTACACTTGTTTAAACCACAAATTCAATGAAAGACAGCCAAAAACCTTCACCATGATGCAAAAGGCTTCACCATGACGCTGAGGCTTCACCATGACGCTTAATGAATACTGTTTTTTTAAACAAATTATACTCTCTAAAACTGAATCAGTGAAATTTTCACTGATTTGAAATCAGTGAACAACTTTTCGTTGCTGAATCAGTGAAATTCACTGAAGATTAGTCATTTTCACTGATTCAGCAAAGAGAAGTTGTTCACTGATTCCAAATCAGTGAAAATTTCACTGATTCAGTTTTAGAGAGTAAGCAATTTTCAATCGGTTTCGCATTCCTGTCATCTATATTCACGGAAATAATACTACTATACATCATTTATTGAAAAAAAATTTTTTTTTAATTTATTGCGAAATATGCAAAGGTTTCACCATGACGATTCTGTGATTCCCTACAAAAATTAAGCGCTTTAAACGTAAAAAAAGCAAAAAATCAATTATAAAATTTGTTTCTATCGTAGTGAATCTCTTGAGGGGAGTCAATTGTTGCTTATACTAAAGTGTAACTAAATTCTGATTTGATTTTTATGAAATATTTCAATTTTTTAAAAAGGCTTCACCAAGACGCACAAAACTGGGGACAAGAAATAACATCTAGAAAAAATAAAAATAATAATTATTTTTTTTACAACTAATTTTTTTCTGAATTCTACACACTTAGACAATAAAAAAATATAACCATTAATTTGTTTTATTATTAAAGTTTACTAGAAATATTTATTTTTGTGTCGTAACTGACCCTGGGGATACCCGTGAAGAAATTTCCCTATCTAGAACTAGTCTAGACCGGTGACGGTGCACCCTACCGGGGCCTCGTGGGGACCTCATGGGGCCCTGGTTGGGAAAGCGTGAATTCTCTAGATAGGGAATTCTTGTCAGGCCCTAGTCGGGACCGAGACAAAATTTCTACACGGGTAGGCTTTACCATGACGATTTGGCCTATAAATTTGCATTTAAAAAAAAATATTTAATCTTATAAATTAAAGTGGCTACAGGCTTTCGTTTGTGATCACTAGAGTTACTTTTTTAAGTTAGATTCATTACCATATGTGCAATTTGTTTCTTAAAAAACAGAAGGGACATGGAATTGTCGGTTTCGTGGAGAATCACCCATATATTATACAGAAAAACGAATAACAGTTGAGCATATTATTAGAAACAAAATTTTCTTCTCTTCAAGGTCGTCTTCTTACGGAGTGTTTCTCCTTAAAAGAATCTTTTACTTCAAAATTTATGAAAGAATTAAAAGTCACAAGTAACTCATATATTTACAAGCACAATTAAACATAACCTGTAGGTAATCAAAATCTATTTGACACTTATAACCTAAAATAACCTGAAACACACAATAGGTCACAAATTTTGTAGGAACTTTCCGCGTAATCCAATTTCTCAAATGAGGAAACAACACTCACTAAATTTATAAAACACAAGTTATGATAAAACAAATAATGCACTTTATACGCGACGACACGATTGACATGACGCGACGCTTGTTTAAACACTCAGAAAAATGATATCAAAAATATCAAAAATATTTTATCAATATCAAAAATATTGATAAAATTAATTTGAAATTTGTAAAAAATGATAAAAATAATTTAAAATAGGAAAAATAGTCCAGAAATAACCAAAATAACAGAAATTTGAAGAAATAATTGAGAAATCACAAAAAATTTTAATTTTAAGGTAATAAGTGAAACTAGGTGTGAATTCTGTCTATTTCATGGACACTTCGCTTCCAAGGAAGCAAGATAATTTGCTTCCTCATAGAGGAAGCAAGAAATTTAGTTATAATATAAAAAATAATAATTTAATTTTAAATTAATTATTATTGAAAAAAATTAAAAATCATGAATTATTACGTGGGTTTTTTGTCAATTATATACTTTATATAGGTCAATCGATTCGTTTTGAAACAAGGAATATGATTTTTTCATTCATTTGTCTGAATTTTTAGCATGAAAAAATTTTTTGCCGAATAACGATATTTTCGATGAAAAAAGGTGCTCAAAAAAATTTGATTGGGTATTTTCAAAAATCCCTGTGTCCAAATTTAGATATTTGTGAACTTCATATGTCATCCAAATTTTATTAAAATCCGTTAAAGCGTTCTCGAGATATCCTGGCGACAAAAAATTTACCACACACACATACACACACACACACACACACATCCGGACATTTTCTCAGGAATGAAAATTTGAACTTTTCAGATGAAACTGAGTCGATTTACACTATTTTTGGAAAATCGAAAATCTTAACGATCACAACGCTTCCTCTATGAGGAAGCAAAAGTAACAAAAATTTGAGCCAAATAATTGAAAGATGACAAAACTAATTAAAAATTAAGTAAAAATTAAAAAATTTGAAGAATAGGTACTTATTTTAGTCCAAAGAAAGAGTTTGGTCGAATGAAACAAATACATTTAAATAAAAATTTTGTTTCTGGAACCAAAGGATTTGTTACAAGGAACCAAATGCTTATTTAATCTAATAAAACTTTTTTGTTGTATCAAATAAAATAAGTTAACTAAATGGTTTGTTTAATTTAACTGAAATTTTTTTCTAACTGTAAATGTCTTATGTCTTAAAATAAGATCTGTTTTTACAGTGTACATATACATTTTTTTATTTATTTTTTATTAATTCTAATTTTTCAGTATATTCTTATCAAATTTTTTTAATTTTTGTATTTTTTACATTTTTCTGCGGTTTGTTAGATTAAGAAAAAAAACATTTTTCCATTTTCTTTCTATATTTATTTAATCTTCTTGCTGTTTCACAATTTTTTTAGTGTTTCTTTGAATTTTAATTAATTCTTTAATTTTTGTCTTATTTTTTCTATTTCTTAGAAATATTTTTTCTTCTTTTAAACTATTTAGTTTTTATCTTATAATTACGAATTTTTAAAACCATTTATTCGATTTATTCTATATCTACATTTTTTTTATGTAGACAAATATGTCGAGATACTTAAAATTAGGTGTAAATTATGTCTATTCTTGCACATTTCGTTTCCACGTATAAGCAAAACAATTTGCTTGCTCATAGAAGAAGCAATAAATTAATGACGTAAAAATTAATTGGAGAAGTTATTAAAAAAAAGAATTTTAAATGCAAAAAATGAAGAAACATGAATTATTTTCGAATTTTTGATCAATTATAAACTTTATATAAGTCAATTAATTCGTTTTGAGACACGGAATATGATTTTTGTATTTATGAAGTTGTATTTTTAGCATGGAAAAAAACGATTTCTTTCGATGAAGAAAGGTGCTCAAAAAAATTTGATTAGGTATTTTAAAAAATCCTGGTGTCCAAATTTAGAAATTCATGAGCTTAATAACTCATCCAAATTCTGTTGAAATCCGTTGAAGCGTTCTCGAGATATCCTGGCGACAAAAAAGGCTATACATACATATCATACATGCACAAAACACTCACAGACATTTACACATTTGCTTAAAAATGGAAATTTACGCTTATTAGATGAAATTGAGTTGATTTAGACTATATTTGTGGAAAATCGAAAATCTTAACTATCACAAAGCTTTCTCTATGGAAATGTAAAAAATAATGAATCCATTAACATCCATGCTTAGGGAAAAATGGATATCAAAAAAAGTCATTACGGGAAACTGGACCGTGCTTGAAATGATGATTTTTGACATTAAGAAATGTTTAAAAATAAATTGTTTAAAAACATTGTTATAAACAAATATTAGAAGAAAACTAAAAATTATTAAAAATATATAGTTTCATTCGATTGTACGCGAAAATATTGTTTATTTAGTATTAAGAACACATAAGGTAAAAAGATTGAAAACGTTACACATGCCTTCTTGAATAATTTTTCTCGTACAATCGATTAATGACATTGGTTTTTAATATTTTTTAATTTTGTTTCTATTTGTTTAAAAAAATTGTTTCTTTTAACAGTTTTTAATGTAAAAAATCATCATTTAATTCACAATCCTGTTTTCTGTACAGCTTTCTCTGCTATCCATATTTCCCTAAAAATGGGTTGAGATGAATTCAAGGTCATTATTGTTGTTTATTGATTATTTATAACAAATGGAGTGAAAAAGTTTTAAATGTCTCCCATGTTCCTTTATTAATTTTTCACGTGCAATGAAAAAACACTATTTATTTTTAACAATTTTTTTTTATTTGTTTATAACAATTCGTTTAAACCAATTATTCTTTAAACAATTTTTAATGTCTAAAATCATCTTTTGATTACTTCCAGTATTGGTTTTTTGGAAATCCGCATTTCCCCAAATTATTTATGTCACTTAATTATTTATTAGTAAAAATATAAAAAGCTTGGTAACTACTGCTGTTAAAAAACTAGTGCGCATATATTTGTTCAATAAAACATTAGTGCGCATGTATTTTTAAGCTAAAAAAGTAGTGCGTATCTATTTATGCGCTAAAAAAGTAGTGTGCATCTATTTGTGCGCTAGAAAAGTGTTGCACACGTATTTGTGCACTAAAAAAGTAGTGCGCATCTATATGTGCACTAAAAAAGTAGTGCGCATTTATATGTGCACTAAAAAAGTTGTGCGCATCTTTATGTGCATTAAAAAAGTAGTGCGCATCTATTTTTGCACTAGAAAAGTAGTGCGCATCTATACGTGCACTAAAAAAGTACTGCGCATTTATAAGTGCACTAAAAAAGTTGTGCGCATCTTTATGTGCATTAAAAAAGTAGTGCGCATCTATATGTGCACTAAAAAAGTAGTGCGCATCTATTTGTGCACTAAAAAAGTAGTGCGCATCTTTATGTGCATTAAAAAAGTAGTGCGCATCTATATGTGCACTAAAAAAGTAGTGCGCATCTATATGTGCACTAAAAAAGTAGTGCGCATCTATTTTTGCACTAAAAAGTAGTGCGCATCTATATGTGCACTAAAAAAGTAGTGCGCATTTGTAAGTGCACTAAAAAAGTTGTGCGCATCTTTATGTGCATTAAAAAATTAGTGCGCATCTATATGTGCACTAAAAAAGTAGTGCGCATCTATTTGTTAAATAAAACAATTGTGGATATCTATTTATTAATTAGAACACTAGGTCGCAAGTATTTATTCAATAAAACACTTGGAACCATTTAGGCATTATTAATTAGGAGGCATATTTTCAATTTCCCCATTCAAGGTTGCTTACAAACATTACTGCGAAAACAAGAAGAAGAAAGGCGCGGAGAGCCTTTGTCGTCGGACGACTTAGAATTTGTTGTGGTGGGGCGAAACGTCAAGGCGACGCGACGCTTGCTTTCATCTCGATCTAAAAATTTGACTAATTTCTAACGTGTTTGACACGTTACGATTCTTTGATACATATTTTGTCGTGGTCTGTCACGATACTATTGAATATGTGGATTGACTGTTGTGGATTGCCACGATGCGATTTTTCTGATCGTATTGTGTTGAAGCCTGCCACGATACGACTGAGCAAAGTCTATCGTGTTGTGCCCGGACACGATACATTTCAGCTTAGTCTATCGTGTTCAAGGCTTGCCACAATACGATCCAGCTTGAGCTAGCGTGTTGTGGCTGGCTACGATACGATTCACTACCAGCCAAAGTGTTGTGACGCTGACACAACACAACACAACACGATGGGCTCGGGCGCATCCCTGCTAATAACATATCAAATTTGCAATGCACAATTTTAAAATGTCCAAATTTGAATGACCAGTTCACAGTTATATTAATAGCAATTGGTACATTTGCAAATATCTAATAGAAATGTTACCATTTGTATTTTCTAATTTTATAGCCTTCCACAAATGATTAAAATTTTAAACACAATTCATCAATTAACAAATTTCGAAATGTTCCAATTTACAAAAGACCCATTTTAACAATTGTCGAATTTAGCAATTTTTCATTTTTCTATTTTTACATTTATTATTTATCAATTATATTCAATAGTCCAATTTACCAGTTTTCTATCTTACAAATTTTCCACTTTACAAATTAAACAATTTTCGAATTAACCTATTTTCCAATTTACCAATTGTCCACTTTGCCAATTTGCCAATTTACCAATTTTCCACTTTGTCAATTTTCCACTTTACCAATTTTCCAATTTGCCAATTTTCCAATTTACCAATTTTCCACTTTGTCAATTTTCCACTTTACTAATTTTCCAATTTGCCAATTTTCCAATTTACCAATTTTCCACTTTGCCAATTTTCCACTTTAACCAATTTTCCACTTTACCAATTTTCCAATTTGCCAATTTTCCAATTTATCGATTTTCCACTTTGCCAATTTTCCACTTTACCAATTTCCAACTTTGCCAATTTTCAACTTAACCAAATTCCAAATATAACAACTTTCCAAATTACAAAATTTTTCAATGTACCAACATTTAATACAAAAATTAAAGTATACTCAGTGCTTATAACTGCTACCTCTTGTTCAGAAATAACAGTAAGTCTAATAACTTGGAAATTGTACGGTATAATGATTAGAACAGAAAAATATTTCTATATCTATCACTACCTGCCTCGTTCTATTTTCAAGAAAGTATGTTTGCTTACCTGAAACAAAATTATCTCTCTTTCTCCCTCTTGGTCCCTCTACATCTCTTTCTCTTTCTCCTTCTCTCACTCGCCCTCTCTCTGTCTATTAATAGTCTTTACAAAAATTATACCTTGTGTTCGACATCTTTTTCATTTTTATTATATAAAAACTCGATAATGTCATAGCGAACACAACAAAACAAAGTTGGGGGTCTTTAGGGTCCCTAATTACGAATCCATCATTAGTTTTTTAAAATTCAAAATGGAATAAATGAAAAATTTAATAATCCGTGTTACATATTTTTTTTAGGTACAAAGACTTACAATTATTAAAAATTAAATATTATTTTTTATTTCTCTTTTGTGACCAATATTTTTTAATCTCATTTTAATAATTACAAATTCAATTTTTAAAAATATTTTACAGTAAATGTTTGTAATTTTTCCTTACTAACAAATTACCAATTCAAAAATATAAGAAAATTGATTTGTCTAAACAAATTAAAATTGTTTTTATTCTTTAAACAATTAATGAAATTAAATAAATTACACTAAATTCTTTTAATTATTTTCATTATTCTCCTCTTCACTATTTAAAAATTTCTAAGCTTTTAAGATATTTTAATTAAAAACAAAGTATGAACAAAATTATTTAACAACTAAAAATTAAATTAACAACATAATTATTGTATCCAGCCCCTCAATTGTACTTTCCTTAAAAGTTTGAAAATTATTTTTTCAATTTCAAAAATTTTTTCTTCAAAACCATCATTAAAATGTTTACTTAAATTCTTTATTAACTGTACAATTTTTATTTAAATATATAATAATTAATTAAATATATAATAATAATTAAAATACAATATTATTTGGGGTCATTCACATATCACGTGATAAAAATTTTAGCTAATTTGAACCCCCTCTCACCTCTACGTGATACTTTTTCTATTGTTAAAAAAATTGATTTTCCATGGAGCGTGATATTTTGCTTACCCCCCTCCCACCCCTAAGGATAACACGTAATACGTGGATGATTCCTTTTCCAAGAAATAACAGATAACGCCTTTCTGTATAATAATATAATATAATTGTACGAAATAAAGGGGGGTTGCTTTAGATTTTAAGAAGTCTTTATATATAATACTATAACCTATAAAGGCGCCGTAAGTTATATTATTATTATACAGAAAAACGTTTTAAAATCCAAACCAACCCCCCTTTATTTTGTACAATTATATTATATTATTATACAGAAAGACGTTTTTAAATCTAAACCAACCCCCCTTTATTTCATGCAATTATTATATTATTATACAGAAAGACTTCTTAAAATCCTTATGTTATTATACAAAAAGATGTTTTTTTAAATCCAAACTAACCAACCTATATTTCGTACAATATTATATTATTATACAGAAAGACATCTTAAAATTCAAACCAACCTCCCTTTCTTTCGTAGGAATGTATGGTATAATTATTTTTTTTAATTTATACCTATGCTTTTTATTAAGGGAAGAGGTAAAAAAGATTTAAAAAGCTAAGAAAATTAGGAAACGTATATAATTTAAAAAAAAATATCGTTTCCTCACATATAAATTGTTTAAACAATCAAAATTGCAGACGGATAACTTTGTGATGTTTTTTTAATGAAGAAAGTCAAAAGCGAAATGCTTCTAAGAGAAGATAATACAAATTTGTTTTAAACAATTTAGATTATTTAAAGAAGTAATATAAATATTTAATAAACAAATTTTTTATAAGTTGTTACTAAAGAATCGACAGCTGTTAAAAAAATATTTTAATTTGAAAATATAAGAAACATACATTGTTTAAAATAAATAACTTCTTATTATCACAATTTCATCAAAAGTTGATTTTAAACCATTTTAATTGTATAAACAATCGACTAAATTAAGTAAATTAAATTGCAATTAAAAAGTTGTAAGCTTTTAAAATATTTAAAATAAATGGTGGTTCTTTAAGACACCCTATAGAGAAACGAAGAATATCATCATCAGCTAACTCTGCCTTTTTCTATCCCAGACACCTGTTATACCTCTCTCTCTCTTTAACATTTCGCACGCTATATTCTAAATCTTTTATTTCGAACCCACCTTTAGGTTTCTCACGCTTTAGTATATTCTGTCTTGCCGTTTCTCACCAGCCAAGCATTACATTCTTAAGCATGGCAGTATATCTATAGCTATGACTAACTGATTTCTTATATAGGAATGCATTTGAAGGACGATCCAAAGCCTCGTTCGATACTCAGAGATTGTTGTTTGTTGACTTTGCAGATTTTAAAGTTAAATTTTTGAAGGAATTTTACTCAGTCCCTAATCGAGTTAAAGTTAAGGCTCAATGGTTGTCAAAGCGTTTTGAATCATCGAATAACGAGAGTTTAGTATCATATTTTACAAATCAAGTTCGTGAGGCTCAATATCTTTTACCGGTGATGGAAGTATACGAGGTCCATTATACCATAGTCCAGCAAATGCCAATTCGCGTTAGAGAGGCATTGGCAGCAGTTGATTATTCCGATGAAAGTAAAATTTCTCAGGCCTTAATGCAGCTCGATTTAACTCATAGTGAAAAAGTTCATAATCAAAAAAAAAATTTTTTTAATGCATCAAATCAAAATGGAGGACAATCTTCAAAAAGTAATAATCAAAATAAAAATAATATAATTAATTCTCGAGAAATTCAGGTTCAGAGTCAGCAGAGGCAAGTGTGTTGTCATTGTCACAATAGTCAATCACCGAGTGTTGGTCACGATACACGCGTAGAGTCTCTTTCCACCGGGTCTCAACAGAATAGCGCTGAAAAAAGTGTTGTGCCACGATTACCGAATTTGAGTGTTCCACCCCCTCCTCTTGCTCTTCTCAATTTGAGATATACTCCCGGCAATTATAGTTCCGCTCATTTAAACTGAGACCTGGCGTGATGTTGTCGGTTGAAACATCACGCCCACAGGATTACGATGATTTTGCTCAATTATTTGATGATGTTGACGTGGATCATAAGGCTGAAATAGAAAAAGCTCGATAACGAATACCGGGAAGTCCAAGAATAATGTTGTGTTTCTTTTCGGTACCGGTACCGGCATTAATTGACACCGGCAGTCAGATTACGGCAATTTCAGAACATTTTTATAATTATTTAATACTTCATGGATCAGTTATTGAATTGCCGGTGTCAAATGTCACACTCTTTACAGCAATAGGGAAAAAATCAACACCAATTAAAAAGCAAATTATGTATAAGATCGTGATAGGTAACGAGGAATATTTTTCATATTTTTTGGTAGTACCAAATCTTTCTAATCCCGTAATTGTTGGTAATGATTGGATGCTGAGATATCAGGTTGTTGTTGATTATCGGGTAATGTCACTATTTCTTCGGGGGGGGGGGGGGATGTTCGTGAAGCGTTTGTCTCTTTTGATGAGATTTCGGATGATGTAAGTGGGGGGTTAGAAAAGACCGATGACGTGGCCTAAGTTCAGGGTATTCGAGTAGAAATGAATCATGAGAGTAATTATTATTATGGTAACTCCGGAAAAAATAAAATGTATATACAAATAGGAGAGAACGCAAATTTGAGGCGCGATGAATATTCCCTAAATCTCATTTAGCTTAAATCCCATTAAGCCTAAAATCAAAAAGCCTAAATGCATTTAGCCAAAATTCTTTTTAACCTAAATTGCATTTAACCAAAATTTCATTTAACCTAAATCGCGTTTAACCTAAATTCCTTTAAACCTAAATTTCATTTTACCTAAATCCCATTCAATCTAAATTCCATTTAACCTAAATCTCATTTAACCTAAATCTCATTTTACCGAAATTCCATTTAACCTAAATTCCATTTAACCTAAATTCCATTTAACCTAAATCCCATTTAACCTAAATCCCATTTAACCTAAATTCCGTTTAACCTAAATCTCATTTAACCTAAATTCCATTTAACCTAAATCCCATTTAACCTAAAACGCATTTAGTATAAATTCCATTTAACCTAAAATGCATTCAACCTAAATCTCACTTCACCTAAATCCCATTTAACCTAAATCTCATTTAACCTAAATTCCACTTAACCTAAATCCCATTTAACCTAAAACGCATTTAGTCTAAATTCCATTTAACCTAAAATGCATTCAGCCTAAATCCCATTTAACCTAAATTCCGTTTAACCTAAATCTCATTTAACCTAAATTACACTTAACCTAAATCCCATTTAACCTAAAACGCATTTAGTCTAAATTCCATTTAACCTAAAATGCATTCAGCCTAAATCTCACTTCACCTAAATCCCATTTAACCTAAATCTCATTTAACATAAATTCCACTTAACCTAAATCCCATTTAACCTAAATTGCATTTAACCTAAATCCCATTTAACATAAATTACATTTAACCTAAAACGCATTCAGCCTAAATCTCACTTCACCTAAATCCCATTTAACCTAAATCTCATTAAACCTAAATTCCACTTAACCTAAATCCCATTTAACCTAAAACGCATTTAGTCTAAATTCCATTTAACCTAAAATGCATTCAGCCTAAATCTCACTTCACATAAATCCCATTTAACCTAAATCTCATTTAACCTAAATTCTACTTAATCTAAATACCATTTAACCTAAAACGCATTTAGTCTAAATTCCATTTAACCTAAATTCCATTTAACCTAAAACGAATTGAGCCTAAATCTCACTTCATCTAAATCCCATTGAACCTAAAACTTTACTTGATTCAACTATATTTATTCTTAAATTAAAAAAATTTTTAGGTTCAATCGGATTTAGGTGAAGTGAGATTTAGGCTCAATGCGTTTTAGGTTAAATGGTATTTAGGTTAAATGGAATTTAGACTAAATGCGTTTTAGGTTAAATGGGATTTAGATTAAGTGGAATTTAGGTTAAATGAGATTTAGGTTAAATGGGATTTAGGTGAAGTAAGATTTAGGCTGAATGCATTTTAGGTTAAATGGAATTTAGACTAAATGCGTTTTAGGTTAAATGGGATTGAGGTTAAATGGAATTTAGGTTAAATGAGACTTAGGTTAAATGGGATTTAGGTGAAGTGAGATTTAGGCTGAATGCCTTTTAGATTAAATGGAATATAGGTTAAATGGGATTTAGGTTAAATGGAATTTAGGTTCAATGGGATTTAGGTTAAGTGGAATTTATGTTAAATGAGATTTAGGTGAAGTGAGATTTAGGCTGAATGCATTTTAGGTAAAAATGGAATTTAGACTAAATGCGTTTTAGGTTAAATGGGATTTAGGTTAAGTGGAATTTAGGTTAAATGAGATTTAGGTTAAACGGAATTTAGGTTAAATGGGATTTAGGCTGAATGTATTTTAGGTTAAATGGAATTTAGACTAAATGCGTTTTAGGTTAAATGGGATTTCGGTTAAGTGGAATTTAGGTTAAATGAGATTTAGGTTAAATGGGATTTAGGTGTAGTGAGATTTAGGCTGAATGCATTTTGGGTTAAATGGAATTTATACTAAATGTGTTTTAGGTTAAATGGGATTTAGGTTAAATGGAATTTAGGTTAAATGAGATTTAGGTTAAACGGAATTTAGGTTAAATGGGATTTAGGTTAAATGGGATTTAGGTTAAATGGAATTTAGGTTAAATGGAATTTAGGTTAAATGGAATTTAGGTTAAATGGAATTTCGGTAAAATGAGATTTAGGTTAAATGAGATTTAAGTTAAATGGAATTTAGATTGAATGGGATTTAGGTAAAATGAAATTTAGGTTTAATGGAATTTAAGTTAATCGCGATTTAGGTTAAATGAAATTTAGGTTAAATTCAATTTAGGTTAAATGGAATTTTGGCTGAATGCATTTTAGGCTTTTTGATTTTAGGCTTAATGGGATTTATGCTAAATGAGATTTAGGGAATATTCATGCGCCTCGCAAATTTGAGAAGTAATCTTCAGATTTATGAATCTGAATCGCATAATATTCCTAGAATAAATGATCACAATGTTCTGAATAAAAATCAGCTGAATTATCATCTAAACCGATCCCCACATAAAATTGATGATTTTGTTGAATCAATCATGATAAAGAGAAAGATAAAATTTTTTGCCAAAATGACATTATTGGGGAAAATTTACTTTTTGAAAATGATGTAAATTTGAATTTTGACGATGAAAATAATTTTATTAATCATTTGGAATTCTCTCATTCTCTGGTTGATTCTGAAGAGCAACAATTGACTAATTTTATGAAAGATGTTCATTCGGTTGCATCTGAGTTTGAGAACATTACCGATCAAGAAAGGAATGCGTTTGTTAAGATGATGTCGTCTTATGAAAAACTATTTACACCAAAATCAGAAAGTGCAGAGGTTGCTCCTTATGAAATTAAGGTTAAGTCTCACAAAACGGTTACTCGTAAAAGTTACCCTGTACCTTTAAAATACAGACCGGCAGTTGATAAAGCAATAGAGGAAATGTTAAGGGCCGGAGTTATTGAGGAATCAAGTAGTTCTTATTGCAATCCATTGCGGATCGTGATTAAAAATAGTGGGGCTGTGCGTATTTGCCTGGACGCTCGTTACGTAAATGAGATAATAGAATCGGACCATGAATCACCGCCTTTAATAAGTGAAATTTTACAAAAATTTTATGGCACGAAATATATGTCGACTACCGATCTTGCAACAGGGTATTGGCAAATACCTTTGCATGCGGATAGTCGTCAATATACTGCCTTTGTTTACGGTTCACGAATGTATCAGTTTTGTCGGATACCATTCGGATTGAAGACGGCTGGTTCTGCGTTCATTCGAGCTCTCAATTGTACGTTTGGAAATCGGTTTCGTCAGTTTCTTACTGTTTATATCGATGATTTTCACTTGGCAACTTCCGGTGATTTTTATGATCATCTGTTACAATTAGAGTCAATTTTTCAATTATTGCAAGAAAAAAATTTTACTTTGAATCTCAAGAAATCGACGTTTTTTAAAACAAAAATTATCTTTCTCGGGCACGAATTGTCCACCGATGGAATCCGTCCTCTCTCTGATAAATTAGACATTATTAAGAATTTTCAAGCTCCAAGAAACCGGAAAGAGCTTCAGCAGTTTTTGGGAGTCTGTACTTTCTATCGTCAATTCACAATCGCACACGCGAATTTAATTAAGCCTTTTCGAGACATTTTGACGGAAAAAAGTGATTGGAATTGGGACCATAATCATGATAGAGCTTTTAGTGATATTAAATCGGCTTTCGTGAATTGCGTGGAATTAAAGCATTATATCCCTGATGCACCTTATCGTTTGCAGACGGACGTGTCAGACGTAGGGATAAGCGGCATTTTATATCAGTGTGATGAAAATGATGATCATCGAATTGTATCTTTGGTGAGTAGGTGTCTCAAAGCGGCAGAAGTTAACTATACGACAACTGAAAAGGAGTTGCTCGCTATAGTTTACTCAATAACCAAGTTGCGAACCTATTTGCTCGGATATAAGTTTGATATCATCACTGACCATAAGGGATTGACGTTTTTGAATTCTACCCCTTATCTCAATTCGCGATTGATCCGCTGGAGTATAGTATTGCAGCAATATGATTTCGAAGTATCATATTGTAAGGGGAAGGATAATATTGTGCCCGATTTTTTCAGTCGTAATCCTCGCGGAATTTTTGAGAATAATCAACAAAGAATGTTATCGATTGAGGTTTTGGAGATTGAAAATAAATCAGAAATATACAAATATGGTTGTCATGAAATTATAATCAAGCAGGAATTGAATGAATCATTAAAAAATTTGGGTGAATTACAAATACAGGATTCTGGAATTAAAAGGTTAAGAGATACGGTATTGAGGGAAAATATGGTGGATTTTTATGTTATTCATTCGGGGATTTTATTCAGAAGAGACAAATTTTTAGACCTGTGGCAAGTAGTTATCCCCAATCAATTAGTCGTTTTGCTCATGGATTCAATTCACGCTAACCTTGGACATCCGGGGGTATATAAAACAAGTATGTTTATCAGACAACGATGTAACTGGAAGGGGATGAGCGCTGATATAAAGAATTTTGTTTTGACATGTGACCTTTGCCAGAGAGTAAAATATGTCAACTGTAAGATGGAGGGCGCATTTAATTTGGTACATTCGGACGGGCCCTGCGATTTGGTCTGCGTAGACTTTTATGGACCTCTCCCAAGGTCAACGGGAGGATTACAATACATTTTTGTTGCTCTTGACATATTTTCTAAATACGTCAAGTTATATCCTATTAAAAGAGAAACAACTAAAATTGTATTAAAAAAGATCTGTGAGTTGTATATTCCAGAAATGGGTAAGCCCAAAAGGATTTTGGCTGATCATGGGACCCAGTTTGCGTCACCTAAGTGGGGGAAAAAATTGCGTGAATTAGAAATTGAGGTCGTATATTCATCAATTAGACATCCAAAAAGCAATCCGGTCGAGAGAATCATGCGAGAATTGGGTAGGTTATTCAGAACTTTATGTTCTGATAAACATACTCGGTGGGCAAAGCACATTCAGGACATCGAATTTTTCTTGAATATTACAACTCATATGAGTACAGGATTCACCCCTTTTAAGTTGCATTTCGGCACAAAGCCGCGCGATCCAATTGAATTAATCCTAAATTTTCCGGAAGCAAAGTCATTATCTCATGATGCAAAAATAATTTTGGCCAAGGAAAAAATTCAGCAAAGCTTTGATAGTCGAGCCAGGAATCAAAACTCCGTATCTAGGTGTGTTTTAAAGGAAAATGATTTGGTCCTGTTACATATACCTCGGCAATCCGATGCATTAAAAAAAATAACGAGGAAATTTTTCCATATTTATTATGGTCCCTACTTAATAACAAAAGATTTGGGGAATAATTTATATGAATTAAGTGATCCTAAAGAAAATAATAAAAAAATCTGAATTTATAATCGTGTTAATTTAAAGCGATATTCTATTCGAAAAAATGTTTGAGTCGGTTGTTCCCTCGAAAAAAATGTAATTGTATCTTATCCGCTGAAATTCTATGGACAAGTCATGATTGAGTTTGGACCACTGTATCAGTTTAAAAAATATATATATTGACTTCGATAATACAGTATAATGATTTTGTATGACATGTTTATTCAGGGACCCATGTAATATTCGATGATCATTGCTTGTCATATTGGGAATCCAACAAGCAATGAGGGGGGTAATGAGGCAGTGGTTTTTCTTCGCAGAGTGGCCTGAATTGTTCTCTCCATCCTTTTAATTTTCAAATTTAAATTAATTAAATCGTGCTAGAATAATCTAATGAGTCTTAGGGGATCACGTGAAAATTGTGACCAATAAGCGTCCTCTGGGTGTCGGGAGTGTGGGAATGGGGTCCGCTGCCTGATTTTCTGGGTGTGAATCAAAAATTCATTGATTGATTGTCACACCTGGAAACTGGCTGTGGATCCGCGCCGCACTCTAGGTACTCGCCGAGGAACCTTAAAGGTGAGAATTAATAATTGTTCAAAAATTTGTATAATAACGTCAAGAGTAAAGTCTTAACTAAAGTATTCGCAGTTTTTGTTGAGTATTTAAAAAATATGTTTTTTTTATTTAAATTGTTAAAGTGGGGCGTTTTATAACGTGTGCGGATCACGGAGACAAAATCAAAGGCGGTTTAACTCACTTTTTGGAAACTTCTCTTCTAATATTTAAAAAGGATCGAGAAGGCTGAGGAACTACTGTAGTATATTCACACCCCAAAAGAGAGTGGTGATCGAGAAGAAAAAAATGGGTTCTCAGGTTCTCTCTTACATTGATCAAATATTATTACTTTTTTTTTATATGTTAATTTGATCATCATATTGTTGCTGACATTTTGTAAAGGTTTAATTGAATTGTTATTATATTGTTAGTTAATTAAGTATTATAGTTTTTGTAAAATTGGATAAAATTTTTGTCGAGAAATATTTTTCTCTCAATTAATTCAACGTGTGCGAGTGTGTATGTGGTATGAATGTTTTTATATTGATCTAATTTTTAAACAGAAAAGGAATTTTATTGTAATTTATTAAATTTGTTTAATTTTTGCATTGTATCAAAAATATTCCGCTTGAAAATTTAATTAAATTTGATTCGAAAAGTTAAGTGTGGTGGTGACGTCACCTATTGTAATGTAAATAGCTTGGATTATAATGAACGATTTATATTTATACTTGACTAATTGCTGATTAATAATAAATTGAATGACTATTTTGAAATCTTGTGTTTTCCTTGTAGTGGTGACTTTAATTTTATTTCATTATTTTAATAATTTAGTATTTCTTAAAAATATTCCAATAAAATTTATGAGTAAAATAAATAAATAATTTTGCGTAATAATAAAATAAAAAATATATTGTTACACAACCAAGAAACACTTGCGGATATAGGGAAGGGAGTTATGCAGGTCATGCCCCTCTGGATTCTCATATTTATGTAAGAGAGAAAGACTTAACACTAGAGACAACTATAGTGATATCTCTTTCTATCATTCATATAACCCCCTCCACAAACATTGTCTGGATCAGCCCCTGTCGAGATGTCATATTCTATCTAAGATTATAGCCCAAAGCACAACGAATACGGTTACGGGAGCAGGGCATGAGATAATAAAGGACAGAGACTGATTCTGTCCTTTTCTGTCTCATACTCTGGTCCCGTAACCGTATTTCTATCTGCTTAGGCCTTAATACAGGCAAACCTCCATACGGTGGACTTCTAATGGCGGAAATTCATCAGGTAAGTATAGAAGGTTATGACTGTGTAAGTGCCATCAAATTCAGGGCAGTGCAACTTGGTTTTAAGCAAAAGTGATTATATGTAAATATGTTGCAAAAAATGAAGCTACAATACATCCTTGAACGTTCACTCACTAATAGAATTTTTAAAGAACATCTCTACCGCGAAAACGTCAAATTGGTTTCGCCTTATGGAAGTTTGTCTGTATGAAAAAAAAACATTATAACCATTTTTTTACATACTAGAGATTTCTATTAAAAAAATAACAGTGTGTATTTTTTTATAGAGAATTAACAATGTACTCAGAAAAATTTCGTAAATCGAAAATGTCACGAAATACCCCGGTCTACTATGACAGGGCAACAGCTCTGAACAAAGAAGATAAAAATAAAAATATTTAATAAACGTTATGTATTATTTTGTGTTACAATGTAATTATGTTGAACACACAAAAAATAACATTAAAAAAATTCAAATTACCTTATTTTTGTAATTTAGCATTCAAATAGGGTTTTTTAGTACCTAATAAAATTACAGAAACATAGGCAGAGGTCATCATACTAGTCAAGTAGTTAAATAGGGATCTTATAGTATAACTATTCGAAATGCTTTTTAAATATAAGAAAGTTATATTGTTCGAAGTTAGGCTACATTGTAGAGAAACTGCAGACATTATTTTATTACTTCAGAAGAGATAACAGAGGTAAAGTCAAATCAGATAGTAAACATTATATATTCTAAGCGCGAATACTGTAGATATCCTATTACTAATTATATGACTGAAAAAACTCGTAAACTGTCTGAAGTTACTCCATTTGACGGTATAAAATAATTTAATCACTTACTAATTTATTTCTATATTTAGGGTAGAGTGGGGCAAAACCACCAATTTTTGACATTATAGTTATTTTTAGAGTTTTTAGAGTTATTTTTGGGGTAAAACCACCAATACCATTTTGCCATAAAAAAACATCAGAATTATTAAATAATAATTACGCAACAACCAACGTTGTATTGCGGCAGCCATTTTTTCCATTGTCTTAAAGCTAAATACGTATGTGCAGACTGCCAAAACTATCATTCACCATGAATGTTGAGTTTGTAAGACGAACAACACGAAAATAAAAGCCAATTGGTGGTTTTACCCAATTCTACCATAATATTTTTAATAAACGCTGGTAAATTACTTAATTATAGTTATGCTACAAATGTGGCTTTGTGACATATATGTTTGATAAATATAAAATCGATACATTGATAAATAATTTTTTACACATTTTTAAGCGTATTTAGAAAAATTATGTTATTTTGCAGATCATAATGAAAATATGGATCTTTGTTATTGTACGATGAACAACAAATCAAGATACTTCAATTTATCTCAGTAGCTTTGCTTGCAGAAGTAGGTAATCCTGTATCTTCTTCATCTAGTTTTCTCAGTTTTTGGAGATCTGCGTGTCGAGTTCTATAATTTAAAAATAAAATTTAGTGAAATATACATATGACCAATACTTATTATGCTAAAATTAAAGGTACTTATATGATGTACTCTGAAAATGGCACTTAAGTTCACAAAAATTTGCTTAACTTGTTGTCTACTTTTAAATAGCCACAAAGTTCGTATAACTCTTTTATTAACTTTTTCTATGGATCCACAAACATTCGTTACTCTTTTTCTGAAATCAATATATCTACGCATGCGCACAAGAAAAAGTTTGTGGATCATTAGAAAACGTTAGGGAAAGAGTTGCGAACTTTGTACCTTTTCAAAACGTAGAGAACAAGTTAAGCAAGTTTTAGTGAACTTTTTGGTTCCGTGTATATATCCTAGTCTAATGGGGAGAAGATGTTTTGTCTCCATACAATTTTTCAAGAAAATCGATATTTTGGATAAAGGGCATGTAAAAGAATAAAAATGAATAGTTTATTATACATATAATGAGAATACAATAGTAGTGAACATATTTACTGGTCGATCTATTATATCACAAATCGCTTATCGTATGGTCGGGTAAGTGAGGTACGTGATGCTCCGTGAATTGAAAAAGATCTTTAATCTTTCTTTAATTAGTTATTTATTTTTGCATAGGATATAAAATCAAGCATTGGTTGTCTGGTAGATAAAATTAAAAAAATACGAAAATATACACTAAGGATCATCCATATTACATGATATCTGTAGAGTAGGAGAAAGAGGGATAAGCAAATTATCACTCTTCATTGAAATTTTATCTAAACAACAGAAAAAGGGGAAGGTGGTATAAATAAGCCTAAAATATGTACGAGTTTAAAATTTGGGAAATTGTTTTAGTGAGCCATAAAGTGTGACATTAAGCTTTTTTTTATTTATAATTTAAAAAAAACAGTTATATTGTTAACAAACTAAATATGGGAAATAAGGTAGAACTCTTTGACAAGGTCTTAAACAACCGAGTATAAAAAAAATTAATAAATGCAATCTACTCAATTAAAATAAGAGCTCCCCACTCAACACAAAGTATTTCCTGGAACTTGCCGCCTAACCTTAACATTTTAAGTTTCGGGGTCACTGATTACGAATCTATACTCTGTTCAACGAGAGAATGACTTTTTTAAACGACGAATTTTGGTTCAGTTTGCGCAGAATGTTATAAAAGTAAAAGTTTAAGCGTGGTTTTCAATCTAGGGCCGCCTTTTTCGAAAAAAAGGTAGTTTAAGCCTTGCCCTAAACACATGTTCCATATTCTTACTTTCAGTCATTGCTGTTTCGCAGGCCCAAGTTTATGAGGGTTCCAATAAACGACACTTTAAAGTATAATAAAAAATTAGAAATTTGTTAATTTTTTAGATATTTAATTTTAAACAATATATTCAGAATATACAGATTCTCACGATTCAAATGATATGTAATTTTATTTTTATAAATAAAAATTAAAAATTTGTAGTGTATTATATATTTACAAGTTATTAAATTAAGTAACTACTCTCTAAATCTGAATTAGTAAAAAATAACTAATTATTAGTCAAATCGTGACTGAGTTTTGGTTTCAACAATTAGTGAAAAATAACTAATTATTAGTAAAAAAATAACTAAAAAATAGTTAAAATTTGACTAATTTAATTAGTAAACAGAATTTTGCTAAAATATTAGTTATTTTGACATAACTTAAAAATAATTAGTTATTTTTTACTAAATGATTAGTATTAATATAAATATTTGAATTAGTGACTGACTTTCTGCTTTCAAATTAGTTATTTTTGACTAATTCAGATTTAGAGAGTATAATTATACGATTATACGAGAGATGAGTAACGGCGTAGTACCAAGCATTGGCTTGTTTAGCCAATGCTGTGCTAGTTCTGGTTGAAACTTTACATCTATATTGCAACGGTTTTAAGATACGAATAAAAACTGATTAGATCGGAAACAAATTTTGGAATGCTCTGGAAGAATATTGATTGAAACTTAATTAAACTGATTGGAATTCAATGCGATACTTTCACCAGTGTTGTATTTATTTCAAATTCTAATATAATTTAATTTGACGATTATTGGAATAGAATCGTATTCTCAATTTAATACTTTATACTTTATTTATAGGTTTATTTATGTTATTAATATTTAATTAATTTAATTTACATTATTTATTTATTTTAGAATATTTTAATATTTTATATATACAAAAAAATCAGCTAATTTAACTACTGTAACATGGCAAAATTTTGCCAGTTACAAGTTAGTCGAATTTTCGTTTTCTTTTAGTATATGGAATAAATTAAACGAGAATCTCGTGTTACCTCTTTACTACCATAATGAGAAAACAAATGCACGGCGATCTAGGGACATCATGCTCAACAATCAAAAAGGTTTATTTGTTAAAATTAGTTTTAAGAATTTTTGTTTCCTTTTGTTTATTTACACCTGTCAACGAGTGGCGGACATCTTTGAGACTTCGCCGTGGATTCTGGTCCAACCAATCAACGCTTCTCGTCGCTGTCCCATTCCCGTTCCAAGTCGCACGCTCAGTGTAGCCAACCTGAAGAACGCAACCCTATGTGTTTTGTTCGTGTTTTGAATTTCCCGCCGAGGAACTGACGTATCTAGCCTTACTCTACAGGACTGCTGAAAACACTAAGATGTAAGTTCCTGGCCAGGACATTTATGCAAAAGGAGTCGAACATCGCTCAATTTGTCTTAGTGGAGGTTTTCTGGAGTAGAGGAGGATTATTTCGATTAATTTGGATTGTTGTCATTTCCGGTCTGGTGACCGGGACCCTACGCCGAAGGCCCTGTCCAGAATGCGGACTGTTGTCCCATCCCAGATCGGTATCGCCTCAATTGCCAATCTGGTGGAATGTGATCGTCTGGTAGCTGACCACAGGAGGGAAAAGGCGATAATCAATTTTGGAATAATTAGAAATGTTTCTAATTAAATTTGATACCATTGTTTGGAGAGACGGCCCTGTTCAACACCGACTAACGCTGTGGAACAAGAAATGGACTGCTGAAAAGGTGGCAAAGGAACACGGAAGGGGACAGACAATGTGAAAGACGGAGAAACAAGAGCATCGATCAATAAATAGATTGGAAGGACGCCGATCACTCTTTTCTTCTTCCCTGGATCGCCGGATCTTCACGTTTGTCTGGTGGCTATAAGATTTAAAGACTTTAAGTAAATTTTGTGTAAAGTGTGGATTGAGAGGTGAACGCCGAGTTCTCGTTCAGCAAGGATGTAAGTAGGGCTTCTCAATAATTCCGTGAATTAGACTCAGTTTTCGGAGTGTTAAAGTTTTGAGTAAAACTCGTAAATGTTTAAAATGTTAGAAGCGAGTGGTTGTTTGCGTCTCAAACTCGCGACGTTTTAACGTTAATATTTAATAGTGATTTTTGGGTAACTCGTCCCCCAAATGAATTCTCCTTTTTTTTTTTTTGTTGATTCGCTTTGAAGAATTTGGTCGAAATTCAATGCATAGAAATTTTCCAGTGTCGCTTACAGTCAAGTGAATAAAGATTTAAAATAGTTCGTGAGACGAAAATTCCCCAAGTGTGCCCTCCTTTCTCGTAAACTACAATTCTGTGAAATTTTGTCGTGATTAGAAAATTTTACGTTGGTTCGAGACGCAACCTAACCTAAAAATTAATACGATCTCGAGACAGAACAGGATGTTTATTTCTAGTAAGTTTGTTATATTTTTCGATTATTACGTGAAATTTCACTAGATAAAAATCTAAGGATTTTATATTAATAATTTCGATTAAAAAGATTGCAACATTGAGCATGATGAGAAGAGCCGTCGACCACGAGGCGACGTTAAATGTGTAAAATAACAGAGTTTTAGGTTATAAAAAGTTAAAATGTTTAGTGCGTAACATTATTTAGAATTATCGTTTTAATTATGATTTTATTCCTTTCAAGTTTGAGCTAATCTCATGTGAAAATTAAGAATACTTAACCTTATTTGATTTGTAAAATTTGGTGAAATGAGTTGTTTCGAAATTCAAAGTTTACACAACATCAGAGATTAAATCTTGTGATTCAATCAAATTGAAATTCAATAGAATTATTCTGTCACGATGATTTAAAATTAGAATTTAAAATTTTATGGTGCTAGTTAGTAATAAAGAAAATGTTTAATTTGGTTTGTTTCTCTAACATTTATAAAACAAATATTTTCAAAATACTAAGTTTAATCAGAATGGTTCATTGAGTCAATTTTGTGAAAATTGAAAATTGTAAAGAATTACAATTTATTTTGAGTTATTTCGACATGATCTGTTAAACTAAAAACTCGATTGCGTAGTATTAATTTATTTGATTTCCCCTTATAGAGTAACACACTCTCCCCATATGAAAATTGTAATGATATTGTTTTGATTAATTTTTGTGAATTATTGCTACGATATAATCCAGAGTGACCTATTAAAAATTTTCCCCACGTGAATCCCCTTTTCGATGCGATTTTGAATTTTAATCATGTCATATTTAACTGATCAACGAAATACTATGTGAATTTCAAATCATTTTGGAAAATAGTCCCGAAAATTGGTTATTGTCATTCCTTAGAGTTTATTTGAATTTTGTTAAAATAAACTTTATTATTTTGTTCCAAATTTGAGTTTTTACTTTATATTTTTTTTTGACGAAAACTATATATAATGACGAACCACTTCCTCTCTAATTCCAAACCGTACTGAGCTTCCGATCTGGGATTTGTTTTTCTGAGAACGAAACTTTGTGTAATTTCTTTTGACATATTTGATTACCATTTGCTTTATGAGTTACTTAATTTATGTTGAGTTTCATTTTTGCGATTGTTCTAATTTTGAATTTTGCTTAAAATTAACAATGTCTTAAATTAATTAATTTTGATATTATTATTTAACTTTAGATTGAATATGTGAACTATTAAAATTTTAATTTTGAGTATCGGGATTAATGAAGCTTTACTGAGTTCAATATTAATTTTAATAATATTTAATTGAGGTCTTTGGTTGTTGGAACCACTCTGGGTGTTTGATCCCCCGCTCTTGACTATGGAAGTCGTACTGTAATTTTTTTTGAGGTTAAAGGTAAGTTTCGAAAATCCCTACTTTCAACGGATTTGAGGTTAAAATATTTGGAATAATTATACCGTTTTGAATTTTTTTTTGTAATTAAAGTGTCCCAGGAAAGGACTGGCGCCCTCCCATTTTATATTACGCAGTTCTTTGAAAACAAATCTGGCAGAGTAATTGTTAACAAATTTAAACCTTCAGTTGTGTAGAATTTTATAGTAATTTAGAATTCCTATAAGTAATAATAATTTTTCTAAC
The DNA here is from genome assembly GCA_037103525.1 of Ganaspis brasiliensis. Taxonomy (NCBI): domain Eukaryota; kingdom Metazoa; phylum Arthropoda; class Insecta; order Hymenoptera; family Figitidae; genus Ganaspis; species Ganaspis brasiliensis. Next base: position 2,448,627 of record JAZKLR010000288.1, on the reverse strand, counting down.
AGTAAATTTTAGATGTTGTGTTAAATTTAACTATCCCATCAAAAGTGTCCTATGGGGAACCATAGAGGTTAGATTTATGTATTATCTTTTCGATTGAGTTATTGGAATTATTTATTATTTTGAAATTAAAATTACTAGATCGGCCATTTTGAATCTAACAATTACACTACTTACCAATTATTTTAATTTGAATATATCAGAGACAAACGAAAAAAATCATAAAAATAAAATCTGTTAAAATCATTACATAATAATTTGTATATATCCCATTTATATTTGAAAAAATAAATAAATAACAATTAATGGATTTCAAGTATGACGTTAACAATTTTTTGAGATAAGCTCTTATTCTATATATTTCATAAACTCGTTACCATTCAAATGTCCCTTTCAGGTATTGACGTCATAAATAATCCTTTTGTATACCTAGGGCCCAAAGCCCAGCTGTAAAATAGAAGACGGACAAAATTTTCATTCGCTATTTACTGGAGAAAAAAAATAGTAAAACGACATTTTTAAATTTAGCAACGCCCTAACGGAAAAAAACTGCGCGACCAAAGTCATTCTCTCGTTGAACAGAGTATAGCATAAGTTTTCTAAAATTCAAAATGGCGGATCCAATATGGCTAACAAAAAAATTAAATACTTATCGGATTCAGTTAAAACTGTCTACTTGGGAGGTTTTCGGGGTCGCTGTTTGCGAATCCGGTGTTAGTTTCTGAAAATTCAAAATGGCGGATCCAATATGTCGGACATATTTTTAACATGTAAAAGAGCAACTCAATCTCTATCTAAGTCGATATTGATACGTCTGCACGTTTGTACGGCGTGAAACTCGTTACACACTGGTTTTTGGGATTCACATTTTAAAAAACCTGTAATATTGGATCCGCCATTTTGGATTTTAAAAAGCTGATACTTGATTCGTAATCAGCGACCCCGAAAACCCCAGAATAGTTTTTAATTTTTTTTTGTTAGCTATATTGGATTTGCCATTTTGAATTTTAAAAAACTAACGCTGGATATGTATTCAGCAACCCCGAAAACCTCTAAATAGACAGTTTTAAGCGAATCCAATAAGTTTTTAGTTTTGTCAGCCATATTGGATCCGCCATTTTGAATTTTTAAGAATTAACACCGGATTCGTAATCAGCGACCTTAAAACCCCACGAACAAGGAGTTCTAACGATATCAATTAATTTTTTTTTCAAGATTTTTGAAAAACACAGTTTTTTTCGCAAAAGTGCTCTTTAGCTTCAGTTTTCACAAACTTTTTGACAAATTATTATGATTTTTTGTTTTTCACCATGTGAAAGAGCATCTCAAAATCTATCAGAATCGGCAAAAAAGTGAAAAATTATTTTTTGTCAAGAAGCCCCTTTTTCATAGTCCAGGTCACATATATTAAAATATTTTATATCGGATAAAAGTACAATATATTAAGTAACTTATGGCGACAGGGATGAAATTTTATTTTCAAAATGATCATTTTTTAATGCATTTGTCTAATTGTTAAAATTTGCGATCTAAAAAAAGTGTCCCCAAGATGGACACCTACTTGAAACGAATTTTTTTATGAACAAAAGGGAAAAGGTTAGGAAATGTTAAAGAAGTAGATGTTCATTAAAAGTGAGAAAATTTAACCCACTTGACATCCAACAAATTTTATTTCAACTTAACAATACTTCGTATATGAAGTAATATCTAATACGACAACAATTTCTGAAAATTTCAGCTTAATAAAAAAAAACTCCATTTCTTGACCTGTTACAATTCAGAATTTTGTCCCAAATGTATTTTTAGGTGCAAATAACAGCAAAAATATGTGACTTGAGCTGTGAAAAGGGGGCTTCGTGTCCAAAAATCAGTTTCTACTTTTTTGCTGACTTTAATAGATTTTGACATGCTCTTTCACTTGGTGCAAACTAAAAAGTTGTAACTTGTCAAAAAATTTATTAAAACTAAAGCTAAAGAAGAGTACTTTTGCGATAAAAAATGTGTTTTTTAAGAAACTGGAAAAAGAAAAAAAAATTATTGAAATCGCTGGAAACTCCTTGCTCAGGGGGTTTTGGGGTCGCTAATTACAAATCCGGTCTCAGTTTCTTAAAATTCAAAATGGCGGATCCAATATGTCAGACAAAAAAAATTAAAAACTTATCGGATTTGCTTAAAACTGTTTACTCGTGGGGTTTTGGGGTCGTTGATTACGAATATGGTGTTAATTCTTAAAAATTCAAAATGGCGGATCCAATATGGCTGACAAAACTAAAAACTTATTGGATTCGCTTAAAACTGGCTACTCGGGGATTTTCGGGGTTGCTGGTTACGAATTTAGCATCAGGTTTTTAGAATTCAAAATGGCGGACCCAATATTACTGCCTGTCAAAAATGTGAACCCTAAAAACTACTGGGTAACGAGTTTCAAGCCGTATAAACATGCAGACGTATCAATATTTGTAACAAACCAAAATAATTTATTTAATATTTAAAAAAAATAGCTGTTCGAAAATTAAAATCTTTTAAATGAAATAACGACTTTTAAGATGGTCCTTTATTACTGATTTGCGGAGGCACCAAGCTTCCAAGATCAATAGATCTTGTTTAAATTTTGCGGGATCGTTTATCTTCTTCTAAATAAAAAATCGGGCAAGTACGAGTTACACCCGTACCAAAATCTAGGGTTCCGTACATTTACGAAACAAAGATATACCTTATTAACAAACAGAGAGCTCTAATTTGGTACACATATGTATTTTCACGTGTAGATTACAGGAAAATTAGAAGAAACATTATCTGGATTGAAAATCAAAACGTTGTCAAAAAAAGAAAAACTGCAAATTTTCGAAAAAAAAAGTTTTTTCCTTATAACTTTGAAACTATTTGAGCTAGAGGGCTAAAATTTGATACATTTGTATATTTTTATGTAGAGATTATGAAAATTAATTAGAACGTACAAATTATGAAAATACTTCTACCTTCAAGTACATGAAACTTTTGCTTAAGGGTACAGGCTTGTATTTCATTTAAATAACATAAAAATCAATAATTTTTTTTAGGGGGAGGCCCTGAAATTTTTATAGGGTTTTAGGGCTTATAACAGTCTTGATTATAGGTCCTGTGGTAGTCTTGATCAAGCCTTGTATAAGATTAAAGTTTTTTTTTTTTTTTTATAGTTTTCCAATTATTTTGAAAAAAAAGTGATAACAATTTTCAATTGCGTTTTATATCCTTTTTTTAAATTCTGAGTATACAAATAAAAATTTTATTGGTTTAAGGGGTACTGTAGGACAATTAGGGTGAGCTTTAGCATAGGGGTATAAACCTTTTTTTGGTGATTTTTTGAATTTTTTTTGTGACCTCATAATTGTGACGAAGCAATTCGTCACTGACGAATTTATTTGGTGGTTAAGAGATATTTTATTTATTTAGTCCTAAGTGTTGAGTATTGATAATTTTTAAATAAATAGTCGGTGCAGCACAAGTGTCCTTTTTGGTTACGGCCCTAAATTGCGCCCGACTTCTGCTTCGTTGCAGTCCCCCGATTTAGAGGGGTGTGCGCGGGATTTTCCGACGTTTCCCACGTTTTTCCGGTGGCGACCTCTTTTCTTTTTCAGGTATTCGTTTGCGGAGTAAGTGAGAGGACCGGCCGTGGAAAGGAGACGCCGAGAGGAAAGTGGGCGCTCCGCCCACTTTCGCCGGGGCCTGAGGGGCAGTGGAATCAACAAGACCACCGATCAGAGAGTGGAAAAAGGGCTTTTCTGGAAAAAGCACGTGTTGCAGTTCGGGCCGACTTCTTACTGGTGTCGCGAAAATTCTTTGTATATTGGGTTTCTTTAATTTTGATACTATTATCATTTATTTTATAGTTTAGTGAGTTCCCCGTTGGGATAATAAATAACTGTTTCCGCTGAACATTGTGTTGTGTTATTGGGGGGAGTGTTTTTTCGAGGTCCTTATTCGACATCGTGCGAATTGTTTTCATCGTTTGATTTTCTGCTAAATTGGTAAGTACAAATTGTTGCAAGTGATTCTGGCCGTCGTTTTTCGATCTTTTGACAAACCTAACGGTTCGGCGGAATCTCCCTTTGGTAGGTGGTAGGGAAAGTTTCGTTGAGAATATTAAAAGAGAAAGAAAAATAATGTATGAATATTTTTAATGTAAATTTAATTATTAAAAAATTTAATCGTTACAATTGGCATCCCTTGTGGGGATTTTCTGCTGAAAGTCGAGATGTCGGAAAGCAGACGAAGGGTGAAAGAGGGGCGAGAAGGTTTAACGGTTAAACGGTTAAATTAAGAGTGAAAATGTCTGAAAGAAAATGATGTGTCGGGAAAGTAATTATAAAATCTGGAGAGGAGGCAAAAACTTTGTCGCGAGTGTAAGTACAGGTGTACCGGAAGTGCGGGTGCCGGACGGGAAACTCAAAGCGAAAATCGGGAAAATGGATAAGAATTCTAGAGGGGAGAAGTAATTTTTTTTTAAAAAATTACATAGTAAAAGCGAGAAGGGGCAGAAATAAAATAAGTGGTGAAATTCCAGTGAAATTTCAGCAGGGAGGAAAACGTGGTCGCGAGTCAACGGAAAATTTGAGTCGAAAAGTGCGATGCGTGAGTGTTAAATTTCGTACGGGCAAAGTATCGTTAAAAGCGGTGAGAAATACCACGTGTACTCGGGGAGGAATGTAAAATCAAATTAAAGTTTTTTTTTTATTATTATTATTTCCTTTTCCGTGATTTTAGCGTCACGAAGGATGTTGAAGGGTTCGCGCAGGCGCTGATGGTATTCCGGTTTGAGTGAAAATTTTTTTTTTGATTAGGCGTGGAATAAAATTTAATGGTTTCTTGTATTTTTGGTTCTATTAAATATGATATTCGAAAGGTATTTTCGGGTTTGTGTTCTGGTGGAGAGGTGTGAGGAGGAGTAGGGGAATTTTTCGAAGTGATCACGGATCAATTTTCGCCACGTGGTGAAATCTAGTCAGGAACAATCATATCAGAACCGTCCCATCGGATTGGGACAGGCTCAGAATCGTTCCTTTAAAGGGGGACAAGCTCCGAATCGTTCCTTTAAAGGGGGACAAGCTCCGAATCGTACTTTTGCAGTGGGACGACCACCGGCGTTCAGGCCTAGTGTCCCGAGGGGATTTACCGGGGCATGTTACCAGTGTCAGTCCGTGGGACACCGAGCATCGGAGTGCAAGCTGATAACTTGTTTCCGATGCCAACAGCAGGGACATTATGCGAACAAGTGTCCCTTGCCACGTCCCACTGGCAACCGAATGTTCTGTCAGGTGTGTGGGACAAATGGGACAACTTTTAGGAATTGTCCCAATTGTGCGGATTTAAGAACGATGTTGGGAAACGGGGCAAGGGGGGGACTGAGCAACCCTTCCCCCCAGGACCTTCGTCAGTGGGACAATAAAGGAAGAGGGAGTGAACCCGGATATCTTTTTTACTTTAATTCGTGCGGAAGATTATTCCGGAGGGGAGAGATTGGATTTGGAAGAGGAGATAAATGAAGTGGGACAAGAAGAGTTGAGCGGGACATTTAGAACACAAGTGGGGCAACAACAGGGGGATACAATCCAGTAACGATGGGACGGAACTCGTTGGGACGCAACTTCATGACTGTCGGACACAGTCTACGTGTTCTAAGATGCAATCCTTTGAGTCCAGAAGCCAGCCTCTGGAAGTCAGGACGGAAGTTGTGAACTCTGGGACGCGACCCAGTGAAGAGCAATCCGGGATGGAACTCTCGGTGCAGGGGACGCAATCCAATATTGAGGGGCTTCTACAGGCTGGTGTGGAGACTAGATTTACTGATGTCCCATAAGTATATTCAGTGCAGGAGAGGGGTGATGCTGTAAAGAATACAGCAGCTCCTGAGCTAACGGGAGAACGGATAGATGCATCATCCATGGAAAATCGTTATTTTCTTAAAGTGGTAATAGCGGACAAACCTTATATAGCGCTGTTTGATTCGGGCGCTACGGTTTTGCTGGTTGGACCGGAATTAGCAGAAAAATTTCGGGATAGACTTACGAAAGCGAATACAGCAATTGGGAGCGCGCTTGGCGGATCAACAGCAGCATTGGGTAAATTGAGGTTATGGCTAACGGTAGATGGTTTTTCTCAACCGTTTTACTTACGGGTTGTAGATAATTTGTCCCATGACATGCTTTTGGGTCAGGATTTTCATCGAACGGCGGACGTGGATGTGAGGTTAGGAAGGGGGTTGTGGAGAGTTCAAGAGGGGGAATGGTACAAATTTTTGGAGTATGGAGAGTTGAGTCCAGGGGGAAGAAGTGCTATAGGAAGCAGTGTAGAAGGGGATTTTTTTTCGGAATGTGCAGGGACTTGTGAGTTATCAGAGGGAAAGAGATCGAAAATTCAAAAATTGGTGGATCAGCTGATTTTACCACAGGAGGTGGAACATGGTATGACTTCTTTGACGGAACATAGCATAAAAGTCACTGATCCAACACCAATTAAACATCGATCTCGTAGAATGTCGCCTATGATATTAGAATGGGCTAACCAGGAGGTACAAAAGATGTTAGAGAGGGGAGTGATTGAGAGATCAGCCAGTGAGTGGAGCAGTGCACCAGTTACCGTCAAGAAAGGAGAGGGATCATTGCGCTTCTGTATTGACTACCGAGATTTAAATAAAGTGACAGTAAGAGGCGCATATCCCATCCCCTCCATTGACTCGATTTTGGATAAATTACGGAAAGCCCGTTATATTTCCAAAATCGATCTCAAGCAGGCTTACCATCAAGTGCCGATGTCCCCTGAGAGTCGAAAATATACAGCGTTTGCTATTCCTGGTTCTGGTTTGTGGCAGTTCAAAAGAATGCCATTTGGACTCACAAATGCCCCGATGACATTCCAGCGATTAATCGATTCGTTATTTGAACCCGAGTTCGAGCCTTACGTGTTTGGGTATCTAGATGACATAATCATCGTTACTGATGATTATGAGAAACATCTAGAATGGTTAGAGATTGTTCTGAGAAAATTGGCGGAGGCTAGGTTGGTGGTAAATCCGGAAAAGTGCGAATTTGGGTGTTCTAGAGTTTCATACTTAGGTTATGTACTCGATAGTCAAGGGTTGAGACCGGACCCAGAGAAAATCGCACAAGTGGTTGATTATCTGGCACCAACTAATATAAAGCAGCTTCCTCGATTTTTAGGTATGGTGGGGTGGTATGCGCGTTACATAGAGCACGATAGCGAATTAAAAATACCACTGTTGAGGTTATTACAAAAAGGCCGAGCTTCGGAGTGGGGAGAAGAGCAACAAGAGGCGTTTCAAACATTGAAAAATAAATTGCATTCGGCACCAGTCTTGGCAAGACCAGACTTTACGAAGCCATTTACGATTCAATGCGACGCAAGTGGTTACGCGATCGGTGCTGTGTTAACACAGGAGGGGAAAGACGGTAAACATCCCATAGTATTCGTGATCAAAACCCTTTCTGTTCACGAGAGAAATTATAGTGTGACGGAGAAAGAGTGTTTGGCGTTGTTGTGGTCAATTAAGAAATTAAGACCATATATCGAGGAGTACAAATTTACGGCCATTACAGACCATAGCGCTTTGAAGTGGTTGCGAAATTTAAAAGAACCGACGGGTAGATTGGCGCGTTAGGCCCTCGAGATGCAACAGTGGGACTTTGAGATTGTTCATCGTAGGGGAATTCACTATCATGTTCCGGATGCCTCATCAAGGATGTACGAGGATGAGTTTAAAGAAGTAGCGGCGTTTGAAACAATTTCAGACCCGTGGTACCTAAAAAGACTCGATTTGGTGGTGAAGTTTCCTAACTGATTCCCAGGTTGGAAAGTTCTAGAGGGGAGTTTATATCGATTCAGGGATGATCCATTATTATTGACGTACACAGGGGAGGAAGACGGGTGGAAGTTAATTGTGCCATTAGAATATCGTGAAAGAGTGCTCAAGAGTGCGCACTCAGAGTTCTCGACAGGGCATTTGGGAATTGAGAAGACCTATGACCGAGTAGCGATAGAATATTATTGGCAGGGTGTGTGCTGCGATTCTGTACAATTACCGGAAACACAAATAGGAATATACTATACCTACACTGTAAAAAATACTTTAGTAAAATTACGTCCGTATTGTAATGTTACTTTAGAAACTTTCTGTAATATTACTCTTTAGAAAGTAGCAATAATACCAATCAACTTGAATTTCTACAACTTTCAGCAATGTAATATTCCATTTTTCAGTAAATGTACATTCAAGGTTGTGAATGTACTACTACTGTAGTAGGTAATAAAAGCACCTACCTTCATAGTATTAAATTCACAAGCAACTGTAAAGTTACAGGAGAAGGTTAAACTCCCATTTATAAAAAGAAATTCAATTTCTTTTGAATTTATAAGATTAAAAACTTTTTCTCCTTTTTGTCACGAAGAAATGACAAAGAACCTTTCGCAAATTTTCATAAGGTTGGGGTTAAGTTCAGGTGCAGTGCCAAAGTTTAAAACGATAAATACAAAATTTTGTGAAATTACATATTTTCTTTATTTTACATTGCTTTATTATAATTTCACAATAAAGTCCATAATTTATTTTTGTAATAGAATTTCTAATACTTATATTTATTTCATAACAGGCAAATTTTCTTTTCTGTAATTTTACAAAACCAAAAATATTTTTCATAAGGTTAAAGTTTTATTCCTAACTCTGCGCGTAATATCCGTAAAATATGTAAAACTGTTACTATAGAAGGGTGAGACCAGCCCTAAAAAATCAAAGTTGTCCCCTAGTTCTTCGATTTCGATAAAACTTGGTAAAATAGTAGGTGAATATATGCGGATGAAAAGTCTAAAAGCAATTTTTAAAAATTTTGAAAATTTTTGGATTTACGAGGATTTAAAAAAAGTTTTTAAAAATTTTGAATAAGCTGTATCTCCGAGAAAAATTAATGAAATTTGATGATATTTACAGGGTCTACTTACATTTTACTAACATTTCAGAAAAAATTTTGACCAAAAAAAAAAAAATTTTTTTTAAGCAAAAAAATTGAAAAATAATTTTTAAATAAATTTATCATTGTGAAGTACTATTTTTTTTTCTTTCTAATACCGATATTTCCATTCCTGAGGATTTCATGAGTATTTTGAAAAAAAAAAATCTTTGGAGGGTCTGAAACTTTCGGAGATATTGAATTTTTTGTTCTTGCGCGCAGCCGCGCATGGCGCATACGGGCGATGCCGCTGCAAGCAAACAAATATTCAAAATTACCCGTAGCCTGCAATTCTTAACCGAATTAAATTTTTGTTTTTGGAAAATGATCAGGAATACATTTCTGAAGAAACTATTTTTATTGTTTTTATAATTATTTACGAATTTACATTTATAAATAAACAAACAAGCAGAAGATATTTACACAATTTTTAGAATTCAGTGTTTTTTAGGATTATTGGCTATAAAAGAAATTTATTTATCTTATCAAAATTATTGAAATTAACCTTTTGAAAGAAGCAATATTCTATCAACATTATTATATATTGTTATTAACAATTATTTTAAACAATTTTTCATTATAACTAGATTTCTAACAAACCTCTTTTTAAAAAATATATACATATTTTTATTCGTTTTAGAATAAAAGTATTTTGTAATTTTTGTTGTCTTTAACAACATTTTGTTTTAAATATCTGCTTTAGAGTGATTGAAACACAATATTTTTATGTTGTTATATAAATTCTGTTATTAAAACTTTTGATCAACAAGTTATGAAATAACTTTTTTAAACGTGATATTTCTTATTGAATGTTTAGGGTTTTGCTTTCTCTTGCATTTGAATACGTTTTGCATTCAATGTCTCTTAGATTGAGAGGTTTAAAACAATAAAAACTTCTTGTTCCAATCAATTTTTTGGCTTTTGAAAAACGGTTTCCTAAAAGTTTTCGATTTTCCTCATGTTCAAGTTTAGTGCGGAACAAAGGAGAGATATTTTCCAGTCCGGTTAAGCCCCATTCATAAAAATCTTTAGCCGTTAGTATAGATTTATTAACATTTTGAAGACTTGCACGAGTAGCTAGTCTTTTTGCTGTACCTCCAATTCCATCACAGGGTCCTTTCCCGTGTGAAGTAGCGTAAAAATGCCACTCAGCGTGCACTTTAAAATCAGAAAAATGATGGGCAAGGTTAATAAAATTATACCTATTTTTGTATTGCGCTGCAGCTCCATCAGTAAAATAAACAATTATTTCAATAATATGCCTTCTTTTCAAATCATTGATTAATTTCTTAATAAACAAGTTTACCGCATTTGCATCATGGCTAAGATCCTCAGAAACTATTACAAAATTTTCATGTTTAAGTTCACCTAATTCATTTATGAAATAAACGACGAAAGGATGTAAAGTAATTTGGTCTTTGGACCAATATTGACTCTGAATTGCATCCTGAATCACTACTGCGTAGTTTTCAGAAAAATCGCCTAACACCAAAAATTCTCCAGGTCTCAGAGACTTTTGTAAATTGGAAAGATACTTACTTTGCTCGTTAGCAATAAAGTCATGTTTCAGAAGAATGTCTAAGTGCATTAAAAATTTTTCAATGAAATCATCTACTTTATCAACGCAATTGAGTAACTCGGTTCTATCAGTAGATACCCAACTTCTGTACGTTACTGTGTCTATACAATTACTGTCGAAGAGATTGATTAAAATATCAATTAGTTTTTCCATGTCATTACATTTTTCACATTCGAGTAAGAAACATGAAGCTGAGGGAGGATTGCAAACCATTTTTTGAAGAATTGTCTTATACGAGCCTAGAAAGGAAGCTTCACTAACATTTTTTGTTAATTCTTCTAATTGAACGTCCAGAATCATCAATATTGCATTCTGATGAATCTTACAGACACAGACTTGATGTGTTCCATCAGTTCCTGCAAATACGCATTCCTTTGGACGCAATTCAGCAAACTTTGATGATCCTATCTTACAATGAGGATATTCTATCTTAAAAAGAGCATGAATTTCATTCAGATTTCCAAGTAATAATCGTTTTTGTACTTGAGTGCGAACACCATCTACTATACAAGAAACGTAATCCTTCTTTCCAGGCAAAACCCTACTGATTTCAATATTATAATAAAATAATTTAACCAAATCTACGGTTTCCTGAGGTAGAGTCACCGTTCCTTTTCGAGGATTTGGATATGCACCAATGCCTTTTTTTTCGTGAAGTATAAAAGCATTACGAGCCAAAGTGTACGAAACTTCAAAACATTTTTCCAATTTCCGAGCACTCCAACTTTTTGGTGTCATAGTTAGAAGCCTTACAATCTCAGCTTTACTTTTTGTTTTCTTTGTCATCTCTTTGATTTCTTGAACAATTTCATGAATTACATTTTCACTAGAATCATCATCTGCTAAGTCAAATACTTTTTTTAAAACTGCATTTAAAGCTGTCTTAATTTCTTCAATTTTTCTTTTTCGAGCTACATATGACCGGAAATCTTTCTTTTTCAAAATATGTGAAACACCCAAAAGCGTAAGAATTTCATTCAATTTTTTTAAACTCTCATCTTGTTCGATACTTTTTTCTGTATTATCAGTCTCTTCTATTTCGATTCTTTCGCTGTTAATATTTCCAACATCATCTATTGCAATATGTTCATGTGGAATTCTCTGAGGTGTTGACTGCTCTTTAATCACTTCCATCGAAGACATGGAAGAAGTATTTAGTTCCTCATTTTTTTGTTCTTCTACAGGAACGTTTTTACTTTTTTCATCTAGCCTACAAGTGTCACATATAAGACTTCCTTTTTTGAGTCCAAATTTTTCCTGCAGCAAAACAGTAACAGGGCGAATATTTCTTTCTGCAATTTTTTTTTTCCCATGATTTCCCTTTTTAAAGGGATTGCAACAAAACTTAAAACCCATTATATTAGTTTTAATTACAACTATACTCAAGGTTAACCTTAATCTAAGGAACAATGAATAAAGAAAGAAAAAATACCTAGAGAATAAAGAAATTTATATAATTAAAAAAAAAACACGAAGCAAAATAAGTGAAATAAAATTTAAATAAGGAAGAACTGTAAAACAAATAATAATTTATTTAGATTAATAAAATAATAAACTGTCGCAACAACCTTAGCTCATAAACATCAAATACAATTACTGTGCAAGAGATATATTCCGAACGAAAGTTCAAAGACAAATGAATGCAACTCAGTCCCCACTTTGGTACGTTTCTATCCCGCGCATGCGTAATTCAATCCAACCAGGGGCGGCGCAAGCAGTATGGAAAGTATGGGGTACTCAAGGGCGGCTCTATCGGGGAGCAATAGGGGCGATCGCACCCTCCACAACATAAAAATATTGTGTTTTAATCACTCTCAAGCAGATATTTAAAACAAAATGTTGTTACAGACAACAAAAATTACAAAATATACAAAATTATTGACGACTTTTTTGGCTATAAAAGATAAAAAATAACAATAATAAATTATTTATTAAAACACAATGTTTAGAATAAAAAAAATTTAATTATATTAAAAATAATAATAACAATTTTATATTTAATATACAACATTTGCCAAGAAAAAGTTGTCATAAACTTTTATTCTAAAACGAATAAAAATATGTATATATTTTTTAAAAAGAGGTTTGTTAGAAATCTAGTTATAATGAAAAATTGTTTAAAATAATTGTTAATAACAATATATAATAATGTTGATAGAATATTGCTTCTTTCAAAAGGTTAATTTCAATAATTTTGATAAGATAAATAAATTTCTTTTATAGCCAATAATCCTAAAAAACACTGAATTCTAAAAATTGTGTAAATATCTTCTGCTTGTTTGTTTATTTATAAATGTAAATTCGTAAATAATTATAAAAACAATAAAAATAGTTTCTTCAGAAATGTATTCCTGATCAATTTCCAAAAACAAAAATTTAATTCGGTTAAGAATTGCAGGCTACGGGTAATTTTGAATATTTGTTTGCTTGCAGCGGCATCGCCCGTATGCGCCATGCGCGGCTGCGCGCAAGAACAAAAAATTCAATATCTCCGAAAGTTTCAGACCCTCCAAAGATTTTTTTTTTCAAAATACTCATGAAATCCTCAGGAATGGAAATATCGGTATTAGAAAGAAAAAAAAATAGTACTTCACAATGATAAATTTATTTAAAAATTATTTTTCAATTTTTTTGCTTAAAAAAAAATTTTTTTTTTTTGGTCAAAATTTTTTCTGAAATGTTAGTAAAATGTAAGTAGACCCTGTAAATATCATCAAATTTCATTAATTTTTCTCGGAGATACAGCTTATTCAAAATTTTTAAAAAGTTTTTTGAATCCTCGTAAATCCAAAAATTTTCAAAATTTTTAAAAATTGCTTTTAGACTTTTCATCCGCATATATTCACCTACTATTTTACCAAGTTTCATCGAAATCGAAGAACTAGGGGACAACTTTGATTTTTTAGGGCTGGTCTCACCCAGAAGTAGGTAATAAACACTACTTCCATAGTGGTAAAATTACAGAATCATTTTTTTTAGTGTAGAGTAATCTAATGGTAAGTTAAAAGGGATTTTACGTCAAAAAAATTAATTTTCACTTTTTCGGTGATTCTTATAGGAAAAGATTCGCTCTTTTCAGCGCAAATAACCCCACCCTTCTAGCTTCATTATTATTTTTTTCAAATGCGTTTTAAAGATGAAGGTAATTGGCTTAGAAAACGTAAAGAAACATCAGTACAAAAGAAATGTATAAGATTTAATCCTGATTTGCTTGAAACTTGTTACTCGGAGGTTTTCGGGGTCGCTGATTACAAGTCTGGAATTAAATGTTTAAAATTAAAAATGGCGAATCTAATGTAGCGAACAAAATTTAAAAATCAAATGGAATACCTTAAAAATGGTAAGTGATGAATTTTAGAGAGCGCAGAATAGAAAAACAACATAACAATTTTTAAATTTAATAAAAGGACTCTTTTTTAATAAAACAAACTACAAATTTATATTCTTATTGTCAAATTTTTTAAAAATGTTAATCATTGATTATAATAGGAAAAAGTGCCATCAAGTTGATCGACGATTTCTCTTTGGGATGCCACATTCGTAATCAGAGTTCCTCAAAACCCTAAGTAACAAGTTTCAAACAAAACCGAACAATTTTTTAATTTCGTCCGCCATATTAGATCCACCATTTTAAATTTTGGAAATCTGATGCGAGATTCGTAATCAGCAACTTTGAAAATCCCCGAGTAATAAATTTCAGGCAAATGCAAACAATTTTCAAATTTTTGTCCGCAACATTGGATCCGATATTTTTAATTTTGAAGATCTGATGCCAGATTCGTAATCAACAACCCTAAAAACCCCCGAGTAATGAATTTCAGGCAAATTCAAACAATTTTCAAATTTTCTTCCGCCATATTGGATTCACGATTTTGAATTTTAAAAATCTGATGCCAGATTCGTAATCAGCAACTTTAAAAACCTCTGAGTAATGAATTTTAGGCAAACTTAAACAACATGTATCAAGTAAATCTGATAAGCTTGCAAAATGGTTCAAGCGATTCTACTTAATTCTTACATTTTTTTTGGCGACATATTGGATCCGCCATTTTGAATTTTGAAAATCTGATGCCAGATTCGTAATCAGCGATTTGCAAGATGCAAGATGTAATTCAAGTTACACTACAAGATAGGTCATCTGTTAACAAATCGTCTATCTTGTCTACATCTTTATCTGTGGCTTCGTGTCATTCACAATTACCACGTGTGTCTGTCAGCATTTCTCACTCCTTGAACTCTGAATATGCTGTGAGTCAATGGATACCTGACGTTATGGTTTATTATCAGAATGTCAGGGGAGTGCGAACGAAATTGGTGGTAGTACGTGAGATTATACTTCTTTTTCGGTTTGACTTTGTAATTTTCACATAAACTTGGCTTAATTCCTACTTTCTTTTTACTGAACTAAATTTTGACGATTATGATATATTTAGATGTGAGAGAAATCGAAACACAAATAATTATTCACGTACTCATTGCATCGGCGTCTAATCTAAAATTATCTCTGTTAAATAATTATAATTCAACAATTGTGCATGTTTTTGTAAATTTTAAACTTAATCACTCCTTATATATTATAGGCTGTTTTTATATTCCGCCAAACTGTTCCTTCCAGATTTATTCTGCAGTGTGTTCGATTTTGGAAGGAGCTTGTGAGTCTTATCCATTGGATAAGATTTGTGTTTTTGGAGATTTCAATCTTCCTTTCATAAAATAGAATCTTATGCTGGTCGATGTACAGCTATCGTCAGATATGCTTCAACAATTTAGCTCATAACCCTATAGAAATATGTTACAGCATATCTGACGATCACTGAACATGCAATTGAGGTGGATTCAGATGCAATGCGCCTACAGTTGCTTATTGCCAATACTGCTGATCTACTGGGCCTGCACCAGATACATTTTTTCTCTAACTTCTCAGGTTCTAATAAGACTTAATCTTTTTTAATTCAGTTAACTAATGCTTATTTCTAGCTACTGAAGCAACCCTAAATGTTGATAATTACCACCCGCCTTCAGTTTTGTGAATTCACTCAGTTCAGTGGAGGAATTCTCTAATAACTCAAATGCAAGATAGCATATTGATCCTACATATTTAAATATGATTTTAAAACTGCAAACCTACTACCACTTAACTCTTTTTTGTGTAGCGTTGGCTTGGATCTGGTTTTGGGGGTCGACAGTGTTGACGAAGCTGTTTGCTAGTTTTACAATTATATCTACACTCCGTTTGATTTATTTATTCCTTTAAGAACAATTAGAAAATCAGCTTACCCAGTTTGGTTTAATAACGAATTAAAAAGATTAATATTTTTAAACACCCGATCTTTAAAGCGACAGAATCTAGTCCAGTGGACAAGGATGATGCAAACCTTTCTTCCACTTACTTAAGCTCAGTGTACTCTGGTCTGTCCTTTAGGTCCGTGATTATGGACTATAATTCTCATAACAATCAGTATATAAATTCTTTAATAATTTCTAAATCTTCCTTAATAAGTGAGCTGAAGAACACAGTTTTGTTAAAGGTAAATCTGTTGTCACCAATCTTAGCTTTAGAGTTCAGGGACTGCCAGAATTGCGCCTGGTTAAAAGAGTTCTTGGAAAACGCCTATCAGGGGAGGCAGCCGAATAGCCATCCACTTCAGGCTCAATCTCAAAGGAGAGATTAGAGACGAAAAGAGAGAAAAAAGTATTAATCGAATTAGAGAAGAAAGAGTACACTGTATCGAGTGTGGGTAAACCACTCCACGACGCCGACGGGAGGAAAGAGGTACAAGAGACCATACCAGTTGAGAGTCAACCGTTAAAAGCTGAAGAGTCAGCACAAGGAGCGTCAGCATATGCGAGTGAACAGAAATTATTCCGAGTTAAAGAAAAGAGGGTGGTGGAGAAAACACCGAAAAGAGATCTCAACCCGGTCACGACATGATCAGTGAGTGGAGAAGCTGGTGGAACACCGGTCATCTTGACCAAGCAACCAGACAAGAATGACATCAATCCATCACCTTCCACCTCAAAATATCGTCATGTTTCGGTAGAAGACAGTGATAATGAGCGTGTCAGCAATGATTGGACTACTGGTGTTGAATGTGGTTCTACACGGGTAGTCCAGGGCAGGAGAGAGAGTGCTTTAGAATCGATCACAGCCAGCGACAATTCCAAAGCGGTAGATGGTATTAGGGCGAAAAATCGATTTTTCATCAAAGTGCTAATCGGTAATCAATCGTACATGGCGTTGTTCAACATTGAGGCATCGATTTTTGTAGTAGAACCTAGGCTAGCGGAAAGATACAAGGAGAGGTTGGAAGCAACAGACTCGGCGATGCGATTCACAGTGTCATCGGCGGTTTCACTAAAATATTGGAGAAATTAAAACTGTGGCTCACATTAGACGAAGTCTCAACTGACGGCTATCGACTCTCTCTCACACGATATGACCCTGGGGATAGGTTTCTGCAAAAAGTTGGACACAGAGGCTAAACTGGGGAAAGGATTGTGGAGAATCGAGAAGCAAAAGTAACATCAGTTTGCTGGAAACTCAGAGAAGATGCTAGATGGCAGTGTGATCACAGAATGCGCAGATATCTGCTAATTAAAACAATCCGAACGAGATCAAGTGCTGCGAGTGGTTTACGAATTAGTCCATCCTCCCACCTGGAACTAGGGAGGGAGGACCCCAGCTATTTCGGGGTCAGGTCTTTTCCAATTTAGGCGCATGCCCTTTGGTCTGACTAATCCACGCATGACTTTTAAGTGTCTCATCGACTCGCTCTTCGGCCCAGAATTCGACCCAGTGGTATTCGGCTACCTGGATGATATTGGTCGAGTCCATTCCAAGTGATCACATTAATTTCAGTCACATTAAGTAATATTTATGAAATTGATGATTTGGGCTCCTTTGGTGATTAAAAAAAGAAATCTCAAGTAGTTTTGAAAAATTCAAAATATTTTTGAAAATATTCAAATTCAGAGAATTATTTTTTTTGTTTAATCATAACTTCCGTAATTTTCAAGCAATTTAAATCAATTATCTAAATATATATATTTATCTAAAAAAAATCAAAATCGTATCTTCGATTTTTTCAAAAAATTCATCAACATAGCCTATAATGTGCTCAAAAATTTAAGCCAAAGAACAAGATGGTATGTCTTATAGTTTTCGAGAAAAAAATTATTAAGTTACGATAGCGCGGACTGGTGTCGCCGCGCCATTACTCAGCGCGTAGCTCTGTAGTAACCGAAATGTATGTATTTCATTATTTAAAATAAATATTGCTACTGTATTGTGTTTAAATTATAGGCTTAAATAAATCTTGCTGAATTTTTCTTAGTACATGGATATATGTTAAGTTTAATCAACTAAAATCCATAACGATTTCAGAATTTCAGAATTTCAGAATTTCAGAATAACAATAATCGTCTTTTTGTCGTACTTTTTGGATTGTACTGTGTGCTGAATTAGAAAATAGTTTTTTTTTCATTTGTGGTATGTGAAATAAAATTGCTTACTTAAATTTTAACTATTATGAAATATATTCGTAAAGAATTTTCTGAATTGACAATTATAATTGCAATTGTATAACAATTAATTTAATTTAATATTTGAATATAAATTATACAACTAGAACAAAACCTATAAAACTTTAGAATTAAAAAATTGGAAAAAAAAATTAATTTAAAAAAAATTGATAAATTATAGAAGAGTAATGAAAATAACTAAAAATTGTGAAAATAATTAACATTTAAGAATGATTAAAAATTTATTAAATAAATTGAAAAATAATTAATACAATTAAAACCAGGGTTAAATGAATGAAGATAAGTAAATAATTAAAATAGTTCAAGACTTAAGAAAGAAATTGTAAAAAAAAATTTAAAAAAATAAATAATAAAGAGTAGGAACTAATAAAATTTTAGATCATTTAAATTCGTGATGTTCCAGAGTGCTAATTTTTTTTCTTATGCAATTCTAGATCCAAAATAAAGTAGGAAAAAATTGACACCCCAGAGCAATGGATCGTATAAATTTTGAAAAATATTTATTTTTTAAAAAATAAAAATTGGAAAATGAACAAAAAATATTGTTTTTTAATTTTTATGTAATATTATATATTACACACCACCACGGAGTTAGCTCAGTTGGTTAAGGTCCTGGACTCTACGGTCGCGCCAAGTCAAGCGTCAAGCTTGTTTGCTTCGCGCCTCGGGGAGCCTGGGATTTTTTCCGGATGTGAAATAACTTCAGTGGAAGCTAAAGACGTCGAGGTATAATGATATGCACTGTCGGTAATCGACCTGTGCAGATCACTGGAACTCGACTGTCGATAAACCGGTTGTACTCAGAAGAGGTTTTTCTACAGTTTTCTTTCTCCACTGGCGAGCAAACCCAATATACCGGGTGGTCCAGGCAAATGCGAGTACTCCTAATTTCAAGCCTTTCTGTAGACGCAAAAACACTTAGAGAATATATTCAAAGTACTGAATTATAGGAACTCTCTACGGGGGACACTCATTGGGCCTGAAAGGTCGTTAAAACGAGTGTATAATAACTAAATAAAAATAAATAAATATAATATATTAGACATATTACATATTGGGTATGATTTCTTCAAAAATATCAGGATTTGCAAGTGGTCCTCCGATTTCTTTGAAACCGTGGGAAATAACAGTCTTATATAAGTTACATTTGATCCTAAAAGGATTTTGAAATTTTTCAAAATGGCGGCCGCTACGCTATGTTGAAAATCTTAGTTGCGTTTTTTTCAAAAATTAATATCTCCGAAACTTTTTTATGGATTTTAATAAAATTTACAGACAATATAGTTAAAAATATGTAGTTTAATTTTATGTTATAACCAAAAAAAAATGTTTAATTTTGACCAAAAAAAAGTCAAAAAATTTTTTTGATTTAATAACAATACTTATTATTTATAATTATTAAATTTTCTTAAAAATTTGAAAAATAGTTTAAATTTAAGAAGATAAGCAAAAAGACCGAAGCCTGTACGACTAAAAATAATGAGGCAATGGATTTGTTAATTAGTGATTGATTAATCAATTTAAATGTTAAAAAAAATTAAATTCTGATTTTTTCAACAATCTGCAGCAATAAGATTGTACATTTTGTATAAAATTTTCGTGATTTCATGATTCTTTAATGATTACATCAACATTTTTTGTCATTCCTAATTTAAATATTGTGTATCATGAAAAATTAAACTGGTTTAAATTTGAAATTTTTTTTCTTTTCATTTTTAACAATAAATAAACAAATGAAAACAACTATTGTTCAAAAAACAAATCAGAGGTGTTATGCAGAATTTTGTTACCTTTAAATAAAAAAAAACTTCTAAATCGGTTAAGATTTGTGGGCCTTGTGTTAATTTGTCCACGACACTTTTTTTGCCCCACAGTGCTACGTAGCGCAGCGCTACTGCTAAAGCTTTGCAGTGGTCCACAAAAAATGCAATATCTCGAGAACTATTGAAGTCTCCAAGATTTTCTTTTTTTTAGAATAAAGGTAAAAATACAGGAAATATTTTCATCGCAAACAGAAATCTCAACTTTTGGTCCAAAATAATTAAAAATTAAATCAAAAAATTTTTTTGACTTTTTTTTGGTCAAAATATTGAAATTTTTTTTTGGTCATAACATAAAATTAAACTACATATTTTTAACTATATTGTCTGTCAATTTTATTAAAATCCATAAAAAGTTTCGGAGATATTAATTTTTGAAAATTTTTTTCAAAGAAATCGGAGGACCACTTGCAAATCCTGATATTTTTGAAGAATTCTTACCCTATTACTAACTTTTTTTCATTTATTTTACACTGTTGTTACGTATGTAACAATTAATTATTTTATTATAAGATTTTATACTGTTTTTCCCATTTATATATTCTAAATGTTTACTCTATTACTAAGAGTAAGGCTTATTTACCACACCGATCGAAAATACCGCTCGCTATTTGATTGAACTAACTAAAAGAATAACCCAGAGGGTTACCGTAAAAGGCAGTGTAAATAAATGTGGTGAAAAAGAGGTGCGAATTTACGAAAATTAAAACTCCCCTTGTGGCACTTTTATCGATTAAAAGGACTATATAAGGTCCTATGAGGAGCTGTGTCAGATCAGTTTAATTCAACCCCGGAACCTGTAAATATCTTCAATCTCTACAAGTAACAAGTCAGTTCTAATTTAACCCCCAAACTATTTGAATCTGCAAATCCGCTGGCAGCTCTGATATTGTTTAAACAATAAGAAAGAAATGAGAAAAATAATTAAAATTTAAAAAACAACACGTGAGAAATGATGAAAATAATTTGTTAATACTAATTAATTATTATATGAAGAGAATAAGTAAAATGTGAAAGAAGTAATTAATTTCGAAAATATTGATAATAATTAAGAAATGATTGAATTAATTAAAATTTAAAAAACCATTTTAAAATGACAAAAACAATTAAAAGCCACAAAAGAAATTAAAGTTTGATAAAAATACTTTAAAAAAGACAAAAAGACTTGAAAAATGACAAAAATAATTTTAAAAAACAAAGAACAAAAATTTGAAGCCAATAATTGAATAATTGTAGAAAAAGAAGTGTAATTTAAAGGAAATAATTAAAAAGTAACAAAAATAATTAAAAAATGACAAGAGTAATTTGCCAAAATAAATCGACTTTTGTATGGAAGAAAATTATTGAAAAATGACAAAAATAAATAAAAACTGAAGTAAAAAGTTAAAAAATCCATGACTTTAATTTATTGTCATGGTTTTTTTAATTTCTTATTTCAATCTTACTAAACTTATTTAAAAAATGTAAAAAGTTAAAGTCAGCTGCGATCAATTAACTGCCGGAACGGTGGAACACGTTCCGAATTATACACTGTCGATAACAGTGGTTTCTTTGCATGTCAAACATTTTTGTAAAAACAATTATTAAAGCATTTTATGGTTTTATTTAATGTTTTTATGCACTAGGTTTATTATATTTCAGCATTATTTGCCCTTTGAGAACTAAATTTATGAATTATAATACTAAAAATGACTATTTACAACACAAAAAATGCTCATATAAATTGACACTTTTTAATATTAATTAACCATTATTTTCAACAAATTCTAATGCAAAAGTCTTCTTTTGGATTTACTTTATAAGTTTCGAAAATTGCTCTTCTCATTTCTTAATTATTAAGACATAAATTAAGTGAAAAACAAAACGGAACGTCATGTTCCGTTTTGGTACCGCCAAAACGGAAAGGCCTCCTCGCTAGGGCTTCTTTAAAAACAATTAAGACGGAAAATCAAACTAATATAGAAACGAAAATGTCCAATGATAATAATAAACCTGGTGGTTCACGAGATCAGGCTGTTAGAGATCCTAATGTACAAGTAACTTATTATCCCCATAATCAGACGATATCATTACGCGATGCAATTGAAGTAGTTCCATTATTTGACGGAAAAACAATGTCTCTAGAAAATTTTATTGATGGCTGCACAGAAGCTAAAACAAATGCTTCCTCTGCCGGCAGAAGGAAATTTAGTAAAAATGATACGATATAAACTTATTGGCGAAGCTAGAAAAAGTGTTTTCGGTACGACATTCAATAATGTAGATGAACTTATAAATGCTTTAAAAAGATCGTATTTAGTATCAAAATCGGTTAAATAGAGATTTAATAGATTGTTTCATAAGAGGGTTAAGGCCGGAAATAGAAATTCGCGTACAACGAGCAAATACATTAAGAGAAACGATAATTTCGGCAATAGAAGTAGAAAAAAGATTAAAAGCGAGTCAAGATTTAAGAACAAATAAAATTCCCAATTCAGAGTTGGAAACACCACAAAGAAGTAGCAATATTCATCCACGAAACAATAAAGTGAATACTTTACAAGAAAATACATACATTAAACTGTTAAATTTGTGGCGGAAAAGGTCACATTGCCCCAGTATGTAACAAATTAAATATGAAAAATCAAACATTCTCAAATCAACAACTTTTACCAAGTCAACAACGTAATTTTTCTAATAGTCAAAATCAACGGTTTAATACAAATCAATTTAGAAATTTTCAAAATCCGAATTTTAATCGAAATTATCAAAGTCAAAATTTTAATCGAAATTTCCAGAATCCTAATTTTAATCCAAATTTTTCTAACCAATTTCAAAATCCAAATTTTTCTAAACAAAATTTTCAAAGCTCAAATTTTTCAAGAAACCAAAATATTCAAAATCCAAATCCACAAAGATTTCAAAATAGACAAAATTTTCAAAATCATTATCAAAATCGACAAAATTCTTTAAATCAACAAAGTTTTCAAAAGCAACACAATTTTTAAAATAATTATAACAAGCCAATAAGTTTTAATAACCAAAATCAAAAAGGTAACAATTTTTCTCCTAATACAAATCCTAATTTACAAAGTCAACAAGTGCAAAATTCTCAAGTTAAAATGATGTGTAATTATTGCAAAGAAGAAGGTCATCTTATAAATAATTGTGCTTTAAGAACTCGTAATGATGCTCGAAAATTACAACAACCTCAATCGGGAAACTCGAGCAACCTTCTCTTAGTAGATGCGACAGAGGAGGTTTTGAACGAAGAAACGCATCTTTGAACGTTAAAAATGAAAATAATATTAAAAAAGAAAATCAAACGGAAAATAGCGAACAAATTAATGCTACTATGTCAAGTAGTATCCCATATATTTCGATAAGTGCAGCTGGCTTACAAAACACCGTAACCATGATGATCGATACTGGAGCAGGTCCGAACCTTTTAAAAGAAGGGGTCGTTGGACCTGATGTTTACATTAAT
Organism: Ganaspis brasiliensis; assembly: GCA_037103525.1. Taxonomy (NCBI): domain Eukaryota; kingdom Metazoa; phylum Arthropoda; class Insecta; order Hymenoptera; family Figitidae; genus Ganaspis; species Ganaspis brasiliensis. The sequence goes on along the minus strand of JAZKLR010000288.1, from coordinate 2,425,227 downwards.
ACGGAAGAATGCCTGCGTTTCACTGGTATCAACGAACATCCTGTTTTCACCCTCGGACAAATAAAGTTAAATATACTCGGTCACTCTACGATTTTTAATCTAATCCCGAATGATGTTCCAATTAGTCATGAAGGAATTTTAGGCACACAATTTTTTAACAACAATAATGTAAAAATAAATTACGCAGAAAAACGAATTGAATTCGATGATAATTTTTATCCATTTTCTACACAAGACTACATAACAGTACCAGCAAGAACTATTGCAACAATTTTTGTTAACATTAAAAATAAAGATAAAGAAGTTGGTTATATTCCAAAATTACTTATTGGTGAAGGACTTTTTATTGGAAATGCTTTAGTAACAAATGTAAATGGTCTAGCTTATTTAAAAATTACTAATACTTGTGTTGAAGCAATGAATATTCCTATATTAACAGTGGAATTACTTGATTTTATAGAAAATAAAGAAGAAAATGTAGCAACAATTAAAACCAATTATAAATATTCAAATTTAATACAGTCTACTATTAATACTCAGCTCAGATCATCAGAAAATTTTTTACATGGATTTATTAATAATAATAATAATGAAAAATTAAATAAACTTTGTCAAGTATTTAATATTACAGGTATCAATCGAATAGAAACAGTAAAGAAATTTTTAAGGTTAGATCATTTAAACGAAGAAGAATTAACTCATGTAATAAATATAATAACAAAAAATATCGATCGCTTTCAAATCCCAGGAGAAACTTTAGAAGCTACTAATACGTCAGTACCGTTTTCCACCAATTCATAAAGAAGATATTAAAAGACAAGTTAATGAACTTTTAGATCAAGGAATAATTAAACCTTCACAATCCTCATATAACACACCTGGCATCAGGTTTCCACCAGATTAAAATGAATAAAGAACATTCACATAAAACAGCTTTTTCTACACCAGATGGTCATTATGAATTTGACAGCATGTCTTTTGGTTTAAAAAATGCGCCTGCATGTTTTCAACGTCTTATGAATGCTTGTCTTACGGGATTAATTAATACAGATTTATTTGTTTATTTAGATGATATTGTAATATATGCAGATACATTAGAGGAACATGAACAAAAATTTAATGCATTAATGGAAAGATTACGTTTAGCTAACCTCAAATTGCAACCAGATAAGTGTGAATTTTTACGACCCGAAGTTAATTATTTAGGTCATATTATTGATAAACATGGCGTTAGACCCGATCCGAAAAAACTAGTAGCTGTAAAAAAATTTCCAATTCCCAAAAATCAGAAAAATATCAAACAATTTCTCGGTTTAGCTGGTTATTACAGAAGATTCATAAAAAGAACCTCTTTTAATTAGACCCGATTTTTCGAAACCATTTGTTGTTACGACTGATGCTTCAGGATTTGCAATAGGTGGCATATTGTCTCAAGGCCCAATAGGAAAAGATCAACCAATTTCTTACACATCTCGAGTTTTAAATGAAAATGAAAGAAAATACGATACATACGAAAAGGAAGCTCTAGCAATAATCTACTGCGTTACACAATTTAGACCATACCTATACGGAAGAAAATTTACATTAGTTACCGATCATAAACCATTAGTATGGTTCCAAAATTCCAAGAACCCATGTTCAAGAGTAACCAGATAGCGTTTAAAGCTTGCGGAATATGAATTCGATGTAGTTTATAAAGCAGGAAAAACCAACGTGAATGCAGATGCATTATCGAGAAACCCTGTAACATTTATACGAAAAGAAGATGACTGTGAAACAGAAGGAGAAATATCTGATGATGAAGGCTCCATTGACTTGTACTGTGATGAAGAAATTAATCAGTCTTATGATGAATCTGATACCGATGATGAAATTAAAGCTAACAATATAAAAATAAATTTTGCGAACCCTTTAAATTCACAAAAAATAACAACGTATGTTGAAAAATCTATGACTAATATAATCAATCATGTTAAAAATCATAGTGAAGATAAAATTTTGTTTAATGCCTTAAAAAGTATAAAATAAATTTTAGGAACCATCACAACAAAATCATTTCCTGAAACTGAGGAAAAATGTTACATAACAACTCGTAATAAATCTTATAATAAAAATAACATAAAAAATAAAGAAACTTGTGGACAACCAGAAAATCAAGATCATCCTTTAAGAATTAGCAAAAGGAAGCGTGGTAGACCTAAGAAATATTTAGAAGAAAAACAAGAATTGACTACTAAGGAATCAAGAAAACGAGGAAGACCAAGGAAAACTCTTAAGGAACCCGAAAGAAACGAAAATGCAGCAGTGACAAGAAAACGTGGTAGACCTAAGAAACCTAAATGTAATGAAATCGAAGAAAAAATGAAAGAATCTAATAATTATTATTCTGATACCGACTCAGATGATAAATCCGAAGATACTAGTGTATCCGACCTTGAAAATTATTCTAATCCTGAAAATCCTTTTAATCCTGGAATAAATCCAGATCCTGAATATTATGATGACAAGAAATCCAGAAATTTAGATGTTAAGAAATCTAGAAATCGTCGTAAGAAAAAATGTAGAGATGAATTAAATGAAAATGAAATGTCAAATTATGAAGAGATAAGTAAAAATAATGCAAGCAATGATTCGTCAGAAGAAGAAATTATAAACGAAGACATTAATGGAGAACATAACGAAGAAAATAATGAAGAGATTAATGAAGAAAATATTGAAGAAAATAAAGAAATAGAAGAAATTAATACTGAAGGTTTATCGTCTCAATCATGCTCAAAGGAAGATGAAAATAAATCAAAAAATATTGTAGAATGTCGGGATCAATTAACAATGAGGAAAGATAATTATGCGTATTTTGTAACTTGTAATGGAGTACCACGTGATAATGGATCTAAAGGTCTAGATAAAAATAATAAATTACCAAAATTTAAAAATTTATTAAAAGGCCAAGCAAAAGAAACAAAAAAGGGTCAACAATATCATATTGCTTTACCAATTAAAGAAGAAGAAAAAGAGAATCTTGAACAAACATTAAATAATATTAAATTAACAATTTCTTCAATGTATGAAATCGCGGAAAAACTTAATCTTAAATCAATTTCTATTGCAAAAACTTTAAGAGTAAATCATATATCATGGAATGAAATCGTATCTATACTAAGCTCTACTTTCTGTAAATCAAAAATAAAAATTATTATTTGTAATGGAATCGTTCAATATCCGACAAAAGAACAACGTGTTAAATCAATCAAAGCAGCACACTCGTCAGCTATAGGCGGTCATAAATGAGTAACAAAGACTTATAACAGAATTAGACAAAAATTTTATTGGAGTAATATGAAGATTGATATACAGAAATATATTCAACTATGCCTTAAATGTCAACTCAAAAAACTCGTTCGCGTAAAAACAAAAAATCCTATGGTAATAACGGATACTCCATGTGTTGCTTTCGAAAAAATTTTAATGGACATTGTAGGTCCTTTACCTAAAACAAGTTTAGGCAATGAATACATTCTGACTATTCAAGATAATTTTACAAAATTTTCTCTTGCTATTGCTTTACCAAATCAACAAGCTAGCACTATTGCAGATGCTTTTACCAAAAAATTTATATGTATTTTTGAATCTCCAGAAGGAGTATTAACAGATGAAGGAAGAAATTTTTTGAGTAATTTAATCAAAAGTCTAGCAAAACGATTTAGAATCAGATAATTCAAAACTACATCATTTCACCCCCAATCGCACGGATCAATAGAAAGATCACACCATGTACTAGGAGCATATTTAAAGCAATTTATCGAGAAGAATTCAGAATGGGATACCTGGCTAGAATTAGCCAAGTTTTCAAACAATACCAGTATGCATGAAGGTACAAAATGTACACCACATCAATTAGTTTTCGGAAAGTTAGCGCGTCAACCGTCCAGCGATCCTCTTTTGCAACATGAAAAATTAGAAACATATGATGACTATTTAAAGGATCTCGTAACGAAATTACATGAAATAAGGAGTATAGCAAGATTAAACTTAATTTCAGCAAAAGAAAAATCTAAACACTACCATGATAGGAAAATTAATCCACAGAATTTTAAAGTTGGAGATAATGTATTTTTACTAAGTGGTCCGAAACCACACAAAGGAAATCAGTATACAGGCCCGCATCAAGTACTAGAAATTTTTCAAAATGGAAATGTCAAAATTTAATTAAAAATAAACCTAAAATAGTTCACATTAATAGACTAAAATTATCACATATTAAATAAATAAATGTTTAAATGTAGTATATTATAAAATCATTTTTATGAATAATAATATCGTTCAATATTCTATAATTTAAAAGTAGATTAATTTGTAATAAACATTTACTTTTTTATAAGAAGCTTCTGCAAAAACCTTTACATTTTAACAAGAATATGTACACTTATTAAAATATCTAATATCTTAAGAAAATTGAATAATCCATGAGCAACTCAATTGTTACACTTGATCACGATTAAAATCTGTATACATCCAAGAAACAATTAAGTTAATTGAAAACAATTAAACCAATTTCTAAAGTCAATCTTTACACTGAAATTTTTGTTTACCAATTTAATAAAGATCAACAATATTATTGTAAATCAAAAAATTAAAAACATTTACTAATCTAAAACTTTTCATCTTTTTTAGGAAGCGACCAACCATGGATGTCAACAAAAATTTAATGATTCTATTCATTCTTTTTTTTACACAGAAATTTAAATAAGTCAAAGCAAAAATATTTTATAAAGATTTGATTAATAAACCCTCCCATTAAAATGCTCTGTAGTTCATGAAAAAAAAGAAAGAAAAATTTAAAATTAAATATTTTGATTTAAACGATACTCTTAATTTATGAAATTCTCTAATAAATGAACGGTTTATGATATTCCTGTAAACGTAACAACTCGACATCTCGTTTCACAATTAATCATTCAAAATTAAATTTCTCAAACTTAAAAGTTAAATCAAATTCAATAAATTTATATTCTGGACCAAAACTCACTCCATAAGTTTTGGAAAAAAAGGCCGAGGTGTTACGTATGTAACAATTAATTATTTTATACTGTTTTTCCCATTTATATATTCTAAATGTTTACTCTATTACTAAGAGGTAAGGCTTATTTACCACACCGATCGATAATACCGCCCGCTATTTGATTGAACTAACTAAAAGAATAACCCAGAGGGTTACCGTAAAAGGCAGTGTAAATAAATGTGGTGAAAAAGAGGTGCGAATTTATGAAAATTAAAACTCCCCTTGTGGCACTTTTATCGATTAAAAAGGACTATATAAGGTCCTATGAGGAGCTGTGTCAGTTCAGTTTAATTCAACCACGGAACCTGTAAATATCTTCAATCTCTACAAGTAACAAGTCAGTTCTAATTCAACCTCCAAACTCTGTTTGTCAATTCTTCATTCCCAGTCATTTGGTACAAGTACATTTCAAGATCAGAATCTCTGTAAATTAACATCTCTGACAACTTAACCAACAACAAAAACAACTTGTCAACTGGCTGGTTGCCAGTACTTCGCCAAGGTTTAACCGACATCATACCGAATTCCCAACTGGCTGGTTGCCAGTATTCCGCCAGTATTCGGCCAACGTCAATCTAACATACAGCTGGCTGGTTGCCAGTTCCTGCCAACGTTGGCCCAACAGCGTTTTACATACAGCTGGCTGGTTGCCGGTTTTCCCCAACTCTGTTGAACCTTCTAACCTCCACTCAAGAGTCTCCATTTTAAATAAAGGTAAGTCTTGATAAGTTTTTTATCCTTAGTCCTTCTTTCCTTTATCTTCTTTCTCTTCTAAACGTATAATCTGTTTCAGATTATCCGCACCTAACCACCAGCTCTCGCCGCTCTCTCAATCCTATTGGTATTAAGATTGGTTTTGCCAAGCCTTATTGTAAACAATAAACTTCAAAATATGTACAAATGTCTCTCTATTCATTTTACCTGTACGCCTAACCCTCACTGTTCAAACCACCGATTGAATAAAAATTATTTTTGTATGTTATGTTTTCCATGACGTAACACTGTTTTCAATTGTATTAATTATTTTCAGTTATGATTCAATAAATTTTCAATTTTTATTCTTAAATTTTAATTATTTTCACAATTTTTAGTAATTTTCGTTTTTTTGCTATAATTTATCAGCTTTTTAATTATTTTTTTTTATTTAAATTATTTTTTCTCGATTTTTTAATTCTAAAGTTTTATAGGTTTTGTTCTACTTGCATTATTTATATTTAAAAAAACTATTTTCTAATTCAGCACACAGTACAATCCAAAAAGTACGATACAAAGGATTTCAGAAAATTCTGAAATCGTTATGGATGTTAGTTCAGTAAATGTCCATTTCAGCAAGTGTTCCGGAGCTTGTTTCAGAAAGTGTCCCTCCCTCTACTACTACCGTCAGTGCTGTCTATTTCGCTGCGGCACGAGGCTTTTCAACAATTTTAAAATCCACCTGCTCGAACGCAGATTACGCTCCTGCTTTAACCCCCGAAAAGATTCTGGGGCGTGGCTTAAAAAATGGACAGTTACTAAAATCGCTGGTCCCGACGAGTAGACACTTACCGCGACCTTACTGTACATCAATTTGTACTTACTTCACAAGAGTGTCAGGGGTACAAAGTGTCTCATGAGGGGGCATAAGGACTGATAAGAGAGCGAATTGTTGAACTTCCTCGAGTGGTATTCTGAGTTTTTCGGGTTCGTTTCCCCCATCATTCTTGTCTCCCGCCGAATCGTTTGTCGGAGGCTTTCAACTGAATTCCCCTTTGTTTTGTTTTAGCTTTGAGTTTATTTTACGTTTAACCGGGTTAAGCGAAATAATTAAATATAATTTTTACCCTGTTATAAATTTGTCGGCCATTTTAGATCCGCCATTTTGAATTTAAAAAATTGGACTTTAGATTCGTAATCAGCTACCCCGAAAACCTTTAATTAACAAGTTGCAAGCGTTTTTAATAAATTTTTATAAATTTATCGGCCATATTGGATCACCCTATTGAAAAAATAGCCACATTTGTGCCCTCAAATGGGGCCACAAATGTGGTACCGGATTTAAAACAGCATATGCGCCCACAAATGAGGCCTCAAATGTGGCCTCAAATGTGGCCTCAAATGTGGCCTCAAATGTGGGCACAAATGTGGGCGCAAATGTAGGCACAAATGAGGCCCCAAATGAGGCAGAGAAATATCCACATTGAAAAAAATATAAAATAAAAAAAATATTATTAATCTTGATTTACACTATATTATTTACAAGTAGTTGCCTTAATTAACTTTAGAAACTTAGCATTACGAAAAAATTTTTGAAAATAAATTTGGGGGTATGGGGATTTGAACTCTGGTTCGACGCACGCAAACTAACTAGTTTTTTTTTCATTTATTTATAATTAACAAGCAATAAAATATACATCAAGTGGCGAATAAATAAAGAAAGAGCGCAACAATACATTAACATCTTACTCTGGCCGCAATTCTGCGACTATGATTTCGATCGGACCATTTGGTCATCTCGTCGAATACAATATTTACTTTGTACTTGATGGAATGCAGTATTTTTATAATTTAATCATATAATTAACAATTTCTTAACGCCTACTTTTTTCAATCCCACAACTAGATAAAAAACTACCCCACGGCATAAAAACTAGTTTATACAATTTCGAAACTCGGTAGAGAGGAAAAAAAAAGGAAAGGAAAATGAGGCACAATGAATAGTTTATGTGAATCCATTCTCCAACCATGAGTACACTCTTTTTCTCCTTTAGAGAGTCAAGCCTCTCGACTCTCGCGACATGCTTGTCGAGTATGAAATTTTTATTGAATGGTCCCTCCATAAATCCTGCATATTATATTTTACGACTCTGTCTGACGAGCGTCTCTGAACATGGTACAGTATCGGTATGTTCTCGTTATCCTGAATGAAGTTAAATTTGTCCAAGTACATGAAAGTTTCCGTTATAAGGTAACCCTTTTTAATTAACTTCTCCAATCCCTCAGCCTCCCCCTTAAAGGGCAACGATATTAGCAGATTGTCTCAGTTTTTGCGGGCCCTTTCGATATATTTACGAATTAGATCCACAATAAACACGTCGACACGGGGGATCGCCGCCGCGTCGTATACCCTTTGGATGGAGATGAAAGTTTTAAAATCACTTAGCGGATCTCTAAACATTTTTAAACACGACCTCAAACAAACCCTCTCAAAAGCCCTAAATTTTTCCATTTGTCTCGGCGCAACACCGTACCAGCAATGACACCCGTATGACAGTATCGGACGAATCAACAGCATATAACATATAATTTTAACCCTTTTATCTAGCCTAGCCGAATAAAATAGCCTTTTATTGCTGAAAAATGCATTTTTGGCTTTTTGTAACGCCATATTTACATGATTTGCAAATTTAAGCCTATCGTCTATGTATATCCCAAGGTACTTTACCACCCTTTTGTGTGAAATTTTTGTACTATTATCTTCCCCAGCCTGGAAAGCGAAATTCCTCCAATGAACCATATATTTTTTATTTACAGATTGCACAAGTGGTCTGAAGAGTATGGTTTCACACTTTTCTAGATTTACATTTAATTTTCAGGCCCCCAGGTAACTACATACATTTCCAAATAATTTTTGGAGCTCCTCTTGAGCAACAAACAAACATCTGTTAATTATATATATGACCAGGTCATCGGCGAAGCCTATACTCTTAATGTTATCTGAATTGTTCATGCCATACGCTTTTAACAGGTCACATAGATAAATATTAAACAATAGTGGTGAATTTACCGCTCCCTGCTGTAAGCCGTTCTTTAATACATAAATCGCACTGCTATTTTCGTCGGATAAAGAGACATATAGTTTTTTATTTGAAATTAAATTCCATATGATTTTTATCAAATAATCTGGACATGCCTTCTTCAGCAATCTGAAAACAAGTCCATCCAGCCAGACGGAATCAAAAGCTTTATCAACGTCTATGAGGCAAGCTGCCACAAACTTGTTCTCGCTCAGCGCCCCCCCAAGATTGCATAATTATTAAAATTTATATTGGAATTTTCAAGTATGTTATTGTCACCAGTAGGAATTTGCAAATTAGGTATACTACTATTATTTTTTTTTCTAAATATCGAATTTAATTTAGGGAACATTTTTTCACTGTTGTGAGGTTTTATATTTCCTATTGTTTTTATCCAATGATTATTTACGGATTTATTAAACTCGATTTTTAATTTGTCTTTAATCTTCTTTAATAATTCTTTAATTGCTCTGAGGTCATCATCCCTACCTCCCCTTCTGTTCCTTTCGCGATGCAATCCTGATAATAGTCTACTTTTTACTTTATGCAATTTTTTTATTTTTTCGTTTACATATTTCTCCATTATATCCAAATTTTTAATTTGAGGTGTGAATTCATATAATTTCTTTGAAATTTCGCTACTAATTTTTTCCACAAATTTTTCTAACTCACAATTTGATAAATTTATATTTTCATGTAAATAGATTTCAGAATCTTGTAATTTACTTTTAAATTTTTTCCAATTTGTCTTTTTAAAATTATAATGTTTTTTTTTGTATGTTCACATCTATTATAATGTCATTGAAATTTTCAATTTTCAATTTTGCGTAAATTGCGTTGTGATCGCTGTCATATGAAATATCCAAAAACGACCCACTAGAAGGAAAGGTAGAGCTGATCGGACCCTTAAGTACGGCCCTATATTGGAAAGCTTTGTTTTCAATCCAGCTTGCTAGGCTATATTCTTTAGAGTTATTTTTATTATCCCCCCACCCCACATTTCTTGCATTTAGGTCCCCTGCTAAAATATAACAGTGGTTTATATCTTTTAATTTTAACTCCAGAAAAATTTCGTCTAAATCACCTGTAAAACCCTCCCTTGCATCCCCCTGGTTCCAGTGCTTTTAATTTATTTTTACAATTTAAAATTACGTGCTCGTACGCAATTCTGTTGTCCAGCACTGCCGCGGTCCCCCCCCCCACTACCCTCTGCTCTGTCATTTCTTACCACATGATAGCCTTTAAATTGGACTTTATGCCATTTTTTCAATTTCGATTCGTTTATCAGAGCGATATCAATTTTATAATCCTTTATAAACTCAATCAGATTAAACCTTCGTTCATTTGCTACCATCGAATTCACATTTATTGACGCAAGATTCAATTCCTTAAATTTAATCAGTCTCCCCATTGCTAATGTTTCGCAAACTAACTACCAAACCACTGAGCTAGATAGGCGGCTGCAAATAGAAAGGATAATCTTTCTCTTGAGGTGCAAGTGATTTTATTGGCTGACAAAACGGCGGGCTTATTTAAAAACTTTTTCACCACATTTTTTAAGTATTGAAACATTTGTCATAAAATATTTGCTTTTATAACAGTTAATTCTTATTTAAAAATGTATTCCTAATTTATTTCATTATTATTTGAAGTTTCTTTGATTAATTCACTAATTTTTTTACATATTCGGTTGTAAAATACACATATTAAGTCTGTTAGTGAGGAAAATTGGAACAAAGTTCCTTGATACTTTGTTATAAATTATAAACTTCTGTTATTTTATAATTATAAATTTTTCCCAAAGATTATTTTGAAGCCAATTATGAAATATGTCGAAAATCCTTATAGCATTTTTTGAACTTGCGAAAATTACATTTTCTCTGGAAGAAAAAATGAAAATTTATTTTATTTATTTATTTATTGATACATATACGGGCTAACAAAAAGAGAAATGCCCTTTCGTACGTAAGTACTAAATTATGAATTATGTAAGGAAAAGAAAAATAATAATAATAATATAAAATTTTAACAACTGAAACACATTCTGAAAAATAACAACGAAAAAGCTTGGCAGCGAATATACTATTAACCAAATTTAGATATATATGTAAATGGAAACTTTTACGGATTATACTACATATTATAGTTACCCAAAGTAGACAAGGTAATAAATACAATTGTTTTGTAAATATGTAGCAAATATAATACAAAATAACGAATAAATAACATAACAAAATCGGAGTTTAAGAACAACATTGCTAAATTAAATGAACTATGAAAATTAGAAATTTTATTAATTTTTGAGTTTACATACTTGACAAAAATTTTAAAAAAACGTGAAAATTATTTTGAAAATTTAATTAATATTTTTTCATTTTTCATACTATTATTCAAAGTTTCGAACATTTAATACTACTTTAATAATAAGCATGACATGTAAGATTAATTCACCTTCGAGTACAATAGCGAAATATTGCGTCAAACCTTGGTACGATTCGTCATGTAGGGAGGCTAAGAGAGAGGTTGAGGTATGTCTGAGACGTTGCAAATCATCTCATTTTGAGAATACTGATGTTTTGAAATATAATAAAAATAAATCTAAATTTAAAAAACTTTTGGAAGAAAAAGAAAAACAATTTTTCAAAACCTTAGTTGATTCAATTGATAATTCTAGAGATCCTCGTGTTTTTTGGCAACTAATTAAAACCTACAGACCTAAAATTAGCTCATCAAATAAAATAAATCTCACTCAATGGCACGCTTACTTCAGCCTCCTTTTTCCTACACGCACTGCATTTTCTATTTTAGGGTGCAATGAAGTTTACAGCCCTCTATTGGATGATACGATCACGCAAGAAGAAATTCTCCTAGTATTAGGAAATTGTAAGTCAAATAAATCACCAGGACCAGATGGCATAAATTATGAATTTTATAAAAACTTACCTTTGAATTAAATTTACTATCTGGAAAATTTTTAACAAGATTTTGATTGCTGAGGAGGTCCCCCTTGCGTGGTCGGAAATGGACGCTTGCATGCTGCACAAAAAGGGAGACACTAATGTTCCCGCAAATTATCGCTGTATATCTCTAACAAACTGCCTTACGAAAATATTTACACAGATACTAAACAATAGGCTGACCAAATGGACAAACGAAACTAATTTGCTACATGAATTTCAATCCGGGTTTCGGAGAGGAAGGGGATGCATTGACAATATTTTTATTGTAAATGCATTATCCCAAATTTATTTAAATAGACCGAAAGGTAAACTGTATGTTTTATTCGTCGATTTTGTCAATGCCTTTCCTTCTGTGAAGCACAACCTTCTATAGCAAAAGCTATTGAATTTTGGAGTGAGTTTTAAATTTGTTAAAATATGTAAGGATCTTTAAGATAAAGCTACTATTACGGTTCGCTCGCAGCAGGGTGTAATGGAATCAGTAGAGGTCACTGAAGGTGTTCTCCAGGGCGAAAGATTGAGTCCCTTATTTTTCTCACTTTTTTTGAGTGATTTTGAAGCATTTTTTTAGAGCTTGTGGCCTGGAGGGTGCCTCAGTGAATCATCAGCGAGATATTTTATGTACAGCATACGCTGACGACTTGGCAATCTTCGCAACTAACCCTTGTGATTTAAAGAAAAAAATAAAAAGATTAGAAGAGTATTGCAGTATCAATGGTCTCGCAGTGAATAAACAAAAAACCAAAATATTAGTGTTTCACAAAGGGAAATTGAAAAAGAATTATAATACTTTTTATTGCGAAAAAACACAAATAGAAGTTGTTAAAATATTTTGCTACCTGGGGGTGCACTTCTCAAGTTCGGGCCTATTCCGTGATCAGTTTGAAAATGCAAAAAAATCGTCAAAAATCGCATTAAATTCCCTAATGGGGTTATTTCATAAAACGCAAATTAACAATTGGGAAGTCAAAGATAAATTGTTAAACTCGCTAGTAACCAGTGCTTTGTTTTATGGTATAGAGGTATGGGGGATCAGATATCTATCGGAAATCGATTGTATCCAGACATCTTTTTACAAAAGGTTCCTCACGCTCCCCGCGTTTTGTCCAAATTACGCTGTGAGACTTGAGGTAGGTGCATCCCCTCTAGCTAGTGTTGTAATTAAAAGAATGCTTAACTGGGCTGAGAAACTGGAGAATATGGAGAGTAATAGACTCCCCAAGAAATGCTTTAATAGTTTAATTTCGTTAAAAACCCGTGGCACCTCCATCGATAAATATAATTGGTTTTCGCAGCTGCTGAAGACTGTTGAATCAATAAATGTAGACTTTAATCTCGACCTTAATAACATTAATAGCATTGTTAACAGAAAATCGGATATAATTAAGAAATACGTAGAAAATCAGAGAACAAACGACAGGAGAAGGGTCACAGAATCGCACAGTCTCAATGTATATCCTTATTTAGATTTAGAAACCGGCCGGCAACCCTATCTAAAGTTCCAAATGCAAAGCCACAAAATTAAAGTTCTAGCACAATGTAGGATGGAGAGTAGTTTCACTTGTAAATATACAACTGGCAACAAGCATTTCGAATTTAATCCTAAAGAATACTGCAAGTTGTGTTTTACTAATTTACCAAGTTTGTATCACTTTCTCGTAGAATGCCCAGCGTGTGTATCACTTAGGACTAAAGTTTTTAATGTAAAAGAGAATGATGGAATAAGTGTAAATAATGTGTTGGAGATTCTGAATGCCAAAAACAAGAAAAACGTTAACAAGCTGTACTTCTTTATTCTGGGACTTATGGAACTATCTGAATTGTAAAATTGTAAAATCTATATTTGTTAACACGCAACTCATTTGTAGAGCTTTACCGCTCAAAGCAAATAAATATATATAATAAGCATGACATTTTTTATTTAAAATAATTTTATCATTATTTTAATAGATTGTTTTCTTATCTTTTTACGTTCTTGCTTTTTTTTAATTTATTATTTTTTCGTTGCTTTTACCTAATTTTCTTAATTTTGTGATCATATAAATTTAAAGAAATTTTTTTTTAAATTCTTTTATTTATTTGACATAATTTAATTGATTTTAATTAAATGTTTTATTATTCATTATTTCTTATTAAATGTTTTCAGTTTAAAAAATAAACTACTAAAAATATACATTTGGAGAGATTTTATATACTGATTGCAATTAAAACAACCATTTTTGATTTAAATAAAAAAATCTGATTTTTTTGATTTCTTTAAAAAAAATACTGATTTTTACCAGCACTAGCTGACTGAAATTTCCAATAATTTATTTATTCGAAAATCTGTTTTTAAAATCCATAAAATCTATTTTCCTTAAGCTTTTTTTAATCATTTAAAATCACGAAAGAACAAAACTTGTGATTTTTAAAAATGTATTAAAATTTAAAATATGAATTTTAAAGTTTACAAGTTTGTTAATTTATGATTAAGAATAATTAAAATTTTTTAAACTTTCTAAAACTTTATCAAGTTTTAAAATTCATGCCCTCCTTCTAACCAAAAAAAAATCAATTACATATTATGAAAATCAAAAGCTTTGTTTGTATGTGATTTAAAATACTTGTGAACTTTTTAATTATGAAATTGGATTGACTTTAAAAATAAATTCTTTAATACTTCGTAATTCTCCTACTCTTATTTAAAGATTCAAAAACCAAATTGTCCCTACTGCAATTGAGAAGTATTTAAAATCGTTAACTAACAAAATTTTAAGCAACTTTAATTGATTATTTCTGTCACAGTAGGTATTAATTGTTCGAAACTTTGAATAATAGTTGAAAATTGACAAAATATTAATTAAATTTTCAAAGTAATTTTCACGTTTTTTTTAAATTTTTGTCAAGTATCTAAACTCAAAAATTAATAAAATTTCTAATTTTCATTTTTTCTTCCAGAGAAAATGTAATTTTCGCAAGTTCAAAAAATGCTATAAGGATTTTCAAAATATTTCATAATTGGCTTCAAAATAATCTTTGGGAAAAATTTAAAATCATAAAATAACAGAAGTTTATAATTTATAACAAAGTATCATGGAACTTTGTTCCAATTTTCCCCACTAACAGACTTAATATGTGTATTTTACAACCGAATAGGTAAAAAAATTAGTGAATTAATCAAAGAAACTTCAAATAATAATGAAATAAATTAGGAATACATTTTTAAATAAGAATTAACTGTTATAAAAGCAAATATTTTATGACAAATGTTTCAATACTTGAAAAATGTGGTGAAAAAGTTTTTAAATAAGCCCGCCGTTTTGTCAGCCAATAAAATCACTTGCACCTCAAGAGAAAGGTTATCCTTTCTATTTGCAGTCGCCTATCTAGCTCAGTGGTTCGGTAGTTAGTTTGCGTGCGTCGAACCCGGGTTCGAATCCCTATACCCCCAAATTTATTTTCAAATTTTTTTTCGTAATGCTAAGTTTCTAAAGTTAATTAAGGCAACTACTTGTAAATAATATAGTGTAAATCAAGATTAATAATATTTTTTTTATATTATATTTTTTTCAATGTGGATATTTCTCTGCCTCATTTGAGGGCTCATTTGTGCCCACATTTGCGCCCACATTTGTGCCCACATTTGAGGCCTCATTTGTGGGCTCATATGCTGTTTCAAATCCGCTCCCACATTTGTGGCCACATTTGAGGCCTCAAATGTGGGCACAAATGAGGGCACAAATGTGGCAATTTTTTTTCAATAGGGCATTTATTTTGAATTTTAAAAATTGGACTTAAGATTCGTAATCAGCGACCTCAAAGAGTTCCGCGTGACAAGTTCCAACGAAGAGCTGTTTTCCCGCCATATGCCTTACACCTTTGGAATGTATTTGACGCAACAATAAATGGAATTCAAAAAACAAATGATATAAGTGAGGGATTGCACAATCGTTTCCAGGTTTTCATTGAAGAACACCATCCCGATTTTTATTCGTCGGTGACTGAGTTCCAGAAAGAGCAAGCAGATTTAGAAATAATGCTTGCAGAACTGAGCCTGGAAAGAAGAGTTAAAACTCAACCGAAGAAAAAATGTCTCGATTTCCAAACACGCACCGAAAAAAATATCTTCTTTTTTTGAGCGGAACATTCCTATCATAAAATCCTCTTGAGTTTTTTACTCAAAATGAACTAATTATACTACTACCAATAGTATTTTCCTCTGTTTTGAAGAGGAAAAATATTAGAAGACGACTCTCACCGTTTAATCTTACGTTGAGAGTAATCCACTACTTTCGATAGGAAACATCCGATCAAAAGTAGAGGAATATCCTCTATATTGTATTTGCACATGCACACTCAGTAACAATTGTATCGCGTCGCGTCGCGTTGTCAGCTTTAACGTTTATTTTCACCTTTAGTTTTCGATTGTGGAAGACAATTTACAGTGTGTTTTAAAAGATTTAAGACTGGATGATAATATTTTAGTGTTTTGTGCACATAATAATATTTTGACTTCATTATTTGTTTGTGTACGAATGTGAAATTGAAGTAAAAGACCAATATAACCTAGCAGTGTGACATGTTTATTTTACTCGCGTATTTAATAAAACAATATACAAAATGTTCGAATATTGATGAATATTCCTTTCTTTATGTGAATCAATGAAGGTAGTTAGTGATTTTAACTTTCTTTAAATGATTTAAAGTAATTTAAGTGGGAAGGTAAAAAAGTTTACCCTATGAGAGGAAAGTTCCTCTCATTTTGATGAGTATAACATCCTCTCAAAACGAGGGGAATCATTTTGATACCATATTGTAGAGGAAAAATGTAGCATCAAAATGAGTGGATTCCGCTCAAAAAAAGAAGATATTTTTTTCGGTGCGGTTAAAAACAATCGCATTAAATTATTATGGTTACAACAATGATAAACATGATTTGGATTACTTACGTGCAATAGATTACAATGTTGTTTTATAGTATCTTGGAACTTAGGTATTATTTAAATTAAATTTAAAGCGTTAAATTAAATTTTTAAATTAAAAACTAAATTTCTATTATTCGTGAACGAAACCTTTCGTGAAAACGGTATTCGGGAAATGGTATTCGACATTTTTAACTTTCGTGAAATTTACCATTTGGGAAACTGTCTTTCACGAAACTGTTTTCGGGGTAATGGGTGAATGTAAGGTAGGGGTCTAGAATGACAAAAGTGGACTTTAGTAGTACAGGTGGGAAAATGTCGTAGTTACGAAATTTTATAGGCGAAACAGGAAGCGGAAAGGGCGGGTAAATTAAGTGTAAAGACTGCATCGATTTACTCGAGTCAGTAAAAACGTTGGTTAAAAGTTTCGATAAAGAATGGACAGAGGTGTGGCAGACTAAGGTAATAAAAGAGGAGACAGGAGGGACTAAATGGAAGTTAAACAAGTGGGAGGGAAAAATTTAAAAGGAAGATTGGAGGCTATAGATATAGGGGAAAAAAAAGAAAGTAGAGAGAAGAATGGAGAAGTAAGAGACAATAATTTGGAGAGGAAAATGAAAGAGTTAGCGAGTCAGTTGGAGCTGCTTAAGAAGGAAAGAAGAAAAAGGTACATTGTTATTATAGGTTTGAAAGTAGGATATGGGAAGGCAAAGAGGAAGTAGAAAAATTGCTATCAGGAATTGGGTCGAAAGACAAATTAACAAAGTTAAAAGAATTAGAGGAACAGATCAGGAAATAGCGAAATTGTGAATAGTAGAGTTTGAAAATGAAGAGGACAAATATGAAGTAATGAAATTAAGGGGAAGATTGAGAGGTAGTGGCCCTCACAGCATGGGATCTCTCGTGAATATCTCATTATGATCCCGGGACCTCTCAGGGATATCCTACGTGGGATATAGTATTTGCAATATGCCATCGAGATGACCTTGGGCTATTACTTATTGTTCATTATAACCATAATATTCATTACTTGTAACCAAAATGTATCATAAAATAATTAGTAGTAACAAATATTTGTATTTGTTTAAGATAATTACTACCCTATCGAAAATTCCGACATCGGAACCAATGTAGTAAACTATGTCGGAAACTATAACGGAATCTATGTCGGAAACTATGGCGGAAACTATGTCGGAAACTATTTTGGAATCTACGTCGGAAACTATGTCGGAAAATGACAACGGCAACGATATAGTTTCCGACATAGTTTCTGACGTAATTTCCTACATAGTTTCCGATGTAGTTTCCGATGTAGTTTCCGACATACCTCCAAATTTTTTTCCTAAATCATTAGAGCATATCTCATGAGGCGGAAATTTGGATAGACTGGGGATGTCCCTAGGATATCCTTTGTGTCCCAGGGATGTCCCTAGGATATCTCAAATTTCAGCGGGATATCCCAGGGATATTCTTTTGTTCTGAGGGGGGAAGAGGATATATACAAATAGAACATGGAGAGAGAGAAGGATAAGGTGGTTTTTAAAAGAGAAAGCGTGGGCAGAGAGAAGAGAAGGAGGTGAAGTAAGGATGGGGAGAGATTGTGTCTGGGTAGATGTGATAAGGTGGAAAGTGAAAGAAGAGACAGGAGAGATTATAAAAGTATGATTGTGTATAGGCATGGAGTGCATGAGTATGTTAATGAATTGAGGAAAGTTTGGGGGTGAATAACGAAAGAGAAATAAATGGAGAAGTAAAAAAAGAGAGGATAGTAAGTGATAGTGTAAAGAGTGAATGGAAAAGAGAGAATAGTAAAATGTAAGGGGGTGGTTGATAAAAAGGAAGCCAGATTTGGCAAAATTCCTTCATATCTAACTGTTGAATGAGTTTCAAAACTTTTCTTATAACCTGCTAGAAAAATCGAACTACAAAATATCGAAAAAAAAAATTCAGTGTACATAAGGATGCCTTATAAGGTCTCCGTCAGGTTGCCTTATATGGTCCTCATTAGAGATCCTATAAAGAGAGTTGAGACACAGTTGTTTTCTGCGCATGGCGATTAAACCGGAACCAGAAGTTCCAGTTAAATGGCGCAAAATATTTACATTGAAAAACTTGAATTGTCTTGATCGTCTAAGATTTGAGGTTATGTTGCAACATTTCCAAATCACGGATATAGTTCCGAAAGCGAGGTACCTCCGATTTTTTTGACACTACGTATACTTACGTATTTTGATGCGCTGATTACGAATATGATAATGAAAATTGGCGCAAATTTGATTTTCATGGTAAAAACCATAACAAACCCATAAAAATTCGGTTTTTTGCAATTATTTCAATAAATATTAAAAATTTTGAAAAAATTTTTCAACAAAAGTTGTAGGCATTCCAAAAATACATATTTTAAATTATTTGATTTTTTTATATCTCTAATAGTTTGGGAGAAAATCGTTGGTGAAGTTGCTGGTTCACCAGAAAGAGCGGACATTATGACATTAATGCAAAAAACTGAAAATCAATAATAATAATAACAATAAAGGCTAGGGGCTTCGCCCCTAGCCCCGTCAGAGGGGTGGGGGAGGGGGTAACCTCCAACCCCCCGTATTATATATTACACGACATGAAGACCACATGTTGCGCGGCCTGCGGCCGCGCAAGGACCAAACTACCGGGGGGTTGGGGTGCCACTGACAGTGGGGTGCCACTTTGGTCCATTATATATTACACGACATGAAGACCACATGTTGCGCGGCCTGCGGCCGCGCAAGGACCAAAATGCCGGGGGGTTGGGGTGCCACTGTTAGTGGCACCCCAACCCCCCCGTATTTTGGTCCTATTATATATTATATATTATATATATAATGGACCAAAGTCGTAAGTCAGAATAATACGTATTTTACATAATGTAGAAAACCATGTATTATACGTAGAAAACCTCGAGTTTTCTACATTTACCCATCTCTGCACAACCCGGATAATATTTACAGCTGTCAAAGTAAGACTTGTAAAGAATTACCATTTAATATTGATATAATGTGGGTATTTCGTCACATTTAGGTTAATTTATGTTTTTTGCAATTATATCGTAAACTAATTGGTTTTAGTAAAAAATGCACTCGACACAAAATATGTATTTTTGGAAGACCTACAACTTTTGTTAAAAAAATTTTTCAAAATTTTTTATATTAATTGAAATAATTGCAAAAAACCGAATTTTTATGGGTTTTTTTTTTTTTACCATGAAAATCAAATTTGCGCCAATTTTCATTATCATATTCGTAATCAGCGCATCAAAATACGTAAGTATACGTAGTGTCAAAAAAATCGGAGGTACCCCGCTTTCGGAACTTCACCCCAAATCACTTCTGGATCCGGTTTTATCGCAACCAATCGCGAACCTCCACACTTGTGTCTCAACATTCTTTATATGGTCTCTAGTCCTCATCAGGTCAGAAGGTCTCTATTAGGTTGCCTTCTAAGTAACCATCAGCTTGCCTTCTAAGGTCTCCATCAGGATGCCTTATAAGGTCCTCGTCAGGTTGCCTTTTCAGGACCTTACGTATTAAGCCCGTTACGCTCCTTATGTGGACCTCATGTGACCCCGAACATCAGGGCCTGACGTTTTTAAATGAGGCGACCTTGTAAGACCTTTATTCGACCTTTACAAAAATTTCCTGTCAGGTAAATTTACCTAATTTTAGCCTTCTGACTCAAAGAATGTTAAAATTAAGGGGAAGAAACTTTTGTTTCGAAAATTTTTAGTTTTCTTTGATAACGTTATGATTATCTATCTAGATGATGTTCGCTATAAACTTTACGTAAAAATACATTAGTGCATCAAATTTCAATACTCTAGATCAAATAGTTTGGTGGCAATTTTGGAATACCTATTCAGTGGTTAAACAGAAAAAATACATAAAAAATTTTTAGTTCTAACATATGTACAGACAAAAGTTTGATTTTATTTATAAAGAAAGATTATTAAATTTAGCCAAAACATCTTGCTTTTTTTACTTGATTTCGGTATAAAATCTTAAATTTTTTTATATAAAATGAAAAGTGAAACTAAGTTTATATATTTAATAATAATAATTGATAATTTTGTATAAAACTTTATTACAATTGATCTTCCGGATTCTATAAGGGCACATAAATTTTCAACAGCGGTGTCCGCTTTTCCCCCACCACCTTGCAATTGCTTTTTGAGAAGTAAAATTTTGTAATTACTATCTTGTAGGAAATTCTCTGGCGCATATTTTTTCTTCAAATAATATTTTTTCTATCTCTTACCGTTTTTGAAAAAAATTCAAAAAACTAAATGTTTCTGGAAATCATATTTGATTAAAATTTTCACTTCAACTCGCTCTAAAATAAAAATTTGTTAATATTTTTACATGAAATTTATAGGTGTTATAGTTTAAAGTATTCTTTAGATGATAGGCTTTTAATAATGCTTAATTATTTAACTGAAAAAAGTTATTAATTTTTTTATCGCTTATTGTTACATTATTGTTTGATAATCTTCAACTGGTTCGTTTAACGAGGGAATTTTCAGTAAACACAAAGTGTCATATGTTAAAATGTTCATGAATACCCAATAAAGTTTTCTGGAAAGTTTCATTTGAATTGAAATTATCGTAAACAAAATATAAGCAATAATATTTTTGGGGCGCAAGGGGCTTGATCTGAGAACTGTCATAATAGACATAGCGCTATGCGTCTTCATGTTAATAGATCTTATTATTTATTTACTTATTTTTTGTTTCTTTATTTTATTATTATTATTATTATTATACAAATTTTTACGTCCTTCCAAATTATTATTATACAACAAGACAATAGATGTCCTTTTTGTTCGTCTTGTTGTATAATATTATTATTATTATTATTTCTTTGCTCATTGTTGCATTAGTTTTTGATAATTTTCGAGTGTTATAATATATAATGTAAATTTGTGATTGACTAAAATAAAAAGAATACTTTAAACTATAACTCCTATAAATTTCATGTAAAAATATTAACAAATTTTTATTTTAGAGCGAGTTGAAGTGAAAATTTTAATCAAATATGATTTCCAGAAACATTTAGTTTTTTGACTTTTTTTCAAAAACGGTAAGAGATAGAAAAAATATTATCTGAAGAAAAAAGATGCGCCAGAGAATTTCCTACAAGATAGTAATTACAAAATTTTATTTCTTAAAAAGCAATTGCAAGGTGGTGGGGGAAAAGCGGACACCGCTGTTGAAAATTTATGTGCCCTTATAGAATCCGGAGGCTCAATTTTAGTGATAAAAATGCGCAGTAAAATTATAATACAGAGGTTTTTATAGAAATTTTATAAGTACTTTAATTAATACCTCGAGTGTGATTCCTCTTGTTCTCGTTCCTCTTTACGACCTTTCAAAACTCGAAAGGCGATGCAGATCACAATTAGCAAGATAGGTACCAAGAATGCGAAAATAACACCAAAAGTTATTCCTGCTTGACGGGAGCTGTATTCCTGCTGACCTGTGATTTTAAAATTGATAACATAATTGTAGCTAGATAGTTTAAATTTAATATATATATATACCCGATTGAAAAAACATGTACATAAACACGTACACGACTCGTACATGACCATGTATGTGTTCATGAACTCGGCATTGAAACAATGTTCATGTACACGAATACGTATACATTCATGTACATGTCATGATTATTAAGTCAATAGTTCCATACATTTTCAAGTGCATGAACACCAACATGTTCGTGCACATGCACATGTAAACGAAAGTGATTGAAATTATGCAAAAATTCAAACATTGCGCAGTAGTATTCAATGTGAGCTATGGCTGCGCAGTTGTTTTTCAGGAACACGGATAAAGAAATGCTATGGACATAGTTACCTTTATTTCACATTTTTTAATAATTAAAAAATTTGTGTGCATGAACATGTATATTGTTTTTTAAACCTATTAACGTGGATGAACATTAGGGTGGTCCAAAAAAACCCAAATTAAGATATTTTAAAATCCTAAATCAGTTTCATAATCTTCACAATTTTTTAAGGCATAACCAATTTTTAAAATTTTTTTAAATTAATATTTAGAGGTCGCGCATCGCAGTCAAAGTTTCCCGTTTTCGAACCAAGATTTTAACAGTTTTTTTCTACGTTTCGCTTAGCAGCAATAACTATAATCCCATCCTTCAAAAGCCCTGTGGTTGCAAGTAGCCAACTGATTTTTTGCCCATCTTCCCTTTTATGTGGCCTGACAATGGATGAAAAGAGAGGTAGAAAATCCTTTTAGGAAATATCTTTTCCGAATAATATTAATATTATTAAAATTACATGTGTATTATAATATATATTCTCATTAATTTGAAATATCATTTCCAAATTTTCTAATTAATAAATTTTTTTGTTCTCTAAATTAAATTTATGTAAAGTTAGTTAGTGTAATTAGATGTTTGCGATTAATTTACATTTTTTGGTAATTATGCAGTTAAGCGGCTGCTGTCATATCTTGAAAACTGAAACTTTTTTGACGGGTTTTTTTGCTGATTTCTATTGTATTAGATGCAAATACACGGCGCATGATGTTAAGAAACGTAAATTTACTTAGATTACGTAAAATAGAAAAGAAATAATGCAGTTAAGAGGCTACTGTCATATCTTGAAAACTGAAACTTTTTTGACGGGTTTTTTTGCTGATTTCTATTGCATTAGATGCAAATACGCGGCGCATGATGTAAAGAAGCGTAAGTAGTGAAATTTCAGTAGTGAAATTTGACTAATTATAAGAAAATCATTAAAATACTTAGTAAAGATAAATTTATTTACTCCTTTTTTGATTCAGCATATCCTAAAAATTACTTTGACCAATTGAATGATTATTTTACTAAACTATTAATATTATTAATAATTATATATATAATTATATAATTATTAATAATAATATCAATTACAATAATAATTAATTATTTAATTATAATAACAATAATAATAATTGATTAATTAATTATAATAATAATAATAATTAATTAATTAATTAAATATGATAATAATATTAATTAATTAATATTATTATTATTAATAAACAATTTATTTTTCATACTTTTACAATTTATTTATCATCTTTAATAACTGATTATATATTTTTTTACTTATGATACATCAGTAAAAAATTAAAAATTTTATGATTCAAATAAATTTTGTAAATATTTTGGAAATAAATAAATGATTTTTTTTTCAATAAAGGACAGTCAAAAAAAAAAGGTTTCCGCTTCTTTAAAATTCCTTTAAAAGACCCTTGAACCCCTCCATAATTCACCAGTAGCATAACGTCGGCAAGTATCACTTTCACTTTTATGATGGTCATAATCAGCCTACGAGGGATCGAAATTCAAAAAGACAAACTTTCTTTTCAATAATTTTACCTTTTAATATTTTCCAATCATCCCGATTTTTACACTATTTATTTATCAAAGAATGAAGTTTTGCGCAGTGTAAGTTTCAACTTCAAAAACTAATATTTAATATTCAAAAAGCGTGCTCAAAAGTACCGAAATTGCGATTTTCAACATTGAATTACAATTACAAATATTAAGATAATAGTTTTTTTTTTTTCTTAAACTTGTTCTTTTATTCCATGTAAATCTGTACTTTAGTGGAAAAGAGAATTTGTTATTAACAAATAGGTTTAAATAAGCATTGAAAATAGACCGTCCATTTTACATGTTAAATTCGTGATTTTCCCATTACAGAGAAAAAGTCGATGCGCGACCTCTAAATATTATTTAAAAATTTTTTTAAAAATTGGTTATGCCTTAGAAAATTGTGAAGATTATGAAACTGATTTAGGATTTTGAAATATCTTAATTTGGGTTTTTTTGGACCACTCTAATGAACATATATGTGTTTGTGAACATGAACATTGTCCCAATGCCGCGTACATGAAGTACACGTCCATGTTCATGCATATTTTTTATTATTTTAATATTTAACCTTGATTTCGTACAATTAAAAATAAATTGTCTATTTTCACCAAAATCGACCCATTCGATTTACAAATAAATTATTTCAATCGAAAGCTGACGTTTTTCCCTATAAATATTCTAAATTTTAGAGTGCCCTTTTTTTTGTTTTCGAAATATTAAGCAATGAAGAAGCGGGTACGGTGCGCTGCGGCGCTGCGCCGCGCCGCGCAGTGGTTGGCGCTCCGCCACCTGTTAGCTCTAGATACTTGATTGTTTAGAGGATTTAGAGGATTGATTATAATTGTCATTATTACTTAGTATATATATATATATATATATATATAATGCCTGTATTACAGCTGCTAAAACTAATCGTCGCTTGGGAGGAGAACTCTGCCATTACGATAAAGCTCTGAAAACAAAACCAACTCGCAAGAGCTCTGAAAATTACGCCGTTTCGAAAAAGTGTTAAAAACTGCGCCATTCTAATTAACATTTGAAGAAAGTGCCATTTCGGAATTGATAGATTTTGTTTTTAAATTTAGGTTGGCAACGCGAAAAAAAAATAGTATTCTATGTCAGTACTCAAACCACCAATTATTATGAAATTCTAATGAAAATTGTAGAAGGGGGAGGGAGTTAAAGATTCTGGTCAAGTGTGAAAGGGGATTTTTTGAAAAATCATAACTATTATGCAACAAGGTGGACAAAAAATTGACCTATATGTTTTCGAAAGGTTTTTTCCTCCTCTTTTTAATGGTGCAAAAAAACTTAAACATTTTTTAAATTTAACCTATTTTTTTCTTTTTTTTCTTTCAAAATAAAGCTTACTATGTGCATTTTCAATACACGCAATAGAGAAAATGTCTTTTTTCTTTGTTTTTGAATTATTAATTAAGACATTAATTGTTATAGATTTTAGAGTGGAAAGTACATTGAATTGTATAAATGAACTGTAGGACAATAGGATTTAGTAATGTATAATTGAACAAAGAACTTTATTATAAGATACGATGCGACTGGTACAAACGTACGACAACGACTGACTGTACATAAGGGGTCACTTTTAATTTAAATAATAAACACACTCTATTTAATTTTCAAAAGTCCAAATTCTTTAATACACTTTTGATGATGAGGTCCTGCCAGTCCTTTGGTTAAAATGTCAGCTATCATGTCACCTTGTTTACAGGTATTCCAGATCGACAAGTCCATTTCCCAATGCTTCTCGTATAAAATGATGTTTAATATCGATGTGCTTGGTTCTGTTGTGCAAAACTTGATTCTTGGCTAATCGTTGTGCCCCCAGATTATCATTGAATATTCTTATCACATCAGACACTTCAAAATTCAATTCTTTCAGGAAATTAGTCAAAAAAATAGCCTCCTTGGTAGCTTTAGCAATCCCCATATACTCTGCCTCGGTGCTTGACAAAGCCACAGTCCGTTGCTTTCTCGTTTCCCAAGAAATAGAAGCACCAGCGAATATAAACACATATCCAGTGTAAGATTTTCTATCGTCAACACAATTTCCCCAGTCAGCATCAACAAAGACCTTGAGAGGTTCTCCAGTTTTCTTGAATTTCAAGCCTAAATCCATCGTTTCCTTCAAATATCGCAGGATTCGGTCATAGTTCTTTTAACATTTCTGGCAACTCCATATAAATCTCTTCTTACACAATTCCGTTGAGAAAAGCTGTTTCCACATCTAAATGATGAACGACGAGTCCAAATTCTACTGCTATTGCCATCACCAGCCGAATGGATTCTAAGCGTGATACTGGTGCAAAAGTTTCATTGAAATCAACACCAGGCTGTTGTAAATAACCTTTTGCAACCAAACGCGCTTTTCTTTTTTCTATCGTTCCATCATTGTTATATTTGTTGACCAAAACGATTCTGCATCCAATGACATTTTTGTTCTCCGGGCGATTCACCAGTTCCCAAGTTCCCTTTTTAATTAGAGCGTTGAATTCCATTTTTATAGCTCTCTTCCACTTGTCTGCATTACAACCACTGAGTGCTTCCTGGACATTAACTTTGGCAACACTTGCACAATTTCCAATGTATTCGATGAGCGATGTATCCTCCACAGTATTATACTGTTTTCTAGGTCTTCCACGTTGACCTGTTTTCAGCTTTCGAGGTCTTCCTGGAATTCTTCTTTCAGGATTCCGTTTAAAACCATGGAAAGCCTCCTCGTAGTGTCACCTTGTCGTGGTGAGGGGGCTTAGGACCGGCCAGGCGCTTGTCCTTCGGACGCCATCACTGGACGAGCTGTTCGGCTCTTCCCAGGACTCATCGACTCCCGATGTCTGGCGAGTTTGGGCACAAGGGAATGAACACATGACTACATGGGTTCTGGGAGGAGTAGGACACTACTGCCTTCTTGGTTTTTCTAAGTTGGTGTGGAGTAGTCTCGATCCAGGGTTGGCGCCCGATGGACCGGTTGTCTGTTCGGTCTGACCAACGACACTAGCCGATCGGCACCCTACAGGCAGTACACTGGGAGTGATAAGTCCTGTCACGGCGTTTCCAACCGCGACATGTACGAGTCTGATGTAAGCGTAGCTCTGCCGAGGTGGACCTGCGGTAGGGTGCCAGGAGCCAGCCCCTTCGGGATTGATCGGCGAGTGCGTAATGGATGTAAGGGATCGGAACCTGCATTGTTACTGGCGAGTCCGTTCCGTCCGTGTATTCCGGGAACGGCTAAGCAGCTGATTGGGCCTCAGAGATCTGGGGTAGGATCGCAGTACCCGAGGGTGTACCCGTTCCCAATCAAGGCGGCCCGCCGCTTTACGCACGAGGCGCTGGTAAACATTTTAGCATGGAACATGAAACGGAAAACTTAGTTGAGGATATGGAGGTAAACGAAGACCGTGTAGAGGCTCTGCCATCTACTTCTGGTCACGTCGGTCTTCCCAAGACTGCTCGGACTGGTGAGCAAGAACTCTTTAAGGAAAACGTCGCCCAACAATTGGAGGACATTCCTGAGTTCTTCGACACGATAAGGAAGGGCATTGGGAAACGAAAGAATATTAAAAAGGAGGTCCAAGAGGCAATTAAAGCTCTCGAGGCAGCCTTCGATATAATCCGCAGAAATTTGCGGTTTATTTAAGTGCAGGCCCCAACGTCTGCAAAGGCGACCTCGTTGAGTGCGAGCTTGGAAAAGCAGAGCGATGATAAGAAGCGGCCCCGTAACGAAGGTGATAATTCACCTACGTTATCTACAAGGGAAACCAAGAGAAGGGCCCCTTTACCAAGGCGTACGCTTCCCCTGACGAAGTCAGACACGCCCTCTAAGACTGGCGAGGCAGCCAAGAATGCCGAAGGCCTTCAGTCTCAGAGGACCTGTGCGCAGGTCCTTTTAGGAGCAGAAATGGCCGCTGGACCCTCTGGAATTCAGCCTCCACAGCCCCCAGATGGAAAAGATAAAGAAGGCTTTGAGCGTTACAAGGCCAA
This sequence comes from Ganaspis brasiliensis, assembly GCA_037103525.1. Lineage (NCBI taxonomy): Eukaryota > Metazoa > Arthropoda > Insecta > Hymenoptera > Figitidae > Ganaspis > Ganaspis brasiliensis. The sequence continues at coordinate 2,397,116 of JAZKLR010000288.1, read as the reverse complement.
AAAGAAAGAGGCTCGCATGCGCTACAAATCGAATAAAGAGAGGAAGCAAGCCGAGAAGGCTCGGAAAGAAAAAGCTCCTGCTCAAAGGCTTCGGCAAACAGAGGCCGTCAGGATTTCGGCGAGGGATCCCAATTCCTACGCCGAGATCCTGAAAGACCTGAAGAAGACCCTGAAGCCAGAAGACTCAGGGGCAGAGGTTTTGAGGACACGGAGAACACTCAATAACGAGTTTCTCATTGTCCTCAAAAAAGGAGGTAACACGTCCCAGTTTGCGGGAGCGTTGACTGAGGCACTTCAAGAGAAGGCCACAGTCACGGCTCTCGTAAACAATAGGACTTTGGAGATCAGGGACCTCGATGAAGCCACCTCCAAGGAGGATGTTGCTGAGGCCCTGAACGAAAAACTCAGCTGTGCCAACTCGGAGCGATCGGTCAGCATTGTTTTGCGATTCCGCGGATCAATGCTGGCGCTGGTACGCCTGCCGGAGGCAGAGTTTAGTACTGTGCTGAAGGCCGGAAAAATCCGGGTTGGCTGGATTAACGCTCCAATTCGCGAGCACTTAGAGGCCATTAGGTGCCAAAGATGTATGGCATACGGTCATCCGACCCGCACTTGCAAGGGCCCCGACAGAATGAAAAACTGTCGGAGATGCGGCGGTGCAGGTCATCAGGCCAAGGCTTGTACAGTGCAGGAGCCCAAGTGCATCACTTGCGAAGATCTGGGCAGAACAGAGAAAAAGCACTGGGCCGGCAGCACTTCCTGTCTGGTATATAAGGCAGAATTGCAGAAGCTTAAACAGGCAAAAGCCTAAAGCTTCTGCAGATCAATCTGCATAAGTGTAAGGAGGCCCAAGACCTCCTGATGCAGACAGCCAGGGAAAGGAAGATCGATGTCTTGTTCTGCACTGAACAGAACAGAAAGAGCGATCCTGTTCCCTGGTATCAAGATAAATCTGGAAGAGCAGCCATTCAGATCTGCAATTCCGAGTTACGGGCAGATAAGTTCCTGGAGACGAGCAGTGGCTTCGTGTGGGTGGAAATGTCAGGAATACGTATGTATAGCTGTTATTTCTCACCCAACGACAAACTGTCAGCCTTCGAAGATCAGATATACGACCTCGAAATGAGCCTTAGAGAATCCAAGTTGGATACCCTCATTACAGGTGACTTTAATGCTAAGTCACCAGAATGGAGGGAGACAAGGCTCGATAAAAGAGGAATCTTGGTCGGAGAAATGATCTCCAGGAACAACCTGATGGTTGCGAACCAGGGGAGGTCTTGGACCTTTAGGAGAAACGGGCAGGGTTCGATCATCGATCTAACGATCGCAACGAGCCCCCTGCAAAAAAGGATTGAAGATTGGCGCGTCCTGGAGAATTATACCCACAGTGACCACCAGTATATCGAGTTTTCAGTCTCAAGGGGAGACACGCTGCGGGCCAGGAACCACGAAGTTCTCCGTGAGAATGGCCCAAAGTGGAATATTAAGAAAATCGACAAGGAGAAGTTCGGCCGGTCCCTGGAAAAATCCCGCCTCATGGAGGATCTGGGATGGGTGAAGAGGCCGAACAATCTCGAAGGGGAAGTGCGGACGGTGAAAAATATGATTGTCACCGCATGCGACGCGTCTATGCCGCGTTGTAGAAGCACAACACCAAGAAGAAGAAATGTATACTGGTGGTCAGAGGAATTGGCCTCTTTGCGAAAGGCATGCCTCAAAGCAAGAAGGAGATATGACCGTTCAAACGGAGATCCTCTGCTAAAGGAGGCATATACAGAGGCCAAGAGAATCCTCAGGAAGGAGATACGCGCTGCAAAAAGGAAGAGCTGGAAGAACCTAATCGGTGACGTCGAAAATGACCCATGGGGTCTGGCTTATAAAATCGTTAACAAGAAATTGTTATCGAGGCAAAAGACCCCCGGTCTAGACAATCCCGATTGGGTCCGGCAAATCATAAAGGCCTTGTTTCCTCCAGCAGAGCGATGGCCTAGGAAGGACTGAAGTAACTGTCATGTCGGTGAGGAAGAACTCTTCACTCTTACAGAATTACAAAAAGCAGGCAGTAGGTTAAAGCCAGGCAAAGCGCCGGGATTAGATGGGATAGGCAACGAGATCCTTAAGGAAGTGATCGTTGCTTCACCTCAGATTCTCCTAGACTGCTATAACAACTGCCTGAAGAGAGGAGAGTTTTTCCGCGATTGGAAAAGACAGAGGCTGGTCCTCCTAAGGAAAGGAGACAAACGTCTAGATAAAGTCGCATCCTACAGGCCTATATGCCTGTTAGATACGATGGGTAAGCTTCTAGAGGACATGGTTCTGCAGAGAATGCAATCTCACTTGACCGGAGAGAATAGTCTGTCTGACAACCAATTTGGTTTCCGCAAAGGCCTGTCCACAGTAGACGCCATTCAGAAGGCGGTGGACCTAGCCAGAGAAGGAAAAAACAAATTGGGACCAGGGAAGAAAAAGGGCTTCTGCGCGTTGGTAGCCATCGATATACGCAACGCGTTTAATACCGCGCGATGGGAAGATCTCATCAAGTCGATGAGAAACAAAGGAATACCGCCCTACCTGTTACGGATAATGGATAATTATCTTAGCGACAGGTGGGTAATATACGAGGGTGACACCTGCACTCTGAAAGAGGAGATGCAGAGAGGTGCCCCTCAAGGCTCGAGGATAGGACCATTCGTATGGAATGTCTCGTATGACGACTTCTTGCGAATGGGTCTACCTAAAGGCGCGGTGATCATCGGCTTCGCGGACGACGCGTTGATCGTATGCACTGCCGAAACTGTAGAAGCCCTGGGCGTATTGGTGAACGAATGTCTGAAACGGGCAAAGAGCTGGCTGGAGGCCAGAGGCCTTCAAATGGCTCTGGAAAAGACCGAAGCGCTGCTAGTCACAGACAGACGTGGTTACACAGCCCCTGGTATTCAGATAGACGGATTCGAGGTCCAATGGAGGAATCATATCAAATATTTAGGTGTCGAACTAGACAAATTTTTGAATTTTAAACACCATATAGCCGTGGCATGTCAGAAGGCCGGACAGTGTTCGGCAAGTTTAGCTCGTCTAATGCCGAACATTGGTGGGCCTTCTGAAGCAAAGAGGAGACTGGTGGCGAGTGTTGCCCTTTCAAAGCTGCTATACGCAGCACCTGTATGGTCTCCGACCCTGCGAAATGACAGAAGCAAGACCATCTGTAGAAGGGTGCTGTCCGCGCAGAGAACTATTACGAAACGTATTATTTCGGCCTATCGGACAGTGCCGACGTGTGCTGCTTAGGTCCTTGCCAGCGTCCCCCCGGCAGATCTTTTGGCACAAGAAAGGGAGGAAGTTTTCCTCCTTTTCAAGAAGAGAAATTCTTCCGTATATACGGAAGATAATAGACCCAGCAAGGATTAAATTCGCCGAGATGCGAGAAGCAGACTCGTAGACAGATGGCAAAAACGATGGAGCGGGGAGGAGACAGGCCGATGGACGTATCGGCTGATACCTACACTCGCCACCTGGATAAGTAGGAAACACGGAGTGGTTTCCTACTATTTAACCCAAGCTCTCACAGGGCACGGGTGTTTCGGCTCCTATCTGGAGCGATTTAAAAAGGTTGATAGCTCGGAGTGTGTGTACTGCAAGTTCCCAGTGGACCACCCAGAGCACACACTCTTCAGCTGTAAGCGTTGGGACGCGGAGAGACGGGTTATGTTTACCGGTAATAAGGGAGAAAGTCGCTTCGGCGACAGAAAAGGGGATATAAGACTACTCCCGATGGCGATACGCGCGAAAAGTGCTAGCCGGGAGTGGTCCTAAGGTCCCCAAATAAGGGTGTGTTTTTAGCGGGTCGGCAGAACATCGCCACCCCCGCATAACCCTGTAGTACGGGCTACAGGGTACCTGAAGGCAGGTTTTCACATCCTACGCAAAACAAAAAAAAAAAAAAAACCATGGAAAGGCTCATCATCAGATGAATAATCACCAGCCTCTTGAAAATCTTGAGGATTTTGTTCTCGAATTGGATCAATATATATCCAACTCTCTTCCGTAGATTCACCTGGTTTCTTCTTGTCAAAAATATCTTCAGAGAAAAATTCATCTTGCTTTCCTTGTGTTGAAAATTTATTCACATACACTACATCTCTTGATACTTCAACTTTTCTTTCATCTGGTATCCAAACTCGATAACCCTTTTGAACTTCCGAATAGCCAATGAAAAACTCCTTCCTTTCCACGTGGTTCCATCTTTCCCTTCGCAAGATTCTTGTTGTAAATAAAAACTTGACATCCAAAAATTCGAAGATGCGATAAATCAGGAGTTTTTCCCTTCCACAATTCAAACGGAATTTTTCCACCCAAACTTTGCGAATGACACCTATTTCGCACATAATTTGCTGCAGCAATGGCTTCAGCCCAAAACGATGGAGGCAAATTACTCTCGATCATCATACATCTGGCTGATTCTACCAAAGTGCGGTTTTTCCGCTCAGCAACGCCGTTCTGTTGCGGAGTATATGCCACTGTCAATCGCCGTGATATTCCACATTCACTGAGAAATTGATCGAATTCTTTCGAGCAATATTATCCACCATTGTCTGATTGAACAAACTTAATTTTACGTTCAGTTTGGTTTTCAGTTGACAATTTAAAATCTTTAAATGCTTTTAAAGCATCACTCTTTGATTTTAAAAACTTTAATTCACACCACCTCGTAGTATTGTCTATCAAAGTCATAAAATATTTTGCACCACCGAGTGATTCAACATTCATTGGACCACATAAGTCCGTATGCACTATTTCAAGAATTTTCGTAGCACAAGATAATGTTTTGGGAAAAGGGAGTCGCGTAAACTTTCCCTTTAAACACGGTTCACAGGCTGAAATTTTATCCTTCGTATTAAAGTCAATTCCAATAGCCTTCTGATCACTAACTATACTTTTAAGACACTTTTCATTTAAATGTCCTAGCCTTCGATGCCACAATTCGATTTTAGGTTCAACTTTATTCTCAATTATCACATTAGCAACTTCCAAACTTTACCTAACGTAATATAAACCGCCTATCCGATCTGCGATCATTTTTACTTCTTTGTCACTATTCAATACCACTGCACATTCCTTTTTAAAAACTACACTGTATCCATTATCTGCAATTTTTCCTACAGACATAAGATCCATCCTGAGATCCGGCACATGAAGTGTATCTTCCAATTGGAGAATTTCTTCCTCACTTCCATTAGTAACTGAAATTTTTACTGTTCCTTTTTCTAATACCAGAATGGAGGAATGACTGGCCAAATTTAATTTCACTTCACTATTTTGATCCTTCTTGACGAACTTGCTTCACATATGACGAACCATATGTGAAGTGCAACCACTATAGAGACACCATTCCCTAGTTGTAGACACCATTTCCACATTTAGAGCTTCTTCATTTTCGATAGCTTCAAGAAGATTCAATTCTTCTATTACATTAGCTTTGTGGCCTTTCTTCTTTATATCTTCTTCACAATCTGCAGCCTTGTGACCGACTTTGTGACATCTGTGGCATTTGTAGGGGAAACTTTTATTTTTCTTCGCTTTGACATTCTTCGGAAAATTTCGTGGCTTTCCGAACTTCCCCTTCTTCTGGTAAGCCGGTTCGTGTGATTTCGCGAACATGGCGCTCGAATTCACATTCTTCGATAATCTTGCATCACTTTCCTCCGTGATTTTTATTTTCAGCATCTCTGGCGTTGGATATTCATCCCGCGATTCAATCGCACAACGAAAATTTTCGTACGATGCGGGTAAACTGTAGAGTAACAAAACACTCAGTAAATCATCATGGATAGTGATGCCCATTTCCTGAAGCTTGTCCACTGCATCAAAGAAACTTCTGATATGCTCATGAACATCACCATCGTCCGCCATTTCTTGAAGTGTCAACTGCTTCAAAAGTCTGCCCTTTCTAGCCGGTCCGGTCGACTGATAAATGCCTTGTAACATTAACCACATTTCATTTGAAGTTACATAGCCTTTAATCTGCTTCAATTTAGAGGGACTTATCGCTAGAACAAGATCGGAACGCGCTTTTCTATCCGCCGCGACCCTTGCTGTCGCCGCCGCCAAAGTCACTGCATCACCCTCTTGTACTTCAGGTTTCACTTTTTCACCTATTACATATTCCCACGTATCATTACGAACCAGAAGTGCTTCGACCTGTAACTTCCACGTATCGTAATTGTCTTTCGTCAAAGTTTCTATTCGCGCCAAATACGTACCGGCCATTTTGAAAATGCACTGCCCGCACGCTTCTCTCCGAACACGAACAAATGACACGTTTTTACATAGAATTCCCGATCGCGAACACTGGGCCTGTAACCTGTTATAGATTTTAGAGTGGAAAGTACATCGAATTGTATAAATGAACTGTAGGACAATAGGATTTAGTAATGTATAATTGAACAAAGAACTTTATTATAAGATACGATGCGACTGGTACAAACGTACGACAACGACTGACTTTACATAAGGGGTCACGTGACAAACACAGTTTTGAGATTGCCGATTGTGGCGCGTTTTACAAACCTTTAACATTAATAAAAATGAGTAAAAAATGAGTAAAATGCTAACAAAATAATTAATAAAAATAAATTAAATAAAAAATGTGTATTTATTTATTATCCATTCAAAAATACTTCAAATTATGCTTGTTGAATCCGGAATTTGATAAGCTTTACGTTAATAGCACCAAAATTACAAATAGTTTAATGGTTTGTAAAATATTTCATTTTTTACGAATTTTTATTAATTATTTAATTAGTAATTCGAAAACAAAGAAAAAAGACATTTTTTCTATTGTATGTATTAAAAGTGCACACATTAAGCTTTATTTTAAAAGAAAAAAAAAAAAAAAAAGTCTTTTATTAAAAAAAAAAAAAAATAGAAAATAAAATAGGTTAAATTTAATAAATTTAAAAAATTTTGTTGCACTATTGAAAAGAGGAGGATAAAACCTTTCGAAAACATATGGGTCAATTTTTTGTCCACCTTGTTGCATAATAGTTATAATTTTTCAAAAAATCCCCTTTCACACTTGACCAGAATCTTCAACTTTCTCCCCCTTCTACAATTTTCATTAGAATTTCAAAATAGTTGGTGGTTTGAGTACTGACATAGAATACTACATTTTGTGCAAATTCCCTGCCTTTTGGGCCCTTTTTATTTTTTTGATTGGTACACTTGCCCAGGCCCAAATTGGCCATTCGGGATACTGGGAAAAATCCCATTGGGCCTCCGCTAGGTGGGCCGGTATTTTTGTAGGTCTAATTAATAATTTAATTTATGTAATTACATTTTTTTTAATTTTCAATTACTCTCTATTTTCAATTAATTTTTCAAAATTCAATCATTTTCGGCTTCTTCCAATTTTCTTTTTAATCACCGAAATGGTAGAATTTTAATTAAATTGATCAATTCTACAACTATTTTCTACAATTCTTAATTATTATTATCTTCAACTTTCAATTCCATTCTTCAATTTTCAATCCGATTCTTCATTTTTCAATTAATATTTTCTTCTATATTCAAGAATTCTTGACTTTTTCAATTACTTCTTTCAATTTTTAATTATATTTTTTAAATATCCATTACGTTCTTCAATTTTCAATTATCTCCTTCAATTTTTTCAATAATGGCAAGATTAATAAATCGACAATTGACAAAAATAATTTAAACTAGGTGAGAATTATGTCCATTTCATGGACATTTCGCTTCCAGGTAAGCAAAATAATTTGCTTATAGGAAGCAAGAAATGAATAATATATAAGATAATTAGGGAAGTTATTTAAAAATGAAGAATTTTAAATACAAAAAAATGTAAAAATATGAATTATTTTACGAATTCTTGATTAATTATAAAAGTTATATAAGTCAATCGATTCGTTTTAAGATAAGGTTGGGTATTTTCAAAAATCCTTGTGTCCAAATTTAGATATTCATGAGCTTAATAAGTCATCCAAATTTTATTGGAATCCGTTTAAGCGTTCTCGAGATACAAAGGCGGATCCAGAATAGGGTTTTCGAGGGGGCGATATATGAGATAGAAAGAGACAACAATATAGTGCTATCTCTTTCTTTCTCATAGGATAATCTTAGGCTTTTGGGAGGGGCGATCGCCTCCATCGCCCCCCGCTGGATCCGCCCTTGTTGAGATATCTTGTACTCAAAAAACGCTATACACTCACACACATACACACACACACACATACATCTGGACATTTGCTTAGGAATGAAAATTTTCGCTTTTTAGAAGAAATATAAAATTCCAAAAAAACAATTGGAAATTAAAAAAGGAAAAAAAATACAGGAACAACTGTATAAAATAATTGAAAACAATTTTGATTTAAAAAAATTAACCTGGATTGAAATTTGAGAAAATAATCGCAAATAATTGATAAGAAGAAAATAATATTAATTATTGGCAACATACTTAAAAAATGAAGAAAATAATTGTGAATTGGACAGAAAAATCCTTACTAAGAAAGAAGTTATATGCAAATGAGTTACCAAAGACCGTTAGATGAGTTAGCAAGGATTCTCTTTGGAGAGAGTGAGAAGCAAATATTTTTGCAGGTAATGAACGATAATGGGAATAGCAGGAGGTCTATTGTTTGTATTTAGAAATAAGATTTAAATTTGAAGAATATTTGTATAATGAGATAAAATTTTAGGATAAATTTCAGAGAGAAAGAGAGAGAGAGAGAAAAAAACAGAAAAATTATGAAAGGTTTCGCTCGAACGCTGATGGACCTAGCATTTAGTCTATTGTTTGTATTTAGAAATAAAATTAAATTTGAAGTATATTTGTATAATCAGGTAAATTTTTAGTAAAATGTAGATTCAAGTAGGTTGTACCTACTTGAACTGCTGCTAACGTTGATTGATATTTTTAATCTTTTTTAAAAAGTTATTGTTTTTGCAATTTAAGAGAGAGTGTGTGTAAGAGAGAGAGAGAGAGAGAGAGAGAGAGAGAGAGAGAGAGAAACGGTGAAACTGAGTTTCTTCTTAACCTAGGGTCTTTACCAGTATGTATGTGAAAGAAAAGAGCGCGCATAGCGCGCCATTGTTAGTGCTAGTTGAAGAATTAAGGAATTAAATTGAGATTTCAAAAAAAATGTTTAATAATAAATAATTTTCAAATTACTATATTAATAAAGAAATGAATAGTAGAAAAAAGTGAAAAAGCCCGGGATTGGTGAATATTTAAGAAAATAATTGACAATTTAGAACTGAAGAAAACTGTAGGAATAATTATTATAAAAAATAATTGAACATTGAATGGGATTTCAAAAAGTTAAAGTTGGTTGAAAATCGAAGAAAATAATCGCAATTTAAAGAAAATAATTAAAAATTAGAAAAAATAGTTGACAATTAAAGAAAAAAATTCAATGTTGAAGAAAGTAATTGTGAATAAAAAAAATATTGTTATTAAAAAAAATCATTTAAAAAAGCCGAAAATTATTGAATATTGAAGAAAATAATTGCCGATTGGAAAAAATTCTAAACATGGAAAGATTATTAAATTGACAATTGACCATGCGCGTATCCAAGGGGGGGCGTCAAGAGGGTCATGACCCCCCCTTGGAGCTAACTTGGATTTGAATGGAAGATAGAGAGACAACACTATAGTGTTGTCTCTTTCTCTCCCATGTATGACCCCCTCTAGAAACCGAGTCTGGATACGCCATTGCAATTGAGAGAAATAATTTTAAACAGAAAAAGATAAACATGAAATTAAAAAAAAACTAAAAAAGAAAGGCATACAAATTGCATACAAATAATAATTGAAGAATTGAAGAACTGAATTGAAATTTCAGGAAAATGATTAATAATTAAAAAAAATTATTGAATACAGTCGTGAATTATTGAATATGAAAGAAAATTAGGTAAAACTGCAGTTAAGCGGCTTTTCCGAATTTTCAAGTTTTTTAATCTGGACCAAGCCTAGTTGGTGTATTTTAACACCAAAACAAATAATCCGGTGGGGGAGGCTGAAGAAAATAATTGAGATTTGAAGAAAATAATTGTCAATTAAAGAAATTAATTGTGTATTCAAATATTGAAAGAATGCCTTTCAGGTTAATCAGACAAATTTTTTAATGCTGAAGGGGGCAAAGTAGATAGAAATATTCATTCCGAGCGATTTTTAAAGCCCGAGAATTCTCTAAAAAAATTTTTATCATCCTTATTATTAAACGAGTTATATGCAAATGAGTTACCAAGTTCAAGTAAAGAGGAAAAGAGAAAAACGTATGCCTCTCTGTTTAGACAGAGTGAGAAGCAAATGCGTTACCGATTAAAGGAGAAGTTAAGAGAAAAAGTAAATTCTTGTCCTTTTCCTTAAGGAGTAATACTACTTTGTAAATTTTTTTTTTCCATTTTTTTTATTGTCTTAAATGTTTCCTTGCCCATTCAGAAATGGTATTCAAAAGCGTTTATGTATGAAAAAATTTTTAAAATGGTCTAAAAAGTCGATTTTTGTTGTTAAGTCATTATGACAATTTGCATGTAATTTGAGAATATGCTTAATTACTCGGTATATAAATTTTTAGTTTTTTTAACGGCTTAACAAATGTTGTCGGCAGTTAAAACTTGTTGACCTTTTAGTTTTTTATTGAATAAAAGTCTCGAGTACTCGAACTTTTATGATAGAAAAATACAATTTTGGAATATTTCAGTACTTGAAACTTTGAAAGCGTTTTTCTCAAAACTATATTTTTCAAGTCGGGCGACACATTAGCGCCTACAATTTTTAACCGATCTTGGTCAAATTTTAACTGTAGCTTTATAAAGACATTTTCAAGTGACCTACATAGGATTTTTTCGAAAAATTAAAATTTGCCAATTCTGTGGTTGATTTTCAAGCAATTTTTCTATCAAAATTCGTATTTTTTTTTAATATTGACGCCATTTTTTTTTAAATCGATATTTCTTAAAAATCATACGTAGTTCAGTAGCTTTTAGCATCTTGTTTCAAAATAATTTTGGGTTTTTGTTCTAGATTTAAAATTACGACCTGTAGTATGTCGCCCGTGCAAGGTCCTCGAAGATAAGGGGTTTAAACTAATCAGCAACTGTGCCGCCATTTTTATTTAAAAAAAATGTTTTAATGTATTTCTACATACTTTAAGCTATGTTTTTTTATAGGTAAAAACCCAGACCTTAATAAATTTTATAGCTTTGTTACAAAAAATTCAGAAAAATGACTATACTTTTACTGCGCGCAAGGTAGTATTACCCCTTAAAGCTATTAACTCTTATTATTACAAAAGGTTCTCTCGAAGAATGATGAGCCTAGCAGGTAGCCTATTGTTGGTATTAAAAATGACCCTCATTAGCACTGCTCGTTTGAATGATGGATAATAAAAATGTAATTAGAAGAAACGAATAGTTGTACAATGAGGTATACCTATTTTTAGTAAAATTTTATTCAAGTCAGTTGTACTTGAACTGTGGCTGTCGTTTGGTTATATTTTCATGCCAAACAGTTTTTACAACAATTATTTTTTCTTCTTTTTGACAAAAAGTTTGAAAGATAAAGAGTTAAAGAGATGAAGAGTTTTCCAGAGATACAAAGTAAAAGAGATAAAGAGTTTGAGAGATAAATAACTTTTTTTTTTAGTTATTATACACTCGTTTTATCGATCTTACAAGCCCAATGAGTGTCCCCCGTAGGGAGTTCCTAGAATCCAGTACTTTTTCTTTTAAGTGTTTTTGCGTGTACAGAACGGCTTGAAATTAGGAGTACTCGCATTTGCCTGGACCACCCGGTATATTGGGTTTGCTCGCCAGTGGAGAGGAAAAACTGTAGAAAAACCTTTCCATAGTACAAACGGTTTATCGACAGTCGAGATCTAGTGATCTGCACAGGTCGATTACCGACAGTGCATATCATTATACCTCGAGGTCTTTACTTTCCACTGAAGTTATCTTACAGCCGGAAAATATCCAAAGCTCACCGGGGCACGAACCAAGCAAGCTTGACGCTTGACTTAGCGCGACCGTAAAGTCCAGGACCTTAACCAACTGAGCTTACTCCGTGGTTGAGATAAATAATTAAAAAAAAAATAGTTTAAAAAATAAATGGTTTGAAAGATAAAGAGGTGAAAAGATAAAGAGTTGAAAAGATAAAGAGTAGAAAAGATAAAGAGTTTAAGAGATAAAGAGTTAGAGAGATAGAGAGATTGAGAGATAAAGAGTTTTTGTGAGAAAAATAGTTTGAGAGATAAAGGGTTTGAGAGATAAAGAGTTAAAGAGATAAAAAGTTTTTGAGATTTAAGAGTTAGAGAAATAAAGAGATTGAGAGACAAAGAGTTTAAGAGATAAAGAGTTTGAGAGATAAAGAGTTTGAGAGATAAAGAGTTTGAGAGATAAAGTGTTTGGGAGATAAAGACTTTAAAAGATAAAAAGTTGGAAAGATAAAGAGTTTAAAAAATAAAGACTTTAAGAGATAATTAGTTTGAAAGATAAAGAATTAAAGTTATAAAGAGTTTAAGAGATAAAGAGTTTTTAAAAGAAAAATAGTTTAAGAAATAAAGAATTAAAGATTAACATATCTGCTTTATTCTGTTTCGCATTGGGAAAAAATAATCAACAAATGAACTAAACTGTTTTCTTATGTGTTATTAATACTAGAATTGTAATTCTTTAGGTTTTTCGTAAATTTAAATAATAAAAATAGTCTGTTACGGTGCACTTCCAAAAGCAAAAATCAGGAAAAATTTGGATTTTTGCATTTATCTTTTTAATTATTGCAAATATAAAAAAAATTATTTAAAAGATGTAGATCTGATTAAAATTCTCATTTTATGTTTGATGCATTTTTACTGAAACCAACTACTTTCAAAATAATTTCAAAAAACATAAATCACCATAAATGTGCCTAAAAACCCACATTATATCAATATTAAATTACCTATAGCCGTAAATACTTTATTATATTACGTAACATTACATTCATTACTTACTTTCATGTACTAATTACAAAAATCATATTTAAAAAAATTGTGAACTTGATCATTTTTATGATAAATACTTTAAAAACCAACAGAACTGTTTTACCACCGTTGTCTACATTCGACTTTCAGTGTGGCACCCCAACCCCCCGGTATTTTGTACAACACAGGATGGAAAGGTACGGGGAAGAAGGCCCCCGAAACAACAAACCAACTCAAAAGATTACACAAAAATACGTAAATTACGTTACAAATAACGTATTTTGTCCTTATGTGAGCATAGACTGTGTTTATGGTGGTTGCCAGTTTTTTGCGTTTTTCGCGAAAACCATCACGGAGGAAAATTTGAAATTAAAGCTGCACTAAGACGGTCGGCTGTCCTCTTTTCTTCGGGAGGCATGAGCGCCCAAATAAATACATAAAAAATACAGTAGTAAAAGTCTTAGGTGCGCATGCCTCCCACAGCTAGTGCATTAGATTTCACCAGTCAAAAGTTTGGGAGAGATGTGCTCTCAAAGATAAGAGAGATGCCTCTTAAAATTTTTCTCCATGTATAGATTTTTTTAAAATAAAGGAAAGAACATAAAATGTGTATTTCAATTAGACTAACAACTTTTTGTGGAAACTATTTTTCGAAATTTTGCGTATTTTTTCAGATATGTTTTAAGATTCACTATTTTTTAGGTTTTTTATCATTTTTAATAAGAACATCAAATTTGCGCTAATTTTGACTATAATTTTCGTAATCAGTGCATTAAATTACGTAATTATACAAAGTTTAAAAAAATTGGAATTGTGTTGCTTTCGGAAGTATATCCCAGCTTCAGAAACTTGCAATCTCTTTTATCACTACACTATATTGTCAGTATAAAATAATAACAAACAAAAATGTTTATTACACATTTTTTCGTTTTAGTGTAACATTCAGACATAATGTATTACTTTACAGTGCAAAGCAGACAGTTGTTACTATAAGTAAGCGAATAATAGAACAAGAATTAGTGAGTCAGTGAGAGAGAGAAATAGGGAGAAAGGGAGACTTTAAATTCGTATTAAGGAACACCTAAATAGCGAGATGGAAGTACATTTGATAAACTTTTCAGAATGTTTATAGGATTGTCCATCATACAGGCCCGTTCACAAAAATATTTTAGAAGCAGCTATTAATCATTTAATATAATATCAGGTGAAAAATACAGTTTCTTCTCTTTCAATGAACAAACAGTTGTTGCAAAATTTTGATTTCTAATATTGTAATTTACAGTCATTTTCAACGAGTATTTATGACATTCATCAAATTGTAAAATAGCAGAGTTCCAATATCACCCTTTTAGGGCACAAAATAATATAATTCAAAAATATTTCTATAAGAAAAGAGCTTATCAACTGTACTAAGAAAGAGGAGTGCGCGCCTAGCGCGCAATTCATTGTGCTAGTATTTGCTTAATGATAATTGTCCATTTCTTGATTGAAGATGAGGAGATGATTTTAATGCCAGGTTTCTCCAAAAAACCTGTTTTTTTCAAACTTATTTTCTTGATATTACAAAAATTTTTTTTGAATTGAACTTTTTTCATATACAAAGACACATAAGAATACTAATTGAAAAAAATTATTTATTTTTTTTCAAAATGGCGGCACCGAAAATGGCTGTTCAAAAAGTCCTTTTGTTGGTGGGTGTCACGATATCTCTGGATCTATTCCATTAAAAGCAAAAATAAAAATTTTTTCACTTTTAATTGTTTATAACTTTTTTAAATGATGATGAATATTTTTCGTTCTAGTTCACACCATAGAGAGACATTTTAAGATTAAAATGACGTTTGGTTCATGTTGATAAGTGCAATAGTTTCAAAATAAGAGTGACACCCAGTTCAAAAAACGTTGTTTCGTGAAAAACGTGGTTTCGAGAAAAAGGCGATTAAAGTTTTTGTTCGTTAAAAATCGTAAAAAAAGTGGATTTTACATATGTATCCAATCTGGCTGCGTACATAATTTCTTCCTGGTTGTCATAGGTGTCATTTTCAAGAATTTTTGCATTTCTTGCTGCATTCCTGTAATCTTTAGACGCTTGTGTGGCCGCTCGAGCGGCCGGATTTACCGCTTAGCGCGCACCACTCTCACCTCTTGTATATCTACTTCTCGGCGCACCTTCGAGACTAACCCTATATTATTTCTAAGAGTATTTTCTAGCAATTGACGGGGGAAAAAATTTCAGATTTTTTGAAAATTGTTTGAAGGAACCTGGCCCAGTGTTGCCGTTTTCATGGAAATTTCCCGGAATCCTGGAAATTTCATTGAACTTGGGAATTTTTCATGGAAATCTCAAATTTCATGGAATTTTCTGGAAATTTTGTCAATCTAAGAATTTTTTTCTGGTAATTAATAGCTTTGTCCTATAGCCCTGTCCCATGATGCAATGATTGCGTTTTAACGCGCGTTTTGTAGCTAGACCATGAGTGCAAAAGAGATGCAGATATACTGTTGTCACTTTCGCACTCATATCAGGGGATTAGAATAGACCAATCAAAAAATACTTTCCAATGTGACCAATTGTCTAATTAGTCTATTCTAATCCTCTGATACCCTAGTCCTTCATATATTAAATCACCCTAAGTAAGTATATCGACTTTGGGACCGCATTTACGTATTTGTGTGTTTAACCATGACTACGTTTTCCGTTGCGTTCTAACAAGGACAACGTAGTCAACGTATGCCTTGTCCTTATCTGACTTATTTCGACGCAACGCAAAAAACGAAACGCAGTCATGGGATAACGCCCTAACAGCGTCTTCAGAGAATGTTTTATTGATTGATTTACTGTTTTTATATTTTACAAATTTTTCAAATCATCGAAGGAAATATTGATTTTTTCTAATTATATGTACACCCCTGCACATAAATGCTGTCCTTCCGGTTTATTGTTTGAACAATAGACGAACAATAAACCGGAAGTTCAGCATTTATGTGCAGGGGTGTACCTATAATCTACATTATTTTACGTGTGTTATGTTAAAACAGATAGACTGTTCAACCCTCGTATTTAACAAATGCTAAACTGTGAACATGTGCTTTAATGTTTGTCATATGGTTTGTGCTTATTCGTTTCATGTATTTTGTCCAAAGAAAAGAAAGTTACAGTAGGAAATTTTTAGCAGTTTAAATAAATAAACCTTTGAATATGGATAAATGGGTGATAAAGCAACCAAATCTTCAATCACCTGATTGTTTTGTATGTTCTTTCTTTGTAAAAAATTAGTTTTGTATATAATATGGTCGTAAGAATTAATAAATAAGGTTATGTTTTTCATATTTAGGATAATCAACAACCATCTGGATCTAATTTAAAATCAATCTCTCGAGTAGAATTACAAAGAGATAATTCTTCTGATGAATCATCAGATATAGACCAACCTACGAAAAAATTGAAAAAAGATTATTCAGTTGAAAAGACTCCCGAAACTCCAGTAACTTGTTCAAAGGTGACAAAATCTAAAAAACAATTTTCCCCAACTATTTTGTAATTCATGGTTACAGGAATTTAAGGGAAATTGGCTGCAAAAGTCTGATTTTAATAGTAAGTCTGGAGATGAGCAAGCTTATTGCAAAGTTTGCGAGAAAACTTTTATTGCACACAAGACTACACTACTACGTCATTCTAAATCAGAGAAACATCTAACAAGAATAATTGAAGTGGCAAATAATAAGACCATCGAAAATGTTTCGTGAATTAAATTAGAGACAGCTGTCAGAAGAGCAGAATTAAAATTAACTGGTCTTTTGGCTATGAATCATTTACCCTTTTTGTTAATGGACGCATTATCTCCTTTATGTGCTGATATTTTTCCCGACTCACAAATAACAAAGCAACTAGCAGTACGAAGAACTAAAGCAACCGCTCTCATGACCAAATCATTAGGCAAAGATTTTAGTGAAACACTGTATGAAAAACTTAAGGAGCCAGGATGTTTTTTTTCTATCGTGATTGACGAACAAACAGACCAAGGTTCTGCGAAACAGTGTGCATTCACGATAATTTTCTATGACAATCTACAATATAAAGTTGAAACAAAATTCTTCGATATGATAGAAATGCCAAGTGGAACTGCAGAGCACTTATTCAATGGTTTGAAAAAAGTTGTGGAAGATAAAAATATACCCATTCAAAATTTAGTAGGTTATTCTTCAGATACAACAAACGTAATGTTTGGACCAAACCACTCAGTAGTTTCGCTTTTAAAGCAGCTTCTTCCGGATGTTGTTTTTATAAAATGCACATGTCATAATGCAAATACATCTGTGTGCTATGCCTGCATGAAACTTCCGCGATCTGTAGAAGATATGGTCAGAAATATTGGATCCCACTTCAGTAGGAGCGCTTTAAGACGTGACAATTTAAAAGAATTTCAAGAATTTTTTCAAACTGGAATACAGGACATTCTTACTGTAAGTTCGACCCGATGGCTTTCATTGAAGCAATGTGTAGATAGAGTTTTAAAACAGTTTCCTGCATTGAAAGCTTACTTCACGGAATTAGTTTTTACAAGCAAAGATCCATCAAAGACAACTAATGAAATTATTTGTACAATGAATAACAAGTTCACAATTATCTATCTGGAATTCTTATCGTATGCTCTAGGTCTAATGACTGATTTTAATTTGCTCTTTCAGTCTGAGACTCCTTTATTATATAGATTGAAGCCAGAAGTAGAGAAACTTATCAGAACAATTTGCAGTGATTATCTTGAAATTCATTATGTTAAAAATGCTGCAAATATTTTTGAATTAGATCACCTAAATCCTTTAATGTTTCTCGAGGATAAAAACGTATATTTAGGGATTCTTGCAGCTGAGGATATACATACCATGAGAACTGAAGGAAATGTTCTTAAACAAGATGTTGACTTTTTTATAATAACATTCGCTAGTTTTATACGACGTTAGTTTCCGAACTTAAAGAACGTTATCAATTTTCTGATCCAGTTTTTGATGTTATCAAAATTCTCGATCCACCATATGCACAATCATTTAAAGTAAACTCTTTGCAATGTGTTTTAAAAAGGTTTCCAATTTTAAAGGACCCACACAGCACCAGAAATTCCCTGAATTTCCCCTGAATATTGGTCCACATTTCCCGAATATTCGAACCTAATATTCAGGGAAGTTTCGTGGAAGCATCAAAATGTCCGCCATAAAGAATATTGGACGCTAAATTTCCCTGAAAATGTATTTCTAATTTTCAGGGAATTTCCGCATCCAATATCCCTTCAATATTCACAGTATTCGTAAATCTTCTGTACATGATGCGCAATGGTCGAACTTGGTTTCTGTGACACTTACGGCTGCGCAGTAGTTTTTAATGTTCTAGAATCCTACGGGTGCCAAATATGACAAACAATTTTTATCAATTACCAGATCAAAAAAATTTTGGAAATTTTTTTTAACTTTCCCTGAATATTCTAGGAATATTAGATGCGGAAATTCCCTGAAAATTAGAAATACATTTTCAGGGAAATTTAGCATCCAATATTCTTTATGGCGGACATTTTGATGCTTCCACGAAACTTCCCTGAATATTAGGTTCGAATATTCGGGAAATGTGGACCAATATTCAGGGGAAATTCAGGGAATTTCTGGTGCTGTGTGGGGAGTATGTAGATGTGCAAAAATTAGATGAAGAATGGCGCATGCATGGTTTAAATCACGGCGATTATGAGTTAGATTCCTCCTTGCTTCCTAAAGAGTATTGGCGTCAACTTTTTAAGTTGAAAAATGCAGCAGGTACACATCTTTTTAAAAATTTGGAAAAAGTTATTGGCCTTTTACTTGTTTTGCCATTTTCAAATGCGTATGTAGAAAGGTTATTTAGCCAAGTAAAACTGCCCAAAACTCTGCACAGAAATAACCTTGCAAACGAAAGTCTAAATGCTATTATACTCACAAGAGAGGGTATTCAAGATTATGGAGGATTACTCAAATTTAATCCCACTAAAAATATGCTTAACAAAAAAATTTAAATTATATTGTATTTTATTTGTATTAAAATATTGACAAATTACTAAAATGTTAAAACTAAAAATATATATGTCTAAAAAATTAAAATTAATTTTCTCTTTATTTTTTCCTCTTTATATTTAAAGAAAATTTGTATTTTAAACAAATTTATATTAAAAATCTAGTCACAGTTGGATTATTTTTCAGGATTTTTAAATAATAATTAGAAACAATCACTTATTTCAAAATTTAGAAATAATTTAAAATTGGTGGAAATTTCCTGGAAAAATTCAAACTTGTCCATGAAAATGTTGGGAATTTTCGAAGCACCTACTGGAAATTATTGAATGATAGAAAACCTGTCCTTAAAGGGTTGTTTTTGATGCTGAAGAAGATAAGGTAGATAGGAATACATTCAGAGCAATTTTTAAAGATAGGGAATTCTTTCAAAATTTTTTTATTATATTTGTTTAATAAAAGTTGTCCATTTTTTTGTCCTTTAAACTTAGTTAAAACCAATTTGAGGTGTTCATTAAGCCAAAAACTTACTTGTGCTTTCGTACAAATGGCAGTAGAGAATGCTATTGTTTAAGAAATCCCAAATAATTAAATTATTGATAAGTTTAAATAAAATAATTTTATAATTTAATATTGTTATATTTTATTTTTAAATGTTAATAAAAAATTTTAATTGTATAAAAAGGGGCGGCTTTAAATATTTTTCCCGGGCCGCTTTTAGTTCCCAATCGTTGCCAACCTAAGTTTAAAAACAAAATCTGTCAATTCTGAAATGGCACTTTCTTCAAATGTTAATTAGAATGGCGCAGTTTTCAACTCTTTTTCGAAACGGCGTAGTTTTCAGAGCTCTTGCGAGTTAGTTTTGTTTTCAGAGCTTTACCGAAATGACAGAGTTCTCCTCCCAAGCGACGTAATATTACAAAAATAATATTAAAAGGAAATGACTTAATTTGTGTTGAAGATAATACGGCCAAAAGTAATTATATGTATTGAGTCAAATTAGGAACTTCATGCACTACAGAAAACTTTTGTTAAGGGGTAACACCACTCTAGGATTTTCAAAAAATCGAAAATTTTTTTTTTTGCTTAAAGTACACTTTAGGGTCCTAAAAACACAATTCGATTGGTAGAATGGTGAGAAAATAATGTTTTCCCTTTCTAATCCGCTGTAGTGTCAGAGGGTTAAATTGGTTTAAATTGAAAAAAATTTTTTTTTCATTTTTAACAATAAATAAACAAATGAAAACACCTATTTTTAAAAAAACAAAATCAGATGCTGCAAGAAGATCTAGAATTGAGCAGAAGGCATCCAGAAAGGATTCCACTTGTCCATGAAAGGTGAAATGTACGGCGCAGGCATCGCTGACTGAAGGTATAACAAAATTTTCAACACTTAAAACTTTAAACGCGTTTTTCTCGAAACTGCATTTTTCAAACCGGGCGACGATAGTACTCGGACACTATAGCAGATATCCACCTGCAATTTTAACTATAGCTTCACAGTAACATTATCTAGTAAAGTACGTACGATTTTTTTTTTATCATTGCAACTTTTTTTTTTATAAACAATTTAATGCTAATTTTTTTGGGTAAAAAATTGAACATTTTTTCAAAAGTCCGCCATTTTGTGAAAAATTGATGTAAAGCTAAAATCGTACGTACTTTACTAGCAAATCTTATGTAGATTAAGAACCCGTTATTTATTTTGTTTCAGATATCACGAGTTCCTAGAATGACGGTCACCCGTAGAGGCCCTCTTTTAAAAAGCGATTCCAATTATTGGCTTAGTAGCCGCCATTTTGTAATAAACATATAAATATAAAATTTTTTTATGTACTTAAATACATGCTAAACAAAACCTAAAAAAGAGAAATTCGATTATTTTTTCCATACTCCTAAAATAAATTGCCAAAGTTAGGCCTTTTTTTAGGGCTCTAGAGTGGTGTTACCCCTTAATAATAATTAAACAAGTAATTTAAATAAGTGACTATAATTGGTATTTTTAATTATTTAAAAAATATTTAAAAAGGATTTAAAATAATACACTTGTTACTTTTTAGACATTTAAGATTTAATTAAAATTGAAGACAACTATTTAAGGACTATAGCGTCTTTTCTTACATGTGACCAGAGTTTGACTGACTAATTAATCACTTAAACAATTACATATCAATTCTTTCATTCTTCCGAAAATGTACGAACACAAACGAAGCTCCCGATCGTCAAATGATTAGACTCTAAATATAGTTACAATTAATATTCCTACAACTCAGCCTTCCTGAGAGGAACATTCGACCCGAATTAATGGCTTTTTTTTATTTTACCCAACCCTTAATAAATTCAGCGCATGCTGGTGATGGCAGGTCCTTCTCCTGGAACTGCTCGCTCCAGATCGTAGGTGTCATTTCCCTTGACTTTGGTAATTTTATAAGGTCCCAGTTACTTTGCTTTCAGCTTTCTTCCAGGTATCATCTGCGTTCGCTTGATTGCGATCAAATCTCCAACCTGATACTTGTTTGGCGATTTCCGACGAAGATTATATGTTTTTGTATTTTCCAGCTGGGTTTTTAGTATCTGTTCCTTGGCACTCAACCTTCGAGCTTGGCGGTCCTCCACGAATTGGTTCAAAAGTCCCTTCTCCAAAATTTCTTTTAATTGTGCATCCTCGACGCACCTCATTTTGACTCCAACCAGAATTTCGAATGGAGATGTAGCGATACTGCGTTGATAAGTTGAATTAAGTGTGTATTGTAGCTTTTCCACGTACCGGTACCACCTGCTTGGATCATCAGCTGATAATTTGGTCAATACAGGGATGATGGTTCGGTTTATCCGTTCCACTTGTTCATTTGATCTAGGCAGACCTGTAGTGATTCTGTAGTGTGTAATATTCTCCTTTGTGCAGTACATCTGAAATTCCTCGGAACTGAATGCTGTTCCTCTATCCGTAATGATGCAGTATGAATTTCCAAAGATACTCTTCTGTTTTTCGAGTCTATCAATCACCTCAGAAGTCGTCATTGATCGCGTAGGATAGAGCCAGACGAATTTAGTGAAACTGTCTATCACCACCAAGATATGATTGTATCGTTTGCAAGTCGACTGAAGAGGGTCAAGATGATCCGCATGGAATGTATGCAGTGGCACATCGGGCTTCTGAATCGGATGAAGGAATCCTTCCTTTCTACCTTCTTTTCTGCTGCCTATTATGCATTTAACGCAGGTCGCAATTTATTTTTCAATATTCAGTTTTACGTGTGGAATATAGTATTCCTGCTTTATAATGTCTTGCGTCTTCTTTGCACTCAGATGCCCTTTTTCGTGCGCACCTCTTAGAACATCATTTTTCATTGAACCAGGAACCACCAATACATCGATCCCATCAATGAACTTGTAGAAAACCCCGTTACGCAAACTAAAGTTTTCGTCTACTTTCTCAGCAACTGATCGCTTTATGATTTTAATCTCATCATCCTCGTCTTTAAGCTTCGAAATTCTGGCAGACATGTCATCGAACTCAATCGCCAGAATCGTGTGCCTGCTCAAGGCATCTACATGCAACATTTTCGTTCCCTGACGATGCTGCACATCGAAATCATAACCTTGAAGTTCTTCCGCCCATCTCCATATTTTTTGCGAGATTTCTTTTTTCTTCAAAGTCTGATTAAAGGCCAAACAATCAGTGATGAGAATAAACTTGATTTCCAGCAAATAGATCCTGAATTTTCGAACTGCCTCCAAAACAGCCAACACTTCGAGCTCATAGCTTTAAAGATTCCGCTGCGCAGCACTCGTCTTTCTGCTCATATAGTGTACAGGGTGCAGCTTATTATCTTCAAGCTGTTTCTGAAGTAAAACAGCTCCAAAGCCCTACTTGCTCGCATCAGTGTGCAGTTCAGTCTCCAAATCGCAATCAAAAATCCTCAATACAGGGCTAGATGTAAGGGCGATCTTTAAACTCTTGAACGATTTTCTTTTTTCATCCTGAAATTGATAAGGCCGATCCCTCTTTAACAAATCGCTCAATGGTTATAGCGTAAGAGTTTATAAGTTTTCTAAAATATCCGGTCAAGCCAAGGAAGCTCTAGAAGTCCTTCACAGATGTTGGTTCCGGATAATTGATGACGGCACGTACTTTTTCTTCAGATGGCGAAACTCCACCCGCTTCCACAACCTGCCCCAAATATTCAACCCTTCTTTTCATAAATTGACATTTCTTAAAATTTATTCGTAAACCGTAACAACTACACAATTCAAACACAGCCTTCAACCGTTCGAATGCCTCTCTCAAGTTATCGGCCAATACAATTATGTCATCAAAATAAACAACAACAATATTTTTTTAAACTAAAATTCTAAGAACCTGATTCACATATCTTTGAAAGACTGGTGGCGAGTTACAAAACCCGAACGGTGCCTTGAGAAATTCGTACTGACCACTTGTAGTCACGAAAGAAGTATACTTTCTACTAAATTCATTTACCTCCACATTAAAAAATCCATTTTTAAGATCAATAGTGCTAAATATTTTCGCCTTCTTTAATTTGTCAATTTGATCTTCGATTACAGGTATTGGATAACGATCCTTTTCTACTTTCGCGTTCAATTGTCGATAATCTATGCAAAGACGATGGGAGCCATCTTTTTTCTTTCTAACTAATACCGGACTTGCAAATTCCGACAAGCTAGGTCTGACAACTCCGTCCTTTATCCACTCACATACCTGCTTATCAACAATTTTTCTTTCAAAAAGTGACAACCGATGAGGTCTCAAATAAATCGGCTTTTCATCTTTCAATGAGATATTTAATTTGACATTTGTAGTCTTAGTTTTCAAAGGTTTATAATATTCAATTAAATTTTTAACATCATTTTTCAATTCTTTATTATGAATTTCGTCTAGATTATAAGTAATATCGTGTTCCACTTGCAGTGCCGCTATGAAACCAATGGAAGGAATTTTATTAACTTTAACACCGTATTTTGTAAAGCTTAAAGTCGCTTGTTTTAATATATCACGACCAATAAGAATTTTAAATTTCATTGCGTCAATTGGAACCACATAAAAAGTTAACCAATATTCACAGTCATCTATTTCGACTTTGCTTTCGAAATAACCTTTTGTCGTCGATTGTCCCTTTCCGAATCCGTCTATTTGTCTATTCACAATTTTCAATTTGATAGTTTTGAAATTATTAAATACATCTTCCCTAATTAGACTAATAGAACTGCCGGTATCCATTAATGCGCTGATAGTTAAATTTTCGATCTGTATTTCTTTATATGCTTCACCACTCTCAACTGACTCGACTGTATTTACATTTGTTTGAGAACACCTGTTCCCATTGTCGCTTTTACAAATTGCAGCAACGTGCCCGAATAAGTTGCATTTAAAACATTTAGCTTCAAGTTTTTTGTTTAGACATTCTCTGGATTTATGGCCTTGCATACCACAATTAAAACAACGATTATTATTATTATCTGTCATTTTAGTCATCTTCGTCAATTTATTAAATACGTCTTGTTTACTTTGTTTGTCCTTGAGTGAGACCGAATTCTTTTTATTAAAATTTTCCCTAATTTTTTTGTAAAATTTTAGCTTTTCTTTAAATTTACTAATTAATTTCGCGCCATAAAGAATAGTTTTATTACTGGGACTATCATTAATTCCGTTAATCACGTATTCATAAATTGCTTCAATTTCAATATTCCCTAGCGATGCAATTTCTCTCATTAACAAAAAATACTCCTGTACACTTTCACGGTCTTGTATTTTTCGTTCAGAGAGTATCTTATGTAATTGTGCACTATTTAATCGCGTTGAGAATTCTTCCATCAAAGCAGATTTTAATTTTCGCCAATTATTTAATCCTGTCTCACTCTGAAAAAACATTTTCGCTAATCCTTTAAGCGACTTTTTTGCAAAAATTACTTTTTGCAAATCGGACCAACCGAAAAGACTGGCGGCGTCCTCAAAATCCGCCACCCATCTTTTAATAGTAAATTGATCGGATCCATTAAAATCTCTCAAAGTTTCCTCAACATCTCTGAAACCAACAGTGAACTGAATTTTTATCTCAATTTAAAAAATTGAGTCACCGCCCGCCTTTACGGTCTGTAGCCTGTTCTGTATATCGTCATTGCGTCTTTCATTATTGTCATTATTTTCGTCTTCGTCTTTGTCATCTTCTTTGTCATCGTCTTCGTCTTTGTCTTCGTCTTCGTCTGCAGTATCACTTTCGTTTCCGCCAGCTACTAATAAATTAATGTCAACTAACGATCGTATAATATTTTGTCTAAGAGATTCCTTATCTCCGGCATAATCTAGTCCTAATATGTTACACATCGATATTAAATCACCTACAGAAAATCTAGTCGCATACTCTACTTTTTTAATGTAGCTTTCTGAATTTACATTAAAATCAAAACCGGATAATTCGCGCAGTTTGCTTCGATTTTTTCTATCACCATCATCTTCAAATACTAAGTTATATAAAGCAGTAACCGACTTTCGCGATGCAGTTTTTAAACGATCACGTATCGTCTCAATTTGCACTAAACATTCCATCTTCGTTAATTATTTAAAATTGTCAATAAAAATTAAAATATTAAAATTACAAATCAAAATTACTACTACAATTGAAAATCAAAATTTGGAATAGAGTTTATCGTTGAACAATAACATACAATTATGACTAAAGTCACTTACAGATTTGTGATGGGTTCTGTTGATTAATTAAAGTCGGTGCTTAGTCGTCGTAGTATCAGCTGTCCTCTCCTCTTCTCATCGCCTTTGAATCCGTCTTCACTATCCTTGATTCCTCGTCTTAATTATTCGTCTTTGGAAAATCTTCTCACAGTCACAGAAATCGAATTGGATTAAAATATCAGTTTTGGTTTGCTCTGATATTTAGCCTCATGGTCAAACTTTTCACTTTCGTTGTTTCGTCTTAATTTTCGTCTTTTTATATTAAATCACGGACGAGCCCCCAAATTTTGTAGGATATCTTTTATACTAACACATAAGACTTAGGATTTAAAATAATACACTTGTTACTTTTTAGACATTTAAGATTTAATTAAAATTGAAGACAACTATTTAAGGACTATAACGTCTTTTCTTACATGGTGTCCAGAGTTTGACTGGCTAATTAATCACTTAAACAATTACATAGCAATTCTTTCATTCTTCCGAAAATGTACGAACACAAACGAAGCTCCCGATCGTCAAATGATTAGACTCTAAATATAGTTACAATTAATATTCCTACACTTGTTTGAAGATTATTATATCGTACAAATAAGGTAAAACGATATTTTGTACAATTTGTAAACATTAAAAATGTTATTTTGTACAATTACTAAAATTAAACATATTAAAATTTTTTCTGTCGAAATCATACTGACTCAATAAAATCTTGTTTTTGCACAAAAATTTTTTTAAAACTGTTGTACACGGGAATAAATAATTCAATAATATTTACTGAAGAAACTCAAGAGCTGTGGATATGAAAAAAAGTCGTGAGATTTTATTAGCAATTCCTTGAAAAACTACCGAACACTTATTCTAGAAGAATAATAATTAAATTCAAGAAAGCTTCTCTAACTGTTATGAGATTTTACCAAAGTACTCCAGAAGTTAAAAATTTTTTTAATTTTTGAAAAAAATATTCCTCTATTAGTACTCGAACTCAGTTTCTCGAGACTACAAAATCTCCGCTTTGTCCAACTGAGCTAAGTACGCGATTGAATTACTGTACAGTGAAAACATACTTGAGTGAGCCAAGCGCTTGGTCACTGTACTGCGTTTTCCCGAAGTCTTCGGTAACTGTCCAGATTCGATCTTTCCGTTGCGCGTCATGAAAATTTATTTTGGAGACTTTGTAGAAATACTTGAAAAATTGGAGGATGCTTATTGACTCTTTTGTAGATATTGCCGAGTTTTTCTCATATCCACCGCTCTTGAATAAATTCGGTAAATTTTCGTGAATAAATTTTTTCCGTGTATTGTACAAATTAGGTAAAACGTTATTTTGTACAATTGCTAAAATTAAAGATTTTTAGGTTACAATATTTAAATATATGATTTAAATAAATTAATAGGATATTTATTATCTATTTAATTTATTAATTTAATTATTTAAAGTTAAAATCTGATTAAATTTAGCGTTTGTGCAAAATAACATTTTGCTTAATTTGTACAAACTATCAATCTTCAAAAAAGTCTTGTGTCAAAGATACTGACTCGAAATATTTATAAATATTTAAATCAAACAAGTACTTTCCAATTTTTATTGGTAAACAAATTTGCAAATCAGTGTCAGTAGCTGTAATGCTGTCATATATATTAATTAATAATGACAGTTTCAAACCTGTAAAGTGCAGGGAGCAGTTTATACAATTTAGTATACACATATATGCGATGGTACTGGGAAAGTTTAAGATGCAAATATCTAGAGCTAACAAGTGACGGAGCGCCAACCATTCCGCGGCGCCGGCGCCTCGCCGCGCCGTTGCGCATTGTACCCGCTTATTCACTGCTTAATATTTCGAAAACAAAAAAAGGGCATTCTGAAATTTGGTATATTTATAGGAAAAAACCTCAGCTTTCGATTGGAATAATTTATTTTAAAATCGAGGGGGTCGATTTTGGTGAAAAAACAAATTTATTTTCAATTGTACAAAATCAAGGTTAAGTATTAAGGGGTTTCATCTGGTTGGAGGTCTAAAAATAGGCTTTTTTCAAATTTTTTTTCTGAGCAGTTTTTCGAATGAACATAAACAAATACTATATAGATCAACTAAGCAACTCTTCAGGTATATGAAAAAAATTGTTTATTGCCATGACTTTACAAAATGGCGGCTTTCTGTCGATAAATATAACGTGATATTTAAAAAAGTGACTCCGCTGCACGCAGTAGAAGTCTTCTGGACCATCATGTTTCGACTAAACATCTAAAGAGATGTTTAGATAATCTAAAGAGCATAAAAAAATCTATAAAACTCACTTAATCCAAAATTTTTTTACCACGTTAACAAGTAGCAAAAATTGAAATGTAAAACAATACTTTATTAAAATCCCAATATTTCAACCCCTATGTCTCAGTCAATTTTTGCAAAAAACTAGAAACCTTTGTCAAACAATATTACTACCAGTTAGGATAATAACTAACCTAGCTCAAAAGTACTATTTTAACTAGTTAAAATTTTTTTTCTTAATGTTTTTGAATAGACAACAATAGTCAATAGACAACGAATAGTCCGACAACTGTTTGATTTACTATAGGCAATAATAGACCGCCAAGCGACGCTATTTTGTGCATAAAACTTCTGTTTTTCCACTCTATGCTTTATTAAAATTCAGAATTTTAAAAAATAAAATTCAACTATTCAGTTTTGTTTTGGCCATCCTTCTTAAGGTGACCTATGAGTTAGCCGACGAAAAAAATTTTTTGTCTGTGTTATAGAAACTCAAAGTCGTGAACAAAATAGCCCCACTGATGGGGCTATTTTAAGCCTATTTTTTATTAATCAAAGTTTGTTTATTTATAAAGTTCTGTACAAAATTTTCAAATCGATTTTTCGGTAAAAGTATTTTTTTTTAGATATTCTGGAGATTGGGATTCCGTATTGCGATTTTAAAGCCGGAACATAGAATCTGTATTATTCCAGATTGCAGTCTTTTCCGTTATATTGAATTCTAAGATCCGCAATATATATTTTGTCAAAATTAATTAAACAAATAAAAATTCGACGTCAATAAATACAATCAATAGAAAATAACCGGATCACACATTCCTTTCTACTCATCGGTTATTGAACAAGTAAAAGATAAAAATAATAAATATATAATTATAAACAGGTAGACATACACCAAAAAAAATTCTTAGTACCCGTTTACTAGGAATTGACTATGTTTCCTAGTTACGAGACAAGCCGACTATGAAATCCTAGTTAAAGTAGTAAGGTTCTAATATATTTAAACTAATTAGGAAAATTGGTTAATGTGACTAGGAAAATAGTCATTTTGACCAATGATACTAGTTATTTTAATTACGTGCAACTCGATTTTCATTTAATTTTGAATAAATTATTTTTCAAAAAGCTGTAATAAATTAAGAAACCAAGGGAGGAGTTGTTTGGTTGTCACAAAACATCCTATACTTTTTTTTTATAAGAAATATTTTTTTAGCATCACAAAATATATGCATAAAATTATTATCAAATATTTGTTACATTCAAAAAAATTATTTCATTTAAAGGAATAATCATTTAATTATAAAATTGCAATAAATGATATTGATGCAATGTTGCAAAAATGTAACATTAAAATCTAAACTCAGTGCGAGCTTTGTGGAATAGTCTGATAGTCAACCTCCAAAATATATAACTGTGTCTGAACGAAGAAAATTTTCATGACGCAAGTGCCCATAAAATTAAAGATTATTTCTTTGTTTGGAAAATTTTAAAAAACAGTGTATGTATAATAAATTATATTTGACTAATTAGTGTATATTTTCTAATGTAATTAATAATGTTATATTTCTTTAATAAGAAAATATACAAAAAAACCTAACCTAAAAAGTTGCATACGTATTTAACGTATAGAACTGATTATTTTTTCAAATGAAAATTAAAATTTAAAAGTGCTATTAATAATAATGTTTTGATTATTACCTGTGTGTGTAAGTAAGCACTTATTTTAAAACGTTTATATTCATAATTATTGACACTTGTCAAACTGATTAAATTTCAACAATTCCTGAATAGTCTTCTTAACCAAGTTTCCTAGCAGATTTGACTAGAAAATTCAGGGTTTCTTCTACTAGGTTCTAAATTGTGAAATTAACCATAGGTACGTAATTAAATTAACCAGGAATGCTTATTAAATTTACTACATTACGATTGACTATAGGTTCCTGGTTAATAAGGGCATTCACATTTTTTCGGTGTAGGACTTGAAGTTGACATTAATAAATAAATAAATATTCAATAAATAAAATAAGCAACAATAATCGGACAAAATAAAAACATTAAATAAATATAAAAACTTATCGTTTCCTGCAATATTTTAATTTTTCTATGAAGACTGGGGTATGTTATGGAGTGCGTGGCAACTGACGAACAGAAATTTTTGAAAATATTACACCTTCTCTTTTTTTGACGTGGACCACTTTATTATTTCTTGCTCTTAATTGAGGTTCATCCTCATTATTAAAATCTTGCTCTCCATCCATTAAAATCTACCCCCCATCGTCCTCTTTTATTTCAAAATCGTCAAATATTAAAAAATCGCCACACTGATTAAGAAAGGATAAAATAAATAATTAACACAAATACACTAGCTAAAACACAAACGAAATAAAATATTAAAATAAAAATATGAACCTTCGTGTTGCCGGCGACACACAAAGTTGTGACGATTTCGGATTCATCGCCAGGAAACGATTATTAATTATGAAAACGATGGGTGCGGAAAGAATTTTATTAAATGGGAAATTACTCCCTCCCCTCGTCAGTCCCCACGCCCTTAATACCTCTTGGCGCCCAGACAATGGAGAGAATTGTCATATTCTTAAAATTCAAATTAAATTATTTTTGTCATAAATATCGAATCCCTTCACATAGATTTAAATAAAATAATAATTAAATTCAGTATTTTTTTTGTAAAAAACGATAAGCAAGTAGAAGAAAAATTTCACAAGATGTATTTAAAAAAACCTTTTATTTCCTGTTTTACATTAAAATATATACACTGTTACTATTTGATCATTATTAAAAATAATACAAAAAACGGTTTGATGGTTAATACATGTTATATTTGTTATAAAATGTTTTTTTATATAATATATACCTACTTCTATCTAACAAGTACTTGAAAGTAAAATACACTTTTGAATAATATCGTGCATTATCTTTGCAAATAATTTATTTTTTAAAAATAAATGCTAATAATAAAGGAAATAAAATTTAATGTTAGTATAATATATTTGTTAAATAAGATTATATTAACATTCATCTCATAAAAAATATATATTATAAAGGTTCACTAGTTTGCTTATTAAATACAACTTAAATTTACAACTTATTTATGGGCTATTCTCCACGTAGGGCATAATATCACAAGATAAATATTTAATACTTTTTTTCTCAATCTTAAATTAAAATACACATTTTCTTTAAGCCAGAGGGCCAACAAAGTAATATGCCCGTGATGGGATGGACAAATTTACAATTTTATTTTTCCGAATTAATTGAATCTGATCACGATTCTCCGCCTTTGATTTCTGAAGTAATCCAAAAATTTTATGGTATTACGTTTATGACTATCAAAGATTTAGCTTCCGATTATTATATTGGTAGGCTTCTTTTCACAAGGATTCTAGAAAGATTACCGCATTTGTTTTTGATTCTAAACTTTATCATTTTTGTAGAGTTCCTTTTGGAATAAAGACGGCTGGGTCTGCTTTTATTAGAGCACTTAATCTTGCTATTGGAAATTAATTTGACTATTGTTTAACTACAAATATTGATAATGTGTTGATTTCAACAGCAGGGTCAATTACTCTCTAAATTTGATTTAGTCAAAATTTGGCTAATAGAATTAGTAGCGTCAGTTTTGACTGCTGAATTAGTTATTTCATCTCTTTCTACAAAAAAATAGTCATATTCTTTTGCTAAATGAATTAGTAGTGATATTCTACTAATTTATGTTGTCGTCATGTATTACAAATTGAATAAGTCAAAATAATAAAACATAACCTTACATTATAATACATAATGGGCAATACTTTTTTCAAGTAATCTTGAAACACAATACTTTTCTTTATGTGATAATAAAGTATTTAATAATTATTTAAAAAAAAACAATCTATTACATGTAGAATAAATGAATTAAATTTAATTATTCAGTTATGAATTAAAGTTTATTATAACATTTTTTACTGTGACTCAAAATGTAGTAATGAAAGAATGTTTTTCTGAGAATAAAACTCAATAATAAATTCAAGATAAAATTTTTAAACTAACTTTCTTTAAAATTTATCAGAATTTAATTTAAAATATTATATTTTCTTATTACGAAATTGAAATTTGTTATTTTACATAATTGCATCTGGTTCTACACACTGAGAAAAGAGGATCTCGATTTATAGTAAATAATGTAATTATTTAGTAAAAATTAATATTTGTAGTAAAAATTACTATTTAGAGTAAAATGTACTTCATATAAAGAAAAATTACTTTTTACGTAGTAAAATTTACTAACTGTAATTATTACTCTAGTCGTTTTTAAAAATTCTGTTAATATTTTTAATCTTTATATTGTCTTAATAAATTTTATCAACTTCGAGTATTAATTATTAAATTCGTCCTTTTTTAAATATTGCTCAAGCATTTTTAAAAAGTATAACTGCGTGATATAACAATTACTTCAGTAGGATCAGTTTTTAATATTTGCTAGCAACTTTTGCTCAGGAAATAGTAATCCGTGCCACTACTACTAATACTACTACACGCCTCTCACCGATACGCGAGTCATATACAGTCGAAATATATGTACATTTAATAAATGCTTCAATTCCTTGTTACATAAACATTTTTAATATTTTTTAAACAAATCTCTTGTTAATATGGATCTTATACTTTTATTTTGACATATTTTGTTCTAAAAAAAATTATAATAAGCAAATTTATATCAAAATGTGTATTAAATTAGAGAATTTAATTGTTTCATACTTTAAATTAATTAGTATATTGTTACTCATTAATGATACAAAAATATTTTAAATAATATGTATTCTATTACCATTGCAAATTTTTTTATAAAACTTGAATTTGTTTGGTAAATATTAAGTAATTAATTTTCTAGTTCAAAAATTTTTTTCTTGTAACTCAGGTGTTACACAAAAACAATTTTTCATTTTTCATTTATGTTTAATCATATTATTTTGTATTATTTTCTTCAAAAAACTGCATTTGTTATAATAATTAATTAATTTTATTTTGATATTCAGATAAATTATTCAATATTAATATTAAAACATTTTTAAAATTAATTTTCACTTTTATGTTTACTATTTTATTTTATAAATTAGTTTGCTTTAAACTATTTAATAAGTATTATTTATTAATAATATATTGTATAAAAAAATTTAATAATATTTTATTATAAAATTTTTTAGATTATATAAGTATTTCATTTATTTTTACATATTTACAATTTTTTTATTTAATATTATTCTATCTAATATTATTCTATTTACTACTATTTTGAATAATATTTACATTTAATTTCAATAATGTAGTAAAATATATGGGGTTTATGATTTATTTTATTGCGGTAATTCATATAAGTTAAAAAATATATGACGTCAGTTGCGTCGATAGCCGAGAGGCTTAATGAGAAAG
This sequence comes from Ganaspis brasiliensis, assembly GCA_037103525.1. Classification (NCBI taxonomy): domain Eukaryota; kingdom Metazoa; phylum Arthropoda; class Insecta; order Hymenoptera; family Figitidae; genus Ganaspis; species Ganaspis brasiliensis. Next base: position 2,363,700 of record JAZKLR010000288.1, on the reverse strand, counting down.
CGTGCGTTTTTAGGGTTGCGACATTGCGTATTTATATTTAAGTTAGGTAGTTCGATCCCGTATAATTCTAAGATTTTTCCGAAATGTTCACTCGTTAATTCTAAGTACTTGTATATTAGAAGAATGAAACTTGTAAATTAATAATTTGAAGTGTATTTATAAAGTTAATAATGTAGAAACTTTTTTATTTTTATTTGCTTTGATTTATTTTATAAAGAATTAAAAACAAGAAAATATTATTTTCTGTATTATTTCATTATCCCGTTTCCCGTCTCACACGTATATATTGCCTACATCGGTGAGTGACGCGAGCAGTGGAGGGGCAAAATTACAATTTTCTGAGCAAATATCGTTAGTGGCGATGTAAACGCCACTCCGTTGAAAAGCAATTCTTATTCTGGATGATACAATAGTTCCTCAGATTCATATTAATACTTATGATTTTCATTTAAATTTTCCATTCCATGGAGTAAATTTTATTTCAATCAAAGTATAATTCATTTACTGAATTAAGTAAAAAGTATTTAATTTTTGAACAGTTTCAAAACTACTGCTCAAAAATAGTAATCTTTAATCAAAAATATGTAACTTTTATTATTCTTTTTTTTCAGTGCAGCTTATAATTTTTAGCTATTATTTAATAAAAACTTGGTAAATAACAGCATATTGATTTGTATGTACACATAATTTAGTATACTCTCTAAATTTGAATTAGTCAAAATTTGGCTAATGGAATTAGTAGCGTCAGTTTTGACTGCTGAATTAGTTATTTCATCTCTTTCTACAAAAAAAATAGTCATATTCCTTTGCTAAATGAATTAGTAGTGATATTCTACTAATTTATTTTGTCGTCATGTATTACAAATTGAATAAGTCAAAATAATAAAACGTAACCTTACATTATAATACATAATAAAGATTACTTTTTTCAAGTAATCTTGAAACACAATACTTTTCTTTATGTGATAATAAAGTATTTAATTATTATTTCAGATAAAACAATCTTTTACATGTAGAATAAATGAATTAAATTTAATTATTCAGTTATAAATTCAAGTTTATTTTAACATTTTTTTAACTGTGACGCAAAATCTAGTAATGAAAGAATGTTTTTCTGAGAATAAAACTCAATAATAAATTCAAGATAAAATTTTTAAATTAACTTTCTTTAAAATTTATCGGAATTTAATTTAAAATATTATATTTTTTTATTACGAAATTGAAATTTGTTATTTTACATAATTGCATCTGAATGTACAGCTTATTATTTTTAGCTATTATTTTATAAAAACTTGGTAAATAACAGCATGTTGATTTGTATGTACACATATTTAGTATAAACATATCAGCTTACGTAATTTGTATCTTTTGTTTTTAACCTTACATTCGCATTAATTAATAAAGTAGCGATTTTAAAATTAAAAAATGAAAGACTGGATTATTTTACTAATTGCAATTTATTAGTAGAACACATTGTAAACTAATTATCTATAATTGACAGTGTTACTTTATATGTGGTCTATAGTAAAAATGTCTTCAAATTTCTCATGAAACCCTACAGCGTGCGTTGCGTGGATAGTTGGTTAGGGCTGCGGATTGTTAGTGTTAGGGTCGTGCGTTCAATCCCCAGCGACAGGGGATTTTTCTGTTAGGTAGTTGATTATTAGTTAAAATTAGTTAAGGAGTCTAATACTAATACTGTTTGTAGGCTTCCAAATTTATTTATTTATTTTTTTTAATTACAGTTTGGGAATAGTTTATCAACATTCGTTTGATGCAATTCCAGGACGATGTCTTAGATGATTAATATTTTATAGTCTACAAATTCATTTAGTACCTTAAGCTACAAATTCATTTAGTTACACATTTGTTAGTGATTGAATTATTACCTGCTGACTAATTCACAGTCAACAAATCCGCCCTATTTGAATTAGTCATTAATGACTGAGAATTAGTCATTTTTTACTAATTCAGATTTAGAGAGTACACAGGCCTGCGAATTTTCGATCAAGTTTGTTTAAAAAAAAAAAAATCCTAGGTGATTCTTGTAGATTTTTTGTCGCAGAATCCGAATCTGACCTTATAAATGGACCATCACATCAGGATTTTTTGTAATATTAGCTTAAATGGTCAAAAATGACCATATTGGACATTTTCGGGAATTTTTTGTGGCTTAACCAAATTTTTTTGTTTTATTTTACTAAATGGTATCTTATAGTACTTTTAAACTTTAGAACCCATTTTTGGAAATTACTTTGAGATTTTTTAAGAACAAGTTATGCAGCTTTGTAATTTTTTCATTTTGGCACATATGCATATATTTAAGGGGCATTCTATGCCAGAGGAAGACCCCATTACCCAAAATTCGTTTTATCGGAAAAAGTTGTTCTTAAGCTTAAAATGTAAGTTATTGAATGTACTTTTAAGTGCAAAATAACACCTTTTGAAATTGCAAATGGCGGATACAATATGGTGCACAATTTAAAAAAAAATCAAAAAGTTGTAGTGGTGGTTTCTTTGATTTTTTTTTAAATCGTGCACCATAAAAAAAATCAAAAAGTTGTAGTGGTGGTTTCTTTGATTTTTTTTTAAATCGTGCACCATATTGTATCCGCCATTTGCAATTCCAAAAGGTGTTATTTTGCACTTGAAAGTACATCTTTACAATAACTTACATTTTAAGCTAAAGAACAACTTTTTCCGTTAAAACCAATTTTGGGTAGTGCCCTCATAACAAAAGGATATCCCTGGGATATCCCTGCGATATCCCGCTGAAATTTGGGATATCCTAGGGACATCCACAGGATATCTAAATTTTCGCCTCATGCGATATACTTTAATGATTAAGAAAAAAAATAAATTTGGAGATAAGAGGGTTCGAACCTGCGCCCTTGAGCATAGCAAGCGTGGTCGTAACCAACTTAGCCATTGAAGGTTGTCATAAGTAGTCAAGAAAAACATTAGTACTTGATGCAAAGAATATTAGGTAAACTTAAAAAATTATTTTTTAAAAAAAGCTAAACATATCTAGTAATTATCTTAAACAAATAAAAATATTAATTACTACTAATTATTTTGTGATACATTTTAGTGACATGTAATGAATATTATAGTTATAATAAACAATCAGTAATAGCTCGAGGTCATTTCGATGGTATATTGCAAATACTATATTCCACGTGGGATATCTCGACGGGATATCCCTGGGATATCTAAATTTTCGTCCCGTGAGATATCCCATGGAGTATCCCAGGGTTATTCCTGAGAGGTCCCGAGATCATAATGTGATATCCACGAGATATCCCATGCTGTGAGGGTGGGGTCTTCCTGTGACGTAGAATGCCTCTTAAATACATGCATCTTTGCCAAAATGAAAAAATTACAAAGCTGCATAACTTGTTTTTAAAAAATCGCAAAATAATTTCCAAAAATGAGTTTTGAAGTTTAAAAGTATTAATATACGATACCATTTAAAATCTACAAAAATCACCTAGAGGTTTTTGTAACAGACTTGATCGAAATGTTTCAGGTCAGTGTTATAGATCATATTGAAAAAATCTTTATCGTTTTTGACGTTTTACATCCAAAAAATTTCACCTTGAATAAATTGGAAATAATTTTAAATTTTCAACCACCCTAAAAACGTAAGGAGCTTTGTTAATTCATTAGGGTTTGTACCTATTATAGACAATTTACTGTTTGGCATGCCAATCTCATACATCCATTTCGCGAAATTTTCAAAGAAATAAGTCCTTGAAAGAGGGTCGGGGAGGAGGGGCGGGGGGGTGGAACATGACAAAGCATTTAAAATTATAAAAAGGACTTTCGTGAATTCGGTTCAATAGAGTAATCACATTCCCGGGATACCGTATTGTTTAAAAACCGATGCATCAGATGCAGGCATAAGTGTCGTTCTGTATCAAGTTGACCGTGATCATAAACCTAGAATCATAGCGTTGGTTAGTCGATGTTTAAATGTTGCAGAGACGATTTATACAACCACGGAGAAGGATATTTCGCGATTGTATATTCTATTTTAAAACGGCGTATTTATCTAATTGGAACCAAATTCGAGGTGATCCAGGTCACAAGGTCCTTACTTTTCTGTATGTCACCCTTCATTTTAATGCGCGTATGATTCGTTAGAGTTTGGCTTTGCAACAATACGATTTTAGCGTTTGTCACTTTAGAGGAGAGGATAATATTGTCGCGGATTTTTTAAGCAGAAATCCTGAAAGTAAGTTTGAATTCTCAGATCCTTATAGTTTATCGATTGATGATCTCGAAATTAATAAGGGAAATGAGCTAATTGCATTTAACTTTAATATCATTAAATTATCGAGGGAATGTATCAGTCATTAAAAAATTGATCTGATTTGCAAAGGCAAGACCCGTATATTCAAGATTTGTGGGAAAAAATCAAGAATGAGTTGTGTACTGATTTTTATATTGCAGAGGGCGGAATTTTATTCCGGTAAGATCGAACTGCTGCTGTGTCAAGTGGTTATTCCATCAGATTTGACTTCCCGATTGCTTGACTGCATATACCCTAAACTTAGGTATCTCGGTGTTTATAAGACATTGGCGATTGTGAAACGTTTTTACTGATGGAAAGCACTGAACCAAGAAGTAAAGCATTTTGTAATATCTTGTGATATTTGTCACAAGGTAGCCGCTTAATGTTTAAATGGAGTGTGAATATAAAAGGATTTATTTGTCAAGTCCGGGCGTTCTTGTGTGCGTGGATTTTTATGGCCCCCTACCATGTTCAATTGCGGGAATGGAGTATATTTTTATTGATGCTTTTACCAAATTTATTAAACTGTATCCGATCCGAAAGGGGACAACGCAAACTGTTTTAAAGAAAACTTTAAATTCGTATATTTCGAAAATTGGCATTCCTCGTAAGATCTTATCAGACCATAGCACCCAATTTACTTCGCTGAATTGGGGCCAGAGTCTCCTCTATCAGACATCCGAAGAGCAATCCGGTAAAACGTATGATGAGGGAATTGGGACGTATTTTTCGCACTCTTTGCAGTAATACCTACACTAAATGGGCAATGTATATTGTGGATATTAAATTTTTTTTAACGCGACGACTAATTGCAGTACTGGATTTTCACCACATGAGCTGCATTTCGGAGCTCAAACGGCCGACCAAATTAAAGAAATAATTAAGTTTCTTTTCGCGGACGGGATGAGAGAAGAATATAAAATTTTGCTGGCTAAGGAGAATTTGAATCAAAAATTTCAAATCGTGACAAACAGGAAAGAAGTCCGTCGAGAATTCAATTGGGTGAGGGAAACCTTGTTTCGATTCATATACCAAAACAATAAAATGCATTAAAAAAAGTCACGTGAAAATTTTTTTATCTGTATTATGGTCCGTACAATATTTTAAAGAATTTAGGTAATAACTCCTATGAGTTGATTGATATCGATAATGGTCGTCCTATTGGAAAGAAGAAATAAATATAATAAAGATAAATTAAGAAATATATTTAAAGAGAATTGAGTTTACAGTAAATTGGTTGGTTGTGTCAAACTGATCTGCTTTTCGTCTTCCGTTTCGATATAAAAAAATTATTATAATGATGATACAATTTGTGGTTTATAATTAAAGAAATTGTAACTATCTTTGATAATTGGAATTATATGTTATTGGTTTTATATATTTATTATTGTAATGATATAACGTCGAAATGCTCACCTATATGAATGATGTTGTATTGTTGATATAACTGTTTATTTCTTTTGCTGATGTTTAAGTATCAGTACAATGTATATATGATGATTTTTTGCCTCCGGCGAAGTGATTCGTCTGAAGCAAGGGGGATAATGTGGGAAAATTAATTTTCTAGATCCAGGGGTGAAATGTTTTTGAGCCTGTGAAAAGGCTACCCGCTAGATTCCTTAAAAGTCAAGAGTTTTCGGAGAAAACGAATGATTGATCGGCTGCGTAGGGGGGTGGGCTTGATGAGGACGCTCACTGGAGAGGGAATTAATCAGGGTCAATAAATAAAGTGTTTCTTTGATGTTCCACCTCATTCACTCGTCATTAAAATGTTCGTTAATAAGGAAAATTTCGCGACATATTTCGACGTCCGACGCAGTAGATCTCGAGGTATGAACTTGTCTAAATAAACATATTTTTTATTAAAGATATAAAGAAAGTTATTGAGAGTTTATTTAAATTTGATTTAGTGTGGCACAAAATTAATAATTTATGGTGGGAACAAAAAAATAGGACTTGTCATGTATAAAATAGAGGCAAGGAGAAGAATCAAAAAAGCTAAAACCTTTGGTATCCCTGTTAATCTGGACGAAAATTGGAACAGAATTTCTGAGAATTTTGTTCGACAGTCTAATAAGGCACCATTTGACAACTTTGTGACAAATTAATTTAAATTTTGGGTCCTCATGGTCATCCCCGAGCCCGAATACTGACACAGTCAAGTTCCAGACAAAAAGTGTGATGAGCATTATTTCTTTAACTCCATGGTTTCTGTAATTGTTCATTTTTTTATTATCATTTGATCTCTTTCATAATTGTAATCAGTTATATTTATTTTTTATTATGTTGACTAAGTGAGTATGTGTGTGTGTGTGTGTGTGTGTGTACGTGGTGACGCGGAAGCATTTTTAAAAGATTTTGACTCGAGTAATTTTTAAAATTGATATTTTATTGTAAACTACTTGACGTGTTAAAAATATAGCTTATGAGTTCAATATATTTATTTTGATATTTTTTATTATATTATCTTTGCATGATTCCATGTTCGTAATTTTAACCCTTCGCACTGCAATTTACTCTTTATTTTATTAAATTTACTTATTCACTGCAATTTTGCTTTTATTATTTTTCTTGAATTTCTAAATTATAATCACTGAATATTAAGTTTATTACGGTAGATTTTAGCATTTCTAGGATTTATCGACCTTTGATTCAGTATAGTCTACTTGTCACCGATTTATGCAGGGATTTATTCACTTTTGATAGCGAATTGGAAGAATTTGTAAAAACCTGAACCAAAGGTAAATAATCATATTATTTGATTCAGAAATGTCTGGAAAAAAGTGTATCTTATTTTTTAAAACAAATGAATGTATTAAGTTTTGAAATATTGTTTCTTAATTATTACAGAGCGATTCCACCGCTTTTAGATTTTTTCGGAGTAAGAGAACCGAATAAGATGAAACTTCGGAAATTCGTAGTAGACATCCAAAGTAACAAAATCTATGTACTATTAAATAATAATATGCATTTGTTTATGAAATGTGAAAATTTTGAAAAAAAGATGCAAATCCTTATATCTTCTGTTCTACTAGCTCAGCGTATTGAGTTAATTTTTTTAAATGTTCGTAAAAAAGGAAAATCTTTTTATTTTAACACTAACTACAAACTTTTGATAAATTAAACCATTTAAATAAATAAAATTTTCTATCTTCTGATTAGTTGAACTAATTTTGATGATTCAAAAATAAAAATAACCCACAGGAACTCCTGCTTAAGATTCCACATAAAGTCGGTAGATTTTTAATAATTTGTATAGCTCGAAAATGATGCGTGGAACATACAATAAGCAGAAAAGAGTTAAGTTTAAGTTAAGTTGAAGTTCTAACGTTGGCACTCATGCTGGTATTGCGCTTTGCATTTTCGGTGATGACCTGGTAGTTAGCAGATAACAGACACTGGACGGATACTTTGCGTATGCACAACCTAGCATTTGATATACGGCGCAAGTCAGTATACTGCCAAAGAAAGAAGGATTAGAAGAAGAAGAAGAAGAAGAAGAAGAAGCGCTATATCTGGCAGTATCTGTCGTCTGCTTATTGTGTTCCACGCGACATTTTCGATTTTATTAAAAATCTACCGATTTTATAATGTTGACTGAAATTTTTTTATGGAAACTTAAGCAGGTGTTACGGTGGATTATTTTTATTTTTAAATCATCAAAATCGGTTTAGCTGATCAGAAGATAGAAAAATTTATTTATTTAAATGGTTTTATTTATAAAAATTTGTAATTAGTGTTAAAACAAAAAAATTTATCCTTTTTTTACGAACATTTAAAAAAACACACAATACGTTGAATAGAACAGAAGATACAACCCAAATAGCACAGTAGTTTGCTGTAAAGCCACTGTAAGGGTTATCCGTAAAGGTTATAAAGTAAGCCAGTAGTAAGCATACAGTAGACTTAAAATTTCCGCCTCACAGTAAACTTACAAAGTAAGGTCGTGTTAAGCTTACACCTCAAGCTTGTGGTAAGCTTACAGTGTAAAGTTGTGGTATGTAACCTTACAGTGTAAGTTTGTTGTAAGCTTACAGCAAGCTTACGATGTAAAGTTATCATTTTTAAGTAAAATAAAATTAATTAACGGTTTTTTGCGGGACGCCGTTGAGGATATATTCACTAAATATATTGATGGAGACATTAATTATAATATTAAAAATCTTGATGCCAACGAGTTTCGAACCTATCTAACCCTAACTACCGAACCTAAACGCAAGCGCATTAAACCCTACGGCTATCGAGGACTTGGAATACATTTCAGAAAATGTAAATCATCTGTTATCAGAGAAACTTCCAAGGTAAAACATCATTTACATTTTCTGGGATATATTCCAAGTCCTCGATGGCCGTGGGGTTTAATGCGCTCGCGTTTAAGTTCGGTAGTTAGGGTTAGATAGGTTCGAAACTCGTTGGCGTTAAGCTTTTTAATATTATAATTAATGTCTTCGTCAATATGTTTAGTGAACATATCCTCAACCGCGTCCCGCAAAAAGCCGTTTAATAATTTTATTTTATTTTTTTTATCCCGAAACATACGGAAAAAATTTTTACCTGCAGAAAGATCGACTTATGACTAACCTTCATAAACTTGAAGAATTATAGTACCTGCTGTTTCGAAATGTTTAAAATAAAAATTAAATCTTTATTTTAACATTACATTTATTTTTTATGAATTTGTATTACTTTTATGTTTTACGTATATAACACATCTTTTGGCATCTAAATTCAAAAATGCTATCCATTTTTTCTTAACATTACGGGTTTGCGAGATAATTTATAACTTTTGCAGATATAATTATTTTATAATAAATTTTAGATATTTGTAATCGTGAAACATCACAGATTATAAATATACTATTTAAATACTTGAATTGTTGAAATTGCAAATTTTTTAAGTCATAAAATTTTAATCCATTGGAACAATAGACCAAAGGATTATTTTGGGAATTTTTCTGTACTTTAAAAAAGAATTATTCTATTCCTAATCTTTTTCGAACTTTTTCCAAAAAGTTAGGTAATAACCCCATTTTTTTCGGTAAATGAATTTTTCTTATGAGATTTAGGATTTTTTCTCTAACTTTTGTAAAGAAAAAATTTCAAAATTTCTTACAGAAAAGGGTTGTAAGTTTCAGGCAATTTTTTTAGGATATATCCAAGCAAATTTCGGATGAGGACTGAAAAAAAAGTTTGTTGAAAAAAAATCACCCTAATGGTATATGAACGATGCCTTATGTTACAGAAAAAAAACTGATAACTAAAGATAAATATTAGAGTTAAAAAATAGAAATAAATATGATAAAATTGTTAGAGTTATTTAGCTTCAAACGTTAAGTACCCTGTTTTAACCCCACTTCATTAATAAACGTTATTTATAACCCTTGTTCGTAGATACAAAAATAATGTTTTGGACATAGAATTTTTTAATTCTATAAAGTATATTATTCTATAAATTAGAGAGACATGGAATTATGTCCTACATGGAGAACCACCCATATAACAATTTTATGGTAATGTAATGTATATCTTATTCCTTTGCAAAACACGTTTTTTGAAAACTGAGAGAACATTTTTTCTGGCAAAACTTTTCGTCATGTACGAATTTTATGTCGTAAATTAATAATAATATTTTTCTTGACAACTGCAAATTAATTAAAATCGTAAATTCACAGACAAAATAAAAATAATCTAATGAAATAAAGCATGTGGAAGTGTACTACACGGAAAAAAAATAATCATGAATAAGTACGGAATTTATTCATAAGTTTGGGGAAATAGAGAAAATTTGACGATTCTTAATGAGCTTTTATTAACGATTAACAAAAATTCAGAAGAAATCCCAAAACAGTAAAGTAGAAACTAAAATATGGTTCAGCACTTTATATTTCAGTAAATACTACTGAACCGGTTCCTGACTTTTATACATTAGAAGGCGTGGCCTCACGCCCACTGTCTTGTAGTGCACTGCAAGCCGTTGCTCGTATATAACGTATATAACCCTTTAGAGTGAGGATCGCGAGTTCGAATCTTCCAGCTTCGAATTTTTCCATTTCAGATTTTAAAATATTTAATTTAAATCACCAATCTATAGGTAAATGGTATGTTTAAAAATAAGACCGAAAGAAGTCAAAATATAAATTTTATTTTCCACACCGAAAAAAATGAATAGACGATTTGACTATGCTCCTAGTTACGAGAGGAGCCCACTAGGAATCAGGGTAACTTTAACTAGGAATCCTGATTGAGATATCCAGGATCCTAGTTAATGTAACTCTGGATTCCTAGTGGGCTCCTCTAGTAACTAGGAGCATAGTCAAGTCGTCTATTCATTTTTTTCTGTGCATCTAATTTTTAAGAATTTTTCAGGAACTAGTTCATTATTTACCTAAAATATTTAAGTTTGAATTAGTACTAAATTTCCTTTCTTGCCCAAACTCAAGTACAAAGTTCAGTAATATTCAAGAAATTATTTTTTTCCGTGTAGGGTTTTCGGGGTCGCTGATAATGAATGTAATGTTAAATCGGCATTTTGACAGTTAGTGTTAGATGAATAAAATATTTCTTTCAAAAAGAGGCTAACTCTGAATGCAACGGAAATTAACATAATTTTTCAGTTACATATATTAGCCCTCTGCCTGCGGTTACTTCTCCCCACTCTCGCACTATCCAACGAGTTTCCTATAGTCCCCACCAGGCGTCCGAACTGTCGATTTTGTCGTTAACGGTCATTTCAGTAGGCAGGGGGTTAAGAAGATAAATTTGTGATCTCTACTGTAGGAGCAGAGTACCGTTGCTATGATACTAACGCATTCTTCATTGCATTCACTTCACATGAATTTTTATTTTGCAATTTTTTCAGTTTGTAATAACAAATAGTAGGAAAGGTAATATTTGATCGCTCTCCATTGTTAATAATAAGAAAAATATTTAATAATAATCCATAGGAGCCAAATTGTGCAGGTAAAAAAAACCCTAACACATAAAATATAAAGACTTAATAGTCTTTACTAACAAAGTTTCGTCAACATTTCCTTGACCTCTTCAGTCTGAAAACATAATATATAACACACTTATAATAAAGACTTTTTAACACGAACTAACACATAATGAATAAAGAAGAAAAATTTTTTACCTTGAACGCAAAACGTTATAAAATTAGGAACATCACAAACTGTAAGATTGTCAAGTAAGCTTACTTGCCCTAGGCCAGGGGTAAACTGAATAATTAAATTGAAAGAGAGCAATAAAAAATACAAATTAAACGAAAAGTATATAAATTGACAATGAAACAAAAAATAGTAGAGACTAATCATAAAATGTATAAATGTTAATTTAACAGCTGTCAATTACACAGTGCCAATTTAATATTATTTTTGTTAGCAGCGACCCCCAAAACCCTTTAACTGTTATTTTCATATAAATAAATGGATTTTTGGAAAAGTTGACAGTTGATTTGGCATCTGTCAACTGTCAAAATGTCAATTTGACATTATGATCATCTGTAGCGACCCCGAAAACCCTTTTACTGTCACTTTCATAAAATAAATTACTTTTTGGAAAAGTTGGAAGATGATTTGACAGCTATCAAATGTCAAAATGTCTATTTGACATTACATTCATAATCAACGACCCCAAAAACCCTTTTACTGTTTCTTACATAAGAATAAATTGCTTTTGACAAAGTTGACAGTTGATTTGACAGCTGCGCAAGCTGCACGTAAGATGACGTAAATATCACAGTGATATATTGTAATATGAGTAATATTGTATAAGAAATAATATTAAAATGATATTGAAATGTTCGCATCAAGGTGATATGACATTATTATTACGGTAATATTACAGTGATATTGATGTAATATTGTAGTGATATTGAGGTAATATTACAATGATATTAAGGTAATATTACAAAATTATTTTACATTAAATATAATATGGGAGACTGAGAAGGAAATACAAAAATCAGTTTTTTGATGCTAGCATTTAAACTATTTGTCGGATAAGTTCTGTAAACATATTAATTGAAAGCTTGGACTTTCACCTATTAAATAAAATTGAAATTTTATTTAATAAATAAAAAAGCTTCAAAACAACGAAAAGCATATTTAATATATCTACAAAATCAGAAAAATATGATATTTTGAAAATTTAGGCAAAAACTTACTTTTGACGTAATTTTTGCACAAAATGTCAGTATCAGATATATAGCTTATGGTAGACCCCTAACATAATTTGGGGGAGGTAGAGGGGGCAAAACTGACTAAAAATTATTTAAGGACTATGCCTGTCCGCTCATTGGTTTAGAAGTTATAAGCGTTGTTACTTCCCACCTCTGTTACTTTCCTCCTCGGTCTCCCCTACTTAAAAACTTTTAGGCTCACACGAGTTTCGAGCCTGTATATCTAAGTGAACGAAGGTGTACGCCTTGGACCTTTCTGAACTTCATTCTAAGAGCTGGATGGCTGAGAGATACAAGACGTACACTTTCGTTCACTTAGATAGGTTCTAAACTCGTGTGAGCCTAAAATTTTTTTAATATTATATTTAATGTAAAATAGTTTTGTAATATTACCTCAATATTACAATATGATACCACTGTGATGTTCATGTAATATTATGGGCTACTTGAGTGTCAACTGATAGAATGTCAATTCGATATTAAGTTTGTGATCAGCGACCCAAAAAACCCTGAGAATGGTAAGGCATTTATTTATTACCACCCTGAGTTTTGCTCGGATGTTGACGGGTTAATTAAAATTGAACATTTAGTAATTAACTTTAGGGCATAACTTGTCATTTTTTAAATTATTTGAATTGGTATAGTTCTTCTCCTAAGAGATGGTACGTCATGTGGAAATTATTTCCTAGCTTAAAATTTATGTAAGGTTTTGAAACATTCCTTTATAATCAAAATATACAGTCTTGTACGTAAAAGAATGTTCATAATTAATTATTATTATTGTAATTACCAATATTATTTGTAGGACATATTATCTGACATGATCGGATGGACACTAGAGTTATTTTGTTTAATAAACACTATTAATTATTATAATTTAATACAATTTTTGCTATACTGAAAGTTCGTTAAAATATTAAACTAATGATTTTTACTTATTTTAGGCAGAATGACATTAATATTTTTAAATTTATGAAGCATTTTTATTATGTTCGTCGAATTACATAATTTCATTCCTTAATTACGTATAAATATCTCAAAAATTCAGGTGGTACATACAGTTACCATTGTGTTTATGATGCAAAGAGTTATAGAAGAAATGGGCTATTATTTATAATTACTAGTAATATCCATTAATAAATTAATGAAGACCTTTATATTCACTTCATTTTGTTGAAAGTGTACATTGTATTAAACATCGCTTTCTTTATTAGAGCTTTCAGGCTCTTTTAAAGATTCGAAACTTAAATTCGACTTTTCTAAAGATGTAGGGTCTTTTAAGTCCCAGTCTTTTTCTTCAAAATTAATATTAGGTCGATTTGGAAGTGGCTCATGAGTGTAATACACGCCATCGTAAAGTCGACGTTTTTTGGCAGTACCACTTACATTTGAACTTGAATCACTCATAGGAGAAAGAGTTCTTTCGAAGGGATACAAAGGTGATGTTTGTCGGGAAAGAAATGAATCATTATTTATAGATCCAAGATTTGAAAAACGCCAAGATTTTGTAGAACTTCCTTGATGCTGATTTTTCTTTACACAAATAAAAACAGCTGTTGCGCATGCCAATATAGGAATAATAACAGCTATCAGGATTCCAATTGTCATCCACGCGTTGAGCTGTGAATACTCGATTAAACCTAAATTTGATAGATGTAAAAATTTGTAAGTTTAAGAAGTTTTATCATAATAAATATATTCTAGTATACCTTAACTACATGAGGAATAATAACTGTTTACTGTATTTCTAATAATGTTGGGATATAATGACATGTTCTATTAACCTCTTGACTGTGGATGACGTGTATACACGTCACGAAAAAAAGCGGCCCAAACAGTGGATGACGTGTATACACGTCATGATGAAAACAAGAGAAGGGCTTAACGAATTTTCATAAAACTTGGTACTAGGGAATTCTTCGAGTCGCTGAGTACGAATTTAAAGTCAAATTTTCAAAATTCAAAATAACGGATCCAATATAGCCGCATTTGAATTTCTTAAAAATTTCTGGCGGCCATATTGGACCCGCTATTCTGAATTTTTAAACTTTGATATCAGATTCGTATTCAGCGATCCCAAAAACCCCTTAGTAACAAGTATCTCAAAATGTTGTTGACATCTTAAGATTTTCAAAATTTTTTGCGACCATGTTGAATCCGCCATTTTGAAATTTTGAAATTTGACTTCAAATTCGTACTCAGCGATCCAAAAAAACCCCTAGTACCAAGTTTTATCAAAATTGAATAGTTAGAAGTGGCTACACAGTTTGAGCAGTCAAGGGGTTAATATATATCGTACTTTTCTATACTCTCTAAATCTGAATAAGTGTAATTTCACTTAAAATAAGTGATAAATATAATTACATAATTAAATCTGAATCTTATAATTTAAATAAGTAAAATTTTACTTAGGTATTCAGATTTTAAGAGTAACTTTTTATGTAACAAACGCGAAGACTCATCAGGTGCAATTTTAGAAAACTTAGTTTATGCAGTGTAATAATACTAAACTGCACATGAATCTCTGCAGTAAATTATTGAAACAGGTCATTATATCCAAACATTATAGAAAATACATTTTAAAGAGTTATGTTTCCTTGTGAACCAGAAAAATTGGTCGTTTTTTAGAATTTTCAATACCTATATTATTTTATGAACCAATAATACATTAAAATTTTGTTTCTACGACCGTAAATTATTTCTGAGTAACTGGGTGGAATTCATAAAAGGAACACGATTTTTACAGTGATGATTTTTGAAAAATAGATAAATAATAATTAACAAGTAGGAAAATATTGTAATGAGTGAGCCACCTCCCATATGTCTATAAAATTACATCTAAAATGATAAAATGTTTCTCTTTATTCTCTTATATTACAGTGAAACAGTTTTTAGCAATATTCACGGAAAAACATTCTTAGGTATACGTTGTCCGATGAGCGATTAGGAACATACAGTGTTTGTAATCAATCGAAATATTTATTCTGTAGCGTTTCAGAAAATTTAAAAGAATTGTTAACCATTCAGATTTTAGATTACTTTTATTTTTACTTTAACTGTAGACATTAATTAATTAAGTTTTTTCGCTCTCCATAGTTGATATAAATTAGGAAAATGTTGATCCGTAGGAGCAAGTTAGTGTAGGTTTATATTTTTTTATTTTTAAAAATAAAAAAACTCTAAACACATGAATTTGATTAAAAATAAAGACGAAGTCTTTATTAACAAGACGTTTCGTCAATGGTTCATTGACCTCTTCAGGCTGTAACAAAATTATGACACTTGTAGAACAATATAAATTTTTCAACTTTCATTTTAGTAAAATTAGAAATCTTGGTTTTTACCTTCACAAGAAGTAGTTACATTAATTGATTGGAAGAAACTATCTTGTGTATGTGTCTATGTCGTGTTTTGGTGTGACTCTGATCCAAGACCGATAAAAAATCCTGATTTTACTAAAATTAAAGTGGTGTTCGTGTTAAAAAATTTATATTGTTCTACAAGTGTCATAATTTTGTTACAGCCTGAAGAGGTCAATGAACCATTGACGAAACGTCGTGTTAATAAAGACTTTGTCTTTATTTTTAAACAAATTCATGTGTTTAGAGTTTTTTTGTTTTTTTATCGGTCTTGGATCAGAGTCAGACCAAAACACGACATAGACACATACACAAGATAGTTTCTTCCAATCAATTAATGTAACTACTTCTTGTGAAGGTAAAAATAAAGATCTCTAATTTTACTTACTGCACGGACATTGGGAGATAACAAAAAAATCAAGTATCTATGGATTGCGGGGCAAAGATAATCTGTAGGCGTGAGGATGGGTCATTGAGGATTCACCTTACGTGCTTGGAAGATATAGACCGCTTGAGATAGCAATCATTAATAAATTGTAGAGCAGGTTTTATATTATTCAATAATTTTTCGTTTTGTGTTTTGCAAATTATTGTTTGTTCATACTTAGATTTTTATTGTCATTCATTACTAATTCAAGATTTTACAGACTGTTATTTTTATAAATTGTTTCAATCTAACAGTGATGTTTACTTAACTAATAAAACGGTATGCCATTATGATTCCATGTTTTTACCTTTTTATTTTATAAAGCTATTTGTATTTAATATTAATTTAGCAATGATTATGTTCCGCTTTATTTGTTTATCAGAGATTTACATAAAAATTTCAATGACTCAGGAACCTCTGGCAATGCACAGTGGTTTCAAATCAGAAATTGATGTTCAAATCAACTTTTAGAGAGAACGGCTGCATGGATTTTTAATTTTTTTTTTTTGAAAAATTCATAAATAAATTCTTAAGAGATCTGTGAGAGTAGATTTTTGTTTTTTGTTTTATTTTTTTTTAATGTTAATGCAAACAGATAAAAAAATTTCAACTTTTTCGTTTTCTTTTTTTATTTTCTACAAAAATTTTTTTTAATACCTGCCAATACCTTGATTTCATAGAAGTAACGAAATAGAATAAACAAAAATTTTGAAAGCGCTAATTTAATTGTTATTGACCCCCTATTACCCCTCGACAGGGGGTTGATATTTCAAATTTCGAAAAAAAATAGAATAGGGTGTTTCTTCTTAAGGTTTTTGGGGCGTTAAAAACGGGAAAGACTACAAAAAACAAATTTCCTCCTCCCTTACCCCCTATTACCCCCTAAGGAAGGGTAGGAATTTCAAATTTTACGAAAAGTTGAGTTCGGTGTCTATTCCTATATTTTTTGGGCCGCTGAAACCGAAAAAGACCATTAAAAACAAATTTCACCCCTTCTTCACCCCCTATTACCCCTCGACAGGGGGTTGATATTTCAAATTTCGAACAAAAATCGAATAGGGTGTTTCTTCCTAAGGTTTTTGGGGCGTTAAAACCGAGAAAGACTACCAAAAACAAATTTCCTCCTCCCTTACCCCCTATTACCCCCTAAGGGAGGGTAGGAATTTTAAATTTTACGAAAAGTCGAGTTTGGTGTCTATTTCTATGTTTTTTGGAGCGCTTAAACCGAAAAACACCCCCAAAAACAAATTTCTCCCATCTTTCACAACCTATTACCCCCTGGGAGGGGGTTAAAATTTCGAATTTCATAATAAAATAGACACCGTACTCTACTTTTGAAAAATTAAAAATTGAATTTACTGCCAGGGTGTAAAATATGGTAAAGAAAAGAGGTATTTTTTTTTGTTGTTTTTTCGGTTTAAGTGCCTTAAAAAACATAGGGAAAGACAACCCGTCCCAGGGGTAATAGGGGGTGAAGGGGGAAGAAATTTGTTTTTGGGGGTCTTTTTCGGTTGCAGAGGCCCATAAAGTATAGGAATAGACACAAAATTCAACTTGTCTTGAAATTCGAAATTCCAACCCCTCTTAGGGGTAATAGCGGGTGAAGGGGGGATTGGTTTTTGGGGGTCTTTCTCGGTTTTATCGCCCAAACAATCTTAAGAATAGACACTCTATTAGATTTTTTTTTCGATATTTTAAATATCAACCTCCTGTTAAGGGGTATTACGGGGTGAAGAAGGGGAGAAATTTGTTTTTGGGTGCCTTTTGAGTTTCAGTGCCCCAAAAAACATAGGAATAGACACCGAACTCGACTTTTGGTGCAATTCGAAATTCCAACCCCCTCCCAGGGGGTAATAGGGGGTGAAGGAGGGGGGAATTTGTTTTTGGTGGTCTTTCTCGGGTTTAGCACCCTAAAAACCTTAGGAAAAAATACCGTATTCGATTTTTTTTCGAAATTTGAAATATCAACCCCCTGATTGGGGGTAATAGGGAGTGAAGAAGGGAAGAAATTTGTTTTTGGGGGTCTTTTTCGGTTTCAGCGCTCCAAAAAACATAGGAACAGACACCGAACTCGACTTTTCGTAAAATTT
The DNA here is from genome assembly GCA_037103525.1 of Ganaspis brasiliensis. Lineage (NCBI taxonomy): Eukaryota > Metazoa > Arthropoda > Insecta > Hymenoptera > Figitidae > Ganaspis > Ganaspis brasiliensis. Next base: position 2,345,348 of record JAZKLR010000288.1, on the reverse strand, counting down.
GAAACTCCTACCCCCTCTTAGGGGGTAATAGGGGGTCAATAACAATTAAATTAGCGCTTTAAAAATTTTTGTTTATTCTATTTCGTTACTTCTATGAAATCAAGGTTTTGGCAGGCATTAAAAAAATTTTTTGTAGAAAATAAAAAAAGAAAACGAAAAAGTTGACATTTTTTTATCTGTTTGCATTAACATTAAAAAAAAATAAAACAAAAAACAAAAATCTACTCTCACAGATCTCTTAAGAATTTATTTATGAATTTTTCAACAACAAAAAAATTGAAAATCCCTGCAGCCGTTCTCTCTAAAAGTTCATTTGAACATCAATTTCTGATTTCAAACCACTGTGCAATGACACATTGTCCTTTAGTTTGCTTTTCTCTTGCCCATCAATGATCACAATTTATTTATGCCATGTTAATGCCCAATCGCTTCTGGCTCACTTTGCGGAATTTAAGGATTTTTTTAATAATGGTACATATCATATAATTTAGCTGTCTTTGAGACGTGACTGTCGGTGCATGATCCGTTGAGCTTGGTTATAGAGATAAATCCAGATTGTCATTACCCTATTCCAGAATACATTTTCACTGAGATTACAGCTTTTTCTAATAAGGTTTTGCTGGGAGTAGTTTATAAACCACCTAATGCTGCTTTCAGCCATGATTTAGAATCCTGTATATATTCTTCCGTTTCTAATTATGAAAGTATTATTATCCTAGAAGATTTTAATACAAATATAAATCTTTTAAATAATAAGACTAGTTATCTCACATTTTTTTTTCATTCTGCTGGATTAACTATAGTGCCCCATTCCTCTACACATCACACACTAACTTCAAGTACTAGAATTGATCTTGCAGCAGTAGACGACCTTCAAAAGGTCATTGATTTTTCCCAGCATTCTATTCCTTTTCTATCTGCGCATGATTTAATTAACATTAGATATAATCTGCCTGATCCACTTTTCCAACCCCATTCTACTAATCTTACTAGGAATTTAAAAAATATTAATGAACCGGAATTTCTTAGGCTTCTATCCGAAAATAATTGGATAAACTTATATAATGATACGAACTTAGATGGTAAAGTAGACAAATTACTAGATTTTCTGAAGACTGCTTTCGAAACATATGCGCCTCTTTATATCCTTAAATCTAGAAAGAAAGTCTCGCCTTGAATGACAGACGAAATTAGAAATCTTATTAAAGAGAGAAATAGACTCTATCGTAGTTTTAAAAGAACTAGGATCTCCCAGATACATGATGAATTTCGTAAAATCCGTAATTTAGTTCAGACTAAAATAAGGGATGCTTCCAATAAATTTAGCTACCAAACAATTAAAAAAGCTCATTATTCGACTGACATCTGGAAAGCGTTCAGAAACCTCAAAATTATTCCATATAAAGCTGCTGACCAGGACGTTATCTTTCCCATAGATGACTTTCTTAACCATTTTTTCTATTACTCCTTCTCTTCCCACTACTCAGACTGTCATAACTGGAACCTCAGACACTTTTGACGACTTAAAGTTTTTTTTTCCGATATCTCTCCGGAGATTCTACTTAGGACTTTATCTGAGATTAAGTCTAATGATATTGGGTCTGATGGTGTATCTATAAAAATGATAAGACTAGCACTCAAAGTTATTTTCCTGGTCTCCTCCATATTTACAATTTTTTCCTACAAACAAGCACGTTTCCGAAGATGTGAAAGGAGGCCACTATCCGTCCTATCCCAAAAATATCTAAGATTTTTGTGTCAGAATTAAGACCGATTTCACTACTTAATGCTATTATAACTAAACCCTTGGAAAGAATTGTCCATAAACAACTTTCCAATTTTCTCGATTGCCGGCAGCTTTTGGATCCAATGCAATCTGCGTTTCGAAACGGACACAGCACGACTACAGCTATACTTAAATTCACAACAGAAGTTAAATTAGCAATGGATTCTAATGAAATAACTCTTACAGTTTTCTTTGATTTTTCCAAGGCATTTGACTGTGTAGATCATTCTCTCCTGCTTCAGAGATTAAGTGAGTTCGAGTTATCAAACTCAGTGATAAAATGGTTCGATTCCTATCTAGCTGTTCGTAAATATAGGGTGGTCAATGGTAGAGGTGAAATTACGAATTGGGCTCCAGTCAAGTACGGGGTACCCCAAAGATCCTCTCTTGCACCTTTGTTATTTAATATTTATGTAAATAGTCTCGGGAGAAATTTACTTTACTGCAAACATGATAAATATGCTGATGATTTAAAATTAAGAATCTCGGGACCCTTATCTTTATTATCAAGAATGATAATTATGATGCAAGCAGATATTGATTTGGTAGCAAAATGGGCGATTGATAGTGGGCTGCGACTAAACGCTAATAAAACTAAGGCAATTATCTGTACTGCATCTAAGTTTCCTTCCCTGGGCATCTTACAGAATTTGCCCTCTTTACATATCGGAGGTGTAAGTATTAAATACAGTGAGTCTGTAAGGAATTTAAGTATGATATTGGATAGATCATTGAGCTGGAGGAATCATGTGCTAGAGGTCCGTCGGAAAACTTACATCTCTCTCAAACAGTTGTTCAGATGTAGACATTCTCTTCCACTCAGTACTAGACTACTTTTAGTCAAAACCTTAATTCTCCCTTTCTTCGATTACACAGCCCCACAAAAAAATAAAAGTGTCGTGCGTAGCGGACTAGACTAGTCATTCCCTATGTATTTTGACGCGCTGAACACAAATATGCCATCAGAATTGGCCTAGCACGTCTAGGTTTGACCCTAACCTCAAAATCAATAAATTGATACTTTTCGTTAATTAGAATCTGAACCCGACTTAACTTTAATACATGCCTAGAGCCAATAGAATGCTTGATTTATGACCATTAAAACGCTTTTTTAAAATTGTTCTACGATGATTTTTAACGAAGTTATGATGTTTTACTTAAAATATTACTTTTTTTTGAAATGTTAAAAACACATCAATAATTGATTGTTCGTTAAAAATCATCGTAGAACAATTTTTAAAAAAGCGTTTTAAAGGTCATAAATCAAGCTTTCTATTGGCTCTAGGCATGTATTAAAGTTGAGTCGGGTTCAGATTCTAATTAACGAAAAATATCAATTTATTGATTTTGAGGTTAGGGTCAAACCTAGACGTGCTAGGGCAATTCTGATGGCATATTCGTGTTCAGCGCGTCAAAATACATAGGGAATGACTAGTCTAGTCTGACCCTCACGACACTTTTATTTTTTTGTGGGGCTGTGTTATGGATGTTTAGTGTATGACGACATAACTGATGAACTTAATAAAAAATTGGAAAAATTCTTGAATGCCTGCATCAGATTTGTATATGAAATTCCTAAATGGGAACATATTACCCCTTACAGAGTTAGAGCTGGTTTGCTTAATGTGGCGAAGAGAAGACAATTTTTTATGGGTAATTTCCTTTTCTCTTTTTTTCAGACAAAGGTTCCTGAGTATATGTTTAAATTTTTTAATTTCATAAATAACACAGCCCCACAAAAAAAAAGTGTCATGTACTTTTGACCGGAATACCTTAGCCCTATGTATTTTGACGCGCTGAACACGAATCCGAAGTCCATTTTGCTCCATCACGTCAGGATTTTTTTCTAACCTCTAAAAACCTGTCGGATTTTGAGAGGTAGAAGATTTTTTAAAAAAATTTATGGATTTACTTCAAACTTGGTATCTGGGGGTTTTTTGGGTCGCTGATTATGAATCTGAAGTTAGATTTTCAAAATCCAAAATGGCGGATCCAATATGGCGGACGAATTTTTAAAAAATTTGAAGATTTACTTCAAACTTGGTATCTGGGGGTTTTTTGTGTCGCTGATTACGAATCTGAAGTTAGATTTTCAAAATTCAAAATGGCGGATCCAATATGGCGGACGAATTTTGAAAAAAATCGAAGATTTACTTCAAACTTGGTATCTGGGGGTTTTTTGGGTCGCTGATTACGAATCCGAAGTTAAATTTTCTAAATTTAAAATGGCGGATCCAATATGACGGCCGAATTAAAAAACATATTAAGATTTACTTGGCGGCAAGAATATGGCTGATGAATTTTTTTAAAATATTAAAATTTACATAAAATTTGGTGTCTAGTGGTTTGTGGGGTGACTGATTGCAAATCTGAAAACAGATTGTCAAAATTCAATATGTCAGTTCTGAAGTATATAATTTTCCTTTATTCCTTTTTATGGTAGCGCACTCTTTTGTTTTCGAAAGATCTGTGTAGCGGTTTTCTCTTTAAGTTCACACTACCTGGTACAACATCCCTTTTCAGCATCCAGCAAGAGTCGGCCATCATATTTACGCCCCACCTTCCTTGATAACGACCGTCCATTTCTTTAAGGTCTTGATGAAATCGCTCTCCCTGTTCCTCACTGTAGTCTCCTAAATTTTCGGGGAAGTACTTTAGATGTGATTCTAAGAAATGTAGCTTCAAGCTCATCAAGCATCCTTGCTTTCCGAAGTTTGTTATCATATTATTTGCCATTTCTTCCCAATTCTCGCTTTCGTTATTCCCCAGAAAATTTTCAACAATTAGTTTAAAACTAATCCATGCATTTTTCTCAGTTTTACTCATGTTTCTGACAAATTTCTCATCTTTTAATAATTTTCGAATTTGTGGGCCATCAAAAACTCCCTCATTTAGTTTGGCATCAGAGACCTCAGGGAATTTTTGTTCTAGGTATTTAAAACATTTTCCATTTTTATCTAAACTCTTAACAAACTGTTTTGCTGCTCCTAGTTTAATGTGCAATGGTGGAAGCAATACCTTTGAGGGATGAATCAATGGCTTCTTAATGATATTTTTCGATCCTGGTTTAAAAGATTTTCTTTTTGGCCATTCCTTTTTTTTTGTAATGATTCTTTCTATCTCTACTATCCCACAGACACAAAAAACAGGGCGTTTTTGTGAAACCTGCTTGTTGTCCAAGCATAATACTTAAGATCTTAAAATCCCCACAAATTTGCCAGTTATGTTCTTGATATTTTATTTTATCTAAAACTAGTTTTACAGATTCATAACTTTCTTTAAGTTCTGTAGAATGAGCCATAGGAATCGAACCATAAATATTAGTATTATGAAGTAATACTGCTTTTAAACTTCTTTTAGAAGAGTCTAGTAATAACCTCCAATCTTCATCTTTGTATACGCCAGGTTTTAATTGATCCATTAACCCATTAATGTCAGAACAATATACCAATGACTGCTTTTTGTCTTCTGTAAAATATTTTCTGAATTCCTTTTCCCTATCGCGATAAAAGGAAGATGTAGTTCCTTTCGATAGCATTTTTTTCTTCTTAAGAACTGATGCAAGATATTCTGCAACATCTTTTGGTAGTTTTAAATCTGTGATGAGATTGCTGAGTTCTTCTTGTGTGAACTTTTCAGGTATTTCTTCTTCCTGTTCACCAGTTGGAATGTAATAGTCATCTTTGTCATCAATACTCATGTCGTCATCTATATCACTAAATACATCTTCTACTTTTGAACAGTCGATTTCTAAATTTTTTGAAGAAGAAGGTGTATTACAAAAAATTTCTGGTTTTGTTACAGTTGTCACATCAGCGTACAATATTTTTCCTTTATTCTTGTTATTATAACCTTCTACATTGGTCATGCAAAAGTAACAAGCTTCTTGTTTCAATGGTTTTTTCCACAGCATTGGTTTTTTAAATTTAAAGTACTTATCCTCCTTAGTATTATTCCAACGAGTTAACATTATGTGACAGGATAAGCAAATTTTGTGTGGAACCCAATTTTCATTTTGATCGGCTATCTCTAAATCAAAGCAATCTTTGTAAATTTGTCTAATATTGTCATTGATTGGTTTACAATTCTTTGGAACATCGAACTGTCCACATATATAACAAAATGCATCTGCATTGCTATTGCATATGTGTTTTGATCTTAATGCTTTAAAATTAATTTTTGAAGCATTTGCAGTTTTTGTGTTGTTTTGATTTTGAAAAGCCATGATTTATTGAATAACCCGCACGTTAGGGATCCTGGTCCGATCGCAGGCGAGTCCACCGTCCTAGGGGTGATAACTCTCATACCTCCCCAGGCCTAAGTATGAGAGCTTTCCGACTTTGACGAGGACAATGTCAACTCGTCGTCGAGTCATTCTACACATCCCCTTTCGGGGCAGTTGTCATCGCCTACTACATTTATCGGAGCAGCAGGATTTAAATTGTGCCAAAGCTCAATAAGAACGTTAGACATAGAATGACAATGATATGTCCATCAGGAATAAGATGCAGAATGGAACAATGTACTTTCTTATTTGGCTTCTGCACCAAACATATCCAATCTGTTACCAAGGAATATTTTATGATAAAATTGTAATAGAAGTCATATTTGAAAATGTGAGAAACTCGCTTCGAAATCACACTCAGCAACTTAAAAACCTGAAGATACCAAATTTTATAAAAATTTCGAAAATATGACGTCAGATTCGCAATCAGCGACCCAAAAAACCCCCAGATACCAAGTTTGAAGTAAATCTTCAAATTTTTTCAAAATTCGTCCGCCATATTGGATCCGCCATTTTGAATTTTGAAAATCTAACTTCAGATTCGTAATCAGCGACCCAAAAAACCCCCAGATACCAAGTTTGAAGTAAATCCATAAATTTTTTTAAAAAATCGCCTACCTCTCAAAATTCGACATGTTTTTTGAGGTTAGAAAAAAATCCTGACGTGATGGAGCAAAATGGACTTCGGATTCGTGTTCAGCGCGTCAAAATACATAGGGCTAGGGTATTCCGGTCAAAAGTACATGACACTTTTTTTTTTTTGTGGGGCTGTGTAATGATAAATTGTATAAATGCCGTCTTCGTGATAGGAAAGCCTTACTTTTACTGCCTTCGCATCGCACCTGCAAATTCCAAAGATCATTTATATTAAGAGGGTTAAGACTATGGAATAAAATCCCTCATGATATTAAAAGTATAAATTCTCGTATCATTTTCAAAAAAATTTGGTGTACTTTTATCTTTAACATGGAAAGCAGATGATTTGAAATCACTTATTGGTAAAGTTTTCTTGCTTTTTTGTTTTTTGTTTTTTACTTATATATTATTATTTATTATTCTTTTGGTTTTGCAGTTAGACTTCCTATTAATTGTAAGTTGTTAATTATAGCTAACTATTAACTATTTTACTATAGTCTAGGACTTTCTTTGTGTTTCTGGTTAGTTGATTAAATATAAAAATACTTTCCAACTATATATGACGTGTTTACATATATGTATCTGACATCTAAGTATTGGCCTGTGGTCATATTTAAGATATTTGTAATTGTAATTGTAATAATATCTATGATTATGTTTTACATATAGTCCGAAACTGATTGCTACTACGTCTGTTCTACTCGACCATCTATTTCGACAGTGTATTTAGAACTAAATTTTTTCTTACTATGTTCTTCGATGGGCTATATAGCTCTATGAACTTTGTATTACAATAAATAAATAAATAAAGTGGTGTTCGTGTTAAAAATTTTATATTGTTCTACAAGTGTCATAATTTTGTTACAGCCTGAAGTGGTCAATAATCCATTGACGAAACAAACGTGGTGTTAATAAAGACTTTGTCTTTATTTTTAAATGAATTCATGTGTTTAGAGTTTTTTTGTTTTTTTATTTCCAAAAATAAAAAAATATAAACCTACACTAACTTGCTCCTACGGATCGACATTTTACTAATTTATGTAGACATTAATATTCATGAAAGGAACAACCAAAAAAGAGATCCAATGTATGAACGAGCGCATGCCTTAAAACTGCGATGCAGTTTACGACCTCCTGAACGGAGTACATAAATTCTCGATAATCTTTTTTAAACAAATTTTGTTGACTTTTACTAAAAGGTGGTCCACTCATTAACACATTCTCCTAGGTAATATAAATTATAAAGGGACCGTTTTGTTGATTTTATTTTCCGATATATTTGCTTTTTTCGAAAAACTATACTTTTAACCAATATTTCCAGTGATTACCAATTTTGTCAGCATTTTTAAATAAGTAGTTGCTCAGTGATGGAACATGAACCAATGGTAGATGAACTGCTATTAAATATCTATGAGTTTTTTTATATAAGTTATTGATCATAGGCACTAATATCAGTATTGATAATTTTCTTTAAATTTCGTAATAAATATAAAGTAAAGCTTATGAGCTTTTTTACAGCAGCTGATCTACTACTGCTACATGAGCTGCCACTGGTGCAAATACCTTACAACTTATTAATATTGACAGTAGAAATAAAAATATTTTAGCAGAGAATTTAGATTATTTTCAGACATAGAAGCATGTGATGGAGAATGACATCACTAATATCGGCAATGTTTATTCCGTAAACTTGGTCTTAAAATACTAAATATTTTGTCACGATTCATTGAAGAATGATCTAATAGTTATTATTTGCGTTACAAAGACCCTAAATTATACATGACTACCAAAGAGAAATAAATGGGTTCTCGCATCCCAGATCATTCTTTTTGAGTATGGGTTAAAGGAATATGAAAAACGGTTCTTTGTTTTCGAGTGTCGGTCATTTTGTCATTTTATTTACTATTTTGTTTAGATTATAGGTATAACCTATTCTTTAGAATGTGTACTTTATACAGCAAGTTAGTTTATTGTTTAATAGAGTTGAAATTGCAGAATTCAGAGTGCTTAGAAGTTGGAATAGGTACACGTTTATGGTTTTAAAAAGAGCTAATAAGATTATTGGAGACTCATCTTTTTCGTATTTCTGAAAAATTAATGTAAAATTAATTTTGGCGTCTTTTTTTCTATTAAAATAATTTTTGCACATTCGAGCTAAGCTTCCTTTTACAGTGAAGCGTCACATATTATGGAATATTGATGAAAATCTACTTTAAACAGGGCCGAATTGGGAACTAAAAGCTAATTATTTGGAATTTCTTGAAGAATAGCATTCTCTACTGCCATTTGTACGAAAGCACCAGTAAGTTCACGGCTTAATGAACACCTCAAATTGGTTTTAACCAATTTTAAAGGCCAAAAAATGGAAAACTTCTATTAAACAAATATAATAACAAAATTTTGAGAAATATCCCTGGCTTTAAAAATTGTTCTGAATGTATTCCTATCTACCTTATCTCCTTCAGCATAAAAAACAACCCTTTAAAATCATCCCCTTATCTTCAATCCAGAAATGGACAATTTTTATTAAACAAATCTAATAAAATTTTTTTTAGAGAATTCTCCGGCTTTAAAAATTGCTCAGAATGAAATCCTATCTACTTTGCTCCTTTCAACATAAAAAAGTCGGTTTCATTCACCTAAAAGTCATTTTTTCAATATTTCAATACACAATTAATTTCTTTAATTCACAATTTTTTTTTTTAAATCTCAATTATTTTCTTCAATTCTACAGTTATTTTCTTCCATTCACAGTTATTTTAATTAATTTTCAAACATGTTGTTCCATTTTCAAATATTCTCTTCAATATTCAATAAGTTTCGTCTTCTTTTAATATTTTTATCAGTTTTCAATTGTTTCCTTCAGTATTCAATATAATAATAATATTATTCGAAATTAGAAAATTCTGTGAAAAAATATCGGACATTTAGCTCCGCTGGGATTCGAACTCGGGTCTTTCAAATGGCACTTGACTGCTCTAAACCAACTAAGCTACAGAGGTCCATGTCGGATATAATTTCACAGATTTATCGCCTCATTCGGCCATGACATATATGTATATAAACACATATATATTTTAAACTTAATTTTAGTAAATTCAAATTTTCCCAGAATTTACTAAAAATAATATTATTCATAATAATATGCAATAATCTATCTATATTAATAAAATCAGAGTTTTGTCTGTACATTGCTTAGAACTTTAAATTTCATGCTTAGTTTTTGTTTTGAGCATCAAGGAATTCAAATATACCAATAAAAAATTTCATGTCTGTTTGTGGTGGATTTTACGGAAAATGTCCTGCCCCGAAAATAAAATATGTCCAATCTATTGCAAATTTTTTTTATGAGATGTCCTATTGGATAGTAATTTATCCTATAAATATTTTTAAATTTTTAAAAAAAATGGGGCAGTGGAAGGGGGAAAAAGATTGGCGTTTTTGGTAATTCACTCAGCTTCTTTTCCTATTTCCACTGTTTTAATGAATAGATAAAAATATTTTATGTGACATGATTTTTGTAGATGTTTGAAATACCTTTCGATTGAAAAGGTCCATTTTATATTCTTTAAATAATTTGACCTTGATTTTTCAAAATTAAAAACAAATTTGAGTTTTTATCAAAGATGAGCCCTTTTAATTTTTTTAAAAATATTTTTAAACGAAAGCTGAGGTTTTTTCCTATAAGAACCCAAAATTTCAAAAATGCGTTTTTTTTCGTTTTCGAGAAATTAAATGATGAATACCGCGCGACGCCGGATCGACGTCGGATCGCCGCGTCGACGCGAGCCCTTACAGTCGATCTTGTGTCGCGCGGTATTCAGGTAAATCAAGGTAAAATTATTTAAAAAATATAAAATGGACCTTTTCAATCGAAAGGTATTGCAAAAATCTACAAAAATCATGTCACATAAAATTTTTTTATCTATTCATTAAAACAGTGGAAATAGGAAAAGAAGAGTGAATTACCAAAAAACGCCAAACTTTTTCCCCCTCCCAATGCCCCAATTTTTTAAAAAATTTAAAAATATTTATAGGATAAATTACTGTCCAATAGGACAACTCATAAAAAAAATTTGCAATAGATTGGACATATTTTATTTTTGGGGCAGGACAATTTCTGTGAAATCCACCATGTATGTATGTATGTATGTAAGTATGTATGTATGTATGTATGTATGTATTTCACAGAACATTTGTTCGCGCATCACATTGAAACAGCTTAACCGTTTAAAACCAAATTTCGCAGAGTGTTATGTCCTGACCCAAGTTAGGTTTATAAATTTACAGATTTACAAAATATTAAAAAGAACGGGAGATAGACCATTTTTTCGAAAAATTCAAAAAATCGAAAATTTTCAAATTATGCATTTTTTATGGACTGCTAATAAGCTTTCTATAATAATTGAGTATCACATGTTATTTCGTTGAATTTTAGAATAATTTTGCAAAAAAGATCGTATAACTGAGATATATAAGTAAAATATTGGTTTCTGGATCAAAAAAATTGAAAAACCTACATTTTTTTTATATTACTGACTTTGTGTTAGATGGCTTTTAATCTTTTTGCATTAATTTTGTTATGTTCCTTACAACATATTTTGCTATAAATTTTTAAGAAATATAATAATAAAAATAATTTTAGATGACACAATGCAAAAAAAAAAAAAAATGTTGAATCTGAATTTTTTGGGGTAAAAAAATAAAAACCAGAAAATCTAATTGATTAAATTTAAATCTCATTTAACCTAAAAAACATTTAGCCTAAAAACCATTAAACCTAAATCTTATTTAACCTAAATTCCATTTAACCTAAAAAGGATTCGCATTTAACGTAATAAATCTTATTTAACCTAATTTTCATTTAGCCTCAATCCCAGTAAACCTAAAATGCATTCAGACTATGACCCATTAAATCCAAAAAGGCATTCAGCCTAAAACCATTTGTCCTAAATCCCGTTTAGCCTAAATTTTACATTATAAATTTCGTTTAATGAGATTTAGGCCAAAATTTTTTAGACAATGTGGATTTTAGGTAAAAAAGAATTTAGGCTGAATGCATTTTAGATTAATTTGGATTTAGGCGGAATGCATTTTTAATTATATGGGATTTAGGCTGAATGTAGTTTCGATTAAATAAGATGTAGGTTGAATGCATTTATGATTAAATGGGATTTAAGTTTAATGGGATTTAGGTTAAATGGGATTTAGGATGAATGCATTTGAGACTAAATACAATTTGGGCTAAATGCATTTTAGGTTAAAAGGGTTTTAGGGTAAAAGCATTTTTGATTAGATGGGATTTCGGATGAATGTATTTGAGGTTAAAAGGGATTTAGCTTGAATACAATTGAAGTTAAATAGAAATTAGTTTAAATAAGAGTTAGGTTAAATGGGATTCAGGTTAAATGAGATTTAATGTAAAAAGGGATTTGTGCTGAATCCATTTTAGGTTAAATGAGATGTAGGATGAATGCTTTTGGGGATAAATGGGATTTAGGCTAAATGCATTTTAGGATAAATGGGTTTTAAGCTGCAAATGCATTTTAGGTTAAATAGGGTTTAGGATGTTTGCATTTTAGGTTTTATGGGATTAAGGTTAAATGGGTTTTAGGCTGAATGTATTTTAGTTTAAGTGGGGCTTAGTCTAAATGCATTTGAGGTTAAAGGGGATTTAGGCTTAATACAATTTAAGGTAAATGGGATTAGGCTGAATGCATCTTAGGCAAGATAGTTTTAGGCTGAATGGGATTTAGGCTAATTTAGTTCTAGGTTTTTCTCAAAAAATATTTATTTTGATGAAAAAAAAATTTACAACATGACATGCGTGTTTTTATCATATCAACAACTTGGCAAGGTTGAGGCAAAGTAAAAATGCCTTTGTTCAACCTTGCCAATATTGCTGGAATATCCGATGCTGTTCGGGTATGTGCTAATGGCGGGCTCGATAGCTAGTATTCAATAATTCTTAATCTTTTTAAATTATTTTTTCAATTCCACTTGTTTCCTTCAGCTTCAATGGGCAATTATTATCAAAGATTTTCAATCCAGTTCAATTTTTTATAATCCAATTAAATTTACAATTATTTTCTACAATTACTACAATAATTTCCTTTCAATTTTTACTCTTAGTTATTTCTGTTCTAAATCTTAAATTTACATATTTAACTTTTAAGATTATTCTGTTGAAATTTAAATTTTTTAATGTTGCAAATTTTCGAATTTTTTGCAATTGTCCTATTTATTTTCGTCTTTTTTAGGGTTCCGTACACCACAAGTGTACGCACGGAACCCTATTGGCAAGACTTTGTCGAAAATCGTATCCCTCCCCCCTAGCCGCCAAACTATTTGACTTAGAAAGTTAAAATTTGGCCCACATATGTATTTTCACGTGTAGATGAAAGGAAAATTATAGAGAACATGATTCTAGGGGTTGGACATAGCGTTGTCAAGAAAATAACAAGATTTTTGAGAAATTTTGATATTTTTTGGCTGAAATCTCTTGCCTTTTCTTTTGCAGCGCTATCACCACAACGGTCTCTATATTTTTTTTGTAATCTACATATGATACTACATTTTTGTACCAAATTTGAACTCTTTAAGTCAAATAGTTTGGCAGGTAAGGGTGGGGTAAAGTCATTTTTTAGCAAAAAGTCGTTTAATTTGTATCATTCTTGCCCTCTATCTGCCAAACTATTGTACTTTGAGTGCTAAAATTGGGTACACATATGTAGTTTGATGTGTAGATTACAGAAAAACTATAAAAAACCTTGTTGCAGGCTGTTATCATAGCGTTTTTGAGCTAAAAACAAAGATTTTTTTTAAAAAATGTTAAAAAATGGTTGTATCCCCCCCCCTGATCTTCCAAACTATTGGACTTAGAGAGTTCAAATTTGGTACACAAATGTATTTTCACGTATAGATTACAGAAAAATTATAGAGAACATGATTGTATGTGTTGAACATAGCGTTGTCAAGGAAATAACAATATTTTTGAGCATTTTTTTAACATATGGGCCATAATTTAGTGTTATAACTTTGACAGTGCTATAATCATCACTTTCTCTATAATTTTCCTGTAATCTACACGTAAATCTACATATGTGTACCAAATTTCAGAATCCTAAGTCAAATAGTTTGGAAGAAAGGGGGGGGGGGATACGGTCATTTTTTTTTTCAAAAATGCATTAAAAGTGTACAATGCCACCTCCATATCTGCCAAACTATTGTACTTAGAGTGCTGAAATTTGGTATACATATGTAGTTTGCCATATGGATTTCAAAAAAACTATAGAAAACTTTGTTGCAGATCGTTATCATAGTGTTTTTAAGCAAAAACCAACGATTTAAAAAAAAAAATTTGACTTAGAGAGTTCAAATTTAGTACACAAATGTATTTTCACGTGTAGATTACAGAAAAATGGTAGAGAACATGATTGTAGAAGTTGATCATAGCGTTGTTAAGGAAATAAAATGATTTTTGAGTATTTTTTATGGATATTTGCTAAAATCTCTGGATTTTTTGTTAAAAATGCAATCACGATCACGTTCTCTATAATTTTTATGTTATTTACACCTGACAATACATTCCTGTACAAAATTTGAACTCTCTAAGTAAAATATTTTGGAAGATAGGGGGGGAGGGAGGTCCATTTTTTATAAAAAATTCATTATATATTCTATTTTATTTATTATATTATATGTAATATGTATAATATATTTATATATTATATATTTAATAGTATCAAATATATTAAAAATTATTTTGTTTTGTGTACGGAACCCTAGATTTTAGTGCGAGTGTAACTCGAACTTGCCCGATTTTTTTAATTATTTTTTTTATATTTGATAATTCACGACTGTATTCAATTATTTTTTTCAATTATTAATCATTTTCTTGAAATTTCAATTCAGTTCTTTAATTATTCAGTTATTTGTATTCAATCACAATTCTTTTCTTTTATTGATACTTATTTTTGTTATTTTCAATTATTCTTTCAATTTGCAAGTGTTTTCTTCGAATTTTGATACAGTTTCATTTTTCAAAAAGCAATTAAACTTTCAATTATAAGAAAACACCAATACGTGATCCAAGGAAGGTGTGTAAGAAAACAAAAATGTTTTTCAATAAATTTAAAAAAATGTTATCTCAATTCATCTTTCATCTTTATAAATTGACAAAATGAAAAGCAAAGATGAATTGAGAAAATTTTTTTTTTAAATTTATTAAAAAGAATTTTTGTTTTCTTACACACCTTCCTTGGATCACGTATTCGTGCTATTTTATATTATAATAATGAAAGGACATAACTCTTCTAATTTAAACTTTTAATTGTTTCTAGAATTATTCCTATGATTTTCTTTCTTTTTCAGTTTTCTTTTTAATTTCATGTTTATCTTTTTCTGTTTAAAATTATTTCTATTAATTGTCAATTTAATAATCTTGCCATGTTTTGAATTTTTCCAATTGGAAATTGTTTTCTTCAATATTCAATAATTCTCCGATTTTTTCGATGATTTTTCCAATTAACAATATTTTTCTTGAACTTTCAATTCAATTTTTCAACTATTCTCTTTAATCCACGATTATTTTTTTTAATTTTGAATTTTTTTCTTTAATTTTCAACTATTTCTTCTAATTTTCAATTTTTTTTTATAATTATTCCTATAGTTTTCTTCAGTTTTTAATAGTCAATTATTTTCTTAAATATTCACCAATCCTGGGCTTTTTCACTTTTTTTCAACTACTTATTTATTTATTAATACAGTAATTTGTAAATTATTTATTATCAATAATTTTTTTGAAATCTCAATTTAATTCCTTAATTCTTCAACTTTTCTGTCCAATTCACAATTATTTTCTTTATTTTTCAATTATTTTGTCAATTTTTAATATTATTTTCTTCTTATCAATTATTTGCGATTATTTCTTCAAATTTCAATCCAGGCTAATTTTTTAAAATCAAAATTGTTTTAAATTATTTTCTACTATTATTTCCGTAATTTTTTTCCTTTTTTAAATTCCAATTGTTTTTTTGAAATTTTATATTTGTTCTTTAATTTCTTTAATTATTTTTGTCAATTGTCGATTTATTAATCTTGACATTATTCCGATTTTTTTTGCATTTGTCATTTATTTTCGTAATTTTTTAATTATTTTAGGTCGATATTAATAACTCGAGACGATATTTTTGTCAACAATATCCATACGATATTTGGATGGTCAAGAGATTTTGAGATCAATATCAATATTGCTTAAATATCGTTTCGTCTTGATATCGTGAAGCACTAAGAAATAATCGCCAAGAGAACAAATCAATTTTAAAAGTTAAAGATTAGTTATAAAATTTTATGAGAATCATTGATTATTATTATCTTTATCTTTCAATTCCTTTCTTCAATTTTCAATCCGATTCTTCAATTTTCAATTCCATTCTTCAGTTTTTAATAATTATTTTCTTTTATTAAAAAGGTTGTTCTTTTTGTTTCCCGTTTTTGGTCATAAATCAGTTAAGTTAGTTTGTTTTCATTTCATTTATTATAACGTTTCGGTTGCATTTTGCAACCCTCTTCAGATCTACAAAGAACAAGGTTGTTAAAATTATTTGGATTACATTTTTTATATAAAAGGGTTATTTTACCTATATTTATCTATTTACACAGTCTTTTTTATAACCTAATGTCAGTTGTTGTATTGTTCAGGACAGAGTCCGTCGTTGATATACATTTTTTCGTCCGTTTTCTTTGAAAAATAAATAACTAAACCTATATTTTAAAAAACGGTTACATTTAGAATATGACCAAAAAGGGGAAACAAAAAGAACAACCTTTTTAAGAATTATACAATTTTGGTCGAAACAAAAATAACATCACCTTCTATATTTTCTTTTATATTGAAGAATTCTAGACTTTTTCAACTACTTCTTTTAATTTTTAATTATATTTTTTAAATTTCCATTACATTCTTCAATTTTCAATTATCTCCTTCAATTTTTTCAATTTCACAGGCACACAAAAAAAGAAAAGTGTCATGGCCCAGACATTACACCAGGCCCGGCGAATCATATTCAATCCGGGTGGGTAGTTGACTTGGAGGAGGGGAAAGGGGGGTTTTAAAAAAGTTTATATGAGTAAAGAAATTTTAGGGATATAGAAAACAGGCTATGTTAATAAAAAGTGATGTCTGATTCCAGGTGGGTAGTAGTACCCACCGTACCCACCTTATTCGCCGGGCCTGCATTACACAAGTGTTTTCTTACGTATTTTTTTCCGCTGAATCCGAATCCGAAGTCAGAATTGTTAGATTGGCTAAATTTTTTGAGATAATCTGAAAAAATCGATTTTTTTGTGTTTTTTGACAGTTTTTTGAAAATATCTAAAAAATTTTAGCGAAATTGATTATTCTGACTTCGGATTCGGATTCAGCGGAACAAAAAAACTTAAGAATACACTAGTGTAGTGTCTCGGCCATGACACTTTTCTTTTTTTGTGTGCACTGAGAAAATAAGTTGACTAAATATAACCAATTTTTGATTTAATTTAGAAGAGAGAGGTTGTTGATATAGCATCTGCAAAGCTCTTTGTTTATTATTAGCAGATTAAATGCTACTGTTAACCTTGAAGTTTGGTTGTGATCGCCGGTATCTTGTGTGTTTTGTTCAGAGTTCCTTAACCTAGAAATTGGCTAAAGGCTTATTTTCTTAGTGTGCCTGTGTAATTAAGAATTGTAAAAAATAGTTTTAAAATTGAACAATTTAATTGAAATTCTACAATTTCTGTAATTAAAAAGAAAATTGAAAGAAGCCAAAAATGATTGAAAAAAAAATGACTGACCCGTTCTATTTATGAAAAGTCACTCCTGCACAGTCTCCTCAATGGTACTTCTAGTGTATTCTAAACGACTTCTCTTCTGTTGTGCGCTTTGAAAAAGTTTATTACTTCTTGGTCTAGTCTATAGGCTGCAACTATTTGTAGTACTAGATATAATACAATTTTTATATTATTTAGATTCGGTATTTTTATGTTTCACTTTTATTTTTTACCTAAGAGGAAAAGGTATAAAAACTAAATGAAAGAAATGGTTGTCTACAAATGATATTAAACTCACTTTCCCAAGCAGCACGTAATATTACATGAATATCACAGTGATATCATATTGTAATATTGGTAATATTACGGGGCGATATTACTGCGATATTGACGTGATATTGAAATGTCCGCCTCAAGGTAATATCACAAGTAATATTACAGTTATATTTAGGTAATATTACAAGTAATATTGCAGTAATATTAAGGTAATATTATAAATTTATTTTACATTAAATAAATTATTTAAAAAACTTTGGGGTTCGAACACTTAAGGTTCGACACGGCGCAAATACGCCTTGTACCTCTCGGCCATCCAGCTCTTGGAATGTATTTCAGAAAGTGTTCTGAAATGTATTACCTTTAATTCTCTTTGGTACAATATAAGAACATTTTTTGAACTTCATTCCAAGAGCTAGATGGCCGAGGGGTACAAGGCGTAATTGCGTTGTGTCAAACCTTGAGTGTTCGAACCCCGACTGAGCCCAAAGTTTTTAAAATAATTTATTTAATGGCAAATAAACTTGTAATATTACCTTAATATCATAGTAATATCATCGTAATATTACCTCAATATCACTGCAATATTATTTGTAATATTACCTCAATATTATTGTAATATTACTTGTAATATTACCTTGAGGCGGAAATTTCAATATCACGTCAATATCACAGTAGTATCACCCCGTAATATTACCAATATTAGAACATGATTTCACTGTGATATTCATGTAATGTTGCGTGCTGCTTGGGTTATTTCAAACTTTATCATAGAACGTTACACCGCAATGTTTCAAAGTTAACTAACTTAAAAAATTTCTCTCTTCAGTTCCTCGGTTTGAAGCCAATAAAAATGGGATGCGTAATTTCAAACTAGTCCAGTTTATATCTGTAACAGTGTTGTATCTCGAAGAAAAGCGTTAATTGACGGTTCATAAACTTGAGGGTTTGTCATCTCTGTTTTGTGTCGAACGAACTACTGCCATGCCATGGCAAGGGCTTTCTTGGCGTAGAATTAGGACGATCGTCACTTGCGTCTGAATTACCTTCTCCCACTATTCTACTACCCCTCATCTGCTTTCTGGTAAGTTGATGAGCAAGACCTCGAGCAAGATTTTGTGACAAGATATTACAAGGACCCCTGCAATTTTTTTGGGGAGGGCGGGCAAGCTCTTTATAATGCTATGCAACAATAAATTGCAAGAAATTCGACGACGAATTTACGTTTAATTTATTTATAATTTACTTATTTTTATTTAATAAAATATTTAAGTAACCGAATTGTAACTTAATCGAATTTCGATATTATCAACATATTAAACTTGCGAATTTTCATTTAATCGACATTTCAGAATGACGACGATCTCCTTTCGTAAGACAAAGAAAGAGATATGTTCATGCTTGTCTTACTAAATGAGCTCGTCGTCATTATGAAATGTCGATTAAATGAAAATTCGCAAGTTTAATATGTCGATAATATCGAAATTTGATCAAGTTACAGTTCGGTTACTTAAATATTTTATTAAATAAAACTTCGTTCAATTGAGGCGGTTGGTGCAGAAACCGCACAAGTCCACAATCGTAATTGTTCAGGAATCAATAAAATCTGTTTTTCTTGTAAATGTGAGAATTTTTTTTAATTCTGCGTTTTGTATTATTTTCTACTAACCTATAAGTTTAAAAATTCAATATGATTGATTTATATTTTAATTAATATTAGCGTATAAAAAAAATAAATTAACTTTTGGACTTGTGCGGTTTCTGCACAAAATGAAATGGAAAACACAGAAAATGTATTGAATCAAGTGAAGTATCACAGTTTTAGTAAATTTTTAGTAACATTTAATAAAAATTTTTAATTTAGATAATTTTTATTAGCATTTTATAAATAATAAACATTTTTTATAAATCACTTTCCAACATTTTCTTAACAATTATAACATAGTTCATTATTATTGTTTTCTGCCTCGCTTTCAGTGCATTTTATTTATAATATAGACTGTTTTATATAAATTATTAAAGAACGTCTAAAACACTTTAAAAATATCACAAATAAATATTATTTTATCCATTGCGCATCTTTGTGCGCAGCTTTGGAATCATGGACTTGTGCTGTTTCTGCACGAAACGAAAATTTGTTTATTTATTTTAAAGGGTTTAGAGTTTAGTAACATATGTAATATTTTACTAGGTCGTAGAGCTTCATTTAATGATAAATTTTCCATAAAAAAATGATTTTCGAAAAAAATGGACTTGTGCGGTTTCTGCACATACTGCCTCAATTATAAATTCGACTAAATTGAAATTCTGTCAAGTTTAAAATGAATTTATTAATATTTGTGCCATAAAAAAGTTCGACATTTTAATCAATCTGTCAAATAAAAGTTACGGCAAGTTTAAATTCAGCTTTTCACAATTTCTTTTAATCATCAACTCCGCTTACTTCAAATTCATTAAATTGATTTTTTATCAAATGAAAATTACAGAACTTTAAATTTCTATGAATTAATAGTTCTTTTAATTCTGAATTATCTTTAAAAAAATGTCTTAAATGTTAAATGATTCTTTCTTACATATTTTAATAATGAAAAGAAAAAAAGCATGACTATTATCAAGATTTTACTATTGTATACTGTTCAATTATTACAATCAAGTTTCTAAATAGAATTTTATTCTAATTCTTATTAATTAAAATTAAGATTTAACATAACCTCTAATTAATATAATCATCACTTATTATGATTGTTATTGCATTAAACTAACTTTCAAGATATTTTGTACTTGTTTTATAATTTTATTATTAATGAATTTTTGCTTTTAATAATTACTGTTTGCAGTAATCACGATTTGCTCAAGCTTCCATGATACTTAATTTAAAATTTCGCAAAATGTTTTTTATGTCTTTTATTCAGCTTAATCATTGTTTTACGGATATTTAATATTTTTAAATTACTACATAAAATAATTTCGGCAATTAAAAAAAATTTATTTACCTTAAAAATATTATTATGTTATACTATATTTTAATAGGGCTTCCGTTATGGTTATGGTGACGGCATGCGAAGTAAGTGAGAGGTAGTATAGAGAGAGAGAGAGTGATAGAGAGTCGATAAGGTAGAACTTGACAATGTCGAATAAAGGGGAAAGCAATGATGCAAGTGGTAAAAGCGGGAATGAGTCTAAGGCGCGAAAATTTGAAAAGGAATTTGACGGGAAAAGTGTTGAATGTAAGGATTGTCAAGTTTTACTTAGGCTAATCAAAAGAACAGTAAAGGAGGACGATGAGGACTTAGATGAAGTTTGGGATGAAATGGATGAAATTAGGAAATTAGACAAAAAAAGGTTTAAACAGATTGAGGGATTTCGAAAGGCAATGAAAGCAATGTTAGAGATGATTGAAAAGTGGGAGGTAAGGTGGGAAGAGGAGAAAGAAGATATGTGGAAAGGTATGGAGGAGTTAGAAAAAGGAATAAAAGAGAGTGAGGAGAGAAGGACGAAAGATTATGTAGAAAGGGAGAGGGTAACATTAAATGAAGGAGTAGAAGAAAAAGAGGTGAGTAGAGAAAAAGTAGATGACGATTTAAAAATAAAAATGGGGGAATTAGCGATGAGAGTAGAAGTGATGGAGAAGGAGAGGAGAAAAAGAAATATTGTGATTAAAGGTATGAAGGTAGGATGGAGAGAAGGCAGAGAGGAGGTAGGAAAACTGTTGTTAAGAATTGGGGCGAAAGTTAAGATCAAGAACGTTAAGGGTGTGAGAGGAGAGGATATGGAAAAACCGAAATTGTGGATTGTGGAATTAGAAGATGAGAATGCTAGGATGGAAGTAATGAGATTAAAAAGTAGGTTGAAAGGAAGTATGGAGAGAATAGATGTTGATAGAACATGGAGAGAGAGAAGGATAAAATGGCTGCTGGAGCAAAAAGCGTGGGTGGAAAGAAGAAACGGAAGAGTGGTGAAAGTGAATAGAGAAAGTGTTTGGGTGGATGGAGTGGAATGGCTGGTGAAAGAGGATACACAAGGGGTTATCAAAGTGGGACCGGAAATAGGTTTAGAGGAGGAAGGGAGAAGGTAAAAAGAGCAATTGAAAAGAAGTAACTGGGTTAGTGGATGAATGGAAATGTTGGGAGGATTGGAAGAGGAATATATGAAAATGATGAGTGAATGGGTATGTTTAGAATGTGATATGAGAATGATAAAGGAAAGAGTGAGAAATAGGGTTTTAATAAAAGGGTGGGCGAAGAGGTAGATTAACCCTGTAAAGGAAAAAAAAAGGAACAGGAAACGGAAGCCCAGGCACTTGGCAGTTAGTTAAGTAAAATATTAGAAGAGCGGCGTAAGCGTTGTTGTACTTAATTTGTATTTGACTGTAAAGGGAGCAGAGGCCCTCGAACCCGTAAGGGATGAGTAAATAAATTATATACTATATTTTAATAAAAATAAATAAAATAAATATATATACCCATATATATATTAGAGAATATAGATAATTGATTTAAATTTACGTGGTTATTTAAAAATATTTATTTGTAAAATAATGATTCAGCTGAATAAAAAATATGAAAAATAATATTTTGGGAAATTTTAAATGAACTACGTATTATGGAAGTTTGAGCAAATCGTAGTTATTGCAAACAACAATTATTAAAAGCAAAAGTTCGTTTGCAATAAAATTATCATAATTACATATTATCTTGATAGATAGTTTAATACGATAAAAATTATAGTAAATGATAACTATGTTAAATGAGGTTATGTGAAATGATAATTTTAATTAATAACAATTATAAGATTCTGCTTCGAAACTAGATTGTAATACACATAAACATTATTTTATTTAAAATATGTGAAAGAAACAAAAGTTTTGTAAAGAGCATAATTAAATATATATTTACTAATAAATTTTAGGATAATCCCTTAGATAATTATCTCTTGACTGCTGGAGATCTTGTGAAGGCCAGGAGAAGCATTTGAGGGGTTAGCAAGGTGGGGGAAAATATTTCAGGTACCGAAACGCAAGTGACTACTGCCCTAGAATTACTGTTCAGGCAAGGGCCTGCTATTGTTTCAAATCAAGTTCAACTCACTTGTATAATTAGACTATATGTATCAATATACCGCCTGCTTCGTTACTTATTGTAACGAAATATTAACTCAAATTGTAGAACAATACGAAGTAGTATAAAACTACTGTCTGTTTTTCAGACTAAGTGGTATTATGATTAAATAATAAATATCAGAAAGTAGTAATAATAGTCCAGGAGTCTTTATGTATAATAACAACCAAACTTAAACCTATAATAACCAAATATTAATAAATTTATTTATTTTATTTTTATCTGAAACGACAATGATTCGTGCCGATGATGTTATTATGTGTCATCTTAGAAGAGATGCAGATAATCCGCCCGCCGTGCTAGGATGCTTTAATCCTTTTTTTCTATTTCATTGTTAACTATGGTAATTTTTACAATTGTGTTATCGGTCGTTGATAATCAGATGTTGCTGTATTTATTGTAACAACTCTCACAAGTCCATCTTTTCCAGGGTCGCAAGTTTTCACTCGTCCTAATTTCCACTTTGTCTTTGGGTGTTTGGATCTCGATTTAATATGACGTCTCCAACTTTGAAATGTTTGTTACTCTGTGACCATTTGTAGTGATGTTGAAGAGATTGTAGATATTCCATAGACTATGTTTTCCAGTTTTTCATTTGACGAGTTGCCAACGAGTGAGGCGAATTTCATTTATGTTAAGAATGGATAGTTCAGGAATAGCAAACAAAAGTGTACCCAACAAAAAGTGTCATGGTGTCAAATAGAAATAATCCTCTGTATCATTGGTTGGAGCTCCTATAGGACTTGATTTTTTTTTAAAAAACGTTATCATAATGAACTTTAATCGTTTTCCATCCTTTTTATTTTTAATATATGTAACAAACTATACAAAATGAATATAAGAATGTAAAATTGATCGATTAAAGAATAAAGTGAAATGATGGCCATATTGCGACAAGTCTAAAGATTGAAAAACATGTTTTTTTTTCGAAAATTTCAACTTTTCATACAATAACTTAATGAAATTGAATTTTAGTTAGGTTTACTAGAACTTTTCTGTAATCTACACGAAAAAATACACAAGTATACCAAGTTGCAAAAATCTATGTCAAGCAGTTTATCTGTTAGGAGGCAAGGGACACTATTTCTTTTAAAAAAGAAGTTTTTCTATATTAAAACTATTAAATAGGCGTAACTACGTTGGGGCAGCATTATAGTGCTATCTCTCTCACTCTCATATAAAACCCCCACCAAAAGCCTCTTCTGGGTACACCCTTGAACTATCATTAATCACTTTTGTCATTTGTTTACTATAATTTTAATGTAAAAATACACCTGTTAAGAACCATCCTTGACAAAAAAATTTGAAGTTGTGAATTATGAGTCATGATAGATGACGTGTTTATAAAGACGAGAATTTTCGTTAGTTCTACCTGAAGGCTCGACTCAGCCTGACGTGTAATTTTGAATAAAAAATAACACAGTCACACAAAAAAAATAAAGTTCCATGGCTTGGGTATGAGACCCTTATTTTCCTATGTATTTTGATGCGCTGAATCTGAATCCGTCATCAGAATTGGCCTAGCACGTCTAGGTTTGACCCTAACCTTAAAATCAATAAAATGACACTTTTTGGTAATTAGAATCTGAACCCGACTTAACTTTAATACATGCCTAGAACCAATAGAAAGATTGATTTATGATCTTTAAAACGCTTTTTTAAAAATTGTTCTACGATGATTTTTCACGAAGTTATTAGTCTCGCAGTTCAACCGATAGTGGTTCAAGATGTGCGTATAAATTATTAGTTGCTGGAGCAAACAAGCATAGAACTGGACGATTTGAACAAAATTATTTTTGATAGTCTTGTGAAACAATCAGTGGAAAATGGCGTCAACATTGAACAGATTGACGATGTGTATGATGTCATTGCGCAGGAATCCGACGCTGTAGAAAGTTACAAGCTGAAATTTCTAAAAGCAAAATTAGAAGTCATTGAGAAGACTAACACGTCGGCAACTTCGCAAGTTCAAAATACAAGTGTGAGAGTGAACGCTATTGACAACAGTGTAGACACAAGAAGATCATTTAGGTTACCCCGAATAGCGTTAAAAAAGTTCAGTGGTGACGTTCGTGAGTGGTTGCAGTTTTGGAACCAATTCCAGAAGATACATGAGGATGTGACTATAAAAAAGGAGGACAAATTTCAATACCTTATTTAGGCAATGGTAGAGAATTCAAGAGCTAGTGAGCTTGTAAATAGCTATCCACCGACCAGTGTAAATTATGAAAAAGCGATTACAGCATTACTAAATTGTTTTGGTAAAGAAGAGTTGCTGATGGAAGTGTACGTGCGCGAATTATTAGAGCTAGTGTTAGCTAATGCGTCGAAAAGTTATGACTTTGAATAAGTGCGCTGTCATTTTGTATCCCCTTGTAGAATCATCACTCCCAGAAGAGTTACTACGCATATGGCAAAGGCACGATAGTACGTCAGTCACTGAGGAAGACACAAAGGATCGTTTGACTAAATTAAGGGATTTTCTTCAGGCTGAAGTGCAGAATGAGAAACGGATCGCACTAGCAATGGGTGGATTCGGTATATCACAAGATAAATACAAAGCCAAAGAAGAAAATAAGTGTTTCAAGAAGAAGGGTAAGCCTGATTTAGAATCGAACATTCCTACGGCAACTGGACTGGCTACATTAAGGGATTCTAAAGTCACGTCAGTGTCTTGTTTGTTTTGTTCTGGTGACCATGAAAGTTATCAGTGTGAGCAAGCAAGAACTTTAGCTTATGAAGAGAGACAGAGAATTGTGAAAGAGAAGAATGCTTGCTTTAACTGTTTGAAGAGGGAACATAGTTACGAGAGGTGTAGATTTAACTTAAAGTGTGCCTGGTGCGGTAGAAGGAATGCTTTAATTATGTGTAACGATATGCAGCGTAAATTGACAACTGATGGACGTACAGTTTGTGACACTTCTGCCAAAAGTGTACAAAAGGTCAGTCTCACGACTGTCTTAAAAAATCCAGAAGTGTTTTTGCAAACTTTGCGTGTTAAATTGCGTAATGGTGATCGAGAGTGTATTGTGCGAGCTGTTTTGGATTCTTGTTCGCATCGGTCATATGTTTTGAATTCGGTTGTCAAACAGTAGAATTATCGCCCTGTTGGACAATTAAAAATGATACACATGCTTTTCGGCGGTGTACGGACAGAACCACAGCATCATGATGGTTATATAATTCACGTTGGCGTTGGTGATTTGAGTGGGACATTTGAGTGTGATTTTGTGGCGCTTTCGCGAGAGACAATAAAAGAGGACATTCCAAGTGTAAACAATGGACCTTGGATCGAGGAATTGAAGATGAAGGGAATATTGTTATCTGACGTTGGTTCTGTAAATGAACCTATATCAATATTATTGGGAGCCGATGTACTTGGAAAATTGCAGACAGGCGAAATCTTCAATTTAGAATGCGGACTTACAGTTATTAAAACTCGACTGGGATTTGGATGTTCTAGGAATTATGACCCCGGTACAGACAAGGACAAAAGAAACACGACAGCAGGAAGTTAAGGACAAATTTCTCCAGACGATCACTGTAGATAAAGGACGATATGAAGTTTGTCTGTCGTAGAAAGAAAATCACCCTCCTCTTCCTAATAATATAGACTTGGCATTTAAGAGATTGGAGTGTGTCACCAGAAACCTGAATAATCTAACTATTTTTAAAGATTATCAAAATGTTTTAAGTGAATGGTGTCAAGAAGGTATCATCGAGGAAGTACCTGAAACAGAAAGAAATAATTATGGATACTATCTTCCTCACAGACCAGTAATAAAAAACAATAGCACGACTCGAATTCGACCAGTATTTGATGCTTCGGCATGTGAAAAGGACATGCTATCGTTAAATCAGTGCTTGGAAGTCCAAATTTGATCGAATTGATACTAGTTATGTTGCTACGTTTTCGAGAAAAACGTGTTGGTGTTGTTACAGATATTAAAAAGGCGTTTTTGCAGATTGATGTTCGTCCGGAAGACCGAGATTTTTTAAGATTCTTGTGGTGGGACAAAAGAGACTCTGCACAGCTGAAAATTTATCGTCATACGCGAGTGGTGTTCGGAGTGTCTAGTAGCCCTTTTCTATTGAGAGCAACCCTTGAGTGTCATCTAAGTCAAGCATTGAGAAATGAGAAATGTGCTGAAAAAAGGTTTTTTATTGAAAAGCTCTCCAAATCCTTTTACGTGGATAATTGTATCACGAGTGTTGACAGTGTTGATCAGGGACTTCTATTCAAGAACATAGCTACTAAAGTAATGTTAGAGAGCAGTTTTGATCTTCGAGGGTGGAAGTACACTGGAGATGACAAACTTGGTGTGGAACAAGGATAAGGATGTTTAAAAATTGGCTGAAATAGTGTGGAAAGAACCTCTGCCAAGTTGTATTACGAAAAGACTGATTTTGTCATGTAGCTATAAAATATTTGATTCAGTTGGCGCTGCTTGTCCCGTGCTTTTGACTCCAAAATTATTGTGGCAAAACATATGGATGAAGGAATTAGGCTGGGATGAGGCAGTGAGTCAGGATATTGGAAAAACTTTTACAAATTGGTTTATGGAATTGTCTGAATTGGCTGAACTATAGATACCGCGCAGGATATTTGACAATGAGGTGTCTTTGACCTTTCATGTGTTTGTGGATGCTAGCCAATTGGCCTATGCTGCAGCAATCTTTGCTCGGTCCCAAACTAAAGATGAAGATGTAAAAGTTATGCTACTGCCTGCAAAATCCAGAGTGTCTCCGAATAAAAAACTCACGATCCCTAGGCTAGAGCTTCTAGCAGCGACAACAGGCACAAGATTAATGAATTCTATTTAGCTGTCATTGAAATTAAATCAAGCAGAGGTGTATTATTGGAGTGATTTGACTACAATGTTGTCCTGGATACAGAGAGAAAATCAATGGGCCACTTTTGCCTGGAACAGAGTATCCGAAATTCGACGAATGACGGATCCTGAAAAGTAGCGACACGTTCCTGGAGAGCTGAACCCGGCGGATCTTCCTTCGACAGGATGTACGACGAAAAAATCTGCTAGTGTGAAGTCTTCTAATTGTGATCTAGTGGTGGCTATAAAAGCAAATATGTGTTTAAAAGAAGAAAGTGTTAGTTGGTACTTAAGATATTTTTCCAAGTATTTTAAAATCATTCGAATGATAGGTCGGATAACACGGTTTAGTTATAACACTCAAAACAGAAAAGAATTGAGGAAAAAAGGAGAGCTCTCTCTTCAAGAAATTTCTGAGGCGGAATGTTTTCTGCTCCGTCTAGTTCAGCATGAGACATTGAATAATGAAAAGAGTGGAAAAATCAAAAGTCTGAATTCTTTTGTTGATCCAAATGGATTAATCAAGCTCAGGACTTTGATAGCAAATCGAGAAGACTCGAATAACTTTAGATATCCTATTGTTTTGGATGCAACGCATTTGTTAACTTCTAGACTTATAGAGCATCAACACAGACTGTTAAATCACGCAGGAGTACAAATTGTGTTAAATAATCTTAGAGAGCGGTTCTGGATACTGAGAGGTCGGCATGCAGTTAAATCAGTGATAGAAAAGTGTGTGACGTGTAAGCGATACAAAGTCTTGGAAGCTGAACCGGCAGCTTTACCTGAAAATCGAGTTGGAGATGCAAAAATTTTCGAGTTAGTGGGGGTCGATTACGCAAGGCCCGTTTATTTAAAAGGAGATAGCTTAGTTTATCTGTGCTGCTTATAGAGCCATTCACCTTGAACTTGTCACAGCATTGTAATTTGCTACGGAAAATCAAATGGAAGGAGATAGAAGAGTACAATTTCATCAGAGGAATCAAGTGAAAATTTAATCCTCCCTCGGCAGCATAGTGGGGAGGTTGGTGGGAGTGTTTGGTGCGTGTAGTGAAGGATTAACCACAACCTTGTGTGATTGTGAAGCCGTAATCAACTCCCGACCGATCACCTATTTATCGAATGATTCATCACAAATGGCTCCATTAACACCAGCAATATTTTTGCAAGAAAACGAGGAGACTGGAATTCTGGATCTGGACCAGCTGGAAAGGGTAGATAAGAAGAAGAGGTTGCAATATCGACAGAAAATCCGAGATGAGATGCGTCTTCGTTCTGGTCAGAGTATTTGAGCCTGCTATCAAGAAAGGTGGAGCAGCCGAGTGGTCGTGTCCTTCAAGTGGGGGAAGTTTTTCTAATTGGTAGTGATACCGTGAAAAGGTTAGAGTGGCCATTAGCTAAAGTGATAAAAGTTACTCATGGTAAGGATGGTAAAATCAGGGTAGTTAAATTAAAAACAGCTTGTGGTGAGTTGGTGCGTGCGATTCAAAGGGTTTATCCTTTAGAAGTTTTTGGGCCTGTGTTAGATAGATTTGTAGAATCTGTTCTGGAAAAGATTAGTGATATTTTTGACAAGTCTCAAACTGTAAATGACCGGTTAGACGAAATTCCTATAATAGATCAATTGCCTGTTTATACGAGGAGTGGACGACCTGTGAAAGCTCCAAAGAGATTTTAAAGTTTAAATTGTGAAAATTCTGTGGACTAAAAAGAAGAATTTAGTTTTATGTAGAAATCTTGACGACGATATTTTGTCAGAAACCTAGGTATGTTCTTTTATTAAAATTTTGGGTCGTTTTTTTTTGTATTGTGGAGTGACTTTTTTGTAAAGACTTATTTTTTTGATTTTTTTAAATTTTAAGTTATGTTAACTCAAGGTAAGAGAATGTTAAGAACAATCATTGAGAAAACAATTTTAAGTTGTGAATTATAAGTCATGATAGATGACGTATTTATGAAGACGAGAATTTTCGTTAGTTCTACTTTAAGGCTCGACTCAGCCTGACGTGTAATTTTGAATAGAAATTAATTAAAGAAATTCTCAAACGTTTCGTGTAACTTAAGTTTTATTTTTTGACCTCAGAAATCTAACATAGAATTTATTATTAGTGTTCGTTACAACACCAGTGCACCTAGGTTCCAACAATCAAGCTAAAAACCTTTTGACCTAATATAGATTTTTTAAAGTCCAATATGAAAAGAAGGATGGTCATGCTTCCATCGCATAAGCTCGCAGGGAGGTTACCCGTATGTGTGCTGCATACAGCAGCTTCGAGTAGATAACAGTCAGGCTGGGTCGACTCTCTTTCTTTTGTAGCAAATTTCGATTGTTACCTCGTACTGTCATCAGAGGCGCTGTTCGGTGTTTATAGAGGACAACATAACCTTCTGTTTGGCTTTGGCTGTTGTTTATTACGCTTATTATAAGACTTGTCTCGATTTTCAATGTTTTAAAAGAAAGCTTTTCTCAAGTTTATAAATATCAAGCTATAAAAAAAAGTTCCTTTCAATCTTTAGGGTTCCGTACACTACAAGTGTACGCACGAAACCCGATTGGAAAGACTTTGTCAAAAATCGTACGCCCCCCCCCCCCCCCCCTCTAGCCGCCAAACTATTTGACTTAGAAAGTTCAAATTTGGTACATATATGTATTTTCACATGTAGATTACAGGAAAATTATAGACAACATGATTAAATGGGTTTAACATAGCGTTGTCTAGGAAATAACAAGATTTTTTAGCATTTTGAAAATATATTGGCCTAAATCTAGAGTTATTATTTTGACAGCGCTATAATCATCACTTTCTCTATCATTTTCCTGTATTCTACACCCAAAAATATAATATCCAATATTTTGGAAGATAAGGGGGGGGGGGATACGGTCATTTTTTTAGCAAAAATGCATTAAAAGTGTACAGTGCCACCTCCATATCTACCAAACTATTGTACTTAGAGTGCTGAAATTTGGTATACACATGTAGTTTGCGGTATAGATTACAGAAAAACTATAAAAAATTTTGTTGGAGATCGTTATCATAGTGTTTTTAAGCAAAAACCAACGATTTAAAAAAAATGCTAAAAAATGACCGTATCCCCCCCTCCCATAACTTCCAAACAATTTGACTTAGAGAGTTCAAATTTGGTACACAAATGTATTTTCACGTGTAGATTACAGAAAAATTGTAGAGAACATGATTGTAGAAGTTGATCATAGCGTTGTTAAGGAAATAAAATGATTTTTGAGTATTTTTTATGATAATTGGCTAAAATCTCTGGAGTTTTCGTTAACAGCGCTATCACCATCAAGTTCTCTATAATTTTTATGTAATTTACACCTGACAATACATTCCTGTCAGGCTTGGGTCCGTAAATAGTCTACTTCACTATAGAATTTACTTTTATAGTGAATCAGACTATTTACGGATACAAGCCTGATTCCTGTACAAAATTTGAACTCTCTAAGTAAAATATTGTGGAAGATAGGGGAGAGGGGGAATTTTTTTTATGAAAAATGCATTATATATTATATTTTATATATTATATATAATATGTATAATATATTTATATATTATATATTTTATAGTATTAAATATATTAAAAATTATGTTGTTTTGTGTACGGAACCCTCGGTTTTAGTGCGAGTGTAACTCGAACTTGCCAGATTTTTAAAATTTTATTAACTTACTAATACTATAACGAAAGATTAACTTATTTTACATTATTAATATTAAACATATTTCAGTTGTATTTTAAATTTTATATTTCGTTCACCACCAAAATATATTATATTCAGTTATCATGAAGTTTTTTATATAATTAGACGAATCATTTTTTTTTTATTTACTATGATACCTGTTTTATTAACCATTTTTATAATATAAATAAATGTAAAATAAAAAATATATATATATATATAATACGAATGGATTTTCTAAATACTTTAAGTACTTTATATTTCTTTAAATACAATTATTATTTACAATAGTAATTTTTAAATTAGGAGAATTTCCCAACACTCTTACACATAAAGTGGTATGGAACGCATAGGCAAGTTGGTTTATACATGCAGGCTTTAGTTCACTCGTACTATAATCAGAGACGCTGACGTCGAAAAATGTTTTGTCATCACTTTTAATTAAATCGACCAAGCCTGACAACAGTCGGCACTACTCTTCTCTTCGATTCAGAAGACCTCCTAATATCTGGCATTAGACAAACTAAGCTTGCCGCACATTGTTGATTTTTGACATGCCAAAGCGCCATGCTGTACTCGAATTTTCTAAACTTATTAAGCCCCACACCTAATTACATGGGGACATAAATAAATGGTGAACTTCCGGTTTATTGTTTGTCTATTGTTTAAACAATAAACCAGAAGAAGAAACAATAAACCAAGTCTCAATTCTCGATCTTTTTTCTCTCCTGCTACGGCTAAGACAGTAATGTGGTCAGTGGGATCTCTGAGAGCTGCTGGAATCTGACGACGAAGTAGACTATCTCTTCCTACGTTTTCCCTTTTTTCTTGATTTTCTTTTCCAGCTTGTCTAATTCTTTCAGTACTTTATCATTCAACAATTGTAGCTTCTCCCTCTTTCTTCTACACTTTGATTCGAAACAACTCATTTCGTCGATTGGGGGCAGAAATATACCATTCTAGTTATGAGCTGCAAAACATGACAACTCAGATGTCAACTTTTTTTGTTCATTTTAGGTTCAAAGAAATGTAACAAAACCAGCAAATGTCATTAAAACTTACACTCTAAACTTTAAAATTTAAATTGAATTTGGATATAATAATTATTACCATTAATCAATTTTTTGTTATATTTGTGCGAAACGAAAAATCACCAAAACATTGGACATATGAGATGGCATGTTCTTCAATTTATAAATGCAATTGCACAATGGAGAAAACCTATCATTTCTTCTAAACGCACATAAACATGTAGTGACGAAACAACCCCTATGGGAAATGACAATCGGCTAGAGTTTGGCCCAAGCTTGAGCATAGGCAAATTTCCCATAGGGACGATGGCTACCGGATAGCAATAGCAGCAACGCCACGCACGGGAAATGGACAGGAAAAAGTATGATTATGAAATAACTATGAGGAAACGAAAAGTATTGACGTTACTACACAAATTTAATCTATATAAGACAAGGTAGTGAAGTACAATTAACATTATTCCTTGTTAAATTCTTATTTTACAATTTCTTTGAGAAAATAAGTATATTACACACCTGCAAACAAAAATAAAATTAAATGTCTAACTAAAACCCATGTATATTTCTGGCTAAACATAGTGTCCCATACAACCAATACAGTCACATTGAAAGAAGAACTTTGCTCTGACAGTAAATTTTTTGCTGCCACGTTAAACTATGCTTGCTATAATGTAGGGACAGCAAACATAGTTTGACATGGCAGCGAATAATTTACTGCAGCAGCAAACGAGTTTGTTGTCACAGTAAACACCTCTAAGCATACATCAGATTGTCAGCATCGTCAGTAGCGGACTAGCCAGATAGGCAATATAGGCAGCTGCTTAGGGCGGCAAAATGTGTTAGTCCGCCCCTTAACATCGTCGAAATTCCTGTATGTGAATTCATATTTAGAGATGCATACGGTGTTTGATATTTTCAAAATTAACACTCGTAGAGCTCTGTCTATAAATCTATCTTTTTCCAACCCCAATAATTAGTTAGAAAGAGGCAGACTGATGCTAAAAGTACTGAAAGAATGAATATCGTAAACACCCAGTTTCCAAGAACAGCAGCAATCAATACCCCCCTAATACCTGCGCCCAGTGCCACGGTACCGACGGCACCACCCTAGTTACGGTACTGATTTCCGCTATCAAAAAGATTGGAGATACGGGACCTTCGGAAGACAGTGCCCTAATTTTAAGGGCCTAAGTCTCAGCCATGTTAAGGAAAGGTACACGGGAAAAGTTTATTTATTAAACTTAATTCAAAAGTCGATGAAAACCAGGACATAGAGACATTTTCATAAAGCTTGAAATATTTATTCATTAAAATACTTATTCATGAGCACAATAGAAAGTAGAAAGAATCATCAAGCAGTCGATTAAACTTAAATCTTAGTGTAGTAAAACAGAGTGAGAAATGATTGATTAATAAGTAACCAAAGGTTTACGAAATGTTAAGTGTCACTCATTTCATTCCAAAGAATTTTCACGTATTCTTGAATGGCTGACGGGTGTAAGGCGCCGTCTCAAGCATCGTCGTGTCATAAGAACCCGCGTTCGAAACCCGGTTATGAAATTTTTCGTTAATAAATTAAAATTTGCGTTAATATTAGAATAAAATAGGAATTCTGTAAATCTGTTTCTATATAATGTGTAAAAGTGACGAGGTGGGGAGAACATGGTATGTGTACGATCTAGAAAAAACGATCGTTTGTTTGAATTTATCGAGGAATTTATTTTTAAAATGTCCATCTCAAATTTTCATCGACGTGTTGTACGTTTTCATCGACTGTCGTTAGGTCTTAACCGATTTCCGTCTAAACCTTCAAAATTCTGTGATATTTGTTTTTCAATTGTTTCCCAAAGAATTCCATAAAATGTTGATTAAGTTTTATACAAGTATCTCTATGTCCTAAGTTTCATCGACTATTTGAATAAAATTTAATAAATTAATTTTTTCCATGTAGGTGCTGTTGTGCGCCATGAACGTGTTAAAATTTCACTGGTTTCTCCCCTTCAATTAATAAATTAAAAATATTATTATTAAACTGCAGTATTTTAAACCTTCTGAAATTTGGTACATATATAAGAAAATATTATTCAGAAGATTAAAAGTGACGATATTTATGTATATAATACAGACACATGTATGCAAAGTTTTTTAGACTACTGGGATTTTTCAACTTTTTAAACGGCAATAAATTTATAAATTTATTTTAATTATTATAATAGAATCTGCCAAGTTGACCACCTAAAGAAAACATGGCCACATGTTTAAATTTGGCACAATTTATGAGAACCGACAAAATATATTTTCCCGGTAAAAAGAGGTTGATTAAAACGCATTAAAACGTTTCAATGCGCTTTGATTCCGTTTTTGTATGAATGCCTTCAAATGCCTAAAAACAAATCAGTAGCCATATTGCAAGGTAAAATTGAACATGTGATTGTTATGTTTTACTCTGATTATTGTCTTTATCAATATTTTACTTTTTAAGTTCAAATCTGTTAATAGGTTAACTTCAGCTAAATAGTAGACCAAAATAGAATAAAATATAAGCACTTAATTTAACACTTAACGTCATTTTCGTATTTTGTCTTGCATGTAACAAAAAATGACAAAATGACTTTAAAAATTTTGTTTGCGTTCACTCATTTACTTTGTTTAGGTAAACTATTAGTATTAGACACAAAATCACTTTGTTTTTCACTTTCAATAACGCGATTTAGTTAAAATAGATCGAACAACACAAAATAGAAAGATGCCACGACGACGCGCTGCAAAGAATGAACAAGTTAACGATAGCAGAATTGCGTCTTTTTAATCTGCTGACATAGGCATAGAACGGCATTAAACTTCTTGAGGCATTGACTACGTTCAAAATTGTTTTCTTGAAGGCATTGAATGGCATTTAATTTGATACATTATCAGAAAGCATTTAATGGCATTTGGATCTAATTCGTGGTGTTTCGCTTAATGGTAAAGAAACACATTCAATTTTTTTCATAAAATTTTTGAGCATTCAAAATGATTAAAATGAAACAAATATCAATCAAGAAAACGCGTTAAATGGCATTGAGGACAAAAACGGAATTAGTAGGCATCTGTCAGAATTCAAATGACTGTTTTTTTAAATGCCAATTTATGCATTTTAATCAACCTCTTTTTACCGGGTAGCATTGGTTTACATGTCAATTCGTTTTAACTATCATATTTACGTATTATTTTTATGTGTATTGTGTGAAAACATTATGATGTCTAAGGATAAAAAATCCTGACTGAAGTCAGACGCATGTCATGGGGGTGAGGGATCTAGATGATCATGACCTGCCCAAAAATTTTGTCTGGACATACGCCTAATGATTGAATTAATAATTTAGCAAAAAAAAATTAATGGTAAACCTAGTTCGCAAAGACCTGAGATAGTGTCATTGTACCTTCTTATTCTGTATTGTTTAAACTCAATCAATCAGACATGGTGTATGATTTATTAAGAATTTTCAATGCAATTGAAGATAACGCCTTTTATAAAATCAGCTTTAAACAAACAAACAGAAAAGTTCTTAGATGAATCTAAAAAATAATTAATAACGTAAGGTAATAAATAAACATTTGTAAAATAACTTAATTGTCTTCTCATAATAAAAAACTTTTTACCTCAAAATTACTTTCTTACTACATAAGTTGTCCACCGACTTAATTAACCGTCATGCAGTGAAACGGTGATTGTAGTACACTTTTCCCAAAATAAGATTTCCTAAAGGACATTTTTTCCAAAAATATTGTTCCCAAAGAAGAGTGGTTCCGAAAGGACTTTTTTCCCAAAATTTTTTTTCCAAAGTCACATTTTCCCAAATTATAGTATTGCGAAAAAATTTTTTTACAGCGTAAACTTCATTTTGAAAGAAAGAGATGAGTCCGTTTAATAAACAACTGAAAAGCGGTTATGACAGTTTCAGTCGAAACATTTATAATTTTGGCCGCAAAATCAATCGGGTTATAATTAAAATATTTAAAATAATGGCCGAACTCATCAAAAACCAAAAAAGGGTATTTCTTAATATTGAAAATTATTTCTACTACAAGCACTCTGGTTCATAGAATAAGAAATTGTACTGGAATTGTCAAAAAAAGGAAGAATGTTCGGCAAGAGCAATCACCTCTGGCACAGAGGAGAATATAATCATTCACAAAGGTCCAAATGAAGCTTTGCATATTGGTCATGCATCAAACGTGGAACAAGTGAAAGCTTTGAAAATTTTGAATAATATAAAGCGTAATGCCGAGGAACATCCCGAAGCACCTCCTGTGTAAATTCTGCGAGTGGAATTACGTAATATTCCATCAGGTACATTATCTGTTTATATGTATATATATTATACCATTTTATAAATAAAAATTAGTTGTTACTATGTACATTGTTTATAATCGTGGCTTTGTTTGTAGCGATTTTAGCGGAACTTCCCGATCATGTCAACTTGAGAAAGTGTCTTTCCCGAGAACGATTGAAGCCGCCAAATCCTACCAGGATTCAGCCCTCATAACAAAATAGATCGGGAGTCGGTAACCAAAAATCAACGTCATCGAGTTCCGGGATGAAATTACGCATAGACATAGGTTAATTGATGTACTGCAGGAATCCGTAAGTCTGCCTGGGCTCGTCCTGGTAGGAGCTGAGCAGGTGCGATTTTAAGACGCTCAGGTACGGGGGGTTTTCACGTCATCGAGTTCCGGGTTAATTTTTTTTTTAATTTGTAGGTCTATTCCTGTAGATTGCAAAAATGTCAGTCTGACAACTTCTATCTTTGTAGGGACGTCAGGCAGACTAAAAAAGTAGGCTAAAAAAATGGTCGATTTTACGTCATCGAGTTTCATGATGAAATTTACATAAAATTAAAGCTTGAACAATGTACTTTTAGAATTTTTTCGTCTGCCACCTAAAAACTTGGTAGATTTTTGGGGCAGACTACATTTATTAGTAGGTAACGCATGAAGATTCTGAAGAACCTTGCTCTACGTACATTGATTTTTGTGATTAAAATCATTTGTATACATTACTTATTTCTATTATTAACTATAGAATTAATATAGTTTATTTAACAATAAATTATTTTTGAAAATAATAAAAATTAAAAAAAACATGTTTTACTTTTGCATACAAGTATTAGTTTTTGAAATATAAAAATATTAAATATAGTAAGTGCAGAAAATTTTAGCCCAGTTTAAAAAAAAGGTCAAAATTCATTAACTTTTAACGGTGATATCACAAATTTTATGAATTTTAAAAGTTGAATTCAGTTTTTGCTTCTGCGTCTGCAGCGAAACCGAGAGACCCCCACTCCAACTACAGCGAAGAGCGTAAACGCGGGAATTACTTTCACTTTCCATCATTGCTTTGCCAGTACTGGTGCCGTACTGGTTTCCATTATTGGCTCAATACTGGCGTAACTTTGAAATTAGAAAAATGGTATTTTATTCAACAACTTGCTAATTGAACGTTCCAATCCTTTTTTAAAAATGTTGTTTATTTCTTTTATTTAAAACTTTAAAATGAACTATCTTTATTTTTAAACAATAAGTTTTATTGAAAGAAGAAAGTTGTACACTAAAAAAAAATTTGGTTAAAAATTCCAGTGCTGTTTACTATAAAAGCGTCATAATTGACAGTCTTTTCAATTTTACCGTGCTGTCTTTTAATTTTTACCCGATTTTCAAGTAAAACTTATGGGAAATCCGGTAAAAATTGTAAGACAGCATGGTAAAATTTAGGTGACTATCAATTATGACGCTTTTATAGTGAACAGCACAGAAATTTTTACCGTAATTTTTTCTTAGTGTATGAATGTTTTTTTAAAATAAATGCCTCAATTTTATGCCAGTACTGGTACAGTAGCAGCGCATAAACGTATGCTACTTAAACCAGCTGCAAATTCTTTAACAAATAGTCTCAATTTATGGTATTCATTTTATGAACCTTTTGCTTCCTTTTTAAAACAGAAACCTATAATTTATTGAAAATTATGATTTCTGTTATTAAAAACCAAAACAGATATACACGAAACATTAAAAATAAAGTTTGATATCTGATTAGAACACGTTTTTTAGTTGTTAGACTTGCCTTATTTGAAGAAAAATGATTCATATATTATATAACAAATCTACAAGTACCTGACTTTATTTTTAAGGAAAAAAAGAAGAGGTGAAAGCAAACACTCAGTCACTAATTCAAATAATTATATTACTACTAATCTTTTAGTAAAAAATAACTAATTATTAGTCAATTTTTTTAGGTTATGTCGAAGTAACTAATATTTTAGCAAAATTCTGTTTACTAATTCAATTAGTCAAATTTTAACTATTTTTTAGTTCTTTTTTACTAATATTTAGTTATTATTCACTAATAGCTGAAACATAAACTCAGTCACGATTTGACAAATAATTAGTTATTTCTAACTAATTCAGATTTAGAGAGTAACTCAGTCAGATATTGATCATACTGAATTCAAAAAAGCTCGCAATTTGGTTAAAACCACTATTAGAGATGCTTTTAACAAATATAGTTTTAATACAATTAAAAATAGATGTAATTCTCAAAACATTTGGCATATCCTAAAAAAATTAAATTTTATTCCCACTAAAAAAAGTTCATCTGATAGTTTTGAAGCAAACGAAATTATCAATGTTTTTGCTTAAAAATCAATTACTCCTTATCGCTCTATCCCAATTCCTTGTTCTCTTAATTCTGAAGCATTCGATGAAAATAATTATTTCTTTTCCGACATTATGCATAAAGACATATTAGAAAGCGTAACACAGGTTAAAACAAATGCCACAGGACCCGATTCAATTTCAATTGCAATGATAAAATTAGCCCTTCCAGTCATTTTTCCTGTTCTGCTACATATTTATAATTACTCTCTTCAGACCGGTATTTTCCCTGACATATGGAAAACTATTATTATACGACCCATTCCTAAAATAAATAATCTAAAAACACCCAATGACTTTAGAACAATATCCATCATATGTGCCTTGTCAAAGCCGCTGGAGAAGATAGTCTGCAAACAAATAACAAATTATTTCACAGAGAACAACCTTTTTGAGCCATTCCAATCAGGCTTCCGCGCGAAACATAGTACATCTACAGCAGTCTTAAAATTCACTACAGATATAAAATTCGCTATGGATCAAAAGCATATTACTGTTGCTGTTTTTTTTTGACTTTTCAAAAGCCTTTCCCTCGGTTAATCATGATCTGCTTTTAAACAAGCTAAGGTCCTTTAATCTATCAAAATCGGTGTGTAAATGGTTTGCATCTTATCTTGATTCCCGATTTCAAAAGATTATTGATGAAAAAGGTAACTTTTCTGACTGGGACAGACTTGAATGTGGTGTTCCTCAAGGAGCAGCCTTTTCATCTCTTCTTTTTAACATCTACGTTTCCGATCTCGGCAAAAATCTTAAATATTCGAAATTTCATAAATTTGCAGACGATTTTAAAGTTTATCTTTCAGGTCCATTAAATACACTTCCAGAATTGCTTCAAAAGTTACAAATTGATATTAATTGCGTAGTTGCATGGGCGAAAGATAATTTGCTTACTTTAAATCCAAATAAAACTCATGCTATAGTTTTTAGTTCATCAATTTATCCTTCTATAGAAACCCTAAGTACTCTTCCTCCTCTCTTGGTCGAAGGAACTCATATCTCATTCACAGGAACTGTAAACTGTAAACTGCAAGAACCTGGGCTTGCTTGTTAATCGTGCTTTATCATGGAGGGAACAAGTTAATAATATTTCACGAAAAACATTTACAGTTTTACAACAGCTAAATAGAAGTAGAAACTCTTTACCCTCTTCAACCCGCTTATTATTGGTAAAATCTTTGATTCTTCCTTTTTTTAATTACTGCTGTCATGTATATGATGACATTACCAACGAACTTAATAATAAACTAGAAAGAGCATTGAATGCCTGCATCCGTTTTGTTAACAACCTTCCGAAAACTGAGCATATCACTGAGTTTAGAGCAAAAGCGGGACTTTTAAACGTTGCCACAAGAAGGAAATTTTTTATTGGCAATTTACTTTACTCCATCAATAAGAGCAAAACTCCTTTATATCTTTATGATTTTTATAATTTTAAAAACAATAATAGACTAAGAGAAAAAAATAATATCTTGACAATTCCAATCCATCGAACATGTAAAATGCAAAAATCTTTTATTGTAATAAGTGCTAGACTTTGGAACAAACTCCCTAGCAATATCAGAGATGCAACCAGTCAGTTTATCTTCAAAAAACAATTTTTCAACCTTCTATTTAAAAAAATAGTAAGTCTTTTGATATCACATACTGGTAATTTTCCAATATGTGCAATTTTTGCCATATATTCATCAATCATATGTATACTTTTTTGTTTCGTTTATTTTTTATTTTATTTTTTTTCTTCTTCCCCAAAAATTCTGTATAACACTCTAGTTTTTTAGTTGGTTAATTACTTTTATTACTATAAATCGATTATTATATCTGTAATATTATGTATTTGTTCCTTGAAGGGCTATCAGCCCTAGGAACTTGATCTCAATAAATAAATAAATAAATAATTCCCGCATTTACGCGCTTCGCTGTAGTTGCAGTAGGGGTCTCTCGGCTTCGCTGCAGACGCAGAAGCAAAAACTGAATTCAACTTTTAAAATTCATAAAATTTGTGATATCACCGTTAAAAGTTAATGAATTTTAACCTTTTTTTTAAATTGGGCTAAAATTTTCTGCACTTTCTATATTTAATGTTTTTATATTTCAAAAACTAATTCTTGTATGCAAAAGTAAAACATGTTTTTTTTAATTTTTATTATTTTCAAAAATAATTTATTGTTAAATAAACTATATTAATTCTATAGTTAATAATAGAAATAAGTAATGTATACAAATGATTTTAATCACAAAAATCAATGTACGTAGAGCAAGGTTCTTCAGAATCTTCATGCGTTACCTACTAATAAATGTAGTCTGCCCCAAAAATCTACCAAGTTTTTAGGTGGCAGACGAAAAAATTCTAAAAGTACATTGTTCAAGCTTTAATTTTATGTAAATTTTATCATGAAACTCGATGACGTAAAATCGACTATTTTTTTAGCCTACTTTTTTAGTCTGCCTGACGTCCCTACAAAGATAGAAGTTGTCAGACTGACATTTTTGCAATCTACAGGAATAGACCTACAAATTAAAAAAAAAATTAACCCGGAACTCGATGACGTGAAAACCCCCCTTACCTTAGCGTCTAATAATTGCACCTGCTCAGCTTCTACCAGGACGAGCGCAGGCAGACTTACGGATTCCTGCAGTACATCAATAAACCTATCTCTATGCGTAATTTCATCCCGGAACTCTATGAAGTTGATTTTTGGTCACAGGCTCCCGGACTAAAACGATATCCCGCTGAAATTTGGGATATCCTAGGGACATCCCCAAGATATCCAAATTTCCGCCTTATGAGATATACTCGAATGATATAGAAAAAAAATGTGGAGGTCACAGGATTTGAACCCGCGCCCTTGCGCATAGCAAGCGTGGTCGTAATCAACTGAGCCATTAAAGGTTGCAGCGCCGTAACTAGCTCATTGTGCGCCCTGGGCAAACTACATGATTTGCGCCCCCCTCCATCATATAAAAATTTAATATTTTATAGATCAAACTAAAATATATTTTGCAATAATTAAAATTTTGGCAATTATTTAAAGAATTTTTAATTTTTATTTTAAAATTGTTTATTGGGATTTAACAATGGTCTATGCTTATGCTAATGTATATAAATTTCTCACTTAAGAGATAGCAGTTAGGTGTTTGACAGTACCTAATATCAACAAAAAGAGTTCTTTTTATTTATCGCAGGTTTTTGTTAATTGTTTAGTCAATATGTTTCATTAATATTTTTAAGTTTTTGAATTTTGTTTAAATAAATTGATTTGTCTAAACAATTAATTTTTTCTAAACAATCATACAAATGACTGTTTTATGGTTTGCAGTAATGTTTTTAATCAAATTATCTATAAAAATTTTTGAAATTGTTAAAACAATTATAATTTATTTACTATTAAATTTTTGTCAAATTAATTTCGAGAAATTACACATCAGCCTCACAAAAAATAAAGTTTTTATCCAAGACATTACACTAGAGTATTCCTAATTTCTTACATGTTTCCTTGCGAAAATCTCGATGTGGGCCTAATGGAGTGCTTGTCAGTTTTCCATATCTCTGGTAAGGTCTTTGTGGGGAAAACTGGTAAGTGTCTTGCAAGGGTGTAACGCTTTTGCATATTAGTGCCCTACATATAAAAAACTCGTCTGAGCCCTACCAGTTTTTGAAATAAAATACCTAAGTAGAAATATACAACTGCAAAGCAAAGCAGTAAACAATTAATAATTTAATTACATTGAATCAATATTTTTAAGTTACATTTATTTCTTTTCGTTTTTTTAACAAACTAACGAAAGATTATTTTAATTATTTATATAATTTGCTCTTAACGTATTTTTTAACATTTTATTTTAAACTTATATTTTTATTTTAAATATTACAATTAATTATTTTTATGTTTGTGTAGACAAACACTTAGAACTGACAATTAAAAAATCTGCACGCAAGAGGGATCGAACCCTAGACTGAGAACACAGGTGGAACTGCGTTATTTCACCCAGCCACGCTGACTGTATTATTACTGTAATATTACATGAAGATTTGTAATATTACTGTAATATTACGGTAATATTAACTTAATATTACTTTGTAATATTGCCCTGTCATATTATCTTCACGCGGACGTTTTTATATATCACATCAATATCACTGTAACATCATCTCGTAATATTAGTAAAATTGAATGTAATATTACTACGATATTCACGTAATATTACGTGCTAGGAGGGGGGGAGAGATGGTCCAAAAATGCAACCTTTTGCAACAAGGGGGAGGTGGTTATCTTTGTTCATCTTTGA
Organism: Ganaspis brasiliensis; assembly: GCA_037103525.1. Classification (NCBI taxonomy): domain Eukaryota; kingdom Metazoa; phylum Arthropoda; class Insecta; order Hymenoptera; family Figitidae; genus Ganaspis; species Ganaspis brasiliensis. The sequence continues at coordinate 2,301,899 of JAZKLR010000288.1, read as the reverse complement.
GACTTTAGTTGGAAAAGTCATCAATAGAAACATTTCTGAAAATTAATATTATATAATATGTGACGCTCCGCGAGAGAAAGGACCTATCGCTGAGAAAGCAAACTTTAAAAGACTGACGGGCAAAGATTATAATCGTGTTAATTATATCTGATGATAAAGATATATAGTAAATAAAATAATTTAATTTAATTCATATATAAGAAAAATTGAGTTTTGATGGGGGGTGGGGGTATAAATCATTTTTAAAGTTCTTTATGAATGCTCCCTTTGGTTTTCCGAAAATTAAAATTTTTCCCATGCATTTTACATGATGAAATTGAGTTAATATCAACATTTTCAAAAGTCCAAAAGTTATATCAACCTAGTGCGGAAAATGTGCAACTATACTGAGAAAAATGGATGTTTAGAATTAGAAGTTTAATGAGATTCCTGATCAATTTAAGCATTCATCGGGGGAAATAAATTTTTTGTTAAACGATTAAATTGATGACGACAACGTAAAAGAAAGAATTCTTGTATTTGCGACTGAAGAAAATATAAGGAATTTATTTACAAATTATTGGTTGTAAAATACAATTCTAATGTTTTTTTTACATATTTACAGTTTTACATTTTTAAACTTTATTGACATTTTTACATGTTTACATTATTTAATATAATTTTATTATATATTATTTAGTTGTTTTTACAATCGATATAATAAAAACGAGTTTATATTAGTTCTCATAAATGTGACATTGGTAAAAAAAATGTTCGGAAAAAAGTCCTTTGGGAACCACTTTTCTTTGGGAACAGGATTTTTTGGGAAAAATGTCCCTTGGGAAAATAGGTTTGAGAATAGTGACCCCCCTACTGAAACCATAAGTGGTCAACATAGACAGGGATCCTACTCTATTTTTTTATTTTCTATATTAATTCATAATGTATAAAATTTTTAAATTTATTAGTCTGACCAAACGGTAAATGTAATTAAGAAATTAGTTGCAATGTTTTAACAAACACTTTAATTTATTTTTCCTAATAAAAATAATGTTTAATTTCTCTTTTACACTTGTCATTAATTCTTTCTTCCATCAATACACTGCACTAATTCGGCTGTTCTATTTGTTTCTTGCACATCACTTAATTATTTTTTATTTAATTTATGAAAGTAAAGAACACTTCAAAACTTTAAAGAAAAGTTTTATTTTCGTAACAAACATTTTCTTTTGTTAGTACTCAACGCAGTTCTATAAAATTAATTACCTAATTATTTACTTTTACAACCCACAAAGCAGTTTGTCAGATAAATCAATTTCAAAGCTTATCAAACCTGTAAACAACACAGAAAAAACGATATTCTTATTCTAAAAAACACTTCTTAAATAGGCGCCAAGAATATTCTCATTTTAAGAAAATTCCCCACTTATTTTAAGTGGGAAATATTCTTGGCGCCTATTTAAGAAGTGTTTCTTAGAATAAGAATATCGTTTTTTCTGTGAAAAATGCTTTTATTTTAATTTTAAAGTAATTTCAATACTTTAATTTTTTAATATAAAAAAAACCTGAATATTATTGTTTAATGAAAATACTTTAAAACTAATGATTAGCTTTTTTTATAGCAAAAAATTAATGTTTCACAACTTGTGCCACTCTCACAGTGTGCCTCAAACAGTCGCAGGTGGTCTGAAAATGTAACAACAAATGGGTAATGTTGAATTGTCCTAAATGGCTCCCATATTCTAAATTTTCAAGATTTGAAATCCTAGCTACTCCACTTTTTGATATTTTTACATATAAGAGTTCCATATTAACCATGAAAACGCGTAAGAGGCTATCTATTCAAGAGAATACCGAAATATGACGTGTCATTACGTATTATAACTGTAAATGCCGCTATACACGACTTTGTTGCAGGCGAAATATTCTTTAGCAATGGACACCGCTCTCCAAAACCTTTCACCCCCAAGAAAGACAGAATTGCTTATTGAAATGAAACGAAATTGTATCCACGATAATTGAAAATGATATTGATACTCATCGTTGTAAGATCTTTGACTACCCCCCACCCTCATTGACCATCTTTCACCTCTATGTAGCCTAGGGTGGCTCTTATTTACCAAGTTGAAGATAACTTTTGGGCCCCCCTCTATATCAAATCTTTGGCCAAAATTATGAAAAAATTCGATAAAGAAATTGATTTTAATTTTGATTAACCGTCTCCCGTAAGCGACTACTTTTCCCATGTAAAATACATGGGATTTTTTGAACTTTTGGTTTTTTCCAAATAATTCTTCACCTTATCATAATTTTTTAATCGGTTTAAATATTCTTAAAGTTCATATTTTTACCTCTAAAATGACCTATTATACTTATATTTTTTGTTTATAATTGCATAAGTTTTAAAGCTTTTAATTTAGAGATTAATAGATTTAGCAAAATTTTACTACACTGAAAAAAATACTGTGATGAGATTAGACATTTGAGTATGGTTGACAGGTTATGTAGGAGTTTGACATAATGCATCGGTGCGCCACTGTCCATTTTACCTAACCTTACAATATGACTCGCGGTTTCACACAGCCGTATGGCTAAAACACCAATACGTATGGCAGTTCCCAAAACAGCAATAAAATATTGCCAATCTGCCTATAGTTATCGCAGTTCCACGGAAATATTTTTTTCAGTGTAGTTAAAGTAAAAAAGTCGAACACACTCGTTGTTTATTATCAATCGATAGTTTTTATTTGAGATTTATTTATTTTATTTTTTAAAAATACTCTAATAGGTTTTTAAACACATTAAAAGACAAAAATTTTTACTAAAAATAGGACTTTATTCACTTATTCTCATTTTTTTACAAATAGTCTTTTTTAACGCATTTGGGTAGTTTTTTTTATACTCTTCAGTAACTTGAAGCAAATACTGTTTTTGTGATTCATCAGTTATAATTACGTTAAGATACTTTTCAGCTCTTTGGACATTTCGTTCTGCTACATCATTAACAACTTCTAAGTTTCTAACAATATTTAAGCCCTGCAAGTAGGAGGTATTTTGATACCATGTATTTACATCACAGCGGAGAAACGATTTATCTATTTTAAATAACGTAGAATTAATAAAATTACAATCGTACAATTTAGATCATTGTATTAACGATAAATCTTTATTATTTTTTGATAGATTTAAAATAGATAAATCGTTTCTCCGCTGTGATGTAAATACATGGTTCCAAAATACCTCCTACTTGCAGGGCTTAAATATTGTTAAAAACTTAGAAGTTGTTAATGATGTAGCAGAACGAAATGTCCAAAGAGCTGAAAAGTATCTTAACGTAATTACAACTGATGAATCACAAAAACAGTATTTGCTCCAAGTTACTGAAGAGTATAAAAAAAACTACCCAAAAGCGTTAAAAAAGATTGTTTGTAAAAAAATGAGAATAAGTGAATAAAGTCCTATTTTTAGTAAAAATTTTTGTCTTTTAATGTGTTTAAAAACCTATTAGAGTATTTTTAAAAAATAAAATAAATAAATCTCAAATAAAAACTATCGATTGATAATACACAACGAGTGTGTTCGACTTTTTCACTTTAACTAGTAAAATTTTGCTAAATCTATTAATCTCTAAATTAAAAGCTTTAAAACTTATGCAATTATAAACAAAAAATATAAGTATAATAGGTCATTTTAAAGTTAAAAATATGAACTTTAAGAATATTTAAACCGATTAAAAAAATTATGATAAGGTGAAGAATTATTTGGAAAAAACCAAAAGTTCAAAAAATCCCATGTATTTTACATGGGAAAAGTAGTCGCTTACGGGAGAGGGTTAATCAAAATTAAAATCAATTTCTTTATCGAATTTTTTCATAATTTTGGCCAAAGATTTGATACAGAGGGGGGCCCAAAAGTTATCTTCAACTTGGTAAATAAGAGCCACCCTAATGTAGCCCTGTATGTAGCCACTCTACCCCGCCCTCTAATTATCACAGAATTGTTTATTAAAATAAAACGAAATTTTATCCACGATAGTTCAAAACGTTATTGATACTCATCGTTATAGGATCTTTGACTACCCCCCACCCTCATTGATCATATTTCACCTCTTATGTAGCTACTTCACCCCGCCCCCTAATTATCACAGAATTGTTTATCGCAATAAAAAGAAATTTTATTAACGATAATTGAAAATGTTATTGATACTTATTGTTGTAGGATTTTTGCCTACCACCCCACCCTCATTAAACACCTTTTCCCCCTCTCTTTTGTCCTCTATGTAACTGCCCCCCAATCCCTCCCCAAAGATGACAGAATTGCTTATTAAATTGAATCGAAATTTTATATATGATAATTAAAAATGTTATTGATACTCATCGTTGTAGGATCTTTGACAACCCCCCACCCCCCGCCTTCATTAACCACCTTTTCTCTTTATGTACCCTCCCAATAGTTATAGGATGCTTTTTTAAAAGTCTTATTTTATGGCAGAGAAGCAGTCTTAATTTATACTAAATAATATGGCAAGATAAATTTGTAATTACTTTAAATTCCCCTTGATTAAGATAATATTTTTCACAGATGTATAAGTACATCAAGATGAATCATAGAGGGAAATCATTGATGGTCCACAAGTGCGAATGGCGGGGGGTAGTCAAAGATCCTTTAACGATGAGTATCAATATCATTTTCAATTATCGTGGATTAAATTTCGTTTCATTTCAATAAGCAATTCTGTAATCCTTGGTGGTGAGGGATTGGGGGGGGGGGGTGGAGTTGTCTGTTGCTAAGAAGTATTTCGCCTTTAACAAAGTCATGTCTATCGACATTTACAGTTATAATACGTAATGGCAGGTCTTATTCCGATATTTTCTTGAGTTGATAGCATCTTAGGCGTTTTCATGGTAATTATGAAACTCCCACGTAGAAATATCAAAAAGTGGAGCAGCTAGGATTTCAAATCTTGAAATTTTGAAATCTGGGAGCCATTTAGGACAATTCCACATTAGCAGTTTGTTGTTACATTTTCAGACCACCTGCGACTGGTTGAGGCACACTGTGCTCTATTATTTCTAATAAATCAAGATCAACTAATTTATTTTGTTTCTTGAAAGAGAGAAACGTCATAATTGAAATCAGGTAAGAACATTTTTCTTCTCTGGTTTAATTAGCCTTAATCTTTAGTTGATTTCTTTGAAGTCATTTGAACATTAAAAAGTCAACTGTCAACTACTCTGACCTGAGACTCTGAGTTAGTACTTGCGCAAATGTTTCTGAGCGCTAACAACTTGAATATTTTTCACAAAAGTTACTAAAAATAAGACAAATGATAATAGCATTGTCTTACATATTTGAATATTGTTAGTATTAGATCATACGAAGTGAACGAAATCAAGTTTAACCTTTGAAGATATATAGCTGAATAACGTACAATGCTCCTACAGCACTTGCGCTAAAAAGAATCTGGGCGTTGTTACATATATGTGACGCTCCGCGAGAGAAGGGACCTATCGCGGAATAATCAATTTTCATTTTTTTATGCTAAAAGATAGTTTTTGAGTTGTTCTTTCATTTCCATGTTTCAAAAAAAAATTTTATTAAGTACACTTTTTGTTATAATGCTTCAAACCTAAGCGTGCTAAGTGTATCGCATTTTTTGAATTTTCTTTGAACGACCGTCTCGTGAAATTGATTTTTATTGTTTTCATTTTTTTTATGGTAATTGATAGTTTTTGAGTTGCTTTTTGAGTTCCAAAAATCAAAATTTGATTCCTGCAATTAGTTTTCTTGTTATGAAGCTTCAAACATAGGTATGTTAAACGTCTCGATTTTTCTTCCTTCTCTTTGCCTATCCGTCCTTTAAAGTTTGCTTTCTCAGCGATAGGTCCCTTCTCTCGCGGAGCGTCACATATAATTTTTGCATTAAAATAAATAATATTTGTAATGTATTTCTTGACTCTACTAGACCAAAGAGCCAGATACCTATATGTCCTCAGGACTACTTGTTATGAAATTTAGGTAAAAATAATAATATATGTGAATTCCAAAAAAAAACTGCTGAGAATTAATATAGATGTTACGTACAAAGACCGAAAATGTCTGGGCTTATGTTTAAATTTGTCAGGATTTTTATGTAAGCAAACTAGGCAACTGCCTAGGGGCCCCCACCAAAAAGGGCCTCCACCAGCTAAAATATTTTCAACAAAAAGTACTTTCAAACATTTTTTTAGACATTTAAAAATCTGAAAAATATTTTTTATAAAATAATTTTAAGTTTTTAGAAATTCAAGAAGCCCGCTTATTAAAAAAGTGTCAAGTTTTGAAACTGCTTTTTCGACTTTGATTCAATTTAATTTTTAGTAAATTTCGGAAAATTCATTCCTTGCATGGGCCCCCACCAGCGTTTGCCTATGACCCCATGTTTGGTAAATTCGGGCCTGGAAATTGTACAAAGCGCGGAGTGTACTGTTTTACTGTCTACATTTGATTTAAGATTATTTCAAGATATTAAAAATGAATTTCATTTTTAAATTGAGAACTAATTTAGTTACGTTTATTTTACCTATACAATATCTTTTTTTATTAATATTCATACATACACTCAAAAACAATAATATTGATTGACGAATAATATTGGCGTATTTATCCTTTGAGTTATTATACATTTTATGTAATCTACAATGACCAGTTAAAGTATGTGTTGTTTTTAGTAAATTAAATATTTCATTGTTATGCACATAGTATTTTATTTTTTCACTTTTACTTTTATTTAATGGAAGTATTAACTTTTTTTCATCACCAACAGCTAACACGTCAAATCTTTTTAATCGTCTATATTTACTCGAAGTTTTTAATGTTATATTTTATACCAACATTTTTTTTTATAATTTCATTATAATCCTTTCCGTTACTTGTAGTGAGAGAATTATCTTTAATAGGCAACTCATTTAATTTCTTTTCAAACTCATTTTGCGTTTTAAAAGTACCCTTGATTTTGAATAAATAATAATGTATCTTTGAAGAAGGCTACTATTACACTAAATTAATTTTCAATGTCTTGATATAATTGTAAATCAAATGTAAACAGTAAACAAAATTCAAAGCGACTTAGTTTACTATACCCGATATCGAAGGCTCTGTACAAACGGTATTGTACCGAGTCAGATCCGCACCAAGAAATCTGTATCAAGCCTGGAAACTCCAGCTCTGTACAAAATCGCTTGTGCAATCTGCGGTCTGTACAAAAATAGTTGCACACTCCGCGCTTGAACAATTTCGGGCTTTGTACGTAACATATACACGAGAACGCTAATTATTATTTGGAACTCTTTTGTTTCAAATCAGTGAGGAAAATATTTACGGCTTTATAACGTTGCTGTATAGTGCTACTAGATACTATACAGTCACTGTACATATTAACTGTAAAGAAACTGTGCTCCAATATAACGATCTGATCGACTAGTTTCTGTCTAGTTTAAGTTTTAGTTTTAGTTTCCTGGTCTCAGGGTCTACTATCTGTTTTTGGGATTCGGTAAGGGATCTTGGGCTGACAATGGGTAAAAATCTATCATGGAAGGAGCACGTACTTAATATTTCTAAAAAAGTATATATGGTTCTGCGTCAGCTGAGTAGGAACAGGAACTCTTTACCAACCGCTACAAGATTACTATTAGTCAAAAGCACAATTCTTCCCTTTTTTGATTATGGCTGCATCGTTTACGATGATTTGACTGATGAGCTCAATATGAAGCTTGAAAGGGCACTTAATGCCTGCATTAGATTTATCTATAACCTGTCAAGGGGTGAAAATATTTCCTCTTACAGGAAAAAAGCAGGATTACTTCCTGTGGCTACTCAAAGACAATTTTTTACGGGAAATTTATTATACACAATTTTTAATATCAAACACCCTGAGTATCTTCTCCACTTTTTTGAATTCAAAGATTCTAACTTATCTTTCACTTATAAGTTGCGTGAATCTAATGTGGTATTAAGAATCCCTGCACATCGCATATGTAAACTACAAAGATCTTTTATTGTTAGAGGAGCTCGATTGTGGAATAAAATACCCGCTAGGGTTAGAAATGTATCTGATCTGGAATGATTTAAATATCTATATCGTAATTTTCTTACTGATTTAGATGGAATGTTCTTTGAGGTCACATTTTGGTAACGAGTCAATTGAGTACATGTAAATTAGTTTCTTATTTTATTGCATTAAGTTTTGTAATTTTATATTATATTTTTCTTTTTAACTCTATTATATATAATTATCGTTGCGTAATTTTAAAATTATTAGTATGGTTTATCGACTGTTAATAATTTATCTCATCCGGCCTTAATAACTTTTGTAATTATTATTACTTCTTTTTTATTCTAATAATAATTTAAAACTTTATTATGTATTTCTTTGGTTCCTTGAAGGGCTACTTAGCCCTAGGAGCGTATTTTCTAATAAATAAATAAATAAATAAAATAAAAATAATTACATACAGAACTTCTGCATAGGAACTACTTAGGCAATCAAGCTTGGAGCAAGCTTCACGGATTCACCAATTAAATGTTCAGCTTCTAAAGCTGAATGAGTAATATGATAGAAATAATAATAATAACAATAAATTAATAATAATAATAATAATAATAACAATAATAAGAGTACGTTGTGGACAAAATACCAAGACCTTCTGTTTGAATTGAGTAAAATATATCCAGGCTACAGGGTCAGATTAATTCTTCTTATACTCGGTTGTTTAGGAGGGATGCGAGCTTCATTTGTGAGCCAATTACAAAAGATTCCTAGCTGTGAGCTCAAGGCTGATGCGTTGGCGGTTCGCATGCAGAAGGCTGTTCTTCTGAGCTCTCTCAATCTGGTTCGGCAGCACTGTTCATTATGAGATCCTATTCGATAGCTCTAAAAAAGCATCCAACAACGATCTTGACCACCGCTTAAGAACATCAGCGTCAATGGGTGAGAACAACAGTGTAAGAAACGAGAATAACAACTCTAGCAAATGAATCACGCTTTTGCTTACCCTCCAGGACGGATGGAGCAATAGAGGATTAGAATATGTAAAGCAAGAATGGGAGAGGTTGTTTTAGTGAGGTATTACCACAGCACGTGGTCGAGTCCCACACAAACAAGTGCGTAAATGCATTTTCTCCTCTCCTAAACTTATTTTGAAAAAAAAAAAAAAGTACATTGTGGAAAATAATCAGTGCAAGATCTATTGGAATGTTTCTTTTTCCACCACTCGTCGTATCAGTGCCACAAAGCCTGATATAGTGCTCTAGAATCATAAAAGTAAGGTTATTTGTGTGATAGAGTTTTCAGCTCCTGCTGAGCGCAATATCACTCAAAAGGAGGATGAGAAACGGACAAAGTATCAAGACTACTCGGTTGTTTGGGAGGGATGCGATCTTCATTTGTGAGCCAATTTAAGAAAATACTTAGTTGCGAGCGTCAAGCTGATGCATTGGCGGTTCGCATGCAGAAAGCTGTTCTTCTGAATTCTCTAAATCCCTCTCTAAATTATTCATTATAATATCTTATTTGGTAGCTCTAAAAAGGCATTGAACAACGTTCTCAACCACCGTTTAAGAACATTGGCGGTTATGGATGATAACAACAGTGTAAAAAAACAGGAATAACGTCCCCAGCAAATGAATCGTGTTTCTGCTTACCCTTCACAATGAGTAGAGCAAAAGCGGATAAGAGGAAGTAAAGCAAGAATGGGTAAGGTTGTTTTAGTGAAAAACTGATACAGGACGTGATCCAGTTCCACACGAACAGGTATGTAAGTGCATTTTTCCTCTTCTAAACTTTCTTTGAAAAGAATAATTATAATTATTATTTTTATCCAGTAAAGAGTGCATTCAGTAACAATGCACTTAAAATTTTAGTTTTTGCAGATGCCGAGTATTTTAGAGCTATAGGAATGGATTTTGGATTGGATAAATATGCCGTCATCCATCTGATTAAAAGAAGGCATGAAACTTCTGAAATTTCTAGTGAGTCTAAGGACATTCAACTTATTGGTGGCAACACCATTCATGATCTTGGTGAAGGAGAGATTTACACATATCTTGGAATTCCATATTTGGAGACTCAAGATTTGTGTGGGCTTAAAAAGCATCTCCAAAAAAAGTATCGTGGGCTTCTCAGAAAAGTTTCGGCTTCCGAATTGCCTGTGGAAAACAAAATACTGGCTACAAATATGTTAACCATTCCTTTGATTCTACCTTTGGAGCTGTTAAGTGGAATGTGAACGAGTTAAAAATATTATATAAAGAAACTCGCAAGATGATGTCAATCCGCCGAAGTCATCATCCAAGGACTTCCAAGCACAGAATTTACATTCCACGAGATCAGGGAGGAAGAGGTCCATTAAATTGATAATTGTATTGGCTGCTGCATGTTGAGTTGACAAATTCATTTCCATTGCAAAAACGTTGCAGAATTGCAGAATTTCTGGTATTTCTACCCTGACTCACACTTCGCGTCGTGTAGCGTCATATCACATAGACCATAAACGAGTGATACAAACATCAAATTACGTTCCACGTTTTTGTAAAACATCTTAGTTCGCACGCTTCACCGATGTGAAAAGTTTTCTGGCATTGATAATACGTACTTACACACAAAGACATATGGCTCTACTGCGATAAAACAATATAAGCGCGAAGGCTTAACCCTAAAAACTGCCCAACCCTGACTACTCTCCCTTAATAATACATAAATATAATTAATTTTAAATTTGCTTAAAATTTTTTTAAAAATCTCATATGGATATTACAGTTTTTAAGTTGAAGTTTCTTATTTTTTTAACCGTTTCTATTTTTAGTAGGATATTTATTACTTAATTGACTAATTTTTTTAAATTTGAATGTTTTTTACAATCCTAACGGTACACATTGCATATTTTAGTTAAACACTTATTTAACCTAAACACAATCATACACTTCAGAATTAAAATATTTTACAGATAGAGGATTCGAACCCTCGACGCTTCGCACATGAATACAGCGCTTCCCGGTTGAAAAAACATGTACCTGAACACGTACACGAACGCGTACATGACCACGTACATGAAAGCGTATATGTTCATGTGCATGAAAGCGTACATGTTCATATCCATGAACAAGACTGTGTTCATGTACGCGGCATTGAAACATGAACATGTATACGAACACATATATGTTCATCTACGTGTTAACAAAAGGTAAACCACGTGGGTCGACTCTCGACACCTTGCTTTCCAGGGCACAAAATGAAATAAATCCAGGATTTATAAGTGAACAATAATTTTAATTTATTGTAATAAAATACTCAAATGTACAGGACTTTAACATCCGAACACAAACACACGGTTTTCCGCGAACTCTCGCCGTATCAATTTTTCTAGCCGTGCACTACGCACCTTAACAATTGGACTGCTCGACCAATACTGACTTTTCCACGCTATTAATTTCTCCTTTTTCAAACTTAACTTCCGGTCAAACGATCATTCCAGAAGCATTCGGAACCTTCTAGAATCTTCTTGAACTTTTCACGCATTTCCTTTAATTATAAAATCGCGCAATTCTTTCCCGGCAATATTTAAAATAATCTAATCATAATATTAAAATCTATAACATACGTTAATATGAGTTCAAAAAACAATACACATGTTCATGTGCATGAACGTATGCATGATCGTGTACACGTTCATGCACACAATTTTTTAAATTACTAAAAAATGTTAAACAAAGGTAACTATGCCTATCGTATTTCTCTACCCTTGTTCCTGAAAAACAACTGCACAGCCATATCTCCCATAGGAAACTACTGCGCAATGTTTAAGTTTTGTGAAATTTCAATCATTATGAACAGGTACATGAACGTATACGTGTTCGTGTATATGTTCACGCACATGAACAGGTATGAAATTATTGACTCAATGGAGCCCATGAACATGTACATGAACATATACGTGTTTATGCACATGAACATGTTTCAATACCACGTACATGAACACGTACATGTTCTTGCACATGAACATATACGCTTTCATGTACTTGTTCAAGTACGCGTTCGTGTACGTGTTCATGTACATGTTTTTCAACCGGGTTTACCACGCAACCACGCAAGCTTAGGAAAGCAAACTAGGAATTGCATTCTTAACCCTTGCACTTGTCAGAGACGAATTATTTTTTTATTTGCAGTATGTTTGCGGTACCACATTAAGGTAGTTCTCCGGTTAAGGCTGCTATTATACTTGAAAAAATCGATTTTCTATGGATTTTCTTTAAATTGTGAAAAAACGTTATTTTATATGTGCCTTCTATCTGGTTAAAATTTTAGTACCTCTTGCAATGCTCAAAATTGAGATATTCATGTTCAAAATTCCACTTTTGTATAGAAAATGATGAAGAAAAAGGGAAACGTGACATTGACTCTAAAGCTACTTTATTCAATCTAGTTTGGCGAGAAATTTTTCCACACGGGAAACAGCAGATGCTAAAACTGAACGAGACAAGAAGGGAGTAGGTCAGCTCTGATCGCTGAACCCACGAGTAAGCAAGCGCGCGAGCTGTCTAAATAATAGGAATTAACTGGCTAATGAGTTGAGATGTCACTCACTACCACATGCACAATAATATTATTTTCTCTTTATTTCATTTCGATTCATTTAAGAGTATTAAATATCGAGTGATTTGAACAAAATTTACAGCATATTTAATTAATAAAGGAGCATTCCATGTACAGGGAAACCTTTTAATCTTAGCAGAACGACTTGAAATTAGGATTTGCCTCGACTTCCCAATTCTGGATTTTCTCATCAGAGGAGAGGGTTATTCGTAGTGCTTTATTTATCGCCTTTAATAAAATTTAGAAAAACTACCGTAATGTCATATTAAAGAAATTTAAACACTGAATATAACTACAACGATTAATATTTAAAAGAAAAAATTTTATTGATAACAATTAAAAGCGAATACGAATGCGAAATCAAATTCAAGTGTATTTTTGCATATTCAAACCCTTGTACTATTTGTTATTGAGCTTGTCGTAGCCAGTGCAATCTGAGAATGAAGAAATTCTAAATACTATATTACTTAATAATATTCAAATAAACCAATGAGTCATTGGGAAATATTAAACAAATTAATTTAAGGTTATGAAACGTGTGGAAGCTTCCCCATGCTAAATCCAAGTAGGTGGGGAATTCCACATGCTAAATGGAGCATTAGAATATTGTTTATTTCTCATTTCCCACTTTACCTGACTTTCCACTAAACCCGACTTTCCCCTATATTTATTATAAATAAAAATTTATTAGTTGTAATGAAGTTTCTTAAAAAAATACTTATTTTCCTACTTAAAATAAATTTTTTTATTATTTATACAGTGGGTAGGGGGAAGGAAGGGATTCCCCACATAGAAATTTGTAGGGGAATCGAGACTCGTGTGAAGTTTGCCGCACGAGCGAAGCGAGTGCGGCAATTACACGAGTCGAGATTTCCCTAGATGCGCCTGTGTTCCACACATAATTTTATATAATAACCTTGTGTCAAGAAATCTACTGAAAACGCTGTTTTTAGAGTTTTAGAGATTAAAATGAAGAGAATCCTACTTTTTATCACAGTTTAACCCCAACAGCAATGCCATTCAAGTACGCTTGCTGTTCTAACACGTGACGCGACAGCTGATGTTTAGGTTGGCAAGCGTGCTTGAATGGCGTTGATGGTGGGGATAACTGTGATTAAAAGTAGGTTTCTCCTCCTTTTAATCTCTAAAACTCTAATAACAGACTTTTTAGGAGAGTTCTTGACGCAAGGTATTATATAAAGGTTTATTTCTATAGTTAAGGAATGAATTTTTTTTTAAAAAGTAGGTTTTTAAATTAACTTTTTTAACCTCCTCCGCCAGATTATTTGTTTTCGTGCTGAAATAGGCTTGGCAGTCCACATTTAAAAACTTAAAAATTTGGAAAAGCCGCGAATCTAAAGAATTACCCAAATTCATTTTAGTTGTTATAGAATACATTTTGTATTTCTTTTGCACTCATGGTCTAGTTACAAAATGCAGCTATTTCACTGCGCCCTCAACAACCATCGAATAAAGGGGGCAATGAACCATGATATAGAAAAGAACAGAAACAGTCTCGTTCTTTTCTATCTCAGGTCGTGTTTCAATATCCGTATTAATTGTGCGTTAGGCAATAATTTTTTAACCTATAGGCGGTGCTCCTAATGTTTAGAAATCAAATACAAGTGTCTTTAAATTTCTGCTAGTATGTAATATATGGGAGTTTTTACGTGAAATTTACCTATCAAAAATTTAAATTCAATTTAATACATATTTTTAAATTCTTTGGAGAAAAATAATACATATGTAATTTCTTTAATCTAATATCTAAGTTCCCGTTTTCAAGTTATAAATTTTCAAAATTTTGATATTAAGAAAATATATATTTTTCTAATTGTTTATAACTCGTATAATATTAAAGTTAGAAAATTATTGCAAGAAAATTAAATCTTCAGTTTTTCCTAGGCTTTTGAGTCATCTTGACAAAAACAAAAAAATTCGTGTTTTTTTAAATAAAAATTAAAAAAATTTTATAAACAAATTAATTTTTTAATTTGGGCGTGAAAAAATATAGGGGAGAGGGTCCCAAGATGGACATACTTTCGATTTATTGATCTAGAATCCAAACTAAATAAAAGATATTAAAATGTTTTATACCAGATGAAAGTACAATATAGGGTAAAATTACCAACTACTGCGATGTGAAATCGAAGGAAGATAAAATATTGGAAAAGAAGATAAATATAAATGAAAGATAAATATTTGACTGATTTTAAAAACACTCTTGTTATTTATTGAAGTAAAAACCACTAATTAAAATATTAAAAGAAATGATGTATTCTTAAAAATAACAAATTTATAAATAATACTCAGTGCTGGTATTATTACGAGTGTGCACCAATTACTGTGTCCCAATTACTGCGACGAGAATAACGTGTATTTGAAGGTTAGGTTTTTCGCAGTAATAGAAACACGTGCATGTTCCAATTACTGCGATAGGTTGTAATCTAAACTTGAATAATTAAAAAATTAATGATTTAAATGTATATCTTAATTGGCAATTCCCTGGCAAATAAGCGTCACCGATTGCGGACTAAAAAGGTGCCGATAAAGTCCGCATTTGGTACCGAATCGGTCCTGACGTTAGAAATTAAAATTAATATGTTCTAATTAACTTGTACAGTATTTATTTAATGAAATTAGTTAATTCTATAATCATTTTAATAAGTATTATTTTTTATTAAGGAAAGAAAAATTAAAAAATAAAGAATTCAAATTTTACATTTTTTTTTACTTTTTCTTTCAATAATAAAAAATAATACTTATTAAAATGATTACAGAATTAACTAATTTCATTAAATAAATACTGTACAAGTTAATTGGAACATATGAATTTTAATTTCTAACGTCAGGACCGATTCGGTACCAAATGCGGACTTTATCGGCACCTTTTTAGTCCGCAATCGGTGACGCTTATTTGCCAGGGTTGTGTTGAGTAAGGTTTAAAATAGTTTTTTCAATTAATTTAAATTAATATTAAACTTTTAAAAAGAGCATAATAATGCTTTTCAAAAGAATTGCAGTAATTGGTGCATTTACAGTAATAGGTACATCTACCCTATAAGGTAACTTATGGCCACAGAGATCATGCATGATTGCATGATAATTATTAAAATTCCGGGATTGATAGCATACCAAGTATAAAAAAATAATGGTTTTTTAAACTTCTGATTTAATTAACAAATTCTAAAAAATGTTTTCTCAAAATCCCCACGACAGAGTTCTAGAGAATTTAATAAGCTTTCATTTTAAAAATGGAAAGTTTGAATCGGTTTCAAATTACGAGCTATAAAATATTTTTAACCTCAGTTTCCAAAAATTCCTCACTGTGAGACGCGATAAAAAATATGTTATGCTAGGAACAGTCTTCAATACATTTACTAAATTTGTGTTAAACTGTATTTATACCGAAAAAAATGCCGCCCAAAAAATTAAGGATCAACGACAGAAATCAATATAACTCTTTAATGGTGTTAATCCACTGCTTATCAAGAGGGATGCTTGATCTTTGAGGTAAATGACCCACCGTGTGCTAGAACATTAAGGTACTTGAAACTACATTTGAAAGGTCCATTTCAAATCATTAAAGTTCTTGGCAATAATAGCTTTGTGCGGTTAACATGATGTTTTGCAAGTTTGACAATTGTTACTTAGACCATCTATTTATCCTTCGTTTAAAAATATTAAACTATTTTTTGATCAACATTCTTAAAAGAAAGTTGCTAAACAATCCAATTAACAATATCTTGCTACATAACTCTTTGCACAACTCTTTGGTGCCCTTCAAATGCTCTTAAAACATCAAAATGGCCAAGTGTAAATCAAATCTGAGATTTAAAGTTGCCTTGTCAATGGAATGCCCCTATAATTTAAACAACATTTTAATATTTTAACCATTGTAATCACTTTATTTTCAAAATAAATGAAATCTTGTTGTCTTACATTTAAGTATAACATCTTATAAATTAATATGAGTCATTAAAGTCCATTATAGAAATTTCTATTGTTTGAATTTTAAAATACTCACGTAAACATTCTGTGTAGCCATACTCTGGAATATCCCATCTTCCTTCAGGTAAACACGTTCTACGTTGATCTCCAATCAATATAAAGTCTTGATTACATTCAAAAGTAATTCTTGTCCCAGGTACAAAGAAAAAATTACTTTTGCGTCCAAACCGTGGAGTCTCCAAAATTCCACAAGTAGTAACTAAAAACAATTGATCCAAAAATTAAAAGTTCTAGGTTTAAATTCATACTCTAGTAAAGTATTTTCTTATTTAAAGGTAAAAAGAACCAAAATTTCAACTCGTTTTTTAAAAATTTTTATAAAAGGGTTGAACTTTAGACATTTTAAACTGTATTTACAGATGTATTTACAGATTACAGAAAAATGGTAAAGAACATGATTGTAGAAGTTGATCATAGCGTTGTTAAGGAAATAAAATGATTTTTGAGTATTTTTTATGGATATTTGCTAAAATCTCTGGATTTATCGTTGACAGCGCAATCACCATCACGTTCTCTATAATTTTTATGTAATTTACACCTGAAAATACATTCCTGTACAAAATTTAAACTCTCTAAGTAAAATATTTTGGAAGATAGGGGGGGGGGTGGTCCATTTTGTATAAAAAATTCATTATATATTATATTTTATATATTATGTTATGTATAATATGTATAATATATTTATATATTTAATAGGATCAAATATATTAAAAATTATTTTGTTTTGTGTACGGAACCCTCGATTTTAGTGCGAGTGTAACTCGAACTTGCCCGATTTTTATTTGATATTCTGCACGACTTTTTTTACTTGTCTCATTGCAATCGCTAGAAACTATTAATTTGTCAGGATTATTATCTCTCTTTTCTTCTTTAACAGCACTATCTATGTGTTTTTTTTTAGAAAAATTTAAATCTATTTCACAACTTAAACATACATCTTCCATAACTGATATTTCTGTTTTTTTGTTATCAATTTTTTTCGTTTTTATTTCATCATTTCACTATATCCTTCCTGATATTCTGCTCTAGTTTTTCTACTTTTCTCATTAGCATTGCAAAAAAATATTTTCTTACTACTATTGCTTCTAGTATTTTATAATTGTTACCTTCTTTTACTACTTCCATAGAATTTGACGCATTTTCCACACTTTTTTTCTTACAAATATTTATATTCTGTCACTATTTACACTTTCCATATTTTTTATTTGTCTCTCTTTCCCATCTCTCCTTTTAACTTAGGTCTTTTACAATACATTTTTTCATATTTGATACTGTTTTTTTTAGTTTCTTAATCAGGAGTATCAACAACTTTTTTCTGTCCTATTTTTGTATGCAATGAAGGACTACTACTATCTCCTTTCATTTCTGTAAAGCCCAGGCCCAGCAAATCATATTCAATCCTGGTGGGTAGTTGACTTGGAGAAGGGGAAGGGGGGGAATTAAAAAAGTTTATATGAGTAAAGAAATTTTAGGGATATAGAAAACAGGCAATGTTAATAAAAAGTGATGTCTGATTCCGGGTGGGTACTTTACCCACCCGGTTTTTTCTGGGTGAGTAGTAGTACCCACCGTACCCACCTTATTCACCGGGCCTGATGCTCAACATGTTATTGCACATGCTCAGTAGTGCACTACCACTGTTTAAATGTGCGCACTACGACACCTTGGCATTTCAAATGCGCAGTAGTTCATTATTGCTGTTACACATTCGCAGTGATGCACTGTGATAGTCACACATGTGCTCTGATCAAATTCAAAAATTATTAGGTTATATATTAGGTTTCTTGAAATACTTATTTCTGCAATTTTGAAATAATTGCTTTTTAAATTGTTAACTGTGTAACGAGTTGCTAATATTTAAATTTTACACTCAACTCGAAACGCGAAACTCTTATTTAGACTTTTCACCCCGAAATGAACACACAAAAATATCCAACGCTGGACCAAAGGGGAGATCCTCCGAATCCACGACTTAGTGCAGAAATCGACTGAGACACGAAATTGATAAAATTAAACTTACCAACGGCTTTCCGCTGAAAAATAGTATAACTTGTTGCCGACCTTGGCAACGCAGAAATACAAATTAGGAAAATAAACTCGGGAGAACACTTCAATTAAAATTGTAAATCAAGATTTCACTATTCACAAAATTATCCCTTTATTTCTCATTTACCACTTACACCAAAGATTTTTAAGTACTAAATTCGCACTTTGCTATTCCCCAATTACCCGACTCACAACGCGTGGTTTCACCGAAAGAATTATCAATAATTAATAATGGCCGTGACCCAGTCCAGAATTCGATCAGCCGGTCGATCCCCTTTCCTGCGATCTTCTTCCTATCTCCGTCCTTGTCCCTCGGTCCTGTAATTGGTCCCTTGATCCAAGAATCCGAAAACCTACGAAAACGCTCGGAAAACGAAGCTGACCTCACGCAACTCATTATTCATTGGACACTCAAGCCAACGACCAAAACCACACGCAGAAACGAATAAGAGAATTAACGAAATACTGACAACTCAATGAATCAGAAAACTCGTTGCCAAATCTCAAATATTCTAACACTAAATATCTTACTAACTCTCAATTTAATTTAAACTCATTTAAGTAACGATTCACAACGTTACAACTGTATATTGTAGTTATTTTTTTAATTACATGAATTTACATACATTTAACTTAATATAAGTAGCTGTATTTTGTTTGTTTAAAAAATAGGGATTACCCAATATTCATTTGTTGATGATATTGGCAACTAATTCTAAAATATTTACACCAGAAGTTGTTAATCGTTACATTTCAGCTGAGATACCTGACAAGACTGTAATTCTCACATTGCATGAAATTATAATGGCAAATAATATTCATGGAGTTAATGGAATAATTGAAGTAGTATCGAGTATTAACTCGGTGAAATATTTATATAAATATATATTTAAAAGGGTCATGATCCCGCATCAATTATCATGTTACCAATGGTAATGGAGAATCTACTATTAATCATAATGAAATAAATCATTATGAAGAAAATAGATATGTAGGTCCAGTTAAAGCTGCATGGAGAGTTTTAAGTAAACATTTATTAAAAAAAAAATCATAGCATATGTCGTTAACCGCTGCATTTACCGAATAAACCAAATGTTTTTATTCAACAAAAACAAGGAAGTCAACATTAGTTGAATTAATTCCTCTGTACACAAAAATTATTTCACATAGTGAGATGCAAGTTTGTGCCAAGTTTCGTTATTATATCATCATTTATGTCGAGTAAATGTAAGAAAAACTTATTTTGATACTCCAAAGTAAATTTTTACTTACTTGGTTTTTTTGTTATATTTTCCCGAGTAATAGTTTGAGAAAAAGTTTAATTATCAAATTTTGCTCATTAAATAGTTCCTTTTAAAGGACAATGAAGAGATTTTAATTTATATTTGCAGTATCAATAGAAAAAAATCAAATATTTAAAAAACACAGGCGGGGTCAGTGGGGTCGTTTTGACCGGGGTTAGTTGGGTCGCACAAATGCATGAGGAATCTAGTATATACTTATACTACATAAATAAACTACATTAATTTAATTAAATTTTACTAGGAGTAATTTATTTTAGTCAATAATTAACACTAATAATAATACTTTTTAACAATTAGGAATTAAAAAATACGTTTTTTTAATATGAGCAATTTTGTTATTTTATAATCTTATACTTTCACTGCTCTAATTTAAATAAATTTATTTTTCAATTTTTTTTATTATAAAATAACCCTAAAAACTAAGTTTTTTATATAAAGTAATGTTTTAACAATTTAACAGTAACATTTTAATCATGACCCAATCTGCCTCGGGCCAAGGCGGGTTGGGTCACTTTGGATTTCTCCAAAAACAATGTTTCCTAAAAAAAACTAAAAGTAATAACGGGACTTTTTCTTTTTTAAATGAAAGTTGAAATATCAGAGCAGGTTTCCTGTACGATAAGGTTTTCATAAATTGGATATTAACGAAGTTCAACAACGAAGAGTGAAAAATGGCCCAACCAGCCACGGTCTCCTCTACACAGTTATTTGATTATTTTAATTTAAATAAACGTAATGCTAATGCTCATAAATTTTTTTTCATCCCACATGCACGAATTCGGCGCTTTGTTATGCCTCGAAGTCGGATCGATTAATTAAACTGTATTAAAATTCGAAAAAAACACTTGCAAATTGAAAGAATAATTGAGAATGAAAAAAATAAGTGTCAGTAAAAGAAAAAAACTTGTGATTGCATACAAATAATTGAAGAATTAAAGAACTGAATAAAAATTTTAAGAAAATGATTAATAATTGAAAAAAATAATTGAATACATTTGTGAATTATCGAATATAAAAGAAAATATTTGAAAAAAGTCGAAAATAAAAGACAATTGCAAAAAATTTCGAAAAATTACAACATTAAAAAATTGACATTTCAACAGAATAATCTTAAAAGTTAAGAATGTAGGAGAGGGTGGTACCATACCGACCCCTAGTACCATACCGACCCCCCTCTGTTTCTCAGAGATCCTGTTACTAGACAAATCGCGAGTACCATCAAAAGAACACTTTCATAACTCTGACATTTTAACCATAGGTAATAATCTCTTGGTAATATTGTATCTCGGAATTTTACGTAAAATTATTTTTTTGCAATAATATTTTTTGTTTTTGACCTATCTTGAATTCAAGTTGAATGTGTTGAATTGAGTTCAGAAAAATTTAAGTATAAGTTTTTTTTGGTTGCTTATGGCCTCAACTTTAATACACAATATTCAAATCCATACGCTTTCATTGACATGAATGATCGGCAAGACATTATGTGAAAATATTGAAGGTGGTCCGAAACCGACTCCCCCCCCCTTTTTCTTGGATTGTAATAGTAACTAAATTATTTGTAATTACCAAATAATACCTACAAATGTATTTTAATAAAATAACAATAATTAAGCGAAGATAATATAGCTTGTAATTAAGATTCAACTAAAAACACTCATTTTTTATTGTAATGATAATTCTTTTACTCTTATTCTGAAAAAGGCCTCATATAATGAATTTAAATAAAGTAAAAGTAATTTAAGTTTATTCTATTTTGTTGTTTTTTAATTCAAATTACAACACAAGTTCAAACTTTTGTTTGTTTTCGCTATTTCCTGCAATAAAAATAGGGGGTCGGTTTCATACCACCCTTTTTGAGATTGTCGAAAACGTCAGTTTTCGATTTTCTCTTTGTATCTCCCAATTAATGAGATCCAGAGCCTCGGCAACCAGTGGAAACATAGAAAAATGATTCCTTTACTGAAAAAAATTTGACCTCAGCAATCAGACAAGTTTTTGGCACCTTTTTGGCTTTTGCCTTTTAGGGGGTCGGTTTGGGACCACCCTCTTCTAAATTTAAGATTTAGAACAGAAATAACTAAGAATAAAAATTAAAAGAAAATTATTGTAGTAATTGTAGAAAATAATTGTAAATTTAATTAGATTATAAAAAATTAAACTGGACTGAAAATCTTCGAAGATAATTGCCTATTGAAGGAAACAAGTGGAAATTGAAAAGATAATTGACAATGATCGAGAATTATTGAATATTGACTGAACTAATTAAAATTCGAGCAAATAATTGAAAACTGAAAAATAATTGAAAAACCGAGAATATTTGAAAATTGAAGAAAATAGTTGAAAACTGGAAAAACAATTAAAGAAAATGAGAATTATTGAATATTGAAGGAAACAATTGAAAATTGATAAAAATATTTAAAGAAGCCGACAAATATTGAATATTGAAGAGAATATTTGAAAATGTAAAAAAATGATTGATAATTAATTAAAATAATTGTGAATAGAAGAATATAACTGTAGAATTGAAGAAAATAATTGAGATTTAAAGAAAATAATTGTCAATTAAAGAAATTAATTGTGTATTGAAATATTGAAATAATTACTTTCAGGTGAATGAACCCAATTTTCTTATGCTGAAGGGCAAAGTAGATAGGAATATTCATTCTGAGCGATTTTTAAAGCCCGAGAATTCTGTAAAAATTTTTTTATTATATTTGTTTAATAAAAATTGTCCATTTCTTGATGGAAGATTAGGAGATGATTTTAAAGGGTTGTTTTTGATGCTGAAGGGGATAAGGTAGATAGGAATACATTCAGAACAATTTTTAAAGACAGGGAATTCTCTCAAAATTTTTTTTTTATATTTGTTTAATAAAAGTTGTCCATTTTTTTGTCCTTTAAAATTAGTTAAAACCAATTTGAGGTGTTCATTAAGTCAAGAACTTACTGGTTCTTTCGTACAAATGGCAGTAGAGAATGCTATTGTTCAAAAAATTCCAAATAATTAAATTATAATATTGATAAGTTTAAATAAAATAATTTTATAATTTAATATTGTTATGTTTAATTTTTAAATGTCAATAAAAAATTTCAATTATATAGAAAGGGGCCACTTTAAATATCTTTCCCGGGCCGCTTTTAGTTCCCAAGCCGGCCCTGGTGCAGTGCCATGGCTTTAACCTCTGAAGCAGTTGCTTACTCATGGTAGATTTCTACACCAGGGCTCGCCTCCCTTTTAGATCCGTCAGTAAACCAGATGTCACCAGCTGATGGGAGGGGCTCTTGTCCTTTCTGCTATTCCTCTCCCGTTGTTCTTCTAATTTTGTATTTTTTTTAAAAGAGGTGATGTGGAGAAAATCTATCCCTACTCATTTTGAAGACAGGTTTTTTCCACTAAACTAAACGTAACCACTTCCTTTGATATATCTTCGTCCCGCTTTGATGGTGAAATTCTTGTAATAGAAGGGGTAAATTTTTTGCTTTTAGTAAATTTTTCTATTCCATTGTCTGGTAAATTGCATTTCATAGAAATGCACTAGAAAAATTTTAAAATCAAGCTAATTGAAATCTTGCACTTTAAACTTTAAAGTAGGAGCAAGAAAACTTAAATATGTAGCTTTACTGGTTTTAAAGTCATAAATAAATGCATGTTACAAGAAAACACAACGATTTCCGTGATAGCCAAAAAGCTAAAAAAACATTGGTCATACAGGCTGACCTCCATAAGTGTTGAAATACACTACACTGAAAAAAATATTTCCGTGGAACTGCAATAATTATGGGCAGATTGGCAATATTTTAACAGCTGTTTTGGGAACTGCCATACGTATTTGTGTTTTAGCCATACGACTGTGTGTTGCAGCACTTGATATTTGTGAAACCGCGAGTGACATTGTACACGGAAAAAATTTATTCACGAAAATTTACCGAATTTATTCAAGAGCGGTGGAAATGAGAAAAACTCGGCGATATCTACAAAAGAGTCAATAAGTATCCTCCAATTTTTCAAGTATTTCTACAAAGTCTCCAAAATAAATTTTCATGACGCGCAACCGAAAGATCGAATCTGGACAGTTACCGAAGACTTCGGGAAAACACAGTACAGTGACCAAGCGCTTGGCTCACTCAAGTATGTTTTCACTGTACAGTAATTCAATCGCGTACTTAGCTCAGTTGGACAAAGCGGAGATTTTGTAGTATCGAGGAACTGAGTTCGAGTACTCATAGAGGAAAATTTTTTTCAAAAATTAAAAACATTTTTAACTTCTGGAGCACTTCGGTAAAATCTCATAACAGTTAGAGAAGCTTTCTTGAATTTAATTCTTATTTTTCTAGAATAAGTCTTCGGTAGTTTTTCAAGGAATTGCTAATAAAATTTCACGACTTTTTCTCATATCCACCGCTCTTGAGTTTCTTCAGTAAATATTATTGAATTATTATTGCCCGTGTAAGGTTAGGTAAAATCGACAGTGGCGCACCGATGCATTATGTCAAACTTCTACATAACCTATCAACTATAGTCAAATGCCTAATCTGATCACAGTATTTTTTTCAGTGTAGAACTCCTATCGAGCGGACTCATATGAAGCGAAAACAATAAGCAATCGAAGGGTCGAGGGGAGGACGAAGTAGTTCCATTCACTTAACACGTCAATGTGACCTTCCATATCGAGCGGACACACCCGAGCTGTCCGCTCGATAAGAGTTCTAGTGTAATTTCAAAAATGCACATTTGGTAACAAATTATTTTCACTGGCAGAGATTAATCTAATGATTTGCTAACAAATCGAAGGGACAACTGTTTCTTATGTATGGTCTAGGACAAGTTTGTAAACATCATGTCATGTCATTTATTTTTCAAATTTTTTTTTCTTCAGTCGAAAATCAATTTAAATATTATGCATACTGGTTTTGGCTATTTAGAAAATTATATTGACTTTACCTTGTTTAGAATTTGTATCTCTAATATTTTTCCAACTATTGTAATAGTTTTTAGTGAAATCGGCAAGATCTCGATTTAAACTCATAGCGTAATCATATTTACACTGATAATTATCTCCACAAAGACCTGTTGCTTTTTCCAAGTCGTCAGTCCTGAAAAGATAAAATATAGTACATGAATTCAAATATAATTTTTGCTAGCCAGGGTTAAACTGTAAGCAACGAGACTCATGGTTGTCTTAGGTGATTTTACTGTCTTAAAACTTTATAGGAACTTTGAATTGTAACTAATTATAAATATTAGGGCAAGTACGAATTACACCCGTACCAAAACCTAGGGTTCCGTACACATACGAAACAAATATATTTGGTATATCAACAAACAGAAAGCTGCAATTTGGTACACATATGTATTTTTACTTGTAGATTTCAGGAAAATTATAGCGAACTTGATCTGGATTGATAGTACGTCAATTCAGTGTTAAAGAAAAATTGCAGATTTTCGAAAAAAAAGTTTTTTCCCCTTAACTTTGACTTTATTTAAGCTAGAGGGGTAAAATTTGATACATTTGTATATTTTTACGTACAAATTACATATGAAAAATAATTAAAACGTTTAGATAATAAAAAAAACTTCTATCTCAAAGTGCATGAAATATTTGCTTAAGGACACAGGCTTGTATTTCATATAAATAACATAAAAATCAAGAATTTTTTTTTAGAGGAGGAACTGCAATTTTTATTGTGTTTCTGTACTCATAACAGCATTGAAACTAGGTCCTGTGACAGCCTTGATCAAGCCTTGTGTTAGTACACGGAAAAAATAAGCTGTCTAAATATTGCTCGATTAGTTGTAGAATCTTGGATATAGGCGACGATTTTGCAAATCACAGAGTTCTTCTATGACTATGAAAGAAATACTAAATGAAAGTTGAATACATTTCCCAAATAGCACGATAGTTTGCTGTAAAGCCACTGTAAGGGTTATCCGTAAAGGTTGTAAGGTTATAAAGTAAGCCAGTAGTAAGCATACAGTGGACTTAAAATTTCCGTCTCACAGTAAGCTTACACCGTAAGCCTGTGTTAAGCTTACAGTGTAAAGTTGTGGTATGTACCCTTACAGTGTAAGTTTGTTGTAAGCTTACAGTAAGCTTACGATGTAAAGTTATCATTTTTAAATAAAATAAAATAAATTAACGCCTTTTTGCGGGACGTCGTTGAGGATATATTCACTAAACATATTGACAAAGACATTAATTATAATATTAAAAATCTTGACGCCAACGAGTTTCGAACCTATCTAACCCTAACTACCGAACCTAAACGCAAGCGCATTAAACCCCACGGATATCGAGGACTTGGAATACATTTCAGAAAATGTAAATGATGTTTTACCTTTTTTTTTTGCGTAGGATGTAAAAACCTGCTCTCAGGTACCCTGTAGCCCGTACTACAGGGTTATGCGGGGGTGGCGACTTGGCGACCCGCTAAAAACACACCCTTATTTGGGACCTTAAGACCACTCCCAGGTAGAGCCATTTTACTGACGTATCGCCTTCAGGAGTGGTCTTATATCCCGCCTCTATCGCCTAAACAATATCATCCCTCGACCTACGGGAACTACCTTTGTTGGCGGCCATCGAGATCTTTAACCCTCAGAACATGTTGGATGAAGGTCTCGATGTGCCGCCAATTCTCTATATACATGATGTTATACCTTAGAAGTTTCTCTGGTAACAGATGATTTACATTTTCTGAAATGTATTCCAAGTCCTCGATAGCCGTGGGGTTTAATGCGCTCGCTTTTAGGTTCGGTAGTAAGGGTAAGATAGGTTCAAAACTCGTTGGCGTCAAGATTTTTAATATTATAATTAATGTCTTCGTCAATATGTTTAGTGAATATATCCTCAACGACGCGACGTCCCGCAAAAAAGCGTTAATTTATTTTATTTTATTTAAAAATGATAACTTTACATCGTAAGCTTGCTGTAAGCTTACAACAAACCTACACTGTTACATACCACAACTTTACACTGTAAGCTTACTGTAAGATTACTGCAACCTTACGGCGTATGCTTCTGTAAACTTACACCGTCAGCTTGCCACAAGCTTACGGTGTAAGCTTACCACGACTTACTTTGTAAGTTTACTGTGAGGCTTACTTTACAATGTTAATCAATTTTGAATTTAATTCATCCAAAATTTAAAAGATCTAACTTTCAATTAATTACCATTTTAATTAACCTAATATTTATTTATATCAATTTCATAATTTATCTTAACTTTTACTCAGTAAAAGTGCAAGTAGCACAAATAAAAATTAAATTCTAATTTTTACTGGTTTTTTTTTATTAGATGTAAAACCATTATATTTCAAGTATAAGTTGGACGCACCCTATTTTTTAAAAAAATCCTACTTTTATGCACATTTTTATTATAGATTACAATTGATTAGAATATGAAAAAATATATTTTAATTTATACTACAATGTTAAAAATTCTTCAAATCTGTATTTTTAAGTAACGAAAGTAACTGTAATAATTCAGTAAATAAAGAAAACCTTGTTTAAAGAAGAGCGTAAAAGCAACGATTTTACAATACTTTGAAAACCTTATTTACAGCAATTTTTTAAAGTCTTTAAATTAACTTAGTTGAAATATAATGATTTGTCTCTTAGTTAAAATCTTCATAACAAAATTCATACTGTGATCCCTGCATTCATTATTTTTATTAAAAATTTAAAGTTAGATAAATATTTAAAATATTTTACTTTTTTTTATATTTGACTCCTGGGGGTCAATTGCGTAAATTGTTTTTGATTTTGTTTTTGTCATTGTCTTTCACGTTCATTGTAGTCTTCAATTTTTTTCCCTAGACACGTGAAAATATAATTTTGACAGCTCTTACGTTCACTTGCAAAAAACGTATTTTAGAAGTAAGATTTGTTTTGAAATTGTGAGTGTTTAATAAAACCGAGAACGGGTTGCTTACGAAGATCTCTCGATGCTGAACGGAAAATTACTTTGCCGAATATTATGGGTAAGAGTTATAGTTTTTCTGTGTATAATATAAAATTAATATAAATAATAAATCATTTTTGTATGAAGGTTAAAAAATATTATTAATATTATTAGTCAGTAGGAATATACAGTTAAAATAAATAAATCATTTCTCTTTAGAAATGTAAAATGTTCAATCTTTTTAAATAATATTTTTAGCTAGATTTAATGTTTTAATTTGATTATCTTATAATTAATTAAATTCTCATTGTTGTTAATAAATAATTAGACTTTCCATATTAATCTTAACTTAATTCGAGAAATGGTAATTAAAATTTTAAATAATTAACAACTAAGTCACTGAAACGCAATTCAAAGTAAATTGAAAATTTTATTTTTAATTTAGATATAGGTTTTTAAGTATCTTTAAATATACTGTATTTAAAATTAAAAAAAAATTACAAGCAATTTAAAAACATTAAAATAATACTTCGAATTTTCATAATTATAAGAATTTTTTCCTTAATAAAATAACGTAGACTTAGATGTAATGTAACGTTGATTTGAAAAGTTAATAATGATTTGATTTCTCTTATAAATTCTTACTAATAATTTATATTAAAAATGATATCACTTACTTTGCTAGGTCCTAATAGTCTAATAATATATGTAAATAATAATTTATCCATATAAGATATTAACTGATATCTGGCCAATTGAACAATAATAATTTTATATATTTTTTATTTTCATGGTTTAATTTACATTATAATAATAATCACTATATTATACATGATAAAAACGATGTTAAATTACATAATAAAGTCACGCTTAAGTAACACACAAGTAAAAATCAGTTTACTTTTTACAAACATACGACAGTTTTTTTAATTTTGCAAATTTCTTTTTACAATTTCCATTCTTGTTGATGATTCTTCTTTTTTTTCTTGTAACTTGGAAGTTTTTTTCTCTTTTTCTTAATCTTCTAACATTTTTCAGGAAAGGATTTAAAAGACCATCATGGATCCAAAAAATTCCAAAACCTTATAAATTCACTGGCATAGATTTGGATGACTTTTTAAATAAGTATTTTGTCCTGGCCGTTGTGCTCGCTGTTTAGCAATACAAAATTTATTACATTCAACTCTCTAAAATTGAATAAGTGAAAATTCACTTATTAGATGTCAAAAGTCTTCCACTCTTTCAAAAAGTGCATATGCACTTACAATAAGTGTATATGCACTTATGATAAGTGAAATTTTCACTTTTTGAAAGAGTGGAAGACTTTTGACATCTAATAAGTGAATTTTCACTTATTTAAATTTAGAGAGAACGGCAGTTGTCGACTACAAAAACTGGCATTGGTAAGATCGATTTAATAAAAAATTTTTAAGTTTTATTGCATTTCATTCCATAAAATTTTAATAATATTCCTGTTCTTATAAATTAAGGTTAAAACTTTTTCATTTCTTGCAACAAGAAAAGCTATTTGCACTTGAAGAACATTAATCGCTGGAAAAAAATATAATCCATCAAGAGATTGTTGAGAAAAATGTTACTTGCTAAAATTTACTTTTAGGAATTTGATGACATTTTACAGAAATTACTTTCGTTTTTTCAAATAGTAGGTACCACTTTGGGTTAAAAACTCTTTTTATTACAGAAAGATATTACATGGGATTCTTCATAATAAATTTACTGACCAAATTCATTTTAATTCAGACAAGCTAGGCATGGTCGGAACTGAAAATTAGTTTTGTCTTTACAAAGTTGTTTTTTAAAGTTGAAATTTTTTTTTAAAACCGTCGTAATTGTGAAAATTATTTTTCATAATAATTTAACTTGTGCCCGATTTTTATAAAAGAGATAAAAATTATATTTTGATTTTTTAAAGGAAAATTTCATTTTTCTCAAAAAAATGCACTAGATATCAACAAAGTTCCCAAATAAAAGTTGTTCCTCTTCACAAAAATTAAAAAAAAATTTCTGGGTATTTTTCTCTTTTTCTCGTATTTTCAACAAATTTTGTCGAAATTCGGTAAAAAGTTAATTTTTAGAAAACTATGCAGTGTTTTTGGATGCAAATAAGCAAATAATTGTTAGAAAACGTATAATTTATCAGAATCATTTATATCTCAAACATAAAACTTTTTAGTTTAAATGAATTTTTTATGTATTTTTAAACTTTTTTTATTAGAAAATTCAAATTAAGAAGTAGTTTTTTAGCTGAATAAAAATATTATTAAAGTTAATTTCACCAAATTTTGAAATATAAAGTTTCACATTTCTTAGAAAATACTATGTTGGGTTAAAATTTGATGTCAAATAATGATTATTATTTAACATTTTATGTGTTTTCTTCGAACATATTGAAAATATGTCATTTTGACCCAATCTTGACAAATAATAGCTAATTTTTCTCTTTAAAACATTATTTAGAATTTTATTTGGTGGATTTTGTTAAATAACATTTTGTTTAAAAATAGATTATATGAGCAGATTTTATTTATTTAATAAATTTGAATAAAATATTTAAAAAAATCTAACAGATAAATTTGCAGAAACTGTTTCAACTAGTAAGATGAGCTATTATTTGGCAAAATAGGATGAGATTTTATCTAGACTTAATAAAAAAACAACATCAATTGTTAAATAATTATTATTTGACAACAAATTTTAGCTCAACCTAATATTTTATAAAAAATGTACACTTGTATCTTTTAAAATTTGTTTAAATTAATTAAAATAACATTTATATTCGATCTGAAAAGAAAAGCCATTTTTTAGTTTAAGGTTGTGTCAATGGAGAGACTTAAACTAAAAATATATGTTTGAGATATAAACGCATCTGAAAAATTACACATTTTCTAACAATTATTTGCCTATTTGCATCCAAAAACACTGCAAAGTTTTCTAAAAATTAGCTTTTTACCGAATTTTGACGAAATTTGTTGAATAAATGAGAAATAGAGAAAAATATCGAGAAAAATTTTTTTGATAGTTTTTGAAGAGGAACAACTTTTATTTGGGAAATTTTTTTATATCTAGTGTATTTTTTGAAAAAAATGAAATTCTCCTTTAAAAAAATAAAAAATAATTTTTTTCTCTTTTATGAAAATCGGGCACAAGCTAAATTCTTATGGAAAATAATCTTTACTATCACTAAAATTTTCAAAAAAACGTTAACCAAAAAACTTTGGGGTTTTTGAGTAACTGCAATTTAAAATTTTTTAGGAAAATATCCCTATTATTTAAAAAGTTATTAGAGTATAAGGTTTTTTTAAAATTTGAAATAAAAAACGAGGATTTCGACTTTAAAAATTAAAATCTTTATAACTCCATGAAAAATTTTTTTTAGCCAAACAAGAAATATTTGAAACACAACTTTTTGGAGATAAAATTGATTTTTAGTTCCGTCCTTGTCCAGCCTGCCTGAATTGAAATAAATTTGGTCCACTTACTTTCAAGATTGGAAAAAAATTTTTAATGATTTTTATCAAATTTTTTAGAAAATACTTTTGTTCTTTTAGCTAATAGGTATTTTACCTGAATTGAAAAAACTTTTTATTATCTGAAATCACGGAACATCTATTTATTTTCAAAGTTGTAAATAGTAGGTACAGAATTTCTTTTTAACCGATTTTTTAGGTAAAAGAAAAAGAAAATAAACGAATTTTAATTTAGCAGAATTCTTATTTGACAGTAAGTGAAATTTTCAAATGATTGTATGTCCAGTTTATAAAATCATTATTTGTCCAAATTTGTAATTGCACTAATTGATTTATGATAGAATTTGTAAAATACAGAATTCTCATTTGTCCGAAATGCACAAACATCTGTTCGAAAGATTTGGCGCGAATTTTAAAATTGACCAATCAGAAATGATCAAGAAAATTGTGATTGGTCAATTTTAAAATTAGCTCCAAATATTTTTGCCGGATGTTTGTGCAATTTTGGAGAAATGGAAATTCTATGTTTTAAGAATTCTGTCAAATGCTAATTCGTATAACTACATATTCAGACAAATGAAGATTTGATAAACTGGACTTTCTGTCTTTTGAAAATTTGACTTGCATAGAATCATGTCAAAAGAAAATTTTGCTAATTGAAAATTCGGTTAATTTTTTTTTCTTTTATCTAAGAGGTCGGGTGAAAAGAAATTCTGTAAAAATAAGAATTCTGTTCAATAGGAATTCAGTGACTTACAAATTCTTTTAATTAGGAATTGTGATAATAGAAATTAGATTAGATTAAAACGAAAATTACTTCAACTAATAAATTAGATATACAAAAAATAATAGAGATGTCTATTCATTATAGTGTCCCAAAAAAAACTTTTTTTGTGTAGTCTCATCCACTCAAACCTTTCATTTTACGTCAAATAAAAAGTATTGCGAGTAAAAATAATTAATTTTAATTTTAACCCGTGGTTCAGGGCCTCTGAACCATCAAAAAATGCAAAATTCAGTTTTTTGCATACGTAAACCAAATGTAATCGAGAATTATTTTAGAATTATAATAATTAGGATAACATGATATAAATTAGAAGCTACAACAAATTAACTTGCATTTTTTTAAGTATCAATTGTTATTAAGAAACTTTCGTTTAAAAAAGAGACACGGTGGTCGGCTTGAAGCTAATTTAACCTCGAAAAAGAATGTCTTTTTACATGATTTTAAATGAATTTAACCCAAAGGTGCTGGCATCTGAATATTTCTTGTCGATTTCGGTTATACAATATGAATATATGATTGCACAACAAAAATAAAAATATTTGCGAATTTTTTTTTAAAAATCTGTATTAAAAATTTTATTTGATAAAATAAATTTTTTTTAACAAATTATAAGAATAAATTTGAGCAAATGGTTTTAATAAGTAATTCAAATTTATTCTTACAGATTGTTGAAAAAATTTCCTTTCATCCAATTAAATTTTTAATACAAATTTTAAAAAAAAATCTTCGCAAATATTTTTATTTTTGTTGTGCAATCATATATTTATATTGTATAACCAAAATCGACAAGAAATATTCAGATGCCAGCATCTTTGGGTTAATTAGGAATTATTTATTAATTTTTATCATTAAATTAGGAAAATTAGAGCTAATGGATAAACAGTAGAATGAAAATTATACGAAATATTAATTATAGTAAATTAAAATGATGACAATTGCTGATTCCCCTTTATTTTTTCTAACTCGGAAAGCTATTTGCCCTTAGAGGACATCAATCGCTTGAAAGAAGATATAATCCAGCAAGAGATTATTTAACAAAAAATATTACATGGTAAAAATTATTTTTAGGAATTTGGTCAAATTTTGTAAAAATTAATTCCATCATTACAATTAATGGTTACCTCTCTCGGGTTAAAAATTCTTTTTATGGACTGAAACTACTAAAAATTACGGTTTTTATCACATTTTTTAAAAATTATTTTCGTTTTTTCAACTCATTTTTTAAATAATCGACATCTTTTGTGCGTCAAAAATACTTTTTATAACATGAAAATATCGCAGGTCATCATTCATTTTCAAAATTATAAAAAAATTCTTGAGGTGTTTTATCACATTTTTCAAAATTTAGTTTCGTTCTTTCAACTAACAAGTATCTCTTGTGAGTTAAGAAAACTTTTCAAAAATTGTAAAAACGTTTTTTTTTTTGGGTACTTAGATCAAATTTTTCAGAAATCAGTGTCGCTTATTCAATTAATAGATACATGTACAGGTCGAAAACTCTTTTCATTGCTTGAAATTATTTTGTAATGCATCTGAATGAATTTACTTATTTTCAAAGTGGTAAAAAAAGTTTGAGAATTTATATCGAGGTTTTCAAAATTTACTCTCTTTTTTCTAAACAATAAGTTCTTTTACCGAGACGAAAACTCTTTTATCCCCTGAAAATAATATGGGGCATTCTCTTAAATAAATATCTTCATTTTTAAAATTGTAAACAAATTTTCCAGGAAAAAATTTTTATTTTTTTAAATTTGAACCTTAGAACCCCACACGGACAAATGTTTTAAACTTTTGAAAACCTCCTAAGGTTATACCTCTTAAAATTATTTTCAATCTGGATCTTTAAAAAATTAAAATAATAATGTCTGAAATTCGCAAAATTATCTGAAGGCACAAAACATAGACTGAGGTTCTAGCGTTACAAATAAATAGATTTATTCAGAAAAAATCCCCATGATATTTTTATTTAATAAAAAGTTTTCGACCCATAAAATGTACCCATTATCTAGAAATTTTTGAAAAATTTGATACGAATTCTTAAAACATTTTTTTACAACTTTGAAAATAAATAGATGTTCCGTGATTTCAGATAATAAAAAGTTTTTTCAATTCAGGTAAAATACCTATTAGCTAAAAGAACAAAAGTATTTTCTAAAAAATTTGATAAAAATCATTAAAAATTTTTTTCCAATCTTGAAAGTAAGTGGACCAAATTTATTTCAATTCAGGCAGGCTGGACAAGGACGGAACTAAAAATCAATTTTATCTCCAAAAAGTTGTTTTTCAAATATTTCTTGTTTGGCTAAAAAAAATTTTTCATGGAGTTATAAAGATTTTAATTTTTAAAGTCGAAATCCTCCTTTTTTATTTCAAATTTTAAAAAAACCTTATACTCTAATAACTTTTTAAATAATAGGGATATTTTCCTAAAAAATTTTAAATTGCAGTTACTCAAAAACCCCAAAATTTTTGGTTAACATTTTTTTGAAAATTTTAGTGATAGTTAAGATTATTTTCCATAAGAATTTAACTTGTGCCCGATTTTCATAAAAGAGAAAAAAATTATTTTTTATTTTTTTAAAGGAGAATTTCATTTTTTTTCAAAAAATACACTAGATATAAAAAAATTTCCAAAATAAAAGTTGTTCCTCTTCAAAAACTATCAAAAAAATTTTTCTCGATATTTTTCTCTATTTCTCATTTTTTCAACAAATTTCGTCAAAATTCGGTAAAAAGCTAATTTTTAGAAAACTTTGCAGTGTTTTTGGATGCAAATAGGCAAATAATTGTTAGAAAATGTGTAATTTTTCAGATGCGTTTATATCTCAAACATATATTTTTAGTTTAAGTCTCTCCATTGACACAACCTTAAACTAAAAAATGGCTTTTCTTTTCAGATCGAATATAAATGTTATTTTAATTAATTTAAACAAATTTTAAAAGATACAAGTGTACATTTTTTATAAAATATTAGGTTGAGCTAAAATTTGTTGTCAAATAATAATTATTTAACAATTGATGTTGTTTTTTTATTAAGTCTAGATAAAATCTCATCCTATTTTGCCAAATAATAGCTCATCTTACTAGTTGAAACAGTTTCTGCAAATTTATCTGTTAGATTTTTTTAAATATTTTATACAAATTTATTAAATAAATAAAATCTGCTCATATAATCTATTTTTAAACAAAATGTTATTTAACAAAATCCACCAAATAAAATTCTAAATAATGTTTTAAAGAGAAAAATTAGCTATTATTTGTCAAGATTGGGTCAAAATGACATATTTTTAATATGTTCGAAGAAAACACATAAAATGTTAAATAATAATCATTATTTGACATCAAATTTTGACCCAACATAGTATTTTCTAAGAAATGTGAAACTTGATATTTCAAAATTTGGTGAAATTAACTTTAATAATATTTCTATTCAGCTAAAAAACTACTTCTTAATTTGAATTTTCTAATAAAAAAAGTTTAAAAATACATAAAAAATTCATTTAAACTAAAAAGTTTTATGTTTGAGATATAAATGATTCTGATAAATTATACGTTTTCTAACAATTATTTGCTTATTTGCATCCAAAAACACTGCATAGTTTTCTAAAAATTAACTTTTTACCGAATTTCGACAAAATTTGTTGAAAATACGAGAAAAAGAGAAAAATACCCAGAAATTTTTTTTTAATTTTTGTGAAGAGGAACAACTTTTATTTGGGAACTTTGTTGATATCTAGTGCATTTTTTTGAGAAAAATGAAATTTTCCTTTAAAAAATCAAAATATAATTTTTATCTCTTTTATAAAAATCGGGCACAAGTTAAATTATTATGAAAAATAATTTTCACAATTACGACGATTTTAAAAAAAAATTTCAACTTTAAAAAACAACTTTGTAAAGACAAAACTAATTTTCAGTTCCGACCATGCCTAGCTTGTCGGAATTAAAATGAATTTGGTCAGTAAATTTATTAAGGAGAATCCCATGTAATATCTTTCTGTAATAAAAAGAGTTTTTAACCCAAAGTGGTACCTACTATTTGGAAAAACGAAAGTAATTTCTGTAAAATGTCATCAAATTCCTGAAAATAAATTTTAGCAAGTAACATTTTTCTCAACAATCTCTTGATGGATTATATTTTTTTCCAGCGATTAATGTTCTTCAAGTGCAAATAGCTTTTCTAGTTGCAAGAAATAAAAAAGTTTTAACCTTCATTTATAAGAACAGGAATATTATTAAATTTTTATGGAATGAAATGCAATAAAACTTAAAATTTTTTTAATAAATCGATCTTACCAATGCCAGTTTTTGTAGTCGACAACGGCCGTTGAATGTAATAAATTTTGTATTGCTAAACAGCGAGCACAACGGCCAGGACAAAATACTTATTTAAAAAATCATCCAAATCTGAGCCAGTGAATATATGAGGTTTTGGAATTTTTTGGATCCATGATTGTCTTTTAAATCCTTTCCTGAAAAATGTTAGAAGATTAAGAAAAAGAGAAAAAAACTTCCAAGTTACAAGAAAAAAAAGAAGAATCATCAACAAGAATGGAAATTGTAAAAAGAAATTTGCAAAATTAAAAAAACTGTCGTATGTTTGTAAAAAGTAAACTGATTTTTACTTGTGTGTTACTTAAGCGTGACTTTATTATGTAATTTAACATCGTTTTTATCATGTATAATATAGTGATTATTATTATAATGTAAATTAAACCATGAAAATAAAAAATATATAAAATTATTATTGTTCAATTGGCCAGATATCAGTTAATATCTTATATGGATAAATTATTATTTACATATATTATTAGACTATTAGGACCTAGCAAAGTAAGTGATATCATTTTTAATATAAATTATTAGTAAGAATTTATAAGAGAAATCAAATCATTATTAACTTTTCAAATCAACGTTACATTACATCTAAGTCTACGTTATTTTATTAAGGAAAAAATTCTTATAATTATGAAAATTCGAAGTATTATTTTAATGTTTTTAAATTGCTTGTAATTTTTTTTTAATTTTAAATACAGTATATTTAAAGATACTTAAGAACGGGCGATTGTCAATTCCCTCCCGGCTCTGTTAATGAGCTAGCAATTAGCAGTCCCATTAACTCAAAACTGATCTTATCGCTTATGACCGCACAGCGGGGGCACGCCTCAAACGTCAATCAAATTTTAAGACAAAAAATAATTTTTTTATTTGAAAATTTATCAATTTTTTATTTATATATTTGGAATCTGCGTCTCGCGACGATTCCGGTGGTATAACATTTATTCCAAAATGGTCATTTTTAAGTTGTTTATTTTCGTATGAAAAATAATATAATTTATAGAATATCTGCCCCCACTTTTTCTTCATGCTCTTTATGATGTTAAAAATTTTGTTTTCAAATTTTCATTCCTTCATATCGTGTGATTCGAAACGTTTGAATAGTTTTAAAGTTTGAAAAATCAAACATATTTTTGAGGTTCATGAAAAATTAAACAACATGAACATAAAATGAATGTTGGATCCCTATAGACGGGATCTCCTGAATCAATGTTGGATCCCTATAAACGGGCTCTCCATAGTGTGAATGTGAGCCACATTTTTTAAACACGCCAGCATACAAATGTTGTCAGTCCTTAGCCTGAACGAAGTGTGAAGGGAAAGTGTGAGAAAAATATGAATTAAAAAAACATATAAATAATTTCAAAATGATCATTTTAAAATAAATTTTATATCACCGGAATCGTCGCGAGACGCAGATTCCAAATATATAAATAAAAAATTGATAAATTTTTAAATAAAAAATTTTTTTTTGTCTTAAAATTTGATTGACGTTTGAGGCGTGCTCCCGCTGTGCGGTCATTAGTCATTAGGGACTGCTCATTAACAGGGCCGGGAGGCCGGGATTAATATAGAAAGTCTAATTATTTATTAACAACAATGAGAATTTAATTAATTATAAGATAATCAAATTAAAACATTAAATCGAGCTAAAAATATTATTTAAAAAGATTGAACATTTTACATTTCTACAGAGAAATAATTTATTTACTTTAACTGTATATTCCTACTGACTAATAATATTAATAATATTTTTTAACCTTTATACAAAAATTATTTATTATTTATATTAATTTGATATTATACACAGAAAAACTATAACTCTTACCCATAATATTCGGCAAAGTAATTTTCCGTTCTGCATCGAGAGATCTTCGTAAGCAACTCGTTCTCGGTTTTATCAAACACTCACAATTTCAAAACAAACCTCACTTCTAAAATACGTTTTTTGCAAGTGAACGTAAGAGCTGTCAAAATTATATTTTCACGTTTCTAGGGGAAAAAATTGAAGACTACAATGAACGTGAAAGACAATGACAAAAACAAAATCAAAAACAATTTACGCAATTGACCCCCTGTGTGATAATTTTTCAGAGTACAAAATTGGTTATTTTTTTTTTAAATAATAAACAGAAACTATTATGCATTTTATCTACTACTTTTTTTTAATTTAAAAAAATTGATTTCTAAATAAAAATCATGCTTTTTATCATCCTTGCCGGAAATTATAAGCAAAAGAAGTTTATTTTAATTGTCAAAACTTACGAAATTTAATTACTGGAAATAAAATAAATATTTTAAATCTCAAAATATATGGTTTTCCTTGTTAGAATAAAAATTACACCAATACTTGTTTCATTAAAATTCAAATTTAGAATATTTGAAATATATTTTTAATCGTTTAATAAATGCGTGGAAAATTATATTTTGAAAATAAGTTTAAAAATATTAATTTTAAATATATTGTTACACATTAAATAAATTTTAGATATTTATTTTAAATATTAATAAACGGAAAAAATTTATTTATTAAAATTGATTCAAAAGTCGATGAAAACCAGGACATATTTTCATAAAGTTTGATTTCCAAGTGTTGATCACTTAAAAATTATTCAACAGTCGAGGAATCGAGGAAACGTAACGCCCATTATGCTATAGCTAAGTGTAACTCATTTTATTCCGAAGATTCTCACGTATTCTTGAGTGGCCGAGGGGTATAAGGCACCGTCTCAAGTATCGTCGTGCGCTAGAACCCGCGTTCGAAACCCGGTTGCGAGATTTTTCGTTAATAAATTAAAATTTGCGTTTACATTAGGGAATGTATGTGTGCGATCTAGTGTAAGTGATAGGTTAGAATGCGGGTAGGTAGGAAAAAAAGAATGTACATGAACGAGAATTTATCTGTGAATGTGGCAGAAGATTGTGTGTTTAATTGTATAATGGTATGTATATATGTGACGCTCCGCGAGAGAAGGGACCTATCGCCGAAAAAATCAATTTTCATTTTTTTATGCTAAAAGACAATTTTTGAGTTGTTCTTTCAGTTCCATGTTTCAAAAATTCTTTTTTGTAATTACACTTTTTGTTATAATGCTTCAAACCTAGACATACTAAGTATATCGCATTTTTTGATTTTTCTTTGAACGACCGTCCCGTGAAATAAACAATTAATTAGTTTGATTTTTTCATGGCAATTGATAGTTTTTGAGTTGCTTTTTGAGTTCCAAAAATCAAAATTTGATTCCTGCAATTAGTTTTCTTGTTATGAAGCTTTAAACATGGGCATGTTAAGCGTCTCGATTTTTCTTCCTCCTCTTTGCCCGTCCATTCTTTAAAGTTTGCTTTCTCAGCGATAGGTCCCTTCTCTCGCGGAGCGTCACATATAATGAAAGGAGTAATGAGAAAATTTTTTTTTATTATTTTATTTGCAATAACAGTCGCCGAGATTTCAGAACACTGTAACTCACCAACCGACTTTTTCATTTACAATGACTGTCGTAGAGATTTTAGAACACTGTAACGCACCCAGGAGCTTTTTCCGTATTCAGTGACTGTCACACAGATTTTAGAACAATGTTACGTAGCGGGCGGCCGTTTCATATTCAGTGACTGTCGCTTAGATTTTAAAACACTGTTGGGCGCGAACCGTCTTTTTATTTTCAGTGACTGTGGTTGAAACTTTCAGACACAGTAACATAGTACACTATTTTTTCACTTTAAACGAATAGTTATCTAAATTGTACAACATAATAATTGAAAATATAAAACACTTTTTTCTACATTTTTTTAAAGTATTCTAATTTTCCAATATTTAGAAATCTAACTACTAGAAACATACATTTTTAAAATTTAGAATGCTGCCAGTTATATACAAGATTCTGTGACAATGTCGCAGGAAATTTAGACAACTTATTTTTTTCGTGCAGGGGAGACTGAGGTGAGTTGAAACGATTTTTACATTGTAAGTATAACTCAGCCAAAAATAGTCCTAATTTTATGAGCTTTATAATTTAAGATAGCTGGTTTTATGCAGTATGTGAATGAAAAATAATGAATTTAAAAAGTTATAAGGGTCTATAAAAAAATTGCTAAATTGTTATCTCGAGTTATTACTTGAAAAACTGGATTTGTAAAATATACAACCTGATATTGATGTTCTGTTTTCAACAAATATAAAATATTTGTCTTTTAAAACATTTTTGCATGTAATCTCAATACAGCAGAACGTCTTTATTTCAAAAATTCTGGGAGAGCTTAAAAATATAGATGCTTCCCCAGTCAAGGTGAAATTTGTAGCGCAGTAAGTTTCTGCGCCAGACGTAGACAAGTATTAAAGGTCCGTTGTTTATTAACGTCATGGTTTGGCTAGATGGTGGGGTATTAGAATAAGGAAAACTTGAAATTATATTTCCTTAAAATTAGAGTCATCTCTTTAGTAATTAATTAATACAAAGAAACAATTACAAATACATAAGTGACTGTCCATGAGAAAACGTGCCTTAGCTCCCAAACTTTAATTTTACAGGGTGTTCGAAATCAAAATTTAGTTTTATACAGCCATGTAATTTAGTTGCCTATAATTAAGGGATTTCGCAAGTTTCAAGTATATTTAGAATATAGGTAGCGTTAGTCTATCGCTCGGTCTCATTAGATTAGCATCACCATCCAATTTATATTATATATATTCAAAATAATTTGTATAAATTCCGGTATACAAAAGTTTGTAAAAGTTCATCAGTTTCTACTTTAATAAATGACATTGCTATTGTTTATAATGAACAAATTGTGTCTACTTTATTTGACAACTCGCAATCCCGGAACACAAGGTGAGCGATTAAAGTTGCAGCAATGCATTTAAACCAATGCAGTAGGCCTACGCTTCTTGCTTAATAAGTTATTAAAAACAACAATTTTTACTTTTTGAAAATGAACGAGCAAGTGAAAATCTGTCGGTTGACATTAAAAAATAAAAATTTAGTTTTTGGAGCTAGTGCACACTTTCTCTTAAACAGTTAAATATAATTTATGCTTTAATAATTTCGAATTTAATGTAAAATTCTTGATCAGCAACTCTAAAATCAGAAGACATTTAAAGACAGTTCTCTTAATTTTATTCTTCATTAAGAACTTCAAAATCTAACAACTTATTTGTTATCTGAGAGTACAGAAACCCTTGAGTAACGAGCTTAAAGCAAATTCAATTAATGTATCTTGAGATGTATTCAAAGTTTAAAATTTCGGACAACAATCGAGAAAAAGTTGTATTAAAACCACAGTGGCAGTTGCAGACAGTCAAATCTCATTTTTTTAAACAATAAATGTTTAAAGAAAACCTATACAACTTTTAAGGTGGCACAAAGGGAACGTTTTTTGTAACCCTTTATAAACAGGATTGCTTTATTTTTAAAATTATTATTTTTTGCATATGTTGCAAATACATTTTTTGTAACGAATAATATCTACATTTAGATCTTCCATTTAAATTCTGCATGAATTCATTCACTGATAACATTTTACAGAATTTAGTTTTAGCTATTTATCACGTTTTAATTCACTTCCCGAGCAGGGTTTGTCCAGCTGGACAACGTGGCCAATGCTCGGCTTTATGTACTTAGCCAATATTTGGGCTACCTACATTGGTTTTATGTTCACCCGATTCGCGTAATGGCAATAATGGACTTACGATACAAGGTCAATGTTTGTGCCAATATTGACTAGCTTAGGTTGGGGGTGCAAAATTTTGTTCATGTCTGTTACAAAAAAAATGGGAGGTGATTGTTGCAGATTTTTTGAAGCAGAATCAGAATCTGACCTTGAAAATGGCCCATCACGTCACGATTTTTTTTAATGTCAGCTTAAATGGACAAAAAAGGCCATTTTGAAAATTTTCGTGAATTTTTTGTAGCTTACCAAATTTTTTTTTCTTTCCCTTAATTGGTACACTGAGAGAAACCCTGTAATAAGAGGGTTATTGAGCAAGCGTTTTGGCTAGTTGAGCAAGCCCTCTGCTCAATTGTCCTAACGAAATATGGACAATTGGGCTGGTTGCTCATTCACCCAATGCATTGAGTCCAATAATCCACAAGGTATTTCGAGCTTAAAACTGGAGAAAAAGCGACTTAATATTGATAAAACACTAAGAAACGTTAAATTAAGCATAAATACACAAAATTAGATAATAAAAATACGTATATTAAGAATAAATAACATTTTCGAAAAGACGTGATTTATTGACACACAGGGAGCAGAACACCTGACTAGCAAAATAGACGTAGCCAATCACAATTTAGTCTCTCGCGGTAGAAAGATTTTGATTGGCTACGTCTATTCTGCTAGTCAGGTGTTCTGCTCCCTGAGTGTCAATAAATCACGTCTTTTCGAAAATGTTATTTATTCTTAATATACGTATTTTTATTATCTAATTTTGTGTATTTATGCTTAATTTAACGTTTCTTAGTGTTTTATCAATATTAAGTCGCTTTTTCTCCAGTTTTAAGCTCGAAATACCTTGTGGATTATTGGACTCAATGCATTGGGTGAATGAGCAACCAGCCCAATTGTCCATATTTCGTTAGGACAATTGAGCAGAGGGCTTGCTCAACTAGCCAAAACGCTTGCTCAATAACCCGCTTATTACAGGGAATCTGAGGTAATTATTGTATGAAACATAACCTCGATTAATCATATGGAAGTACTCGTGACAATTTATGCTTGAAACCAAATAAAAACCAACTTTTCTTAGCACTCAGTTCTGCTTATAAAATTTGCTCAAACGCCAACTAGTTTTGAGGCGGAGTTTATACAACACAAGCTAACCTGCGTGTATACATAAAAGACGCACACATTTCTATGTTTACGTTTGCGCGCCTTATGTGTACACGCGGGTAAGCTTGTGTTGTATAAACTCCTCCTAAAAACTAGTTGGCGTTCGAGCAAATTTTATAAGCAGAACTGAGTGCTAAGAAAAGTTGGTTTCCTTGCAAATTTTATTTGGTTTCAAGCATAAATTGTCACGAGTACTTCCATATGAATTATCGAAGTTATGTTTCATACAATAATTACCTCAGATTTCTCTCAGTGTATAGTAATATAAACAAAAGTAGAGTGAGTGTTCATATTTTGCCTGGCGTGAATCTCCGCTCGAATTGGAGTGAGTGTTCACTCTATAAGAGTGACATCTTACTCTTTTAGAGTTGGTCCTCACAATGGTAGGAGTGGTTCAATTTTCACTTTTCGTGGAGTGAAAACTCTCTCCCAGAAATTTAGAGAGACATTCTACATACATATTTGACTAAATGAAAAATTTCAAATCTGCATAATTTTTTTTAAAAAAATGGTAAAACAATGTTTAAAAATGGGCTTTGAAGCTTAAGAAAAGTATTATACGATACCATTTAGGACATTTTTAAGGACAGATTCTGAATTTGAGTCAAAAAATTTACAAGAATCTCCTTTTATTTTTTTTATAACATTTATGAACGAAATTTTGCAAGCCTTTGTTATATATTTGCGACAAGCACTTACACAATAATTAATAGTTACAATGCAATATTGAACAATAAATTCAGTTTTAATCAATATAAATTAATTTTAAAAATTAAAAATAAATACTCCTATTCTTATCTAACCTAGAAATGATAATCTTTACTATTAAAAGATAACATTATTTTACTATATGCAATTAATTAGTAGAACATATTATAAATTAATTATCTATATTTAACAATGTTACTCTGTGTGTAATATGTAGTAAAATGCAGTTAAGCGGCTCTTGTCAAATCTTAAAAACTAAAACTTTTTTGATGGGTTTTTTTGCTTATTTCTATTGCATTAGATGCAAATACACGGCGCATGATGTTAAGAAACGTAACTTACGTAAATTACGTAAGTTACGTAATTTTTATTTTAAAAAAAAAATTTTTTTTTTAGTTTTTGCTGATTTCTTTTAAATTAGACGCAAATAGACTGTGTTTGATGTTAAGAGATGTAAATTACACTGGCAACTGACCGGTGACCGTCATAGAACCAAAATAATATAAAAATAATTATTGTCAAAAAATACAGTAATTACCGCACGGCCTTCGGCCGTGCGGAATGTGTTCCTGTCGGCCAGCTTGACAAGAAGAGAGAGTGAGGAGGACAGTCCTAGGAGGGGGTTGGGGTGCCACTAATACGTAAAGGCGGCGTATTTTATATC
This sequence comes from Ganaspis brasiliensis, assembly GCA_037103525.1. Lineage (NCBI taxonomy): Eukaryota > Metazoa > Arthropoda > Insecta > Hymenoptera > Figitidae > Ganaspis > Ganaspis brasiliensis. The sequence goes on along the minus strand of JAZKLR010000288.1, from coordinate 2,257,219 downwards.
AGTCTGTTTAGTGGCACCCCACCCCCCCCCCCCTAGGACTGTCCTCCTCACTCTCTCTTTTTTTCAAGCTGGCCGATAGAAACACATTCAGCACGGCCGAAGGCCGTGCGGTAATTACTGTATTTTTTGACAATAATTATTGTTATATTATTTCGGTTCTGTGACGGTCAACGGACACTTGAGGTCAAGTGAAGACTACCCACCATATATCCAAAATTTTCTTAAATTACGTAACTTAAGTAATTTACGTAAGTTACGTTTCTTAACATCATGCGCCTTGTATTTGTATCTAATGCAATAAAAATCATCATAAAAACCCATCAAAAAAGTTTTAGTTTTCAAGATTTGACAAGAGCCGCTTAACTGCATAATTACCAAAATGTCTTCAACATTCTTATGAACCTCTCCAGCGTGCGTCGCGTAGATTGTTTGTTAGTGTTAGAAATGGTAGCTGGTGGTATGTCACAAAAACTCGAAGCACTTAAGATTTCTCAAAGGATAATTTATTGCTATTTCAAATTGCAAATACGTCATATTTATTCACACGTTATAACATAAATTGGAGAAATCGTTGAGAAACCGGCGGGAAATGCACCCAGTAAGAAGGAGGAAATTGAAAAAGATTGGAATTTTATGATTTTCGAAGAAAAAGTCAAATTATGTAATCTTTTTTAATACGTTTTCTGTCCAATCCATTTGTATCCGGTGATAACACCTACTTTTATCCGCAAATCAATCCTTATTAATATGGGTTCAAATATTTGTCAATCCAAATTAATCCCTTTATAAATACAGAAAATAAAATGAATATTTTTCAATGTCTGCAGTTCAGGTTATTCAATACAAATGAATCCCTTTATAATGAAATTAAAATTTTTGAAAAATCAATATTTTTGAAGACCTACAGTTCAGATTTAATTAATCCAATTGAAACCTTTTATAATTAAAAAAATGATATGAATATTTTTTAATACCTACAGCTTAGATTATTCAATACAAATAAATCTCTCTATAATAAAATTTAAATTAAAATAAAACTAATATTTTTAAATACCGACAATTCATTTCATCTCTACATGTGATTGAAACTTAATATAATTTGATAAATTTTTATTTATTTCAGATAAACTCATTTATAATGCGTCTTCGGCACAAAATTATATGCATCTTAAGATATTTCTCTTCCAGTTATAGGTACTTAAAAAATCGATTCTCTATGGATTAATGGATTTTCTTTAAATTGTGAGAAAACGTTATTTTATATGTGCCTTTTATCTAATTAAGATTTCAGGACCCTTTACCGTCTAAAATTTGAGATATTCTTGTTCGAAATTTCAATTTTTTATCATTTTGCATGTAAAATTGAAATTTTGAACAAGAATATCTCAAATTTTAGACGGTAAAGGGTCCTGAAATCTTAACCAGATAGAAGACACATATAAAATAACGTTTTCTCACAATTTAAAGAAAATCCATAAAAAACTATTTTTTCAAGTATATAACTGCAAGAGAAATACCTTAATTGTGGGTTAAAAAGCGAAAAATACGTAAATTTGAAGATAATTTTTAGTGATCTTTATAATTTTTTAAGACGTTGATGAAAGTTTCTTAAAAGTGTTCATTAATAAAATTTTTTTTTACTTAAATATTATTCTTGAATACATTTTTAAAGAATTTAAATTAATCATCTTTTGAAGCTTTTTAAATCTGAATTAGTGGTTTTCTACTATTGAATTAGTGAAAGGTGAGCTACTATTAAATAGTAATAATTTTACTAATTTGTTATTAATTTTTCCACTTATCAATAATTTATTAATAGAAAAACACTAATTCAGATTTAGAGAGAAAGTTATTAAATTTTGTTTAGACTTTATTAAAAAAAACTTTTTTGAAATCTGTATTGACAGTGTGTAATTTTTAAAAGAAAAACACAACTTCAATGTATGCCTCAATGTATGCTCAGTCAACATCATTCTTCAACTTAAACTTAAGAATAAAAGAACACAAAGATGATGTTTATGAATCACCTAATAAATGGACTGCTCTTACCGAATATGCCTGTTTTAAGGACCATACTTTCGATTTTGATAAAGTAAAAATTGAGGCAAAAATTTTAGACAGAACGGGAAATTATAAAAAACGTATGATCCTTAAAATGAATTAACGGATACAACAGCAGTTAACGAACGTAATGACACTAACAACTTATCTGTTTTTTACCAGGCAATTTTATAGTTTTAATCTCAGCAATATTTCTGTTTATATTTTCACGAGTATTTTCATTTACATCGTCACAAAAATGTTTCCCGAGGTCTCTAAAATCTTGACCCCTTCATAACAATGAACCACACAAACAAGTTTTTTTTTCCTATCGAGACAACTAAACCTTTTCTTGAACCCTCGCTTGATCCTTTTATGACTTTTAACATGTGTTTCATCTCAACTGTCACTTTCCTTGTAAACTCAGTTTTCGTTAAATTTTGATCCGGTCAACACGTACCAAAAACGCTCATTCAAAACTTAAAATTAAATTATACTGACAAAATGTTTTTCGGTTTTCATTATAAAAACTATAAAAACGATTGTGAAAGTGCTATATGGACTTCCAGACTTTCTGGATAGAAAAATGGATACTATTACTAAGTAAATTTTAGGTACATATTATTTTCGTTTTTTACACCAAAAATTATTAGCAATAGTTATAATATTTAATAGTTAATTATTTTCGTCATATTGTAATTTTTCTTTTAATTATCAATTATTTTCTTGAAATTTCCATTTAATTCTTTAATTTCCAATTTATTTCTTCAATTTTTAATTATTTTCTTTAATTCTCAAATATTTTCTTTAATTTTTAATTATTTTGATCAATTTTCAATTAATTCCTCAATTTCCAAAAATTCCCGGACTTTTTCAATTATTTTTTACACTCATAAAAATTGTTTTAAAATTGCAAATCAATTATTCAATTCTAGAATTCTTCATTTCTCAGTTATTTTCTTCAAATTTAAATTCCACTTTTCAATTTTCAGTTATTTTCTTTAATATTGAAAAATTATCGCTTTTTTCTATTATTTTGTTCAATATCATTAAGTTTCTTTAATTTTAAATACAATTATTCAATTATGTTCTTTAATTTTTAATGCCATTCTTCAATTTTTATTTCCAATCTTCAGTTTTCAATTTTTTTCTTCTAAGATATATTCATTAATTCTCGGCTTTTTTCAATTACTCTTTTTCAATTTTTAATTATATTCTTTCAATTTCAATTCCATTCTTCAATGTTTAATTGCTTTCTTCTATTTTCAATTACTTTTTACAATTTTAATTATTTTTTTCGATTTTCAATCCAGTTGTTAAATGGGCAATTATTTCCAACAATTATTTCTATAATTTTCTAAATTTTTCAATTTACAATTATTTTCTTTACATTTAATATTACTTGTTTCATTTTTTCAATTATTTTTTTCAGTTGTCTATTAATCTAGTTATTTTTTAATTTTCTTTTTACTTGACAATTATTTTCGACATTTTTCACATATTTTCTTCATTTTTTCAATTACTCTAGTTATTTTTTAACTTCAATTTTTAATTATTTTCCGCAGTTTTCAATTAATTCCTACAATTTTTCAATTTTAAATTATTAACTAAAAATTTTATAATTATTCTTTGATTTTATAAATTACTAGCTTTCGAGCCCGCCTTCGGCGGGCATCGAAATCTAGTGGCGTGCCATCAACAGTATTTTTTGACCAAAAATTTTCTCTGACTGAAAGTATTTTTTAAAGCATGCATTTTCCGACAGAAAGTATTTTTTGACAAAAATTATTTTCATGCAGGTGTTTGGGGTGTACTTCACAGCTTAAACCTCAAATCTTTTTGATACTTCGTATGCTTACGTAATTTGATCCGCTGTTTACAAATATCATAGTGAAAAGTGTGTGTATATGTGAGTATGTGTTTGTGTGTATATGTGTGTGTATGTATATATGTACATATGCATGTTTATGTGTATGTATGTACGTGTATGTGAAAATGTGACTTAGTTGTATATCTCAGCTTTTAATAATATTTTCTAAAATTTTTTTTTATAAATCTAAGTAGAGTGACACTCTAATACTCTGCCAAATTTCACCTGAATCGGCTGAGCCGTTTTTAAGTGATGCCCGGACAAAAAATCCTGGACAGACAGACAGAATTTTTTTTTTTTTGCATTTTCGCGATTCTTATCACTTAAAACGAAAAAGTATGTAAAATTTTTTGAGTTTGGCGCAATGTACAGACAAAATGTTGATTTTATTTATATAGATTTTGTTGAGTTGCGTGTTAATCTAGCCATATTTTGAATTGTGTTTTCAGTTGTCATTTATTTTCGTCATTTTGTAATTTTTTTTTCAATTATCAATTATTATTTTTTAAAATTTTAATTTAATTCTTAAATTTTCGATGTATTTCTTCAGTTCTCAATTTATTTCCTCAATTCTCAAATATTTTCTTTAATTTTAAATTATTTTGATCGATTTTCAATTAATTCCTCAATTTCCTATAATTCTTGGACTTTTTCAATTATTTTGTACACTCATAAAAATTGTTTTAAAATTGCAATTATTCCTACAATTTTCTTAATTTTTCAATTTGCAATTATTTTCTTTAAATTTAATATTTCTTGTTTAATTTTTTCAATTATTTTTTCAGTTGTCTATTAATCTAGTTATTTTTCGATTTTTGTTTTCAATTGACAATTATTTTCGTCATTTTTCAACTATTTCCTTCAATATTATTAATCATTTTCCGCAGTTTTCATTTATTTCCTACAATTTTTCAATTTGCAATTATTATCTTAAAATTTTATAACTATTCTTCGATTTTTTAAGTTATTTTGATCGGTTGTGTATTAATCTAGCCATCTTTTGAATTTTGTTTTCAATTGTCAATTATTTTTGCCATTTTGTAATTTTGTTGTTTATTATCAATTATTTTTTTCAAATTTTCAATTTATTTCCTCCATTTTTATTATTTTCTTCAATTTCAATTATTTTTTTCGATTTTCAATACAGTTGTTCAATTTACAATTAGGTATTTCCAACAGTTATTCCTATAATTTTTCAACTCTTTTGTTTAAAATTAAAATTTATTGTTAAAATTTTTAAACTATTCTTTTCAATTGTGTAATTATGTAGCTATTTTTCGACATTTGTTTTCAAATGTCAATGTATTTTTGTCATTTTTCAAATATATTCTTCAATTTCGTAAGTTTCATTATTTGAATTTGCAAAAATTTATGTTTTTAAATGACCAATAATGTAAAGTTTGTAGCGCGCTTGAGCGCGCGTTAATGTTGCTAGTAAATAATAATTGACAGTCAACAATTTTTATTTTTCTAACCATAGGCCATTAATTTGTAAAATTAGGAAAAAGTTGTCTCTTTCCAGGTGAATTTGTGAGTAATTAATCATTATTAACAATAATTTGTTTATAACAATTGCAATTGGTTATTGTGGTTAATTTGACTGAATAAGTTATTGTTTTAAAATATAAAAAAATAGTTAAGTCAGAAAAGACTACAACTTGCTAGGTTCATTTGGATATTAGTTATAAATTAATAATTACATAAATTGTGTATAAATACCCCCCATTTATGGGAGTTGTTTATAACCCTATAAATCGAAATTAATGAAATTAATTTCAAAAATTGAAATTCTTTGTTACTTCTTTGTTTACACCTTACAGTGATTTCAAATGTGCTCTTTTAATCTGAATTAGTGAAAAACGGTCACTAATTCGAATTAGTGGAACTTTTTACTTATTTTCAGTCAATTTTCACTAAAACTTTAGTAAAGAATTTAAAAAAATTGGTAGAAATGTATATTAATTTGAATTTCTTCAGTGACTTTTCACTGATTTATTTTTAAAGAGATGAGTATTTAGAACAATAGATTTGGTTTTATTTATTTAAATTATAAAGAGATTAATTTGGATTGAATAATCTGAACTATGTGTTTTCAAATATTAAATTTTCATTTTTTTTTTCATTATAATGGTATTTATTTGGATTAAATAAAACTGAATCGTGAGTATTTAAAATGTTCATTTTATATTTTTCAATTATAAGGGTATTCATTCGGATAAATTTTCATTTTATTTTAATTGCATTTTTATTATAAAAATATTCATTCAGATTGAATAATCTGACGTGTGGGTATTTAAAAATAACTAGTTTATTTTTTCATTATAAAGGGATTCATTTGTATTCAATAACCTGAACTGCAGATATTAAAAAATATTCATTTTATTTTTTTTCCATTATAAAGGGATTCATTTGGATTGACAAATTTTTTAAACCTATATTCATAAGGATTGATTTTCGGGTAAAAGTAGGTGCTATCACCGGATACAAATGTATTGGACAGAAAACGTATTCAAAAATATTAAAATTTTTTAATATTTTTTAATTACTCTCTTCTTACTGGGCACTCAAAAAGACCGCTTGGTGTGGACTGTATACAGGCCAAAATGGAACTGAACGGCACGACGTAGGCTGTAGGAAGGCCAGAGAAGCGCTGCAAGAATCCAGGTAGACCGCAATAGGGATGTGCAAGTCGATTCCTATTCTTTCGAATAATCGATTCTTGACACCTCAGAATCGATTTTTGAGAATCGATTCCTGTATTCTAATTCTTCTTGGCTTTGATTCAGGATTTTTCTCATTCCATTTTGTAACAGCATCTTTTGCGTATCGATTCGTTTCGGTAATAATAATGAACGAAATACACTGAGAAAATAAGTTGACTAAATATAACCAATTTTTGATTAAATTTAGCAGAGAGAGGTTGTTAATATAGCACTTGCGAAGCTCTTTGTTTATTATTAGCATATTAAATGCTACTGTTAACCTTGAAGTTTGGTTGTTATCGCCGGTATCTTGTGTTGTTTTGTTCAGAGTCCCTTAACCTAGAAATTGGCTAGAGGCTTATTTTCTCAGTTTATTCTCTGTAAAAATTTTTTTAAATACTTCCATCGGAATTGAATTTTTTTCTTTGGGTCCAGCTCGAAAACGCATAATATTGTGTTGACGTAACCGAACAGAAGCATTTGGTTAATCTTTATTCCATTCTATCCCATCTTTACCGTAGAAACTATCAGTAGCACGATTTTGTTGTTGAGCTTCAGCCAGCTCTTCATCCGTTTCCTCATCTTCGTCACTATCAAATATTTCATTTAGTTCAATTATAATATCGTCCTCAATATCTGATGCATCATCAACTTCAAACATATACACTGTATCTTTGTCGTCGTCATCGACACTGATTTGCTCACCGTCTTCTCCGTTCCTATCAGTGATTCGAGTTTGCAAATCGTTTAACAAAGCCTCTCTTAACCGCGTATGAAAATTGGGATCAAATCTTGTATTACGCAATCGCGTATTACAAACAAATTTTACTTCGTCACCCATTATGATCGGAAAACACAAAAACGTTTAAGTAATATATTTTTTTTAACAGTAATAACTTATTGTTTTTTCGATGTTCACTAGTCAACTGTTTTCTGTCTTCTGTTTTCACAGAATAGAAAAAAGAAAAACGTAATGAAAAGGATAATTTCCATACACACTTATGTACTCTCTAACTTTGAAAGAGTCAATACGATTTTGACACAAAACTTTTTTGAAGATTGTTATATATTGTTCAAATTAGGTAAAACGTTATTTTGTACAAATGAAAAAATTAGAACTGTTATTTTGTGCAATTGCTAAAATCAGCAATGTTATTTTGCACAATAGCTAAAATCAAAAAGATTTTAACTTTAATTAATTAAATTAATAAATTAAATAGATAATACAACTTCAATTAATTTATTTAAATCAAATATTTAAATATTATAACCAACAAATCTTTAATTTGAGAAATTGGACAAAATAACATTTCTGATTTTAGCAATTGCACAAAATAACATTTCTAATTTTTTCATTTGTACAAAATAACGTCTTACATAATTTTTATAGTATAACAATATTCAAAAAAGTTTCATGTTAAAATCATACTGACTCAATTTGGAACAGCGTAAAGTATGCCTCGTCGCCCTTTCCGTATCCCCTCCCTTCTGAGGCGCTCACAAGTTCCCATGCTTTGAAATTTGGCGGATTTTCCCCTGATCGTCGAGGCAATACAAGTTGATCGTTGAGGCCCTACGCCCTGATAGACTATCGACATAGCGGGCCTCGAATATCAACCTTCTTTTCGTCGTTCTTCAACTGGTATTGCCTCGATGGTATATCGAAGCTATTTACCCCGTTTCAGTTGACGTACATTCTGTCAAATTTTCTCTCGGTGCATGTATACTCTAGACTAAAGAAAAAACAAATTTTCTCTGTTTCTGTTTTTAAAGAACGGTCGTGTTCAATGATTTTTTTATAATTACAGGAGTTATTTTATCGACATTGTTCTGTGTATCGCGATCATTATTCAACTAAATTGTATTCATTATTCAGCAAAATAGTAGAAAAGAATAAGCACAATTTTACACTGAGATGAAAGGTACATAGTAAATACGATACAATGTAGTGACAGCTTTCACGTGTTTAGTACAAAATATCACATGTTATTCGCAGAGGCGCCATCTATGGGTTTTCGCAGTAATTGAATTATGACAACAATACAATTAACCTCAAATATTCGATTTGTTATAATTCAAAAATCACTATTCTGTTTATTCTATTTTAAACTTTACTCAGTGTAATAAAACACATGAATATATTCATGTACGTGTGTAAATACATAAGTCAATAGGGTTTAAGAAAACTCACAGGGCCGTTTTAATAAACAAACGTGCAATGAAAAAGGCCGTTTGCAAGATTAAATTGCATCAAATTCCAGCCAGACCCGGGTGTCGGTCCGAAGGTGTATTATTAAAATCCTTGTAATAATCCTGTGTAAGTATTTTTTTCTCCTCTTTATTTTTTATAAATCGAAAGCCAATTAAATTTTGGAAAGCTACTTGAAAGCACAAGTCCCTAACTAAATTAGAAATATGTTTAATTAACTATTAAAAACGAAAAGGGTCTAACTGGACCCAGGTGTCAGACGGATGATTAAAGATTTTCTGACAGATTTGTTTACAGAAAGTCATAGATAAGGTTACGAAACCAAGAGTCTAACTCGCGCCAAAATTCTTCCGTTGCGGTGAAGAAAATGTAGCGAAAACTGGGGGAGGTAACTACCGTTTGTTTCCACGATCACCTGACACACGCTAATCTCGCAAAAATAAAATTTTAAACACAAATTTCATTAATAAATTTTCAATTCAAAAATCAAATTAAACATAACATCAACAGTTTCCACAATTTTAAAAACAATATACAATTTATAAAATGTTTCTTATAATAATAATTCTGCTCACAGCATTATTTAAATTCTCTTTGAGAAAAATTTCTTATACGAAATCTACTCATTCGAGAATTTTCTGAGAAAAATGAAGAAAATCACTTCTCAAACCTCTGCGAAATTTTCTGAAATCACTCAAAATCAGAAACTCGAGTCGCCATAAATCAGGGAATTTTTCGCTAATTCGCGAACACGTGATTAACGGGAAAATCTTCACGTCAATTCAAATAAATTTCTGTATTTATTCCCACACGCTTCGCGAACGAAAAATCTCGAAAATTCTCCACGAAAAGAAACTCAAAACCTGAAATCAAATTAAATTTCTTTGAATTTCCGTGAATTTACTTTACAACTCGATAATTCGCTCATAATTATTAACACGTTTACTATACAACACTTTTCAGCATTTTATTTTTCTCATTCAATTATTAACATTCCTAACATAAGAAATTTAAAATTTTTAATCTCATTCAATTTTCGCTTCTATTTTCTGAATAATATTATATCACTTTTACTCAAAACCTGTCATTGTTAGAAGTTCTCTCTATTCTACACTTTTTCACTTTCAAAAATAAAAAAAAATTCAAACAAAATGTCTTTTCTTGAAATATTTATTAAAATATAAAAATTCTCAATCTACCTTCACTTCACAAACAGATTTTTTTTTAAATGAATTCGTCACTACGACGTTATTTCTGAGCACATGTTCGCACAATTTATTAGTTAATATTTTCACTCACAAAATTTTATTAATATAAAACAAGCTGCTCGTCCTTTCCGCTTTGTAAAAAAAATAAACTAAAACATGTTAGTTTAAATCAGGGACTGACACGAAAACCGAAACAAAATATATTTTATTTTTGTTTCGTTTCGGTTTTGAAAAACTGAAACAAAATATCAATTTAATTTTGTTCTGTGTTGAACCTGAAACGAAAAGGCTCTGAATTACGTTTTCGTCTCATGCCCGAAACTAAAAGGCTTTGAATTTTGTTTTCGTTTCATGCCGAAACGAAAATCCGCTCCTAATTCCGTTTTCGTTTCTCATAAAAAAGGCTCTAAATTTCACAAAAACAATTTTAAACACAATTCTTTTCTTGCAGGAGACGAAAACGAAATTCAGAGTCTTTTCGTTTCGGGCATGAGACTGAAACGAAATTCGGAGTTGATTTTCGTTTCGGGCATGAGACGAAAACGTAATTCAGAGCCATTTCGTTTCAGGCTCAATACAAAACAATATTGATTGTACATTTTCGTTTCGTCACAACAATTCAAAACAGAAACAGAATTCGATTTTCGTGTCAGTCCCTGGTTTAAATTGAAGAATTTTTAATTTAAAATTTCACTACTTAAAACTTTTTAAACGTATCATTGTTCACTTCCGTTTGCGCACTTATATTTCCCAACCACGTTTTCTGTGATTTGAATTTCGCGAAGTTGCTTCTTTTCAATAAAAGAAATTTTAACTTTTAATTTACAGAAAATTTTGCTTTCTGAATTTGTACCGGTTAATTTGACCAGTACGTTATCTCTCTCCTCACATTATATTTTAATTTTTTATCTTACACAGAAAGTTGTGTCTCTTGGATTTGGAGAATATCCCCACAAGGGATGCCAATTGTAACGAGTTTTTAATTATTTAAAATTTTGCATCTAACTCGAAACACGAAATAATTCTCACCAGACTTTTCAACCTGAACGAACACAAATCCACCACTGAAAACAAAAAAAAGGTCCTCCAAATCCACAAACGATGCACTTTTGAACAAGACAGGGCAATTTAATAATTCCCAAACGGCCTTCTGCTGGAAAACAGCACAACTTGTTGCCGGACCCAGCAACGCAGAAAATCAAATTAGGAAATACACAGTTTAACTATAACTACAAGAAAATTCTTTAATGTCACTTAACTTCCTTTTATTAACTTAACACCTCTTATCTCTTACACAAAGCAATTCTCTATATTAACTAGCTCAAAATAAACTAAAATTTCTCGAACACCTGTTCACGAGCGCGTGGTTCTATCGAATGAAGATGGCCGCGACCTAGTCCAGAATTAACCAGCCGGTCGATCTTCTTTCCTGCGATCTTCTTTCTATCTCCGTCCTTGACCCTCGGTCCTGTGATTGGTCCCTTGATCCAAGAACCCAAAAACCTACGAAAATGCTCGGAAAACGAAGCTGACCTCACGCAACTCATTATTCATTGGACACTCAAACCAACGACCAAAATCACACGCAGAAACGAATAAAAGAAATGATGAAATTCAACGACTAAAGAGACATGAAATACTCTTTACAAACTTGAATATCATAACTCTAAATTATATGTTTAAAAATCATATAAGTAACGATCCACAACGTTACCACTTTCTCGAAAAGAAAAAAATGCACTAACACTAGCACCAGTGGTGGAGAAAGCTAAGCTCCAACGAAGTTCAAGGGAACCTACTAGACTCCAAAGAAAGGTCTCCCAAACCAGAAGAGCAACAAGAAACAAGAGCCAGTATCAAAAAAGCAGAACGACGCACAACCAGAAAAGCACTGGTTGCGCTGCGGCAGAGATGGGGTAATTGTGAAGACCTGCCAGGATTGTCTGGGAAACGAACTTTGGGAGAGCCAGTAGAGGTCATCGTTCTCCACTCTAAGAAGTTGATGACTCTCTCAGCTAAACAAGTATCTTCTCTGGTATACGGATTGAAACATTTGTCATCTTAAATAACTAGCATAAAACAACTTAAGCACCATTTCGAAAGCAAAAACCTGGGACCTTAAGTAGTCGTTTGCGTATTAGGGCCATCACTTTACGAGATAGGGACTGAAGACGAGCGATTAATAAGTAGTTTTCCTATAAATCTTCATGTTCTATACCGGGACCGAGAACCTAAAAAGAGGACCCTGAGACCCGTAGACAGTCCATCAACTAGCAATCCCTAAACTCTGAATTAAGAGCCAAAGAAATGACACACGTAATTAGTCAGTGTATTAATTAAAGAAAACATTCGCGACCTCTGATCAGGACCCAATTTTTTTCCACAGCCGCGGAAGACGGGCGGTCGCCCGACTGAGAAAAACGACGGAAGCCCGTCTCACTGTGCAAAGGTCAATCGGAGACGTAGGAGTTCTTTTTCAATGAATTCGTTGGGAGATAGCGGGAGAAGACTGCGCAGTACTGGCCACCGTTAACAAGGCGCCAGTTCACCAGTAGGAGAAACAAACCTGGTAACGAGAGAAGGACTTGGAGCAACCGTGGAGGCACTGGGGCCACCGTCAAGAATCCTGGTATACCCCAGATTAAGAGGAGGACCAGGTGGAAATCCTACCACCGCTGACCCCAAGGTTTTGTTGTCGCTGACAAGGAAGGGAACACCCCGAGAAATTATGCCCAAATCCGAGGAAATAGGCCGATCAGAGGTTTGGAGTACAGCAGTTGATCAGACCATCTTCACTCTTTGAGGAAAGCAACCTTGCCACGGATAAATAAAAACCCCGCGACTGCTCCGGGGGGTTTTGCTCCTTAACCCACTATCTCATTTTCTTTTTTACCGAAATTAAAGAAAGAATTTTAGTAAGGTAACCAATGTATCTCACTCTGTATCAACCTCGACGAGAACCATTGTAATGGGTCAACATTTTGGGGTTATTTAAGATAAAATCCTGTTCAGCTTATTCACATTAAAAATTAAACGAAAAGCTACTTTAGTCAATTAGAGGTGACTGCGTCCCATTGCACTACCAATGATATAGCATGGAGCAATTCCAAGAGAAAAACTGAAGGATTTGAGAACTTGGCAGCATTTTAGAAGGCAGTGTGTACTGGTGATCAACTAGACTAAGAGTGTTTCCAACGCCAGAGAATTCAAACCTTTGCTGAAACAATCCCTGATGCTGTCGGAATAACCCGCAAATTGGTAGAACGAAGACGATTGTCAAGACAATGGAAAACAGTCAGGAGTTCCTGAAGCGGTTCCGAGGTGAGTGCCCTATCCGTTCGTGGTAGTGGGTTCGACCACGCCATCAGCCATCTTCTGCAAAGGGGTGCTGTGCCGAGGTATTAGTAGTCGGTTTGTGTATTGAGTTTTGTTAATGGGTTTGAGTTTTAAATTTTATGATAAACTCTCAGGAAATTACAATAGGACAAAATTTATGATTAGTTGAGTTGTTAGGGTGGCTGGGGTTCCAAAGCAAATAGGCTCCCAAATCCCTTTGAGCTCGCAGGGACAATGCTTAGTTAAAGCCCGTTGCAATATATATATGAGGTATCGCTATCGCTGAAAAGTTAAAATCAAAACAATCATTTAATTTAAACACTATCTATATTGTTTTTGACAAACACCTACCTATAGTATAGGACGTCTATTTAAATTTTTTTAAAAAAACTAGAAAAAAACGCGTAATACAGCGCGCGCCTAATTGTTTCGTAGTCTTAAGATAATTTTTCATTAACGCTTATTTGTATGAACTTAATAAAATTCGGAATAATTATATAACTAATATAATAATATTAGGAATAATATTAATGATAATAACATCTTTGAATAAATTGAAATTGAAATAATTTGTGGAGCCTCACAATATCAAGACGGTTCAAATATTTGAGTCAATATTGATGTTGATCTCAAAATCTGTCGACAATTTAAATATCATATCGATATGGTTGACAAAAATATCGTCTCGAGTCGATAAGGTCGTATAAAATAAAATTTTTCATATAAGTTATATTATGTTGCATAGTGTATTTTGATGTGACATCACAAATCAAGGAAATTTGGTCATTTGTCAGGAAGGTAAGACAAAACTTCAAAGAATAAAATATCCAATTTATCAAATCTTCATTTGTAAAAATTTGTAATTGCATGAAATGATATTTGATAGAATTCTTAAAACACAAAATTCCCATTTGTCCGAAATAGCGAATATTCGAACAAACATCTGACAGTTATATTATGTTGCATAGTGTATTTTGATGTGACATCACAAATCAAGGAAATTTGGTCATTTGTCAGGAAGGTTAGGGTCAGACCCTACATTAACCGAATTTTAATTTATCAGAGTTATCGTTTGACATAATTTTAGGTAAGACAAAATTTCAAAAAATAAAATATCCAATTTATCAAATATTCATTTGTACAAATTTGTAATTGCATGAAATGATATTTAATAGAATTCTTAAAACACAAAATTCCCATTTGTCCGAAATTGCGAATTTTTCGAACAAACATCCGACAGAATGATTTGGCGCGAATTTTAAAATTGACCAATCAGAAATGGTTAAGAAAATTGTGATTGGTACATTTTTAAATTTGCACAAAATTTTTCTGCCTGATGTTTGTTCGGACAATCGCAGTTTTGGACAAATGGGCATTCTGTGTTTTCAGAATTTTATCAAATTTTAATTCGTGCAGTTCAAATTCAGACATATGAAGATTTAAAGAACTGGATATTCTGTCATTTGAACATTTGTCTCAGATAAAAATATGTCAATAAGAACTGTGTTAAATTAAAATTTGACCAATAAATTAGATAAATAAAATGTATATGTCTACTTATGTTAAAACAATTTCTTTAACATAATATTTTTGCAAAAGGAAAATTTCAGCTAATGGATAAACAGTAGATTGAACATTAGACTTAATATTAATTCAAGTAAATTAAAATTATGATAACTGTTGGTTCGATGCAATATGTTTAGATAAACTGCGCATTATGTGAAATGAGTTTCTATGGAAGATTCATGCGTCTCACAATGTTAAGCTTAAGCTATGAAAATAGCGATTTGACATACACTGCTTGTCAATTCGCTATCTTTAAAGGTTAAATTTAACTTTGTTTACTTCTTCTCTATTGATACAAAATGATTGGAAAATTATCAGAAGCTCATTGCTTGAATGAGCTACCGGCGCATTCGAGTTTATAGCAATTCAAGTACTCAAGGGTCGCTATTGATATTCATGAGATTTGTAAATAAAAATAAAATCTGGCAAGTACGAGTTACACCCGTACTAAAACCAAGGGTTCCGTACAATTATTGTTAAACATTGTTAAATATGGTTGAAACAAAAAGTGTATAAAATTTTTTAAAATACTAATTGTAATTTCCAATTATTTCAAAAAGAAATTTTTTAATTTTTACATTTTGTAGAATAAAATATGTATTTGTGTACGCTGCCGAATATAATATTACATAAATTAATCTGACTAGTTCGTATTTTATCAAAATACAATTGTTTAATAATTAAATATCAATTTAACGACCTTATTGGACAAAATTATAAATAAAATTGGAAAGTGGAATAAAAGGTAAATAAGAATATTTACTTATTATATTTGAACTATTA
The DNA here is from genome assembly GCA_037103525.1 of Ganaspis brasiliensis. Lineage (NCBI taxonomy): Eukaryota > Metazoa > Arthropoda > Insecta > Hymenoptera > Figitidae > Ganaspis > Ganaspis brasiliensis. The sequence goes on along the minus strand of JAZKLR010000288.1, from coordinate 2,241,505 downwards.
TTTATATTAGTAACACATTTTTGTGCAGCGTACACAAATACATATTTTATTGCACAAAATGGTAAAAATTATAAAATTTCTTTTTGAAATAATTGAAATTTACAATTAGTATTTTAAAAAATTTTATACACTTTTTGTTTCAACAATATTTAACAATATTTAACAATAATTGTATGGAACCCTTGGTTTTAGTACGGGTGTAACTCGTACGAAACGCCCGATTTTATTTATGCATTTTTGCAAATTTAAATTCTCTAATTCTAATATTTTGACAGATAAGAGGTATGGGAGATATGATCATTTTTAACCATTTTTTTAAGTCGTGGTTATTTGCTCGAAAACAATATGATAACAGTCTGCAACAAAGTTATCAACCTTTGTTCTGTAATCTACAATTAAAACTACATGTTCATAACAAATTATAACACTCTATGTCAAATAATTTTGTTGATAAGCGCTAAGGAATGGCATTTTAAATGCATTTTAACTAAAAAATGACCGTATCTTCCCCCTTATCTGCCTAACTATTTGACTTAGAGAGCTAAAATTTGGTATGCACATGTATTTTCAGGTGTAGGTTATATAAAAATGATAAAGAAGGTGATGGTCATAGTGCTGTCAAAGTAATAACGATAGATTTAGGCCAATATGCATAAGAAATGCCCAAAAATCTTTTTACTTCCTTGACAACGCTATGACCAAGCCCTATAATCATGTTCTCTATAATTTTTCTGTATTCTACACGTGAAAACACATTTGTATACCAAATTTAAACTTTCTAAGACAAATAGGTTGCAAGTTAAGTGGGTGGGGCTATGGTCATTTTCATCATTTTTTAAAAAAAGTCCTGATTTTTTGCTGAAACCACTATGATAACAGCCTGTAACAAAGTTTTATTTAGTCTTTCTGTAATCTACACGTCAAACTACATGTGTGTACCAACTTTCAGCACTCTAAATACAATAGTTTGTCAGATAGAGTGGAAGAAACATCAGCTTCTATTGCAATTTTTATAAAAAATGGACCATTCTTGTTATTTCCTTGACAACACTATGACCAATCCTTCAAATCACGTTCTCTATAATTTTCCTGTAATCTACACGTGAAAATACATATGTGTGCCAAATTTGAGCTTTCTAAGTCAAATAGTTTGGTGTCTAGGGGGGGATACGATTTTTGTCTACGGACGCACGAATCTCGTCATAAGGGTTCCGTTTGTACACTTTGTGTACGAAACCCTAAAAATGGACAAAATGCTTTTTGAATGAAAAAAACGAAAAAGTCATAAAGAACAAAAAGAAGATATACGACATCATTAAACACTTTGAATCTCACTAATTTTGTATGGATTTTCGAAAAATTATTAAACTTAGGAAATCGGAATAGACGCATATTAGAACAATATCATAAAATGCATGATATTGTAAATAAAAAAACGGCTGACATCTAACACCACGCGTTTTGTCTCGCTCCTCTAAATTACCAGTTTTTTGTGCTTGTTTTGATCATTTTTAACCGGATATTTTGTGTCGGTGCACATTTCTCCTGTTCTGTGAGTGAGATTGATATTTTTGGTAAACATTTGAATAATTTGTGCGAACTATCTGTGTTTTAATATCACTGAGTGCGGTTCTTACTACATAATGTTTGAAGATTCTATGATGGAGGAATCTCAACCCGCCTCAAATACCTGTATAGGATGTAAAGGTCAATGTAACCTGGACAAGGCAAAAATTTGTAAGAAATGTAACATGCCCTATCATCCTAGTTGTGCAGCAAAATATGCTTTGGGAGATGGGTTTTATACTAAGTGTTGTAAGCCTCGTGGTGTGTCTCCTGCCAATTTAGCTGTAGCATCATCTAGTTCAATTTTTAACTTCAGAAGTGGAGCGGATCGTTAATGAAGCTATTACTGTAGCTGTAAAGGGGTTGCATAAACATTTTTTTAATTCGTTCAAATCTCTTACTAACAAAGTAGATTCTTTAACCTCTCAATTAAGAGAGGTTAAGACAAGAATGGATGTATCAGATAATAGTGTTAGTGAGTTATATTCACGTGTTGATAAGGTTGAAACTTCCTTGTCTGTGGTCACTGCTGACAATCTTTCTTCAAGAGTCAACGAGGTTGAGGGTAATCTTAATGCGACTGCGGCCCTGCTGTCTTTTGCAACGGATGTCAGTGCGATTTCTCGTACCTGTGTAGCAGAAGTCAAGGATAGACTGTCTCGTAAGAGTAATTTAATTATTTTTGGATTCACTGAAACCAGTACACCTACCGAACCATTATTGTCTGTTACTAACCCCCACTGTCCTGATTGACAGTTTGTGAAGCTCTTACTAATTTATTATCAAGTACAATTATTTAAGAGCAGCATGGTTTCTTTAAAGGTAGATCTGTGGTGACCAACCTTGCTATTTTTACTGATTATGTGTCTGCTTCCCTGGAAAAAGGTGTTCAGGTAGATGTTATCTGCACTGACTTTTCCAAGGCTTTTGACAAGGTTGATCAATCCATTTTGGTGACAAAGCTCAGTGAAGATGGATTTTCTGTGTACCTTTGTAATTGGATTTCTGATTATCTTCAAGATAAACTTTTGTCTGTTTGTGTCAATTTTAAATTTTCAGATATTTTTCGAGCAACTTCAGGTGTTCCCCAGGGATCGCAGCTTGGTCCGCTCTTTTTTTCGCTCTACATAAATGATATTGGTAAGATTTTTATTAAATGTAAATTTTCCCTGTTTGCGGATGACCTCAAAATTTACAAAAAAGTTGTGGGTCTTCATACGTCAGTGGTATGGGTTCCTTATTACTATGTACATATCACTAATTTGGAACGTGTACAGAATAAATTTCTGCGATTTACAGCGACTCATTTGGATATTCCGTTTGACAGATTCTCCCACGATTACTCTAATTTAAGGGCTCGGTTTTGGATTCCCTTGTTGGCTTCACGATTTTTTAACAACGATATGATATTTTTATTTAAGATTATTGTCGGACGGGTGAATTGCTTCCTTGTCCTCTCTAGGATCGACTTTAATGCGCCCTCAAAACGTCTGAGAAGTAAAAATCTGTTCAAGCTACCATGTTCGAAAACTAACTATTGTTTTTACTCGACGTTTAAAAGACAGTTCAGAGAGACCAATTCGATACGACATGACAGTATGTAGATTTCTTTGGAGTCACCTTATCTAAATTCATTTCTGATTTGAGTATTTTTGAAAAGTAATTATGTTTCGGCCTAATTTGATTTAATTTAATCTAATTCAATTTAACTTAATTTACTTCGATTCCTTTTAGTTTAGAAAAATTTTTGTCACTGTATTTTGAATACTTATGTATATGGTCTTTATTGTATATGGCCCGTTTATTTTTGAATAAATAAATAAAAAAATATAAAAATTCTAAACTTTGATTAAAATAATGTATTATTTCTTCGTTTTGAAAGTGAAGATTATATAGAAAATACGTAACAATTGATTTCAATCTAAGTGTTTTAATGTGATTTAATTTGTTTTTTATTTTATTTATGTTACGCATAAGTGACGTTTCTCTGAAAGTAATTTGTTATTTATCACAAAGTATCTTTCACTGGTAATACCTCAAATAAAATATCATGAAGATGATGACACACATAATCATCGAAGGATAAAAATACTTTTAACTATTTTTTGAAAGGTGAGACGTATTATCATTATTTTAATTTAATAATAAAAAAAATTAATAATAAAAAATTTAACTTAGTAATGTACCTGTTTCCTGATAAGAAATCTTCTGGTGAACGTCTCCATTCTGGTTTGAATGTCCGATTAGCATAATAACTAGCTGTCTTCCCAAACTCACGGGCGAACAGAGCTGCACCTTTGTTAGGATCAGTAGCATCTTCAAGTAGCCAATTTATGGCAAAATTATTATGTATATCTTGAAAGTTGTTTAAATTACCAACCGCAGCTGCACTGCCATCCGGATTTTTCAAATCATCACTGATATCGTAACTCCAGTTACCCAATAATCCTCTCGTTTTATTCTGTAAAGAGTATATATATATATATATGAGGCATCATTTGTCAACTCGAACGCCCCTGCTCGTCCAAATTCTATTAGCTTTCAATTTATGTTTGACAGATTACCATCTATCTTGAGGCATCTAGTTTTTAAAAATGAGTAGAATGTTTTGGAAATCAAAATGATTAAATATTTAGAGAGTTTGCTTCCTCTTAGTGAATAATTTTTTCAGAACATAATGTGTTTTTAAAAGTTCGTATGTTTAAAAATTAAAAAGCTGTGAAAATTATGAACATCAATGTACAGGGGGGTGAACCCAGGACCTCTCAATTGCCGGTTGAATGCTCTAATAACACTAATTACACAGAGTTCGATTATATCCTTCTTTCAGTCTTAATCTCCTATAACGGTTACAATAAGTCAAACTTATTTGCCAATCATAAGTAAGCCTTCACTTGGTTTTTGAACGAGATACATACTTGTTCGATGTGTTTGAAGGCTTACTTATGATTGCCAAATAACTTTAACATAGAAAATTCTGGGAAATTTTGAATATTTTGAAACTAATATGTATATAACCGCAATAGGTGATAAAGATTGTATAATAAGGATATGGTCAGACCCTTCGTAGCTTAGTGTTGGAGCATTCGACCAGCAACTGAAAGATTCTGGGTTCATTCCTAGCGTAATTAATGTCCTTATTTTTTCAATTATATAATTTACAAATATTGAATAGTCATTTTGGTTGAAATTACCATGTTATTTTTAGAATACACGAAAAAATATGCTTATTTAGAATGTAAATAAACTGTATCACTTGCAATTTACTGGTTTTTTTATATCGTTGAAATTTGTTTATTAGAAGAATGTAAATAAATTAAAAAATGTTAAGTTTTATAAAATTAATTTTTATATATGACTTTCCAAATCATTTAAATAAAACTTTTCTCAGAATGCTAGCTAGAATTAAAGTACATATTTTGTAAATACAAACTTATGACGAGTGTTTAAACAATGAGTCAAATGTAAATATTATATTTAAAACTTGATATTCTGTATATTTCTAAAATTATTATAACTGTGATAATATATGTCATAGGAAGCATATATAGATATCTTTCTGGTTAATGCGTTGCCGCTAAAGGGTTGGTGGTAAAGATAGAAATCTGACGCGCAAAACTGTCCTTCGATGAGGCAGAGAGGAAACGATTTGCAGTAATTTAATGTAATGGTATATTACGTTACAAGGGAAGAAAGTTCTAAATTTCTGTATTGCGCGACAATATGACCCAGGCGAAGCCGAGGGCATCATGTCGGACATTTCAGGGCTTTAGAACTTTTTTCCCCTGTAGCGTATACGATTTTTCTTAACATGCGGTCAAAAACACGTCTCAAAATTCACTTAAACTTATTAAAATTAACAAATTAACAAATTAACAACGTTCCAGCTGACAAAATTGACAGCCTGATTGCGCGGCCATCTTTAATTGTTGCGCTCCTCTGTCGAAGACTTGTGAAAGTTTGATGCCTGCCGATATTTGCAGCACGAGCGGAGCGAGTGCTGCTGATCGAGGGCAGGTATCAATAACACATATATATAAAAAACAAATAAAGCTAAGCAGGCCTCGAATTGACAAAAGGAAAAAAAAGTTGTTTCATTCTGATTTTAACACAAAATCAGAGACATATACACACTTCCTTTAAATAGAAATATTAAATAAATTTAAAGAAATAAAGAATTATTTCCGGTAAACTGCTTTTACTTCCGCTGATCTAGGTGGCGCACGTGTGCATCCAACAATGAGCAAATCTTTGGCTTTCCTATTCGAAATCGAAGCCGAATGTTAAACTGTTGTAGATTCTTAGTCATAGGGAATTAGGGGAAACGCTGTGGCCAATGCACTTGCTTGACATAGTATGGGATTCCTGAACGAAACGTCAGAGTGGAATCCGAGAAAAGATTTCTAGATAAATTCAGACTAGATTGACCACATTCTAATAGACCACTTAAAGGGGCGGTTTCTTCCAGAATCTTCCTCATGACAACACACCTTGGTTTAGAAACCTACGCATGCCAAGAATCTTAACGGTTCGTATTACGCGGTTAAGAAATGGTCATGTAGTGACCAAAGGGCGTTTTAAGCGTTTGCAATGGCTCACGGCATTAGCGTGACCCTGTGGGAGCGAAATGGGAACGAAAAGGGAACGTGGACGACATTTGATTGCTGAGTGTTCGCAGTCTTCCGGTCGGCCTGACCTTTTCGGTTTACTGTTTCACAAGGTCGGCATGGAGAACCCTGAGAGATTGGAACCTTTTGATCAGGTGTTTGATCCTATAGTGGAATATGTAGTAGCGTTGGCCGCTTTTTTATAGCCTTAGCTGATGTTTACAAGAAGCGCAAAAATGGAGGTCATAATTAAGAATAATTATCTAAGAATTAATGGAAATAAGGTATCCTTGATAAATATTGAATATTTTCTGTCAAAATTGAATGGTGATTTAGAGGTTCAACTTCAAACTTTTGTGTCAGCACTTAAGAGTGGTTCAAGCGCCCCACTCTAAACAAAACCTGAGAATATCATAAAAATGAAAAAACGACCAGCGAATATATCAGGTTGGCAGCAGTTCGTCAGACGTCAGAAGGGGTAGGTACAACGTTAACAAGCGGGGGACCCCACCACTTCACCCATCGAGACGGGAGGAACCGAGGATCATATTCTGGAATATTCATGGCTTGGGAAATTTGGAAGATCTGTCGGGATCAGTTCGTCGTAATTATGGTATGTTATTTAAGAATAAGTTAGTTTTTTATTCAAGAGCGACGAGAGATTACAATATAAGAAGGGCTTATTATGGCACTTAGTAAGCCCCATTACTTAGCAGAACTCCTTACATCAACAAAAGATTTTATTTTTTTTAAAGTGAGCTCAAGTTCAATGACTTTCATATTAGGCGTTTTATACTTAACTCCCAATTTAAATATCGAGTGTTTCTTGCACGAGTTTAGACCAGTTTTGGATAACATTAGAATGTCTTTTTTAAATTTTCCGTTATTTATTTCTGATGATTTTAACTGTAGAATAGCTGTGCTAAATAACTTAGATGCTAAAATTTTTGTAAATACTTCTTGTTTTTCTAAGAGACAATCAAAGGATTTATTTATATGTAACAGAGGCAAATTATTTAATAACTGGATGGAAAGTAACGACTTGATAGTTTGTAATGGAAGAATCTTAAACGATTCACCGACAGAATTTACGTTTGTTGGACCCATGGGGAAGAGCGTTATTGACCTCTTTTGGTGCTCATTGAGCGCTCTGCCGTTTGTAAGAGATTTGAACGTTTATAAGATAGAGACGCTATCCGATCATTTCCCGGTAGTTGCTAATATTTTTAATAATGTTGACCTTGTGGAAGCAAGAGCCTCTTATGTACAGAACAATTCTTCAAGTATTTTATTTGATCTTTATAAATGATGAAAGGGAGGATTGAAGTGGAAATGATTGAAGGGAATCTTGACGTTCTAAATGAAAATCTCGTTTCTGTAATTAATAAAGTCGCAAGTGAACTGAATATGAAAAAAAAGGTCTGGGCAGAGATCAGATGTCGTCTGTACGAGTAAGCCGTGGTTTGATACAGAGTGTCGTGATGCGAGACATAATTTGATTGCGGTATTTCACGAATGTAAGAACAATGGTTTTGTGGAGGAAAGTTTTAAGCAGTACAAATTAGTATCGAAAATGTATAAGAAATTATTATTAAATAAAAAATATGATTTCGAATAACTGAAATTGGACATATTTCACCGTCCGACACGATTTTTCACACACAAAAAAACCAAACATTTTCGGAAACTAGGACCAAAAAAAAATACCCGTATCTGGCCGTTTTGCTAGATCAAGTCGTTTGTGGCTTTTAGGGGTGAAAACAACCCTTAAATGAAAAGTGTCATGATATTTTTGTAAAAAATATTAATTTTTTATAAAACTTGATATCTAGGGGTTTTCGGGCTCGCTGATTACAAATCCGATGTAAGTTTTTCAAAATTCAAAATGTCGGATCCAATATGGCAGACAACTTTTTTAAAAATAGATTCAATTTGCCTGAAACTCGTTGCTCGGGGGTTTCTGAGGTCGCTGATTACGAATCTGATGTCAGATTTTTAAAATTCAAAATGGTGGATCCAATCTGACGGACAACTTTTTTAAAAATAGATTTAATTTTCCTGAAACTCGTTATTCGGAGGTTTTTGGGGTCGCTGATGACTAATCTGATATAAAATTTTCAAAATTTAAAATGGCGGACCTCATAGAGATGAAGATTACAAAAAAATTTAAACATTTCCACAATTGTGTCTTTGCATATTGGACATTTTTTTAATAACGAAGCAAACTTTGTAGTAGGTAAGTATATTCGATAATGGGAAGCTTAAGTTAGAAAAATAATTAATATAAAGTGATTGTTCAACACTTCTTTTTAAAGTAAAAATATCAACGATTGACATTAATTTGATATATATACTATTTTCTTTAGCATGCAACTGAATATCAAAATATAAAAAATGTCATTTGTTTTTTGTTTGTATAGCAGAATTGTGAGTGTTCCTGAATAAAAATGGATTGTCCTAAACGTAATTCTTTTTTTTATTTTCGCCATATTGGATCCACCATTTTAAATTTTGAAAATCTGACATCAGATTAGTCATCAGCGACCCCAAAAACCTCCGAGTAACGAGTTTCAGGAAAATTAAATCTATTTTTAAAAAAGTTGTCCGCCATATTGGATCCACCATTTTGAATTTTAAAAATCTGACAACAGATTCGTAATCAGCGACCCCAGAAACCCCCGAGTAACGAGTTTCAGGCAAATTAAATCTATTTTTAAAAAAGTTGTCCGCCATATTGGATCCAAAATTTTGAATTTTGAAAAACTTACATCGGATTTGTAATCAGCGAGCCCGAAAACCCCTAGTTATCAAGTTTTATAAAAAATTAATATTTTTTACAAAAATATTTTGTCACTTTTCATTTAAGGGTTGTTTTCACCCCTAAAAACCACAAACGACTTGATCTAGCAAAACGGCCAGACACGGGTATTTTTTTTTTGGTCCTAGTTTCCGAAAATGTTTGATTTTTTTGTGTGTGAAAAAAAAAGTTAATTTTTGTCGGACGGTGTTTGCAGCGACAAAAAATTCTTCTGAATTTTGGTCAATTATTACTAAAACTCGTTTTCATCCTGTAACAGAAAACGCAAGAAATATAGAATCGTGGTATTCATATCTTATAGAGATGTCCCCCCCCCCCCGAAGTGGAGACTTTATTTTTGTTAACCGGTAACCCCCATCCTTACTTAGATAGTAGAATTACATTGGAGGAGATTATTGCTAGTATTAAATTGGGTTGAAGAACGTAACGTTAAAAAATTAACGAAATTTTTTTTTTTTTTTTAGTTTTTTTGGATAAAAAAAAAATTAAAAATAAAAAAAAAAACATTATCACGATGAAAAATTAGTCAGAAAATGCTTTTAATCTACAAAAACCGCATTTTTCGCGTTTTCCAAATATTAACAGTTAAATTTCCCACAAAAAAATCGATTTTCGCCACTTGACCCTAATGGCACTTTAAAGGACTTGAAAAAAGGTACCAATAAAAAAATTAAAATTAAAAATCGACTTTTCGGAAGGGGGTCGTAGAGACGAAAAACCGCATTTTTCGTGATTTCTTGACATTAACGATTAAATTTTCCACAGAAAAATCGATTTTCGCCACTTGACTCTAATGGCACTTTAAAGGACTTAAAAAAAGGTACCCATAAAAAAAATAAAATTGAAAATCGACTTTTCGGAAGGGGGTCGTAGAGACGAAAAACCGCATTTTTTGACATTAACGATTAAATTTCCCACAGAAAAATCGATTTTCGCCACTTGACTCTAATGGTACTTTAAAGGACTTAAAAAAAGGTACCAATAAAAAAAATAAAATTAAAAATCGACTTTTCGGAAGGGGGTCGTAGAGACGAAAAACCGCATTTTTTGACATTAACGATTAAATTTCCCACAGAAAAATCGATTTTCGCCACTTGACTCTAATGGCACTTTAAAGGACTTAAAAAAAGCTACCCATAAAAAAAATAAAATGAAAAATCGACTTTCCGGAAGGGGGTCGTAGAGACGAAAAACCGCATTTTTCGTGATTTCTTGACATTAACGATTAAATTTTCCACAGAAAAATCGATTTTCGCAACTTGACTCTAATGGCACTTTAAAGGACTTAAAAAAAGGTACCCATAAAAAAAATAAAATTAAAAATCGACTTTTCGGAAGGGGGTCGTAGAGACGAAAAACCGCATTTTTTGACATTAACGATTAAATTTTCCACAGAAAAATCGATTTTCGCCACTTGACTGTAATGGCACTTTAAAGGACTTAAAAAAAGGTACCCATAAAAAAAAAAAAATTAAAAATCGACTTTTCGGAAGGGGGTCGTAGAGACGAAAAACCGCATTTTTCGTGATTTCTTGACATTAACGATTAAATTTTCCGCAGAAAAATCGATTTTCGCCACTTGACTCTAATGGTACTTTAAAGGACTTAAAAAAAGGTACCAATAAAAAAAATAAAATTAAAAATCGACTTTTCGGAAGGGGGTCGTAGAGACGAAAAACCGCATTTTTCGTGATTTCTTGACATTAACGATTAAATTTTCCACAGAAAAATCGATTTTCGCCACTTGTCTCTAATGGCACTTTAAAGGACTTAAAAAAAGGTACCAATAAAAAAAATAAAATTAAAAATCGACTTTTCGGAAGGGGGTCGTAGAGACGAAAAACCGCATTTTTCGTGATTTCTTGACATTAAAGATTAAATTTTCCACAGAAAAATCGATTTTCGCCACTTGTCTCTAATGGCACTTTAAAGGACTTAAAAAAAGGTACCAATAAAAAAAATAAAATTAAAAATCGACTTTTCGGAAGAGGGTCGTAGAGACGAAAAACCGCATTTTTTGACATTAACGATTAAATTTCCCACAGAAAAATCGATTTTCGCCACTTGACTCTAATGGCACTTTAAAGGACTTAAAAAAAGGTACCAATAAAAAAAATAAAATTAAAAATCGACTTTTCGGAAGGGGGTCGTAGAGACGAAAAACCGCATTTTTCGTGATTTCTTGACATTAACGATTAAATTTTCCACAGAAAAATCGATTTTCGCCACTTGTCTCTAATGGCACTTTAAAGGACTTAAAAAAAGGTACCAATAAAAAAAATAAAATTAAAAATCGACTATTCGGAAGAGGGTCGTAGAGACGAAAAACCGCATTTTTCGTGATTTCTTGACATTAACGATTAAATTTTCCACAGAAAAATCGATTTTCGCCACTTGACTCTAATGGCACTTTAAAGGACATAAAAAAAGGTAACCATAAAAAAAATAAAATTAAAAATCGACTTTTCGGAAGGGGGTCGTAGAGACGAAAAACCGCATTTTTCGTGATTTCTTGACATTAACGATTAAATTTTCCACAGAAAAATCGATTTTCGCCACTTGACTCTAATGGCACTTTAAAGGACATAAAAAAAGGTAACCATAAAAAAAATAAAATTAAAAATCGACTTTTCGGAAGGGGGTCGTAGAGACGAAAAACCGCATTTTTCGTGATTTCTTGACATTAACGATTAAATTTTCCACAGAAAAATCGATTTTCGCCACTTGATTCTAATGGCACTTTAAAGGAATTAAAAAAAGGAACCAATAAAAAGAATAAAATTAAAAATCGACTTTTCGGAAGAGGGTCGTAGAGACGAAAAACCGCATTTTTCGTGATTTCTAGACATTAACGATTAAATTTTCCACAGAAAAATCGATTTTCGCCACTTGACTCTAATGGCACTTTAAAGGACTTAAAAAAAGGTACCAATAAAAGAAATAAAATTAAAAATCGACTTTTCGGAAGGGGGTCGTAGAGACGAAAAACCGCATTTTTCGTGATTTCTTGACATTAACGATTAAATTTTCCACAGAAAAATCGATTTTCGCCACTTGTCTCTAATGGCACTTTAAAGGACTTAAAAAAAGGTACCAATAAAAAAAATAAAATTAAAAATCGACTATTCGGAAGAGGGTCGTAGAGACGAAAAACCGCATTTTTCGTGATTTCTTGACATTAACGATTAAATTTTCCGCAGAAAAATCGATTTTCGCCACTTGTCTCTAATGGCACTTTAAAGGACTTAAAAAAAGGTACCAATAAAAAAAATAAAATTAAAAATAGACTTTTCGGAAGGGGGTCGTAGAGACGAAAAACCGCATTTTTCGTGATTTCTTGACATTAACGATTAAATTTTCCACAGAAAAATCGATTTTCGCCACTTGATTCTAATGGCACTTTAAAGGAATTAAAAAAAAGGAACCAATAAAAAGAATAAAATTAAAAATCGACTTTTCGGAAGAGGGTCGTAGAGACGAAAAACCGCATTTTTCGTGATTTCTTGACATTAACGATTAAATTTTCCACAGAAAAATCGATTTTCGCCACTTGACTCTAATGGCACTTTAAAGGAATTAAAAAAAGGAACCAATAAAAAGAATAAAATTAAAAATCGACTTTTCGGAAGGGGGTCGTAGAGACGAAAAACCGCATTATTTGACACTAACGATTAAATTTCCCACAGAAAAATCGATTTTCGCCACTTGACTCTAATTGCAGTTTAAAGGACTTAAAAAAAGGTACCAATAAAAAAAATAAAATTAAAAATCGACTTTTCGGAAGGGGTCGTAGAGACGAAAAACCGCATTTTTCGTGATTTTTTGACATTAACGATTAAATTTTCCACAGAAAAATCAATTTTTGCCACTTGACTCTAATGGCACTTTAAAGGAATTAAAAAAAGGTACCAATAAAAAAAATAAAATTAAAAATCGACTTTTCGGAAGGGGTCGTGGAGACGAAAAACCGCATTTTTCGTGATTTTTTGACATTAACGATTAAATTTCCCACAGAAAAATCGATTTTCGCCACTTGCCCCTAATGGTACTTTAAAGGACTTAAAAAAAGGTACCAATAAAAAAAATAAAATTAAAAATCGACTTTTCGGAAGGGGGTCGTAGAGACGAAAAACCGCATTTTTCGTGATTTCTTGACATTAACGATTAAATTTTCCACAGAAAAATCGATTTTCGCCACTTGACTCTAATATCACTTTAAAGGACTTAAAAAAAGGTACCAATAAAAGAAATAAAATTAAAAATCGACTTTTCGGAAGGGGGTCGTAGAGACGAAAAACCGCATTTTTTGACATTAACGATTAAATTTCCCACAGAAAAATCGATTTTCGCCACTTGACTCTAATGGCACTTTAAAGGACTTAAAAAAAGTTACCAATAAAAAAAATAAAATTAAAAATCGACTTTTCGGAAGGGGGTCGTAGAGACGAAAAACCGCATTTTTCGTGATTTCTTGACATTAACGATTAAATTTTCCACAGAAAAATCGATTTTCGCCACTTGACTCTAATGGCACTTTAAAGGACTTAAAAAAAGGTACCAATAAAAAAAATAAAATTAAAAATCGACTTATCGGAAGGGGGTCGTAGAGACGAAAAACCGCATTTTTCGTGATTTCTTGACATTAACGATTAAATTTTCCACAGAAAAATCGATTTTCGCCACTTGACTCTAATGGCACTTTAAAGGACTTAAAAAAAGGTACCAATAAAAAAAATAAAATTAAAAATCGACTTTTCGGAAGGGGGTCGTAGAGACGAAAAACCGCATTTTTCGTGATTTCTTGACATTAACGATTAAATTTTCCACAGAAAAATCGATTTTCGCCACTTGACTCTAATGGCACTTTAAAGGACTTAAAAAAAGGTACCAATAAAAGAAATAAAATTAAAAATCGACTTTTCGGAAGGGGGTCGTAGAGACGAAAAACCGCATTTTTCGTGATTTTTTGACATTAACGATTAAATTTTCCACAGAAAAATCGATTTTCGCCACTTGACTCTAATGGCACTTTAAAGGAATTAAAGAAAGGTACCAATAAAAAAAATAAAATTAAAAATCGACTTTTCGGAAGGGGGTCATAGAGACGAAAAACCGCATTTTTTGACACTAACGATTAAATTTCCCACAGAAAAATCGATTTTCGCCACTTGACTCTAATGGCACTTTAAAGGACTTAAAAAAAGGTACCAAAAAAAAAAAATAAAATTAAAAATCGACTTTTCGGAAGGGGGTCGTAGAGACGAAAAACCGCATTTTTCGTGATTTCTTGACATTAACGATTAAATTTTCCACAGAAAAATCGATTTTCGCCACTTGACTCTAATGGCACTTTAAAGGACTTAAAAAAAGGTACCAATAAAAGAAATAAAATTAAAAATCGACTTTTCGGAAGGGGGTCGTAGAGTCGAAAAACCGCATTTTTCGTGATTTTTTGACATTAACGATTAAATTTTCCACAGAAAAATCGATTTTCGCCACTTGACTCTAATGGCACTTTAAAGGAATTAAAAAAAGGTACCGATAAAAAAAATAAAATTAAAAATCGACTTTTCGGAAGGGGGTCGTAGAGACGAAAAACCGCATTTTTCGTGATTTTTTGACATTAACGATTAAATTTTCCACAGAAAAATCGATTTTCGCCACTTGACTCTAATGGCACTTTAAAGGAATTAAAGAAAGGTACCAATAAAAAAAATAAAATTAAAAATCGACTTTTCGGAAGGGGGTCATAGAGACGAAAAACCGCATTTTTTGACATTAACGATTAAATTTCCCACAGAAAAATCGATTTTCGCCACTTGACTCTAATGGCACTTTAAAGGACTTAAAAAAAGGTACCAATAAAAAAAATAAAATTAAAAATCGACTTTTCGGAAGGGGGTCGTAGAGACGAAAAACCGCATTTTTCGTGATTTCTTGACATTAACGATTAAATTTTCCACAGAAAAATCGATTTTCGCCACTTGACTCTAATGGCACTTTAAAGGAATTAAAGAAAGGTACCAATAAAAAAAATAAAATTAAAAATCGACTTTTCGGAAGGGGGTCGTAGAGACGAAAAACCGCATTTTTTGACACTAACGATTAAATTTCCCACAGAAAAATCGATTTTCGCCACTTGCCCCTAATGGTACTTTAAAGGACTTAAAAAAAGGTACCAATAAAAAAAATAAAATTAAAAATCGACTTTTCGGAAGGGGGTCGTAGAGACGAAAAACCGCATTTTTCGTGATTTCTTGACATTAACGATTAAATTTCCCACAGAAAAATCGATTTTCGCCACTTGACTCTAATGGCACTTTAAAGGACTTAAAAAAAGGTACCCATAAAAAAAATAAAATTAAAAATCGACTTTTCGGAAGGGGGTCGTAGAGACGAATAACCGCATTTTTCGTGATTTTTTGACATTAACGATTAAATTTTCCACAGAAAAATCGATTTTCGCCACTTGACTCTAATGGCACTTTAAAGGACTTAAAAAAAGGTACCAATAAAAGAAATAAAATTAAAAATCGACTTTTCGGAAGGGGGTCGTAGAGACGAAAAACCGCATTTTTCGTGATTTCTTGACATTAACGATTAAATTTTCCACAGAAAAATCGATTTTCGCCACTTGACTCTAATGGCACTTTAAAGGACTTAAAAAAAGGTACCAATAAAAAAAATAAAATTAAAAATCGACTTTTCGGAAGGGGGTCGTAGAGACGAAAAACCGCATTTTTCGTGATTTCTTGACATTAACGATTAAATTTCCCACAGAAAAATCGATTTTCGCCACTTGACTCTAATGGCACTTTAAAGGACTTAAAAAAAGGTACCCATAAAAAAAATAAAATTAAAAATCGACTTTTCGGAAGGGGGTCGTAGAGACGAATAACCGCATTTTTCGTGATTTTTTGACATTAACGATTAAATTTTCCACAGAAAAATCGATTTTCGCCACTTGACTCTAATGGCACTTTAAAGGACTTAAAAAAAGGTACCAATAAAAGAAATAAAATTAAAAATCGACTTTTCGGAAGGGGGTCGTAGAGACGAAAAACCGCATTTTTCGTGATTTCTTGACATTAACGATTAAATTTTCCACAGAAAAATCGATTTTCGCCACTTGACTCTAATGGCACTTTAAAGGACTTAAAAAAAGGTACGAATAAAAAAAATAAAATTAAAAATCGACTTTTCGGAAGGGGGTCGTAGAGACGAAAAACCGCATTTTTCGTGATTTCTTGACATTAACGAATAAATTTTCCACAGAAAAATCGATTTTCGCCACTTGACTCTAATGGCACTTTAAAGGACTTAAAAAAAGGTACCAATAAAAAAAATAAAATTAAAAATCGACTTTTCGAAAGGGGGTCGTAGAGACGAAAAACCGCATTTTTCGTGATTTCTTGACATTAACGATTAAATTTTCCACAGAAAAATCGATTTTCGCCACTTGACTCTAATGGCACTTTAAAGGACTTAAAAAAAGGTACCAATAAAAGAAATAAAATTAAAAATCGACTTTTCGGAAGGGGGTCGTAGAGACGAAAAACCGCATTTTTCGTGATTTTTTGACATTAACGATTAAATTTTCCACAGAAAAATCGATTTTCGCCACTTGACTCTAATGGCACTTTAAAGGAATTAAAGAAAGGTACCAATAAAAAAAATAAAATTAAAAATCGACTTTTCGGAAGGGGGTCATAGAGACGAAAAACCGCATTTTTTGACACTAACGATTAAATTTCCCACAGAAAAATCGATTTTCGCCACTTGCCCCTAATGGTACTTTAAAGGACTTAAAAAAAGGTACCAATAAAAAAAATAAAATTAAAAATCGACTTTTCGGAAGGGGGTCGTAGAGACGAAAAACCGCATTTTTCGTGATTTCTTGACATTAACGATTAAATTTTCCACAGAAAAATCGATTTTCGCCACTTGACTCTAATGGCACTTTAAAGGACTTAAAAAAAGGTACCAATAAAAAAAATAAAATTAAAAATCGACTTATCGGAAGGGGGTCGTAGAGACGAAAAACCGCATTTTTCGTGATTTCTTGACATTAACGATTAAATTTTCCACAGAAAAATCGATTTTCGCCACTTGACTCTAATGGCACTTTAAAGGACTTAAAAAAAGGTACCAATAAAAAAAATAAAATTAAAAATCGACTTTTCGGAAGGGGGTCGTAGAGACGAAAAACCGCATTTTTCGTGATTTCTTGACATTAACGATTAAATTTTCCACAGAAAAATCGATTTTCGCCACTTGACTAGAATGGCACTTTAAAGGACTTAAAAAAAGGTACCAATAAAAGAAATAAAATTAAAAATCGACTTTTCGGAAGGGGGTCGTAGAGACGAAAAACCGCATTTTTTGACACTAACGATTAAATTTCCCACAGAAAAATCGATTTTCGCCACTTGACTCTAATGGCACTTTAAAGGACTTAAAAAAAGGTACCAAAAAAAAAAATAAAATTAAAAATCGACTTTTCGGAAGGGGGTCGTAGAGACGAAAAACCGCATTTTTCGTGATTTTTTGACATTAACGATTAAATTTTCCACAGAAAAATCGATTTTCGCCACTTGACTCTAATGGCACTTTAAAGGACTTAAAAAAAGGTACCAATAAAAAAAATAAAATTAAAAATCGACTTTTCGAAAGGGGGTCGTAGAGACGAAAAACCGCATTTTTCGTGATTTCTTGACATTAACGATTAAATTTTCCACAGAAAAATCGATTTTCGCCACTTGACTCTAATGGCACTTTAAAGGACTTAAAAAAAGGTACCAATAAAAGAAATAAAATTAAAAATCGACTTTTCGGAAGGGGGTCGTAGAGACGAAAAACCGCATGTTTCGTGATTTTTTGACATTAACGATTAAATTTTCCACAGAAAAATCGATTTTCGCCACTTGACTCTAATGGCACTTTAAAGGAATTAAAGAAAGGTACCAATAAAAAAAATAAAATTAAAAATCGACTTTTCGGAAGGGGGTCATAGAGACGAAAAACCGCATTTTTTGACACTAACGATTAAATTTCCCACAGAAAAATCGATTTTCGCCACTTGCCCCTAATGGTACTTTAAAGGACTTAAAAAAAGGTACCAATAAAAAAAATAAAATTAAAAATCGACTTTTCGGAAGGGGGTCGTAGAGACGAAAAACCGCATTTTTCGTGATTTCTTGACATTAACGATTAAATTTTCCACAGAAAAATCGATTTTCGCCACTTGACTCTAATGGCACTTTAAAGGACTTAAAAAAAGGTACCAATAAAAAAAATAAAATTAAAAATCGACTTATCGGAAGGGGGTCGTAGAGACGAAAAACCGCATTTTTCGTGATTTCTTGACATTAACGATTAAATTTTCCACAGAAAAATCGATTTTCGCCACTTGACTCTAATGGCACTTTAAAGGACTTAAAAAAAGGTACCAATAAAAAAAATAAAATTAAAAATCGACTTTTCGGAAGGGGGTCGTAGAGACGAAAAACCGCATTTTTCGTGATTTCTTGACATTAACGATTAAATTTTCCACAGAAAAATCGATTTTCGCCACTTGACTAGAATGGCACTTTAAAGGACTTAAAAAAAGGTACCAATAAAAGAAATAAAATTAAAAATCGACTTTTCGGAAGGGGGTCGTAGAGACGAAAAACCGCATTTTTTGACACTAACGATTAAATTTCCCACAGAAAAATCGATTTTCGCCACTTGACTCTAATGGCACTTTAAAGGACTTAAAAAAAGGTACCAAAAAAAAAAAAAAAATTAAAAATCGACTTTTCGGAAGGGGGTCGTAGAGACGAAAAACCGCATTTTTCGTGATTTCTTGACATTAACGATTAAATTTTCCACAGAAAAATCGATTTTCGCCACTTGACTCTAATGGCACTTTAAAGGACTTAAAAAAAGGTACCAATAAAAGAAATAAAATTAAAAATCGACTTTTCGGAAGGGGGTCGTAGAGTCGAAAAACCGCATTTTTCGTGATTTTTTGACATTAACGATTAAATTTTCCACAGAAAAATCGATTTTCGCCACTTGACTCTAATGGCACTTTAAAGGAATTAAAAAAAGGTACCGATAAAAAAAATAAAATTAAAAATCGACTTTTCGGAAGGGGGTCGTAGAGACGAAAAACCGCATTTTTCGTGATTTTTTGACATTAACGATTAAATTTTCCACAGAAAAATCGATTTTCGCCACTTGACTCTAATGGCACTTTAAAGGAATTAAAGAAAGGTACCAATAAAAAAAATAAAATTAAAAATCGACTTTTCGGAAGGGGGTCATAGAGACGAAAAACCGCATTTTTTGACATTAACGATTAAATTTCCCACAGAAAAATCGATTTTCGCCACTTGACTCTAATGGCACTTTAAAGGACTTAAAAAAAGGTACCAATAAAAAAAATAAAATTAAAAATCGACTTTTCGGAAGGGGGTCGTAGAGACGAAAAACCGCATTTTTCGTGATTTCTTGACATTAACGATTAAATTTTCCACAGAAAAATCGATTTTCGCCACTTGACTCTAATGGCACTTTAAAGGAATTAAAGAAAGGTACCAATAAAAAAAATAAAATTAAAAATCGACTTTTCGGAAGGGGGTCGTAGAGACGAAAAACCGCATTTTTTGACACTAACGATTAAATTTCCCACAGAAAAATCGATTTTCGCCACTTGCCCCTAATGGTACTTTAAAGGACTTAAAAAAAGGTACCAATAAAAAAAATAAAATTAAAAATCGACTTTTCGGAAGGGGGTCGTAGAGACGAAAAACCGCATTTTTCGTGATTTCTTGACATTAACGATTAAATTTCCCACAGAAAAATCGATTTTCGCCACTTGACTCTAATGGCACTTTAAAGGACTTAAAAAAAGGTACCCATAAAAAAAATAAAATTAAAAATCGACTTTTCGGAAGGGGGTCGTAGAGACGAATAACCGCATTTTTCGTGATTTTTTGACATTAACGATTAAATTTTCCACAGAAAAATCGATTTTCGCCACTTGACACTAATGGCACTTTAAAGGACTTAAAAAAAGGTACCAATAAAAGAAATAAAATTAAAAATCGACTTTTCGGAAGGGGGTCGTAGAGACGAAAAACCGCATTTTTCGTGATTTCTTGACATTAACGATTAAATTTTCCACAGAAAAATCGATTTTCGCCACTTGACTCTAATGGCACTTTAAAGGACTTAAAAAAAGGTACCAATAAAAAAAATAAAATTAAAAATCGACTTTTCGGAAGGGGGTCGTAGAGACGAAAAACCGCATTTTTCGTGATTTCTTGACATTAACGATTAAATTTCCCACAGAAAAATCGATTTTCGCCACTTGACTCTAATGGCACTTTAAAGGACTTAAAAAAAGGTACCCATAAAAAAAATAAAATTAAAAATCGACTTTTCGGAAGGGGGTCGTAGAGACGAATAACCGCATTTTTCGTGATTTTTTGACATTAACGATTAAATTTTCCACAGAAAAATCGATTTTCGCCACTTGACTCTAATGGCACTTTAAAGGACTTAAAAAAAGGTACCAATAAAAGAAATAAAATTAAAAATCGACTTTTCGGAAGGGGGTCGTAGAGACGAAAAACCGCATTTTTCGTGATTTCTTGACATTAACGATTAAATTTTCCACAGAAAAATCGATTTTCGCCACTTGACTCTAATGGCACTTTAAAGGACTTAAAAAAAGGTACGAATAAAAAAAATAAAATTAAAAATCGACTTTTCGGAAGGGGGTCGTAGAGACGAAAAACCGCATTTTTCGTGATTTCTTGACATTAACGAATAAATTTTCCACAGAAAAATCGATTTTCGCCACTTGACTCTAATGGCACTTTAAAGGACTTAAAAAAAGGTACCAATAAAAAAAATAAAATTAAAAATCGACTTTTCGAAAGGGGGTCGTAGAGACGAAAAACCGCATTTTTCGTGATTTCTTGACATTAACGATTAAATTTTCCACAGAAAAATCGATTTTCGCCACTTGACTCTAATGGCACTTTAAAGGACTTAAAAAAAGGTACCAATAAAAGAAATAAAATTAAAAATCGACTTTTCGGAAGGGGGTCGTAGAGACGAAAAACCGCATTTTTCGTGATTTTTTGACATTAACGATTAAATTTTCCACAGAAAAATCGATTTTCGCCACTTGACTCTAATGGCACTTTAAAGGAATTAAAGAAAGGTACCAATAAAAAAAATAAAATTAAAAATCGACTTTTCGGAAGGGGGTCATAGAGACGAAAAACCGCATTTTTTGACACTAACGATTAAATTTCCCACAGAAAAATCGATTTTCGCCACTTGCCCCTAATGGTACTTTAAAGGACTTAAAAAAAGGTACCAATAAAAAAAATAAAATTAAAAATCGACTTTTCGGAAGGGGGTCGTAGAGACGAAAAACCGCATTTTTCGTGATTTCTTGACATTAACGATTAAATTTTCCACAAAAAAATCGATTTTCGCCACTTGACTCTAATGGCACTTTAAAGGACTTAAAAAAAGGTACCAATAAAAAAAATAAAATTAAAAATCGACTTATCGGAAGGGGGTCGTAGAGACGAAAAACCGCATTTTTCGTGATTTCTTGACATTAACGATTAAATTTTCCACAGAAAAATCGATTTTCGCCACTTGACTCTAATGGCACTTTAAAGGACTTAAAAAAAGGTACCAATAAAAAAAATAAAATTAAAAATCGACTTTTCGGAAGGGGGTCGTAGAGACGAAAAACCGCATTTTTCGTGATTTCTTGACATTAACGATTAAATTTTCCACAGAAAAATCGATTTTCGCCACTTGACTAGAATGGCACTTTAAAGGACTTAAAAAAAGGTACCAATAAAAGAAATAAAATTAAAAATCGACTTTTCGGAAGGGGGTCGTAGAGACGAAAAACCGCATTTTTTGACACTAACGATTAAATTTCCCACAGAAAAATCGATTTTCGCCACTTGACTCTAATGGCACTTTAAAGGACTTAAAAAAAGGTACCAAAAAAAAAAATAAAATTAAAAATCGACTTTTCGGAAGGGGGTCGTAGAGACGAAAAACCGCATTTTTCGTGATTTTTTGACATTAACGATTAAATTTTCCACAGAAAAATCGATTTTCGCCACTTGACTCTAATGGCACTTTAAAGGACTTAAAAAAAGGTACCAATAAAAAAAATAAAATTAAAAATCGACTTTTCGAAAGGGGGTCGTAGAGACGAAAAACCGCATTTTTCGTGATTTCTTGACATTAACGATTAAATTTTCCACAGAAAAATCGATTTTCGCCACTTGACTCTAATGGCACTTTAAAGGACTTAAAAAAAGGTACCAATAAAAGAAATAAAATTAAAAATCGACTTTTCGGAAGGGGGTCGTAGAGACGAAAAACCGCATGTTTCGTGATTTTTTGACATTAACGATTAAATTTTCCACAGAAAAATCGATTTTCGCCACTTGACTCTAATGGCACTTTAAAGGAATTAAAGAAAGGTACCAATAAAAAAAATAAAATTAAAAATCGACTTTTCGGAAGGGGGTCATAGAGACGAAAAACCGCATTTTTTGACACTAACGATTAAATTTCCCACAGAAAAATCGATTTTCGCCACTTGCCCCTAATGGTACTTTAAAGGACTTAAAAAAAGGTACCAATAAAAAAAATAAAATTAAAAATCGACTTTTCGGAAGGGGGTCGTAGAGACGAAAAACCGCATTTTTCGTGATTTCTTGACATTAACGATTAAATTTTCCACAGAAAAATCGATTTTCGCCACTTGACTCTAATGGCACTTTAAAGGACTTAAAAAAAGGTACCAATAAAAAAAATAAAATTAAAAATCGACTTATCGGAAGGGGGTCGTAGAGACGAAAAACCGCATTTTTCGTGATTTCTTGACATTAACGATTAAATTTTCCACAGAAAAATCGATTTTCGCCACTTGACTCTAATGGCACTTTAAAGGACTTAAAAAAAGGTACCAATAAAAAAAATAAAATTAAAAATCGACTTTTCGGAAGGGGGTCGTAGAGACGAAAAACCGCATTTTTCGTGATTTCTTGACATTAACGATTAAATTTTCCACAGAAAAATCGATTTTCGCCACTTGACTAGAATGGCACTTTAAAGGACTTAAAAAAAGGTACCAATAAAAGAAATAAAATTAAAAATCGACTTTTCGGAAGGGGGTCGTAGAGACGAAAAACCGCATTTTTTGACACTAACGATTAAATTTCCCACAGAAAAATCGATTTTCGCCACTTGACTCTAATGGCACTTTAAAGGACTTAAAAAAAGGTACCAAAAAAAAAAAAAAAATTAAAAATCGACTTTTCGGAAGGGGGTCGTAGAGACGAAAAACCGCATTTTTCGTGATTTCTTGACATTAACGATTAAATTTTCCACAGAAAAATCGATTTTCGCCACTTGACTCTAATGGCACTTTAAAGGACTTAAAAAAAGGTACCAATAAAAGAAATAAAATTAAAAATCGACTTTTCGGAAGGGGGTCGTAGAGTCGAAAAACCGCATTTTTCGTGATTTTTTGACATTAACGATTAAATTTTCCACAGAAAAATCGATTTTCGCCACTTGACTCTAATGGCACTTTAAAGGAATTAAAAAAAGGTACCGATAAAAAAAATAAAATTAAAAATCGACTTTTCGGAAGGGGGTCGTAGAGACGAAAAACCGCATTTTTCGTGATTTCTTGACATTAACGATTAAATTTTCCACAGAAAAATCGATTTTCGCCACTTGACTCTAATATCACTTTAAAGGACTTAAAAAAAGGTACCAATAAAAGAAATAAAATTAAAAATCGACTTTTCGGAAGGGGGTCGTAGAGACGAAAAACCGCATTTTTTGACATTAACGATTAAATTTCCCACAGAAAAATCGATTTTCGCCACTTGACTCTAATGGCACTTTAAAGGACTTAAAAAAAGGTACCAATAAAAAAACTAAAATTAAAAATCGACTTTTCGGAAGGGGGTCGTAGAGACGAAAAACCGCATTTTTCGTGATTTCTTGACATTAACGATTAAATTTTCCACAGAAAAATCGATTTTCGCCACTTGACTCTAATGGCACTTTAAAGGACTTAAAAAAAGGTACCAATAAAAAAAATAAAATTAAAAATCGACTTATCGGAAGGGGGTCGTAGAGACGAAAAACCGCATTTTTCGTGATTTCTTGACATTAACGATTAAATTTTCCACAGAAAAATCGATTTTCGCCACTTGACTCTAATGGCACTTTAAAGGACTTAAAAAAAGGTACCAATAAAAAAAATAAAATTAAAAATCGACTTTTCGGAAGGGGGTCGTAGAGACGAAAAACCGCATTTTTCGTGATTTCTTGACATTAACGATTAAATTTTCCACAGAAAAATCGATTTTCGCCACTTGACTAGAATGGCACTTTAAAGGACTTAAAAAAAGGTACCAATAAAAGAAATAAAATTAAAAATCGACTTTTCGGAAGGGGGTCGTAGAGACGAAAAACCGCATTTTTTGACACTAACGATTAAATTTCCCACAGAAAAATCGATTTTCGCCACTTGACTCTAATGGCACTTTAAAGGACTTAAAAAAAGGTACCAAAAAAAAAAATAAAATTAAAAATCGACTTTTCGGAAGGGGGTCGTAGAGACGAAAAACCGCATTTTTCGTGATTTCTTGACATTAACGATTAAATTTTCCACAGAAAAATCGATTTTCGCCACTTGACTCTAATGGCACTTTAAAGGACTTAAAAAAAGGTACCAATAAAAGAAATAAAATTAAAAATCGACTTTTCGGAAGGGGGTCGTAGAGTCGAAAAACCGCATTTTTCGTGATTTTTTGACATTAACGATTAAATTTTCCACAGAAAAATCGATTTTCGCCACTTGACTCTAATGGCACTTTAAAGGAATTAAAAAAAGGTACCGATAAAAAAAATAAAATTAAAAATCGACTTTTCGGAAGGGGGTCGTAGAGACGAAAAACCGCATTTTTCGTGATTTTTTGACATTAACGATTAAATTTTCCACAGAAAAATCGATTTTCGCCACTTGACTCTAATGGCACTTTAAAGGAATTAAAGAAAGGTACCAATAAAAAAAATAAAATTAAAAATCGACTTTTCGGAAGGGGTCGTGGAGACGAAAAACCGCATTTTTCGTGATTTTTTGACATTAACGATTAAATTTCCCACAGAAAAATCGATTTTCGCCACTTGCCCCTAATGGTACTTTAAAGGACTTAAAAAAAGGTACCAATAAAAAAAATAAAATTAAAAATCGACTTTTCGGAAGGGGGTCGTAGAGACGAAAAACCGCATTTTTCGTGATTTCTTGACATTAACGATTAAATTTTCCACAGAAAAATCGATTTTCGCCACTTGACTCTAATATCACTTTAAAGGACTTAAAAAAAGGTACCAATAAAAGAAATAAAATTAAAAATCGACTTTTCGGAAGGGGGTCGTAGAGACGAAAAACCGCATTTTTTGACATTAACGATTAAATTTCCCACAGAAAAATCGATTTTCGCCACTTGACTCTAATGGCACTTTAAAGGACTTAAAAAAAGGTACCAATAAAAAAAATAAAATTAAAAATCGACTTTTCGGAAGGGGGTCGTAGAGACGAAAAACCGCATTTTTCGTGATTTCTTGACATTAACGATTAAATTTTCCACAGAAAAATCGATTTTCGCCACTTGACTCTAATGGCACTTTAAAGGACTTAAAAAAAGGTACCAATAAAAGAAATAAAATTAAAAATCGACTTTTCGGAAGGGGGTCGTAGAGTCGAAAAACCGCATTTTTCGTGATTTTTTGACATTAACGATTAAATTTTCCACAGAAAAATCGATTTTCGCCACTTGACTCTAATGGCAATTTAAAGGAATTAAAAAAAGGTACCGATAAAAAAAATAAAATTAAAAATCGACTTTTCGGAAGGGGGTCGTAGAGACGAAAAACCGCATTTTTCGTGATTTCTTGACATTAACGATTAAATTTTCCACAGAAAAATCGATTTTCGCCACTTGACTCTAATGGCACTTTAAAGGAATTAAAGAAAGGTACCAATAAAAAAAATAAAATTAAAAATCGACTTTTCGGAAGGGGTCGTGGAGACGAAAAACCGCATTTTTCGTGATTTTTTGACATTAACGATTAAATTTCCCACAGAAAAATCGATTTTCGCCACTTGCCCCTAATGGTACTTTAAAGGACTTAAAAAAAGGTACCAATAAAAAAAATAAAATTAAAAATCGACTTTTCGGAAGGGGGTCGTAGAGACGAAAAACCGCATTTTTCGTGATTTCTTGACATTAACGATTAAATTTTCCACAGAAAAATCGATTTTCGCCACTTGACTCTAATGGCACTTTAAAGGAATTAAAAAAAGGTACCAATCAAAAAAATAAAATTAAAAATTGACTTTTCGGAAGGGGGTCGTAGAGACGAAAAACCGCATTTTTCGTGATTTCTTGACATTAACGATTAAATTTCCCTCAGAAAAATCGATTTTCGCCACTTGACTCTAATGGCACTTTAAAGGACTTAAAAAAAGGTACCCATAAAAAAAATAAAATTAAAAATCGACTTTTCGGAAGGGGGTCGTAGAGACGAAAAACCGCATTTTTCGTGATTTCTTGACATTAACGATTAAATTTTCCACAGAAAAATCGATTTTCGCCACTTGACTCTAATGGCACTTTAAAGGACTTAAAAAAAGGTACCAATAAAAGAAATAAAATTAAAAATCGACTTTTCGGAAGGGGGTCGTAGAGTCGAAAAACCGCATTTTTCGTGATTTTTTGACATTAACGATTAAATTTTCCACAGAAAAATCGATTTTCGCCACTTGACTCTAATGGCAATTTAAAGGAATTAAAAAAAGGTACCGATAAAAAAAATAAAATTAAAAATCGACTTTTCGGAAGGGGGTCGTAGAGACGAAAAACCGCATTTTTCGTGATTTCTTGACATTAACGATTAAATTTTCCACAGAAAAATCGATTTTCGCCACTTGACTCTAATGGCACTTTAAAGGAATTAAAGAAAGGTACCAATAAAAAAAATAAAATTAAAAATCGACTTTTCGGAAGGGGTCGTGGAGACGAAAAACCGCATTTTTCGTGATTTTTTGACATTAACGATTAAATTTCCCACAGAAAAATCGATTTTCGCCACTTGCCCCTAATGGTACTTTAAAGGACTTAAAAAAAGGTACCAATAAAAAAAATAAAATTAAAAATCGACTTTTCGGAAGGGGGTCGTAGAGACGAAAAACCGCATTTTTCGTGATTTCTTGACATTAACGATTAAATTTTCCACAGAAAAATCGATTTTCGCCACTTGACTCTAATGGCACTTTAAAGGAATTAAAAAAAGGTACCAATCAAAAAAATAAAATTAAAAATTGACTTTTCGGAAGGGGGTCGTAGAGACGAAAAACCGCATTTTTCGTGATTTCTTGACATTAACGATTAAATTTCCCTCAGAAAAATCGATTTTCGCCACTTGACTCTAATGGCACTTTAAAGGACTTAAAAAAAGGTACCCATAAAAAAAATAAAATTAAAAATCGACTTTTCGGAAGGGGGTCGTAGAGACGAAAAACCGCATTTTTCGTGATTTCTTGACATTAACGATTAAATTTTCCACAGAAAAATCGATTTTCGCCACTTGACTCTAATGGCACTTTAAAGGAATTAAAGAAAGGTACCAATAAAAAAAATAAAATTAAAAATCGACTTTACGGAAGGGGGTAATAGAGACGAAAAACCGCATTTTTTGACACTAACGATTAAATTTCCCACAGAAAAATCGATTTTCGCCACTTGCCCCTAATGGTGCTTTAAAGGACTTAAAAAAAGGTACCAATAAAAAAAATAAAATTAAAAATCGACTTTTCGGAAGGGGGTCGTAGAGACGAAAAACCGCATTTTTCGTGATTTTTTGACATTAACGATTAAATTTTTCACAGAAAAATCGATTTTTGCCACTTGACTCTAATGGCACTTTAAAGGAATTAAAAAAAGGTACCAATAAAAAAAAAAAATTAAAAATCGACTTTTCGGAAGGGGGTCGTAGAGACGAAAAACCGCATTTTTTGACACTAACGATTAAATTTCCCACAGAAAAATCGATTTCCGCCACTTGACTCTAATTGCACTTTAAAGGACTTAAAAAAAGGTACCAAAAAAAAAATAAAATTAAAAATCGACTTTTCGGAAGGGGTCGTGGAGACGAAAAACCGCATTTTTCGTGATTTCTTGACATTAACGATTAAATTTTCCACAGAAAAATCGATTTTCGCCACTTGACTCTAATGGCACTTTAAAGGAATTAAAAAAAGGTACCAATAAAAAAAATAAAATAAAAAATCGACTTTTCGGAAGGGGGTCGTAGAGACGAAAAACCGCATTTTTTGACACTAACGATTAAATTTCCCACAGAAAAATCGATTTTCGCCACTTGACTCTAAT
This sequence comes from Ganaspis brasiliensis, assembly GCA_037103525.1. Lineage (NCBI taxonomy): Eukaryota > Metazoa > Arthropoda > Insecta > Hymenoptera > Figitidae > Ganaspis > Ganaspis brasiliensis. The sequence continues at coordinate 2,213,000 of JAZKLR010000288.1, read as the reverse complement.
TGCACTTTAAAGGACTTAAAAAAAGGTACCAAAAAAAAAATAAAATTAAAAATCGACTTTTCGGAAGGGGTCGTGGAGACGAAAAACCGCATTTTTCGTGATTTTTTGACATTAACGATTAAATTTTTCACAGAAAAATCGATTTTTGCCACTTGACTCTAATGGCACTTTAAAGGAATTAAAAAAAGGTACCAATAAAAAAAATAAAATTAAAAATCGACTTTTCGGAAGGGGGTCGTAGAGACGAAAAACCGCATTTTTTGACACTAACGATTAAATTTCCCACAGAAAAATCGATTTTCGCCACTTGCCCCTAATGGTACTTTAAAGGACTTAAAAAAAGGTACCAATAAAAAAAATAAAATTAAAAATCGACTTTTCGGAAGGGGGTCGTAGAGACGAAAAACCGCATTTTTCGTGATTTCTTGACATTAACGATTAAATTTCCCACAGAAAAATCGATTTTCGCCACTTGACTCTAATGGCACTTTAAAGGACTTAAAAAAAGGTACCCATAAAAAAAATAAAATTAAAAATCGACTTTTCGGAAGGGGGTCGTAGAGACGAAAAACCGTATTTTTCGTGATTTCTTGACATTAACGATTAAATTTTCCACAGAAAAATCGATTTTCGCCACTTGACTCTAATGGCACTTTAAAGAAATTAAAAAAAGGTACCAATCAAAAAAATAAAATTAAAAATTGACTTTTCGGAAGGGGGTCGTAGAGACGAAAAACCGCATTTTTCGTGATTTCTTGACATTAACGATTAAATTTCCCTCAGAAAAATCGATTTTCGCCACTTGACTCTAATGGCACTTTAAAGGACTTAAAAAAAGGTACCCATAAAAAAAATAAAATTAAAAATCGACTTTTCGGAAGGGGGTCGTAGAGACGAAAAACCGCATTTTTCGTGATTTCTTGACATTAACGATTAAATTTTCCACAGAAAAATCGATTTTCGCCACTTGACTCTAATGGCACTTTAGAGGACATAAAAAAAGGTAACCATAAAAAAAATAAAATTAAAAATCGACTTTTCGGAAGGGGGTCGTAGAGACGAAAAACCGCATTTTTCGTGATTTCTTGACATTAACGATTAAATTTTCCACAGAAAAATCGATTTTCGCCACTTGACTCTCTACGACCCCCTTCCGAAAAGTCGATTTTTAATTTTATTTTTTTTTTATTGGTACCTTTTTTTAAGTCCTTTAAAGTGCCATTAGAGTCAAGTGGGGAAAATCTATTTTTCTGTGGGAAATTTAATCGTTGATGTCAAGAAATCACGAAAAATGCGGTTTTTCGTCTCTACGACCCCCTTCCGAAAAGTCGATTTTTAATTTTATTTTTTTTATTGGTACCTTTTTTTAAGTCCTTTTAAGTACCATTAGGGGCAAGTGGCGAAAATCGATTTTTCTGTGGGAAATTTAATCGTTAATGTCAAAAAATGCGGTTTTTCGTCTCTACGACCCCCTTCCGAAAAGTCGATTTTTAATTTTATTTTTTTTATTGGTACCTTTCTTTAAGTCCTTTAAAGTACCATTAGAGTCAAGTGGCGAAAATCGATTTTTCTGTGGGAAATTTAATCGTTAATGTCAAAAAATGCGGTTTTTCGTCTCTACGACCCCCTTCCGAAAAGTCGATTTTTAATTTTCTTTTTTTTATGGGTGCCTTTTTTTAAGTCCTTTAAAGTGCCATTAGAGTCAAGTGGCGAAAATCGATTTTTCTGTGGGAAATTTAATCGTTAGTGTCAAAAAATGCGGTTTTTCGTCTCTACGACCCCCTTCCGAAAAGTCGATTTTTAATTTTATTTTTTTTATAAGTACCTTTTTTTAAGTCCTTTAATGTGTAATAAGAGTCAAGTGGCGAAAATCGATTTTTCTGTGGAAAATTTAATCGTTAATGTCAAAAAATCACGAAAAATGCGGTTTTTCGTCTCTACGACCCCCTTCCGAAAAGTCGATTTTTAATTTTATTTTTTTTATTGGTACCTTTTTTTAAATCCTTTAATGTGTAATTAGAGTCAAGTGGCGAAAATCGATTTTTCTGTGGGAAATTTAATCGTTAATGTCAAGAAATCACGAAAAATGCGGTTTTTCGTCTCTACGACCCCCTTCCGAAAAGTCGATTTTTAATTTTATTTTTTTTATTGGTACCTTTTTTTAAGTCCTTTAAAGTGCCATTAGAGTCAAGTGGCGAAAATCGATTTTTCTGTGGAAAATTTAATCGTTAATGTCAAGAAATCACGAAAAATGCGGTTTTTCGTCTCCACGACCCCCTTCCGAAAAGTCGATTTTTAATTTTATTTTTTTTATTGGTACCTTTTTTTAAGTCCTTTAAAGTATTATTAGGTGCAAGTGGCGAAAATCGATTTTTCTGTGGAAAATTTAATCGTTAATGTCAAAAAATCACGAAAAATGCGGTTTTTCGTCTCTACGACCCCCTTCCGAAAAGTCGATTTTTAATTTTATTTCTTTTATTGGTACCTTCTTTAAGTCCTTTAAAGTGCCATTAGAGTCAAGTGGCGAAAATCGATTTTTCTGTGGAAAATTTAATCGTTAATGTCAAGAAATCACGAAAAATGCGGTTTTTCGTCTCTACGACCCCCTTCCGAAAAGTCGATTTTTAATTTTAATTTTTTTATTGGTACCTTTTTTCAAGTCCTTTAAAGTGCCATTAGGGTCAAGTGGCGAAAATCGATTTTTTTGTGGGAAATTTAACTGGTAATTTTTGGAAAACGCGAAAAATGCGGTTTTTGTAGATTAAAAGCATTTTCTGACTAATTTTTCATCGTGATAATGTTTTTTTTTTTATTTTTAATTTTTTTTTTATCCAAAAAAACTAAAAAAAAAAAAAAAAATTTCGTTAATTTTTTAACGTTACGTTCTTCAACCCAATTAGTATTAATAAATGTAATGACTCGAAGGCAGCTGGTTTCGATGGTATTAATTACAGTTTTTCTAAAAGATTACCAGAAAATTGGTTAATGTATTTGAAGGTCATGTTTAACAAAATTTTAGAGAAGGAATGGGTTCCGAACTCTTGAGGTAAAATAATGATTTTTATGTTGTACAAAAAGGGTAGGGCGCTGTCGGTAATGGCGGGTATGGCGGGACAGTGCCATATTTTTGGCTGCTGAATTCACAATGGTGCCTTTTATGGTGTAAGAGTAGTGTTTTATTGCGCTTAACCTTTTCTATATGATCCACACGTTTTTGACGTACGATGGATCACTATATTGATAATAATAGTTTGAAGATACTTTTAAAGTATTATTCCCTTGACGCAAAAGTAATTAAATAACACAAATTTTTGGAATTGTGTTAACAATTAGTGCTTTGATTTATGAGTATTTGAATTTTCTTCGAAATTTTCAAAACACTATGCCTGATTGTGCGATGGAGACAAATGTAAAATTATCATTATCGTGATGTCTTGTTTCGGCAGTGGCGGGACACTCTATATCGGCAGTGTAAGGACACTGATTTCAAAAACCTAGAAAAGCTCTGAAATTTTATTTTGCAAAAGTACTAGATACCCTATCAGACTGTATTTCTTATATCTGATAAAATAGTACATTTCATAACGGGCTTGGTAGTATTTTCATGTATATCTTAGAAGAAAATTTTATTGTACTTTTATGAATTAATTAAGCAACATATGAATTAAAAGCATAAATTACATGTTTCCACTTTGTTTCCTTTATTTTTGTAAAGTTTAGACCATAAAAATTGTGAATTAAAGTAGTGTCCCGCCACTCCCGATGTTTTTTCTTGTCGGTAGTCGCGGGACATTTTCGTAAATCGGCGATAACTTTTTTCTTTGAAGACCTATACTATAAAATATAAAGTAAATTTAAAGTGGATAGTTCCACCTGTCCACCAGTATAGACACAGACTTGATATTCTTGAAAATATGAGTGTTACAATAAAAAAACGAAGTGTGTCCCGCTACTACCGACTCTCCCCTAATCCTAGCGATGCAAATAATTACAGGCCTATAGCTTTATTCAACTGTCTGGTAAAAATTTATACTCAGATTTTATCAAATAGAATATATAATTGGTCAATAGAAAATAAAATTATACCAGAATTCCAATCCGGATTTAGAAGAGAAAGAAGTTGTCTTGACAACATATTCGCATTGTTATCTGCAATCCAAATTCATCTATGACATCCGCCAATCACAAACTTTTGAATCTAATTTCAGATTCAAATTCAACGATCCCAAAACCCCAAGAACTAGTCTCAAGTCGATTTGAACAATTTTTAGAAAATTCTTCCGCCATACTGGATTCGCTATTTTGAATTTTCAAAATTTAACTTTAGATTCAAATTCAACGATCCCAAAACCCCCAAGTAACTAGTCTCAAGTCGATTTGAACAATTTTTGGAACATTCTTCTGCCATATCGGATCCGCCATTTTCAATTTTCAAAATCTAAAGTCAGATTCAAATTTAACTACCCCGAAAACCCCCAAGTAACAAGTCCCGAGTCTATTTAAACGATTTTTGTCAAATTTGTTCGCCATATTGGATCCGCCATTTTGAAATTTTGAATGCTAACCTCCGATTGGTAATCAGCAAAATTAAAAACACCCGTCCAAAAAGTCTCAAACTATTATAATTAAGGGAAATCACTTTCTAAATCAGCGATCCCAAAAATCCCCTAGTAACAAGTCTCGAGCCGATGTTGTCGATTTTTGGAAAATTTGTACGCCATATTGGATCGGCCATTTTTAATTTTTAAAATCTAATGTCAGATTTAAATTCAACGACCCCAGAAACCCCTAAGTAATAAGTCTCGAGACGATTTGAACGATTTTTTGGAAATGCGTCAGCCATATTGGATCCGCCACTTTGAAATTTTTTTATTTAACCTTCAATTAGTAATTAGTGATACCAAAAACACACATACAGAAAGTTTCAAACCATTACGATTAAAGGAATTCTTTTCGACATTAGGAATTCTCCTCCGTTATATTGACTAAAATTTCGATTATGAGTGAGAAGGTTCACAGAAAATACAGCTTCCACGCAATTGTTACATAACTTTTCAGTATTGGATCTTAAAGTTGAAGGTTTAAGCTTTCTTTTAAGCTTGATGAAAGCTTTTTATGTCATCTCGTATTCTTTTGACAGTACTGCAAAAAGTACCGAAAAAGCCATTTTTTGAAACTTTAACCCCCCTTTTTAGGGAACTGAATAAATTGAATTTTTTTTTTATATTTTCTTGTTCAATGGTACCTAGAGATTCAATAAAAACAGGAATTTCAAAATAAACACGACATGACCATTTTTTTGTTACACAGTGTTATACATATAAGACTATTTAACAGTCTGATATTAAGTACTCTTGAGTACGGAGAGCAGGTGTGTGGCCTGAATCATTTAGACTCGATTGAAGGTGTTTAACTGTCTTTTTTTAAAAACTTATTATGGCTTCCAAAATCAGGGATGCGTGCGTAAATAGTCTGATTCACTATATATGTGCCAACTATCGTGAATCAGACTATTTACGTACGCATCACTGTCCAAAATGCACCCCTAATAATGCAGTGCGCTTGAAAGTGAGTAGACTGTCGCTTTCCTATATGGTTTTAGAGAAAACACAGATGTAGTTTAATAAAATTAGTGCGATGGATAAATCTCGGTATCCAAGGCAGTGTCTCTCTCGTCTTATAATTCTGAAGAGACTGGAACATAAAAAAGGAATCAGAAATTGGTTTGAAGACTTAAAACATTTTTTAGAAAAGTAGGGTTTGGTTGATCTTCGGAAAACAGCGAGTCTTGATTTTATTGCACAACAAAAAACGGTAATCCTCCGGGAATATAAAAAATTGTTTAGTAGTAGAGACATTCAGTTAAGGACGCAATCAAAGAGTATGCAATATTTGGCCACACCTGCGCTTGCAGGTAAAAACCCAACAGCACTTGATTAACAGAATAAAATTAAATATAAAATCATGCCAGTACGAGGTACACTCGTAGCAAGTCGACGGGTTCCGTACCGCTCTAGTTTTTTTCAAATATATATGGTAAAGACTAAAAACTTTCCAACAGCAAACCATTTTTAAAAAATCGTACTTTTTGGATAGTAAACACTATAACAACCGTCTTTACGAAACTACTGTATAATTTTCCTATTATCTACACGTAAATCTACATATGTTTACCAAATTTTAGCATCCTAAATCATATAGTCTAGGACATTAAAGGGGGGGGGGGACATAGTCATTTTTTCAATTTTTTTTTAAAAAATCGTACTTTTTGGTTAGTAAACACAAAGAAGGCCTCCTTTACGAACCTTCCCTAAATTTTTCACGTAATCTACGCGTAAATCTACATAAATGTATTACATTTCAGCATCCTATGTCATATAGTTTGGAAGATTAAGGAGGGGGACATGGTCATTTTTTCTAATTTTTTTTAAATCGTTCTTTTTGGCTAGTTATCACAAAGAAGACCGCCTTCACGAAAGTTCTCTATAACTTTCCTATAATTTACACGTAAATCTACATACGTGTAGAGAAGGAGGGCAAGGTCATTTTTTCGATTTTTTTTTAAAAAAAATCCTACTTTGTGGCTAGTAAACACGATACCGCCTTTACAAAAGTTCTTTATAATTTTTATGTAATCTACACGTAAATCTACATACGTGTAGGGGAGAATGGGGAGTTATGAAGCATGGGGAGTAGTACTAGTTTAGGTAACTCTCACGTTTTGTCAACATTTTTTACTTAATGTCTTAGTTTTTTTGAAACACTCGCCCCGTTTGGACACTTCTGTCGTACCTTTTTAGATAGGGTGCTCAACATTTTGGTTAAAAAGTTTTTTTATCATTCGAGTTTGCAGTATTTTCTTCAAACTATCAAGTGAATGCAAAATGTTATTACACACAAAATAATCAGCAAGGATTAGGCTTCTGACGTGTAAAAGGATTTATATGAAATCACTTGATCTGTTACTGATGCGGTGTCAATCTTGATATAATAGCGAATGGGGAGATGTGGAGCACATAAATTGGGGAGTTGTAAAGCACGGCTAATGTGACAGATTTCAACTTTCACTTTTAAAAATTGTGTGTATTTGTGTAACAATCGGTCCTTCTTAATTTTTTTAGGTCAAAATTTAAAATTTTTCGTGTATTCTACTTGCTTTCATTGCGAATCAGAATGATCCAGGAATTTGACATTTTTTGCGTTTTCTAAAAAAAACTTAAACTTTTGTTATATTTTTCTCTAATAGGTACATAATAAACACAATAATGTATAATTTTCTATGGTCCCAATAAAGATTTGTCACCAAAAAATGCCATTTTCTGCAATTTTTAGTTGTGCTTCACAACTCCCCAAGATTTTTGAATACTTCAAAAACCCGTTTTTTGGGACAACACGCAAAAATGGTTGATCATTTTTTTTTATTCAAATCCTTCAACCATCAAGTGTATTTTTAGATGCTCTAGAGATTTCATTAAAGAAAGTATGGAAATAAATTATTTTTGTGGGAGTTTTGGCCCCCAAAAAAAGCATGCTTTATAACTCCCCATTCTTCACTACCAAATTTCAGCATCCTAAGTCATGTAATTTCAAAGATTAGGGGGGAGGAACATGGTCATTTTTTCAAATTCTTTTTAAAAAATTGTTCTTTTTGCTAGTAAACACAAAGAAGACCGCCTTTAAGAAAGTTCCCTATAATTTTCATATAATCTACACGTAAATCTACATACGTGTAACACATTTTAGCATCATAAGTCAAATAGTTTGGAAGATTAGGGGGGGGGGGGGCATGGTCATTTTATCGAATTTTTTTCAAAAAGTCGATCTTTGTGGCTAGTAAACACAAAAAAGACCTCCTTTACAAAAGTTCTCTATAATTTTTATGTAGTCTACACGTAAATCTACATACGTGTATTACATTTCTGCATTCTAAGTCAAATAGTTTGGAAGATTAGGGAGGAGATATGGTCATTTTTTCGAATTTTTTAAAAAAAATCGTACTTTTTGGCTAGTAACCACAAAGAAGACCGCCTTTACGAAAGTTCTCTATAATTTTCCTATAATCTACACGTAAATCTATATACGTGTAGAGGGGAGGGGTATAGACATGTTTTTAAATTTTTTTATAAAATCGTTCTTTTCTACTAGTAAACACGAAGAAGACCGCCTTTACGAAAGTTCTATATAGTTTTGATGTAATCCACACGTAAATCTACATATGTGTACCATATTTCAGCATCCTAAGTCAAATGGTTTGGAAGATTAGGGGGGAGGGGGGCATGGTCATTTTATCGAATTTTTTTCAAAAAGTCGATCTTTGTGGCTAGTAAACACAAAAAAGACCTCCTTTACAAAAGTTCTCTATAATTTTTATGTAGTCTACACGTAAATCTACATACGTGTATTACATTTCTGCATTCTAAGTCAAATAGTTTGGAAGATTAGGGAGGAGATATGGTCATTTTTTCGAATTTTTTAAAAAAAATCGTACTTTTTGGCTAGTAACCACAAAGAAGACCGCCTTTACGAAAGTTCTCTATAATTTTCCTATAATCTACACGTAAATCTATATACGTGTAGAGGGGAGGGGTATAGACATTTTTTTAAATTTTTTTATAAAATCGTTCTTTTCTACTAGTAAACACGAAGAAGACCGCCTTTACGAAAGTTCTATATAGTTTTGATGTAATCCACACGTAAATCTACATATGTGTACCATATTTCAGCATCCTAAGTCAAATGGTTTGGAAGATTAGGGGGGGGGACATGGTCATTTTTATGAATGCAAGGTGAAATTACATATGTGACTGTCCATGACAAAACGTGCCTTAACTCTAAAAAATATTTTTTGATTTTTTAATGTCCATCAACAGATGTTTATTTGCTCTTTCATTTCCAAAAATAAAAAATTGTTGTTTTAATGAAATTTTGGTGTTATTAAGCAAGAAGCGTAGGCACGTTACATTGACTGCAATGCATTGCAGAAACTTTAAACGCTCACCCTGTAAAGTTGACGTTAGGGAGCTAAGGCACGTTTTCTCATGGACAGTCACATATGTGTACTAAATTTGAAGACTTTAGCTGACATAGTTTAGAAGTTATAGGGGGTGCGAAAACGGACACACATAGTGGTTTTAATAGGGTTCCGTTGTACGGTAAGGAACCCTAAAAAGATCATTTTCACAACTTCGGTTGTTTAATAATTACTCATTGTACATTCGTATAGACAATAAAAAATTCCTGTTACCGGATAGTGTGCATTGTTTATTTTGGGATGAAGTAGACGATAGTATTCACCACTTTTTAGTCGACTGACCGTTTTTTAATGAAACTAAGTTATTTTACTTTCCGCTTTCCGGAACATTCTGTGTTCATTGACCGGGTGTCGTTTTGGAATAGTCCGCTACGTTGTATACATTTTAAGATTACCCTTCATTTTTAATGCGCCATTTTGATTGTCAAAACATGGCATTTAGTTTTAGAAAATTATAATTCCTCAAGCTAAATTGTAAGCTACTAAACATGAATTTAAAGTGAATAAAATTTGGGCGATCAGGTTTTCGTGTTGACAAAGAATGTCTTATATGTAAGTTTATTTTCATATACAGATCGTTGCTTGGATAAAGTATCATGCTAATTTAGAGTTTTATTGAAAAAATACTATTTCGGGCAATCTGTAGAAAACATGTCATTTTAGATTCCACATTTTTTCCGTTCATTTTAGATTCTCAAAATGATGACAAAAAGTTCGTTAATTTTTAAAAAACTTAATTTGAATACTTAATAATTAATTTCAAAGTACAACTTTAAATTATTTTTAATATTTTGTTAGGGGAGACTGCCCAACAGTAGGGAGTAAATATATCCAACAGGTGTAATTATTTTAAGCTGAAGTAATTAATAAAATGTTTAACACTAAAATAAAACAAATCTATTATATTAATTATCACAATCAACAAAATGAGTTTAAAATTAACCACTTATTTATAATAAGTATTTTTCTAATACGATAAAAATGTACTAAAAAATTACCTCCTGCCAACAGTAGATAATCCTTTCATCTTATTTGAAAAATATAAGTTGTGGAACAGATTTTTACCCGAAATATATTTTTTTGATAAATATTCTTCAAAATAAAATTAATTTGTCAACATAAAAGTTGTTTATTCTTTAGTAATTAAATAAAATATTAGAAATACGAGAAATATTATGACGCCTAATCAGATCTAGCAACTAACGCAACGGGAATTATTTTCAATTTATATAGAGGTGTTCAAACTAAATTAAAATATTTTTAAAAACAAGAAAATTCTAAAAAAACATAACCTCAACTTCTGACAGTTCTATAACAGATTATCTACTGTTGAAATTCACATTAGTTCATAAAAAGTGTTTAAATAATTATAAATGATGAAAACTAACACTTCTTGGTGTCATGTTTTGCTTTTTAAGCTACAACTTTTGATAATAACTTATTTACGATCACTAAGAAATGTCTATATATATTTCAGGTTAATTTTTTTTCAATATTCAAAAACTTTTTTTTTATTTTTACACGGTAATTATTTATTCTCTTTTAAACAAATATTGTTAGGTTACTTTATTTAATTCCTAAAATCTTATTATAATATCCTGAAATATCTACTGTTGGGTGGTCTCCCCTATATATATTCGATTATTTCCGTCAGATAAAAACTGTGATCCACAGAATTGTACAGATTATCCGAGTAAGCACTTTGTTCAGCACAACTTTTGATTCGCATGGAGCTTTTCACAATTGGCTACATATTTAACTATTTTAAAGTTAATACATTACCATATAGCTCCAAGGCAAGTAGATTCTTGTGCTCATAAACCCTTCATTTTCAATTACTTCTACCCCAGCTCCAGTGTCAAACATAATAATAACTTCACTTTGATTTAAATTATAAGTAGGAGTATAAACAAGAACTCCTTTAAAGTGCTGAAACTTGAGAGAAGTTCGATCAAAGTAAACACGTCTTCCATCAGCCAAAACGTCCAAACGATATCGCCATTGTGCATGTGATGGTCTCAGACGCACTTCAATTGGGATAGAATTGTTTCCCATTGCTAAAAAAAATAATTAAAACAAGTTTTTATTACACAATATATTTTTAATAAATTCACATTAATATAATGCTTCTACAATCTGGGTGGAAAAAGTTTTGGACAACCTAGATTTGGTCTACCAGCTGTATAAAATTTCTAATGCTTTTCTGCAATTTAAGTAGTCTGAGTACAGCTAATTCAATTCACGTAAGTTCACTTTACTATTGCGTCTACACGGTGAAAAAAGATTAGCAGCCAAAGCTAAGACTTAGCTACCTTAGCTAACTTTAATTGCTATTATATGGATAGCTAATTTTTTTAGCTAACACAACTATTAATTAGCTTTTACAGCTAATTTTGTTTGCTGAAACAGCTAAAAATTAGCTATCCATGTAGTAGCTAACTCATTTTTCTCAGTGTACAAAACGAGTTGAAATTAACAGTACTCGCATTTGCCTGAGCCTATATCTGAGTTAATGCTTGCGCTAATTAGGGCTTGTTTTTTTAAGCGCGAAAAACTGGTAAATTATTTTTCAAAGTTCTTGAAAACTAGCTTTCGTGTATTTTTTGACAGAAATTCTGTTCGTGTAGAAATATCTAATATCTTTTCTTAAATTTCATACAAAATAGTATATTAAGTAACAATGACATAAAGGCAGCCATTTGTGTACGTTGATTTTTACAGTATAAGTGAGAGTCAAGGGCGAAGCCCGAGACGTACACGAGTACGCAAACATCAATGTAAACAAATTTGGTTGTGCTTACGATACTTTTTATTCCAAAGGCACGAACAAAGCGCTTTTAGATACCTGATGACAGGAATTGGATGTCGTTCATTTGTTTGATCATGTATGAAAATGGGTGTCTATTTTTGTCTTAGGAAAAAAGTAAAGCATGGGCCAGATCTTCATTTTTTTCCTAGGACAAAAATAGACGCGATTTTTATATGTTCTAATAAATGCAGGACTTCCAATGCCTGTCTTCAGGTATTTAGAAGCGCCATTGGAGACCTACATTAGACTAACGTTTCTGCCAATATTGGACTGTCATTTCAGTCCGAGTCTCAAAATTAATCTACACCACGGTTAGCCTGAACCAAATTTTAATGAACATTTCAATAACTCTAAATGTTTTTGCGGATTTTGAATCTATATTTGTTCAAATTTATTTTAAAATAAAAAAGCAAATAATCGGAGGAGGGCTATTCGAAAAAAATCAATTTCTTTTCTTTAATTTATTAAAAACCGAGATTTGCAGTTATGTACTTATTTTATTCCTGTTTTATGCATTTTCTTGACAGTGGAATATATTATAGGGGTTTTCTAAAGAGCGAGTAGGATTTAATGGCGGTAATTCCTTTTTTAATTTGATAAATATGTGCCAGTGATAAACTAAATATTTTATTGAAAAACCTGACATTTTTAACACTAATAAAAATTTAAATACTTTTCTCACTAAGTTTTAATTATTCTCTAATGAGTTTACATCGAATGAGTTTTTTATTACAGTTTTGAGAAACATATGTGAACTCCCGGTAACAGAGTGTGAATTGAAATGACATAAAATGATATCACGAAAAAGGACAAAAACGACATTGGTTTGGATTAAAATGATTAAGAATTCAGCCATTTTTGTAATCAGTTTAATCCATTTCAATCCAAAAAAAAATGAAAATGATAACAATGTTTGCGTCCGAGAAAGGATTCAAATGATTTCATTTTTAAAATTTCTAGACGCATTAAACTGGATTAAATTGATATCACTTTTTAATATTTTAAAAGATTTAAAATTTGAACAAGAATTGAATTGCATTTAAGTGTGTACAAATGTCTTAGTATGATTGAAATACACTTATTGATGGACAAAAACGACATTCGTTTGGATTAAAATGATTGAGAAATCATCCATATTTGTTTTCATTTTAATTGATTTTAATCTACGCCTTTTTACCGGGCTGTTATACTAAGACACTGCACGTAACAGTTTTTTGGAATTACTTAGGACTTAGGAGTTTAAGGTCAACAAGCTATGAAATCTGCTTTGATTTTCAATCTACTTGAAAAATTAATAAGGTTACTGCAAATCATCCATACTATTACTAAAAACTTTTACGTTCAGTGGGTCAGTATAACATTTCACATATCTGGTGGTTTATGCATTTCTCAAAAATACTTTTGTTATTTAAAGTTTCAACTTGAAAGAATATTATTATTTTGATATAAGTGAGAAATTCAAATCTATCGACAAATATTGAATTATAATGACGAAGACATTAAATCTTTAAAAACGATTAAATTTGATAAAAAAAAATTGGGCAAGTACCAGTTACACTCGTACCAAGTCGAAGGGTTCCGTACAGCTCTAATTTTTTTCAATTATATGAGACAGAGATTAAAAATTTACCACCAGGAAACCATTTTCAAAAATATTTTTTATTATATACTAAATAAAACTTTATTGGTACACATTTTTAGCACTATAAGCCAAAAATTTTGCAGCTAAAGGGTTAGGGCCGTTTTTCAAATATGTTTTCAAAAAATAAGGAATTAACCAATTATTATTCAAACTTTTTTTAAAAAAAAACACGAATTTTGGATAGTACATTCTATGAAGACGAACATTAACAAACTTCTATATATTTTTCCCGTGATCTACACGTAAATCTACATACGTGTACCAAATTGCAGCATCCTAAGTCAAATAGTTTGGAAGATTAGGGAGGGGACATGGTCATTTTTTCGAATTTTTTTTCAAAAAATCGTACTTTATGGCTAGTTAACACTATGAAGACCGCCTTTACGAAAGTTCTCTATAATTTTCCTGTAATCTAAACGTAAATCTACATACGTATACTAAATTGCAGCATCCTAAGTCAAATAGTTTGGAAGATTAAGAGGGGGGGACATGGTCATTTTTTTGCATTTTAGGGCAAAAAAGTGGTTTTTGCTGGATTTTGGCATGTTCATGAGCTCGAATCGCGTTTTTCATATCATTTTCGTAAATCCAAGGTGAAATTACATATGTGTACCAAATTGGAAGTCTCTAGCTCATATAGTTTAGAAGTTAGAAGGGGTGCGAAAACGGACACACATAGTGATTTTAATAGGGTTCCGTTTTACGGTACGGAACCCTAAAAATGGTTTATAAATAATTAAATCAGACTATCGTCCAAGTAAAATTTATTAAAAAAAAAGAGATGCACAAATAACATAAAAATATCGAAGTCACAATTTTCCCTTATGAAAAAGTGTGACATGAAAATAATGACACAGATGCGTGTCATTACTTCATAATGTCATTGCGTGTCATCATTTCGCGACCACACGAAAAAAATGACACGAAAAAAATCACATGGCAAAGAATGCACCATTAAAAAACTTTTTATTATTATTAGTTTTATAATAATTTCGTATAAACATACATTGTGCACCATTTTGGGAAGGAAAAAATTTACTGCGCAGCCGTACGTGCTGTAGAATAAGTAGAATACGTCTGCGCATCCTGGCATTTTTATGTATGCTTTGCCGTGTCATTTTCTCCCGTGTCATTTTTTTCGTGTGGTCGCGAAATGATGACACGCAATGACACGAAAGTACTGACACGCATCCGTGTCATTAGTTTCATGTCACACTTTTCCATAAGGGTTCAAAAAATTATAAGTTAGTTATTAACTAGATTTCTAAAAAAAAAGAAGAGACGTCTCTGTAGCGCTTATTTAAACATGTGGCGATTTGAATATAACATAAAAAAAAAACAAATTTAGCGTCCACAAAATTTTTCCAAATTCAAAATCCAATTTTGAATTAGTTAAATGGCTGATGAAAATTGAATACACATTCACACACAAGAATGACCAATACAAATGTCAAAAAAAATTGTCAAATTAAATAATATAAAAACTTATCGCTTTTTCGCTGCTGACCAGGTACATAGCAGATTGGCGTCTTTAACGGAATCCAGTATGATTTAAATGGGTTGGATAATCCAAGTTTTTTGGTGAATTAATTCCCGACTGGGTACCAAGAAGATGTGTGAACTCTTTCCAATTTCTTATAATAGAATTCAAAGATTATTCACTCACGTGGTGTCGCCACACTATAATTTACACATTTTACACAATTAGCAAAAAATCCAAAACTTATATTAAAAAAAAAAAAATAAACAAGATCATCTATTGGAAAAAGAGAATAATTTACCTATAAGCTCGTCGGCGACACACCTACACTATGGCGACTTAAGTTGACTATGGTCAGCACACGAAAAGAGCGATAAGCTTCCAATTAATACTTTTATATGATGAGGTCTTTACAATTTCCCACTCATTTAATAAATTACACGACATGAGCCGAATCTCAACGACGACATTTCTTAGTCAAGTCTTATTTTTAAATTTCGTGTATGTTAATTTGCCTAGGGGCAGGCTGACTCGCTACAAACTCATTCGCAAATAATTAAAATTTAATGAAAAAAGTATTTTAATATTTATACAGTGTTAAAAATACCAGGTTTTTTAATAAAATATTTTATTTATCACTGGCACATATTTATCAAATTAAGAAAGGTTTTACCGCTATTAAATTTTACTCGCTCCTTAGAAAACCCCTAAAATATATTCCATTGTTAAGACAGTGCATTAAGCAGAAATAAAATGAGCCTCACCAGGAGAACATAACAGCAAATCACTAGTTTTAATAAATTAAAAAAAAGAAATTGATTTTTTTTCGAAAAGCCCTCCACCGATTATTTTCTTTTTTATTTTAGAATAAATTTGAGCAAATATAAATTCAGAATCCGTAAAAACATTTAGAATTACTGAAATGTTGATTAAAATTTGGTCCAGGCCAACCATGACACCCAATATACAGTCAGAAAAGTCTTTATTGCCTTATTGCTTTATTGCGTATTATTGCTTGGAATTATTCGTGCCTTTTTCAATGATTTTATTGATGCTGTATTTCTAGCAGAACGAATAATTATTGCTCGAGCTTGGCCTGAATATTAGGCGGACTGGCCTAATATTCATGTGGATTCGTATAATTGTGGTATAATTAGTGTCCATGCTATATTCAAAGCATCTGCTTATGCGATAATCGCAACAGATTTTTCTCAGTGTAGATATCTTTTATCCTAAGCCCCATGTTAGATTTGAGCTAAGTCCAATATGTAGATCCAAGGTAATTCCTACTTCTGCTGTGAACTAAAGCCAACATTGCAACTACTAATGGGCGCAAAGATAGAAATTTTAATATAATTAATGTAAAAAAATTAATTTTATATTTTTTAATATTTTTTTTTAATCCTAATGACATTAGGAAATCCTTCATTAAATCCTTATTTAATGAAAATTTAGATTCTATTTTGGTAGTAAAAAAAGACCGAAAAGGAGATTGTCCGAATCCACAAAACGATGTAAATCTTGAGTGAGACACTAAATATTGGGAAATACAAACTTACTAATTAAAATTCTCAGGAAATGAAAATGAACGTTGGCGTTGATCCAGCTACGCAAAAAATAAAATTGAGGAAACTTTATAGTGAAATAACCCTTAATTTGACTAAATTGTCTCTTTATTATTTTGAAAACAAAGCTATACACTTACACTTTAGACTGATTTCAAATCATAATTTTCACTTAATCTCATAAACCCCGAAACACTTGTTCACAAACTCGTTGATTCCGATAGAATAACTGCGAAAATGGCCATGGCATCCGAATATATGGATCAGCCGGTCGATCGCTTTCTTGCGATCTTCTTCCCAGCTCCGTTCTTCTTTATCCTTGGCCCTTGGTCCTTTTCTTTTCTCCGTCACTCCCCTGAAACTCAAAGACCTACGAAAAACGGAAAAACGAAGTTCACCTCACGCAACTCTTTATCTCGTGAACACTCAACCCATCGACCAAAATCACTCGCAGAAACCAATATGAGAAATAACGAAATACTGACAATTCAATGAATCAGAAAACTCGTTACCAAATCTTTGATATTTTAGCACTAAATATCTTTCAAAATTATTAAAGTAACGATTCACTTTGTTACAATCCCTTCCCCTAGGTCGATAATCGATTTCAAAATAAATCAATATCGCCGAAACAAAAATAAAATAAAAGAAAATCTCAAATTTCGAAAACTTCTCATGCTGAAAGAAAAAGGAAAAAATTGCTCTTAATAAACACAATCAAGGTTTCACAAATCAAGGAGGCAAATAACGTTTTAATTCCGATACATAAGCTTTTGCGACTCTACGCGTATTTTCCGCTCGACGTAAATATACCGATGGTGAGATTTTTTTAATAATCTCAAAAGGACCCTCAAATTCCGACGCTAACTGCGCTGAAAATCTCTGACTCGCGTTCGATAGTTTATGTGATTTCCATAAAACTAAATCGTCAACGCTAAAATTTGCCTCACGCTTGTTTTTATTATAACACCTCGCTTGTTTCTCACGCTCCTTATTAATAAAAGGCGCAACTAATTCTCGTAACGCATCAAGTCTTATTAGTCGATACACCTACATTCCCAGATCGATTTTTGTTACCGATGTTTTATTTTCGACCTCTCTACGCAAACTTTTTACGGGTCTAGGGTGTCTGCTTTAATTGAAAAATGCCGGAGACATTTTGGTAGTCGCCTAAATCGCTGCGGACGATCTCTGGGATCACTGGATTGTACCCATTTAATCAACCTGTCCTTAAAATTTTCTTCCCGATTTAACTGATATTCGTCAATTTGAAAAGTTTCCGTCACTATAGAATTCAAAACTACACTTAAATTAAATTCATTTTCAAAACTAGGTAATTCAAAGTCTGAGAAATCTTTACAATAGAAAAGTTTACTAGTAGGAGATTCAGTTTCATGAGAGTCACACAAATTTGGTTTGTTTTCAAAATAATCTGAAAAAGTATCAAAATATTTTGCCAAATTGTCTTCATTTTCCCTTGCACTTCGTAATTCAAGACTTTTTTTTGCCTGTATGCTTGCTTTGATAATATGATAATAAAAATATCTTATCCCAAATACGTAAGCGGATTAATCTTTTATTAAAGATTTATTGTAAGGACAAACCACGAATGACTACACGCTTTGACAAGACGGATTCTAGGTTAAATTAAATTACGTATATTCTGCGCATGTGTCGTAAAATGGACATTTCATTTAACTTTTCTGTCTTTTTCAAAAATGAAAAGGTGGAAAATTGTGTGCTCAAATGTTTTGGTTTTTAGTTAAAATTAGGTAAATAAACTTGCCACTTTTAGAAAATATTTAAAATTCAGAAAATAGTAAAATACTATTCTTATTTTAATATAATTATCATAATTTATTTATTATTTTAAATTGTTAGAATAACTTTCAAAATTGGTTTGCTCAAAAGTAATTATTTTATGTATTCCTTTAAACATAAATTTAAAGTATGTGTTATTATAATGGGTCAGTATAAGTTCTTTAAATGTAGGTACATATTTTCAAGAATTTATTTTTCATATTGAAATATAGTTTTGTAACCCAAAAGGGGAGAGTCGTTTAGCACCAGCCATCGGGTAGCCGCGGCCACTGTTTATTTCATGTATAATACCGTATTTTTATCAATGAAACAAATTAGAAATGACGTATAATTTAATTCAACTTATTTTTTTAGTATAGTAACTCCATTATTTCATTTCTTTTTTATAAAAAACTACTATTCAGTAAATTTAACCTTAAAGTGTTCGGAAAATTTAAAGAATGAGTGTCGCTTTGAATGTCATATAAAAATGATATTATATTTGTAATTTCCGACACTGTTCAATTTATTTTTCAATTAATATCTATAAATGATTCTCTGACGATTATTTAAGACATAATTTGTTGTTACTTTACTGAGTTATATAATTAAAATAAAGAGTTTCTTTTACTGTGGCCGGACTTACCCGATGAACTTTTGAGGGTTAGTATTTTACTCCTCATATTTGTCCTTATGTTTCTCTTAATTAATAAGCTTACTTTATTATTAGATGCATTTTAAGTGTTGACAAATAGTTTGTTTTCACCATGAAACAGTTTAATTATTGTTCTTGAAATATTTACACAATTTATTGACCAAAAAGCTTAAGGGGCCGGGACTGTCCGACTTTCCCCTATGTTTATACACAAAAGTTGACACTCAGAGAAAGGTCCTTTTGACACAACAAACATCATTTTGACACAAAAGGAATTTACTTTTATTTCAGAGCATAAGAGGATTTTCTTTTGTTCCAACCATAATTTCTTTTTGATAGGATCCGTTTGGGTCGCCCACATTTTCTCCAAAACCCAAGTGTCAGAATATCCATTTGACCGAATTTTATTTATCCAAAATTGCATTTATCAGATATCTTATTCATCCAAAAAAGCATTTATCAGAAATATCTTTTGTCCGAAATTTAAATGATCAGAAATCTAATTTTGATGAAAATGCATTTACCAGAAATCTCGTTTGTCCGAAAGGTAAATTGTCAGAAATCTAATTTATCCAAAATTGTAATTATTAAAAATTTAATTTATACGAAATAGCATTTATCTGAAATCACGTTTGTCCAAAAATTGAATTATCAAGAATTTTATTTATTAAAAATTACATTTATCAGTAATCTCAATTGTAAGGATTTTCAATTAACAAAAATCTAATTTGTTCGAAATTGAATTTATTAAAAATCTCCTATGAACGAAATTTCATTTATCAGAAATCTTATTTGTCCGAAATAGCATTTAATAGAAATCTCGTTTTTCAAAAAATTAAATTATTACGAATTTCATTTATCAAAAATTGTATTTATCAGAAATCTCATTAGTCCGAAACTGCATTTGTCAGAAACCTAATTTATTAGACAAAGCATTTAACAGAAATCTCATCTGTCCGAAATAGCATTTATAAGAAATCTAGTTTTCCCAACATTGTAATTATCAAAAAACCCATTTATCCAAAAGTGCATTTTACAGAAATCTCATTTGTCCGGAATATTATATATCAGAAATTTCATTTGTCAAAAATGTCAATTATCAGTCATTTTATTTATCGAAAATTGCATTTATCAGAAATCTCATTTCTCAGGAATTGCAATTATTAGAAATCTCATTTGTCAGGAATGTCAATTATCAGTAATCTTATTTATCAAAAATTGCATTTATCAGAAATCTCATTTCTCAGAAATTGCAATTATTAGAAATCTCATTTGTCCGATATTGCATTTATCAGAAATTTCATTTATCCGAAATATTATTTTCCAGAAATCTGTTTTGTCAAAAATGTTAATTATCACTAATCTTATTTGTCAAAAATTGCATTAATCAGAAACCGCATTTCTCAAAAATTGTTATTATAAGAAGTCTCATTTGTCTGATAATGTATTTATCAGAAATCTCATTTGTCAAAAAAATCAATTATCAAAAACATCATTTATCCAAATTTTAATTTGTCAAAAATCTAATTTATCAAAAATTGAATTTGTCAGACTTCTTAGTTGTCCGAAATTGAATTTAACAGAAATCTAATTTATCAATATTTCCAATTATCAAAAATCTAATTTGTCCAAAATTGCATTTATCAGAAATCTTATTTGTCAGAACTTGCATTTATCAGAAATCGCATTTGTCCGAAATCGCACTTATCGGAGGTCTCATTTACCCAAAAGATTATTCTTCATAACCTTCAATTGTGCGAAAGTCCATGTACAAGAAATCTCATTTTCCTAAACTTCCATTATCCCAACATTTCTCTTTCGAAGCGAGTTGCCCGTCCCTGGTCTAATCGGTAAAACAGAGTGCAGTTCTGTAGAATCTTGTCTCAAAATGAATTTCTTTTTGACTATAAATTTGTCCTGTCATTAATTTACATTATCATTATTATTATTAAAATAATTTAATCAAGCTAATAGTTTTTAAAAAATAATGAGACTTACATTGTATAGTTTCTATAATATGTGGAGAAAATCTCCAATCTTGAAGAATGTTCTTCATGTTGACACAACCTAACTGTCACTTGAAGTGAAAAAAAAAAGGAAAGCCGATATTTTTTCACGAAAATGAAAATAATTTTGTTACTAACGTCATATAATATTGCCTCGAAATTAATTCCGTTTGAGTCAAGAGGAAATCTAATTGCTTCCATAAAATTTCATTCAAGAGGATTTTCTTTTGTTTTCAAAAAGACCTTTTCTCTGAGTGGATATTTAAAAGTGCCAAAAAAATTGTTTTTTTATTTTTGATAGTTTATTTCTGCTAAATATCTATTTGAATTTAACCCTTAATTTTACTGGCTGACACGATATCTGGAGTTTGGATTATCTACAATAAAAAATACAGAATTTCCTTAAAATTTATACATCTATAGTAATGGTCATAACTACGAACTTTCACCTCTGATGACAAAAAAACAAAATGTCGGATGTTTAAAAGTTTTAACCCTTTTTTCACAACATAAATTTTTTTAAAAGTGGACTAAATATTAATAGATTTTTATTTCCGTAGTTCATACCAAAGCTGCACATGTATAAAAGAATCCCATAAAATTTAAACTCAATTGGTATAAAAGTATTCTTTAAAATCATGTCGGCTAGTAATAGTATAAAAAGACTGGGTTATAAAAATATATTTTAATATGAAAAATAAATTCCTGAAAACATGTACAAAGAACTCATACTAACCCCTTAATTACAACATGGTAGTATTTCACAGTCAACAATATTTTTGGGTATGTGTGAATGATCGACTAAGGCCGAACATTGTCCTTTTGTTTCATAACCAACATTGAAACAAGTTACATAAGCCCCATAATTGGCTGTATAAGTGGCCTTTAACCTAAAACAGTCAATCTTGGCACAAAGATTGGCCTCAACTCGTGAATCCAATGTTGCTAACACTATAAAATCGGCAGTAGTTACAGCCAATGTTGAAAACCCGAGCAGTAGTGGATACAGGGGGGTGGTTTGCCGGTCATAACCACCTCCTTGAGCCTTATATTTATATGATTGAGAAAGAAATAACACTATAATGATATCTCTTTTTATCTTATATATATAACCACCTCCAAAAACCTTGTCTGGATACGCCCCTGAACCCGAGTATCAGATAGACTGCATACAGCCGAGCATCGGCCACGTGGACAAGCTCGACAAACCCTGCTCGGGTATGTGAGATTAAATTAATTAATAAGTCGAAGAGTAAATAACGAATAAATGAACTAATTAAATATTATAACAATTTAAATAATTTTAATTAGAGATACTTTTAATTTTTTAATAATACTTACGTTATTTTCAAAGATAATTAAAATATAAGTAAAGCATTCAATATGTAATATTCTAACAAATTCAAAATATATGAGATTAAAAATTTACAATGTATGGTAAGTATACTTTTGCTTAAAAAAATTCTCAACTAATTTTGTCAACGCAAACTAATAAATATTTAAAAACAAAATCATATTTATCACACATATATATTACATGTAAAAACAAGAAGCAGGAACAAATTCATTTGTTTTATTTAAAAGTCTATTATTTTACAAAAATTTTGCGAGGCTGAAATTATTGTTATTACTGAAGTTACGGAATGTCCCACTTTTTTATTGTTGAAATAAAATTTTAAAAGTTTTCTTTTGAAAATTGTTTAAAAAAGAATGTCAATATCGACAAGAAACGTTGTTTATTTGTAACGTCAAAAATTTTAACAATTTATCTCAAATACGATTCCTCATTAGTCTCTCTATCAAAATTTATCAAAATCGGTACAGCCAAACGGGAGGACATGGCTATTCTCTGAAACGATGCAAAAAACTTTGATCCTTTATAACTTTGGAAAATATTCAAATTTTATCATCATAAGCTATCAAAACATATATGAACCAAAAAAATCCCTTGACTCAACACGTTGGAATTCACATTGGATCTCATGTGAAAACCACAATGTATTTTCAGACAGGATTTGATGTGAGAATCAGTATGGATTCCATTATGGGTTTTCATGTAGAAACCGGCATGAAATCCTCTAATGAAATCTTGCAAAGAATCCCATATAAGATTTTCATTATAAAAATCTTAGCATTTATACATCCCTAAAGAGTTCTTAAACATTGATAAGGATCTTTTGATCTAAATAGTATGATGATATCGTCAGCGAATTCAATGAAAATGCAGTTTGATGAAAGAAGACTATAAAGTTTGTGTGTATAAATAGAATTGAGAATTGCGAAAGCCTAATTTGTTATACAATAATTTTTCCATTAATTTAAGCAAACAAGAAGCCAGAGCTATAAGGCGAAATTTGCCTAAAAGGTTTGATTTGGGAATGAAGAAAGTTATGAAAAATTATTTCATGATAGAGTAAGAGTGCCTGACGAAAGAATGTTATCTGAGGTATTTAATAATATTAAGTTTAAATCTAAAAGGAATTCATGAATTATTTTGTTATTGATTTTTTCCAAACCTGGTGAGGATTTTTCTTGAAGGCATGGCTATGTTGAGTTAAGTAATCATCATTGAAATTTACATGAGTTCTCGAATCTTATTAGAAAATCCGAAATTTTCGAGTACTCAAATCATTCAAGGACTCAAACTTATCCAGTCTGACTCTACTCGATTTGTTTGGGCTATTATTAGTTATAGAAAATAACATTTTGAAAAAAAATTTTAAAAAAACTTAGGTTTGATCTTAGATCTTTAATGATAATTCATTTTGTTATCACGAGGTTAGATCAGTTGACTAAATCGAAGGCTTTGAGGTCGCGACAAGTGTAGCTTGCTAGGTTTACGCCCGTTTTTCTGAGATTTTTCTGGCATGTGAGATAATTTCAGTGTAAGGTTTGACGTTGAGATATAATAATGTGCACTGTCAATAACTGACCTGTACATACCATCAGAACTCAACTGTTGATAAACCGGTTGTACTCAGGAGAGGTTTTCTACAGTTTTCCCTCTCCTTTGGCGTGGAGACCCAGTATTAGGTAGTCCAAGCAAATGCGAGTACTCTTAATTTAAAGTCGTTGTGTAAACGCATACATAAGATTAGTAATCTTACGATAAATTCCACTGGGAAATTTTGTGACTACTTAAAAGGCAAAACACAATTATAATAAAATAAAATTAAAAATTAAAATTATTTCATTATTTTCAACATAAATTCCCGTGGAGAAATTTGAGTTAGTTTTTTGTAAAGGCCTTGTAACATTTTGCTATTACTAATATGAATCTGCCCCTACAGCACCAAAAATTTCCTGAAAATTTATTAAATATTCACTTGCAATATTTGAAATGTGTGATTGCAAAATTTAATGAAAATTTTGTAAAGATTTAAATGTCCCGATTAATTAAATGTTTAGCGTGAAACTTTCCTGAAACTTGCCTGAACATTTTCGCCTAATTATAATTATAATTATAATTAGGCGAAAATGTAATTTAAAGGTTCAGGAAATGTTTACGCTAAACATTTATTTCATTGGGACATTTAAGTCTTTACAAAATTTCCACTAAACTTTGCAATCACATATTTCGAATATTGCAAGTAAATATTTAACAAATTTTCAGAAAATTTTAGGTGCTTTGGGGGTGGTAGGGAAAAATAGTTGGGCCCTAAGGTTATTTGTGAAGCTTGGATCTTGTCAGAAACTACTACTGCCGAATTCTATGCACCTGTCACTCTGTACTGAGATTTTGAATGAAAAGGGCTGCCATAAAAGTTTATGAGAATAAATTTTCGTGAAATTCTTGGTAGTTTTATATAGAATTCTTGTTTGTTCTAATTCTACTTCTTGTTATTTTGTTTTAATTAGTAATTATTTCTATTTTCTTTTTTACAAAACAAGTTTAGGAGAGGAAAAAATGCATTTACGCACTTGTTCGTGTGGGACTCAACCACATCCTGTGGCAATACCGCACTAAAACAACCTCTCCCAATTCTTGCTTTACATAGTCTTATCAACTTTTGCTCCTTCCGTCCTGGAAGGTGAGCAAAAGCATCATTTTTCTTTACTCTGTACAGTTTCAGCATTCTGTTCTTTGGGTCTTCATGTCCATTGACGCCGATATTCCTATGCGGCCGACATGAAATTGTGGGATGCTTTTTTAGAGCTACTTTTAAAGATGTTTTTTTACAAGGAACAGTGCTGTCGGACCAGAAGAAGAGAGTTCAAAAGAACTGATTTCTGCATTCTACCTGCTAATAAATTGGCTTGACGTTCGCAGGTTGGAATCTTCTTCACTTGGCTCGCAAATGAAGCCTTCATCCCTCCTAAGCAGCCGAGAATTAAAACAATCAAGTGGACTCTATATCCTGGATGCATTTTACTCAATTCGAATAAGAGCTCTTGATAATGAAATTTCTCTATTCGCTTCAGCCATTTTGTCCATTTTAATGGAAACCTTAAGATGGATTTTGGTTTCCCTTGCTCTTATGTTTACATACTCGACTGTCTGCAAAGGTGTTGTTGTGAGAACTGATGGTATGTTCTCAGAGGATTCTTCGATAAGAACTTCATGGCCTTTCCTTCGCAAAAAGGATACATGATCTCGTAAGTACTGAGGTTTCATTTGTGCGTATTGGGGATGCATATTGCTCCATCGCTCATGAAGCCTCAACATGTAACCTCTTCGGTCCGGAGAGCTCTGTCGCCAACAGTCTAAGATGTCCTTTCGAAGTTGGTCCGTCAATTTTAAACGTGTACGAGTTTGTCCCTGGTCAAAGCCTGGACGTTGCCTGGGTTCTATCCTGTTGCCACTCCCAACTGAACCCTGGTCTCCATCCGAGAGACCCATTGTGGGTGGCGCTGCGCGTTACTGTGGTCGTAACCGCAAAAAACTCTGTGTGAGTGGTTAGCCCATCACAAAGTCGACAATTGTATCGGGTGCCCACCCCTATCTGACGTTGAATTGCCCGGTTCCACCCATATCTGGGAGGACTTCCCCTATCCGCCACCTGGGGAGGCACTCGATTGAGATGTCAGAAACCCCACCTTAGATGACACTCAAACACTTGGCCAAGTGGACCAAATATTTCCTTGGTGTTCGGAAGAGGGCATCTTACCTGACCCAGCCGGCCAGGCAATTCTGTGATATTCGGTAACGGACATTACCATTAACCACAGAGATGTCGAGTAATTATTTCTTTTTTTTTTCTTTTACAAAACAAGTTTAGGAGAGGAAAAAATGTTTTTACGCACTTGTTCGTGTGGGACTCAACCACGTGCTGTGGAAATACCGCACTAAAACAACCTCTCCCACTCTTGCTTTACTTACTCCATCCGTTCCTGCTCCCTCCATCCTGGAAGGTTAGCAAGAGCGTGATCCACTTACTCGAGACGTTTTTTATGTTTCTTGCACTGTTGTCCTCGCCCATAGCCGCCGATTTTCTTAAGCGGTGGTCGAGAACGTTGTTGGATGCTTTTTTAGAGCTACCAAATAAGATGTTAAAGTGAACAGTGCTGCCGAACCAGATTGAGAGAGTTTAGAAGGACTTCCTTCTGCATGCGAACCGCCAATGCATCAGCCTGGCGCTCGCAGCCAGGAATCTTTTTTAATTGGCTCACAAATGAAGCCTTAATCCCTCCCAAACAACCGATTAGAAGAACATTCAATCGGACTTTATAACCTGGGTGCATTCGACTCAATTCGAACATGAGCTCTTCATAGTTGGTCTGCTTCTTATCCTCCTTACGATTAACGTTGTTCTCAGCTGGGGCCGAGAACTCAATTACACAAATGATCTTACTTTTATGATCCTGGAGTACTATATCAGGCTTATTGGCACTGATACGATGAGTGGTGGAAAAAGAGAAGTTCCAGTAGATCTTATCTTACACTGGTCATTTTCCACTACGGACTCCTGATCCCCTTGGGTATACGGCAAGATGGGTTCTTTATCTATACCATACTGGTGTCGAAGGTGATAATACAACACCTTAGGCGCAGCATTGTGTCTTTCAATATACCTGGAACACGCGTATTTCGGACACGCACTTAGAATGTGACTTAGAGTCTCCGCATATTGTTTACATGCACGACAGATGTCACTGTCGACAGGTATATGCATCACACGACTGCGGTACACCAAAGTATTAATTACACCATCTTGACAGGCAAATAAAAATCCTTCAGTCTCCGATCTTAAACCAGCAGATTTAAGGAACGAAAATGTCAAACCAACTGACAATCCAACTTCATTTATGAGATTGTAGAATTGTCCGTGAACAGATTTGCTCTTATGTTCCTGTAGTAGAAGCGCATGTTCTGCTTCCTTGACACGGCCCTTAAACATAAATGGTGGTAACGATGCTAATCCATGTTGCACATTACTAGTATCAAATGGGAGACGAAGTTCATTCGCAGCTCTTTCTGTCGCATGATATAAGAATACCCCACAATTCGTAATTTCATGATGGTGAACAAATTGTAAAAGAGGATCTCGACTGTTCATAATTGAGCATGTAGCAGCCAAAACGATTCTACGATGAAGACACTCTAAGTTCAGTAGACCTCTTCCTCCCCGATCTCACGGAAGGTAAATTCAAGAATTATTTCTATTTTTTTTTTTTTTTTACAAAACAAATTTAGGAGAGGAAAAAATGCATTTACGCACTTGTTCGTGTGGGACTCGACCACGTGCTGTGGTAATACCTCACTAAAACAACCTCTCCCATTCTTGCTTTACATATTCTAATCCACTATTGCTCCATCCGTCCTGGAGGGTAAGCAACAGCGTGATTCATTTACTAGAGTTGTTATTTTCGTTTCTTACACTGTTGTTCTCACCCATTGCCGCCGATATTCTTAAGCGGTGGTCAAGAACGTTGTTGGATGTTTTTTTAGAGCTACTGAATAGGATCTTATAATGAACAGTGCTGCCGAACCAGATTTAGAGAGTTCAGAAAAACAGCCTTCTGCATGCGAACCGCCAACGCATTAGCCTTGTGCTCGCAGCTAGGAATTTTTTGTAATTGGCTCACAAATGAAGCTCGCATCCTTCCTAAACAACCGAGTACAAGAACAATTAATCTGACCCTGTAGCCTGTATATATTTTACTCAATTCAAACAGAAGGTCTTGATACTTTGTCCGCTTCTCATCCTCCTTTTGAGTGATATTGCTCTCAGCAGGTGCCGAAAACTCTATCACACAAATGACCTTACTTTTATGATCCTGGAGCACTATATCAGATTTATTGGCGCTGATACGATGAGTGGTGGAAAAAGAAAAATTCCAGTAGATCTTACACTGATCATTTTCCACAACGGACTGCTGATCCCCCTGGGCATACGGCAAGATGGGTTCTTTATTTATACCCTATTGGTGTCGAAGGTGATAATACAACACCTTAAGCGCAGCATTGTGTCTTTCTACATATCTGTAACATGCATACTTCGGGCACGCACTTAGAATGTGACTAAGTGTCTCCGGGTATTGCCTGCACGCTCGACAGTTGGTATTGTCGACAGATATATGCATCACTCGAATGCGATACACCAAAGTATTTATCACTCCATCCTGGCAAGCAAATAAAAATCCTTCAGTCTCCGATTTCAAACCAGCAGACTTGAGGAAAGCAAATGACAAAACCCCAGACAGTCCCAACTCTTTTATGAGACTGAAAAACCGTCCATGCACAGGCTTGTCAATATGTCCTGTAACAGAAGCGCATGTTCTGCTTCCTTAATACGTTTTTTAAGCATTCATGGTGTTAAAGATGCTAAACCGTGTTCCATATCCCTGGTTTCAAATGGGAGACTAAGTTCACTTGCAGCTCTTTCTGCCGCTCGATATAAAAACGCCCCAACATTTGCAATTTTATGATAGTGATCAAATTGCATAAGAGGATCTCTACTGTTTATGACTGAGCATGCTGCAGATAAAACAATTCTAAGATGAAGACACTCTAAATTTAAAAGACCTCTTCCTCCCCGATCGCGTGGAAGGTAAATACGAGGTACGGAAGACCTAGGATGATGACTTCGATGTATAGTCATCATCTTGCGAGTTTCTCTATCTAGTTCCTTCAACTCATTCACATTCCACTTAACTGCTCCAAATGTATAGAGTAGTAAAGGAATGGCTAATGTGTTTGTGGCTTGTATCTTATTCTTCCCAGATAGTTCAGAAGCCCATATTTTTCTGAGAAGACCATGGTATTTCATATGGAGATGATCTTTAAGCCCACACAAATCTTGACTTTCCGATTGAGGAATTCCAAGATATGTGTAAGTTTCCCCAACACCAAGGTGATGAATGGTATTGCCACTAATGAGCTGAATATTCTCAGAGTCGCTCGACATTTCAGCTGTTTCTAGTCTCCCTTTAATTAAATGGATAACAGCACACTTATCTAATCCAAAATCCATACCAATAGCTCTGGAGTACTCGGCTACTGCAAACACCAGAATTTTTAATTCGTCCTTGCTGGATCCATATAGCTTAAGATCGTCCATATAAAACAGATGGTTGATCTTATGGACTCTATTTCTGGGTTTTCCACACATGTATCCAGAGTATTTTTCTCGGAGTACTACAGACAGAGGCAAGAGGGAGATGCAAAAAAGTAGAGGACTTAAGGAGTCTCCTTGGAAAACTCCTTTTCTAAACGAGATGATGTTAGTCATCACTTGCTGTTTGTTGGATGTTATAACAAACCTTGTCCTCCACATGAGCATTAGCTCCTTTAAGCATCTCACAATGTTCGGATGTACCTCTAAGCATTCAAGGAGCTTGATGATCAGCTCATGACTTGTAGAGTCAAATGCCTTTCGGTAATCAATCCAAGCCATTGACAGGTTACGTCGATATATTATAGAGTCTTGGGTCACACACCTATCTATTAATAGGTTCTCTCTACAACCTGCCAGGCCTTTTTTGCACCCACGTTGTTCGCTTATTGCACTCCAAACTGGCTCGATGGATGTCAAAATCCTCTCTTTGAGGATGCCAGTGAATAGCTTGTAGCAGGTGTTAAGACAAGCTATGGGTCTATAATTTTTTGGAATAGATAAATCACCAGATTTTGGTAAGAGTACCCTTCGTCCTTCCACCAACCACTGTGGTATTGGATGTTGACCGTTGAGAAAGGTAGAGAATATTCGAGCCAAATGTTGGTGAGTTGAAGAGAACTTCTTCCACCAAAAGTTATTAATCTTATCTGGCCCGGGTGCTGAAAACTTCTTCGTTTTATCAACTATGTTTCTCACCTCCTCCTTAGTAATTGGTGGACTTACCTCTGCTGGATGGTCAAGCCCCTGTCTAAAACAGAAGCTACGAAAGAGTGTTAAGGATGACTCTTCATCGTTCACTGAATGGGCTTTCCCATAGATGTTACTCCAGAAGTTTTCAATCTCTTCACGACATGGGGGTCTTTTGACAGTTGGCGATGGTGGACTGAACAGGCGAGAAGGATTAGTAGCATAGGTATTATTTTGCTTTATCCATTTAACCCGCCGTTCTAAACGCTCTCTTATAACAACAAGAGAACGTATCTTCTCAATCCAATGTTGCTTGATGGTCTGCAACTTCGATTTCTTCAGAGTGTGATGCAATCTTTTTAGAGTCTGGGCTATTTCCAAAACCCTGGATGTAAATTTTCTTTTCGATTTAAGATATACAATCACACTCTGCAATTGAGAAGCATGCCTTCGAGCCACCCCAATCTTAAACTGTACTTGTCTGATTCGTTTAAAGGTCCTATCGACGCGGTCTGAAACAGATTTTCTGTTACTTTCACGAAGTACGACCTTTGCTTTTTCATACACAGCACAATTTAATGTCCAGAGATCTACATCCTCTGGGAGTAATGAGAGCTCGTTATTTTCTTCAGCGATTTTGTCCATTTTAATGGAAAACTTTAGATGTACTTTGGTTTCCCTAGACCTCATGTTCCCTTCCTCGGTCGTTGGTGTAGGTGTTACTGTCGGAACCTGAAGGTTCTCGGAGGGTTCTTCTTCTTCCTGCTGAAGAAAAGCTTCATGTCCCTTTTTTCGCAGAGAGGATACTTGGTCTCTTAAATACTGAGGTGTCATTTGAGCGTATTGGGGGTACATATTGACCCATCGCTCATGCAACCTTAGCATGTATCCTCTTCTGCAAGGACTACTGTTTTGCCAACATAGCATGATGTCCTTACAAAGTTGGTCCGTCCATTTAAAACGTACTCTAGCTTGTCCCGGGTCAATGCCTGGTCGTTGCCTGGGTTCTGTCCTATTGCCACTCCCAACTAAACCCTGATCTCCATCCGAGAGAGACCTATTGTGGGTGGCACTGCGCGTTACAGTCGACGCAACCGCGAATACTCTGTGTGGGAGGTTATCCCAACACAGAGTGGACAATTATATCGGGTGCCCACCCCTATCTGACTTTTGGTCCGCCCCGGGTATTCTAAGTTCCTCGGTAACTCCCATATCTGAGAGGCCTTCCCCTATCCGCCACCTGGGGAGGCGCCCGATTGGGGTATCAGAAACCCCATCTCAAATGACATTCAAGTACCCGACCCAGTCGGCTAAGAAACTTTGTGATATCCCGTAAAGGGTACCACAAGTCCCTCACCAACCCGATCAAATACCTACACGATGTTCTGTAATGGTCATCTTAGTACTGAGCCAAGTCGGACCAGTATCTTTGAGCTGCTTGGTAACGGATAAACCAAGCAACCCATTTCGGGATAATAATTATTATTATTATTATTGTTATTTTTAGTAATAGTTTTCGTGCTTTTTATTTAGAACGTCTTTTTAAGCATGGCAACTGAGGGTAAGACTCAAATTTCTGAAGTGAAAAGTCAGCGTGGTAATATTACAATCTTAGTTAATAATATTAAATATACAAAACATAAATTGGTGGCTTCCGGGGAACAGCGGTGGAAGTGTGGTGTTTGAAAATGTACCGGTTTTATTAGAACAACTGGTATGTCTCCTTATATTTTAACCTCTCAATCATTAAATCATACCCATAGTAAAGTTAAAAGTGATGGTAAAAATAGTGATGTTTGTAATAATTCTGGTGTTGGTAATGTTGACGTTGGTGTAATTGACGAATATAATATTGTTCCTATTGAAGAAAAAATTATTGTAAAGGAGATTTCAAGTACTCGCGGAAAAATTGTACTTTTAGTTTGTGGTTTTGTGTTGAATGACGATAAAATTTTAGCTTTTGAAGGTAAACGATGGAGGAGTGTTACGAGAAGTTGTTCGGCAAGTTTGCACACTTCTGAAAATTCTCCTTTCACAATAATTTCTTCTTCTTTAAAACACTGCCATGAAAAGTTAAGTGAAAATGTAATTCAAAGAAAAACTATGTCTAGAAGTGCGAAACGAAAAGCAACGGAAGATATTAGTTTGAGACCCTACAAAATTATACACAGCTGTGTAAGTTTAGAAACAGATAAATTAGAAACGACTGACATACATAACATAAACAAAATTATGTACGACGCAAGACGGAAAACTATGCCTACTTTTGAAAAAAATATCGACGAATCCCACAAGATAATTACAGACTTAAACTTAAAAACTTCCTTTGATGAAAATTTTGTTCAAATGAACGATTCTTTTTCAAATATTGTTATTTTTGCTACTGACAGAAATTTACATTACCTCTCTCAATCAGAACGATTTTACCTAGACGGCACATTCGATTATTCACCAAAGTTTTTTACACAATTATTTACCATACACGGATATTTTAATAGACATTATATTCCGCTAGATTTTTGTTTACTTCCAGATAAAAAGTATTTAACTTATGAAAATGTTTACAGGAACTTAAAAATATTTGTTTTAGTAAATGGTTCCTTCTGAATCCGAAAAAATTTATTGTTGATTTTGAAATTGCAATCCACAATGCAATTCTCAAAATTTGGCCTTCTGCAAAAATTATTGGATGTCATTTTCATTTAACTCAATCATGGTACCGTAAAATTCAAGAATTGGGTTTAAGTTCAAATTATAATAATAAAAAGTCTGAAACAAGTAAATTGTTACGATCTTGTTTTGGCCTATCTTTTTTAAATGCACAGATTAATTTTAGTAACACTGGAGAAATAATTGAAGCAGTGAATGAAGTCGGAGATAGTTTTGCATATGATTTAATGGAATCAATGCCAAATGACGTACGAGTTTAAAAATTTGCCGATTATTTATCCGATAATTACATTTCTTTTGAGTCAAAATTTCCCCCAAATATGTGGGCCAAAACAACTCCTAACCTCACAAGAACTACTAATGCATGCGAATCTTTTCATTCACACTTCAATAAATCATTTACACATACTAATCCTTCCATTTTTCAGTTTCTTAATGTTTTGTTGAAGTATCAGACTCACACTTTCATTAAATGTACTAGTATCCATATTCTTTATAAATACCAAAATTCTCAATCCCGTCAAAAGCATGAATTCCTTAAAACAAAAATTAATGAGTATAAATGTGGGACAATATCGCGACTACAATTCATTTCAGAAATTGCTGCTAAAGTTGCTCCAAAAGATGTAACGTAATTTTTAAAATATTTAATCTTATTTAAATTTACTTAAAAAATGATAACAATAATCATAGTAATCATAATAATAGTAATATTACAAATTTTTAAAACTAACTTAAAGATAGAATTAAAAACATGGCTTTTCAAAAGTAATAAAAAAACTGTCTGTGATAATACGGTTTTTCAAAGCTGGAAACAAAAAACATGGCTTGTAAAAGGTATTAAAAAAAATTTCTGATAATGCGGCTAACAAATAACAACTATTGATTGCTGCTTATTGAAATGCACTGATTGAGATTTTTAAGTAAAATAAAAATGTCTTTACGTGTATTTTGCCAGGGGTTTTATGGCATTTTTAAAATTTGTTAAACACGCCAGCAAAAAAACAGTTTTAAAAAAACATTAGAACTCTAGCTGCCAGTCCTAAGCCTGGAAAAAGTGTGAAGGAAAAATTGTATTGAAACAGGAACAGTATATGAAACAGAAAAGGACAAAAATATTCTCCGTTAGTTTCATTTTGCATCGTTGACCACTAAGCATAATGACTGCAGTACAGTGTGAGCCGTATCTGGTGAGAACTTTCAGTAGTAGTGACAAACGGTGAGCTAGTCGGAGGGGTAGGCAGGGCTGTAGAGTGGGGGAAGGCCCGGAATGACTTTTCGTCGCCGCAGAGCGAGACGGGACTGAGTTAGCGGCGAATCGTGAACTGCCCGTCAGAAGTGCCTGATGAGATATTGTAGATAAAGCCCCACAAGAACTCTACAATTGGCTCACGAGAATTTTAATTTTACGATTATTTTCACTTAACCATAGTTTTAAGTTGTTTTGTTTACAAATAACAATTTTTTAAACGTGCAGTCATTGATTTAATTTATTGTTACGTCAAAAGTAGAACACTGATTTCTTTTTCTGGTTCTCGAGTACACTAACTAAGTTAACTGAATTTGGGATTAAGTTTGATCTTTACTTGGTTAGCTAATGTTGACGTTAACTGATGTTAATTCTTGACTTTAACTGTTTCTGTTTCTTAACTAAGACTTAGCTGACGTTAATGTTTACTGCTGCATCACTTATTTTTAACTAGATCTGTTAACGTTGACTGATGTTGGTTCTTGACTGACGTTGATCCTTACCCTAATAGCACAAAACGTTTCATCAACGTTTCTGCATCGTTTCCTTGCAACGTTGCAACGTTACCAGCCAAGAAACGTAACGCTGCATATGTCATGGGGCTATGAACGTTGCAAGGGAATGTTGCGAAACGTTATTTGACAACTGTTCTATAGAAGCAATCATATTAACAACATCGGATAATAATAATAAAACAAAATTCATCCCTTTCCGCAACATTTTTCCGCAACCCGCACTGCGATTTTTCGAATGCCTATTCAAAGTTCCAAAATAACGTTCCGCAACGTTTCCCTGCAACGTTCCTAGCCCCATGACATATGCAACGTTACGTTTCTTGGCTGGTAACGTTGCAATGCAACGTCTGCAACGTTACACAAAAACGAAGCAGCAACGTTGATGAAACGTTTGGTGCTATTAAGGTAATTCAACTGACTGCTGTACTATTTCTAGACTGCTTTTATATTTTTGTTATATTGTAAATTCCCTCTTTTGGTAACACCTCCTTTTCTTCTTGTGTATTGCAAACCCCCTCTTTTGGTAACACCTTCTTTCTTCTTGTGTATGAAAAACTCCTCTTGTGGTAACGCTTACTTTTCTTGTGCATAGATAATCCCCTTTTTTGGTGACACCTCCTTTTCTTTTTGTGTATTGCAAATCCCCTCTTTTGGAAACACCTCTTTTCTTATTGTATATTAAACCGTTCTCCTAAGTGAAAGGGAATTTTCCGTTTCAGTATCTGAATTTAGGTTTCGCCTTATTTTAGAATGTAGTTCACTGCATCCCGTGTAACTTATGACGTTTGTTGATTACCGTTTATTTAATAATTTCTTCCTACTCTGACTTGCAAGATGTGGTTTCACAGATTTTAGACGATTCTTAAATGTAAAGCTGTTATCTCTTTTCCAAAATAATTTCCACGTATACAAATACTAAATGATTGTTTATCTTGTACCATTATGAGGTTAAATGTATTAAGATTCAATATAATTTACAAGAAATGCCATAATAAAGAAAAATAATGTTTTGATATTGGTTATGGAAATAACATTAGTATTATTATTTCTGTATGCAAAATAAAGGTTATGCATTCATAAGATTGTGTTAATTTTAAATTGCATTTAAAAACAAAACAAATAAAAATTAAAACTTACTTAATTTGGAATTCGAGTGCATTATTTAGCATTAATCTATGGTTGCGAATGTTACCTTCGGTTTGCGTATGAAAATATAAATATTTCATTAAATCAAAAAATATTTATTAAAGAATATTGTTCTTAAAACACTTCAATTCTTTAATACGAGCTTTAATAAATTGTTTATCTTTTCCTTCATGTTAAAGTTTTTAAAACATTCTCGAGAATCTTCCAAAAAATTAGGCTGTAAAGATTCTCAATTACCGAAGGTATGTTTAAAATTAAACTATTATTAAATATAACTTTTATTTATTTATACTTATTTCATAATACCTAATTATTATCACATTATTATTCTCTTTAAAAATAATAGTTATGGAATTTCTGCATTTCTAACCTTAAGTTACTATTCATTATTTAATGCAATTTAAAAGACATAAAAACAACTTTTTATTTTTATATTAAAAAAAAATGATTCAGATTTTGTAAAATTTATAAGATTTTTTACAACACATGTACGAAAACCTCGTGTTTTTTGTTCCTGTTAAGCGGGTCAGAACAGTGTGTACGAATTTTTCGTACACATGTCGTAAAAAATAGCATATGCACCTCGGAAGACCGATTTTTTGCCTCGCACAATGTTCTTAGAAAAAAACACGGCCTTCAACCCTTGCTGCATAATATACTATTAATTCTCTAATAATTTTTTAATTTCATTATTTATTATAAATAAAATATGTACAAAATAACCTAAAATCCTACTGAATGAGCCAATTTTAGTGAAATATAAGTTCTAGAGAGGCCCTCGTAGGATTCTCGCAGGGCTCTAGCTATGTTTCCCATAGAGCATTTCTGACCATATTCAATCGTCACAAACAATCTCAGGACCTAACCATTTCCCTACATTTTTCTTGACTAGAAACCTTCTAAATTTCAACATTAGGCAAGGAAACTCAGGAAAATTTCTTAACAGGTTGCTTCAACCATTTTATTCTGAAAAAGTAAGCCGTGGAAAAGTACAGCGTGTATAAGAGGTAACTCAAATACCTGCCAATCCCTGAAAACACAGATATCCTACAGTTAGGCCATCTACGGATGTCATGATTTGGTTACATGTTGGAAACCTAAGGTAGGGACATCTTGAAAGCATAAGACCTTGAGACTAGAGACGTTTTACAACTTGAAATAATTGTAAGACACTTTCTAAATAACTTGTGTCTTAAAATAAAACACCCATAAGACACCTGTTTTTACAGTTCTAGTCCGCAAAAGACGAATTTACTAATTTCAAGTCAACAGTTAATAGCACTTACCTACAATAGAAGTAAGTTGAGTTGCTCTTACTTCTCCATAAAAATTTATGGGTAATTGTTCAAAACGCCCTTGAATATCCAATTTATCTTTTTGATGATCTACTCGTACTAAAACAAATTCACCTTTTCCATTGAAAGTATACTCTAAACCATCAAAAGTTGTAATATGAGGATCCCCAAAAACTGCACCTACTGCAGGAGCTTGGTATGCGACGCAATCTTGAGATGGTCGTCGTTCAAATCTAAATGTTTCGCAACCTACTGCTTGTTCTTCTTGCCAAAGACAACAAAGGTACATAGGTACCATATCGTGAAACCAATTACTAAGAGTAGGAACTTTGTTAGCTTCATTCCAAGGTAAGTATCCCAGATTGTGAGACCTATGAGGTCTTGATCCCCATTGCTGATCGTACGACAGCATTAAATAGCCAGCTTTATCGTAGCAACATTGTTGTTCTGAACCATCAACGCTTAAAATTATTATTATCATTAGTATTATTATTAAAACTATCATTATTATTATTATTATTATTTCATAAATGTATTTTGTTATATATATCTTACTAGGTATATTAACTTACTTTGGTACTCCAGTTTTAACGCAATGTATCGCACCTTTATTATAAAAGCAATCTGGATTTGAGTCTTTATCACAATCAAAATCAGGTAAAAATCGTCCTTTATCATATAATGCATGGTCTAAAGTGCAAGGGCAGAGCGATATTTCAGATGCAAAATTCTTTAAATACCGGTCGTGCATTATCCACTTGTCACATAGTTTCTGAGGCCACTTATTTCCATGAATATTAGCCCATTGAGGGCCAAAATACCATCCTAAAGGAATTGGTTTACTCCACAAGACGCTAAAATGAAAATCATTTTGACTTTAGGTACAAAATTCTTTTTTGCAAAGTTAACCTCTAAAGTTGAATTTTACATATGAAAAATTGTAAGTGAAGTGCCACTTTATATAACAATGAGTAAAGTAAATTACTTTACGCATTTTTTGTTTAATGATAATTACGCATGCGGAATAAAATGTGGAATTCTGAATTCTGATAATTCCGCAAGTGGAATAAAATGTGGAATGCGGAATTCCGCAAGATAATTGCGCATGCAGAATACTCTTATATGATAATTCCGCATGTGGAGTAGTGTTAAAAGAATACTAAAAACATTATTCTGTATGTATAATAATAAAAAAACATTATTCCGCATGCGTAATTGTCATAAAACACTGTTCCGTATGCGTAATTATCATCAAACACTATTCAGCATGCGTAATTATCTTAAAACTTAGAATCCAACTGATATTTCTTTACGGGGTATTTATGTTCTACAAAACTAGTGTACATGCATTTGTGCGCTTGAACACTACTGCGCATGTGTTTGTGCGCTGAAACACTAGTGTGTATATGTATTTGTTATTTAGAACACTAGTGAACTTGTCGATGCCCCCCGTTGATAACATGTTTATTAAAAAACCAATGAAATAAAATGTTAATTTAAAAAATAGTCGAAAATCATTTTTATTAATAATTTTGTAAGATATGATTTGTATTTAATTGTTTGTTTAATTAAATGTCTGTTGAAGTTGTGTGCCATAGAATGTTAATTGGACCGAAAGTACACTATAATGTTTATTTAATCAAATATATGCAATAACATTCTATTTCAATCTTCAAAACTATATTATAAAGTTAATACAAGGCTATATATGTAAAAGAGGTATTCTTTTTTAATCTTGTACATAAAAAGTACAATTCAGCTCAAAATTTTTATATTGTTTTAATTAATAATATTTTTTTAGTTAAAAATATTAAAACCTGAATTAATAATTAAATATAATTTAAAATGATTAAATAAAAATATTAAAATTAAAAAGTTGAATTCATCTACTGAAATTTCTTTTTTAAAAATGTAAGTTCATACTTTTTGCTTACCTGTATATTTTAAAGTTCATGAGTTAAATATTAAAAATTATCATAATAGCTACTAATTGTACTATTTATGATATTTCTAAAATTATGTTCTCAATAAGAAGTTTAGAGTTCTATTTGATAATTTTATTTTGATTTAAAAAATAATCAAACACTGATTGTATGATAAAACTTATGTGGTTTTTTGTGTTTTTAAATAAATAATATATTTTTTACAGTTTATACAGTTTGGAATCTTTTTAAGTTTTCATATCTTTGTTTCAATAATAATAATAATAAAAATGTAAGTTCTTTTAAAAAAGAATAGGGGAGAGTGGCCATCAATGTACCAGTTTTTTCAATGAACCATTTCAATTTTCTCAGAAACAATTAAATAAAAATTCTCCTAATTTTAAATATGAATGAAGTTTGCGTAAACACACCACGTCCATAAGTTTAAGACGTGTGGATTTATTCTTTACAGAAAAAACTAAAAAAAACTGTTTTTGATGCACTGAAGAAAAAATTTACCTAAAATACAAACACGTTTTTTAATTGAAATAAGGTAATTTAAAAATAAATAAACTTACGATTTATTTTGTATCGGGCCTTAACTACAATATTCTAATGAGATAAAGATTTTGAAATATTGGATTATGTTATAAAAAACCATTTTTGTTGCAAATGTCATGTTGATTCAATGTACCAGGGAACAATGAACCACCTGGAATTTCAGTGTATTTTCAATTTCCAGATTGGTATGCCTGATTATAAAACTAGGCATGCGTACAGCATGTGATCACGATTGTTATCAGTACTCTTCTCAACATAGCAAAAATAAAATCCCATTTTAGCTAGTTAACTTCAATTTGAGGTATATTTATGATATACATTATCAATTAAAAAGTATTAAGTAATAATTTTTTATAGTATTTGATAGAAAAAAGTTTTTTTACAAAGTGAAAATTGCAATATTATTATTGTTGAACATTTTAAGTGTTTTTATAGAGGTGGTTCATTGTGTACCCAGGTTGTTGAAAATGAAAATAGCGTGTTAGTTTAGAAAATCCTGAATTTTATTACTTAATCAAAATAAATCGGGTATAATATGTGTGCATTACCTAGAGAAGTGTTCCAGTTTTATATTGATGCAAAAAAGTGCTTGAAATTAGTAAAATTGAATAAATACTATGACCTTGAAAAAAACCCGGTACATTGATGGCCACTCTCCCCTACCTCTTTTACATATATAGCCTTGTATTAACTTTATAATATAGTTTTGAAGATTGAAATAGAATGTTATTGCATAAATTTGATTAAATAAACATTATAGTGTACGTTCGGTCCAATTAACATTCTATGGCACACAACTTCAACAGACATTTAATTAAACAAACAAGTGAATACAAATCATATCTTACAAAATTATTAATAAAAATAATGTTCGACTGTTTTTTAAATTAAGATTTTATTTCATTGGCTTTTTAATAAACATGTTATCAACGGGGGGCGTCGATGTGTTTGTTTCATAGAACACTTGAGCGCATATATTTATTCAATGGAAAACTTTATATGCATTTTGAGGTACTGGAAGAGTAGTGTTAAAGCGTAAGTTGTTAGAGCTAATGAGTTAGTTGTTGCCGCTAAGTGTTAAGGTTCTTGTTGCAAAAAATATTGAACGATACACATGCGTAAACGTGATTATATTTGTGACATGCATCACTCGCTTCGCTCGTGCTGCAAACGTCATACTCATATAAGCACCTACTTTACGCACTTGTATAGTAAATAACTATTATACAGTAGGTAGTAATAAAGATTTATTTTTCCTTTATTCCAAAAATGAAAATATATTTTCCGACTTTACGTTGAAACTTACGGACTAATTGGTATTCCAAAATGTTCTCTAGGATCAGTTAGATTAATCTGTAGAAATCCAAAGTACATGTCTTGTTGCATGAAATTATTTCGTGATCGATAAGAAGATGGAATTATTGAATAATATCCACTATTAGCTACCATAGTCTGTAAATTATATTCAATTAGTAATTTATTTTTAGGTTCTGAAGTTTATTGATTCGTCTTAAGACATTTATACGAATTAAAAAGCTGATTATAAATACCTCCAGTGTATCAATATATTCTAATTGAGGAGTAATTGAAGTTTCGCGATAACCCCACAATGATATTTGGATTTGAGCATCCAGATTAGAGGTCAAGTTATATGCACTCCAAGTGAAGCTAATTTCCAATGGATCACGTTCATGCACTGCATTAGTTGCAAAAAATATTTTTTCTGTTGCTGTCGCAGGCGTCTCTATAAAAAAAGTTACATATTTTATGTGATTATGTCGAGAAAATGTCTTAAAAAATGTTTTATAATTCGAAAAGAATTAATTTTTCTTTTATTTAGAAAAGAATTAAGGTACTACCCAATAATAATAATAATAATTGATTAAGTTAAAAATAACTGATTTGATAGTCTGTTAATATTATTCAAATAATAGACACTGATTCCATTAGTACTATCTCTAGGGTAATGTCACTTTGAGTGGACCGCCACCATGAGTGGACCACCTAAAAGTTTTTAGTGATCTGACAGTGAAAATTTGAAATAAATAGTTCGAACAGCAGCGAAGCACTCGGAAACCAAAAGAAATTATGTTTTGGGGTGAACAAATACGTTACTGTTTGACAAAACAAATTTTTTATAAAACAAACAGTTAAAAAAGTCGCTGTTACAATTAATGAAGTGATTTTGAAGTGTAAAAATAGTGTTGCACTCGAGTTCTAAAGTGTAATTAATTTTTTTCTGTTAGTTTGGACATTGAAATTGATTGTCTAAGTTTAATAAAGTGATAATTTTGCCTTGAAAGAAAAATGTTTGTGGCTCCCTTAAAAAGTCACATGTCACCTTGAGTGGACCACTGTTTATAATCTTGAGTGAACCGTCTAATATTTTTAATTTTTAATGTTTATTTACCATTCTTATGAATATAAATTGAAAATAAACTTGTTTTTATCTATATTTTATGTTCTTTATTAATATTTTTTTGATTTCGAAATAAGTATAGTCGAAAACAGTAAAGAATAA
Source organism: Ganaspis brasiliensis (assembly GCA_037103525.1). Taxonomy (NCBI): domain Eukaryota; kingdom Metazoa; phylum Arthropoda; class Insecta; order Hymenoptera; family Figitidae; genus Ganaspis; species Ganaspis brasiliensis. Next base: position 2,170,888 of record JAZKLR010000288.1, on the reverse strand, counting down.
CAGGGAGTCAAAACTAGATAATTTACAGAAAGAAATTAAAAATCTTAAAAAACTTTTGCAATTTCTTGAGTTTCTATTGATTTTATGGCCTTTTCTTGCAATTTTTAAAGAGTGGTTCACTCAAGGTTACATTTTCTTCATTTCTCAAAAAAATGCATATTTTTTACGCCAATTATATTTTTTCTAAATAACAAAATCAAAGCTCTCATAACATAAACTTTTATTTAGGGATCTAAACTAAAGCTTGGAATAGAGAAGTACAATTAATTTACTTTCATATAGAATTTATTAAAAAAAAAAGCTTAAGCTGTCCACTTATGGTGACATTACCCTACTAATTTTATTAAAACATTTTCAGAATTATGACGTTAAACTATGTGCCGATTATACGCAACTTGTCCACCGGGTTTAAAAAATTTCTGCATTAATTTCATTTGGCTAGATGTCAACTAAACAATTTTACAGGTAGTGTAGATGTGAAAGTTCTATTTAACTATTGGCTTGTGATAAAGAAACTATCTTTTAGTGCACATTTAACATGAATATTTTCAGAGCTGGGTAAGTATTTTAAATGGATCTATTTCAAATACGTATTTGAAATGCAAAATGCCATTTTCCATTTTCCATTTTCCATTTCAAATAAGAATCAGAAAATTATTTTCAATTTTCCATTTCAAATAGATTTACAAACTATTTTGCATTTGAAATTCCATTTTCCATTTTAAGTGCATTTTTGAAGTATGGTATGTACACAAACATTTCGACCAAAACAACGTTTCGCTTACTCTGGAGTTTTTGGGTTCACTAATTAAGAATCCGGTCTAAAGATTCCTGATCAAAGCGTTTCGTAATTTAAGTATGGCCCCTCACCCGATACAGTATTTTTGGTCGTTGGTAATAAAGTTATTTTTTTATATTAACATAAAATCGACCACAATTTAATTTAGCTAATATTATTGATATATTGTGATTTAATTAATGGGTTTTCTGAACCCGTATATATGTATTAAATAACTAAAAATAATAATAATAATAATTTCATAAGGTAACGGTACCTATACTCGATCAGTACCTATAGTCGATCAGTGATGATTTAATTGGAGAAAATTAATTAATAGTTTGAAGGTATTGATGCCAAAAACTACTTCGAATATAACTAGATTTATTTTTACCAATGAAATAAAACTATGAATGAATTTAGTCTAATTAAATTATCACTGATCGACTATAGGTACTGATCGAGTATTGGTACCGTTACCTTAAATGAAAAAATCATAATTGAAAGTTGTTTTTGCAACTGTTGAAAGTGGTAAAATTTTGATTCTTTGTTTCTCGATTCTGTGAAGATTCTTTTCTAGACATCTATAGATTTTAAAATAAAATTCATGATTTTTCCTTCATTCAAGTATTTCCCTGACTTGAGAGATCCCTGTTCAGATGTGTAAATAAAAACGTAAAATTCCTTTTACTTGTAATTTGTAGATATTTTTGAAGTATTTTAATGTACATTTTAAAAACGATTTACGGAGTTGATTTTAAGAAAACTTAGTTTGTATGATCATTTTTGACAAAGTATGTCTCTCTGTCAATAAATTGAAATAAAAAATGTAACAGAAAATAAATCCACTACCTTTACATTTTTTATTTGAGCTGGATTTCCAATAAGAGTATTTCTTGTTTGAAGGGCATGTATTTTGATAGTGAAAACTATACACCATTTGATTTATTAATAAATATTTGAATAGTTTTTGTAATAAAAATACTATAATTAAATCTCAACACAGATTACATACAATAAGTTTAAATTTATATGACTTTTCAAATTCAGTTTTAAATAAGTTTTTTGTACTTAGAAAAATTCATTTTTTCATAAAAAAAAACTTTTTCCCACTTTCTTGAAATTTTTGAGACATCGAGACCGAGACAGAGACAGAGACGAGACTATAAATTTCTAATTTTCACGAGACCGAGAGGAAACTACTTAAAATCTCGTCTAGTCTCGTCTCGTGAGCATCTCTACCTGTCTGGGAACAATTGTGCCTAGATTTGGGTGGGGAAAGCTTCCTATAGCACCGGAATAAGGAGCTCCTCGAGTGACGTCCGCCATATCCCATTCTCTTCGAGAGCCCTGACGGCTTGTTATGGTAATGATATATGAGTACACTTTTCATTGGAAACTCATATATATATAGCTACAAGTGATGGACTTTAAATTTTGTATATTAATGATATATTCAATTTTGTTTGAATTTAAAGTTATGACAAATCTAGGCCTTGTATTAAATATACAAAATTGTTGGTCGTTAAATATTTATAGTTATACATATGCTTGCTCTGTAAGCTTCTTGCAAGTAATCGTAGCAAGCTTAATCTAGTGCTGCCCACGAGCCGAGAAGAGACGAGATTTTATACAGTCTAGTCTCGGTTTCATTAAATATCAAAATTGCAGATCTCGGTCTCGGTAAATATGGTCTCGATCTCGGTCTCGTTGAGTATTAAAATTTCAGGTCTTGGTTTCGACAAATTTGGCCTCTATCTCGGTCGCGGTCTCAGTCTCGCAGTCTCGATCAATTTACTTGCTTTAATGCGAGTAATTTAGAATTAAGTTAAAGAAAGTAATACACAAAATATAAGAAGTTAAAAATTTTAAATTTAATTATTAACTAGCTTTAAATAAAAATTGAAAATTGAGTGCAAGTTGTGTTAAATTTAATTTTTAATTGAAGTACATGGTATTCATAAAAATAACTCATAAAATAAGATAGTATTATACTTAATTTTCAGTGACCTTAAAATACTAAAACTTACGCTCTTCGTGAAAATTAAGAATTCTGTTCGGAATTACCCCAACTAACCCTAAATAATATCATATATAATTAAATAAAAATAAATAAATTTAATTAATTTTTATTTTATTGATTATATATAAAAATATAACAAAAATGTTCAGTTGTAAACTATTTGTCTGTTAATTAATTACAGAAATTATTTGTAGAAATTAATAAATTAATTTAAAAATTATAAATACATTTTCGTAATCATATCTGCTTTAATTTATTTTTTGTATTTTTTTACATTTTCGTCGAGAAACTTAGTATCGGTCTCGTCTCGAAAAACCGAGACGAGATGAGTTTCCGAAGTGGGCAGCACTAAAGCTTACTGTAAGCTTGCAGCAAGTTTGCACTGCAACATTCTAAAATAAAAAAGAAGGTTCTACACAATTTCTTTTTTAATATTCATTGAGCCCAAAAGCTCAAAAAAATTTGCTGTGAAGCCGTGAGTCCTGAAAGGCTGGGTAGTATATATTAGGGATTTTTCAATAATATACATTAATCTGGTAATATAGCGCCCCAAATTACCGACATTATAATTTGCACACAATATAGTATCAGAATTTAAGTCATACAGTGTCATACAGTTGGGACATGATGATAAATATGCACCTTCGTGCTGCCGGCGACACACAAAGCCGTGACGATTTCCGATAGATAGCCGATAAAGGATTGTGAGGACGATGGACGCGGAAGAAACTATATTCTAATCAAAATTTCTCCTTCCCCTCATGAAGAGACTTGTCATATCATTAAATTGTAAATAAAAATTATTTTTTGCATAAATATCGAATCCCTTCAATACGTTAAGCTTACATAAAGTTTTCTACAAACTTGGGACTTATTGGAAATATATGAAACACTTTCAATACTATAAAAATAATTGCGAAACTACTTACCAATGAAATATTGTCCTTTCCAATCGTACCTTCCGCTGCCAATAGAGATTGAAAAACGTATGTATCCCTCTGCTTTGACAAAAGGTTGGACACAAATTGCCCTATTCCTGTCAATAACAGTGCCTATAACATCCTCTGTATCAAAGCGACATCTTACCTTGTCATTCATTTCAAAGCAAGGACCTGTTATATTGACAACAGTGCCTCCGAGCATATTTCCACTTTCCGGTGCAAACACGAGAGGCAAATGAGCTTTGGCTAAAACAATCAATTATAAAATTTATTACAATGTGAAGCCTTATTTACATTCAGTATTTGAACACTATACATGTATATATGTATTAAATCGTTCTATGTATAAAAATATTTAATTGATTCGATATTATTTTATGTTCATCCGAGTTCGTTCATTCATTCCTGTTTTACGCCATTATGTTAAAATTTGATTTCTCACGTAATATTGTCTCGTTGAATTATTAGTAATCTGATTTATAGGAAATATGGTTCTCTTTTCTTCAGCATAAACCATTCGTTCTAAATTCGTTTTTAGATTTACGGTTTAAGGTCAAGTTCACTATAACGGTTGACCTATTAGGAATAGAATATTTTATTAGGAGAACGGCAGGCGGCTAGGCTTAGAAGCTGAAGGAAAAAAAACCTTTTTTGTTCTCCCGGCACGGAAAGTATGTCATTTTGTGCACTCGAAGTGGGCGCTAAGGACTTTCCGCCTGCTAAATTGAGCCCTAGGACTCTAGGGCGCAAAATATACTTTCGCTCCCGAAAGCAATCCACATGGTCAGAATGTTCTCTACTTTCCTATATAGATGAGTTTTTTTTTCTATTATATCGTTTACCCCAAGTCAAATGTACGCAACTGTTTTGGAACATTTGGAAGTCACGTATCTTTTAAGAGTAGGTATTTTTTTTTTGTTATTATACACTCGTTTTAACGACCTTACTGGCCCAATGAGTGTCCCCCGTAGGGAGTTCCTAGAATTGTACCTTTGTATATATTCTTTTTAAGTGTTTTTGCGTCTACAGAACGGCTTGAAATTAGGCGTACTCGCATTTGCCTGGACCACCCGGTATATTGGGTTTTCTCGCCAGTGGAGAGGGAAAACTGTAGAAAAACCTCACCGAATACAACCGGTTTATCGACAGTCGAGTTCTAGTGATCTGCACAGGTCGATTACCGACAGTGCATATCATTATTCCTCGACGTCAAACCTTCCACTGAAGTTATCTCACGAGTTAGAAAAATCCCAGACTCATCGGGGCGCGAACTCAGCAAGCTGGACTTGGCGCGACCGCAGAGTCTAGTATTTAACCAACTGAGCTAACTTCGTAGTTAAGAGTAGGTATTAAGATATTAATATCTACATATTCAAACTTAATATCTAAGATATTAAAAATATTAATTTTATTGTCTAAAATATTATGTTTGAATATATATTTATTTTTCTCAGTGTACATAGATGCGTTGTTTTTAAGCTTTTCCACAAAGATACGTACTTTCTGCTTTATCCTTAAAAGTTAAATGTTTTCCAAATTGTGACAAACATTGGCGTACATTCAACTTGGGGTGAACGGTATGGTGTTTGCGACTCGTGCCCTAAATGGCATACTTTCCATGAAGGTAGTACATAAAACGTTGTTCAAACCACAGGCGCAAATATGATTGGCGCTCGGGCAAGATTGGAAGAACCTCGGCGACCCTCCCCATCCTCGGCTTCACCATGGGTGCTTTGGGTTCCCTCGGTATTCGCCCTTGCTGCAGTCACTCACTTTGCGCCCTTGATACGAACATAACTATTCGGTCAACAGTTCGGGAGGATTGAAATTCAGACAGACATTTGCAAAACGGAAAAGTCGATCTCTTGCCTCCTTGCAATTCACCTTACTTGGTGTTTCCAATACCAGTGTATTGAATATCTAGACTAGTTTAAACTATTTATTACTCGCTCGATGTCACTCGATTCTAAAAAAATGTACCATCTGTTTACTCGATTAGTCTTTTGTTATGATCTGATTGTATTGTCTCGTAGTAACGAACGATAACGATTCTGTCAATTAATTTTTGACGTTTAAAATAAAAAATGTTCATGATTCTAAAATGCGCCTCGTTTCTGAAAAAAGAAAACAAATTTTTCATACTATTTGAAATTTTATGGATAAATATATTATTAAATATTAATTAAATTAGATATACAAAATTAGATATATAAAAGAACTAAAAACAGTTCTAAAGGGTTATTTGACCAATAAATTAAAAAATTCAATTTAAATTTGTTCACTTTTTAGAAACGTTGCAATTTTCTAATGTATATGTGCGCACGCGTATGTGTATGTGTGTGTGTGTGTGTGTGTGTGCAGAGCCGGCTCGAGGGTACTCAGCGTCCTGTTCAAAACTTTTGCTTGCGCCCCCCCCTGAAATTCAAAATTCAAAATCTAGTTTCAAAATTTTTTCTATATTTCAATTATTAAATTTTTTAAAAGTTTTTTTAACGCGCTTTATTATTACACAAAAAATTGAACACATTTCTTATCGCCATAAATATTTTTGGTTAAGATACAAAATAAAAAATTCTTATTAGGAAAAATTATACCTAAAGTAGACGTTTTTTGGCTTTTGGACTTGTAATAATTTCTATGACTTTATATATCTTTAGTTTAGATACAAAATTAAAAAATATAATTTTTACTTGGAAAAATCATAAAATAGGTAGGCGCTTTTCTTGCTTTTCGACCAGCAAATATACCCGGCAAGAAGGCCAAAATTTAAAAGAATTAACATTTTTTAATTTTTATGAATTCAAATTGCTGCCTATTCTTATGTATTCCTTTCAAGAAGTCTAAGTAAAATATAACTTAATTCTTTTCATTTTTAAAAACATTTTCCACAGATTATAAAAGAATTGAGAATAATTGAAAAAGGTAATAGAATTAAGAATAATTATATTGTTTGAACTGAAAAAGACGCCAGCAGCCAATTCAATTTTTTTCAATTTAAAAATAAAAATTTTCGCAGATTATAAAATAATTGAGAATAGTAATTGAAAAGGGGCAATAGAATTGAGAATAATTAAATTGTTGCAACTGAAAAAAACGCCAGCTTGCAATACAATTCTTTTTTATTTAAAAAAAATATGTCCGACTAATTACTATTTAAACAAAAGAATGTCTTGTTTTGTTTATTTAATTTTGTTTTAATATTTTTAAATTACTGTTTCATATTAAAAAATTTTACGCGTTAAAATAGTTTAAATTTTCAGTTAAACAATTTTCATAAATCTTTTTTACCAATCTTCTGGGCATTTTGATTTTATGTTTTTTCAAAATACTCTAAAAAAGGAACTAAAAACGTAAATTAATATATATATATAATAATTGAAGAGTTTATTTTATAAAAAAATTTTAATAGTTATTGTTCAAAATTGTATTAATTTAGTTTATTGAATTTGAATTTAGAATCTTAATTTTGATATTTGTTACTTTTCTTAGTATTTAAATTTTATCTTATTCTCAAATTTATTCACGTTATCATCGTCTATTTGTTTTGTTTGTATTCGTTGGGTTGCTAATCAATTAAATTAGTCACTTTAATCAGTCAAGTCTAAGCAGCAGAATAGACTAGTCATTAATTCAGAAATCTTTTCTATTTTAAATATTGTTAATTTTTACTAAAGTTTATTAAAAATATACGTGATTAATTGTTAACAAAATGTTTTATTTATTGTCTTTCTTGTGGTCTTAAACATTATGGTTCTTCGAGCCGGATCAAAAGTGAAATATTGAATAAAACTATTTAAAGTTTTATATTGAGTTTTATTGATGTGTGACTAAATTAATTTGATCATTGAATTGGATTTTGGCTTTAAAGTAATAAGTGTTAATTCTTCTTTACATTTTAACACTAATTTTAAATTCAGTGATTTTGTGACTCAGTTAATATTGGAAATTCGTTACTTTTGTGACTTTGTGAATTTTGTGATTCTGTGACTTTGTGACTTTTTAGTGTTTTAACGAAGAATAGAGTACTGAAAAAGTTAAAATCTAAAAAGTTTCAATTTAATAAAATTGAAAAATAGGATATCAGTTATATTAAAATTTCCTGCTGGCCCATGACTCGTATCAGTTGGAGAGGAATACTCAGCGAGTATTCAATAACTTTTGGAAATTTCAACAGAACACTGGATTTTAATCAACAGCTGTTTGAGTCACGTAAACCAAGTTTGATTTCATAAACAGAATCATTTGACATTTAAATTTCTTTTAAGGCTAAACCATTTTATTACTTAATTGCTGCTAATCATAAGTCTAATTGACTTGTCTAACAATCGATTTTTATATGTGATTAAAAAATTTAATGTCTAATTAATCATCACTTATATTCAATCATACTTCGTCTCCTTTTATAAATAAATGACATCAGCTGTGATTTAATTATATCTTTTTATATTCAATCGATTTGAAATGTCTCTTGCTAATTGGGAATTAGAACAGGCAAACCTGTCAAATAGAATAAATAATTCTTATACTTCGGTACCTTAAGATCCTTCTCGAGGTCAATTACAAGCAAGATTTGAATCGTTGGAAAAAAATTGGGGTAAGTTTCAAAGTCAACATACAGAAGTACTAAGAAATCTCCCAGAAATATTAAAACCATTGCCGTATTTCAAAGAGGATCTATATTCTTAAACTGAAAAATTTTATTTAAATTCCAAAGCTGAATTCTTAGATCCGCTTAGAACTGTAGACACCGAAGTACAGTCAGCTCAACAATCCGCATCGGTGGTCTCAAGGCGTCTTCCAAAATTAGATCTCCCTGTATTTTCTGGTAATTATACCGATTGCAATAATCTTAAGGATTTGTTTGTAGCTCTATTTGAAAATAATACTTGTATTGAGCCTGTTGAAAAATAATCTTATTTAAAGGCGCATGTGTCCCAGGAAGCCGCGACTCTTCTCAAGAATATTCCGATCTCAGCAAATAATTATAGTCGAGCTTGGAATTTATGAGAAAAAAGGTATTCTAATAAGCGAATTCTTATTACATCCTATCTTTTAACTCTTATGTCTTTAACATCTCATAAATCCGAGTCTGCCTCTGAACTCTCAGACCTTTACAACACAACAATAGATTGTGTCAAGGCTTTGCAATCTTTGGGTTGTCCTGTAAAGAAATGGTCAGATTGGTTGGTATTTATTACTGTTGATCGACTTGATAAGCAATCAAGGAAACATTGGGAAACTTATATTGAAATTCTACTGATTTTCCAACTTTTGATAATCTTAAAGAATTTCTTCAAACCCAAATAAGAACTTTTGAAGCTTGTCAGAATTCTTCACAGTCAAATTTCAGTCGAGTTAATCAAAATCAGTCTTCTCAACCGTCTAAATCTAACTTCAGCAATTTTCGTCCGAATAATAAAAAATTGATACCTATGGCTCAGACTCATCTTACCACGGAATCTAAATCATTGCGTTCTGTTAGGAAAAAATGCTTTCTGTGTAATTATGAGCATTCTTTAATGTATTGTACTAAATTTAAAGAAAAAACTGTACCGCAAAGGACTCAATTCGTCAATAGCAAAAAATTGTGTAGAAATTGTTTTGGCTTACACTCAATAAATGAATGTCGTTTCAAAGGTACTTGTAGGCTTTGTCAAGGAAATCACCACACTATGATACATTCATTCAGAACTACGGATGATTCACAATCCTCAATAACACCACAACCGGGATTATCTCAGGCTAACGTTAACACTGTATCAACTCCAACATTGTCTCATAACTTTCGTTCTACACTATTAGCTACTGCGAAAGTTTGCGTGCGGTCTTCGGATGGTACCACATCATTGGTTCGTGCATTAATAGATCCTTGTTCAGAAGTGACTTTTATTTCTGAATCATTTGCTCAGGGTCTGCATCTGAAACGGAGCTCCAGTTCGGTAGTTGTTGTGGGTGTTATGAATAGTGTTTCCGTACCAACCAGAGGATTGGTTCAGTCACTGAACAGTCTTGGTTTGAGTCAGATTTTAAGTTTCCAATTAATGCTCTAGTTTTGCCTTATTTGTCTTCTTATATTCTAAAAAAGGTAGAAATTTCTGGAGTTTGGGCAGACTGTTCAGATGTCGCTTTGGCTGATCCGGAATTTTCAGAGTCAAGACCAATTGATCTTATTCTGGGAGTTGATGTTTATGGAATGCTTCTTCTGCCTGGTTTAAGAAAAAAGTGTCTACAATTGGAGATTCCTTCAATCCAGCTTTTAGAATGCTTTAAGTAATGGAGAGACAATTTATCAAAAATCCTGTTTTATACAAGGCCTATTTCGAGTTCCTGGAGGAATACGAAAGACTTAATCATATGGAGCTCGTAAATGCTGATGACTCTCATCAAAGACCTTCTTTTTATTTACCTAATCATGGAGTATTAAGAGAATCTAGCTTAACTACAAAATTGAGAGTGGTTTTTAATGGTTCAAGGAAAACTGATCTAGGACTTTCTCTAAACGACTTATTACATTCCGGTCCACGACTGCAGCCAAACCTAAACGATATTCTTCTTCGATGGAGATTACATTGTATTGTTTTTGCAGCAGATATTGAGAAGATGTATCGGCAGATTCGAATTCATCAGGAGGATCAGAATTGGTAACGTACTCTGTGGAGATCTAGTTCTAATGAACCCATTAAGATATATCGATTAAAGACTGTTACTTATAGTGTGTCCTGCTCACCATATTTAGCACTTCGAACCGTTCGTCAATTGGCAACAGATGAAAAGCACAGATTTCCTCTCGCATCAACGATTTTGTTAAATAATATTTACGTGGATGATGCTTTAGCTGGTTCAGATACAGTTGCGGAAGCGAACGTACTTCAGCATCAATTGATAGAGTTCTGTATGGTGGGCGGCTTTCTATTAAGGAAATTTTCATCCAATAGTACCGCTTTGTTAGACATGATTCCAAAAGACTTACATACTCCTACACCGGAACTTTCTTGGAATTCTGATTCCTTATTGTCGATTCTTGGTCTAAAGTGGCAACCACAGGAGGATAATTTTGTCTTTCCAATCAATTTGACTCCTTTGCCCTCTATTATTACTAAGAGATTGGTGTTGAGTCGAATTTCTCAACTCTACGATCCATTAGGATTCTTAGCACCAATTATCATTACAGCTAAGATTTTTATTCAATTTCTTTGGTTACTCAGTTTCTCATGGGATGACCCTCTTTCAGATGACTACTCCACGAACTGGATTTCTTTTTATTTCGGTCTTTCTGATGTATCAGCCTTACATATTTCGAGGTGGCTCTCATTTTTTCAGTCTAAAGGATCATATGAAATTCATGGATTTTCTGACGCCTCTGAGTTTGCCTATTCATCAGTTATCTATCTTCGTTCTAACTCGGTTGATGACCAAATTATCGTTCGTCTTGTAACTGCCAAAACTCGAGTGGCTCCATTGAAAAAGATTTCTATTCCCCGTTTCGAGTTAAATGGAGCTTACCTTCTGTCTCAATTGATCAGCGATACAATCAAATAGTTGAATCTAACCATGCCTATTAATTTGTAGACTGATTCAACCGTGGTATGGGCTTGGAAAAGTAAGCAACCTTCATGCTGGCCGACGTTTGTGGCTAATCGAGTCTCAGCAATTCAGACACTAGTTCCCAATGCTGCTTGGCACCACATTCCGACTTCTCAAAATCCAGCTGATTGCGCTTCTCGTGGTCTTTCTCTACAAGAACTACTTGACCACATTCTTTGGTGGAACGGTCCTTAATTTTTAACAGAACTACGACTTTGGCCGACACCAGAACCTACTGATTCATATGAAACGACTATTGAATTAAAGGTTCCACAGGTCACTTCTCATTCCATTGAAGATGAACCATATCACCTTTTAAAACGTTATTCGTCTCTCACAAAACTTTTGAGAATTACATCATATTGTCTTCGTTTCCTAGCTCGTCTTCGTCGACAGTCAGTTTTGTCATCGTTAATACCTTCTGCATCAGAGATGCAATCATCTCAATTATTTTAGATAAAACACGAACAAGCTATTTATTTTTCGTCTGAAATTTCTAAATTGAAACAAAATTTACCTCTTTCGGCCCAGAGTCGAATTCTTCAATTAACACCTTTTTTTAGATAAAGATGGTTTGCTTAGAGTTGGAGGACGTCTCAGTAATTCTGCTCTTACTGAATGTGAAAAACATCCTTTAATTTTATCTGGTGGTTCTACGTTTACTAAACTCGTAATTCAGGATTGTCATCATTGGTGTCTTCACAGAGGAGTTCAACTAAATCTTAATACTCTTCGTCAAGATTATTGGATTCTTCGAGGACGACTTGAAAGTAAAAATTTGATCTACAAATGTGTCAAATGTATAAGATTTCGAGCTTCTCCACTTCAACAGATCATGGGTGATTTACCAGTTCGACGTGTTACGGAATCCAGACCTTTCACTCATACCGGCATCGACTACGCTGATCCTATAAATGTGCGCACAACTAAAGGACGAGGTTATCGGTCACACAAAGGTTGGATATGTATATATGTGTGTTTTTCCACCCGAGCAATGCACCTCGAAGTTGTTTCGGACTATTCCGCAGATGCATTTCTAGCAGCATATCGTCGATTTGTTTCTCGGAGAGGAATTTGCGTGAGTCTTAGCAGTGATCAAGGTACAACATTCGTCGGAGCCGATCATGAATTGCAACGTCTTTTTTCATCATCATCACAGAAGTATCAAGACATCGCTGCCGCACTTGCATAATCAAAAACGGAAGGGCCCATTTAATCCTCTTGCAGCTCCACACTTTGGAGGGTTTTGGGAAGCTACCGTGAAATCTGTCAAGTACCATTTCAAACGTACTCTTGGAGACACAATGTTAACCTTCGAAGAATTGTCAACTTTACTTACCCAGATTGAGGCATGTTTGAATTCACGTCCGCTGCAGGCGATATCGGATTATTCTGAGGATTTAGAGGTTTTGACCTCAGGTCACTTTCTTATAGGTCAACCTTTAAATGGAATTCCAGAGCCTTCTCTTTCCAATTTCCCTATCAATCGTTCATCCCGTTGGCAATATCTGCAGCAACTTAGAACTTATTTCTGGAGACGTTGGTCCACCGACTATTTAAAATTGTTTCAGACTCGATCTAAGTGGTATACTCCAACTTCTAACCTTAGCGAAGCGATCTTGTTTTGATCATGGGAGAACACTTACCACCTACTAAATGGCCTTTGGGGAGAGTATTGACACTACATCCTGGTCGAGATCAACACGTTCGCGTCGCCACGATCAAGACTCAAACTGGACAATTAGTTAGACCAATTGTTAAATTGTGTAAAGTACTTAGTGTCAAGGATAGTCAGGATGATTGTAAGGATTAGTTGTTTCGTTTTGTTATCAAACGAGGCGGGCAGAATGTTCAAAATTGTATTAATTTATTTTATTGAATTTGAATTTTGATATTTGTTACTTTTCTTAGTATTTAAATTTTATCTTATTCTCAAATTTATTTACGTTATCATCATCTGTTTGTTTTGTTTGTATTCGTTGGGTTGCTAATCAATTAAATTAGCACTTTAGTCAGTCAAGTCTAAGCAGCAGAATAGACTAGTCATTAATTCCGAAATCTTTTCTATTTTAAACATTGTTAATTTTTACTACAGTTTATTGCAAATATACGTGAATTGTTAACATAAGTGTTTTATTTATTGTCTTTCTTGTGGTCTTAAACAGTTATCTATTACAAAAGTCTTTCATTTTAAAAAAAGATTAGCACAAAATAAAACAGTGTAAATACAGATAAATCTGTATTTATCGATTTTCTTTAAAGGAAACGATTTGTCGCTTTCACAGCACGTTAATCATCTACTCTAACCAAAAAAATTTTCGAATACAAATTTCACGTGAAATGCCCCATACATAAATTTTTTCAAATAAATTATTTGCGAAATAGCACATGAAAAAAGAAAAACAAAATGTTAAATTCCTAACTAAAAATGCTTCTATTACTATTTTTCATCTTTAGCTAATAAATAATTAAAATTCATAAAACAGAATCTTATTTAAAAAAATGTATGATTTTTATTAAGAGATATTTTTTAAAGATTATAAATAAAACAAAAATTAATATAAATAACAGTGCAAAGAAATTATTTTCTATTTCAGAAACATTTGTTATCTTTTTACGATTCTCATTTTTAATTAATAAAATTTTATCAAATTTATTATTCTCAACTTATAAAATTATTTTTTCGTAATTTGAAATAATTAAAATAAGTAAAAACTTTATTGTAATTCATAAAAAGTGAATTTAATTATAAAACTGGAAATATAGTTTAATTTAAAATAATTAAGTTATTAATTCTTATATATTATAATTCAAAAGAATTCAATTACTATTTCGCATAATTTAATTATTGTGGAATTAATAAGAATTGATTTGTCATGTACATGTTACAATTAAAAAAAATTTGAAAGTTATCAAAATGTTAAAAGAGAATCCATAATAATTAATTTTTCTATGAAACTGAGTCACAAGGAATACAAAGGAATTGTCAAGAATTGGAATTAAAGAAAATTGAATAACTCGCGCTGTACCATTGGCACACTGTAATTTTTCAGTTTTTTCAATTTCGGCCTTCTTGCCGGGTATTATATTATTTCCGTTAGTTTCAAGATAAATTATGCAATTATTTTGGTTTTAGATTTTACTTTTAGGTTATGTTGCATACGTATTTTTGTATATCACGTGATATGCTAGCTGACATAGAAAAAAACAGGTACTTTCTCTATCTTTTTCTATTCGATTATTCCGTATTCTTCCGTATTTTTCCAATAAAGCACTCACTAATTTTTGGCGCCCCCTTCGATCTGGCGCCCTGTTCAAATGAACATGTTGAACACCCCTCGAGCCGGCACTGCAGAGATTATATGCGTGATAACAACCCTTTGCGAGAACAGTATCTTGTTCAAGATAGTGTTGCTTCTGTCTGGTCGCAGGGAGAGTGCTTACACTGGTGCTGCGTAAATCAGCTTTGAGTCGGCAACGCTTGCCCCTAATCTCCTTTTCTATTCTGACAGGCCAGCAATGTTCGGCATTAACTGCACGGAGAAAAATCGAGTTTAAAAAAACTGTACTGATTCCTATTAGCGTAGCAATTTATTTCCATCACGAATTACAGCAAAACAGTGCTGTATATTTGGAACTCATTACAGTTAAAAAGCACTGAATTATATACCACTTGCGCTCAAAGGTAAAAAGTTTGGGACTCACTCCTAGTCCGCACATGTATGATTTCGGGAACGTTGTGATGGAAATGAATTGCTCCACTACTAGGACTCAGTCCAGTATAACAGGAATCATTCTAGTATAACAGTACAGAGTATAATTAACCAACAATTTACTGCAATTAATTTAGGCTTCAATATAATTCTCGAATCCTCGATTTTTCTGCGTGTGTGCTAAGCTTAACGCACATTAAGCGGCCTTGTTGGATGCCACAGCGATGTGGCACTTTAAATTCAGAAACTTGTCCAGTATTACTCTCAGTATTTGCAGCACTTCATCTCGAAATTTTCAGTTTCGATTCGGGGAAGTTCATAATTAAGTCTACCTGTGACTATGAGCGCTTCGATTTTTTCCAGGGCCATTTGAGGACCTCCGTCAAATGAAGAAAACAAATGTACAATTGGATGTCACGCAACGTTCAACTGATTGATTATAAGGCTATAATTTCTTAATAATCTGTTAAATCAAATTTAATTAACTATCCTTTTTTATTGCGAACCATACAGGCATGTAACACACAAATATGAACTTTACTACCTCTTTAAGTTCATTGGAACAACCCATAGAATCCTCAGAATAGAATCCCCATAGGATACGTTTATTGTACATATCAACAGTGAAATCTTCCTATGAATTCTTCCTGTATGATTTGCAATAAAAAAAGATAGTTTTTTTATAATGGATAAAGAAAGAAATCCGACAAGAATAAGTTAGACTTGTAATAAAAACTAGGGTTCTGTACACGAAACAAAGATATTTGGTATATTAACAAAAATCCAGTTTCTTATCAGAACTACACTAAAAACGGACTAAACGCCCCCCTATTAAGCAAAATATTTTATCTAGAGTATTGAAATTTGTTGCACTGATGTAATCATTTTTAGTGAATCATTATCACGCAACGATTACAGAAAAACTGTGAATTTTCGAAAAAAAGTTTTATTCCCATAACTTTGATGTTATTTGAGCTAGAAGGTTCAGTAATCTGTAATCTTTTCTGTAATCTTTGCTTAAAAACACATCATTACATTAAATTTTAATGCGGTAGGTCAAAAAGTTTGACCGCTAGAAGGGGAGGGGGATTGGTCCGTTTTTAAAGTATTTTTGCTTAAAAATCTTGTTATTTTCTTGACAACGCAATGGACAGTTTAGTGGTTAGGTGGGGGGGGGGGGGGCGAAAATTGACAAATTCTTTCCATTAGGGTTCCGTGCATACAGTTGTATTGTATGAAACCTTAAAAATATTAAAGAACTTGGCGTAAAAAAAATCATTGTGTTACGAAAGTTGCCTGCAAGAAAAAGGTACTTCTAGATTGCATTATTTGAAAAACATACACAGTGGCGGTTTTACGTGGAGGCGATTGGAGCGCCCCCCCCCCCCCCCCCCCCGAGAATCTTTTATTTGTATAAGAGAGAGAGAGATGGCACTATGGTGCTATCTCTTTCTATCCCATATATCGCCCCTCCCGAAAATTTTGCCTAAAGCCGCCCCTGAACATACATCACATCTCTCATAGAAGATAGATCTGCCCCAAATTGAAATGTTGCGCATTTTCCTTGTCGTACTAAATCAGTTGAACGTTGCATTAAGTTAGTAAGTTAGGCTTTTAATTTCTCTTTCCTTACGGCAACTTTTTATCACTAGGCCGTTTGAAGTTTGAAAACTTTGGTACTTTTGGCCCACCCTAGTGCACAGCTGTTCAAAGTTTGAGTCGATTATTGATTTGTACGTACCAAAACTGTAAATGAATTCTTAATAAAATATACCTTTTACCGTCAAATTTTGTTTCTTTTGTTTTGGGTTTATCCATTTTACCCCACATTGAGATTCTTTTGCTCATCGGGTATTAGACGTTTCAATTATTATTATTTTTCACTATAAATAAGTCGACATTTTTCGACAGGCGTTCGTAAAATAATAATCTTATAGTTAAATTTTGAACCCTTACAAATTTTGACCAATAAATTGCTAAAGCAAGAAGCATGAGTACTTGTTTACCACATGTTGCACATGTTCTAATGACAAGTGGGGAGATAGGCAGATGCTAAGTAAAAATAAGTGAGGAAAAAAGCTAATTAATTAAAAGCGACTTCAAATAAGTGAGACATAAAATAAATGAGGTCCTAGTGTAGATACCACTCTCTAAATTTTGAATCCTTGAAAAATTGGCCACTGACGTTTATAAGTTAAATTATAATTTCACTGATTTTCAGAGAAAATTGCACTGATTCAAATCAGTGTCTACTTTTTTGCTGATTCATCAGTGAATTTCCCGGATTTAAATTTACAAAGCATGGTTGTTAAATAAATATAAGTCCTTGTAAGTAAAATAAAAATGTAAAAAACTTTAAAAATGATATTATGCATTTTTTATGTTTGAAAACATTAGAATATGTACCTTTTAAAATGGTAACACTTTGTCCCTTTTCAATAGAAATATTTGTTATTTATTTGTTCACGACAATTTATGTACCCAGAATTCAACAAAATTAATCAGAATTTATGAAAATGTGACAAAAATTGACACATTATCATAAGAAATAATCACATTTAACTATAATGTTCTCATGCATTTTCTCTATTCTAATAACTCAGTCATTGGAATCAAACTTTAAATGCAGACGTGCAATTCTATCACGCTTTCTATAGGTCGACTTAAGATAAAGTAGAGGATTACAAAATTTACTTTTTTATAATGTCGCACATGTGAGGAACGGTGCTTTCATAAATGCATCAAAATATTTAAAAGATTTTTAAGTACATTAGTTATCAGGGAATTAATTATTTAATAATAATATTGAGGTATTCACCACGGTGTTAGCTCAGTTGGTTAAGGTCCTGGACTTTACGGTCGCCCTAAGTCAAGCGTCATGCTTGCTTGGTTTGCGCCCCGGGGAGCCTGGGATTTTTTCCGGCTGTGAGATAAGTTCAGTGGAAGGTAAAGACGTCGAGGTATAATGATTTGCACTGTCGGTAATCGACCTGTGCAGATCACTAGAACTCGACTGTCGATAAACCGGTTGTATTCAGGTGAGGTTTTTCTACAGTTTTCGCTCTCCACTGGCGAGAAAACCCAATATACCTGGTGGTCCAGGCAAATGCGAATACTCCTAATTTCAAGCCGTTCTGTAGACGCAAAAACTCTTAAAGAATATTTACAAAGTCCAATTCTAGGAACTCCCTACGGGGGACACTCATTGGGCCAGTAAGGTCGTTAAAACGAGTGTGTAATAACTAAAAAAAAAAATATTGAGGTATTTACGTGAAATAGTTAGTACATATACTGATGCTTGTGTTATTCAATCATCACTTAATCAATAATATGATAGTTATATTGACAGCAACCTAGGCTAATCAATTTTGCCAAGAACATTAGCCTTATTCCAGAATTTAATATTGATAATGTGAGGATCAGCTAAAGATAAAACAAATATTGGAAATCCTAGCAACAGCTAGACTAAATACAGTCGAGACTTTCATGGATGAGGACACATTGGTTGCAGTCAGTCGGAAGAGAGGATTAACGAGGAGTTTTGGGAAGAAAGAGGGAAGGAAACTTGTGACTCAAAATACTCGCCTGTCGCCTTGTCTCTAGCCCAATGTTTATGGTTTTCACGGATGTATACCACTCCCGAAAATTGCAACCATAAGAGTCCCGACTGTAGAACTAGGCACAAGCTATGTTGGATAGCTTTGTGATTGTTTTTGGATAGAAGCGACCCTTTCTTAATACCAGTTATTATTTACCGGAGACAATAGGGAGGGGGCCAACAGAGAATCAAGACAGGATGCTCAATGATGCTCAAAGAGATGAATGCTGACATATTTGCAGAAAATACGATAGAACGCTGGCAAAAATCATTTAAAAATTATGCATATTGTACGATGTTCATCAAATAATGTTTAAAATTTCAGCAGTTTGAGGTATCACTTGCAGATGACGAGATTTTTTTACATTATTTTTTAAATCAAAAGTTATAATTTAAATTTCATCCGTTTCTGTTAATAGTTATTGGTAATTTCTACAAAAGCAAATGAACATCTACAACTACTTTCATTTATACAAATTCATTAGGTACTTAACTTTAATAATGGTGAGCTAGTTATTATAACTTACCGATATCTTTATTACAAGTACCGAGCATAATTTTCTCATCTATTCTGAAAATATGACGACCTGGAAATCCATTTGCCCATCCTCTGCCAACTAAATCACGAAGTGTAGATGCTTGTGAGTAGGGTTGATATTCATAACTTTGGGTTCCATTTCCAGCATTAAAACCAATCTGCGGATATAATAAGGTATTATGAGTACTGGGGGAAACTCGGGCAGACTCAGAATATGCCTTATGATTTTTCCATATTATAACAGTTATTAAGCCCTAAAAACTACCCCTCCGAAAAGTAATAAAAAAAAAATCTAAGGAAAGTAATAATCTCCTTTTTTGGGCACTTCATCTTCCTCTGACAATCGAGAGAGGTGGACAACTTTTTACCGGAGAGATAGGATAACATAGAATAATCATATACAAAATGAAAACATCAAGTTACTAACCAATTGATCTATTATTTTTGATAAAAACTAGAACCCTGCGCCGAGGAAAATTTTAACGGCGGCGGCGTTCAACTAACAAACAACCGGCGTACGGCGGAGCGCCGGAGCGCCGATTAATACTTTTACAAAATTCAAAATGGCGGCCCCAATATGGCGGAAGATTTTTGAAAAGGTAATTGGATTCGCTTGATACTCGATATTAACTAATTCGTAATCAACGCCGCCAAACACCCCTATATACCAAGTTTCATAAATTTGAGCGAAAATTTCAGTATCATCCGCCATATTGAATCAGCCATTTTGAATTTTAAAAAATTATTAACATCTTCATAATCTGTGACCCAAAAAACCCTATGTACCAAGTTTCATTAATTTTAATATAAAACTTAAAGATTGGTCCAACAGACATTAATTTTTTACTTTTTTTACAATATCTTCCATTTTGTCACCGCCATATTGAATTTGATGAATTAACTAAAACATATTTTTAATCTGCCAACAGTTTGTGCCACTTTAGTATACATTAAAAGAATGTTTTCGGGAAGAAATAATGATTATAAAAGAAAAAACTTGTCGATTTATCTGTACATTTTTTCAAAAAAGCCGCAATATTGGTTTTGTGAATGGTTAAAAATGAAATCTAAGCCCGCAAGCTTATAGAACGATCCTAAAAACGTAAAGAAACCCTATTCCCATATTTAAAAAAAATGTTTCTACTTGTAGTAATATTCCACAGTAAGGCTACGATTTTTGTGATTTTAGACGTTAATGTGGTTATAAATGTCATAAATTTAAAATTCCATAACTTCTTTTAAAATCACTGTAAATTAAGTGTTATAAAAGGGTTTTAAATCTCGCAGTGCATACTATATGAAGCCAATATAGAAAATTAAAGTAAAAATTTCAGTCTTCCTGAAAAAATTCACATAATGTCGAAAAATGGTTAAGTTAACTTTTGAGTTTCAAATTATAAGAAAAAAATCAATAATGACGTATAAATAAATAATAAAAATCTCAAATTTAGCTTTTACGAAACAACGCCAATGAATGCCGACACGCCGATAGTCTATCGGCGGCGCGCTGGTGTACGTAGTAAATGAGCAGCGGCTTCGGCGTGGCGCAGCAGCGCAGGGTTCTAATAAAAACTAAATTAATTGTTGAAGAAGCGCCGCAAAAACCGTTCCAAGTCTTGTACTAACAATTTCATGTAATGAGAAAATTCGAAGATCTTAAAAAAAAGTTTTAAAATAACATAAAGAAAGTGTACTTTATATATTAATATTTCGCTTCTACTGCTCAATTTTCTGTCATAAAGGCATTAAAAAAACACACCGTGTTCTATCTCAGATGAACGATTTCATCTCTCCCGGAAATGTTGCTATTTTACAATTTTTTTTTCATTTAGAAAAAATAAAAATAAATCGAAAACCATTTAACGTGTGAATGTACAAACGTTAATATTAAAGTATTTTATAAGAATTTGAATTTCTTGCCACATTCCTTAGATTTTTCAGTGGTTTTAAAAAAAGTGTTCCATCTCTCCCAATTTTACCCTACTGAATAAAGCCATTCCTAGCACCACTACGCCAACCTGAAGAAAGCGTTTTATGAACATTTTTTTTAAGTTTACGGTAAATAATTTAAATATGATTATCTTACAAATGCAGGAACTCCTCCCTCTCCATTAGTGGTATCGCCTCCTGCTTCTGTGTGACTTAACCATTGGATTTCCAAGTAATTATAAATTGCATAAGTATAAACTTCATCCGTTGCTAAAACCATTTGAAATGTATTTGTTTTATAAAGAGAGTTATCTATTCCACCAGCAAATGACATGTTCTTCCAGGTAATGATAACTGAGTGTTTTGGATTAAATGTATTAGCTCCAACAACACCTTCTCTAATATCCCACTTAACTCTTTCGTACATTTCTTTCCCAAATTGATCTTGCCTCGATTGTAAGTCTCGTTCCATCCTGTAATTCAATATAAAAATTATAAGCTTTTACGTCTAGCACAACTCCGCATTTTGTTACGTAGCTTTGTATAATTGTGTCTTTTAATGCACTAATAATAATGAAACCAATAGGTAAAATTAATAAATTTTTTATTTTCATGCTGAAGTTTGTATAAAACGTATAAAAATCATGTTATTTTGGCATTTATCATATGTACGAACAAAATGAATTTTGAAATAGTAATAAATCTGATTAAAATGTTAATCTTCATGTTTCAACTTTCCTATTAGACCGTCCTGATTGAAAAATTTATTAAGTATTCTCTAGACCCCACAGTAGGTTGAACCAGAAAAGAAGGTAGAAGAAACTCTAAAAATAAAAGTTGTCAAATCGGGACCTTACACTGCATGCAAATATACTGGAAAGACGAATGGAATAGAGAAGAAATAATAGCTTCTAAGATTGCCTGTCCCAAGATCTCCTTGAAGAAATCGATTGGATTTAATTAAAAACAATAGGAAAACATTTGTATTGGTTTTAATAGTTTTTCGTAATCGTGTTTTCCCGATTAAACACCATTAAATAAAATCCGTCCCAATCGTCTCTAACTGTTTTCTATTGATAATATCTTAATGCAGTGACAGCACTCTTAAGGTGGAAATTTTTGCAAATGTGAAGCCTGATCACTGTGTATGCAGAATCAATCCCGTGCAGAAATTCAATTGTGGGCCCGAACGCAGCCAGACCCGTATACGTCGGGCCCAGATCGGGGAAATAGTACCTCTGCCAGATTGGCGTGAAACGCACGGCCACACCTGGCTGCGGTCGGGTCTTAAGAACTAGAATTCCTAGCTGTTGCTCGGTCGGTACACAAGTTCGCTGTGTAATCGACACATGCGCGTCTTGCTCAGTCGGTACATGCGTTTGCTGCTTATTTGGTATATATATATTTCTTTTTAAATAAATAAAGGCAGTAAAATGTAATAAGTATATTTTTTTATTTTAATAAAACACAAATACTTAATTATACTATAAATTTTCTATTTCTAATTATAACATGCAAATACATTGTAATAAAATTTAATTATAAAATATTAAATTATTATTATATTATTATAAAATTTACATTATTATAATTACAATTTACTATTATAATTACACAATTTATTATAATTACATTATTATAAAATAGACTGTTAAATTTAATAGAAGCAGAAAAGCAATAGAAATAAAAGCGAAAATACACATAGAAATTAGAAAATATCAAACTACTTTTTAAACAATAAATTATTAAAATAAAGGAAAACAGCTAGTTCTGTCTGTTTAACTTATACTAAGATTACAATTTTACACTGTCTAAAATTAATATTCATCGTAAAAAAACATCCTAAATAGTTACAAAATGTTAGATATAACTGAATGCATATATTTAATTAATTTAAATAGTTGGAATAATCCTGAATCTGATTTCTAAAATAACAAAAAAAAATAAGAATACTTTTATACCAATCAACAATTATTATTTTATCGTTCAAAAAGTAACACAAATCTTTTAAAAAGTCTTGATTTTTAACACATTAAATTTTTTTATTGTTTAACTGATTTAAGGCTTAAAATTATGTTTTAAAGTGTAAAATTTGGGAAAAATAACAGAATATAACGAAATATGTATATCTTAAAATAAAAGTTATCTTAAATCTAAATTCAAAATTTTGCTAATGCCTAAAATATTTTATGGTTGGGTGCAACAAGGATACTATATTGGTACAACAAGGTTAATTTTGGTTACGAAAAAAATTAGTTTTTAATAGTTAATCACAACTTTCAGTCAAGTAAACACATGAATTGGAAAGTTTAATAAATGATTAATCAAATAAAAACAAGTTTATTTAATTAGCATTTACTGATTTTAAACTATTCTATAAAAGTTTAAAAACTTTAAGTTAAAAATAAAATATCTCCGATCATCGTTATTTGTCTAACGCCCTTGTTGCACTCAATGGTTCAATTATCCATTTATTTTTTACAGGAAGAGTTTGAGCATGAGTAGAGACTTACATTTTTCTTTATTTATATAATTTATTGGTTAATTTAATTTACGTTTTAAGAAGTTTTTATTTGTTCTAATGTTTATTAACAGACTTTATAGGTGAATGAATTCATTAAACAGAGATTTCATTTTACAGATTTTTTTAACCGGCTTTTTATTTAACCTAAAACGAAATTAACCTAATTTTAAATTAATGGAATTCTGTTTTACATAAATTGAAGTTCCTATTTGTTCGAAATTGCAATTATTCAAACAAACATCTGACAGAAATATTTGTCGAGAATTTTAATATTGACCGATCACAATTTTCTTAAAAAGTTTTGTCTCGTCCATTTTTTAAATTCGTCTCAAATCTTTCTGCCGAATATTTATTCGAATATTTACAATTTCGGAAAAATGGAAATTTTGCTTTCTAAGAATTTTATCAAATATCAATTACTGCATTGCAAATTCGGACAAATTAAGATTCAAAAAATCTGATATTCTCTCTTTAAAAATTCAAATTATAATTATGTAAAATGAGAATCCTGCTAAATTAAAATTCGGCTTCTTTTTAATAAAAAGTCAGTTAATAAGAAATTCTGTATATAATATTTCTATTTAATATGAATTTGCTGACCTTTAAATTCTTTTAGTTTATAAATTGTAAAAATAGAAATTAGAATAGATAAAAAGTTGGTAAAACCAAAACTAATTCAATTAACCCTTTGCGGCACACATTTTTTGAAAACAAAGATAATAATTTTTTCGGTACAAATAGTGACTTTTTGATCCAAGGAACTAAAAAACATCAAAATTAAAAAATGCGAAAATTTCGACCTTCATGAATTTTTATCTCGTAAATTAAAAATGATATTTTTTTTCAGAACCAAAGTTTGGAATCGTAAATTTACTGGAAAATATAAAAAATATTTACTATTTTGATAGGATAAGGCGCACTGAAGATATTCACAAAAATCTTAAAAATGAAGGTGGTAATCTGGGTTACCACTGTGCCGCAAAGGGTTAATAAATTAGATAAATAAAGAAAAATGAAAATGTTTACTCATGCTAAAGCAAATTCTGTAAAGTACTGTTTCTGCAAAAGAGGAGTAGCTTTTCCGTCCTAAGCAGGCAAAGTATACTCTCTAAATCTAAATTAGTAAAAATCTACTATTTAGGGGTTAAAATCGTAAACAAGTTTTCTCTTTTTCGATTAGTAAAACATAACTAATTATTAGTAGAAAACTACTAATTCAGTAGTTAAATTTAGCTAATTAAATAATAACAAATAACTAATGTAATTAGTAAACAGAAATCTACTAATTCTTTTAGTAGTGTAACATAACCTAAAAATTACTTTGACTAATTAAATTAGTATTTTTTTACTAAATTATTATTAAGAAATTACTATTTGACATGGTAAACGAGTTTTCACTCTTAAAATAGTAGTTTTTAACTAATTTAGATTTGGAGTGTACTTTGCCTGTCTATAATGCCAAGCTACTATGTGTTTGGATATGTGATTGCTTCTGTGCAGACTCCTTCAAATGTTGATTGATGTAGTAGTATTTTTGAAATTCTAGGTCGATATCATCGGTTGGTGGTTCTGGATTTTTTTTTGTATTATTTGATACACATGTAGAGGCTAAATTTCTATCTTTTCGCCGCCCACACCAATCTTTGGCATTCCCAATTACTGTTCCTATATGGGACAGCACTGTTTCCTCAGACACATGGAACTTTGCTGTTAAAACATCTGAAAAAAAATTTTTAATTATTAATTTTATAACTAAAAAACATGCGAATTAATAATTTTAAAACATTTTCATTCAGCTCACCTAATAAATATTTTGAAAACATAAAATCTTTAAAGACTTCTTTCCCTGTGACTTTCTTAGTAGCCGTAAAAGTCATTAAAAATTCACGGCTAAAATATTTTTTCAATAAATTGGTTAATGCTTTCCTCAACCCATCATCCTTTCTTGTACCTAAATCTATAGCTGATTTCTGCAAAGTTAATTTTAAAATCATTATAAATTTATAAAATTAAGGACTTATAATTTTAAAGTAGAGAAAATAAACTTACGAATCGATTACAACATTCTCTGTTTGTTGTAAGCTGCGAGTTGAAAATTGTGAACTTTTCCCTTACTTCGAAGGGCAACTGGACATCGTATGCCTCCTGAAAAGTTTGTTGATGTTCATATTCCGTAGTTTTTAAGTTTTCAACCATGACTTTTAATTCCTCTTGATTTTTATTCAATGTAGAAATCTCATTCTTTAATAATTTGAGATCTTGCTGCATTGAAGTAAATTGGTTTATTAGGGTGCTTAACACTGCAATGAAAGAGAAATAATAGTTAAAAATGTATACATAACAGCAATTTTTCTTAAATTAACAATTTTGATTGTTGACGTTTTCCCATGTTTTTCTGGTTGAGGTGTTTCAGTTAGTACTTGAGGAAATAATGTTTGAGATGGTGCTCGCGGTGGTGTTTGAGGTAATGTTCGAGGTCGTCTGGTAAATCGCTTTTTTTTATCAATTTCATCTAGAATAAATAAATAAATTCTATTACTTATTTATGTATATTGAAAAAGAATTTTTAAAATATCAAACAAAATAAGAAAAAAGCGCATACTTACATTCATTAATATTTCTCGGTTTTTTTCTTCTATGCATAAGTCCAGAGTCAATATCACTATCTACAAAATATGTACATTACATATATAAAAGAACTTATTTGTTATGTTTCTAAAAATATTTCATTATTAAATTTTGTTTTACTTTTATTTACATTTATTATTTATTATTTTTTATCATTACTTACCCAGATCCGAATTTGCAGTCCTTTTTTTAACAGTATTTTTATCATAATAATTTGAAATACCTAAAATTATTAATTTATTTATAAATATTTATTAATATAGAAATGAATATCATTCAGGGTAACCGTAAACCGTAAATTTTAAAAAAAATCTTTTTCGTATTAATCACTTTTTACTAGGTACTTATTAGAAAATAACTAAACTAAAACTAAATTTCTATATGATTTTTACTGAAAATAATAAGAAAATTTTCAATAGATGTTTGATTAATAAAATCGATAATTTTTATGATTTTAAAATATTAATTTATTTAAGGGTTACGCCCTCCTGACAATATACAAATTAGAAGGATTTAAATGTTTCTTTCAAAGAATCTGTTAATGTTAAAAATTCTCCTATTTATTATTATTTAGTACCTACATATATTGAACTTCATAAATTATAAAAATTATTTAAAATTAATTAAAATTAATTATTTATCATGCCCACAATCAGATGTTAATATTTTAATTCAATTTTTATAATTAATTAACTTTAATATACGTACTAAATATTAATAAATAGGAAAAAAATTAATCTTTAACAGATTCTTTGAAAGAAGCATTTAACTCCTTCCAATTTGAATGCTGTCAGAATGAGGTAACACTTTATCAGAAGAAAAAAATTACCTTCATCATCAGTACCATCATATGGTTTCGCATGCCTAGATAAATAGGTGTAATTTCCCTTCAAAACTCCGGATTGCGATGAGCCTGGGGTTGCAAGAATTGGTATTTCCTGTGTAGTAGGTGCTAACGTTTTTGTTTTTGTTGCGCCGGTGACAGCAATCTTTTTCGACAATGTAGGTACTTTTGAAAGTTGCTCAAGATTAGGTTCACTCCTTTGTTTAAATTCTTGACTAATCTTTGCACTTTTTCCAGCAGCACTTAATTCCGAATCAGAGGTGAAAGTTGAGTGCTTTACATTCAATTCCTTTAATTTGTTTACAGCCATTTGATAAGTATCTGTTTTATAAAAGAAGAATATATTAAAATTTAGAACTCTCTCTAAATCTAAATTAGTGATATTCTACTAACGAATTAGAGAAAAAACGGTTACTGTTAATTAGTAAAATATTTTACCATTTTTAATAACAACCTACTAATGAAAAAGTGGAATATCTACCAATTAAAATAATAAAAGTGTACTTGTTTAATTAGTAGATTTGTAGTATTTGACGTTCAAATTAGAGGTTTTCTAGCAAAATATTTTACTGTTTAATAGTGACTGATTTTTTTAAATTCATTAATAGAAAATCGTTAGCTAAAAATCTGCTATTCATGCAATGGTAATTGAGGTTAGTTAAGATATCAGTTGCTAAGTCATGAAGGCAGCTGAACTTTTTTTTCGATTATGATTAAAACAAGTGACGTTTTAGTACTTAATTCTATAAAATAAATACCTTCTTGTCCTAAAATTTCGATGTTGTATTCTGGCCAATCTTCAGGCGCGTCCTCCTTATTAATAATTAGGTGATACAACTCTAACATTTTATTCTTGGTGTATGGTTCTGGCATGTACTTCGTTACCAATGCAGATTTTGAACTATCAAACCGAATCCACTTGCACAAAGAAACGTCCACGCATCTCGGGAACTCAATTGTTTTTTTTTTCTGATTGACGTCTTCTGTATCCAAGGGAACAAAATGTACAAGTTGGTATTCTTTCACCGTCAATTTCGACATGATAACAATTATTCTATAACAAATATTAATTAATAGTACTAAAAAAAAACAAAAATTATTAAGAAAAATATGCAATAAAAGTGAGAAGCACACTGCAAAAACTGCTGTCTTCTAAGTGTCTTATTTTCAAACATTTTGGTGTCTCAGACGCAATTAATGTCTTAAAATAAGACATTTTTGCATCTTAGATACAAAAAAGACACCAAAATGTCTTAAAATAAGACACTTAGAAGACAGCAGTTTATGCAGTGCACTCTTTTAAAAGTTGACAAAAACAATTTTCTTAGAAAGTACAGTTAAACACACATCTATCATATACTCTCTAAATCTGAATTAGTTAAAAATAACTAATTGGATAGCAAAAGCTCAGTCACTTATTTAAATAGTTATATTTCTACTAATCATTTAGTAAAAAATAACTAATTATTAGTCAAATTCATTTGTAGGTTATTTCAAAATAATTAATATTTTAGTAAACTTCTGTTTACTAATTCAATGATTTAAAATTTAACTATTTTTTAGTTATATTTTTACTAACAATTAGTCATTTTTTTACTAATAATTAGTTATTTTCAACTAATTGATGAAATAAAAACTCAGCCACGATTTTACTAATTATTAGTTATTTTTAACTAATTCAAATTTAGAGAGTAGAGGTAGCGCGGTACTGTAGTCCAGTACTGGCGTAGTACTGCTCTAACTGTGGAATGATAACGGTAATAATCAGTAAGGATGGCAAACTCAGATACTCTCTAAATTTGAATTAGTCAAAAATGACTAATTCTTAGTCAAAAATGACTAATTCTTAGTCATTAGTGACTAATTGAAATAGGGCGAATTCGTTCACTGTGAATTAGTCAGAAGGTATTAATGTAATCACTAACAAATATGTAATTAAATTAGAACCCTGCGGCGAGGAAAATTTTACCGGGGCGGCGTTCAACTAAAAAACAACCGGCGTAATAATTTACTACTTAATTAATAATTACTTTTTCAAAATTCAAAATGCCCCAATATGGCGGAAGATTTTTAAAAAGGTAATTGGATTCGTTTGATACTCGAAATTAACTGATTCGTAATCAGCGCCGCCAAACACCCCTATATACCAAGTTTCATAAATTTGGACAAAAATTTCAAAATATCATCCGCCATATTGTATCAGCCATTTTGAATTTTAAAAAATTATTAAGAACTTCATAATCTGCGACCCAAAAAACCCTATGTATTAGTGAGTGAACGTTCAGTAATGTAACAACCATTTTAAATCATAGGATCTTTAAATATAAAATGAAAATTATAATAATTATTAAACAATAATTTATCTATTAATTTAGGCTGCAGTGAGAAATAAAAATTTATATAACAATTTGCACAAGTCAGTCTTCTATCGTTAAAATCATATTTTTGAAATCACATTATTTTTATTAATAAACTCTTCGAATTTTTTAATAGTGAAAAATTATAATTATTTTACAAATTTACAATAGGCTTAGTTGGGGTAATTCGGGACAAACTATATCTTGCTGACAATTGACAATAAAAAAAATGGCAAATATACGTTTTTGACAATTATTTTTAAAAAATTTCTACAATTGCTTAGTAATTTGACTTATTTAGTAACCTGAGCTACAAGAAAAAGAGGTTATTTTGACAACTGTTAAGATGAAATTAAAAAGCGCATTAATGATTTAGATAACATAAATTTTCTTATTGGTATTTGTTAAAAACAGTCTTATATACTTATATTAATTAATTATTGAATTAATAAGAACAAAATGTTGGGTGAAAATTACTTTTAAAACTTACTTGCAAAATGTCACAATTTTCAAAGTTCCAATTAAAGTTTTCTATTAAGAATTTAAATATTTTAGGATTAAATATTATTTTATTTTGTGTCTTTCATAAGACGTACTAACTTTTTATTTTATAATGGAGAAATATGAAAACTTTTAACTTAATTATTGAAATTTTGAGAAGAAGCAGTGTTTTTGAACTCTAATAACTCATCACAAGAGGCGTGAAAAAATCAAATTTTGGTTTTAAAATTCAAGTTTGACACTCCTTTCCACAGTATCAAAATTTGGTGTTGGAGAATCAGCTACTTTTTTACTTTTTACAATTTGAAAAATGTGCTTTCTGAGGTGCTTTTAAATACGAATTTGAAGGTTAAAATGCAAGTAGTTTTGTAAAACTGAATTTAACTGCTGCCAGATTGTGAAATTTAAATTAAAATTTTGTTAGTTTGAAAATTTTGACATTTTGCAAGTAAGTTTTAAAAGTAATTTTCACCTAACATTTTGTTTTCATTAATTCAATAATATTAATTAATATATGTAAATGAGACTATTTTTAACAATTACCAATAAGGAAATTTATGTTATCTAAACCATTAATGCGCTTTTTTATTTCATCTTACCAGTTGTCAAAATAACCTCTTTTTCTTGTAGCTAAAGTTACTTAGTCAAATTACAAAGCAATTGTAGAATTTTTTTTAAAAATAATTGTCAAAAATTATTTTGACAACAAAAATAAATATTACAAATTATCAGATTTTTGTAACATTAGTCCGTAACGACTTTGAGTGAAATATAATGGTTTGACTCATAATTCATTTTTCTCATTATTAAAAGATTTTTTCTTCTTTTGTTTTTGATATTGTTTGCGGTAGTATTTTGGGTGCTAAAGAAGTGTTTAAAAATAGTGCGAAACTTTTAGGCATACTTATTTAGCACCTTCAATACTAAAGAAGAACTGAAATCTAAAAAATAATATCTGTTTTCGATCGACCGAATTTCTTATGGAATGTTCCAAAAAAAATAATCGCTCATTAATTTTCTCAATTGATTTCGATTTCTTAGAGTTTTAAGTGTATTTTCATATCTTTTCTTGATTTTTTAAAGGTCCAGAACATTGAAAAAAATTAATTGATTAAAAACAATTTTTTCTTAATTTATGAGTAAGTCGAAGTCTGTTTTATGTTTTTTTGATTCTATCCAAGGTATACTTAAATCGGAAAACTCATTTAAGAAATATAAGCTTTTATTTAAAAAGTGTTTAAACTTTTCATTTTGCAATAACTTTTATAATCAAAATTTTAAAAAAATTTTGTTTGGTAGAAACATTTTTAGAATCTAACATAATAATTTTTTTAATATTTCGATAAAAATAAAAATCTTTTTTTTTCTATGAGAGCTGATTTCACTAATTCCTATTCCACTAGAACTTTTCGATCCTAAATTTGATGGCACGCACGCAGTCAACTCTCAACGATATAGTCCCTTCAACACTTGCCTTATGAGTTTCCGCCGTATGAAAGTTTGACTGTATTATAACAATAATTTGTTATTTCAAATATTAAATAAATCTGAAACGTGCTGTGACTAAACGAACATCTAACACATTCATGTAAAATAAAAATAATAATTAATAGTAAAAATAAATTAAACTTATCTTATTTTCTATTTGGTTACTTTTTACTACTTTTTTTAATCATGCAAGCTACTTTTTCCTACTATTTTTGAACTCTCAAAACAGTGCGAAGCCTGTAATAAGCTGTACGGCCAGATACAATTATGTAAAATAACAAATTTCAATTTCATAATTACTTGAAAAATGTAATCCCTATTATGTATTATAATTTAAAGTTATATTTTATTATTTTCACTTATTTAATTTGTAATATATGACGACAAAATAAATTAGTAGAAAAGCATTACTAATTCATTTAGCAACGAATATGACTATTTTTTGCATAAAGTAATGAAGTAACTAGCTACATACTAGGTAGTATTTAATTCTAATCTAATTTTTTTAAGAAGACTAAATCTTCAATTTTGTAACAAAATTTTGTAAGGAAATATCCAATATTTTCATGTAATTATCGTATTTTCATAAATCGGTAAATACAGAGAGCGATTACTTATCTTATGTTTAACACTATACAAATTTATTTTCTCAAAATATCTTTTGTTAGTGTCTATGCTATTGTCATCGATAATCCCCTAGTTTTCAAACATTGTTCTCAGCGCAGCATAAGGTGCTCCGCCCTCAACAACATTTCTTTTCCTTTCTAAACTGAGTTTTCTAACACAAATAACTACACTAGTGTATTCTTACGTATTTTTTTCCGCTGAATCCGAATCCGAAGTCAGAATAACCAATTTGGCTAAAATTTTTTAGATATTTTCAAAAGAGACGCATGAATATGTTCTAAATCCGATTAGTTCGAAATTTCATTTGGCCGAATTCCATTATTCAGAAATTTCATGTAGCCGAATTCACATTTCATCGAGATAATGTTTGACAGAATTCACATATAACCGACCTTCCATATATTAGAATTCATATATACCCGAAATTTCATTTAATAGAATTCATATTTTATCGAAATTTCATTTAGCAGAATTCACAGTTGGTCGAAATTCTATTTTATATAACGTCTGTTTAAAAGAACTTTCGAATTAGTGAATGTATCTTTAACAGAAATTCTACATGTTCGAATCCTTATCAAGCCGAAATAGTATTTGCTAGAACTCATTTTTCATCAGGGACGGCGGAGCCGGGGGGGGGGCACAGGGGGCAATGCCCCCCCCTAGAAATACCTCGAGGTAAATCGAGAAATCTGAAGCTCAATAAGATAAAAAGTTGCAAATAAACAATATTAATTTGTTTAAACAATTTTTGTGATTGTG
This sequence comes from Ganaspis brasiliensis, assembly GCA_037103525.1. Lineage (NCBI taxonomy): Eukaryota > Metazoa > Arthropoda > Insecta > Hymenoptera > Figitidae > Ganaspis > Ganaspis brasiliensis. The sequence continues at coordinate 2,138,056 of JAZKLR010000288.1, read as the reverse complement.
GATTTTCGTTTATTATTAATATTAAGTTTTTATAGATTTGAAAAGTTGCAAAATTAAGAGAAAGTTTCAACTCTCTAGCTCAATTAAATGAAAAATTAGAAATAAACAATATTAATTTGTTTAAACAATTTTTATAATTGTGGATTTTTGTATTTTATTAATATTAAGCTTTTATAAGCTTGAAAAGTTGCAAAATTAAGAGAAATTTTCAGCTCTCTAGCTTAATTAGATGAAAAGTTGCAAATAAACAATATTAATTTCTTTAAACAATTTTCATAATTGTGGATTTTCGTTTATTATTAGTATTGAGCTTTTATAGGTTTGAAAAGTTGCAAAGTTAATAAAAAGTTATAACACTCTAGCTCTATTAGATGAAAAGTTGCAAATAAGCAGTATTAATTTGTTTAAACAATTTTAATAATTTTATATTTTAGTTTTTTTTTAATGGTAGGCTTTACTTAACTTATATAGTTGCAAAATTTGAAAAAAGGTACAACTTTCTAGCTCTATTAGATGAAAAGTTTCAAATAAACAATATTGATTTGTTTAAACAAATTAAAAAATACATGCAACAATTGTTATTAACTAATTTTTATATCATTAAAGAAAATTTTGGTGGAAAATATTGTTAAAAGTTGTAATGAATATTTTTTAACGATCTTACATTTTTACGATCTTTTTTTAGTGAATTGGCACTAACCGGGTTGAGCATTACAAGCCCACTAATTTCCCAGTGGAAAGACCCAACTGAGGCCCACCTTAAATTTGGGAAACCCATATGGGGCCAACTGGCGCCCACCCAACTTTTCTACAGTAGCTACTGTAGTGTCTGAGACAAACTTTTGTTTGTGAGGCTGTGTTATCATCCTTCGAGACTGTTTTTAATCAAATTTTAATAAATCTGGATTTGTACTTAACAGAATTTTAAGTTTAGCGAATTTATATTTAATTTAATTTTTGTTTTACAAAATTTTGTTAACACAAACTTCTTATTTAAAGAATTTCTATTTAACCAAATTTTAATTCAGCAGAATTTTCTTTTAATAAAAGTTTGAGTAAGACGAAATATTAAATAGTTCAGGTTTCCGACAAAAATGGAAATTTAGCGTTTTATTAATTATATTAAATAACAATTAATGCAACTAAAATATTGGATAAATAATGAAGATTTGGTGAAATGGATATTCTAAAATTAAAAAATTCGTCTTATGAAAAATTCTACTCAATAACAATTCTGTTAAATAAAAATTTGGTTTAATTTCACCGCTAAAAAAAGCTATCCAAATAGTATCTAACTCATTTTTCTCAGTGTAAGACAGTGAAGAAACGCTAAGATATAGTAATTTACGAAAAAATGGATAAGTTTTAAAAAAAAAAATACTATTAACCAGGATTATTTTGTGCATAAAACATGCTTCATTCAATTTCAAAATTTTTAAAAGTAAGCATTTTTAATAGTAATTCCAGAAAGCGTAGCAACCCTGATTATGTATATATATATATATATATATATATATATGTATGGCTGTGTAGGTATATATATATATATATATATATATATATATATATGCATTGCCCCCCCCTAGAAAAAATACCTTCCGCCGGCCCTGTTTTTCATCGAACATTTATATAATAGAATGTAGAGATGAGTGAAGTGTCATTTATTAGAATTTATATTTTATCGAAATTTCATTTAGCAGAATTCACAGTTGATCGAAATTCTATTTTATAGAACGTCTGTTTGAAAGAACTTTCAAATGAGTGAATGTATCTTTAACAGAAATTCTACATGTTCGAATCCTTATCAAGCCAAAATAGTATTTGCTAGAACTCATTTTTCATCGAATATTTATATAATAGAATGTAAAGTTGAGTGAAGTTTCATTTAATGGAATTCATATTTGATCGAAATTTCATTTAACAGAATTCACAGTTGATCGAAATTCTATTTTATAGAATCCACAATTAAAAGAAGTTTCATTTGGCCGAATCAGAAAATGTCCGAATAAACATTCGTCAGAAAGGTTTTGGCGCGAATTTGAAAATTAACCAATCACAATTTTGTTGATAATTTCTGATTGGCTAATTTTCAAATTCGCGCCAAAATCTTTCTGACGAATGTTTATTCGGACATTTGCTGATTCGGCCAAATGAAACTTCGCTTAAGTGTGGATTCTATAAAACAGAATTTCGATAAACTGAGAATTCTGTTAAATGAAATTTCGATCAAATATGAATTCTATTAAATGAAACTTCACTCATCTGTACATTCTATTATATAAATTTTCGATTTAAAATGAGTTCTATCAAATACTATTTCGGCTTGATAAAGATTCTACCATGTAGAATTTCTGTTAAAAATACATTCACTCATTTAAAAGTTCTTTTAAACAGACGTTCTATAAAATAGAATTTCGATCAACTGTGAATTCTGCTAAATGAAATTTCGATAAAATATAAATTCTAATAAATGACACTTCACTCATCTCTACATTCTATTATATAAATGTTCGATGAAAAATGAGTTCTAGCAAATACTATTTCGGCTTGATAAAGATTCGACCATGTAGAATTTCTGTTAAAAATACATTCACTCATTTAAAAGTTCTTTTAAACAGACGTTCTATAAAATAGAATTTCGATCAACTGTGAATTCTGCTAAATGAAATTTCGATAAAATATAAATTCTAATAAATGACACTTCACTCATCTCTACATTCTATTATATAAATGTTCGATGAAAAATGAGTTCTAGCAAATACTATTTCGGCTTGATAAGGATTCGAACATGTAGAATTTCTGTTAAAGATACATTCACTAATTCGAAAGTTCTTTTAAACAGACGTTATATAAAATAGAATTTCGACCAACTGTGAATTCTGCTAAATGAAATTTCGATAAAATATGAATTCTATTAAATGAAATTTCGGGTATATATGAATTCTAATATATGGAAGGTCGGTTATATGTGAATTCTGTCAAACATTATCTCGATGAAATGTGAATTCGGCTACATGAAATTTCTGAATAATGGAATTCGGCCAAATTAAATTTCGAACTAATCGGATTTAGAACATATTCATGCGTCTCTTTTGAAAATATCTAAAAAATTTTAGCCAAATTGGTTATTCTGACTTCGGATTCGGATTCAGCGGAAAAAAATACGTAAGAATACACTAGTGTAGTGTTTCGGACAATGAAGTTGTTTTTTTTGTGTAACTGTGTTATTTGGAACTTTTACACTCTAAATAAAAATACTACTCTTCGTAGTTTGCAAAACTTTAATTTCCCCTTACTGTTTACTTTTTAATAGTAACCGATTTCTAGCAAATTCATTAGTAGAAAACCACTAATCAGATTTAGAGTGCGCTTGAAATAAAAGAAGCTGATTTTTTTTACTTTACTTACCACTTATTAATTAGTAATAATCCTCTGAACCAACAATATTTGCACTAAATTCACTATCCAAAAAATTGAATAAACTTTTAAAAAATACAAATAGTTTTAAAACTGAAAATACAGGAACTCAGTAGTTTCGAACTTCTTCAAATTGCAGTAGTATGGAGACGATCCAGAAAAAGGCAAATGATCACTCATTCACTGTACAAATGCAAATGAAACAGAAATTTTAGGAACATTGGAAGGCACAGGGTCACTTCTCACAATTTTCTATTAGAGAAGAGGTATAAAAATGGTAGCCGCGATGGCCCTTCGAAGCTTAAGGCTAAAGATTCTGGGATTTCCCGTAATTTAACGAATGCCTCCAATACTTCGAAAGCTCTGCTTTTATGACAAAGTTTGAAAACAATAAAATGGAGATATATTCAGGTAATATTTGCTATTAAAAGAGCTACTCATAACGTTTCATCTTTCAGTTCAAAATTCTTTAAAACTAAACTCACTATGATCATACTCGAGTTCATACAAAAATGAATAAATGTAAAAATATAGACTAAGATTCAGTGATATTATTATTTTTATTTGTTTAGGATCAGTTAAAGAAAGAAAAAACAGTCCATGCTTGAGCTTAATGTACAGTTTTTTACAGGCCTGTGCACAAGATTTTCTTGGGGGGGGGGGGGGGGTAAAAATAAAGTGTACTAAGTTCATGAAAACTTCTTTTGTTATTAAAAATGATGTTGAACCAGAAAACTTGAAAATTTGTTTCAAAAGTTCAAACATTTACCCCCCCCCCCCCCCCCAACAAGTCCGATATCGTAAACGACTTCGAGCATCAGGATTTTTAATAGAGTATTAAATAGACGGAGGTCAATACTACTACATTAAAGACCGTTTAATTTACTACAAAGAGGAGCCATATTTTTTTCCATTTCATATATTTGAATGAAAAACACAGCGTTTTAAAAATGATGTTTTTTACGTTACAATTTTGGGGTTGTCCGCTTTACGTAGAATGACCCTCTAATATAATTTGTACATTTTGTTATCGAAATTTCAAAACAAATTCAAGAATTATTAAATTAAACATCTTGAGTGTTTGTAATTGAAAGAACAAAATCATCCTATTAAATAAAAAATTTTTACTTTGAAAACAATAAGTATATTGTTGAAGTAATAGCATATAGGGGAGATCGAGGAGGAAAATAACAAAACTCAGTTTTTTTATGTTAGCGTCAAAACTGTTTGTTGTAACACTTCAAAATTAAGGCTAACCTTTCAAATATAAAACTGCTATTAAGTTTAATTATTTTTATTATGAACATATAAAAATTTCTGTCGAATAGAAAAATGTAATTAAAAATTTAATAAAATGGATATTTTTCGCAAAAAAAAAGTTTTGGTTCGATTGTGGGCGACCTTATAAAAATCTGCTAAAAATGGGGAGAAATGAACTAAAATCACCGCAAATATGGAAAAAAATTAAAATTTAACTTTTAATTATACACTGAAAAAACAGTCCGGTTAACTTAACCGGAATTCCGGTTAAGCCCTATTTAACATGATTTTCCGGTTATTTTAACCAGAATTCTGGTTAATTTTCTAGTATTCTGGTTAGCTTTACCAGAATTTCCGTTTACAATAACCGGAAAATCATGTTAAATAGGGCTTAACCAGAATTCCGGTTAAGTTAACCGGACTGTTTTTTCAGTGTATTATTAAAAATGAAAATATTTAAGTTATTTAAATTACTTTAATTATTTATTCACTTCGATTTGTGCTACTTTTAAAAATGTTTTAAAAAAACTCTTGTGTTAATTTTAACGTGTAAAAAAATTAATTTCTTTGTAGCAAAAAGCACAGGTGTCCGTTCAATTTTGTATTCGCACAAAAACTACACTGTAAAAAATTTCGGAATTTTCTCCGATGAATTAGTAGGAAATTATTTCCGAATGTAGTCGGAAAAATACATTTTCCACAAAAAACCGGAAATTATTCCTCAAACTTCGGAAAAATTTTCAAACAAAACGGATTTTTAACCTATAGTAAAAGGAAATATTTCCGAATGCAGTCGGAAAAATATACTAGCAAGAAACAAAAATTAAACTATCGTGGAACATATTTTGTGTTTAAAATAAAACAATTTTGTGTTCAAAATAAAAGAATAATATGATAAGGATAAAAATTTCTTTTATTTAAAATAAAATTTACTGCGTTTAAAATGAAAAATTATATTTTGTTTAAAGTAAATTAAATTTTTGTTTGAATCAAACAAAAAATATGTTTAAATCAAACATAGACGATCAACTACTAAATTTGTTAGAATCAAACTTAATTATGTTTGACTGTATAACAAAGTGAAATTAAGTTTAAATCAAACATATTATGTTTGATTCAAACAAAATTTTTTCTCAGTGTACTCAATATGAAATTGAAACAGCGTTCTTATGTGAGTTCTCATCTGCGTACGTATGTAAGAACACAGGTGCGACACACCTAAGTATTAAATTAAATATTTTTAATTAAATATATTATTAAAAAAAAATTCTCGCCAATCTTATAAAAAAAAAAAGATCTGCCTTTGATTCCTTTAAATATACTATTGAATCTTGAGTGTTTTTAAACAAAACAACAAAATTATGCTATGGATTCAAACACTTTTACTATTGAAACAATCAGAATCTACTTTTGATTCGTTTAAGTATACTATTGAATCTTAAGTGTTTGTAATTGAAAGGACAAGAACATCCTAGTAAATCTAACATTTTTACTTTGAAAACAATAAGAATATTGTTGAATTAAAGCATATACTATCAAATTCATAGTGCGAAAGTTAATAGTACACACTTTTAAAATGATAGTAAATATGTTCGAACGAGGGCGAAGACGTCGTTTGGTGCTTTAAACCAAAATACTATAGATTCAAGAGTATTTTTTTCTCAGTGTATTTACACGTAAAAAAATATAAAATAACTTGTACTATTTTCAAAGTAAAAACATAAACTGATGGAAATTTTTGCGTATGTTTGACAATTTTTACTATTCCCGGAGTTTATTGTACACACTCGCGAAATCACTCACTTTCCTCTCTTGTTGCTCAATATACTATTCTGAATGGACATATTAAAAAATTCTGTTACAATTGTAACGTAAAAGTTTTTTGAAAAATAAGATATAAATAAGATTTGTTTATATTTTCAGATTCTGAGGAAAGCATTGATGGAATTTCACACTTCTCAGACGTTAATGATGATGCATCCGTGCATTTATCTGAACATAATGATTTGTCATCGTCCCACGATGGTGAAATGTCAGAAAATGATGAAGACCATGACGAATTACCACGTTCAGAAAATGATTTAGGAGAATCTTCTCAGTTAGAAACGGATACTGATGAAGTTTCAGACTTTGAAGGAAGTAATCTTTCTGCGGATTCGGAAATGGAATTTGTTAATGATATAGTTGAAGCTTTGGAAGATGAAGGTTCAGTTTTAGAAGAAGAAAATAATTCTTCGGATTCAGAAATAGAATTTATTGACGAAATAGTTGAAATTTTGGAAGATGAACCAGACGAAGTAAAGCAACTACGTCACCTTTCTGTTACAAAAGGAATAGAGCAAAGTACGGTTAACCAGATGTTAAAAATTTTACGCCTTAGAGTTTTTCCGCAAATGCCAAAGTCAGCAAAAACCTTTTTAGGAACCTCTTCAGCTACTTATGAAATTGAAGAAATGCAAGATTCTGATGGATCCATTGGCGAATACGTGTATTTTGGAATAAGAAAAGGTCTTCAAGAATGTATTGATCCTGCAGTACATAAGAAGACTACAATTTTTTTGCAGTTTAATGTAGACGGAATTTCCTTAACAGAATCTGGCGTTAAGAATTTCTGGATAATGTCAGGAAAAGTTTTTTATAAACCCGATATTTATAAGCCTTTTGCTATATTAATTTATTCCGGAAATTCCAAACCTGCTAGTCTTGATGAATATTTGATAGATTTTGTAAATGAAATTAATCATTTGCAAGCTCACGGTATTACTATATTGAATAAGAGATTTAATATTCGTATTCAGTGTTTCATTTGCGATATGCCAGCTAGATCTTTCATTAAAGGTACGAAAGGACATACAGGGTTTTACGCATGTGAAAGATGCCAAATACGTGGTTCAAAAATTAATGGGGTGACACAATATCCGTTTGTAAATTGTGCCGAAAGAACAGACGAATCCTTTAGAAATAGAACACAAGCACAACATCACAACTATCCTTCTATCCTATTAGAAATCAGACCTAAGCTCAATATGATCTCCGCTTTTATATTAGATTTTATGCATATGTTTTGCCTGGGCATAATAAAACGATTATTGTTTTCTTGGTTTCTTATCTCTGGACGTGCAAAAGTGGGTCAACAATTAAAAATGGAAGTATCAAGAAGACTTGTTTCTATTCGAAAATTTATTCCTTGCGAATTTCAGAGAAAAACACGAAATCTAATTTGTTTGAAAAAATGGAAAGCTACGGAATATAGATTTTTTTTGTTATACTGCGGTCCAATCGTTCTTTTAAATGTACTTGATGTTGATTATTATAAAAACTTTTTACTTTTACATGTCGCTTCTAGAATTTTATGCAATGATAGATTAATCGACACCTTTCATAATCACGCAAAATTATACTTAGAAAGGTTTGTTCTAGGTTTGGGTATTTTGTATCCAAGAATGCAAGTTATGAATTCCCATTGTGCTTTTCATGCAGCCGATGATACAATAACTACAGGATGTAATTTTTCTTTTATTTCTGCCTTTTCTTTTGAAAACTATCTTGGAAAGTTAAGAAGTTTGATTCGAACTGCAAATTCTCCATTAGCGCAAGTTTGTCGTAGGCTGCATGAATTAAGCAGTATTGCTCCTCCAAAACCACAAATACCATATAGAATAAAAATTTTGCAATTCAATGGAATGAACATTATCAAACTGAAGTACAAAGAATTTACTTTAACTACACAGTCGCCAGATAACTTTGTACTGCTTAAGAATAACTTACTGTTTGAAATTAAAGAAATGACGCGGACTCCCGAAAATGTTCGAATTCAAGGATACACTTGGCCCATTAAACGTTCCTTCTTTTCATACCCTACAAACTCTAGCGACTTGCAAATGTGGGAATTACTGAATCAACCTACATTTCAGTTATTAAATTTTAATATCAATGATGTAAAAACAAAAATGGTTAAACTACATATGAACTTAAAAGAAGAAAGTCCAAAAAGAGTTTTCTGTATGCCTCTTCTACATATCTGAGACATTGGAAAATCCAATCCATCGGAGGTTATAATCTAATATATGTATTAAACATGATTAAGATTTTGTAAAGTTGTTTCTATAACTACGGTGGCCGAGGGGCTTAAGGCGTTCTTAGGCTTAGGTTAGATGGGCTCGAATCCCCTTGGCTAGAACTTTTTTTTAATAATATATTTAATTTAATATATTTATTAATTATTTAATAATTAATATTAAATATTGTTTAATAAATTTAATTTAATAATGTAATTTGGTGTGTTCGCACATGAGTTCGTACGAGTAGACGCACATGAGTTCTCATGTGAGTTTTTACGTGTGTTCTTACGTGACTTTTTACTTGAAATGTGTAAGAAGAAAATTTTCGTTGAATAACCTACACGATATTGCATACATTTTTACATATGAACTCACATACGTCCTTACATATGAACTCATACGAACTCATATAAGAACGCTGTTTCAATTTTATATTTCACTGTTTGAAAAGACTTGAAAATTCATGCATTTTTCAATTACATGAGTTACTAAATTCACATTAAATTCAGGCTTGAATTAAAATTCAACAACACCCAAGCAGCACGTAATATTACATGAATATCACAGTGACATCATATTGTAATATTCGTAATATTACGGGGTGTTATTACAGTGATATTGACGTGATATTAAAATGTCCTCCTAAAGGTAATATTACAAGTAATATTACAGTGATATTCATGTAATATTACAAGTAATATTACAGTAATATTAAGGTAATATGACGATGATATTAATGTAATATTACAAATATTTATTTAACATTAAATAAAATATTTAAAAAAAATTTGGCTCACACGGGGTTTCGAACACGCAACGTTCGACACGACGTGAATATGCCTTGTACCTCTCGGCCATCACAGCTCTTGGAATGTATTTCAGAAAGTGTTCTTCATGTAGTACCTTAACTTCTCTTTGGTACAGTATGAAGAACACTTTCTGAACTATTTTCCAAGAGCTAAATGGCCGAGAGGTACAAGGCGTATTCACGTTGTGTTGAACGTTGCGTGTTCGAACCCCAGGTGCCCCGAATTTTTTTTAAATATTTTATTTAATGTAAAATAAATATTGAAATAAAGAAATATTTGTAATATTACCTCAATATCATCGTAATATTACTTGTAATATTACCTCAATATCATCGTAATATTACTTGTAATATTACATCAATATCACTGTAATATCACCCCGTAATATTACGAATATTACAATACGATGTCACTGTGATATTCATGTAATATTACGTGCTGCTTGGGAAGTAATTGAAAATTCGTATTGTTATTGAAAATTCAAAAACAAGTAATTGAAAATTCAAGAACATGTAATTGAAAATTCATATTGTTATTGAAAATTCAAGGACGTGAAATTAAAAATCAAAGAACATGTAATTAAACATACACATACTGTTACTTAAACATAACCTATTTTTTTCTTGTCAGTTGTAGACAGAACAATTTAATAAAAAAAAGTTTATGGGCATCAAAATTACATTTAAAAAATTATTATTTTCAATAATGTATGTATTTTTATAATAACGGATAGTTCGCAGTGATTTCAAAGAATAAAAAATATCTATATGAATTTTTAATAACTTGTAAGTGAAGTTATTTACAATACGTGCTATTGAATTTTCAATAACACGATTTTGAAAATTCAAATATAAAATTTTTTTAAAAGAAAATAAAAATTCCCGAGTCGGGAATCGAACCCGGGTTTTCCGGATCGTTATCTACGCCTTTCGTACCTCGGCCATCTTGAACTGTTGAAAATTCCTACCTTGATTGGGTACTTTTTGGACAATGATAAATTATATCTTTGAAATGACTGCGAACTACTTGTTATTATAAAAAATACATACATTATTGACAATAATAATTTTTTAAATGTAATTTTGATGTCCATAAACTTTTTTTTATTAAATTGTTCTGTCTACAACTGACAAGAAAAAAATAGGTTATGTTTAAGTAACAGTATGTGTATGTTTAATTACATGTTCTTTGATTTTTAATTTCACGTCCTTGAATTTTCAATAACAATATGAATTTTCAATTAAATGTTCTTGAATTTTCAATAACAATACGAATTTTCAATTACTTGTTGTTGAATTTTAACTCAAGCCTGAATTTAATGTGAATTCAATAACTCATGTAATTGAAAAATGCATGAATTTTCAAGTCTTTTCTAACAGTTTACTTGTGATAGATCTCACGCACGTTTTTACAGTAGAATACTAAGCTTTAAACATTTAGAAAATTGTATAACTCTATACGAGTTTGGAAATACAATTGACCACTTTTTAAAGGAAAGTAAGACGTGTTTAGACAATGGTTTATTGGAAGATCCTTTATTCTAAAATCAAAATAACCACTTTTAGTTTACTTAATTTTATTGCCGCCAGAGGTTGCAAGTATCAGATTAAACTTTTTTTTTTAGAAAATGACGTTACCGACACTTATAAAATGTAACTGAATGTAAATAATAAACTAAATTCAGATGAAAACAAAAAAACGTGTTAGCTTATTTTAATATGTTATTATTATATTATTTTAAAAGAACAATTATTATATTAATTAAATTTACCTTTATATTTAAAATTATAACTTTACATACAAAATTATAATTGAAAAAACAAATTATTATATTAAAATATAGTAGATTTAGTGATGAAAATTGAATAAATAATTATCCTCAAATAATCACTTATAATCAATTGTTTGACTTTTAACTAAAGTGAACTATTTTTGTTCAGTAGATGCGTAGATTTCGACAATATCCATTGTACTGTTAAAAATTTGACATCCTAGTTCATTTACAATACCAATGGATGGCGTTACAATACGTCATGACGTCACCCCTACCTGGGCCAGATCCGAGCCATAGAGTTGTGAGCGTTCTGGCCCCTTTCGGGCTACAATGGTCGGGGCCCGATCCTTACTGCGGACAAGATATGGCAATTTCTGCACGGGATATTGTCGTTCTTCAGTTGTAATAAACAAAATAAACTGTAAAATTTTGATTTATTAGAAATAGAAGAGCAACACAGACAGTTTACTTATAATGGTTTTGTTTTAAAAGAGAGGTAAATATGGTTTCTATATTACTTTCACAATTTTGGGACGAATAATTTATAAATAATATTCAACCCCTTTTAAACACAAAAAAATTACAAAATTACCTTTTGTGCCACTCTTCTGTTTCTAAAAAATTAAAATTTTACAATTTTTGTTTATTAGGTACGATTGAGAAACAACATTATTGGAATCAGGTGACAAGTTTTTATTCTTATATTATATCAAAATATTAATCTATTATTTGTTTTAAATAATTATTTTTTGAATAAAATGTTATTTTATGTTCATAAATTATCAACAAAAAATAGAACGTAAGTTCCAAAAATATATTTTTTTCAAATTTCATTCATTCAAATTTTAATCTAAATTTCAATAAATATTTTTTTATCCCACAGGTACAAAAATGGCGCTTTTAGATACCTGAAGACAGCGACTAAAAGGCACTCATTTGTTCGATTATATAAAAATGACGTAAATTTTTACCCTTGGGCAAAAAAGGATGCATGGCGCGTGTGTTTTTTTGCCCTTGGTTAAAAATTGACGCCATTTTTATACAATCAAACAAATGAATGACTTTTAGTCCCTGTCATCAGGTTATCTAAAATCGCCACGGTTGTGCCTTTGGAATAAAAAATATCGTAAGTAACATGGGTTTAAAGTCATCCAATTTGTTTACGCTGATCTTTGTGTACTCGTTTACCCCTCGACTGTCACTCGTACACAAACATGTAAACAGCGTAAACAAATGGCTGCCTTTAACCCCTTGTTGCTTAATATACTATTTTTAATTTACCAAGACACTCGTTAATTAAAATTTTAATTAACTTGAAATTTAATTCTTTTAAACTTTAAGCACGCAAATTTAACATTTTTATTTCAGTATATTCTTTTTTAATCTAGGTATTGTAGTATAGTATATTATGCATCAAGGGAGGGAAGTCCGTGTTTTTTTGTCAAGCACAAATGTTCGAAGAACGAGTGTAGCACGAGCGTAGCGAGTGCGAAACGAGTTCGGAGAACATTGTGCGAGACAAAAAATCGGCCTCCCGAGGTGCATATGCTATTTTCTATCACATATGTACGAAAATCTCGTGTTTCGTTCGCGTTAGCGGGTCAGCACTCGCAGTTTTCAGGTTAGTGACGTTAGAGATAAAAAAACTTCCGAACAGTGAAAAAAACTCTCATCGCGCAGGCGCATTGCGGCGCGATTGATTTGACATTAATTTTATGTAATGAAGAAAATAAAACACTAATGTTATACTTAAACAACTTAATAAACAATAGATTTTTAATAGGAAACATTATTTCCAGTTTCTAAAGATATTTTCTACCACTTATGCACGAAAACCTCATGTTTTTGTACATATGTGATAGAATAGTATATTATGCATCAAGGGATGCAAAAAAACAAAAAAACACGGACTCCCCTCCCTTGATGCATAATATACTATTCTACACAATTAACTTATATTTATTTTAATTTTTTGAATATACTACAACTATTACATATAACACCGAGAGAACGTTTCTCAGAACGTTGAAAACTGGTTGCGATAAGCAGGAAATGTAGTGGGATATTAAATACAAAATACGAGTCCGTCAGACTTATAGGTTAAGAATAATTAAGGTATTTCTCTTCTGGATGACAGGGTCAAATCTATGCTATTATCAAAACACGTTTTACGTAAAAAATATGCAACATTTATTTCTTATGCATATTATTTAGTGTTCTTTAGTGTTTTCTCTAAACAATAAGCTTACTATTGATTATTATTGTCTGATTTAAGGGGTAAATATAGTAAAATTTAACTTTCATTATTTTTTCAAAAACTCTTTTTCTAGGCGATTTTTTAAAAATGTTTCAATTTTAATTATTAATGACTTATTTTATTAAGAAAAAGGCTCTCTACAAATTCACCGTTCAAAATTTTCAAAAAAGTTTAAACTTTTTTAAATATAAATATTTGTTTACAAAAAATATGTAAAAAAGTTCTTTTTTTATAAACAATTATTTATATTTAAAAAACTATAAACTCTTCTGAAAATTTTAAACGGTGAATTTGTAGGGAACCTTTTTCTTAATAAAATAAGCCATTAGTAATTAAAATTGAAACATTTTTAAAAAATCGCCTAGAAAAAGAGTTTTTGAAAAAATAAGGAAAGAGAAATGTTACTATATTTACCCCTTAAATCAGACAATAATAATCAAAAGTAAGTTTATTGTTTAGAGAAAACACTAAAGAACACTAAATAATATGCATAAGAAATAAATATTGCATATTTATTACGTAAAACGTGTTTTCATAATAGTATCGATTTGACCCTGTCATTCAGAATAGAAATACTTTAAAATTATCAAACTAATTATTTTCCGCAAATTAACTAAAAAAACGTTGACAAAATATCATATACGGCATACACATACCTAAAGCGTTTCATAAATATCTCAACAACCGTATAATTTGAATCAAAATATATCAAAACAATGAAGCGTTTAGTTATATCTACATAACATCAAAAAATTGTCAAAAATGAGGAAAATTTCACGGTGAACTGTAACACTTGTTTTTAATATTTAGTCACTTTGTAACGTGTCCTTCTCTTATTCACATAAAACATGTAAAAAGGTATAAGAGAGATTTTTACACTTGGCTGTTGAACTGATTACACATTGCGTCAAACATCAGCTAAGTAAGCAAAGGTACAGCGCATGAGTCAGTTAAGATTTCCTTGCTACAGTAACCAGGATTTTATGTTTCGTCAACTTGTCACAGGGTCGGATCCAGAAATTTTTTTTGGGAATGGGATATAGCATATAGGGGAGACCACCTTACAGTAGATAATTTCAAACAGTATAGATAATTTAAATTTTCTAATAAATTGTTTTAAGATTTTAATTCATCTAATTATAATAACATTTTAGGAATAAAATAAGATAATCATACAATGTCTTTTTGAACGAATATAAATAATTACTGTGTAGAAATCCCCAGTTAAAAATTCCTTTACAGGAACTTCGAAGGATCGTGTCATGAACCTTTAAGGAACATTAAATGTTCCTTTAAGGATCCGGACAGGTCCTTTAAGGGGAGATTCCAGTGATTTTAAGCTTTTTTTCAAAGATTTTTTTTTAAGTAAAAAAAATATTTATTGAAAAATAAGCGAATGACAGACTTTTGAATTTTTTAACCATAATTTTGCAACTTAAATTGTTAATAACTTTCTTAAATATTAATGGTTCTGAAAAATCCTAGTACAGGAAAACTACACATTCAAGAAACATGCTGTCCAAATTTCAAGTTATTTCGTTGAATGGTGTCAAAATAAGAGTGTAAACAAGTTGAAGATATGCAGTTTCGAGAAAAATGCGTTTAAAGTTTGAAGGAGCAAATGTACAGAAATTTAACTTAAAGTTCGACAATCTATCTATATCTATAAAATCCAAGTTTTGTCTGTACATTGCTTTGAATTTAAAAATTCATGTATAATTTTTTATTTCAAGTTGCAAAAACTCCAAAAATGACATTAAAAATTTTTTTGTCTGTCTGTCTGTCTGCACCAAAACTTTGTTCGGGCATCACGCGAGAACGACTCGACTGAATGAAGTGAAATTTTGTGTGCAAATGTCTATTAGCCCAACACAGTGTGCCTCAACCAGTCGCAGGTTGTCTGAAAATGTAATAAAAGACGTCTAATGTGGAAATGTCCTAAATAGCTCCTAGATTCCAAATTTTCAAGATTTGAAATCCTAGCTGCTCCACTTTTTGATATTTTTACATAAGAGTTCCTGATTTACCATGAAAACGCGTAAGAGGCTAACTAATAAAGAAAATATCGAAATAAGACGTGTCATTACGTATTATAACTGTAAATTTCGCTATACACAACTTTTTTAAAATCGAAATACTCTTTAGCAATGGACACCCCCACTCCAAAACCCCCACCCCCAAAGATGACAGAATTGCTTATTAAAATAAAACGAAATTTTATTCACGATATTTGAAAATGTTATTGATTCTCATCGTTGTAGATTTGTAGAATCTTTGACTACCCCCCCCCCACCCTCATTGATTATCTTTCACCTCTATGTAGGACTGTATGTAGCCACCTAACCCCGCTGCCCAATTAAGACGGAATTGTTTATTGAAATGAAACGAAATTTTATCCACTATAATTGAAAATGTTGTTGATACTCATTGTTGTGGGATTTTTGCCTAACCCCCTCACCTTCATTAAACACCTTTTTCCCCTTTCTGTAGCCCTCTATGTAACCACCCCGACCCCCTCCAAGGATGAGAGAATTGCTTATTGAATTGAATCGAAATTTTATCCACGATATTTGAAAATGTTATTGATACTCATCGTTGTAGGATCTTTGACAACCCCCCCCCCCCCGCGCCTTCATTGACCACCTTTTCTCTCTATGTACCCTCCCAATAATTGTAGCATGCTTTTTTAAAAGTAGGGGAGAGTAGTCAGAGTTGGATATAGTTTTGACTTTTCTCTATAACTTCTCCTGTAGGCCGAATTTTGCAATATCTCTTATATTATTGGAAAGTTCTACTAAAATGCAATGTTTTTGCTAAACATTGCAAAAAATTTGGACCATAAGTTTCGGAGTTATAGGCAATTAAAAAAAAAAAAAAAAGGTAGTCAGAGTTGAACATGGTAGTCAGAGTTGGGTCACTGTAGAAAATCAATGAAATATGAAGATAAATGATTGAAAATTACAATATCTTTGCCTTCGCATGATAGAATAACACTCAAATACATTTGGAAATGACAAAAGGAAACATGAAATTGAAATAAATCATATTTCCTCTTGTATCGTGAAATTGATCTGAAAGTGAAAAAGTATTACCAAAAATTTGAATTTTCATTCTTTCAAATAGAAATGAAGTTTTTGAAACCTTTTTAAGTTAACAAATTCATTTTCATTGCAAAAATGCTTCAGAATTGCAAAATTTTTGGTGTACCAACCTTGACTCAAGCGTCGTTTAGCTTCATATCACACACACACCATGAACGCTTTATACAAACACCAAATTACGTTTCACATTTTCGTATAACATCTTAATGAACAATTTTAGTCAACTTAATTTGTCTTTGGCATATTTCTTCTACATTTAATTATCTAATTTTGAAACTACAATAACGTTTTTTGTTGAGTGTATAACACGGACTCGCTTAATACGTCTATATAGTTCGCACACTTCACTGCAATCAATGTAAAAAGTTTGCTGGCATTGCTAACAAGTATTTACACACAACGACATATGGATCTACTGTGATAAAACAAAATAAACGCGATGATTCAACTCTGACCACTGTCCAACTCTGACTACTCTCCCCTATTATTACATTCTCATTTTATGTCAGAAAAGCAGTCTTAATTCATACTAATTAATATAGCAAGGTAAATTTGTAATTATTTAAAATTCCTGTTGATTATAGTACTTTTTACAGAAATATAAGTACATCTATGAAAAATACTATTTTAATTAAGATGAATCATAGAGGGGAATCATAGGTGGTCCACGAAGGTGGAGGGAGGAAGAGTCAAAGATCTTTTAACGATGAGTTTCAATATCATTTTCAATTATCGTGGATAAAATTTCGTGATATTTCAATAAAAAATTCTGTCATCATTGGGGGGGGGGGGTCGGGGTGGCTACATAGAGGGCCACAGAATGGTAAAAGGTGGTCAATAAGAGTGAGGGGGGTGGTGAAAGATCTTAGAACGATGAGCATTAATAACATTTTCAATTCTCGTGAATAAAATTTCGTTTCATTTCAATAAGCAATTCTGTCATAATTTGGGGGCGGGGTGGGGTGGCTCCATAGAGGGCTAGATAGAGCGATAAGGTGGTTAAGGGGGTTGATCCGTTTGACGGACATTTTTTAACTGCTTTTTGGGATTTTTTTTTTATGGGCGATTAAAACTTACAACTTTGAATTTTCTACCATAGATTTAGTAACTATTGAAGTAAAGTCAAAACATTTTTGAAGTCAAAATAATGAAAACTTTACGTGATACAGCGCGGGGAAGCAATTCATGTAAAAAAAGTACAGCATTGGTCGCCATTGGTGTGATCTAAAATAAAAAAATAATTAATCTTTTTAATCTGTGTCACTGTAGCTACGAGCTGAACTAGGATTATTTGAAAATACACCTAACTCTCTTTATATGCAACTCTTCGGGCTGGGTCTTTCATATAGCGAATTGTAAACAAACGCTCGAAACGCATTGTCCTTTGCTACCCCTCTTACGTCTTTGTCCCTACAAGCTCGACGCTCAACTGTAATTCCCCTTTCTTTTTATTCGCAGAATGTCATGTTTCGAACCTTCATATAAAGAGAGTGCGGTGTATTAGAAAATAAAAGTTTCACGCGACTTTGAATTTTTATTTCTAAAAAAAACTCTGTTTTGGGCCTGCTTTCTGATATAAAAAAAAAACGACGTTACCTTCTTTAATTATCCTAGTTCAGCTTGTAGCCTCACATTTGCTAAACATACCCTACAAATTTCAAGGTGATCGGTCAAGTCGTTTTTGAGATATCATGGCGACCAGTTGAAAAAAGTGGTTTCGAGAAAAACGAGTTTAAAAGCTCAAGTACGAACAAGGCAGTGAATTCGGAACCATTACTAAAACAACTGTTATATTCGAAAATTTATTTTAGGAAACTAAAGTTTTTCTAAATGTACTTATTTTTTACTTATATAAATGTGTATGGAATAATTAAATTCGCGGATAAAAAACCAAAGCGACAAAGCTTCAATGCTATTTGAAAGCTCGACCGCGCGCTCGAACATCATGCCTTCTCACGGTAAAAACTTTTTAACAAAGACGAATATGTCAAAATCGGTTTATCCACATATTCTGCACATGTTATAGAGGCGATATAAGAAAAATAAAAAATTCAATTTTTCTAATCTATCACACGGGTCAACCCCCTTAATGAAGGTGAAGAGGGTAGTCAAAGATCCTACAACGATGAGTATTAGTAACATTTATTTTCAATTATCGTTGATAAAATTTCGTTTCATTTTTATAAGCAATTCTATCATCCTTGGTGGAGAGGGGTTAAGGGGTGGGGGGTTTCTATGGCTTAAAAGTATTTCGCCTATAACAAAGTCGGGAATATCGACATTTACAGTTATAATATGTAATGACACGTCTTATTCCGATATTTTCTTGAGTTGATAGCATCTTCGGCGTTTTCATGGTAAATATGGAACTCCTACGTAGAAATATCAAAAAGTCGAGCAGCTAGGATTTCAAATTTTGAAAATTTGGAATCTGGGAGCCATTTAGGACAATTCCACATTAGCCGTTTGTTGTTACATTTTCAGACCACCTGCGACTGATTGAGGCACACTGTGCTAACCAAGGATTAGATCTCCAATTTACAGACTTCAAAAATATTGATTAGAACCTGAGATATGCCAGTGCCACATAAGTCACATATATGTGACTTATGTGACTTATGTAGAAAAATGCTTTTCTATGCATGTGTATACACATGCATAGAAAAGCATTTTTTGAAGTTTTGCAAAAAATGTGTTTATTTCCGTATTATTGCAGTTCATTAATATTGAAATTCGTTTTTGGGCCTAAAATAAAAATTAGGCCTTATAGGGCCCAAAATAAAAAATGTAGTTTTGTACACTTCTGACCTGAAAATCTTTTAAAATATCAGAAATTTTGTAATTCTGAAACTAATATTACAACTGTTCATTTTTCGGCTTAAAATAAAAATTGGGCCTTATTAGACCCAAAATAAAAAATGTAGTTTTGTACACCTCTGACCTGAAAATCTTTTGAAACATAAGAAATTTTGTAACTAATAACAGAGCTGTTTATTTTTGGCCCTGAAATACAAATTGGGCCTTATAGGACTCAAAATACACAATTCTCCTGTGTTGTAAGAGTAAAGTTTTTTTTCAATATCATAAATTATGCCAATAATAGTATGTATATCAAATTACTTTTGGAAGTGAAATAACGATTGGGCCTTATAGGACCCAAAATAAAAAATGTAGTTTTGTACACTTCAGACATGAAAATTTTTTAAAATATAAGAAATTTGGAATGTTTTTCTGCCCTATTGAATCCGCCAATTTGAATTTTGAAAAATTGTGAACGGATTCGGAAGCAGCGACTCCGAAAACACCTTTGTACTAAGTTTCATAAATTTCGGCAAAAATTTTGCATTTTCGTCCGCCATATTGTTCATTTTTGTCTCTAATTAAAAATTGGGCATTATAGGGCGCAAAATAAAAAATTCATTTCTGCACACTTATATGTTCAAAATTAGAAAATGTTAGAGAAGAAGTGAAAGGTGTACTTCCAAAAACGATGACGTACCTAGCATTTTAATGAAACTTGATACGCTTATGTATCTTAATGCGGTAATTACGAAAATAATAGTGGAAATCAGCGTAAATTTGATTATTAGGATAAAAACCATAAAAAAACTACCATAATAATTCATAATTTTTTGATTTTATCTCATAAAATATTCAAAATTTCAAAAAAATATTTTAGACAAAAGTTGTAGATCGAATAAAATTAGACGTTTTGTGTTGTATATATTTTTTACCAAAAGTTAACAGTTTTCTAAAAAAAATACAAAAACTTCTCAACGACGATGAAAATAGTCTACATGAATAGTCTACCTATCAAATTTTATTTTAAAAAAGTTTTTATTTTTTATGACACCCGAATCACCCTGTATTAGTTTACCCCCCTGTATTCATTAAAAAAATTCAACTTATTATAACTGAACTCCTCCTTTATCCGTTTAAATTAGGTTGAAATTATAAAAAGAGTAAACATATGATTATGCAAATAATTTTTGTACACAAAATTCTATTATTTATTTTGTTGAGTCACATATGTGGAATTTTCCTTTACATGTGAATATATTTTTTTCATTGTAAAGTTTAATGAAAGATATTCTAGATCTTATAAAAATACATATTTCATGTTTTATACATTTTTTATCAAAATGTGTCAACGACCATGAAAATAGTCTGTAGTTATATTATTATTGAACGTTAGTCTGTATTATGGTTTAGCAAGAGACCCGTTAAAGGAACATAAATAAGCTCCTATGTAGGAACATGTGTAGTTTTTCAAAGAACTGAATACATGATGTGCACTGATCGAACTTGGTTTCTGTGATACTTACGATTGCGCTGTAGTTTTTAATTTTCTAGAATCCTACGTCAAATGTAACATATAATTTTTATCAATTACCAGATCAAAAAAAAAAAAAAAATTCCAAAAAATTTTTATTAAAGGAAACTACGCGGGAACCTGCGTGAGAACATGTACATTATGCGTTCCTTCGCGAAAACCTGTGAAGGATCGTTGTTATAATTCCGTCAAGGGATCGGGTCAGGATCCTCTAAGGAATTATTGCAGGACCATTAAGGATCCTTAAAGGACCTGTCCGGATCCTTAAAGGACCTGTCCGGATCCTTAAAGGAACATTTAATGTTCCTTAAAGGTTCATGACACGATTCTAAAAAGTTCCTTTAAAGGAATTTTTAACTGGGTCTTTTCCGCAGCTTTCAGCAACATTAAAAAACAAAAATGCGAATCAGTTGAAAAAGGGGCTTTAACTTTAAGAAATTCTGAGAAAACCGAAAGTAAAATAGAAATAAATCCAAAACACGGGATAACAATCAATTTTAATAACTTTCCAAATTTGCAGATCATGCTTAATGATCCAACGTTTGAAAATAAATTCTAATTTTAAAAATTAGAATTTTTTATCTTTATTTTAACTTTGGTAATTTAATAATATTATCGTCTTGTCATATAAGTTTAGCTTTTGATGAAAAAAGTCTAAAACTTATATTTGTATTCTAGAAATTAAAAATATCTACGTTTTTCTACCTTCGTAACGTAAATAAACATACTCTTTGATATTGATTACTCTTGATTTCCACATCCCACACAGCACAATTCCTTGCCTGAAGTTTGAGCGAAGTTGGCACTGCAAACTTCGCAAGTTTGCATTTGACATTTATGAAAAGTTGACCTAACCAAGAAAATGTCTGGCCCTTTTCGCTGTTAGTGGTTTGGCGGAATCTCCCTTTGTAAAAAGTAATATGAAAAAGAAGTAGCGATAGTTGTGTTTTAGAATAGTCAGTCAAATTGAATTCTAACCTTGAATTTAATTGACTCATTATAATTAGCATCCCTTGTGGGGACTTTTTGACAAATTTCAGACAGAAGTGCGACGAAATTAATTGAGAGAGCGGATAAGAGAGGAGAAAATGTTTGAGGTCGAAAGGTGGGTTACGAATTAAGTGAAGAAGGGGTGGGGTCGAGAAAGTAAATAAGTAGAAAAATTTTAAAAAAAGTGTCGTTTAGGAAGTGAAAAGAAAACGTGGTCGCGATCGGGAGTGCAGGGGTACCGGAAGTAAGGACGCCGGATTACTGATAAGGGAAATAAATACTCGAAATAGAAATTTTCGTGTGACGGTGAAGAAATTTGAGAGAAGAGTGACCGTTGTCGTAAAGATTACCGGGCCCTCGTACTTGATAACGCGTTCGTTTAACTAAGCCAATTTTTTTTGTATGAGTGGAAAAAAAGCATATTAATTTGAGAGGGAAGAGAAGAAAAATTTCAGTAAAATTAGTATCCAAAGTGATTTAGTTCGGGTAAATTTTCGAAAAATGTTTTGGGCGAGTGCATAATGCCTGTTAGCAAACGAGGTTCGTGGCCGGCGTGATTACTGCCCGTTTATCACCACGTAGGCGTAGTGAAACCGGAAGGCGATTCAAACAACTCGGTTCCGGAAATTGACGTTTTTTTGTGGTTTGTGCAAAATAGTGGTTGACTTTCGTGTGAGAAAATTTTTTTTTTTAATAAATAGGCGGGAACAATCGATGGGATTAAGTGGTTCCCCAAATTTGGTTAGGAATTAACAAGTTTTCGTTTTCGTGTTTGTGGTGGTGTTTGAACGGGGGACGTTGGTGTTTAAATTTTTTTTTATCCCACATGCACAAACATGGCGCTTTTAGATGCCTGTAGGCAGGGTCTAAACGCATTCATTTGTTCGACCGGGTAAAAATGGCTTCCATTTTTTCCCTAGGGAAAAAATGAACAGCTGATCCATGCATTTTTTCCACCACAGGGCAAAAATGGCCGCCATTTTTATACGGTCAAACAAGTGAATGCATTTAGACCCTAACCTACAAACATTTAAAAGCACCAAGCTTGTGCCTTTGGAATAAAAAGTATCGTAAGCAACACGGGTTTAAAGTCAGTCCAATTTGTTTACAATGATGTTTGTGTACTCGTTCACGTCTCGGGCTTCGCCCTTGACTGTCACTCGTACACAAACATCAGCGTAAACAAATGGCTGCCCTTAACCCCTTGTTGCTTAATATACTATTTTAATCGCGTGTAAATGGCAAAGCTTCGAGTGAGTCAACTTTTGAAGTGACAAAGTAGAACCAATATATATTGAAATTTTCTTGAATCAATTCGAGAGAGCCACACTGCGGAGATTTTCTTGATTGATAATCTTTATGATATGGGAAACGCCCTACTACGGATTCCCCCAAGTTTTTTTCTCTCTCTCTGAGTTTTGGTCCTGAATCAATCCGGGAGAGCCACACCACGGAGTGAATATTTCCTCTAGAGAAATAGAGCGACTCTTTGATAAGTGTTCTTATTAATTTATTTAGTTTTAGGAAATTTATTGATTTGTATTTTACTATGTATTTTATGTGTTGGTTGCTGGTGGGTCAAAGAGAGGGGGAAGCGGGACTGAGTCCTTTTACTACGAGAACGAGAAGGTCCAGATTATCGCTCGAACCGGAAATTAACCCGAAAGTGACAGGCGAAGGAGCGACGTCGCCAACCGTGGATTCGGAAGTTCTGAATTCGAGAGGGGAGATCAGAGATCAAGTAGAAGGGGTAGTGGGACAGTAGTGACTACCGCGATTTTTAAGACCCCGAGGGGCATGGGAAGGACGACGTTTGCCACTACGGTAACCACCACAACCTCGAGGTCCGGAAATGGGGTACCAACGTTTGTAACGTGGGCAGGGGGATCAGGGAGTTTCCTGCTCCGGGAGTGTTTTATGCTTTGATTACATAAAACACTATATTCACCTTGAAAGCAAGCCTTTTACGTCTTGCAAAAATATGCGATTTTCCACTGTAAAAAATAAGTCTTGATATCACTCCAAATATGGACTAACTTATGATTAAATCACGAGACAGTCATCTCTGACAGTCATTTTGAACTACATGTCATTATAATAAATAAATTTGGTCTACCATGAAAAGCTACATAATGGTCATTGCATATGAATATTATTTTAACATGTTACTTGGTGATCCTATAAATGTTGAAGACAGTATCAGCATCTTGCCGACATGTACATTATTTTCAATTTCTTGATTATCTAAATGATCAATTAATCCTTTGTAAGTTTCACTTCTTAATTTTGTTTGATTATTTTTACAAAAATGTAACCTAACTTTTTCAACTTTGACATAATTATCAACTAACCATTGCTGAAACATTCTTCCACCATATAAAAATTGATTGAAGGTATGATCTCTTACTCCTATTTTATATTTTATATAAGCAGATCTGGACAGTTTGATTTCTGGTTGGTTTGCCACTATGCGTACGAATCATATCGAGACTATAATCCTTGCTTTCTAGAGGATAAAGGATAGGATATATCCAAGGTTCAACATTTGGATCTAAATGACTAATTGTACTTGTTAAATCGATGTATTATAAATCGTTACATAAGACTCTGATATTAAACCTTCAGCATTCATATTAAAAATAGCAGCAACTTCATTACACCTTTAAAAATTGTAAATTAAATTATTTTTTTTTGCTAACGCAATTTCCATTTTAATGATCTCAGACATCATTAAAAAAGACTTTGTATATGCGTTACAATCTCTCAATAATTTGTGAATACTAAATAATATATCCACATCTAAGTTGTCATGTTTGTTTAATCTATAGCAAATTGCTTCTTTTGGATCTAACAGCAATAATTGATCAAAAGATGGATCATTATCAATTTCAAGAAAAAGGAAATTGTTGATTTGATAATAAATTCGACGTGGAATAATTTATCAAAATGGTCCCCGCCTTCTATTATTGAAATTAACTACATTAGCATTTTAAGATGCAAAAGCAATTGAATTATTATAAAGTCTTATGTTATTCCTAAAATGTCCATAACTTACTCTATTCTTTGTGTTATTTTGCGTGACTTTTTTTCATTTTCTCATCACAAATTCTTACATCTTTGTCCTTCATATCTTTTGAATATAGTATTTCATTATTTTCATCCTTATCATGGCACATATTCTGTTTCAATTTGAATCTTTGAGGATAGCCTTCTTTATATTCTGCTCTACTTTTTTTAATTATCTGTTTAGAGGTGTTAACAATTTTTGTCTGGTTCACTTTTCTTTGTAATTTCTCATTCTTATCATCTTCTCGTACTTCTTTAAGATACTTTAACTGACTTTCAACATTTTTTGATATTCTCAAAGACTTTTTTTACTTGTCTCATTACAATCGCTAGAAATTATTAATTGGTCAGAATTATTATCTCTCTTTTCATCTTTAACAGCACTATCTATGTGTTTTTTTAGAAAAATTTAAATCTGTTTCACTACTTAAACATACATCTTCCATAAGTGATATTTTTGTTTCTTTGTTATCAATTCTTTTTCGTTTTAATTTCATCATTTCACTATATTCTTTCTGATATTCTGCTCTAGTTTTTCTACTTTTCTCATTAGCATTATTATAACATATCTTCTTACTACTATTGTTTCCAATATTTTATAATTATTACCTTCTTTTACTACTTAAATAGAATTTGATGCATTTTCTACATGTTTTTCTTACAAACATTTATATTCTGTCACTATTTACACTTTCCATATTTGTTAATTGTCTCTCTTTCCTATCTCTCCTTTTAACTTAGGTGTTTTACAATACATTTTTTCATATTTGGTACTGCTTTTTCTAGTTTCTTAGTCAGGAATATTAACAACTTTTTTCTGTCCTATTTTTGTATGTAGTGAAGGACTACTACTATCTCCTTTCATTTCTGTAAAGCCGTCATTAGTTTGATAATCTAATTTTCTCTTCTGTGTCGCATCTTTTACATTCCTCACATGTAAATTATTGTTGTTTATTTATTCGATATTGCCAATTCCAAGTTTATACAATTTTGTAAAATTATCCGAAAATGAGATGACACATTTTTTTCAAACATCATATACAATTGAGTTCTCACTAAAGCATGATTATATACAACATTTTTAGGTTTAATATTAAAATATAAAGAAACAGCAAACGCAATGGCGTATACACCACAATCAACAAAATTTGGTTGTTGTACTCTTAAAAAAACTACATTAGGTTTAAATAGATATGACTTGCATAAATATTTTCTTTAATCTTTATTTAAATAACCTTCATGAAGACTATTATAAACAAAAAGTTCATTTCCATTATAGTAAGTGCAAATCCAGTGACCCAAAAGTCGATTTCCACTAAACAATATTTGAACATGTGATTTATTCTTATTAATTGCTTTTATTTTATCTAACATTTCTGAATATCCTGTAATTTGTTTTTGGAAACTACCACCTGATGCAATTTTCAATAATTGCTGAAACTTATACATGTGATTGTCATTTAGCATTTCCCAATTATGAATAATATCCTTATCTTTATCATTTAAACTGAAGTATCTCTTCTTTAACTGAGATCTCATTTTTCAAAAACAACTTTAAAAAAAAACTAACAAAAATAGTATATTATGCATCAAGGGAGGGAAGTCCGTGTTTTTTTGTCAAGCACAAATGTTCGAAGAACGAGTGTAGCACGAGCGTAGCATTTAGCATTTAGCATTTCCCAATTACGAATAATATCCTTATCTTTATCATTTAAACTGAAGTATCTCTTCTTTAACTGAGATCTCATTTTTCAAAAACAACTTTAAAAAAAACTAACAAAAATAGTATATTATGCATCAAGGGAGGGAAGTCCGTGTTTTTTTGTCAAGCACAAATGTTCGAAGAACGAGTGTAGCACGAGCGTAGCGAGTGCGAAACGAGTTCGGAGAACATTGTGCGAGACAAAAAATCGGCCTCCCGAGGTGCATATGCTATTTTCTATCACATATGTACGAAAATCTCGTGTTTCGTTCGCGTTAGCGGGTCAGCTCTCGCAGTCTTTAGGTTAGTGACGTTAGAGATAAAAAAACTTCCGAACAGCTTCCGCCGCAATGCGCTTGCGCGATGAGAGTTTTTTTCACTGTTCGGGAGTTTTTTTACCTCTAACGTTCACTGACCTAAAAACTGTGAGTTCTGCCCCGCTTAAGGCGAACGAAAACACGAGGTTTTCGTGCATGTGTGGTAGAAATGAATTTTTTATGACTCACGATCTAACTCCATATTGACCTCTTTATCCTATATGTCATCAAAGTATCTTTATATTTCCAGCCTTAATGTTTTTTTGTTTCTATATATCATATGTTTATCTTATATCTATTTATCTCATATCATTATCTCATCTCTTTACCTGATCTCTCTCATTGTTTCACATGTTTATCTCATCTCATTGTCTCATGCTATTGTCTCATATTTTTACCTCATTTTTCTCATTGTCTCATCTGTTTATCGCATATCATACTCTCATGTTATTATCTCATATCTTTATTTCAACTTCTTTTATATAAATATATTATTAAAACTTATTTTACACTGTAACGACTATAACGACGAATTATAATGTTTAGAAGCATTATAATCACTTTATTACTTATTAAACATTCACAATTAATTTATTTATTCAACAGTTATCAATTACTTCTCTAATGAAATCATAATTACATTTTATGGACATTTTTAACATTTCATAACACTAACACTTTATTGAAAATAAGAAGAAAATATAAAATTTGAACACTTTTTAAACATTGTTTCTTTAGTCAACACACTTTCACTACCATGCACTTCTATACCACGCACCAATGTATTTATCTCTCTTTTCGTTATTTTCGTTAGAGCTTGAAAATTTTTCCAAAACCAATTATAAACTCATTATGCAAGAGTTGACTCGAAAACCGATGAGCTTATTTAGTCTATTGTTCGTATTTAGAAAGAAAATTTTAAATTTGAAGAATATTTGAGTTAGGAGGTAAAATTCCAAAATATAATTTATTTTCTCTCTTTTCAATAATACTCGAAAATTTTATCTCTTTTCTTAAAGCCATCAACCCTCATTATACAAGGGTTTGCTCTAATGATGATGACTCTCTGCAGGTAGTCTATTGTTTGTATTAAGAAATAAAATTTAAATTTCAAGGTAATTTGTATAATGAGCTAAGAGTTTCCTTTTCGTAAACTTTTAACAAATACCTTCTCTCCCTAACCAAGGAACCAGGTATAAAATATCTGTTAACGCTTTTCCGTTAACTTTTAACGCTGACCTTCAGTACTCGTTTCTTATATAGGATTTAAAAAAATAACCTACCTAACCTTATGTGGTAGGGGGCCACTTTTCCCAATCCGCATTTCCCAATAATCATTTGTCCCAAAGGCCATATTTTCTAAAACTTTACTTTTCTCCAATGGACATTTTTCCCAAAATCATTTTTTACAAAGAACATATAAGATGTATTGTTTTCAAGAACTAGTCTGCTAAGTTTATTGTCTTATAGTAAATAAATAATTTGTTTTTCATAACCATTCGAATTGTATCAAAATTTTTAGTAAATAAATAATCAAAAAAATGTCTGCAACTAGAATTAATTCGGAATACACGAAAACTCTAGATGGAAGTGAATTTCTTATTTATGATTCTTATTACGACAACAAAGATGAAGAACTAGACTGCAGGAGGATACAGCTATCCAGGTGCAATGTTTGGTTTGTGGAAGTACTTTTAAGACTGCTCCTTCCTTATTTGTTTTATGATTTTCCATATTGGGTGCTACAACACAAGTTGGCGTTAATCGAAGGCCGCAGACTGTAGGACTGCCATTTGTCCATGATCGAAAAGTATTCGATATAATTTTAGAGGAAGGCAAAAAACATCAAAATTTGCAAATACCATCATATATAATGAGCGACATTTAACCCGGCATTATAAATTCTGCTCAGGAAGTTCTTGGCAAAAACGGTGAAGTAAAATGCTGTTTCTTTTACTTGTGTCAAAATGTTTATCGGCCAATCCAGGCAGAAGGACTTCAAGGACCTTCTATCACTGGTTACTTTAAAGACATTTATATTCGTCAGGTAAAATCAATACGAGGACGAGGATTGAATGATGCACCTCTAGTGCAATTTAATCCAAAGTTATTAGCATTTTAAAAATCGAAAATTGTAAAAATCTTGTTTTTTAATAATTTTGTTTTTAGTCTTTATTACAAGCTTCAATATCTTTTCATTATTATATAGGT
This sequence comes from Ganaspis brasiliensis, assembly GCA_037103525.1. Classification (NCBI taxonomy): domain Eukaryota; kingdom Metazoa; phylum Arthropoda; class Insecta; order Hymenoptera; family Figitidae; genus Ganaspis; species Ganaspis brasiliensis. The sequence continues at coordinate 2,108,758 of JAZKLR010000288.1, read as the reverse complement.
GATTAAAAAACACATCGAATGAGCTATTGGCGAACCATTTACTGTAATCCTACTCCGAGTGATCAAGGTTTCAAAAATAAAAAATGTTTATATAAATTAATTTGTTAATGTTTTTTTTTGCTTTTTAAATAAATTTTATGAAAATTAATTTTTGCTCATTTTGTAGGCAATTAAAAAATGCATCAATTGGCCTATTTAATATTTTTTTGCGAGCTATTAATTAAAACTCAGTGATGTTTGTAGTAATCTCTATGAGGAAGTAATTTTATCAAAAAATAAATACTAAAAATTACTCACACCAAATAAATACTTAAGGTACAACTTGGCAGCGGTTTTTTTATAATTTTTTTATTGTTACAATAATTAATGGAAAATAAATGAAAATATATTCATTGGGAAAAAAGACTCGTTATTGAAAAAAGTGATCATTGGAAAAAATGTGCATTGGAAAAAAACCATTGGGAAATGCGGATTGGGAAAAGCATCTACCAACCATATTATGCACCTTCTGGTTATAAGTTTGTACTATACTGTATACTGCTGTTCATAAATCCTGTCCTTCTGGTATATTGTTCTAATAATAGACGAACAATAAACCGGAAGGATTGCATTTATGAAACGTAGTGTACGAAAATTATACACATATTTGCCACGGTTAGCTGTGCTGTCGATAGCCATATTGAATTATCTGGTGGATCGAGATTCAGAGAACACAAGAGTTAAATTGGTTTAACTTTTAGTCGTTTTATATTGCGTTTGGTATTGCAAGAATTTTCTAGGGCAAACTAAGGTTTATATTGTCTCCTTGGTACACAATTTACTATTTGAAAACGTAATTAATGTTATTATTATACATACCTAAAATAAACTCCAGGTTTACGTTGGTCACTATCAGTCGGCCTCAATTTACCAATTCGACATTTACTGAAAAATATTCCTATGAAACTAGGATCGTTCTTTTTTGGCCAGTCTTTATTCGGGAAGACTAAAGGATAAGTATAATGTTCTGGAGGATCACTAAATTCAAGATGACCGTGCATGGATAACTGTAAAATTAAAAATATTTAAATAATAGAAGTGTAGTTTTCTGGTGGAATACTTCATAGCCCATGTAGAACGTCTTTGAAAACAAAAGTGCCATACAGAGACGTAACTGCTGCAAAGCCAAGTAACCTAATTATATTAAGGGGAGGGTTCGGTTACATTTTCAACTATATCAAAATTTAATTACAAAAAATTGACATAATTATTTTTCTAGTAACTTTTCGCCAGGAATTCAATGGTCATAAAATAAAATTGCTCAAAAAAGTTTTTGACCGCAAACAAATTAATTTTTTTTGAAACAAATAAATTTTTTCACAACCCAACCGTAATTTTTTAAAAAATGTTGTTTTCTATTAAGAAAAAAATTGGCAACTCAAAATTTGTATTTTTACTATTTTTGAAGCATTTTTTAAAAAAAAATCCACATTTTTGCTTTTAAACAAGGTTTTAATTACTATTACCATTAAAAATTGCACTTAAAATATTTTTTTTTTATTTTTTGCAAATTTGTTCTAAAGAAATTAAAAAAAAAACGTGAATTTTAAAAAATTCAGGTTTTCAGTACTGACGGTCATAAAATAAAATGGACTAAAACTAATTTTTTTAGAAAAAATTCTTTCTATCATTGATGGAATTCATGATTATTATTACCATTAAAAGTAAAAGTGTAAATTTGTAACATGAAAAGAAAAATTATTTCAAATTCTAACTTTTTGAACATTTTTCTAAAATCCGCCTGCCTTATAGGTAATTCCTTCTGAGTTTTGGATAGACGTCTCAGTGTTCCTCTTAGAAATTTTCTTACATATTCTGGCTTTTCGATATTTTAAATCGTTTTTGGCAATACTCTGTTTGCTTCCCCGTTTATCCCGACGATGAGCGATGGTGTTTTCAATATATCCAAAGGATATATTTGTTGCCGCTAACATTTAATTTGCAGTTTTTCTGAAATCGTTATTATATTCGGCTACAGCTTCTGCTACAGCTATCTACAGACGCTTCCTTGAGACAAATGTCTTTTTTGGACATTTATTCCAAATTAAACTGTGTAAACTGTAATTAGCATTTTCTGTTCGACAATGTTTGCAGCAATCCAACAAAGTTTCATCCGATAGCCTGTCAAAAATCGGTAACATGTGGTCATTATCATTATCATCAAGTTTTATATCAAATCGTTTAGAAAATAAAGGTGTAAACGATCCTAATTCTAGTGGAGTATTTGATATCAATTATCGAATTTCAATGACATTTTTGGAAATAGGAAAAGGCTATAATGGCATTGAATTATTTTCGATGATTATGAATGTCCATCCATTTTCGAAAAGTACTTTTTTTACTTATACCCAGTCGATAAATGAATCTGCAAACAAAAAAATCGAAGAAATATTGGACAACGTACGAACAATAGTAAAAAATTCACACCTTGCTCAAAGAACGGAAACTACAAGGGCTGTAGAAATAACTGATATAGTTGTCAGTTATGATGATAGTTGGTTGACAAGAGGACTTAATTCACTTCTGGGAGTTGGATGTGTAATTGATGTCGATACAGGATACTTAATTGATTTCGAGATTATGTCGAAATACTTTGGAGAAGATCTCAAAATTTTAGTCTGCGCTACTTAACAATGCTTTCGTATGGAGATGCCAATACGTTGCACCACTTGAACGAAATCCACGTTTATGCAGAGAACTTTGTGATTAGTAAAGAAGAATGCATAAATCACGTAAAAAAGAGGTAAACAGAATAGTAATAATAATAATAATAATAATAATAAAAAGAACAATTTTGTTTATAACAATAAATGAATAATTACATAAAATCAATATATCTAAAAACTATTAAAAAAACTATAAGAAATAAGATATGGAAATAAAAAAACGTGTTCTTTCGCAAGTTACGAACTGCACTTTGGGAAGTTATAAAAGTGTGCCGGAACCGTGGACTTACGCTAGGTGGACGAACCTATGGATCCCTAAATGGAACAACAATCGGTACCTTTTGTAAATCTTACCAAACTGCAATTTACAGAAATAAGGGTGATGTGAAAGCCATGAAAAATGCCATTATGGCTATTATTTATCATTGCGTGTGCACGGACGAAAACTCTCAGCATCAATTCTGCCCAAATGGAGAAGATAGTTGGTGTTTTTATCCGGCAGCTTCCTCTAAAGGAGACGAAATAGGTTGCCATAAGACAAATATGTGAACACCTATAAACCATAAGGTACCACAATTTTAATTTTTATTAGACATCATTTTTTTGTTTTACAATATAGAACAAGAAATTGAAAAAATAATTGTTATGACTAAGTACCTACTAATTTTACAGGTTTTTGATCAGATTTTACCGATTTTTGAAAAGCTATCGTATGAAACAGATAAGTAAGAATAAGTAAGAAAATTTTCAAGAGGAATACTGAAAAGTCTATCTGAAATTCAGAAGGAATTACATGTAAGGCAGGCGGATTTTGAAAAAATGTTCAAAATGTTAGAATTTGTCATAATGTTTCTTTTTATGTTACAAATTTACACCTTCACTTTTAATGGTAATAATAATCATCAATTCCATCAATGATAGAAAGAATTTTTTATGACCGTCAGTACTGAAAACCTGAATTTTTTTTTAATTCCTTTAGAACAAATTTGCAAAAAATAAAAAAAAATATTTTAAGTGCAATTTTTAATGGTAATATTAATTAAAACCTTGTTTAAAAGCAAAAATGTGGATTTTTTTTTGAAAAAAAAGCTTCAAAAATAGTAAAAATACAAATTTTGAGTTGCCAATTTTTTTCTTAATAGAAGACCACATTTTTTAAAAAATTACAGATAGATTTTGAAAAATTTTATTTTTTTGCGGTCAACAACTTTTTTGACCAATTTTATTTTATGACCATTGAATTCCTGGCGAAAAGTTACTAGAAAAATAATTACTGTCAAGTGGGGCTATTTTGTGCGCCGTGGGGCTATTTTGTGCACGCGAGGTTTTTAATGAATAAAATCTTTATATTCAGTTGCTTAGATTTACTACTTGGTATAAATATTTTTTGATAACTAAACTACAGAGAGTACTAAATGAATTGACTTAATTCTTTATAAGAAATCAGAAAAAAAATCGTAAAGTCGTAAAAATCAAGATGAAAATTTTCAAAGTTCTCAAAGTTCTGTTCAGATCTCCAGAAGTTTTAAAGTGTTTCTAAAGGTAATAATAATACTTGTTGACAATTTAGTTGTGATGATGTATACGTGATGCGCTAACTTTTTATTGCATATTTTAAGAAAATAGTGTAAAAAACTGAAAAACCAGGATTTGGTGGGTTATTTTGTGCATTCTTTAAAGTCAAGTTTTTTTTAATAATTTGTTTTGTAGTTAGTAAAAATTACTTTAGAATTTCGTTTTGATACAATTTTGTCTACAACCGTGAGAATAATGTTACTATAACCATATTTAGTTAAACATGTTAATATAGTTAAATTTACCAAAAGCTGATGGTTATTGTAACCATATGCAAGGTAAATTTGACCAGAATAACTTTACCTTTTTAACTGCTAAACTTAACTACATAAACATAGTTGACTGTACCAAAAATGTGGTTATTCCAACCAAAATCAATTTAACCTATGAAATATAGTTGTTTTGATAAGAGTGATTTTTTTCAGTGTAACAAGAAATCTAATTGCAGGAATCAAATTTTGATTTTTGGAACTCAAAAAGCAAGTCATAAATAATCAATAACCATAAAAAAATGAAATCAATAAAAGACAATTTCCCGGGACGGGCGTTCAAAGAAAATCCAAAAATGCGTTACACTTAGCACACCTAGGTTTGAAGCATTATAACAAAAAATGTAATTAAAATAAATCTTTTTAAACAAGGAAATGAAAGAACAACTCAAAAATTATCTTTTAGCATAAAAAAATTAAAATTGATTTTTTCCGCGTTAGGTTCCTTCTTTCGTGAAGCGTTAAATATAAGGAAGCGGAAGAATAAACATTTTTAAAACGTTAATTTAATTCTCTTTCCTACTTAATTCCTTTGATTTCCTTTCTTAATTTAATAAATCAAAATACTACACGGGAACAGACAGTTACACACATCGTTAATAGAATAAACAGAAACTTGAAAAGATTGTATAATAACAGTCAATCGACATATTATTCATAATTGTTTTATGAAAAACAGAATGTATCTTACTCGAGTATAATTGAAACGAAAGCCAAAAAAAGGCAGCTGAAAATTGAAATTTTTGTGGATTTGTGGCATTGAATTATGTATGTCTGTTTGGTAGTCTCCTTTATCTTGATCTCCACCCTTGTCAAAATACCAATACATGAATTTTGAGCGGATAGTGCGTAACCTTTGTTCAGTCAGTTCATAAATTGCAGGGCCTTTATCGTTATCTGGTGAGTATCTATCGGCATCCTGAGCACCAGAATCTGAAACGAAACAAATATGTTGTTAAATTTTATTATTCTAAATTATATTTTTGAATCAGTCGTATAACTAAGTAACTTACACGCAGAAAAATCGAGAATTCAAGAATTATATTGAAGCCTAAATTAATTGCAGTAAATAGTTGGTTAACTATACTCAATACTGTTATACTCGAATGATTCCTGTTATACTGGACTGAGTCCTAGCAGTGGAGCAATTCCTTTCAATTACAACGTTCCCGAAATCATACATGTGCGGACTAGGAGTGAGTCCCAAACTTTTCACATTTGAGCGCAAGTGGTATATAATTCAGTGCTTTTTAACTGTAATGAGTATCAAATATACAGCACTGTTTTTCTATAATTCGTGATGGAAATGAATTGCTACGCTAATAGGACTCAGTACCGTTTTTTTAAACTCGATTTTTCTGCGTGTATAGTTTAATGTATGTGTTTATGTACGCGGCATTGGAACAATGTTTATTAGATTGACCGTTATTTTTCGAAAGTTGGAATTTCTTAGGTCACCGTGCTGAATTTGCTTTAGAATGTGAAAAAAATAATCTGTGCACAAGGACAGCCCAATCAATTAATATTAACCCCTGCCACTGAAGGGTTAAAGTTTACATAGGGTTTTACATGAAATAAGTACACTTTTGTACATTTTGTATAATAACTTCTTTTTTATTAATCTTTTCCTTTGACAATATGAATATTTATGGTTTTTAAAGTGCTAAAAACGAATCTGATGTCAAAAATAAGGATTGACAGCTGTCAGTAAAGCTGTCAATTTTTCAAAGCCACAGTTTTACGGAATTTTACATTAATTTACTCTTATAATGTAATTTAACAATTTAAGAACACTAAGGTCAATCCAAATAGCAATATGTAATATTGATAGTTGACTGGTGTCAATTAAGCTGTTAAACTTTTAAAAACGAGAGTTTTTGACATGTTTTTACATTAAATTACTCACGTATATGTGTAGATAATTAGATATATATATATATATATCAGTAAATTTATCGTGAAATTTCCGGGGTGGGGGCAAAACATGATATTTTCCCGTCCACTAGTTAGGCTGGGGGGGGGACCGACCCTTCTGCCCCAGCGGTTCCTACGTTATTGTAAATAATAATACTGTATGATACAAATTTGTTTCTAAATTTATATACTTTTATTTGTATCTGAAAATCGCCTTCCATAATCTTTTACAACTGTAGGAAATATTGAATTTGTTCTTCCTCGCAAGTTAGAATCATATTAAAATCAAGCAAAATTTGATAAAGATAGTTTGGGGAACAATCATTTCTTTGAAAGCATATATAGTTAATCTCAAGGTTCTAAATTAGAACTTATTAAAACTTATTAATACTTATTAAAAAAATAATTATTAATTATTTAAACAATTAAAAAGTCTTGAAAATTACAGACGGAAAAATTCGTGATATTTCTTTAATGAAGAAAACAAAAAAGAAAATACTTCTAGAAAAATTTAATGAAAAATTGTTTTAAATAATTTATATTTTTTAAACAAATAAACGAAATATTTAAATTAAAAATTCTCTGTCAATTGCTACTAAAGAATCGATAGCTATTAAAACAATTAATTTAATTCAAAAATATAAGTAAATAAATGGTAGAAATCTTGTGGCACAAGATTTCTACCATTTATTTATATAAAAAAAAAGGTCTATAATATATCTTAATGACAAATCAAAAATATAAGAAAAAAAAATTGTTTTAACAATTAAATATATATTGCGAATTATGAATAAATAACTTCTTAATAGTTCTTCAATGAAAAATGCAAAAACCACATGGTTCTAGCGGAGTCTCATGAAATTTGATGTAAAACAATTTTATTTGTTTAAACAATTAACCAAATTTATATAGAGAATAAATCATCTTGGGGAAGGTAGTGAAAAAATTAAAAACACATTCTTAATTTTGTCACATCAAAAACGTTTTTCAGCTTGGTTTGTTAACCTCGTTAAGCATAAACATTCTTGACGTATGAAAAGAAGTTCGCAATTAACGTTGGTGCAGATGTAGAGTCTGTACTTGATCCAAGACTCGGAATAGATTTAAGATAAATTTTTTCCTTCCATTTTTTACAAAGGGGAGAGTGGCCATCAATGTACCAAGTTTTTCAATGAACCATTTCAATTTTCTTAGAAACAATTAAATAAAAATTCTCCTAATTTTAAATATAAATGAAGTTTGCGTAAACACACTACGTCCATAAATTTAAGACATGTGGATTTATTCTTTATAGAGAAAACTGAAAAAAACAGTTTTTGATGCTCTAAAGAAAAATTTACCTAAAATACAAACACGTTTTTTAATTGAAATAAGACAATTTAAAAATAAATGAAATTACGATTTATTTTGTATCGGGCCTGAACTACAATATTCTAATGAGATAAAGATTTTGAAATATTGCATTAAGTTATAAAAAACCATTTTTGTTGCAAATGTCATGTTGATTCAATGTACCAGGGAACAATGAACCACCTGGAATTTCAGTGTATTTTCGATTTCCAGAGTGGTATGCCTGATTATAAAACTAGGCATGCGTACAGCATATGACAGCGATTGTTATCAGTACGCTTCTCAACATAGCAAAACTAAAATGCCATTTTAGCTAGTTAACTTAAACTTAAGGTATATTTATGTTATACATTATCAATTAAAAAGAGTTAAGTAATAATTTTGTATAGTATTTGATAGAAAATAAGTTTTTTCACAAAGTGAAAATTGCAATATTATTATTGTTGAACATTTTTAGTGTTTTTATAGAGGTGGTTCATTGTGTACCCAGGTTGTTGAAAATGGAAATAGCGTGTTAGTTTAGAAAAATCCTAAATTTTATTATTTAATCAAAATAAATCGGGTATAATATGTGTGGATTACCTAGAGAAGTGTTGTAGTTTTATATTGATGCAAAGAAGTGCTTGAAATTAGTGGAATTGAATAAATACTATGACCTTAAAAAAAACCCGGTACATTGATGGACACTCTCCCCTATGCATGAAGAGGTCAGAAAACCAAGCTGACTAAGCAAAAAAATTGCCTTACAAATCTATTCCGAGTCCAAGATCAAGGAGGAGCATTAATATTCCCAAAAATCCCATTTAGCATAAATCCCATTTAACCTAAAACCATTTAACCTAAAATACATTTAGCCTAAAAATCATTTAGCCTAAACTGCATTCAACCTAAATCCCATTTAACCTGAATTCTATTTAACCTAAATCCCATTTAACCTAAAATGTATTTAACCTAAATCTCATTTAACCTAAGATGAATTTAATCTAAAATGCATTCAGCCTAAATTTCATTAAACCTAAATCTCATTTAACCTAAAATGCATTTGAACTAAAAAGCATTTAGCCTAACTTGCATTCAACCTAAATCCCATTAAACCTAAAATGTATTTAACCTAAATCTCGTTTAATCTAAAATACATTTAATCTAAAATGCATTTAGCCTAAATTTCATTTAACCTAAATCTCATTTAACCTAAAATGCAATTAGCTAAAAAGCATTTAACCTAAAATGCATTCAATCTAAATCCCACTTAACCTAAATTTTATTTAACCTAAATCCGATTTAACCTAAAATGTATTTAACCTAAATCTCATTTAACCTAAAATGCATTAATTCTAAAAGGCATTTAGGCTAAATTTCATTTAATCTAAATCTGAATAAATGTAAAATGCATTTAGCCTAACACCCACTTAACCTAAATTTTATTTCATCTAAATCCCATTTATCCTAAAATGCATTCAGCCTAAAATCCACTTAACCTAAATTCCATTTAACCTAAATCCCAATTAATCTAAAATGTATTTAACATAAATCTCATTTAATCTAAAATGCAATCAGCCTAATTTTCATTTAACCTATATTGCATTTACCTAAAAACCCATATAACCTAAACTCAATTAAACCTAAATCCCATTTTACCTCAAATGCATTCAGCCTAAAGCTCTTTTAACCTAAAATGCATTAAACCTAAAATGAATTCAGCATAAGTTTCATTTAACCTTAATTTCATTTAATCTAAATCCCATTTAACCTAAAATGCATTCAGCCTAAATCCCATTCAACCTAAAAAGCATTCAGCCTATATTTCATTTAAAATAAAGTGTATTCAACTTAAATTTCATTTAACCTAAATTCTATTTAACATTAATCCCATTTAACCTAAATATTATTTAACCTAAATCCCTTTTTACCTAAAATGCATTCAACCTTAATTTCATTTAACCTAAATCCCATTTAACCTAAAATGTATTTAACCTAAATCTCATTTAACCTAAAATGCATTAATTCTAAAAGGCATTTAGCCTAAATTTTATTTAATCTAAATCTGAATAAATCTAACATTCATTTAGCCTAAAACCCACTGAACCTAAATTTCATTTAATCTAAATCCCGTTTATCCTAAAATGCATTAAGCTTAAAATCCACTTAACCTAAATTCCATTTAACTTAAATCCCATTTAATCTAAAATGTATTTAACATAAATCTCATTTAATCTAAAATGCATTCAACCTAAATTTCATTTAACCTAAATCCTATTTAATCTAAATTTCATTTAACCTAAAACCCATTTAATCTTAATTTCATTTTATCTAAAATGCAATCAGCCTAAATTTCATTGAACATAAATTGCATTTACTTAAAAACCCATATAACCTAAACTCAATTAAACCTAAATCCCATTTTACCTAAAATGCATTCAGCCTAAAGCTGTTTTAACCTAAAATGCATTAAATCTAGAATGAATTTAGCATAAATTTCATGTAACCTTATTTTCATTTAACCTAAATCCTATTTAACCTAAAATGCATTCAGCCTAAATCCCATTCAACCTAAATAGCATTCAGCCTATATTTCATTTAAAATAAAGTGTATTCAACCTAAATTTCATTTAACCTAAATTCTATTTAACCTTAATCCCATTTAACCTAAATCTTATTTAACCTAAATATAATTTAACCTAAATCCCTTTTTATCTAAAATGCATTCAACCTAAATTCCATTTAAATTCACGAGCAAGGCAAACTTAGCAGTTATGCTGATAATCGAGTGGATGGAAAGCAGGAAACTGAAAATTGCACCTCACAAGACAGAGGCAGTCCTCCTCACTACTAAAAGGAAGATCCAGGAGGTCAGCTTCAACGTACAAGGCGTAAAAATCTTTCCTGGACAAGCCTTAAGGCAAATCGGTGTCTGGATTGACACAAAGATGACATACAAAGTGCACATAGGAAAAGTTCTACAGAGTGCAGAGAAAAAGATGTCTGTACTGGCATGGCTCATGCCAAACATAAACGGCCCTAGATCATCAAAAAGAAGGATTTTTATGGGGGTGGTCCATTCCACGGTTCTGTATGGTGCACCAATCTGGTACGAAGCCCTAGAAAAAAACCAGAAACTACGAGAAAAATTACGCAGAATAGACAGGACAGTTGGTATACGCGTCTGCAGTGGATACCGCACAATCTCGGCGGATGCCATAGGTGTTATCGCAGGCAAACCACCGCTACACCTGCTCGCACTAGAGAGACGGGAAAGATACAATGCCGTGGACGCAAAAGGTGCCATGGAAAACCTCATGGAAAGCTGGCAAGCAGCATGGGATATTGCGCAAGGCGGTAGATGGACTTACAGGCTAATACCAAGCATTAGCATATGGACAGTACGCCCATACGGGGAGGTGGACTACTACCTAACCCAAGCCCTTTCCGGACATGGATGCTTCAAGAATTTCCTGTTCAACAAGAAAAGAAGCGATTCAAACACCTGCTTCTACTGTGTACACTTGGACGACGCAGAACACGTCCTTTTCGCATGTGCCCGCTGGCACCAAGCACGAGAAAAATACAAGACAGTCAAGAATGAGATTTTTAACATGACTAATATGACAAAAAACCTAGTAGGCACTAAAGAAGATTGGAATGTTGCATGCACTACCATAAGAGAGATCATTGATACCAAAGAAAAAGAACACCGAGTATTTAGCAAAGCATTAAGTTTTACGACATCGACGACAAATAAGTGAGAGAACTTTTAATATAGGACAATCACCGCACTGATTGCAATGCTAACGCGGATTCCGGTGCGGAGTAATGCAGACATAGGGAAGAAAGGGTGTTAGTCAGTACGAGTCTAACACTACCCACAACTTTCATCTTTGTGGGTGTCCAATGCAGGATTCACCTAAACTCCTCTCATTAAAAAAAAAAAAAAAAAAAAACCTAAATTCAATTAAACCTAAATCCTATTTTACCTAAAATGCATTCAGCCTAAAGCTCTTTTAACCTAAAATGCATTAAATCTAAAATGAATTCAGCATAAATTTCATGTAACCTTATTTTCATTTAACCTAAATCCTATTTAACCTAAAATGCATTCAGCCTAAATCCCATTCAACCTAAATAGCATTCAGCCTATATTTCATTTAAAAAAAAGTGTATTTAACCTAAATTTAATTTAACCTAAATTCTATTTAACCTTAATCCCATTTAACCTTAATCTTATTTAACCTAAATATAATTTAACCTAAATCCCTTTTTATCTAAAATGCATTCAACCTAAATTCCATTTAACCTAAATCCTATTTAACCTAAAATGCATTCAGCCTAAACTTCATTTAACCTAAATATTTTTCTCTATTCTTTCCTTCTTAAACGGGTACAATTATGAACCTTTTGTATATGAGTACTCATTGATAAAAGTAATAAATGTAAAACTAATGTAAGCTAAAACACAATATACACAGTCTGACGCTATTAAATTTCATTAAAAGCAATTCTGCGCAATACATTTTCAAATCTCGAAGTGCTAATATCAAAAAAATGTACTCTATCATCAATAGTGTTCGCTTCCTTACCCAATCTATTGATCAGTGCATGATTCGCATAGTTTTTTCTGTAAAATCTGACAGAGAATGTAGAGTAGTATCTAGTCGATCTCTAACCAAAGTGAAATACAAGATTTTGAGAGTTCGTTGATTACGGAAAACTGTAGCATTTCTCGTAACAAAGTCAAGGGAACTGAGTGCTCTATTGACCATGTCATGTATGTGGTCATTAAAAGTTAAATTAGTGTCTATAATGACCCCAAGATCTCGAACACCGGTAACTCTCAGCAATTCTTCGTCGCAAATCGCATAACGATAGACATAAGTTGTTTTCTTTTTTGTAAAAGAGATAACAGTACACTTCCTAATGTTCAGTGGCATTCTATTTTTGTCAGACCATTGCACAAGATGATCTAGATCAACTTGTAAGTCATGAGAATCTTTACATACATTGATGTTTTTATAAAGCTTAAGATCGTCCGCAAACAGAAGAAAGCGACTGTTTTGCTGACTGACTTTATGTCGTTGATATGTAGCGTAAACAAGAGAGGACCAAGGCGCGAGCCCTGTGGTACTCCAAAAGTTGATAAAAATGGTCTAGAAAAATTATGTCGTACACGAACCGTAAGAAATCTTGATTCAAGATAACTTTAAAAAAAAGAACTAGGTTATTCGATATTTCCAATGCCCGAAGCTTTGCCACAAGAATATCATGGTCAACTTTGTCAAATGCTTTGGAAAAATCGGTATAAATCGCGTCAGTTTGTAATCCCTTATCAAGACTAATCGACACGAAATTAACAAAAATACCTAAGTTGGTTACAGTGGATCGCCCCTGCACAAAACCATGCTGTTCATCAATAATATAGTTCGAAGCTGCATTATAAAGCGAATCAAACAATAAACTTTCAAAAAACATAGAAATAGAGTTCAGAATTGTAATTGGTCTATAGTTCGCTATGTTTCTTTTATCCCCACTTTTAACCTAAATTGCATTTAGCCTAAAACCACTTTTCCTAAATCCCATTTTACCTAAAGTTTCATTATATTTTAGGTAAAACGGGATTTACGATAAGTGGTTTTAGGTTAAATGCAAAATAGGTAAAGTGGAATTTAGGCTAACTGCATTTTAGGTTAAATGGGATTTAGGTTAAATGATATTTAGGTTAAATAGGATTTAGGTAAAATGGAATTTAGGTAAAATGGTATTTAGGTTAAATGGAATTTAGGTTAAATGAAATTTAGGCTGAATGCATTTTAGGTTAAATGTGATTTAGGTTAAATGAAATTTTAATTAAAGGGAATTTAGGCTGAATGAATTTTAGGTTAAATGGGAGTTAGGATAAATGAAATTTAGATTAACTGGAATTTAGGTAAAGTAGGATTTAGGTTTAATGACATTTAGGTTGAATACATTTTATTTCAAATGAAAGTTAGGCTGAGTGCTTTTTAGATAAAATGAAATTTAGGTTAAGTGGCAGTTAGGTTAAATAGGTTTTATGTTAAATGGAATTTAGATTCAAAGAGTTTTAGGTTAAATAAGATTTATGTTAAATACATTTAAGGTTAAATGGGATTTAGGTTAAATGGAATTTAGGTTAAGTGGATTTTAGGCTGAATGCATTTTAGGATAAATGGGATTTAGATTCAATGAAATTTAGGTTAAGCGGGTTTTAGCTTGAATTTAGTTTAGGCTAGGTGCTTTTTAGGCTAAATGCATTTTAGGTTAAATAAAATTTTGTTTAAATGAAATTTAGGCTGAATGCATTTTAGATTAAATGCATTTTAGGTTAAATGAGATTTAGGTTAAATGACATTTTTGGTTATAAAATTTCTAAGCAACGAATTCGCTTCTTTACACAATTTTATCACTACCTTGTCGAGATCATTTATTCTCTACATATATAAAAAAATGTAAGAAAAAGATTTGCCTTACAAATTAATCAATTAAATTAAATAAATTAGATTTAATCAATTTAATTGTTTTATTCTTCGTTATTTAAAAAGTTTTAAGCTTTTGAAATATTCAATTAAAACAAAGAATATGAAAAAAATTGTTTAAACAAAATAAAATTGTTTAAACAATTAAAAATTAATTTAATAATGCAGCGAGCCTTGTATTCTGTTCAGTAAAAAAAATTTATAAAAAATAGCGATGTAAGAAAATAAAATTTTCTACCACACCTGCAATAAGAACTCGTGTTTTTGTTAGTTCGCGTTAAGCGAGGCAGAACTAGCAGTTTTTGGAAGTTTTTTACCTCCGACTAACCTCAAAACTGCGAGTACTGTCTCGCTTGACGCGTACAAAATTCGAGTTTTTTGTATATAGGTGTTTGAAAGTAGCATATGCACATCGAGAGCCTGATTTTTTGCCTCGCACAATGTTTTCCGAACTCGTTTCCCACTCGCTGCGCTCGTGCTACACTCGTTTTTCTAACATTTGTACACGTCAAAAAAGACGGTCTTGGCGCATAATACATATACTATTAGACCTATTTACTACACGGGGAAAAAATCTAGCTTTTATAGTAAGGAACAGTCACTGAATTTACAGCAAGAGTTTGTCCTTGCATTCACAGCATGGAAGTCACAGAATAAAAGCATGTTCCCATGGTATTTTAGCGTTATAGTGTTCCTTGAAAAATACGCATAGAGACCACGAATTTTCAGGGATAAGAAGTTGCAACAGAGCTATTTGGTCACGCCTAAATGTTGGTGCGTATATGCACTAACACTTCTCGAGGTAGTCGTTTAGTGAGAGTTGGGCGTGGCCAAATAGCTCTGTTGCAACTTATTATCTCTCAAAATTCGTGGTCTTTATGCGTATTTTACAAGGATCACTATCACGCTAAAATATCATGTGAACATGCTTTTATTCTGTGACTTCCATGCTGTTAATGCAAGGACAAACTCCTGCTGTAAATTCAGTGACTGTTCCTTACTATAAAAGCTAGATTTTTTTCTCCTTGTAGGGTGACCGTTATTTTGCAAATGAGGTCAAAAATAAGTTTTTACAGCTGCCAGCTGTCTAAAAATCTGTCAAAAAATTCGTTAAGCATTGAGTAATTTTGATAGCTAGCAGCTCTCAAAACTTATTTTTGAGTTTTTAAAGCAAATTTAGGCCGGTGACACAAGAAATTCCAACTTTCGCAAAATAACGGTCACCTTACTATTTACTTATAAATGCTGAATTAATGTTAAGGGGTGGCTTTCTGAGGCACCCCTAGAGAGGGTCAGTTTGCAAAAAAAAAAAATAATAATCCACAGTTTCTTTAACTTAGGACATTTATCGAGGTGTCATTAACTTCTGAGCCTCTTTCGATAATATTAACCCTACTAAAAATTCCTACGTAGGATCCCATACACGATCTTATATGTCAACATATAGGACTTATCCTATTTGTTGCCAGGTAGGCGTATATATGGGATCCTATCTCGGTTCCTTTATAGTATCCTATCTAAGATCCTACATGGTATTCTACATAGCAAACCTTTGCAGGTTCCTCTACAGGTTCCTATATGGATTCCCACATATCTTTCTATATAGGATCCCATAAGTTCCTGCATATAGAATCCTATGTAGGATAAGATGTACCTACCCACATATAGAATTCCTATATGGGCGGTTCTATGTAGATTCCGATATGGGATCCTATATACTACCTCATACAGGATATTATGTAGGATTTTATATAGGATCTTATATAGGATCCTATGAACTATCCTACGTCTCATTCTATATATAATCCGATATAGGATCATCTCATTTATACATATCCCATATGGGTGATCTTATGCAGGATCCCATATGGGATACTATGTATTACGCCAAGTGGGATTCAGTGTAGAACTAAATATAGGATCTTATGTAGGAACCGACGTACTATCCCACATACCATCCCATATAGGATCCCATATGGGAACCTACTATCCCACTACTATCCCACATAGGATGCTTTGGGCTTTCCCATATAGAATTCGATATAGGATCATCTCTTGAATGTATTTCTCATATAGGCGATCCTATGCAGGAACCGACGTACTATCCCACATGCCATCCCATATAGGATCCCATATGGGAACCTACTATCCCACTACTATCCCACATAGGATGCTTTGCGCTTTTCCATATAGAATTCGATATAGGATCATCTCTTGAATGTATTTCTCATATAGGCGATCCTATGCAGTATCCCATATGGGATTCTATGTGGGTCGGCATATATGAATTTATGTAGGTTTCTAGGTAGGATCCTATATAGGATTTTTGTAAATGGCTTTTTTCAAATGCATATATCTTTGCATTAGCCAAAATAAAAATTTAAATTTAACTTCTTCCAGCTCATACGAGCTGTCCCTTCTTATATGGTCGATTCTCGTGTAACTGTCCGATTTCAAGATAAGTTTTGAAAGGATTTATTTAATTTGTTTTTATGTGTGTGTCTTTTAAAATTGAATAAATTTGTAATATTCGAACAAACATAAAAATATTATGTCCAACGCATAACTTTTAGAGTATCGGCGATTATTATTCATATCCGAAAACGATCGATTGATTTCGGATATTGGAAATAGTGTTTCCGCCAAGATGAGAGAGATCTATATGCATATGCGCGGATCAGGGGCCATAGGTAGAGGTGGAATTATGGGTGGCAATAAAAGAACATTTTTGGGGCTTCAGTGTCCATTCGCTCTGGTATATTTAAAAACGAAGTTTGTGCCACCCTCATGTGCATCGTCAACGATACATAAGTAATTTAAATTTTATTATATTTTCTTTTTGTGTTCATTCGAAAATTAAAATTTTTATTTTATTGTAAAACTTTAAAATCGTTGTTTAAATGGGGAAAGTGTTAAAATTAAACAAGTGTGGCAGAATATTTAAGGGTGGAAAAGCAAATTTCAAAATTTGGAAGAGTACGGGAGCCTGAAGCCCTGGAGGATCTTAAAATTAAAAAAATCCAAGATTCTACCATAAATTGGAATTCGGTGGACGAATTTAGTGTTCTTGGAGATTTTATGGGAAATTCTTTAGCCAATTTTTGAAAGAATTGTCGCTATTATGTCCTCGCTTGACCACGTGCTCACATACTCACCGATCTTCCTCATCAAAACTGACTGTTTTGGATAGAAATTTCAATTTGAAATTAATGGGATCCTATATGGGATCCTATATAGGAAGATGTGTGGGAATCCATATAGGAACCTGTAGAGGAACCTGCGAAGGTTTGCTATGTAGGATACCATGTAGGATCTTAGATAGGATACTATAAAGGAACCAATATAGGATCCCATATATACGCCTGCCTGGAAACAGATAGGATAAGTCCTATATGTTGACATATAAGATCGTGTATGGGATCCTACATAGGAATTTTTAGTAGGGTTAATATTATCGAAAGAGGCTCAGAAGTTAATAACACCTCGATAAATGTCCTAAGTTAAAGAAACTGTGGATTATTATTTTTTTGCAAACTGACCCTCTCTAGGGGTGCCTCAGAAAGCCACCCCTAAACATGAATTCAGCATTTATAAGTAAATAGTAAGGTGACCGTTATTTTCCGAATGTTGGAATTTCTTGTGTCACCGGCCTAAATTTGCTTAAAAAACTCAAAATTGTCAAACCATACCTAAGATATCAAAGTTGTCCCTTACATCTTCAATTTTGATAAAACTTGGTGAAAGTGCATAAAAAAAACCAAAAAAATTCATGGGTTCTCTGTAACTTTCGGAGATATTGCATTTTTTGTCCTTGCGCACAGCTGCGCTGAGTGTAACTTACCGCGTAGATACAGTTGCGCCATACGTGCATACAGGTATTAACATTTACCTATAGGCTGTAAATTTTAATTGAATTGAAATCTTCTTTTTGACAAATATTCAGCGACAACCGATTGACAATTTTCTACCCTAATTTTGTAATTATTAATTAAATAAAGTTTTATAAATAACCAAATAATCTACCAAAATCTGAAGTTTTTTTAAACATATATATTTTTGAATACATTAATATCGAACATGACTGAATAACCAATAGATTAACTTAATCTCAACATCCCAGGGGGAAAAATCTTTAATTGCATGAATAATAATTATTATTATTAATAATTACTTTTAGCAAATTCTTAATAATATTAGTTTTTTCAGAAATCTTATTTTCTTTTCTAGAAATCTTTAAAGATTATTAATTATTAACTCTATTAGAGGATATAAAAATAAGTTATTTATAATAGGATTAGAAACATCAAGAACGTGATCAGAGGCGCAAGATCTTTTTTTTAATCTTGTATCTGTAATTCTATTCCTATGGCCGTAAACCTAAAGGAAACACTTTAAATTTTTCGGGCATCATTTTAATCGTTTTCCTTATAATTTAAGTTTAATAAATTAAAAAAACTTTAAATAGTTTTCAATTAAAGAACATAAATGGAAACTAAGTTTTTTTAGGGAAAGAGACTGGCAAGAACTATAACTCTAACACTAACTCGATAAAAATTTTTGCGACTGCAAAACAAAAATTTGAAATTTTCGTATTTTTCAAAAGAATATTCTTGTGCCTCTCATCACGTTTTTGATGATACTAATCCTATTATAAATAACTCGTTTTTATATCCTCTAATAAAGTTAATAATTAATAATCTTTAAAGATTTCTAGAAAAGAAAATAAAATTTCTGAAAAAACTAATATTATCAATAATTTGCTAAAAGTAATTATTAATAATAGTTATTATTCATGCAATTGAAAATTTTTTTCCCTGGAAATGTTGAGATTAAGTTAATCTATTGGTTATTCAGTCATGTTCGATATTAATGTATTCAAAAATATATATGTTTAAAAAACTTCAGATTTTGGTAGGTTATTTGTTTATTTATAAAACTTTATTTAATTAATAATTACAAAATTAGGGTAGAAAATTGTCAATCGGTTGTCGCTGAATATTTGTCAAAAAGAAGATTTCAATTCAATTAAAATTTACAGCCTATAGGTAAATGTTAATACCTGTATGCACGTATGGCGCAACTGTATCTACGCGGTAAGTTACACTCAGCGCAGCTGTGCGCAAGGACAAAAATTGCAATATCTCTGAAAGTTACAGAGTCCATTAATTTGTTTTTGTTAAAATACTTGTAAAATCATAAGGAATCGAAAAATCGATATTAGAAAAAAAAATTACGTTTTGAACAAAAAATTTATTTAAAATTTTTTTTTATCTTTTTTAATGTTAAATTAAAAAATTTTTTTGGGTCACCATTTTTTTTAAATGTTGCCAAATAATAAGTAATCCCTTAAAAAATCAATAAAATCGAATAATTATTGGCAAAATTATGACGTTTTAAGGGGGCATATACAGTCGTGGCGAGAGAAACTAGGCCATTTTCTCAATTTTTTTTTACAAGATAGTAATTATTTATTAAAAAACTATTTATACCATTCAATTGCACATGTTTTAAGGTAGAAAAAATATTTTATTATATTAAATTATTTGAAAATAATGGACGTAAACGCTGTTTTCCTAAAACGCCTTTCTTTTAAGGTGTCTTGCGGTGGACATGATATGTCGAAAATGCTTCATCTGAAATCAAAATCCCAAAAAAATTTCAGTAGTATATTGCAATATCTAGGGAGTGAAACAAGGGTTTGTCAAAATTTGAAATTAAAAAAAAATGGCGACGGTTTTACCAAGAAGTTCGATTTTGGACATTTTTAAATATTCGATTTTTTGCTCCTAAAATTTTATTTTTGTTTTAAATTTTAAATCCTTCGTTCACACCCTAGTTTCTGAGATAATTAATAAGTGGTATAAATTTGGTGTTGTTCGGGTTGATAGTTTTTGAGTAATCGCGTCCACCGCAAAGGTACTTTTGAAAAAACAAGATTCTTAGATAATCGCGTTTAAAGTTTTGTAGTATTCGTATTTAAAATTAATTTTTTTCTACTTACATCGAGTCACCGATTCCAGGGCCATATAATACTCCTTCTGTGTCCTCTGCAGACTCAAAAACATCGATTTAAAAATAAATGGCCCCGCCTATACCAACCAGCAGCTGCATGATCCGATTGTGGCTGCGCATGTAGTCTTCTTTAAATATTTATAACTACAGTTCTAATGCCCCGGTCGTTATGAAATTTACAGAGAGCATTCTTAAGAATATATACTTCAAGGATATGCAATAAAAAAAATATGCATTTTTTGGTCATTCACGACTGTATATGCCCCCTTAACAATTTTGAAAAAAATTTTAAAACGCATGTAAATCCCAAAATTTCCAAAAATTTTAAAAATCGTTTTTAGAATTTTCTTCTGCATGTATTTTTATGCACTTTCACCAAGTTTTAACAAAATCGAAGATGTAAGGGACAACTTTGATATCTTAGGTATGGTTTGACCCAAAAATAAGTTTTGACAGCTGCTAGCTTACGACGCTTGAGGCAAGGTTGGTACACCCGAAATTTTGCAATTTTGAAGCATTTTTGGAATGAAAATGAATTTGTTAACTTAAAAGGTGTCAAAAACTTCATTTCTGTTGGAAAGAAAGAAAATTCAAACTTTTGTTAATACTTTTTCTTTGTCACATCGACTTCGCGATACAAGAGGAAATATGATTTATTTCAATTTCATGTTTCGTTTTGTCATTTCCAAATGTATTTTAGTGCCATTCTATCATGCGAAGGTGATTTTCAATCATTCATCTACATATTTTATTGATTAGTTTAATATAAGATATTATAGGAGTTCCGCTCAATCCTTCTTAGAGTTCGGACGTGTTTCTATCGCTCTTGAAATACTTATAATTATTTCCTTTATATCTAATTATATGTGTCAATTTGGTGCGAGATTTGTTTGCCTGTGGTGGTGATTTCTAAAAACTGTGACTTTAGTTTTGAAATTCAAAGTGCTAGTGAAAGCAATTGGCTTTTATTTTTTTTTTCTCGAGCTGGATAATATTAAAAGACATTTTTGTCGTTACGGTTTCTTTAAATCTTAGTATTTATTCTTGTGTGTGAGTATTTACTAACGTTGAAGGCCGCTTATCACTATGCCTATCACCGAAATACCAACGAAAGAGGAAGATAGATGGTCACAACTATTTACATCGATTAATGAACTCACACAATCTCACTCCGAATTAAAGGAACAGATACATTCTTCATCTGAAAAATTTATTTCTCTCGAAAAAAAAATCACAAAATATGAAATGAGATTAACAAATAACGAGAATAAAATACTGACTAGCTCAGAATTGGAGGATTCTGAAATGGTTAATAATAATTTATTCGAGGTTTTGCAAAAAGTTTTTCTCAAAGTGAATTTACAAATTCCTGACGTGGCAATTGAAGACGTTTTTCGTCTTGGTAGATCTGGAAGTAATCGTCCTATCATTATCAAGTTTATTGCACACAGATGGGTTAAACTTGTGTTTTCCAAAGTTAAGGAAATCAACAATCTGAACCTAAGAATTTCCAATGACCTTTCTGAGGAGGAGAGAATTAAACGTAAATACTGTTTGAGTTTGATTAATGATTTGCGATAATTCGGATTTAAAGCAATTTTAAGAAAGAATGCTATCTTGGTCAATAATTCTCCAACAAGTATCGAAGAAATCATCTAAATCATAGCAAAGGAGAAGAATAAATCGAATCCTTCAAATAACTCCTCTCAAGACAGAAATTCCTCCTAAAGACCACCATCTTCACCGCTAGCTTCACTTATAAAAACTAAACCAAAAGGACGTCTATCTAAAGATCCACTCAAGAAGAATAATGTGAAGAAATCTGCGGGTCAGATATATTCTTTTTTGGGCATCAATCCGCCTAAGGTGGTTACTGAAAAAGACAAGAAGAGCGGCAATGATTCAGCTAATGTACTGGATCTTACTGGAACAAAATAGCAACTGATCACTGGGTCCTCACTGGTCCGCACTACATCCCTGAATCCAACTGTACGCCGTCAGCCCTTGTTCGGAAGAATTGTGTTTTGGAATATTCATGGTATCAAAAACTTTTCGGATATTAGGAGGGTGGTAAGAGACAATGACATCTTATGTTTTTGCGAGACTTGGATGGAGAATGAAAAGATTAATGTTTTACAAAATGACGGTTTTCAAGTTTATGTTTCTCCCGCTGTTAGGCACTTTTCACACGGAAGAGCTAAAGGTGGACTCTGTATTGCCTTTAAGTCTAAATTTTATACTGTCGATATAATTTTGATCCAAAATGATATGTTTGTTAAAATAAAATATAATTCTGTTTATTTTATCCTAAGATTGATTTATGTGGCCCCTGGATATAACTTTGATTTATTTATGAAGAATTTTTCATCTATTTTAGAAATACTATCAAAGAAATACCCTAATATCCCGGTAGTGGTGGGAGGTGATTTCAATAGTAGAGTCTCTAATTTTAATCAAATTGACACTATAACCTTTCCATCTATAAATGCTTTTTCTCCTGCAAGATACTCCTTAGATACCACTTTTAATTCCAGGGGTAAAAGACTTTTAAAGATTGTAGAATCTAATGAATTTATTGTATTGAATGGACGGTCTCGGGATGATTCACCTGACAATTATATTTTTGTAAGCTCGCAGGGTAAAAGTGTAATTGATCTGATATGGTGTAAGATTGATGCTCTGAGTCTTTTCAGCAGCCTTTAGGTTTTACAAATACCCACCCACTCTGATCATTTTCCTATTTTTTTGTCTCTTTCATCGACTCAAAAAATAAACACGAGTAGACGTTCAAATACCACTTTATGGACATGGGATCCTAAAAAATCAAACGTTTTTGTCTCTAGTGTGGCTTGGAGAAGTGAAGTGGGGGAAATAAACCTGGAGGTTGATGGTTTGAATCAGACTCTTACCGGGACAATTAAAAGGGTTGCTGCAGAGCTAGGCATGCAAAGAACTGTAAATTGGGGTAGGCGCGTCAACCGGAAGCCCTGGGTTGATGACGAATGTAGATATTTTAGGGTTAAAGTGAAAGATGCATTTAAATTATGTAGAACGAATTATTTCGCCAAGGAGTCGAAAGCTATTTTTTTGGACGCGAAAAAAGATCTATCTAAAATCGAAAATCTGAAAAGGGATGAATATGTCAAAGCGCGAATAAAAGATATTAAAAATTGTACAGATTCGGAGAGCTTTTGAAAAGCGGTCAATGGTCTGCGGCAGAAACCGAAGAGCAACTCTCAATTTGATTTAAATGCGTGGTATAATTTTCTAAAGAATTGTTATCCTGAGCCTAATATTTCTGCCCTCGGAAATGTGTTCCTACCGCGTTTGCCTTGCTTCATGCTCGACGGTTACATTACAACGGAAGAGTTACTCAAAACTTTAAACAAATGTAAAAATGGAAAGGCTCCTGGTTTAGATGGCTTAAATTATAAGTTTCATACAAATTTTCCGCAGAAATGGATTTTTTTTTTTGAAAATTTATTCAATAAATTTCTAACAAATGAGAAAGTTCCCAAAGACTGGTGTAAACTTACCACCACTATGCTTTTCAAAAAGGGAAGTTCTGATGACTCGAATAACTATAGAGTGATCACATTGGTCAACTGTGCAGCTAAGATCTTCACTCAAATCTTATGTGATCGGATGGTAAGTTAGGCCTTACAACATGCCTTAATCCCGGAGTCGCAAAGTGGCTTCCGTAAGAACAGAAGTTGCTTGGACAACATATTTACACTAATGTCGATCATAAAAATTCATTTGAAGAATCCAGGAGCGGTAGTGTATGCTATTTTTGTTAATTTTAAGGGAGCCTTTCCATCCGTGTCACACCAGCTATTGTGGAATAAGCTACACGCGCTGGGGCTGAGTCTTAAAATTATTAATATTTTAATTGATTTTTATACCGCTTCAACCACATGTATGGACTAGCGACAGAGTTACTGGTGAAGTTCGAGTTACGCAGGGTGTACTTCAGGGTGAAGTCCTTAGTCCCCTTGAAATCCTTCTATTTGTCTCGGATATCGAAGATTTTTTTATCAACCATGGCTGCAGGGGCCTTTCTGCCAATAGTTTAGTCGAGATATTAATGCAAGGGTACGCCGACGATTTTGTTATACTTTCAGACACCCCTATTGAATTGAATAAGAAGCTAGAAACACTGCACCTATACTGTACACTTAAGGGAAGGTTACCGTTCTCAATGGTGAAAAATGCATGAAGTTTGGGAATTTTTTTTT
This sequence comes from Ganaspis brasiliensis, assembly GCA_037103525.1. Lineage (NCBI taxonomy): Eukaryota > Metazoa > Arthropoda > Insecta > Hymenoptera > Figitidae > Ganaspis > Ganaspis brasiliensis. The sequence continues at coordinate 2,084,210 of JAZKLR010000288.1, read as the reverse complement.
ATAGATGGAAATATGTTTGGAAATGCGGTTTTTTATTAAAATAGTACATAATTATATAAACTTTTTACATATTTTATATTAAAAAAAAAATGGCGGCTGTAGCTTAACTTATAGAAGACCCTGCGCGCCGTATTTTTTTATGCGCCGTACGTTCCACAGCCTCGCCAGGTTATCAGAAACAAAAATTTCTGATAAATTATTAAACTAGGATAAATTTAGGGGGCCTTATCGTTTTCCTTTTTTTAAAAAAAAAAATTTTAACAAAATGGCGGCTTTTTGAGGAGAAAACTTAATTTTTAAACTTTTTTCTTTTTAGTTTATGTGTCAAAAAAAATATTAAAAAAATTTTTTTAAAAAAAAAAGGAAAACGATAAGGCCCCCTAAATTTATTATAATTTAATAATTTTTCTAGGAATTTTTGCTTCAGATAACCGGACTACGCTGTCAGAATAGAAAATTCTATTCGCTGTCAATTTTCAAAAGTGTGCTGGTATGGTTAACCAGAATATCGAGGATGGATTCTTCAAGGTATCCCAGAATATGTTTCGAGAAGTTAAAAAGTTTAGCCTTGAGGGATCCATCTCAGAAATTCAATTGGTTTACTCAAGTAAGACAGTTCTTTATATCTTGTGGTCTGGACGACAAGTGGCAAAGTTTCAGCCTTGTTGCCTTGTCAGAAAATTTTAAATTATTATTAAAAAGATATGAACTTTGCTTGGAAATTTATCAGTACCTTCCCCTGGATCCTGGTCCGCAGCCGTATTTACGTTTAAATTTGCCTTTATCTTATAAAAGAGTATTAGCACAAATCAGACTGATTAATGTCCATGTCTGCCGAATTCTGTTAGAGCAGAAAAAATACTCTTTCGATCTTGTTTCGACTTGTAAATACTGCGCAACCGAGAATGAGTCTCTATTTCATATTTTATGTCACTGCCCGGCCTGTAGACATATTTGTTATTTAAAATTTCCTACTGTGCATGGTAGCAACGATTTCACCTGTTTTTGGTTAAATGTTATTGCATCCAGGGATTTATTGACGATTAAAACTTTTGTATATATGATTAAAGAGATTTTATCTAAACGTCTGTCCCGGTAAGAAGTGAGTTTTGTAATTTATGTTATATTGTAAATGTGTGGAACCCATCTTGTGTGCATTTGAAACGTATAGACAAGTATAATAAATAAATAAATAAAATAAATATAAGATATTATATAAGTAATATAAGAGACATAGCGAAATTCGCCCTACAAGAGAAGTTATAGAGAAAAGTCAAAACTATATCCAACTCTGACTACTCTCCCCTACTATGAGAAAAACTGCTAACTCCATATCTGTCAAATTCAACTGCTAACTCCATTGAAAATGTCACTTTGCATGTTACCTTTACTAATGCCGGCAGTTTATTCTTAAATTATGTAGGGGAGAGGGCCCCAAGTTGGACACCCTTTCGTCTTATTGCTGTAGAATCCAAAACTAAATAAAATATATTAAAATATTTTATGCCGGATGAAAGTACATTTTATAAGGTAACTTATGGCCAGAGATAAAATTTTATTTTGAACATAAACATTTTTTGAAGCGTTTTTTCTAATTGTTAAAATTTTCGGTCTAAAAAAAGTGGCCCCAAGATGGACACCTTCTTAAAAGTTTCTGTAAATTGTAGTAAATAAGAAATTAACATCCTGTAACAATTCTTAAACTAATTTTTAATCATTTTACGGAATTTATCAGGAAATAACATTTCTTAAAACTTCAATCCAATAGCTTAACAGTAAAAAGTAATAAAATATCGAAAAATATAGATATATCAAATTCTCTAACGATAACATGACATTTTATGGTGCAAAATAAAAAATTTTAATTAATTGTCTCAAAAAATTATTAAAAAAAGTGTAAAATCGAAAATATGCAAATAAATACATTGAGATTTGAGGCCTGTCCATCTTAGGGTACATGACACCATTTTTTAATCCCCAGTAAAAATATATATACGAACACTGAATTAGTAAAATCATTTTAGGATATTATTATACGATAAATAAAGAATATTATAACGTTAAGTACTCATTCTAAATCATAAATTTAAGTAACTTTACCAACTTGAGAAAAAACTGTTACAAAACTTTTTTAGACCGAAAATTACGTGGCATGTATAGAAGAAAAACCAACTGGTTTTTTTTCTTCAAATGTGCATCAAAATCTTCGTCTAGACAAACAACAAAAAATCGGGCAAGTTCGAGTTACACTCGCACTAAAATCGAGGGTTCCGTACACAAAACAAAATAATTTTTAATATATTTGATACTATTAAATATATAAATATATTATACATATTATATATAATATAATATATAAAATATAATATATAATTAATTTTTTATACAAAATGGACCACCCCCCCCCCCCTATCTTCCAAAATATTTTACTTAGAGAGTTCAAATTTTGTACAGGAATGTATTTTCAGGTGTAAATTACATAAAAATTATAGAGAACGTGATGGTAATTGCGCTGTCAACGAAAAATCCAGAGATTTTAGCAAATATCTATAAAAAATACTCAAAAATCATTTTATTTCCTTAACAACGTTATGATCAACTTCTACAATCATGTTCTCTACCATTTTTCTGTAATCTACACGTGAAAATACATTTGTGTACCAAATTTGAGCTCTCTAAGTCAAATTGTTTAGAAGTTATGGGAGGGGGGATACAGTCATTTTTTAGCATTTTTTTTAAATAGTTGGTTTTTGCTTAAAAACACTATGATAACGATCTGCAACAAAGTTCTCTACAGTTTTTGTGTAATCTATATGGCAAACTACATATATATACCAAATTTCAGCACTCTAAGTACAATAGTTTGGCAGATATGGAGGTGGCATTGTACACTTTTAGTGCATTTTTGCTAAAAAAATGACCGTATCCCCCCCCCCTTATCTTCCAAACTATTTGACTTAGGATGCTGAAATTTGGTACACGTATGTAGATTTACGTGTAGATTACAGGAAAATTATAGAGAAAGTGATGATTATAGCGCTGTCAAAGTTATAACACTAAACTATGGCCCATATGTTAAAAAAATGCTAAAAAATATTGTTATTTCCTTGACAACGCTATGTTCAACACATACAATCATGTTCTCTATAATTTTCCTGTAATCTATACGTGAAAATACATTTGTGTACCAAATTTGAATTCTTTAAGTCTAATAGTTTGGAAGTTCAGGGGGGGGGGATACGACCATTTTTTAAAAAAAATCGTTGTTTTTTGCTGAAAAACGCTATGATAACAGCCTGCAACAAGGTTTTCTATAGTTTTTCTGTAATCTACACGTCAAACTACATATGTGTACTAAATTCAGGACTGGTACAAATTAAACGCATTTTTTCGAAAAAAAATGACCGTATTCCCCTCCCAGGTGCGAATTGTCCGTCGGCCCACGGTCGGGCCAACCTTGCGGCGGTTGGTCCGACTCTGCATGCCGTAGGTCGGGCCAACTAGCAAAATGATAACGGTTCGCCGACCAACGGTACTGAGAGTCGAACTGAGCCCAAAGTTAGGCCAACCTGAAAGCCCAGAGTTTCGCCAACCAAAAAGTCGGCTTAACTACTGACCCCAAAGTTGGCCCAACTATTCATCCCAAAGTTGGGCCAACCAGCAAAATGATTACGGTTCGCCGACCAACGGTATTCATAGTCGGGCCAACTACTGCTCCCAAAGTTGTCCCAACTACTCATCCCAAAGTTAGGCCAACCTACTACTTTATTTAAATTTTATCATTAATTAAAGTACACATAATTACATAATACAGTTTATAAATTCAATTACATAAATATTAATAGTTCAAATTACATATATTATTAGAACCTGAAACAGAAAAACTTTTGTAGTCACGAAGATTCAAACCCTGGTCCTCCAGCTGACAGTCCAGTAGGCTATGCACCATAGTATCACTGATTGCAATAAGACTCTATTCTTAGAGAGACTGAGATACTAAATAATTGAATACTGGAATGATGACCATGGACCAAATAATGATTTTTGACGTTAATAATTGTTTAAAAAATAATTTGTTTAAACAAATTGTTATAAACAAATAGAAATAAGATGAAAATTATTAAAAATAAATCGTGGCAATTGATAGTAAAGAAAAAATTACAAAATAAACAAAGTGATTTTTTAAAATTTCCAATTCTGTATATTTTAAATAGTTAATAAATAATGACAATTACTCTGTACTCATCTCAGCTTACGCTTAGGAATACAATGATATTCCTAAAATCATATTAAAAAACGATTATAGGAAAGAGCAGAGTGGAATAAATGATGACTTTGAAGTTAAAAATTGTTTGAAAATTAATTTGTTTAAACAAATTTTTATAAACAAATGTAAGAAAAATAAAAAAATTAGGTCTGCTACTGATTTATCACTTTGATTTAAATCATCGCATCATCATTTATTATAAGATTACAACATTCGATAAATAAATGGCTATTTCTTTGTAAACTTAATTATTATTTCCAAAACATTTTTGATTGTCAACAAGTTTTTAAAATTGATTTTAAAAGTGTTTTAAGACTATTATTATTAAAATATTTTTGGTTTAATTTTCCTAAACTTCTTATTGTTGAAATATTTTTACATTTCTTCTGTAGACTTCTTTTTATCTATTTAAATTTAAAAAATATATTTTTGCTACTTTTTAATTATGCTAAATAAATTAATAAATAACATTTTTAATGTTTCTAAAAAAAATCAATGATTTTCCCCAACGGTCGAGGAAACTCTGGGAAAGGTTGGGCCGACCTCTAAATTTAGAGTCTTCTAACCTGTGTTTTACAGAGTTTCCCCAACGGTCGGGGAAATTCTGGGCAAAGTTGGGCCGGCGGTCGGGAAAACTACGAGTGCCACAGTTGGCTTGCAGAGTCGGCCCAACTTTGGGAACTTTAAAAAAAAATATAGTTGGGACAACTCTGGCAGACGTAACTACGCATGCCAGAGTTGTGCCGACCTTGGCCCGACGGACAAACTCTGGCTGCCGATCAAAATTCGCACCTGGGCTTTTATCTGCCAAACTATTTGACTTAGAGAGTTTAAATTTGGTACAAAAATGTAGTATCATATGTAGATTACAGAAAAATTATAGAGATTGTTGTGGTGATACCGCTGTCAAAGAAATGGCAAAAGTTATCAGCCAAAAAATATCAAAATTTCTCAAAAATCTTGTTATTTTCTTGACAACGCTATGATCAACCCCTAGAATCATGTTCTCTATAATTTTCCTTTCATCTACACGTGAAAATACATGTGTGGGCCAAATTTGAACTTTCTAAGTCAAATAGTTTGGCGGCTAGGGGGGGGGGGGTACGATTTTCGACAAAGTCTTTCCAATAGGGTTCCGTGCGTATACACTTGTGTTGTACGGAACCATAAAAATGACAAAAATCATAAGGCAATGCCACCTTAAACAAAAATTTTATACGAAATGTCCATCTTGGGGCCCTGTCCATCTTGGGGCCCTGTCCTTCTTGGGGCCCACTCCCCTATTAAATTTTTGTTTCTTTTGAAAAAACGAGATAATAATTAATATAAACTTCTGAAGTAAAAATTATTATTGTGTTTTTGTTATAATTATTAAAACCTAGCTGAAAGACGTTTAAAAATAGGTAACCCATAAAATTTCGAGGACTTGAAATGATTATTGGTTTTTTGGAGCAATATTGTGTTACAAGTAAGAAACATGTGCGCAGTAGTGTTCTAATTAAAATATGCGCAGTGATGTTCTGAGTACTAAATACATGCGCACACTGAGAAAAAAGGTTTAGTTTTAGCAACAATATTTTTTAGTTGAACATTGTTGGTTGTAACAACAATATTTTGATTGGTATAACAAAACGATATGGTTGGCGTAACACATCAAGTTGTTTGGGGCAACAATATTATTTTGTTGCTCTTATTTGGTTGAACCAAAAATAATTTAGTTGTGAGAACCAAACAGAAATTGGTTGTGACCTCCAAACATAATTTGGTTGTGATACAACTAAACAATTATTTTAAAAAATTGTTGATTAGTTTGTAAGTAAGCTGCCGATAATAATATAAATAAAATCTAAATAAAAACCAATACCAGAAAATCGGCCGAACCTGGGTCTAATAGTTGGGCCAACGGTGTGTGTTACTGAACTGTCTAGCTATAAGGTTTATTCCTTATTGGTCATTCATATTTCTCATGGGCTGGTTGTTAGCCTACTGGACTGGCAGCTGGAAAACCCAGGTTTAAATCTTCATGACTAATGAAATTTTTCTGTTTCAGGTTTTCATTAACGAAGTGTCTATTCGTACAGAAAATCTCGACCAATCACAAAATCGTAATGAAATTCCCGACCAATCAGAAAATTGCTTGAATAAGTACGAATAGCTCATTCTATGTGGCCTGGCTATTCGTACAGAAAATCTGTACGATGAATGAAGCCGCTTCTCAATGAAGCGGCTATTCGTACAGAAAATTGTCAAAGTCTTCTTTTTGTAAAAATTAATGTTACCCAGGTATATTTTGGTTAAAAAACCACTGTATGTAACACAAGAACCCCCCCCCCCCTAGCATTTCCAAAAATTTTATTATGTTTTTTCGCAGCCAAAACAAAAGGTATTACGCTGCCAAAGACAGCTTTTCAATTTTCTGTACGAAGAGCCGTTGCACCTTGGTCTGGCTATTCGTACAGAAAATCTGTACGAATAGTCACGGCCTTTCATTAATATTAAATTTCTACATTCTCACCAGGTTATATTTGTGTAATTAAATTTCTAACCAAAAGTTTTTGTTATCCCAACAAACAACACTGAACCAAATAATTTAGTTGTCTCAACCAAACAGTTTGGTTGATTAAATAACAACTAAATAATTTGGTTGGCTCAACCAAATTTCTGTTGTTATGACTCAACATTTTTCTCAGTGCAGTAGTGTTGTAAGTTCCAGATACATGCGCAGTAGTGTTTTAATGCACAAATACATGCACACTATTATTCTAGCGCAAAAATACCTTCGCACTAGTGTTCTAATACACAAATGCATGCGCACTAGTGTTCTAATGCTCAAATAGATGCGCACTAGTGTTCTAATGCTCAAATAGATGCGCACTAGTTTTCTTGTGCACAAATACATTGGAAGTAGTTTTCTAATTAATAAAAAAAGTGCACTAATATTCGAAACAGTAATTTCAGACGCACTAATGTTCTAATGAAAAAGAAAATACATATTATAACTCTACTCAACAGATTTCTTTCCGAATATGTTTGTGTATTTGGCTTAGAAATATAAAGTTAATGTATAGATTAAAAAATTGTGACGAAGTAGATCGTCACTTATATTTTATTTAGTGTTAAGAGGACGTGAGATATAGTCAGAGAATGTCTGATTTGTTACCTGAAAATTTCGTATTTTAATAAGAGTTAATTTTTAGTAATCGAAGCAGCTCAGGTATTTTTCCGTATTTACGGCTCTAAATAATCGCCCGATTTCCGCTTCGTCGCAGTCCCCGAAATTATTTTAATTTCGAGTTCACGTGGGGTAGTTAGCCAATTAAATTGGTGAAATAATTTGCGCGGTTTTTCCGTCGTTTTCCCTCGTCAACAGCACAGCCCTCATTTTCAGTTTCAGATAGGAGTTGCCAAGGGTTGGACGAGGACAGCGGTTGGACATTGGGAGAGCGAAAGAGAGGACAATCAGGAAGGGGCGGAGTCCCCACCCTTCACGATTCGCTGTGCCGGCTCGATCAGCCGGTTGAAGCAGTTGAGCAAACGTTTTTGGAGAAAAAGGACAGTTTTTCCGTTCGGCCGACGTTGTAGTTATATCGCGAATTTCACCCGTGTATTGGGTCTTTTCTTAAGTTTCCCGTTGGGAAAATAAAGGATTATTTTGGTACATTGTGTGTGTTATTGGGAAGTTATCCTGGGTGAATTTCCTGGAGTTCTTCGGCTGAGGCACGTGCGGAGATTTCCTGGTGGTTAGTGTCTATCGACATTGGTAAGTGCAAATAATGCGTTATTCAGGTCGTGGTTCTCCGATCTCAAGACAACCTGCCGGTTCAGCGGAATCTCCCTTTGGTCGATGGTAAGGAAAGTGGTAGTACAAAATTAAAAGAAATTAGATATAAGAATAATGTTTGAGTCTTCATAATTTATTAGTTAATTATTAAACTCGTTCGTTATAATTGGCATCCCTTGTGGGGAGTTCCTGCTGGAAGTCGAGAGATCGGAAACAGACAAAGAGTGAAAAAGTGGCGAAAAAGTAACGCTTGATTGGTTAAATTACGAGTGGAAATGTTGGAAAGAGAATGATTTGTCGGGAAAGGAATAATAATAAATTCAAGAGGGGAGAGAAAAGAAGAAGCGAGTAGCAAGGATTAAAATTCATGCTGAATTTTTTTGTGTACGAGGGGGAGCGGAAGATAAGTGGCGGGAAAGTGTAATTTCGGGAGTTTGTCGAAAACGTGGTCGCGAGTCAACGGGAAATTCGAATGGAAAAGTGCGACGCGTGAGTGTTCAAATTTTCACGTGCAAAGTTCGTTAATAGCGGTGAGAAATACCGCTTCAAAACGTATTGTTACAGATTCGTGTATTCGGAAAGAAATACAAAATCAAAATTACTTTTATTTTGTGATTATCAGTTTCTTTTCGTAATTTTCCGCGCCACGAAGGGTCTTCAGTAGTTCGCGCAGGCGCTGATGTTGTTCCATTTTGATCAAAATTTGTAAATTAGGAGCGAAATACAATTAAATACATTTTTTTGTTGTGTTAAATTCTATTTTGAAATGTATTTTCGGGTTTTTGTTTTGGAGGAGAGGTGTTTTTTTCCTTTCCGTGCGATTTAGGTGCATTTTTGAATGTCAAAAACAATTAAATTTTTTTTTTGTGTCGTGTTCTCTATTGGGTTGTGTGTGAGGTCTGGATTTGAGGACGTCGCGGTCAGCCGAATGAGAGGGGGTAAGACGTGAAAGGTAACGTACCGACACGACGGATTTAAAGCGGAAAATTTTCCTGAAATGTTGGGAAAGCCACTCTACGGAAACTCCCTGTAAATTAATGTTTTTTTTTTATGGTTATCGTCCTGAAAAATAATTCAGAAAAGCCACACAACGGAGATCTGGTCCTGTAGCGAAAATTTCCGAATAGAATTTTGGAAAGCCACACAACTGAAATTTCTTCCCTAAACAAAATTTTTTTTTCTTTTCTCTTCTCGTTGTGGGAAGAGCCTCCCGGCGGAAAAAAATTTAAAGAGCGAAATCGGCCAATTTCAAGAATTTTTTTTGTGCCTTTTCAGCTTATTTATTATTTAGTGATTATTTTTGATTATGTAAATTTTATGTATTGTGTAATAATATGATTTCCTTTGTTTAATGTGTGTTCTGGTGGGGAGAAAAGAGGAGTAACGGGGAATTTCGAAACGACCGTAAGGGTCGTAGTTGGTATTGTTAGGGAGGGGGGGGGGGAAATTCGTTTCTCTCTTTTGTTCTTCTTGGGGCGCCGAGAATACGTGGGGTGAGAAAACACGAGCCAAGTTAAGTTGGATTGTGCGGTAATTAAAAGTTTTTTTTGTGTGAGTTTTTGTTAAAATAGCTCGGTGTTAATTTAAAATTATTTATTTTTGTTTTTGTTGTTCTCTCTCTCTCCTCATTTATTAATTTAATTGAGAAAATTAATAATGATGGAGAGATACCGCGAACCGATGTGGCGGATTTTGGAGATTCCGCAGATTGCGGAGGCCTGGCGGCATATTAAAAAAATGTCCCAGGAGCAGGTGGTGGAGGTATTGACCCAGCAAGAGTGCAGTGTGACAGGCACCTTGCAAGTACTTCGCGAGAAACTCCGCCGATCGGAAGTAAAATCTATATCTTCCCGGAAACTGTAGTGGTTCCGTGGTTTGAGACTTTCGATCAGGAGGGAGCGGAAGTTGAATTCAAATATGATGCCTTCGTGGATCAGTTGAAGGGGAGGGCCGGACCAAGTCCTTTTGTTCCAAGGACCCGGAGGTCTAGATTATTGCCCGATTCCGGAAGTGATCCGGAAGTGATGGGCGAAGGAGCGACTTCGCCAACAGTGAATCCGGAAGTACCGAGTTTGGGTGGGGAGAATGGAGATCGAGTGGAGAGGGGTAGTGGGACGACAACCACTGCCTCGGTAGTGACTACCTCGATTTGCGAGACCCCCAAGGTGACGAGTAGGACAACGTTTGCCACTACTTTGACCACCACCTTATCGGGGGCCAGACGCGGGGTACCAACATTTGTGACGTGGGTGGGAGGAACTGGGAGTATACCAGCTCCAGGAGTGACTCCAGATACGTGGAGTATGAGACAGGGAGTGGGAGCGTGGGGGTTAAGCCCAGATCAGCGTGCAATTTATGCACAGCAGCAATTGTTGGAATTGGAACAATTGCGTGCGCACAACGCTTTCCTGTTGGAACAACTCCACGCCAGTTCCCACAATTACCAAAATACGCAAGCCCAAGGCGAGAGGAGGGGGGAAACTAGTCGGAGACATCCGGTGCACGTGAACCCTGAGGAAAATCGCGAATGGGGCAAGAGAGGGGCCATAAATGACAATTTGGGACAGGAGAAGATACTTTCCCCACCCCCACCACCTCCCCCCCAGGAACATTTCCGGGGGCAGAAAAGAAAAGGGGGAAATCGACCGGAAGTAGAAGTTCCGGTTCTAGCAGAAAAAGGAGACCTAGACGCGTCGTGTTATGGTCAAGTGGGACGGAAACAGAGACTGACTCCACTCCGAATAAAAATTATCGCAATCAGCGTTTTTATTCGAATGCAAGTGGGGGGTCGAAAGTGGTGAAAATTTTTAAGGACTGGGACATTAAGTTTTCCGGTGGGGAGAAGGAGGACGCGGAGGAATTTCTAGAGAGAGTCAAAGATTGCAAAGAATGCAATCTTTTGAGTGATTCGGAGATTTTAACAGCCCTTCCGAGTGTTTTGCGCAAAAATGCGAGCCGTTGGTTCCGGCTCGTGCGTAAAGACTTGTGTTCCTGGAACACGTTTAAAAAACTTTTTAAACGGGAATTTTCGGTTGCCTTGGTTAACGATGATATTCTTGATGAGGCACGAGCCAGGACACAAGCGAAGGGCGAGAAAATTTCAGATTTTATTCTGAACATGAGGGTTATTGTGGGACACCAGAGACGTCCCATCTCGCGAGAAACCTTTTTAAGGATTATATTTAAGGGGCTGACACCGGAATACCGACGTCAATTGTCAAATTCTGAATTTGACAATATCGAGGAGCTAGAGCGAGTGTTGAGACGCTACGAACGAGTCAAAGATCTCGATAAGAGGTATGTCCCACCCGCGTCCCGGGACAAGATGAGAATTCCGTCCGCGGCTCCGAGGGGAAATCTAAGAGGGGCAAAAGTGGTTGCATTGCTGGTGGCCTCGGGTTCAGAGACAAGTGGGGAAGAAAGTTGGACAGTCCGAACTGTCCCGATGAAAAAGGGGAAGAGTATGAAGTCAAAGGGGAGTCCAGGGAATATAGGGACAACTAAAGGAGATAGTGGGACGCAAAGGGGGAAAGTGAATTTAGGGACAACTGGGACAGCACCAATAGCGGCTGTTCAGCAGGTACCAGCAAAACAAACCCCAGTGACGTATGCCCAAATGGCGGCTACAAACCCTTCCGTGCCATCGACCAGAGGGGTACGTAATCTGGGGCAGATCTGGGTTAGTTTCAGAACCGTCCCTTTGGAATGGGACAAGCTCAGAATCGTCCCTATGGAGGAGGACAAGTTTTGAATCGCACTTTTGGTGGAGGACAACCACCGGCGTTCAGGCCTAGTGTCCCTAGGGGATTTACCGGTGCATGCTACCAGTGTCAGTCCGTGGGACACCGCGCATCGGAGTGCAAGTTGAGAACTTGTTTCCGATGCCAACAGCAGGGGCATTATGCTAACGAGTGTCCCTTGCCACGTCCCACTGGCAACCGAATGTTCTGCCAGGTGTGCGGGACAAATGGGACAACGTTTAGGAACTGTCCCAATTGTGCGGATTTGAGAACGATGTTGGGAAACGGGGCAGGGGGGGGCCGAGCAACCCTTCCCCCCAGGACCTTCGTCGGCGGGACAATAGAAGAAGGGGATGTGGACTAGGGTGGTCCAAAAACAAAAAAGTTGAAAATATTATGCTCTCACCCCCCAAGATTGTTCTATATTGAAAAAAAAATTACCCATATTTTTTTGTTTTTATTTTTTTTAATATTTAGAGGTCACTCAAAGAGCTCAAAGTTTCCCATGCAAAATGCATGGGAAAAAAAACTTTTTCGTAGAATTGATATAAAATCCATGAAAATTAATATTTCTTGATCGGATAATGCTGCTCTCTTCAGGAGAGTTCAAAAAACAAGATCCAATAATTTATTAAACAATTTTTTATTATTAACTATTTTTTAAAGGTCCCTAAAAAACCCCGTAAAATGAAAAAAACGTAAATTACAAGGTTTTTTAGGGACCTTTAAAAAATAGTTAATAATAAAAAATTGTTTAATAAATTATTGGATCTTGTTTTTTGAACTCTTTTGAAGAGAAGCAGCATTATCCGATCAAGAAATATTAATTTTCATGGATTTTATATCAATTCTACGAAAAATTTCCCATGCATTTTGCATGGGAAACTTTGAGCTCTTTGAGCGACCTCTAAATATTAAAAAAAATAAAAACAAAAAAATAGGGGTAATTTTTTTTTCGATATAGAACAATCCTAGGGGGTGAGAGCAAAACATTTTCAACTTTTTGTTTTTCCCATGTATTTTTGGACCACCCTAATGTGGACCCGGAGATCTTTTTCAGGTTAATTCGGGCGGAAGATTATTCCGGAGGGGTGAGAGTGGATGTGGAAGAGGAGAGTAATGAATTGGGATATGGAGAGTTGAGTGGGACGTTTGGGACACAATTGGGACAACAACAGGGGGAACAAGAAACTCAGGAGGAAGTTCAGCAAAGTGAGGATGTGGTGGTGGAAGGAAATATCCCAGTGTCCCAAACCTTACTACAGGGGACAGTGGTGGGGGGAGAAAATGGGACACCCGTTCAAGTGATGCCAGTGCCTCAAGAGGAAACTCAACCCATGTTGGATCAAGCAATTAGTACGGAAGCCGGGACTCAATCCAGCAGTGAGGGGACGGAACTGGTTGGGACGAAACTTCATGACGTTCGGACACAGCCTACGGGTTCTGGGACGCAATCCTTTGAGTCCAAAAGCCAGTTCCTGGAAGTCCGGACGGAAGTTGTGAACTCTGGGACGCAACCCACTGAAGAGCAATCCGGGCCGGAACTCTCAGTACAGGGGACGCAATCTAGTAATGGGGGGCTTCTACAGGTTGGTGTTGGGACTGAACTTACTGATGTTCCATCAGCATGTTCAGTCCAGGGGAGGGGTGATGCTGAAGAAAATACAGCAGCTCCTGATTTAACGGGGGAACGGATAGATGCCTCATCCATGGAAAATCGTTATTTCCTGAAAGTGGTGATAGCGGATAAACCTTATATAGCGCTGATTGATCCGGGCGCTACGGTTTCGCTGGTTAGGCCGGAATTAGCAGAAAAATTTCGGGATAGACTTACAAAAGCGAATACAGCAATTGGGAGCGCGCTTGGCGGATCAACAGCAGCATTGGAGAAATTAAGGTTATGGTTAACGGTAGATGGTTTTTCTCATCGAATGGCGGACATGGATGTGCTCTAGGAAATAGTATAGAGGGGGATATTTTTGCGGAATGTGCAGGGATTTGTGAGTTATCAGAGGGGCAGAGATCGAAAATTCAAAAATTTGTGGATCAACTGATTTTACTACAGGAGGTGGAACATGGTATGACTTCTTTGACTGAACATAGCATAAGAGTCACTGATCCAACACCAATTAAACATCGTTCTCGTAGAATGTCGCCTATGATATTAGAATGGGCTAACCAGGAAGTACAAAAGATGTTGGAGAGGGGAGTAATTGGAAGATCGGCCAGTGAGTGGAGCAGTGCTCCAGTTATCGTCAAGTGTTCGAGCCTTACGTGTTTAAGTAACTAGATGACATAATCATCGTTACTGATGATTATGAGAAACATCTAAAATGGTTAGAGATTGTTTTGAGAAAATTGGCGGAGGCTGGGCTGGTGGTAAATCCGGAAAAGTGCGAATTTGGGTGTTCGAGAGTTTCATATTTAGGTTATGTACTCGATAGTCAAGGGTTGAGACCAGACCCAGAGAAAATCGCACCAGTGGTTGATTATCCGGCACCAAGCAATATAAAACAGCTCCGTCGATTTTTAGGTATGGTGGGGTGGTATGCGCGTTTCATAGAACATGATAGCGAATTAAAAATACCACTTTTGAGGTTATTACAAAAAGGTCGAGCTTGGGAGTGGGGAGAAGAGCAACAAGAAGCGTTTCAAGCATTGAAAAATAAATTGACTACGGCACCAGTCTTGGCAAGACCAGACTTTACGAAGCCATTTACGATTCAATGCGGCGCGAGTGGTTACGCAATAGGGGCAGTTTTGACTCAGGAGGGGGAGGAAGGTGAACATTCCATAGTGTTCGTGAGTAAAACTCTCTCTGTGCACGAGAGAAATTACAGTGTGACAGAGAAAGAATGTTTGGCGTTGTTGTGGTCAATTAAGAAATTAAGACCATATATCGAGGGGTACAAATTCACGGCCATTACAGACCACAGTGCTTTAAAATGGTTGCGAAATTTAAAAGAACCGACGGGTAGATTAACGCGTTGGGCCCTCGAGATGCAGCAGTGGGATTTTGAGATAGTTCACCGAAGGGGAATTCACCATCATGTTCCGGATGCCTTATCTAGGATGTACGAGGATGAGTTTGAAGAAGTGGCGGCGTTTGAAACAATTTCAGACCCGTGGTATCTAAAAAGACTCGATTTGGTGTTGAAGTTTCCTAACTGATTCCCAGGTTGGAAAGTCCTAGCGGGGAGTTTATATCGATTCAGGGAGGATCTATTATTATTGCCGTATACAGGTGATGAAGAAGGGTGCAAGTTAGTCGTGCCCTTAGAATATCGCGAAAGAGTGCTCAAGAGTGCGCACTCAGAGTTCTCGGCAGGGCATTTGGGAATTGAGAAGACCTATGACCGAGTAGCGAGAGAATATTATTGGCAGGGTGTGTGGCACGATGTGCAACAATTCGTGCGAGTATCTCCTCAGTGTCAGTACCATAAGGTTTCACAGGAAGGTCCTCAAGGCCTTATGGGGCAGTGGATAGTAGAGAGACCCTGGGTTGTAGTGGCGGCTGACTGCATGGAATTTCCTCCAAGTAAGAGTAGGTGCCGTTATCTTGTAGTGTTTCAAGATTTATTTTCTCGCTGGGTAGAGGTCAAGCCGTTAAGGTCTGCGGATGGCAAGTCAATTGCACGGGCGTTTGAGGAGTTAATTTTGTTTAGGTGGGAGACTCCAGAATTTTTATTGACGGACAAAAAAATTTGATAATAAGGAAAATTTTGGATTATCAAAGGAATTTGATAATAAATTCCTGAAGTCAGTCCTGGATGATTATGGTGTTCAGCATCTCACCACGCCGCCTTATCATCCGCAGGCAAATCCTGTCGAGAGAAGTAATCGAGTGTTCAAGACTATGGTCGCAACTTTTATAGGGGAGGATCATCGAGAGTGGGACAAACATGTTCATGAGTTTCGTCATGCCATGAACATTGCTGTCCAGTCGACAACTAAGTTCTCGCCCGCGTTCCTTAATTACGGACGGAACCCTAAACCGGTCAAAAGTTTGCGTAGAGAGGTAGAGGGGAGAAAGATTGTCGAGAAAATTGATCCGGAAGTGTGGAATGATCGATTAAAGAGGTTAGACGCGTTGAGAGACTTGGTCGCGAGATTCATAGATAAAGAGAGAGAGAGAGAGAGAAACAAACGGCATACTATAATCGGAACAAGAAAGTGGCGGAATTTCACGTGGGGGATCTAGTATTGTGGGGGACACACAAGTTGTCAAACGCGGCGAAAAAGTTTTCGGCGAAATTAGCACCGAAGTATGAGGGGCCATTTAACATTATAGAGAAATTGTCGGATTCGGTATATGTGATAAAAACGAATGAGAATCGTCGCGTGAGTAAGGTGCATGTGTCAGATATGAAACGTTTTATTCCGCCTAGAAAATAAACTTGTGACTAATAAGTGTGTTTTATTTTTCTTTGTTTTAGATTGCAAGACAGAATGGCTCCGAACAGGACTCGGGCATCAGACCTTCCGAGTTTACGGAAGCAGAGGGGAAGAGAGGCAAGGAGGGTGGAGTTTCCGCCACCCTTCCCGCCCCAGATGGATCTTGCGATCCTAAGAGTGGATGTGGAAAGGAGATCACGAGGGGTAGTAAGGGGAGAGGAGGAAAGGAAGAAAGTGGTCGGTGAAGAAAAGAAAAATCAAGAGGGGAGAAAGGAGAATCTGGAGGGGGAGAGAGAGGAAGCCGCTGGTGGATTATTGGTGGAAGTGGTGCCGGAGGTGGCCATGGAGGAAGAGGTCAGTTGGAGTGAGGAGGCGCAGAACCGGGAGTCTCCGGAAATGGTGGTGTCTTCCACCGATCAATCTTTGAGTTTGCAAGAGGAGGATGATTTAGTGGTGGACGCTGACAGTAGTGAGGCCGTCGCGGACCTCGATCGTCATCTCGAGGAGGAAGAGAAGCGAAATCAGGCTTTGTTGGCAGAACTTAAGCGGAAGAGGGATGAAGCGGTAGAAAGGATCCGCCGGAGTCACTTCAATAGGACTTCAATAGGGACTTTGTTTGCTCTAGAGATGTATCTTCGGTGGCCCCATCCCGTCCGATCACGCCCCCTGGACCGCCGGAGCAAAGAAGGTCACCACAACCTGTGCCGGGACCATCAAGAGGCCAGCAGCCGGAGGGAGGACGGCCTCCGTTAAAAATGAAAACCAAAAGGGTTTGGTGGGTTGAGACCCATCCCAACGGTGCCGTCATTAGACCCTCCTCCATGCTGTTGTTTCAATTGTTGGCGAAGAGGACATTTGAGAATCCGATGCCCCCACCCCCAAAGAGGGGAGTTCTGCAATAATTGCGGACGGAGGGGGGCGAAGATTAATCGTTGTCTTCGTTGTGCCGAGGCATACATTTTATGGCTTTATCGGAGAGAGGTAGAGGGACGGGCGCAATACTCGCGTGAGGAGTCAGTGGTCGGAAGCGAGGGGAGTGTCGCCATGGCAGGAGTAGTAGAGGAGTTGCAGTTGGAAGGGCCAGTTGTACCAGTTGAGGAGGTTCCGGAAGCTGGAGCCAAACAAGTAGCGGAAAGGGAAGTGCCGGCGGACCTCATGGTGGAGCCAGTGCTGGTAAGAATGCCAGCGGAAGAACCTCGGGTCGAGGAGAGGCCGCAGGTCGTCGAAGAGCCTCCAGTGGGTCGCCAGGAGGTTCCCTTACTGGAAGGAGTGGCCAGATTAACTGAGATGCTGAGGAATTCTCCTCAAAACATCGTGGACCTGGCCGTCCTGCAGTTTCTGGAGGAATGTCGTCGACAGGGCGATGATTCTGGCAAGTAGGTGGTAGCCTATTCTGGAGGGGAGTTACGGGTGAGTTAAAAGACTGGTTATGTTTCTTTTTGTTGATTTATGAAAAAGTTTTTTTTTTGTTTTTATTGTTTTCTTGTTGTAGGCGATACTAAAGAGTAGTATCGGCCTAGGGGAGGGGATTGTGACGAAGTAGATCGTCACTTATATTTTATTTAGTGTTAAGAGGACGTGAGATATAGTCAGAGAATGTCTGATTTGTTACCTGAAAATTTCGTATTTTAATAAGAGTTAATTTTTAGTAATCGAAGCAGCTCAGGTATTTTTCCGTATTTACGGCTCTAAATAATCGCCCGATTTCCGCTTCGTCGCAGTCCCCGAAATTATTTTAATTTCGAGTTCACGTGGGGTAGTTAGCCAATTAAATTGGTGAAATAATTTGCGCGGTTTTTCCGTCGTTTTCCCTCGTCAACAGCACAGCCCTCTTTTTCGGTTTCAGATAGGAGTTGCCATGGGTTGGACGAGGACAGCGGTCGGACATTGGGACAGCGAAAGAGAGGCCAATCAGGAAGGGGCGGAGTCCCCACCCTTCACGATTCGCTGTGCCGGCTCGATCAACCGGTCGAAGCAGTTGAGCAAACGTTTTTGGAGAAAAAGGACAGTTTTTCCGTTCGGCCGACGTTGTAGTTATATCGCGAATTTCACCTGTGTATTATTTTATGTAGTATTATATTATTTTAGTGTCGGTTTTCTTAAGTTTCCTGTTGGGAAAATAAAGGATTTTTTTGGTACATTGTGTGTGTTATTGGGGGTTTATCCTGGGTGAATTTCCTGGAGTTCTTCGGCTGAGGCACGTGCGGAGATTTCCTGGTGGTTAGTCTCTATCGACATTGGTAAGTGCAAATAATGCGTTATTCAGGTCGTGGTTCTCCGATCTCAAGACAACCTGCCGGTTCAGCGGGATCTCCCTTTGGTCGGTGGTAAGGAAAGTGGTAGTACAAAATTAAAAGAAATTAGATATAAGAATAATGTTTGAGTCTTCATAATTTATTAGTTAATTATTAAGCTCGTTCGTTATAAAATTAATAATATTGAAATGTGATTACTGTACTTGAATTTGTATCTTGGAATCCTACTGAGCACGTATTAAAAACTAAGAACTTAGAACGCATGTGTTTGTACATTAGAACACTAATGCGCACGTATTTGATCTTTAGAACACTAGTGCGCACGTATTATTCTCAGGCAAATGTTAAGCGAAAACCTGCTAAGTCCGTATCGAATACTTGGTTGACTTGCAGAGAACCTGCTAAGTTACAAAAATGCTCATAAAAAAGTAACTACTTGCTTTTGTACCTATTTTTGTAGCTAGTAATAAAAAATATTATGAAATATTTTGTTCAATATTTTAAATTTTGTTCTAGATCAACAAATTTCTTTTTTTTTAAGTTTTTTGTTGTTCCTGTAAATTTTTCTAATTGTGAGTTAGCAGGTTTTCACTCTAAACCGTCGATATACTACTGCGCCCGCATTAAGTGCCCGAAATAACATACTTTCCGAGCATGTACACAGTGTGCCTCAACCAGTCGCAGGTGGTCTGAAAATGTAACAACAAACGGCTAATGTGGAATTGTCCTAAATGGCTCCCAGATTTCAAATTTTCAAGATTTGAAATCCTAGCTGCCCCACTTTTTGATATTTTTCCGTAAGAGTTTCATATTTACCATAAAAACGCGTAAGAGACTATCTATTTAAGAGAATACCGAAATATGACGTGTCATTACGTATTATAACTGTAAATGTCACTATACACGACTTTGTTAAAGGCGAAGTATTCTTTAGCAATGGACACCCCCTCCCAAACCCTTCATCACCAATAATGACAGAATTGCTTATTGAAATGAAACGAAATTGTATCCACGATACTTAAAAATGTTATTGATACTCATCGTTGTAGGATCTTTGACTATCCCCTCCACCCTCATTAACCACCTTCCCTCTCTATCTAGCCCTCTATGAAGCCACACACCCCACTCCCTCAATTATGACAGAATTGCTTATTCAAATGACACGAAATTTTATCCACGATAGTTGAAAATGTTATTGATACTCATCGTTGTAGAATCTTTGACTACCCCCCACCCTCATGGACCATCTTTCACCTCTATGTAGCCCTCTATGTAACCACCCCGACCCCCTTCAAGGAGGACAGAATTGCTTATTGAATTGAATCGAAATTGTATCCACGATAATTAAAAATGTTATTCATCCCCGTCGTTGTAGGATCTTTGACTACCCCATCCACCCTCATTAAGGGGTTACATCTGGTTGGAGGCCTAAAAAAGAGGCTTTTTTCAAATTTTTTTTCTGAGCAGTTTTTCGAATGAACATAAACAAATACTATATAGATCAACTAAGCAACTCTTCTGGTATATGAAAAAAATTGTTTATTGCCATGACTTTACAAAATGGCGGCTTTCTGACGATAAATATAACGTGATATTTAAAAAAGTGACTCCGCTGCACGCAGTAGAAGTCCCCTGGACCATCATGTGTAAGCATAAAAATTTTTTTTTCATAAACTAGACGAATTTATCTGGAGAAGTACACACGATTATAATTTTATAAAATTTTTTCGAGAAATGGCGAGACTTTGAAAAAAAAATCGATTTTTCGACTAAAAAATCGCTATTTAAATATCTCTAAAAATTTTTTTTTCATCTATTGTTAAAATCGTGTGTACTTCTTTAGATAATCTAATTAAGAAGTTACAGTTAAAATTTCAAGTCAATCGGATGAAAATTCTTTGAGTTTTACTGCGTGCAGATTTCAAAACTGTGGTTTCGAGAAAAACGCGTTTGAAATTGAAATTATCTATTTTCACACTTCGGAATTGCTCCAGAAAAATTAATTTTAGGAAGATTTCCAATTTGTTTTCCATGCAAGTACGTTATTGATTATTAATCTCGGGATGTTATAGTGTACTTCAAGCCAATAAAAAAAATATGGTTTCGAAAAAAATGCCTATGAATTTAAAATTTTCTTTCATTACACTTCGGATTTGCTCCAGAAAAAATAATTTTCAGGACATTTCCAAGTTGCTTTCTTGTAAGGACGTTATTGATTATTAATCTAGGAATATTATAGTGTATTTTATGCCTATAAAAAAAATCGAAAGAAAAAAAAATTGCAAACAGATGTAACCTCTTAACCACCTTTCCCCTATATCTAGCCCTCTATGAAGCCACACACCCCGCCCCCTCAATTATGATAGAATTGCTTATTTAAATGAAACGAAATTTTATCCACAATAGTTGAAAATGTTATTGATACTCATCGTTGTAGAATATTTGACTACCCCCCACCCTCATTAACCTTTTCCTCCCTCTTTAGCCCTCTATGTAACTGCCCCCCAATCCCTTCCCAAGGATGACAGAATTGCTCATTGAATTGAATCTAAATTTTATCCACGATAATTAAAAATGTCATTGATTCTCATCGTTGTAGGATCTTTGACAACCTCCCTCCCCCCCCGCCATCATTCAACACCTTTCCCCTCTATGATTTCAATTATCGTGGATAAAATTTCGTTTCATTTCAATAAGCAATTCTGTAATCCTTGGGGGTGAGGACTTCGGGGGGGGGGGATTGCTAAGAAGTATTTCGCCTTTAACAAAGTCTAGTCTGTCGACATTTACAGTTATAATACGTAATGACACGTCTTATTCCGATATTTTCTTGAGTTGATAGCCTCTTAGGCGTTTCCATGGTAAATATGGAACTCTCACGTAGTAATCTCAAAAAGTGGAGCAGCTAGGATTTCAAATCTTGAAAATTTGAAATCTGGGAGCCATTTAGGACAATTCTACATTAGCCGTTTGTTGTTACATTTTCAGACCACCTGCGACTGGTTGAGGCACACTGTGTGTAGTCTAATGATTTTTTAACATCTGCTATTGGCATAGTGTGCGAAAAGTTACACGGAAAAAAATATTCATGAATAAGTACGGAATTTATTCATAAGTTTGGGGCAATAGAGAAAATGTGACGATTCTTAATACGCTTTTATTAACAATTAACGAAAATTCAGAAGAAATCCCAAAACAGTATGTAGAAACTAAAATATGGTTTAGCACTTTATATTTCAGTAAATACTACTGAACCGGTTCCTGACTTATATACATTAGGAGGCGTGGTCCCACGCCCACTGTCTTGTAGCGCACTGCAAGCCGTTGCTCGTATATAACGTTAATGTAAAGACTTGTAACTGCGTCAGTGGCCTAGTGGATACAGCAGGCGCGTTTAGAGTGAGGGGTCGCGAGTTCGAATCTTCCAGCTTCGGATTTTTCTGTTTCAGATTTTAGAATAGTTAATTTAAATCACCAATCTATAGGTAAATGGTATGTTTAAAATCAGACAGAAAGAAGTCAAAATATAAATTTTATTTTCCATCTAATTTTTAAGAATTTTTCAGGAACTAGTTCATTATTTACCTAAAATATTTAGGTTTGAATTAGTACTAAATTTCCTCCCTTGCCCCAAACTCAAGTACAAAGTTCAGTAATATTCAAGAAATTATTTTTTTTTCCATATACTTATATATTCTTTAAAATTACTATGACAACATTTTAATGTATTTTTCTTGCAGTTATATTTGGAAAAATCGATTTTCTATGGATTTTCTTTAAATTGTGAAAAAAAGTTATTTTATGTGTGCTTTCTATCTGGTTATAATTTCAGGACCCTTTACCTTTTAAAAATTGAGATATTCGTGTTAGAAATTTCAATTTTTATCATTTTGCATGTAAGATTGAAATTTTGAACATGAATATGTCAAATTTTAGATGGTAAAGGGTACTGAAATTTTAACCAGATAGAAGACACATAAAAAATAACGTTTTCTCACAAATTAAAGCATTTTTCCTAAATGTTGAATCAAAATTAAATTTTAAACTTATATTTTTGTAATATTTATAATATTTTTAATGTCATTTTATTTTAATAATTCTTTTATAAAAAATTCATGATTTTTCTTTTCTTTTACATTTAATTTTTTTTCTTATAAATACCGTCAAGTGGGGCTATTTTGTGCTCCTTGGAGCTATTTTGTGCAAGCGAGGTTTTTAATGAATATAATCTTTATATTTAGTTGCTTAAGTTTGCTACTTGGTATAAATATTTTCTGATATCTAGACTACAGGGAGTACTAAATGAATGTACTCAATTCTTTATCAGAAATCAGAAAACAAAAATCGTAAAATCGTGAAAATCAAGCAGAAAAATTTCAAAGTTCTCAAAATTCTGTTCAGATCTCCGGAAGTTTAAAAGTGTTTCTAAAGGTATTAATAATACTTGTTGACCATTTAGTTGTAATGATGTATAGGTGATGCGCTAACTTTTCATTGCATAGTTTAAGAAAAAATCTATAAAACTGAAAAACCAGGATTTGGTGGGTTATTTTGTGCATTCTTTAAAATCAAGTTTTTTTCAATAATTTGTTTTGTAGTTAGTAAAAATTACTTTAGAATTTCGTTTTGAAACAATTTTGTCTTATTTTTGTTATAAGAGACAAAAAATAAGCTTAAAATTTCAGTTTCACATATGGTGCCTTAAAAACCTCAAAAAAGTAACATTAATAATTACATGGTTTTCAAGTTAATTTTGAAACTTTTTCTCTTAAAATAACTGAAGATGGGTAATAGAAATTATTTAAAGTAAAATTTTCTTAAAGAAATAACTTTTCTTGGAAATCTACTTTTTTGTGAAATTTTTGTGCTTTAGTTTCAAATTAGTTTAACAATTCCTAGGAAAAAAATAATTCTGGCTTTGTTTTTCTTTATTGTACTCTAAAATATCTGGAAATAATATGTCATACAGCAAAAACGTTAAAAAAATTTTTTACACAACTTTATAAATAAGCAAACTTTGATGCACAAAATAGCCCCACCATGGGGTTTATTTTGTGCACAACGAGTTTCCATAACTCAGACAAAAATTTTTTTCTTGTCGGCTAACTCATAGGGCACCTTTAGAAGGATGTCTACAATATAACTGAATAGAACAATTCTTTATTTTTTCAGATTCTGAATTTTAATAAAGCATAGAGTGGAAAAAGAGAGGTTTTGTGCACAAAATAGCCCCACTTGACGGTATAACTTTTCCAATGCTTTTTTTCTAAACATAGTTCCTATAGGAAAATTATTCCATTTTAAAGAAATATAGTAATTCAATTGTGTATAGTATGCAGATTATCTGAAATTTGAAGAAATAATATGGATTTTTAATGCAATTTTTATTTTGATTTCTTTAATATAACTTCTCCAATAATTGTCACTTTTATATACCTACTGATTTCATTATAAAAATATTTTACAACGAAAAAGTAATTGACAGATACTCATATAGTATATCTTTTCCCAGAAATGAATTTAATGTTGAATTAATCTTTTTTAACGAAAATTAAATTTATTTAATATTTTCATTACTCAGCTTCCTCTATGAAGAAACAAATCTTATGCTTACGTGGAACCTAAATGTTTATGAAATAAACATAATTGTCACCTGGTTTCATTAGTTATTAGTTATTTTAAGAAAAATAAGTGATTTCATTTAATATCTTAAAAATTGGGTTTTAAACGTTACAAGGGGAGATCACGACGTATCGATTTTTCCCAAATATGACAGTTTGACTAATGAAAGATTATTAGATAAGGTTTTTTTAGTGAAGCAGTAAAATACACCTAGCAGTAGTTTTCGGAAAAAAAATTAAAAAATTTTGTTGAAAAATGGCACTTGCCTTATATATCTTGTTCAAACGAACTGTAACAAATGAAGCAAGGTGTAACCAAGGCTGTAACTGCTAGGTGCATTTGACTGTTACGACTTACTACGAATGAACTATAACCAACGTAGCAAGGATGTAACCAACACTGTTAGAAAAAACCTGAAAATTAATGCACTTTTAATTCATTCACGTCACTGAATTTTCATTTAATGTTGAAGGAAAGTTATGATAATTCACAAATAAATTGAATTTCATTCAAGTACCGTCAAGTGGGGCTATTTTGTGCGCCGTGGGGCTATTTTGTGCACGCGAGGTTTTTAATGTATAAAATCTTTATATTCAGTTGCTTAGATTTGCTACTTGGTATAAATATTTTCTAATAACTAAACTACAGAGAGTACTTAATGAATTTACTTAATTCTTTACCAGAAATCAGAAAAAAATCGTAAAGTCGTAAAAATCAAGCTGAAAATTTTCAAAGTTCTTAAAATATCTGTTCAGATCTCCAGAAGTTTAAAAGTGTTTCTAAAGGTATTAATAATACTTGTTAACAATTTAGTTGTGATGATGTATACGTGATGCGCTAACTTTTTATTGCATATTTTAAGAAAAATGTGTAAAAAAAATGATAAACAGGGATTTGGTGGGTTATTTTGTGCACTAGCAAAGACAGACGCGCGCACTTGCGCGCGTGTTACAAAGAACTGTTACTGTACGGCAAGGGTGTCTAGAAACGGCACACAGTGTACGAAAAAGCTGTTTTTGTGAACAAAAGTCGCTCGACAGCTCAATTTTCATTCGATTTTAAAGTTTTTTTTTTTAAACTGATCGTTAATTCATAGGCAATGCTCTCCTGCTGCTAAAAATTAATTTTATGTAAAGCTTTTTTTTTTATTTGAGGTTAAACATTAAAATTCTGTTTATTAAATAAATTTGTTACCGCAAAGAAATATTTTCCATGCAGAATCACTAAAAAACACAAAATGTTTACATTTTAGTCATGAAAAATTTGTTTTTATCATAAAAATCATAAATATGAGGTTATAAATAAATTAATGTTAAAAAATTATTCTAACAATAGTTATAATATATAATATGTTAAATTTCATATTTTTGTTTAAATTTTGTTAATTTTTTAATCACTTTTGAAAAGAAAACTTAAGTATGCTAGATGTACCTATTACTGCGAATGCATCAATTACTGCGATTTTTTGAAAAAGTTATTATGCACTTTTCATGATTGTAAAATTAACTCAAATTAATTTAAAAAATTATTTAAAACCTTTTTTTGTTACAATTGCCAATAAAGATATACATTTAAACGATTAATTATTTAATTATTCTAGATTAAATTACAATTTACCGCAGTAATTGGAACATGCGCGTGTTTCTATTACTGCTGACAACCTAACCTCCAAATACACGTTATTCTTGTCGCAGTAATTGGGGCACAGTAATTGATCCATACCCGCAGTAATAGTATCACAGAGAATTTTTTATAAATTTGTTATTTAAATTCTTTGTATATTATAATTAGTGGCTTCTACTTCAATAGATAACAATAATGCTTTTAAACTCAGTCATATGTGACTTGGAAAGTTAAAAGGGACCTTACGTCAAAAAAATCGATTTTTTTATGTTTAGTTCATTCAAAAGAGTAAACTTTTCTCTTTCAGAATCACCTATTAGTAAAAAAAATCGATTTTTTGACGTAAGGTCCCTTTTAACTTTCCAAGTAACAATATTTATCTCCTTTTTCAAAGTTTTTTTGGAATTCGATTTCACACAGCAGTAATTGGCACATCTACACTACTGTTATTCATTTGGGTGCCATTTTCATTCAAAAAAACTTTTTAACTTGAAATAATTTTTTTGGTTTTTATATCTAAAGAGTGACTTTTTCAAAAATAAAGTTATAGATTATTTACCTTCACATAGCCACTGATGAATATTGAAACTCTTTTTATATGTTTGAATATAGTGTTCTTCAATGTTTAAAAAAATTGTAAATTGAAATTGTTTCATTTATTAAATTCATGATTTAAACTCTATGGAACGACGAATAATGATAAATATTGTTTTATCTTTACCAAATTGTATTCTTAACCTACAAGAGAAGTTTCAATTAAAGTTAGTTTATATGTTAAAAGAAACATCGAAAATCAATCAATTCATTTTTGAAAAAAATAATTTTTTAAACCTATACATTTAATTTTTCATGTGTTTTGGTTGCAAGTACTTTATGTTTTAGTACATTCGAAAAATATTTAAGGAAAACAGAACAAATCATTATGCTAAAGAAATCAGTAGGTGTAGTAAAGTTAAAGGAAAACTGCATTTTGTTACAAAATAATACAAATTGTTCAATTTGTATAGTTGTGTTTAAGCCTCTTCACCAACGACAAGGTAGCAGCTTACGAAGAGGGTTTTTTTTTTGTATTTTTGTTTTTTATTATTTTTTTTTTATGTTTTTAATTAATTTATTTACAAAAGAACTAAAGTAACGAATAACTTGAAACTAATGTGTAACTATTAACTTTTAAGCAATTTTTCAGCTCCTTTTGTCAATGCCTTTACTTTTCTTTGCTCCTTAATCCTGAAAGAGCTTACTTTAGGATCTGAAGATACCAGGAGATAATGAATCGTATCTTTATTGGTAAGTTCTCTTCTGGACATTCTGCTATTTTTGCTCCTTGCTTTTCGAAAGATCTTATTATTGGCTTCTTGGGGTTCTTCTGATAGCCATCCAAACGGTACATCGAATGATTTGATTATTTCGCTGCCATGAATCAGAACTTTATGAACAGAAGGTGGCATAGGATACCAATTATATAAAGCCACGCATGTTTCAGCTGTTTCAAAACAAAATTTTTGAAATTTGTCACAATCAATCATTCTACCGCAAGTTATGGCTTGGAGAATGTCATGAAATCGAGTAATTAAATTCTCATCCAACCCTGTATATTTAGCTACTTCTTGAGCTTGAGCAAAAAAGGAGCGAGCTACATTCCCAGTGTTACTTGTCCCTGCACCTTGTTTAACAACATCAACAGTTAATCCTAAACAAGATTTTAATTTAACTTGAATTTTTTTTTCCTTAAAGCTTTTAATTCCCTATGTTCTTTCGATCTTGCAGAACCTTTACAAAAATCCAAATTATAAGCTATATGAAGCAAATACTCCATAAAGCGAATCCAACAGTGTAACGTAGATAGACCAAATTTAAAGTATTCAATATTACACTGAAGCTGCCTTACAAACTGTAGGTCATTAACTTTCTTGGGACCAATTCTGCAAATATTACAGCAATTTGAAGCTCTTTGGTTGCACAGAACATTGCATACCTTGCCATCTATCATTATACATTTTACATCGAAACTTACATTCAACTTTATATTACTAAATTCAAGCTCATACACTTCTACCTGTTCCAATAAATTTGTGAAGGTTTGATACTGTTGTTCAGTAATTGAAGGATTTTCTTTAACGAAGCCGAATTTTATCGTTCGACAAAAATGAACTGAATTTGGAGTATCATTACTCCAAATTACAACATCATTTGCTTTCAATTGAAGAGAAACAAAAGAAACCAAGAATATAGAATCGTCCATATTTCTTTTCAAATCATCATTCTCATCTTCGTCCTCATCATCATCGCTGCTCTTATTCATTTGGGATGACCACTTTTGTCTTGTAGTTTGTTGACCACTAGCTCCATCCATCCCCCACTTCCCTACTAAAACTAATTTTTGTTCAGAAAGAGATTTTAATATGTCAGTACTTAACAACGACAAAATTCTTTTAACCGTGTGAATTAATAAGGATATAAAATCAATCTCTACTCCTGACTCCGATATATTTATATGATCACTTTCAGGGTAACATTCATTTTTAGCTTCAACAACCTTCTCATACGAAGGATAACTTTTATTACCAAATTCATCATTATAAATCTTCAGCTTTTTATATTTTCTGGCTGTTAAATCTAAATCTACGTACATTGCTAAGATTTTATCCATATCTTCAAATTCATTTAAATCTACAACTTCAGGTTCGGAAACTTCATCACATGCTTTATTCTTCTTTTTTAAAGCTTCTTCTAACTCTTCTTTACTGTGATTAGAAGCAAGTTCATCTGCACGTCTTTTTTTAGTCTTCCTTGAACCTTCTTCAAATGATAATCGCGGACGACCTTCTTTAATATTATCACGAATATTACTTTTTTCATTAGATATATTAAGTGTAACACCATCATCAAGTTGTTCTTGAAAATCCACAACAAAATCTTTTCCAATGAATACTTCAAACTTTTCAATAAATGCTTTTCTATTTCGTCTAACATTTTGCCACTTTTTTGAAAACTGGGGATAGAACACATTCAGTAACCTTTTCTTTAGCTGTAATAATTGTTCTTTAGAAAAGTTATTTTCACTTTGAATTTTATTCAGAACAGAATCTACTTTACTTCCACCATCACAGGAATTAGTATTCCAAAAAAGCTCGCACAAACTTAAGTTATTTATTTTATAATTCATTTTCGCATCATGCGTTTGACATGTGAAAAAACTTTTGATATTTTCATAAATGTTTTGTTTAGTATGAAAAAACATTTGAAGTTCCATATGAAAATGCATTTCATAAAAATCTCGTAAATCTTTTGTTCTTTTTTTTTAATTGTTTTGAAATAAGGGTAAAGTAGATTAGGTTTTGAAAAACATTGAAAGTGAAAACAAATTTTTTAAACAACAGTTATTTCAGGTAAGAAAAAAGTTCCTGAATGTGTTCAGCCAGTATGCAGAAAAGTGGAAACTTTGAAACAAAAAAAGCATTTATTAAAAACTTCAAAACATTAATTGGAAAAGGTTTTGTTATATGTTTTCAAGAGCAACCTAATGATAATTTTACAGTTAATAGATCACAGTAAAAAAGTAATATTTGCGATAATATTACAGAAGGTCGTACGCGATTATTATTAAAAAACGGATCAAGCAAAACTAAAAGAAGACGTGCATACAAACTTGCTTCTAATCACAGTAAGGAAGAGTTAGAGGAAGCTTTAGAAATAAAAATAATACATGAGTTGAAAGTGCCGAATCTCAGGTCTTAGATTTAAATGAATTTGAGGTTGTTAGTAAAATTCTAGAAATGTAGGTGAATTTTAGACAAAACAGCAAGAAAATAAAAAAGCTGAAAACTTGTAATGATGAATTTGGTAATAAAATATATTCTTTATATGAGATAATTGTTGGAGCCAAAAATGTTACACTGAGAGAAACCGATAGTAAGATTTTGATGTTAAAAAGGTTATGTTATACGGTATTATCATTATGCTACTGGCTACCATCAATGATGTTAAAAAAATATAGTTATTGTATCCCGTACTATCAAGATGTTACTCCGTACAATCTGGTGGTAACTGTTACTATCTAGATAGCTGTCCGTATTTGTAACATTAAATATGGTTACCGGGAACATCATTATGTTACCCATAACTATAATTTTCTCTCAGTGTACTCTAAACGTGATTGTATTTCTAAATGATGTTGTTTGGAGTTATAATGCTTCAAATTCAGTTCATGTTTGTCACACCATAATTTTTGACTTATTGAAAGAAAGTCCTTCAATTACACTGCAACAATATCAAAATTTCTGAAACTTATTTTAACAAGTTCAATTTTATAAGGTTGAATTTAGGGATATGCAGTTTCACAGTTAAGTAATGACGTGGACAAAAATGGAACTAAGAAATTGCTTAGAAATCAGTAGACCTTTTAACTTGTCTTGAATAAAGAAGCTCAAACTTAACTTTGCAAATAAAATACTTTCGGTAATTGTATAACAAAATTCAGTTCTAGTTTAACTTTTCGTACGGATTTGTTCAGTTTATCAATTACTGTACCCCAATTACTGCGGTGAGAATAACGTGTATTTGAAGGTTAGGTTGCCCGCAGTAATAGAAACACGCGCATGTTCCAATTACTGCGGTAAATTGTAATTTAATCTAGAATAATTAAATAATTAATCGTTTAAATGTATATCTTTATTGGCAATTGTAACAAAAAAAGGTTTTAAATAATTTTTTAAATTAATTTGAGTTAATTTTACAATCATGAAAAGTGCATAATAACTTTTTCAAAAAATCGCAGTAATTGATGCATTCGCAGTAATAGGTACATCTAGCATACTTAAGTTTTCTTTTCAAAAGTGATTAAAAAATTAACAAAATTTAAACAAAAATATGAAATTTAACATATTATATATTATAACTATTGTTAGAATAATTTTTTAACATTAATTTATTTATAACCTCATATTTATGATTTTTATGATAAAAACAAATTTTTCATGACTAAAATGTAAACATTTTGTGTTTTTTAGTGATTCTGCATGGAAAATATTTCTTTGCGGTAACAAATTTATTTAATAAACAGAATTTTAATGTTTAACCTCAAATAAAAAAAAAAGCTTTACATAAAATTAATTTTTAGCAGCAGGAGAGCATTGCCTATGAATTAACGATCAGTTTAAAAAAAAAAACTTTAAAATCGAATGAAAATTGAGCTGTCGAGCGACTTTTGTCCACAAAAACAGCTTTTTCGTACACTGTGCGGCAAGTGTGGAGTGACATTACGGTAGCGCGAGTGACACGAAATTTTTTTCGTCGATGTTCGAAAATCCGAGAAAGGGCTATTGTACGACTCACAGCAGGCAGTCCTGGGTCTTATGAGTCCCATTTTCACGCCTTTTAAACTTACCAGAACGTAATGGTCGTAATGAATAAATAAATTTATGCAATAAATAAATAAAATAAAAATTAAATATTTATATAAAATTATACTAATAATTATTTACTCAAATATTTTATTTAAACTAATTTTTTAAATTTCATTTATTAATTTCTAGATTTTAAAAAATTAAAATAATAATAATAATAATGATGATGATTGTAATAGTAACAACAAAATAATAAACGTGATTATAACATGACTGGAGTATTTTTAAAAATTTAGAAATTAAAATTATAAATAATAAAGATATAATATTTAATAATTGATCTTTACATTTGTAAAAACAAATTTAGTTCGAAGTTTTTCGAATTTAAATTTATTTTTTTGTTAAATTAATTTTCATTAATTTGAAGCTATTAAAAAACATTGTCGAGAATTACTCTTCAAGGCTTATAAAAAAATATGTAATTAAAAATATTTTTTAATTTTACTCTCTATATAAATCTGAATGTGTGAAATTTCACTTATTCTAAGTTATAAGTCGCTCTCTCTTTCAATAAGTGCATATGCACTTAAAATAAGTGAAATTTCACCCAAAATAAGTGAAAAATTCACTTATTATAAGTGCATATACACTTATTGAATGAGAGAGCGACTTATAACGTAGAATAAGTGAAATTTCACACATTCAGATTTAGAGAGTAAGTCTTTTTTTAATTTCAATTTCTAAAAACATTTCATAAACACTAATTATATTTATGTTTTATTTATTTATATTTGAAATTTTTAAATACTTTTAATTTGCATCTTTTTAAATTTAAAATTTTAAAATTGGAATTTTTACTACTTCAGAATGTCAATGCTTCATGCTTTTAACTCAAAAGGGTCGATACGATTTATAATAACAAATTTAGTTTGAAGTTTTTTGCATTAAAATTTTGTATTTTGTTAATTTAATTTTTATTAATTTTAAATTATTAAAAAAACATTGTTAACAATTACTATTTTAGGTTTATAAAAAAATATGTAATTAAAGATATTTTTTAATTTCAATTTTTTAAATTTCAATTTCTAAAAACTTTGAATAAACACTATTTATTTATTTAAATTTGTTATTACTTTTTATTTATTTATATTGCAAATTTTTAGATACTTTTAATTTACTTCTTTTTAAATTTTTTTTAACTCGATAGGGACGATACGGTTTAAAAGGCTTGGAACCTCATTAGGACCGGAACTAAACTCTCCATTGTAGAATTTTGGAAGCAGAATTTGACCTAGAGAACTGAGTGACACTGTCACTCGGAGCACCGAATGAGTGACACTTGGACACCCCTGCTGTACGGAATGAAAAAGTTTTTCCAACATCATATAAAAATTAAAAGTTTATGTAAATTTTGAGATAAAAGATGTCTCATTATTATATATTCTTATACATTGTCATTTATGTATTACTGTCCTATATAAGAAATCAGTTAGTCATAGGTATAGATATACTGCTATGCTTTCTCAGCAAGTAAGAGAGAATAAGATATAGAATTTACGTGGGTTAGAATAGGACAAGAATAGTGTCCGTAGCAGAAAAAGAGATGAAGAATATGGAATAGATAAAGAGAACAATATCGTGCGTACAGAAAAAGAGAATAAGGTATAGAATGTGCCTGGAATAGACAAGGACAACAGTAGTGTGCGAAATACAAGGTGAGTTCACACTTTGTGATTTTAGTGTGAAAACTTGCAAGAGAGAAAGGTGTGATGATGTTCTTCGTTTGAGAGAGAGAGAGAGAGAGAATAAAAAAAGAGATTTTTTAGCATTGTGAAAATTCTAAGGCACCCTTGTACGAGAACTTGATAAATGTTGTAAGTTGAATACTTTTTTAATTTTAAAAATTAAAAGTTCGCCACATTTATAAATTAATTTTGTATTGTTTAAACAATTGTTTTTAATTTTCTATAATTAAAACGAAGCATCAAACTTGAAATTTATTTATAACTATTGTTTAAACAAATTATTGTAACTATTGATTAACTTCATCCAAAATAAAGAATTTATTTATAGCAATTGTTTAAATAAAATATTGTGATTATTAAATTTAGGTTAATTGGAATTTAAGCTGAATGCATTTTAGGTTAAATGGTATTTTGAGGCTGAATGCATTTTGGGTTAAATGGGATTTAGATTAAATGAAATTTAGGTTAATTGGGTTTTAGGCTAAATGCATTTTAGATTTATTGAGTTTTAGGTTAAATGAAATTTAGGTTGAATGCATTTTAGATTTAATGCATTTTAGGTTAAATGAGATTTAGGTTAAATACATTTTAGGTTAAATGGGATTTAGGTTAAATAGAATTTAGGTTAAATGGGATTTAGGTAAAATGCAGTTTAGGCTAAATGCTTTTTAGGCTAAATGCATTTTAGTTTAAATGGGATTTAGGTTAAATGAAATTTAGGCTGAATGCATTTTAGATTAAATGCATTTTAGGTTAAATGAGATTTATGTTAAATACATTTTAGTTTAATTGGATTTAGGTTAAATAGAATTTAGGGTAAATGGGATTTAGGTTGAATGGAGTTTAGGCTAAATGCTTTTTAGGATAAATGCAGTTTAGGCTGAATGCAGTTTAGGTTGAATAGTTTTAGGTTAAATGCCATTTTGGCTAAATATGTTTTAGGGAATATTCATGCGCCTCGAGTTAGGGAGATAGAGAGATTAAGAAATAAAAAGTTTGAGCGATAAAGAGTTAAAGAGATAAAGAGTTTGAGAGATAAAGAGTTTGAGAGATAAAGAGTTTGAGAGATAAAGAGTTAAAGAGATAAAGAGTTTTTCAGAGATAAAGAGTTAATAAGATGAATAGTTTAAGAGATAAAAAGTTTGAGAGAAAAAAGGTTTTGGAGATATAGAGTTAAAGAGATAAAGAGTTTTTTAGAGATGCAGAGTAGGAGGGATAAAGATTTTTAGAGATAAAGAGTTTGAGAGATAAATGGTTTGAGAGATAAATAGTTTGAGAGATAAAGAGTTAATGAGATGAACAGTTTAGGAGATAAAGAGTTTGAGAGATAAAAGGTTTTAGAGATAAAGAAATTGAGAGATAAATATTTTGAAAAGTAAATAGTTTGAGAGATAAAGGGTGAAAGAGATAAAGAGTTAAAGAGATAAAGATTCACAAATAACACAATTTACATATTATATATGGAAACGTTTGTGATCTAACTGATTCGTTCGCAGGTATAACGGCTGTAGAATATAAGACACTAAATAAAGTATACGGTATTTCGCTGTGAGAGCAGTTGCAGCTCAGGCATTAGGCAACCCTTAATTAACATTTTCAGGTACAAGTTACTATTGAAAACTAATTGGTTGAAAGGCAAACAGTGAAAAGGGATATTTAATTTCACAAGCTTAATGTACCCTTTTACTAAGAATGGTCACTCAAAATATAATAGTTGGGTCGCCTCATCCTAGAATCATCCAGCTATTTTTTAAATAACATAAAACAAATCTATGTTATTCTAAGAAGCTGGAACTTTTTATTAATTGTTTGCATTACTGTTTGTCAAGAATCCATGTCGACACCGAAATATGTAATAAAAAATGTGTATTACGATAATATTTAATACATTTACTTCCACATATTTTGAATTTTCAACGTAACTTATACTATACGTAATATAACATAACTATTAAGTAATTGTTGCAAAAAAAAACAGAAATTATTTTTTAACATTATTCTACAGTAGGAAAAGAACTACTGACTCACAAAAATACAATAATTAAAGGGCAAAACATTAAAAAATTATCGAAAAAAAAGGTGAATGAGCAATAAAAAAATTCCCCCCAAATATAAAATTTTTTGAAGTAGACAATACAAATAGCATATTTTCATTACTGTAGCTGTGGGAAAATTTGTTCTTTTTCAGTGTTGGACTTGAAAAAAAAAATTAAAATATTAGTTATTTTAAACTGTATGTTATATAAGTTTTCTAATAATAATAATAATAATAATAATAATAATAGTTTTTTTTGTTAATCTAAAATAGAAAGCTGAATTTATAAAAAGAATATCCCCAACACCCTTACAAACCCCTGTTGACCAATCAAATGTAACCTGATGACCCTCACTACTTAAAGAAGTGACACGCCCCCAGATTTTCTAAATTTTGAAAATCTCCTGGCAAATTATAATATTGTAATGTTTGGCTAGATTCCTTCAGATAAATAAAGGAAAATGTATTTTTCTAATGGGGTCCAGGTAAAAACCTGACTCATGCGTTTATGACAAACAAATAAATAAATTATTTGAAATTCTTACAAATTTTAGAAAATTTGTAAGGAATTTAAATAATTTATTATCGTGTTTTTTCCAATTTTTGTTAACTGAAATATGATTCATTACAGAAGAGTATTAGTTATTTTAATCTGTATGTTATAATAGTTTTTTAATAATAATAATAATATTAATAATAATAATAGTTTTTTTTGTTAATCTAAAATAGAAAGCTGAATTTATAAAAAGAATATCCCCAACTCCCTTACTGAAATGTACTTTCACAAACCCCTGTTGACCAATCGAATGTAACCTGATGACCCCCCACTACTTGAAGAAGTGACACGCCCCCAGATTTTCTAAATATTGGAAATCTCCTGGCAAATTATAATATTGTAATGTTTGGCTAGATTCCTTCAGATAAATAAAGGAAAATGTATTTTTCTAATGGGGTCCAGGTAAAAACCTGACCCATGCGTTTATGACAAACAAATAAATAAATTATTTGAAATTCTTACAAATTTTAGAAAATTTGTAAGAAATTTAAATAATTTATTATCGTGTTTTTTCCAATTTTTGGTAACTGAAATGTGATTCATTACAGAAGAGTATTAGTTATTTTAATCTGTATGTTATAATAGTTTTTTAATAATAATAATAATAATAGTTTTTTTTGTTAATCTAAAATAGAAAGCTGAATTTATAAAAAGAATATCCCCAACTCCCTTACTAAAATGTACTTTCACAAACCCCTGTTGACCAATCAAATGTAACCTGATGACCCCCACTACTTGAAGAAGTGACACGCCCCCAGATTTTCTAAAGTTTGAAAATCTCCTGGCAAATTATAATATTGTAATTCTTTAAAATCAAGTTTTTTTCAATAATTTATTTTGTAATTAGCAAAAATTACTTTAGAATTTCGTTTTGAAACATTTTTGTCTTAGTTTTGTGATAAAAGACAAGAAATAAGCATAAAATCTCAGTTTTACACATGGTCCCTTAAAAACCTCAAAAAAGTAACATTAATAATTACATGCTTTTCAAGTTAGTTTTGAAACTTTTTCTCTTAAAATAACTCAAAAAGTGTAATAGAAGTTATTTTAAGTAAAATTTTCTTAAAGAAATAACTTTTTTTGTAAATCTACATTTTTGTGAAATTTTAGTGTTTTACATTCAAATTAGTTAAACAATTCCTAGAAAAAACATATTTCTGGCTTTGTTTTCCTTAATTGTACTCTAGAATATCCAGAAATAATACTTCATGCAGCAAAAGCGTTTAAAAAATATTTTACACTACTTTATAAATAAGCAAACTTTAATGCACAAAATAGCCCCACCATGGGGTTTATTTTGTTCACAATTTTGAGTTTCTGTAACTCAGAATAAAAATTTTTTTCTTGTCGGCTAACTCATAGGTCACCTTTAGAAAGATGTCTACAACATAACTAAATAGATAAATTCTTTATTTTTTTAAATTCTGAATTTCAATAAAGCATCGAGTGGAAAAAGAGCGGTTTTGTGCACAAAATAGCCTCACTTGACCGTATGCATTAATTTAAATTTAATTGCGCATTGAAGTAAAATTAATGCAATAATACCTTAAATTTTAGTTACCGATGAATGACAGTTATTTTCGCGTCGGTAATAAGATAAGTTGCAGAATTATAGTATAGTGCAGTTTGTGGTACAGTTTTATAATACTTATAGTGTAAATCTTGTTCAAAATAAATTTCTTTCATGAAGATTAAAATGAACTTTAACTTTGTGACTATGGTTTCTCGCCTCTTTATTTTTAATAACTGAATTTAATGAAGATTGTAACCAGCAATTTGTAGGTTATGTTTTCAGTGCGTCTATTTCTATTCGCGTGTGTATTTTGCAAACAAATGAATAATAATTAAGTGAATACTCTAATTCGTATGTTTTTTAAGATAATAATTCAAGTGTTCATAAATTGCTGTGCTTCTATTTAAAAAGTTTTCTATACGTTTTCTTTCTTTGGACTTTCTTGCATACGCGTATTTAAACAAATAGTTCATTAAAATCTAAGACAATATGAATGAATTTTCATTCACCTATGTTGGAAGTTTTTTCCAACCACCTACATTAAAATTAATGCACATGTGCATGAATTTTCAGTCACGTGTTTTTAATTTTCATTTACGTGAATGGGAAAGACTTCCAGCATATGTGAGTGAAAATGCAGTCAGATTATTCTAACAGTGAAGGTTACAGTTTTCCCGAAGCTATATAAGTTAGGCGCCATTTCATTTTAACAAAATTTTCCAATTTTTTTCGAAAACTACTGCCAGGTGCATTTTACTGCTTGGCCCAAAAAAAACTTATATCTAATAATCTTTCATTAGACAACCTGTCATATTTGGGGAAAAAAAAAACTGATTAATTAAGGAAAAAAAATGCAAAGAACCAGAAATCACCATAGAAGCGACCAAATACCCACATTATATCAATATTAAATAACCTACAGCCGTAATTACGTTATTACGTAATATTACGTTCATTACGCTGCAATACATTCATTACCTATTATTACGTAATAACGTCAAATTACGTATTTACTACGTATTTACGTACAATTATGTAATAACGTTAACTTACGCATTTACGTACATTTATGTAATAACGTAAACTTACGTATTTACGTACAATTATGTACATATATACAATAACGTGAAATTACGTCAATTACGTAATTTACGTAATTGCATGAACAAATTACGAAAATCATCTTTAAAAAAATGGTTAACTTGATCATTTTATGATAGTATCATAAAAACCAACAGAACTATAGATTTTTACACCGTTGTCTACATTCCACTTTCAGTGTGGCACCCCCCCCCCCCCTAGACTGTCCAAGACATGAGAGGAATTAGGAGAAACTAGGTAAAAACCAACAGAACTATAGATTTTTCCACCGTTGTCTACATTCCACTTTCAGTATGGCATCCCAACCCCCCCCCCCCCTAGATTGTCCAAGACATGAGAAGAATTAGAAGATTACCCTTCCCCCCTGACAGGGCTAGGGGCGGAGCCCTTAGCCTCTAGGTAGAAACCAACAGAACTATAGATTTTTCCACCGTTGTCTACATTCTACTTTCAGTGTGGCACCCCACCCCCCCCCCCCCCCCTAGATTGTCCAAGACATGAGAGGAATTAGAAGAGACTAGGTAAAAACCAACAGAACTATAGTTTTTTCCACCGTTGTCTACATTCCACTTTCAGTATGGCACCCCAACCCCCCCCCCCCCCCCTAGATTGTCCAAGACATGAGAGGAATTAGGAGAGACTAGGTAAAAACCAACAGAACTATAGTTTTTTCCACCGTTGTCTACATTCCACTTTCAGTATAGCATCCCCCCCCCCTAGATTGTCCAAGACATGAGAGGAATTAGTAGAAACTAGGTAAAAACCAACAGACCTATAGATTTTTCCACCGTTGTCTACATTACACTTTCAGTATGGCACCCCAACCCCCCCACCCCCCCTAGATTGTCCAAGACATGAGAGGAATTAGGAGAAACTAGGTAAAAACCAACAGAAATATAGATTTTTCCACCGTTGTCTACATTTGACTTTCAGTATGGCACCCCAACCCCCCCCCCCCCTAGATTGTCAAAGACATGAGAGGAATTAGGAGATTACCCCTCCCCCCTAGCCTCTAGGTAGAAACCAACAGAACTATAGATTTTTCCACCGTTGTCTACATTCTACTTTCAGTGTGGCACCCCAACCCCCCCTCTAGATTGTCCAAGACATGAGAGGAATTAGGAGAGACTAGGTAAAAACCAACAGAACTATAGTTTTTTCCACCGTTGTCTACATTCCACTTTCAGTATGGCATCCCAACCCCCCCCCCCCCCCCTAGATTGTCCAAGACATGAGAGGAATTAGTAGAAACTAGGTTTCTTTATGAGAGCAATCAAAGTGTTTTTATCACGCTTGTTGTTAGGACAGATTTCCAACCGATAGTTATGTGGATGTCCCCTGTGAATCATTCCTAAGATCCAGGAACCTTCAACCACACGTCCTCTTTCATATTTCCTATTTTGCATTCGTCGATTTCTACCACTTCTCCGACACCTCCAATTGGACCTTCATTCTGGAATTCTTCGTCAAGAGCAACCATGCAGACCTCACGGCAATAAGATAATCTATCTGCAACTGTCTCGGGGGACAATTTCTGCCCTTCTGTGATGCTGCATTCCCATACAGTTTGATCAGAATTAAGCTGTGATGCAAAACTGTAGGTAAGCAGGATGCAAGTAGCTGCAGAAACATGGGAATTTTGAAACCAAGTGTTTTCTGCAACGCTTGCATTGTGCTCATACTTTGATGCTTTCTTGCAAACAAAGATCCCGCAAGGCAATTTGTTTTCATTTAAAATCATATTCTTTTTGTGCTTACGACAGTATCTCTCTCTAGGTATAAGTTCGATAGTGCGAAGCCATTCGAGAGTTTTCTCGCGACTTTGCATAATCGGAATTAACCTAAAAAGATTAAAATTTCCCTCCATTTGAAGCAAGGTAGGCTTAACTTATCAGAAAATTTGGCTATGGTCAAAAAAATCGTTTTTCTGTTAAAAAGTGAAACTACTTTCGTTCACGATGTGTCCAGTAGGATATAGAACTTTACAAAACAACCTTTGTAATAGGTTCAGGGATAGTCCAACAGTAATTTTGTTTTGAAATTAAAGATGACTAATGAAAAAAGTCCGACAAAAATATCGTTATAAGTAACAAATTATTATATATACTGGGTATGCCACCGTTGGCCTGTAGGTCGCAATACAATATCAATCGGCCTTTCTCACAGCCACCAAATCCTTGCAGTATGTAAAACAATATCAATCAATGTCAAATCAACCAAATATATTTAAATTTTTATAGACCTTACAGAGACATGAATAGATGATAAACACTTGCGTTATGCTTTATATTCATAACGTAATAAAAAACTGGTCTTTCTACATGTTCGCTCCTGTCATTATCGATCGGCCCCTCTTCGCGCTTCATTAGAAACTTCACTAACGAGTTCTTAAAAAATTATTAAAGATATTGAAAAAACGCACATAACAAAATATATGTATTTTTGGAAGGCCTACAAATTTTGTAAGAAACATTTTCCAAAATTTGTAGTCTTTCTTAAAATAATTGCAAAAAACTATGTTTTTATCACACTTACATCAAAAGTTAGATTTTACGGCTTGTTTGGAAACCTTTAAGAGCTCATTTCACGGCCTAGGCCGTAAAGTAAATGAACTCGCAATCTGATTGGCTGATGCTGGTCAGCTGACCTTTACTTTATAGTACAGCTGCCCAAACTAGCCCAAACGTCACGGCTGTTCATGGGTTTTGCCGCCCTCCGGGGGCATTTCTGAGTCTGTCGACCTACTCCCAACTAGAAATGCCCCCTGAGGCCGTTTTTTACGATAATCACCTCTCCCTAGGTTCGAATTCTCAGTTTTTTGTGTGATAAAAAATGTTATATGACACTTGGACCCTTTCGGCACTTAAGTTCTCGTGTATCGTACAACTCGCCACAGCCACATCAGAGCCTCGGCTACTTTTCGGTGGAGCCTCGGCTTCATATCTTCACTTCACCTCGGCTTCGCCTCGGCTACGTTCAATGAAGCCTCGTCACCACCTCTACTTCGCCTCGGCTGCGATTGGACTTAGGCTCGTATTACGATACTTACTCGTACTATAAAGTGCCATTTCAGGTCCTTGTGTCATAAATAACTATTTTATGGGGGTTTTCAGGTTTTCACCATGATAATAAAATTTGAGACAATTTTTACAATGATTTTTGTAATTAGCGCATCGAAATACGTAAGTATACAAAGTTTTATGAAAATCGGAGTTACGCTCAACTTGATATCGTTAATACTGGCTAAGGTTTCTATTTGGTCGCTTCTATGGTGATTTTTGGTTTTTTGCATTTTTCTCCTAAATAAGTCAGTTTAAGTAAAAAATGCTAAGGATATAAAATGTGCATTTTAATGAGGGCTATAACTTTTGTATAAAACATTTTTTGATATTTTTAATATTTAAAGAAGTAAATGTAAAAAACTTAAATTTTCATGGTTTTTTAAGGTTTTCACCATGATACTAAAATTTGCGCCAATTTTCACTATCATTTTCGTAATCAGCGCATCAAAATACGTAAGTATACCAAGTTTCATTAAAATCGGTCAGGGGTTCTATTCGGAAGTTTATCAATGATGTATTTTAAGATTATTATTATTATAAATATTTGGAGATATAATCCATAAACGTAAACATAAACGATGAAGTAAGATAAGTAATCCTTCTTATTAAAGAACGTTTAATCTGAAAAATGATTCATAACTGATTCCCTTAAATAAAGGAAACTGATAAAACAACAGGTTTAATTTGAAGAATGATTCATCACTGATTCACATAAAAAT
The DNA here is from genome assembly GCA_037103525.1 of Ganaspis brasiliensis. Taxonomy (NCBI): domain Eukaryota; kingdom Metazoa; phylum Arthropoda; class Insecta; order Hymenoptera; family Figitidae; genus Ganaspis; species Ganaspis brasiliensis. The sequence goes on along the minus strand of JAZKLR010000288.1, from coordinate 2,042,451 downwards.
GAAACTGATAAAATCGATAATGAATGTACATTCAATTATATACAGATGAATAGTAGGGCACATATCGGAATATTCCCGAGAGGAGAAGTGCCTACCCCCACCACCGGGCACTACCGAGCATCCCAGCGCTCGGTCTGCCATTGTCTGCTAATGCGTTTTTCTATAACCTCATTAAAGACCATTAGGTCGGTAATGAGGTTTTACAAAAAATTTTTTTTTTTTAAATTTTGATATAAAATTACTTTTAGCGTTAGATTCGTAATCTGTGTTCCTTGACGATTACGAGCATATAAAATTTTTTTCAAAATTTCCAATTTTTAATGTTTTTTACTTTATAAACAAATAGTTTTCAGCCATAAAAAATTTGTTAATTTCCGTAATTTTTTAATATTTTTTTTAGGTATTTCAAATGTAAATACAGTAGGAAGGGAAAATTCAAATTAGTAGGGAAAAAAGTGGACATTTACTGACATGGAAAGGTCGGACACGAAAGGTGGTACAACAAATAAAATACAGTAGAGATTCGATTATCCGGACTAATGGATGCAGGCATGTATCCGGATAACCGAGTTCCTACTGTATTTACATTTGAAATACCTAAAAAAAATATTAAAAAATTACGGAAATTAACAAATTTTTTATGGCTGAAAACTATTTGTTTATAAAGTAAAAAACATTAAAAATTGGAAATTTTGAAAAAAATTTTATATGCTCGTAATCGTCAAGGAACACAGATTACGAATCTAACGCTAAAAGTAATTTTATATCAAAATTTAAAAAAAAAAATTTTTTGTAAAACCTCATTACCGACCTAATGGTCTTTAATGAGGTTATAGAAAAACGCATTAGCAGACAATGGCAGACCGAGCGCTGGGATGCTCGGTAGTGCCCGGTGGTGGGGGTAGGCACTTCTCCTCTCGGGAATATTCCGATAATCGCCCGAATAGTAAGTGGTACGCATATCAATCGTAATTACTTCGAAGAAATTGTCTTTTAATGATGGAGATCTAGGTTTACTCGGATTTAAGGTGAAAAGACAATTGCAAAAATTATTCTGTCTTTGCATATGTTAAATTCATGCTACTTTCTGACAACTTAAAAGAGTAATACGAAGTCAACACACACTCGTTCAGGGCATGTGAATAACCTGAAGTTTTGTTAATATGATTTTCAATCTTTGAATTGTTTCAAGAATGCATTCAAGGATTGAAAGTTCTATAGGACTAATATTTACACCACCGAGTAATATGGAATTTTATAAAAAAATGTAGAGGGGGTTGAAGATTTTGGTGAAGTATGGACAGTGAGTTTATAAAAATAATGGTACCTTTTATATACAACAGGGTATACAAAATTTTGACCTGTATGTTTTCGAAAGGTTTTTGCCGGCTCTTTCTTCAAAAAAGAAAGAACAACTTGCAACTTCTGGCAACACGGTATTCCGCGTGTCAAGGTTTTGAGGTTAGAGTATACCTATATGTATACACTCAAGCGCGCGTTATTTAAAATACAAAACAGCTGATTGTGATACAGTAGAACTTCCTTAAATTCCCCTAAACCTACATACTAAACAAATTATATTGTTCAATTACAACTTTTTAAGGTATTTTGAACAAAATTTATCCCTTCTTAAAGTCCTATATTAGGAAATTTGGTAAAATAAAAACAAAAAGACAATAAATAAGACTATTATATGAAATATGATTTTGATGAAATTAAAATAATAACTATATATGAAAACATTATACTATCTTAATTAATTTTACATTTAATTTCAGAATTAAACTGTTTCATAGAATAAAAATAGTTTTTGTTTAATATTTTGTTTATTATATAAATGTGATTTTTGAGGTTAGAAAAACAAGCGTCAATTTGAATTTCTAAAATTTTCTTTGCATTATGGGGACCGTTTTAGGCGACAGGCTTGTTTTTAACCTAAAAAACTGTATTATTAATTTTTATTATGTAACAATGTTTATAATTTTTAGTTTTATGTCCTGAGGAGGCCTTCTTATTAGTTGGCGAAACGTTGACGTTTTTTAATTATGTGACGAGTTTTTAATTTTATTAAATGCGCTTGGTCTGGATTATATTTTATTTATTGATATTAATTCCCAGACGTTAAAAAAACAAATTTCGAAAAATTTTCATTTTTTTAACTATAAATGAATTTTAAATATATATTTTTTTAAAAATTATTAAAGTCAAATTTATTCAAATCATTCTTATTTTAATTCTTTTATCATTAATTTTTAAAGTTAGATTCCTACAATTTATTCTATAATTGTCTAATAAATTTTTTTAATTTAAATTGGGAAAAACTGTTAAGATCACTGATACTGAGTAAGAAGCTATTATCAAAGGTTAATTCTGGAAATATTGTAGTGTCAAATAATTTTAAAAAAATGTTATTTACAAACAATTTGAAAATTACAAAAAATACTCTTAAAATAATTTTTTTTAAATTTATACAAAACTCATTTTTTAAAGTCTTACTTTTTTTTAAATTTTCAAAACTTCAGTATTTTTTCAAATTTTTAGTAAAATTTTCAATTTAAAATCGTTAAAAACTTTAAATCACTTTCTAATAGTTTAAAAAAATCGTTCGATCCGAGCCTTGTTTTTAATAAAAATGGTAATTCAACGTTCATTACTTTTAAAGTTAAACTTTAATAAATTAAACAAAAATTAAAAATACATGTTCTAAAAAAATCTGTATTATTTTCGAAATTTGACAAAATATAAACAATGTCCTATCTGTGTAAAATATATTTATTAGAAATAAATAAGCCGATCAATTATAAAAGATAGATAATTTTTAAATATTTATAATTTATTAAACTGATTATAATTAATTGAAGTGAGTGCTAAAACAAAGCTGTAACCGACAATTTTTTTTGCTGGTTACTTTTGCACCCTATTTGACGTTTTTTTATGAGCTTTCTCGTTCATTGTGTGGCTGACTTTCTGAAATTATTATTTTAATATCTCTTATAATAATTATTAAGTCTTTTAATTAACAGTACAACGATATTTATTGTAAAATAATTAGCTCTAAAAGTTGAAATGCATCCTGGCGGTTACAGCTTTGTTTTAGCGCACCCTTCAATTAACATTAGATAAATTTATTATTTATATCGAAATGTTAACTTAATTCCAATCAAACGAAGGAAAATAAGGTAGAAAAAGATAGGAAATATTTGGTTTTCCGTATTGAACTTATTCTATTTTACATTGACGATAAAATTGGGAAAGTAAAATGAAGAAAATTATGATGACACTAGCGCCGCGAGTGTCGCTTTTCAAAACTAATTCCACTTCGCGTAGGTATAGTTTTAGAAAAACGGTTCACGTTAGGGTAGGAATAGACACTCCGTATTATAAATTAATTACCCAATGGGCACACATGTCCAAAAGACGTCCATATGTCGGCTTTAATGTCTAAGAGACGTCCTTATGTCGGCTTTTATGTCCAAAAGACGTCTTAATAACGTCTTTTGTTTTTTTTGTCAATAATTATTAAAATTAATAAAAGTTTAAATATTTTGCGAGGAAATAAAGTTAGATCAATTTTAAATTCACTACTTTAAAGGTATTCAAAATCCGTATCCAACGAGCCCTATATGAACTATTTTGGATAAATTTACGTTTTATTATAAATAAATATTGATAAAAATTAATTAACAAATGAATAGTATTCATAAAAATAAAGACATAGTGTTGTTTCTTTTTTGTTATAAAGTTTATACAATTCTACCTTAATAACATCTTGCCAAGGTATTTCCAACCATTGAAAGTTTAAATAAAACATTTAAACATTAATATCTTTATAATTGCCTTGCGCTACACAACTTGGTGAAAGCTACTTGTGGAACGACCAGACTTAATATTTTTTTGTCATTTTCTACGCACCAGTTCTTTTAAATTTTTGATTTAATAATTATCACCCCCAGGGGCATAAAATCTCAATCGCTGTATTTTACTACAAAAATTATTTTTTAAATTTTTTTGTTTCTATTTTAATTCTCTCTCTATAGGACCGGTTTTAGGGGTTTGCAACCTGTGCAGTTGCACGCAGGGCGCCAAGTTTTGTAGCGCACAGTGGAAGTCATAAGATGTCATAAGATGACTGAATGCTGTTGAGTGTCCGTAGTTTTAGTTTTTCACGTTTGAAAATTCTTTTGTTAAAGTATGTTTAAAATACCATGTCAATTATTTATTATTATTATTTTTTTTTAAAGATCCAGTATTTACACTTTCCAGAAACAATTAGGTGAAGCTAAAATTTGTTGTCAATTAATAATTATTTAACATTTTATGTTTTATCTTTAAAATTGATGAACAATTGCATTTTTATCAAATTCTGACAAATAATAGCTCATTTTCCTCATTGAAACATTCTCTACAATTTTATTTATTGGGTTTTGTTAAATAATATTTTGTTTAAAAGTTATTAATCTAATAAAATTTGTTCTTTACGTATTTTTTAATCAGAATTGATTGAATAAAATCTAACAAATAAAATTCTAGAGAATGTTTTAACGAGAAAAATGAACTATTATTTGTCAGAATTGGATAGAAATTGCAGTTGTTCATTAAATTTAAAGAAAAAATATAAAATGTTAAATAATTATTAATTGTCATTTTCTATCTCATTACAACGCAACGCAAAACGCAGTTGTGAAGCATGATTATCGCCCAAATATCAATGTTCTAATTTTCACACGTCGAAATATTTAATATCGACTTGTTACTTTACGTAAATCTTATAATTCGAATTATAGTTTGATACTAGCGATGTTAATTCGCTCGCTTATGCTCGCTCAATTATATTTATTGATAAATAAATTACTTATCTAAGTTTAAATATTAAACACTATCATGAACTTACCATTTTTTTTTATTGACGTTATTTTTAGATCTTTTGAAAATTATATATATAAAGATTATAATTTTGTTTTAAGGTGTTTTTATTAATTAGTAATATTATAGTTGATTTACTCTTCCTTTTACGGGTTCGAGGGCCTCCGTTCCCTTTACATATAAACATAACCTACTTACAATTTTTCGTTTTTTTTCAACTTTACTGTATTTAACTTAACCTAACTCTTTACATTCAAACATTCAAACGCTTTCCAGTGCCGGGCTTCCGTTTCCTCTTGTCTTTTTCTTTAAAATACTTCTGCGACTTTACCTTTACTCTTATTTCCACACGCAGAAAAATAGTTGGTTACCTGCACCTGTCTATTGGATGCCCTGATAAAAAAATCCGATAAGAAACAGATAGAATCCGGAAAGACACCAGACAAAACCCAGTTCGGGTTCTTTGTGTCCGGGTTGGTTGTGTCCGGTTTTTATTCGGAAACTATTTAAAATCTACGGATCCAATAAGGTTGAAGTCGGGTTTTATGCGGGTTAAGAAATTAAAATAAAAATAAGTGGTGACATTCTGTACGGTTCTATACAGGTTTAATCCGTAACATATATAAAAATATAACACAAATGTCGTTTTTAATGTGGATTCTATCCTTGTTTTATATGACAGTCAAAACAAGTATAACTTCTACCCGTTTTTATTCGGGTTTTACCGACCAGGAAAATAAAATTTAAAAATTTCAATCAGCTTACTATACGAAAGTTACACGGTTTCAATCCGGACGTGATAATCTTGGCGTCTATCCGGTTCAATCCGGGTTTTATATGACAAAAGTGGAACTGGTTAGAAAGTGGGTTTTATCCGGGTTTTATGTAGTTGTCAATACAAGAACAGTTTCTACCAGGTTTTATTCGGATTCAACCCGGCAAGAAAATAAAATTCAAAAATGTCAATCAGCTTACTATACGGAAGCTATACGGTTTCAATCCGGAAGTGATAGTGTTGGCGCCTATCCAGTTCAATCCGGGTTATATATGACAAAAGTCAAACCGGTTTAAAAGTGGGTTTTATCCGGGATTCGTAAACTCATTGCGATTAATAAAGAATATGAACAGAAAAATATGAAAGTTTATTTTGGAATTAAAAAAAAAAGAATAAATAAAGCATGGAAAAATTGTTAGTTAAAAATTGTTAAGGAAATAAAAAAATGTTAAGCATTTAAAAATTAATGCTATTATCTAACTATTATTAATATTATTAAATTTAAATTCTAATTTAAAATAGTACATTATGATACAAGTGCGGTAATTTGGCGATTCCTAGAGTGGGAGGTTTACAACACGAGCCGAAGCTTATTTAGCTTTTATAAAATGTAATTGTTTTTAAATAATATTTTTTTTAAATAATAAATAGGGTAAACCAGACAGTTGTCGGCCACCTTACAGAAAAATGTGAATACTGTTGTAAAATTTAGAACAAAAAATTTTATTCTTAAGGATTCTTGTAATTAGATGATTTGTCGTTATAAATACGTTGGATTTATTATTAATGCTCAAAAAGTGGCGAATTTATAGTGAAAACAAAAAGTGATGTTAAATTCGGGTGGAAAAGACGGTGAGTTATTAAGAATTATCTGTAAAATATTTTTCCAAGGATGCAGTTATAACAAGAAAATTTGATAAGATATTGAAATTTATTTTTAATATTCAAGTTCCTAACATCTCAATAAAGAGGTTTGAGCTCGAGTAATTAAAAAAAAAAATTTTTAATAGATTTTTTAAGGTGGCCGACTACTGTCTTGCTAAATCTTGTAACCAGACAGCTGTCGGCCACCTCATTAAAAAATGTGAATACGGTTGTAAATTTAAAAAAAAAAAATTTTTTCTTAAGGATTCTTGTAATTAGATGATTTGTCGTTATAAATACGTTGGATTTATTATTGATGCTCAAAAAGTGGCGAATTTATAGTGAAAACAAAAAGTGGTGTTAAATTCGAGTGGAAAAGTCGGTAAAAGTTATTAAGAGTACTCTTTAGAATAGTCCTCGAAATAGTCTTCCACAAATGCAGTTATAGGAAGAAAATTTGAAAAGATATTGAAATTTATTTTTAATATTTAGGTTCCTAAAATCTCAATAAAGAAGTTTAAGCTTGAGTAATTAAAAAAAAAAATTTAATAGATTTTTTAAGGTGGCCGACTACTGTCTATAAGGAAGCCGATATCTGTGTGTTTGCTGGCCGACAACTGTCTTTTTGTTACTTGTAAACAACACAATATTTTAAGTAGTAAAATAAATTTTTTTCTTAATGTTTTTGAATAGACAGTTTAAGGCAGTCATAAAAAACAATTATGTTTTTTAAAAATTAATGTACAATGCTCAGTACAATTTTTATACCGTTTTTAGCGAAAGGATACGCTTAACTGGCCGACAACTGTCTGGTTTACCCTATATGCCCAGAAAAAAACTAGTAATTGATTTAAAACTTTAAAAATTTTAAATAAAAAATAAATATAAGATGTAAAAAAATTTTAAGCTCAATTAAAAAATTAAAAATTGTAATTAAGAACCTATAAAAAATTTTAATTTTAAAAATAATATTAGATTTGGGTTTAGAATTTATATACATATCCTTTTTAGAAATACTATTGCTTTTAACAAAATTTAGTAAAAAATAAACAGAAAAAATTAAAATGTTGAAAGAAACTTAAGTTTTTACTGTTCTTATACTTGTTGTTTTTAATTATTTTTCTTTTGAAAAAAAAAATATTTCCTTTGATGAGCTAAATCAGAATAAATTAATATTTGTCGTTATGATTTGAAATTAATATTATTTTTAAAAAAACAATAAAATAAATTTAAACAACTTATTTGTTGGTTATTTCAATGGTGGTCAAATAGTGGCTGCCAATAGTTTGACAAGATGAAATCTATTGGCAACCATTCTTGCACGTTATTTAATCAATGGTAACCGATGTCAATTTCCCATTGGGTATAAAGAATAAATAATGCCATCTCCAATAAACAAAGTATATAAAAATAAGTTAAATTATTAAATTTTTTTTTTGTGGAGAACCCATATAGGAAGTGGATAGAAAACCTTGAAGAACCCGGATAGAATACCGACAAAACCCATATATAAAACAGGGAAACCCGGATAAAAACCGGATTCAATTACGATATTATCCAGTTAAACCCTCTTCTATCCGGGTTCTATCTGGGCTTTATCTGGATTCTATTCGCATTCTATCTGTTTTGTATCAGGCTACAAAATAGATAGATACCTTATAAAACCCATACAGGGACCGGATAGCAGAATTTGAAAGACCCTGCTAAAACCGGATATAACTGGGATATAAAACAAGTACAATCGCTATAAGAACCAGATAAAAGACGATTAAAAGTAATGTAAGGGATCAGTTACAAAACAGATTGAATCCATATAGAAACCGTATAAAACCCATGTAAAAACCGTGTAGCAAAATTTTTGTAACCCGGATAGAACCCTGATAAAACCCGAATAAAACACTGATAAAAACCTGATATAAAACGGGGACAAAAACCGGATAAAATTACGATAGAAACCGATAGAACCCTACTTATATCCGGGTTCTATCCGTTTTCTATCGGATTTTTTAGCAGGGTGGGACAGCTATTTTGGTTGGACTCTCCAGCGCCATCCAATTAGACGGCTGGGAGAACTATTTTTGTTAGATGGATAAGAATTGGATGTGGCAGCCAATTTACAAAGGTCCACGAAACAATAAAATGGATACATTACCAAACTCTATTGTATGAGGGTACCTTTGAGTTGGTCAGCGTCACATGCTTCTTTATATATTTTTAGGTTAGTTGTCAATAATTAACAGTAGCAAAAAAAATTGTCATTGATTCTAAATATTATGAATTAATGGAAAATTCAAAACAATATATTGTTTTGTTTAAAATAGAAAACTATGTATTGTTTTAAAGCCAAGTAAATATTCAAATTAAAATGTTGTCTTAACACAAATAAAATTCTATTTGCCAAGTAAAAAAATATTAAAATATATAGTTAAAAATTACACAATTAAAGTAACTCTCTTTTTTCTTTGGATAAACAATTCGAAGAAATTATTTATACATTAATTAAACACACACACATACGATCTAAACTCTGTAAAACATACACAACTGAACTTATATATATATATTAACGCATATCGACCTAACCTAACAAACAACTCGCTTTTACCGACGCAACGCAATGCAACGTAACGCAAATACAATACATATCAAAGGGACTTTGCTTCAAGGTTTATATACTAAACTCATCATTTCTTTACAACATGTGAGAAAGCAGAAAAACAGTTAAAACTTTTTTTATACAGTATCAATTTTTTAAACAAAGAGTAAAAAATAATCTTTTTGAGATAGGTCTATTGAGTAAATCTTTATTCTCAAAATTCATTTTAAAATTAATTAAACTTCCAACATTTTTAACTTCAACTATCAAACTTCTAATAAAAAATCGAAAAATACCAGTTAAAAATATAAAATTAAAAAAAATCATTAAAAAAAGAAATAAAATAAAGTTAAAAGACAAAAAATGTTTCGAAAATAACAAAAAGAAAATATAAAAAAATTAGAAAAAATTTACATAAAACAATTTGTTAAATAATGAATACTAACATTCATTTTAAAAAATATTAATAAATAAATTTTAGGAATTTTAAAAAAGCGAAACCATTTGTAAAAATTTACACAGAGGAATTTGGTTTTTCGGGCAAAAAAGAAATTAGAAAATACATACACGTTTTTCATGTTTTAATAAAAAGATTTTGGTTGATACTATCTTATACATTTGATATAAAAGCAAGGTTTTTTGTAATTCGGTTCCAATTTATATAAAAATAAAGTACAGGCAGCCAGCAGATGCCCAAAAAGTTTAGAAATATTTTTCGTTCAAGAAAAGAGTTGTCAGAAATTGTCCTATTTCATGTTTGAAAAAAACTCTTTTTGGTCAAATGAATCTTGCGAATTTGATTTAGACGCTCGGTTTTTTGTAATTTGATTCAGATTCATTAACCATTAAAGAAAAAGCAGTCAGGTTGTGCCAAAAAAATTAAGAAATATTTTTCGTCTTTGAAAAGTTATGTCAGAAAATAGTCGTTTTCTATGTTTGAAAATCACCCTTTTTGGTCGATTAAATCTTCTAGGATTGACAAACTAATAAAGAAAAAAAAGTCAACTGGAGCCAAAAAAAATTTAGAAATATTTTTCATCTTTGAAAAGTTATGTTAGAAACTAGTCGTTTTTCATGTTTGAAAAATACACTTTTTGGCTGATTAAATCTTATAGATTTGATTTAAAGGCCCAGTTTTTTTTTAAATTTAGTTCAAATACAAAAACAATTGAAGAAAAAGGAGTCAGGTTGAGCCAAAAAAATTTACAAATATTTTTCGTCTTTGAAAAGTTACGTCAAAAAATAATCGTTTTTCATGTTTGAAAAACACCCTTTTTGGTCGATTAAATCTTCTAGATTGAATTTAAAGGCCCGGGTTTTTGTAATTTGGTTCAAATACATAAATAATTAAAGAAACAACAGTCAGTTTGTGCCATAAAAATTTAGAAATATTTTTTGTCTTTGAAAAGTTATGTCAGCAAATAGTCGTTTTTCAAGTTTAAAAAATACACTTTTTGGCCGATTAAATCTTCTCAATTTAATTTAAAGGTCCGGTTTTTTGTAATTTAGTTTGAATTCAGAAACAATTAAAGAAAAAACAGTCAGCACAAGTTAAAAAAATTTAGAAATATTTTTTGTCCACCAAAAGTGTTATTAGAAACTAGTTGCTTTTTATGTTTGAAAAATATACTTTTTGGCTGAGCAAATCTTCAAGATTTAATATAAAGGGCCGGTTTTTTTTAAATTTGTTTACAATTCATAAACAGTTAAAGAAAAAACAGTTAGTATAAGTTAAAATGTTTTAGAAATATTTTTCGTCTACAAAAAGTGTTGTAACAGACTCATCGTTTTTCATGCTGCAATAATACTTTTTTTGTCTGACCACATCTGCTAGATTTGATATAAATGCTAGTTTTTCGTAATTAAGTTTTTATTTGTGTTCGAAAAAGAGAAAGTAGTTAGGAGATGCCAAACAATTTTATAAATTATTTTCGAAAAAAGTTTTGTTCAAAAATAGGCTGTTTACAGGGGCCAGAATAATGCAATTTTTCTTTGAGCCTATCCTTGTAACTTTTGATATATCGAAGGCTGGTTTTTCTCTGTTTGGTTTGATTTGGTTGAGAAATAATAAAAAACAGGTGGAAGATACTACAAATTTTAAGAATATGCATTTCATTTCAAATTTTATATTTGTTTTAATCGTATAAAATACTCATATTTATCATTTTATAATTTGAAATTTATAAAGTATGTAATACATTGCGTCAAAATCTAATTTTCAATAACAGTAGTTTTCTAAAAGAATTATATAAGTAAAAAAAGTGCTTGAGTTAAAAAATTTGCGTGTTTGGTATATTAAATTATAATTTAACCTCAAACTTATAAAAGAACAGCTTTGCGCAGGCGCAGACTGCTCGTAGGGCAGTCGCCAATTGAATCAGCTCTTCTGTCCAACACAATTGGATGGCAGAACCAACTAAAGGGATGTAACAACCAATAGCTGGTATAATTTTTAAATTGTTGCTGTGTCCAACTGCGTTAGTTCAATTATCATTTTAGATAATTGTTACAACAATTTTGCTCTCATCCAATAAAAAGTGGATGCAGTAGCCAACCATTCTTCTGCGTGGCAAAACCAAACTCTACTGCCTTTCCTACCTCTTTCACCGTGCATCTCTTTTTACCATTCCTACTCAATCTAACCTCTTTCCACACATTCCATTCTCTTTCCACCAAGCTTCTTTGTATTCTCCTTCACTGAAATCATTCTTTCCTCATCCCATAACCACTTATCCTCATTTATCCAAATTCTCTCCATTCCTACCATTACTCTATTTCCTCTTCTTCTCTCTTCCCACACTCTCTGTTGTATTATCCAATTTTTCCTTCTTTCATTCCACGTTCTGTCTTTCTCTATCCATTCCAACTTCCCCTTCAATCTACACTTTTTACTTATCACTTTCATTTTCTCTTCTACACTTCCCAGCCTTATATCACATTACTCGAAACCATGTACCACTTGAAAGAGGTATATCGTTTTTGCTCGGAAACCATATACCAGGTCGTCAAGTGATATATGGTTTCCCGGGACCATATATATATTTGATTGGCTGTAGTCTCGTGCATTTGAAGAGAAATGACAATTCTGATGCGAGGCAAATATGAAACATATAGCGATTACAGATTTTGTATATTTATGTACATTGAAATTTAGAAGAAATAGAGATCCCCCACAGCATCTTAACTTGCCTTATCTTTGACAAACTTTCCTCAAGTATCGCCAACTTTCAGAAAGTTTGCTGCAAGTATAAAAACTTGAAGAAAGGTTGGCAGTGTTGAGGCAAATTTAGATGCTGTGGGGGATTATGTCAAATAATATATATCGACAGAACAAAATTTAGGACACTTAAATTCGGTTATTTGAAAATTATATAAGCTTAGAATTATTGAAACTAATTTGGGGTTATGTGATCTTTAGACAATTTAAAAATGATGTCAAATGTCAATTTTCTATATCGATATTTAGGTTATGTACATATTGGAGATTTGCCAGTTATGAATAAAAGTAAGTATGAAAATATAAATTATAGTAAATAATAAAACAGAATATTAAAAATTCTAATAAATTGAAATTTGCCAAAATAAAAGTTATGCTCAACAGCATTTCGACCATTTAAATGTTTGGAAATATTTTAAACTCTATAATTTTCAGTGAAAAAACATTAAAAAAATTTTCTGGACTTCTCTAAATAAATATTGTATTAGAAAATCTATATTTAGACTTTCCTCTATTTCTCCTCTTCTTTAGACGAAATTTCCTCTTTTTTGAACCTATTTTACGCTGTGAAGCCAAACTACTGGATCTTTCAAAATTTGGAAAAATTAAATTCAATAATATTTTATTCAGGGAGAAAAACGACTCTCTAGTTTGAGGTTATGTAAATAGAGAGAACCTCCTTAAATTAATATGTTTAATATTTTTCAATTCCTCATTGTTTTATGCAGTTATTATTATATTAAGTAATATAGTATTACTTAAATATTGTTTTATTTTTTTTCAATATTTATAATTAATGGAAATTAAAAAATGAATTAAGGGGGGACACACTGGGGGAAAATGACACACGTTGTTTCAAAACTTCCTACAAGTCGTAAATATTAACCGATTTTCGATTTTAAACTCTTAAATTAATCATTATAAAATTTCAAAAAAAACTGATGAGAGCCGATTTGTGAAAAAAAATTTAAACAACGTTGATTGTTAACAAATGTGCAAAATTTTGCAATTTCTTACTTAATCAACACTGAAAAAAGTTTTTATGCTTAAAACAGCAGTAGTTTTGTTCACAAAGATATAAAAAAGAAAATGCATTTAACATTAACAATTAATTGTTACAAATCATGTTAATTAACTAATACCCAACAAAACTAGACATTTGTCTAATAAAATATAATCGGGATTAAAATATAGTATAATTATAATTATACCTATTATATATAATTATTATCATTAACGTTACTTATAACAATTGATTGTTAACGTTGCTTTCCTTTTTCTTTTTTGTATATATCTTTGTGAACAAAATTATGCTGTTTTAAGCAAAAAAATCGTTTTCAATGTTGATTAAGTAAAAAAATTGAAAGTTTACATACTTATTAAGAGTTAACATTGTTCAAAATTTTTTTCAAAAATCGGTTTTCATCAGTTTTTTTTCAAATTTTATAACGATTAATTTAAGCGTTTAAAATCGAAAATCGGTTAATATTTGCGACCTGTAGGAAGTTTTGAAACAACGTGTATCCTTTTTCCCCAGTGGGGAGGGGGGCGTTTCTTATCCTACACAAGGAGATGAGAGTCCTAAAACCGGCCGTGAAATTGACAATAATAAATTGTTTAAGGGAAGGGTAGGGTTTTCAAATTTTTTTTTTCGTTTTTTTTTTTATTTTTTTATCTGAATGTATAATATTTCAACAATATTGTGTCAAAATTTCAAGTTGATCGGAGAAAAATTGACGACGTTATGAGTATTTTTAGACCTGCCTGATTTTCATATCTGTCCGGTCCGAGCGCGCTATTGTTATCTGGCAGTTGATTCGATTTTTATATAATACCTTAAAACAGGAGTAAAAAATACTTTAGATATCATGGATGATGGAAACATACCTTATAAACCTGGAATCAATAATTTAGTTTGAATTAAGTCGACAAAACTCGCTTATGAACGTCTTTAGTGTTCAAAACTTTAAAGCGTTTTTCCCAAAAGTCACATTTTCAAAGTCGGTGCCCCTCGTAACTCCAAAACTACTCAACCGATCCTTTTGAAATTTGGAACACTATTTCTGTATAAAATTTACGAGGTAGTGACAAAGCCCTTTTTTTAATTTTTCTTTTTTTCTTTTTTTACAATAAAAAATAAGCCGATTTTTTGGGTAAAAATCACGTTTTTCGCTTCAAAGTGTTCCCAAAAATCGAAAAATTAAAATTTCGAAAATCCCCCTCGACATTACCTGGGGAAATCGATCTTCTAACGAAAAATCTTTGGTTTTTTCATTTCTGATGATTTTGCACTTAGTTATGAGGGGCACCGCAATTCATCTTTTTTCTGAGGCGCCTCACAATAATTGCTGCCATTTCTCTATTTTCAGATATTTTCAGTAAAAATTTGACACAATATTCTTCAAATGTTGTACATTAATGTCCAATAAGTTTTAGTGAACTGATTTTAACTGTGTCATCAGAAAAAATTCACAAAAAAGTGCCTTTTTTTGCACGAATTAACCCCCCCCCCCCCCCCCCCTTAAACGAATGAAAAATACGTAAAAATATGTGTAAACATTCATGACTGAACGGTATGTAACAATTTTGTTGAAAAATTCTAAAGAAACTGTTACTTAGTATTAAAAAAACATGTTCTTTTTGTACTTAGGAGTGTTCTTTATAATCCTATAAAAAATAATAAATGACCGAATCCATTTCAAATCATGCAGGCAGTCCGATGGTGCATTGAGAATTAACTTTATATAAAAGTATATTTTTCTGCTCGAAAAATAAAGAGACACTTTTTTTTTAAAATTTTCATAACATTTTTTTTTGAATTTTTACGATTTTTTAAAGATTTTAACAAAAAAATAAGTTTTTTATAAATTTTTTCTTTAAAATCTCGTAATTTACACAATTTTTAAGCTTTTTAGTTGCTCTTTGGCTCATTCTTTTCTATTTTTTATGCTTTTTAAAAATTTATCAAGATAAGTAAAAAATATTGATAAACAAAAATAATACTTTGATTTTTTAAAAAAACTAAAAAAATTTTTATCTCAAAAAGGCCACCTTTTTTTTCTTGAAATTTTCAGGGTTTATAGCTACTTAAGTGTACTACTCACCACAAAAATTTCATTTAGTATTTTTTTGTTTCTTGGAAGAAAAAAATTATTTTCTATTTTTTCGTAAAAACCTCTTAAATTTCCCAATTTTCAAGATCGAAAATCGTTCCTTGTGCCCTTTGTTTACATTTTTAATGCTCTTTTTAAAAATATCATAAAAAGTAATAACAGCTGATAAAGAGCAATATTATCCAACTTTCTTGGAAAAACGGAAATGTTGTTTTTAGGTTGAAGATCTTTTTATTGAAAAATGTTGAGTTTTAGAAAATTTAGCTATTTGGATGTAATCAATTTGCTATTATATAAAATTTCCACATTGGTATATACAATTCATTTCATAGAACTAATGTAACCCTGTAGTACGGGCTACAGTGTACCTGTGAGCAGGTTTTCACATCCCACGCAAAAATAATAATAATAATAATATATATACATACTAGAAATATTTCATATTTTTATGAAACGTATATTATATATAATGAATATATGAAAATAATACATTTTAACGTCAAAAAAGAATACTTAAAAACAGCATTTCCGTTTTTCCAAGAAAGTTGGATAATATTGCTCTTTATCAGCTGTTATTACTTTTTATGATATTTTTAAAAAGAGCATTAAAAATGTAAACAAAGGGCACAAGGAACGATTTTCGATCTTGAAAATTGGGAAATTTAAGAGGTTTTTACGAAAAAATAGAAAATAATTTTTTTCTTCCAAGAAACAAAAAAATACCAAATGAAATTTTTGTGGTGAGTAGTACACTTAAGTAGCTATAAACCCTGAAAATTTCAAAAAAAAAAAGGTGGCCTTTTTAAGATAAAAATTTTTTTAGTTTTTTTAAAAAATCAAAGTATTATTTTTGTTTATCAATATTTTTCACTTATCTTGATAAATTTTTAAAAAGCATAAAAAATAGAAAAGAATGAGCCAAAGAGCAACTAAAAAGCCTAAAAATTGTGTAAATTACGAGATTTTAAAGAAAAAATTTATAAAAAACTTATTTTTTTGTTAAAATCTTTAAAAAATCGTAAAAATTCAAAAAAAAATGTTATGAAAATTTAAAAAAATACGTGTCTCTTTATTTTTCGAGCAGAAAAACATACTTTTATATAAAGTTAATTCTCAATGCACCATCGGACTGCCTGCATGATTTGAAATGGATTCGGTCAAATATTAACAAAGTATTAAATAAACTACGGAATATATAACTTACCGTATCTAACGTATTTTGCTTTGGTTTGATTATTTTGATTACTCATACGATTTAACATCAGAGGAGATAAAGAATCTTCTTCAAATAAGTTGGAATCATGAGTTGTATCCGAAGAAGTCAAATTTTCTGGTAATATATTATCTGCATTTCTTTCTTCTTCTAACGAAAAATCTTTTTGTTCTTCACTATTTGTAGTTAAATCATGTAATTCCAATGGCACTGAATCATTATTTGTTTTAAGATCAAACACCTAAGAAGAGATAACTCGTATTACTAATTCATAACGAAACAGAATATGTTTAAATATTAGTGAAACTTATTTCATTGATGCTTTCTTCAAATAACAAAGTCTCAATAAATAATTAATCAATTTTGTTGATAAGATAAATAGTTAAAAAAAGCAGATGAATAAATATGTTTTGACAATTTCAACTTTAAATATTTTCGTGTTAAGTGTTGTTTATTTTTATTTTATCACATAATGAGAATTAAAATTTTTACTAAAACATTAATTATAATTAATAAAAGTATTATAATTAATTATCTTTAATGAAATGTAGTGACGTAAAAAAAAGGAATCAAGAAAGAATGTGAATACATAAAATAAGTTGACAAAATAATTATAATTTTGCTCGAATTTTGTATTTGTACTTTGATTTCCAAAACAATGAATAAATTGAAATATGTGTTTAGTTTTGTCATTAATATGTAATTTAAGTTTAAATTCATATGATTTTCTAATATTTTGATAAGTAGTTTCTGTTATTGTTAGTTTCATTAAATTAGTTCATTTAAATTAGTTTTTATTGAAAAGTAGGGTTATTTAAATTGTAAATAAACTTAATAGGTTTTCAATACCACTATATTTATTAGTTATTAAAGGTTTTCTTAACGTTTAAAGATTGGATTTTAAATTTTCATTTTAGGGTTTTCTTTTCTTTAGGTATTTCAAAATTCAATAAGATACTTATTGTATGTATACAAAAAATACAGTAATTATGTACTTAAACCTACATTAAATTTATGAATTAATTTAAATGTAACAATCTTTTTCCTTTAAATATTTTATTATTAATGTTATTTTTTAAAATTAAATCATATTATTTGTTGTTTACAGAACTAAGAACACTTTTTTATTTGTAAACAATAATTAAAGGTTATTTTAATAAACTTTAAAATAAAAAAAAACTATTTATCACATTATACAAAATTATATTAATTTACATTTTAATTAATAATTAATAGTAAATGATAAAACTAAATAAATATGTAAATGTACAAAGGTGGATCCAAACGAGGGTTTTGGTGGAGGCGATATATGAGATAGAAAGAGACAACAATATAGTGCTATCTCTTTCTCTCTTGTAGAAGCCCTTTTGGCTGTCTTTCATTGACTTTTTCATTTAAACAAGTGTACAGTTTAAACAATTTTAGTGATTGTGTCCAAATAAAAGTAAAAAAATAAAAGTTAGTTAAACTGTCATAATTTTAATAAGTTTAACATTAATTACTTTATAAATTTTCATAAATTACCGTATAAATTTCTATAAGTTGCTGTCAACTGATTTGCAAATTTTAAATTATATGTTTATAAATTGCAATAAATGTTTTTAAAATAATATATAATATTGCAATATATATTTCCATAAATTTTAACATAAATTCCAATAAATTACTACATAAATTTCCTGAATCAGTTTTTAAATGCTAAATTTTGTTTGCATTATTATTATAAATTACCTCAGTATTTTCATAGATTACCGCATAAATTACCACCACAAATTTATTTATTTGTTTATAGCTATTTTATCAACAAATTATGCCTTATATAATGAAATATGATCAAAACAAAATCTTTCTAATTTTTCTTGTAGAATCAATTGTCATCCATAGTTTCAATTAAATGTTACTTTTTTAATAATTTGTTTAAACAAATATTGTTTAAGAAATAGAAAATTTAAAAGTTAAAATGCAAATAATTTTTATTTTACTTTTTTATAAATTCAACTATCAATTTTGTTATATTGCAACCGATTATGGTACATGGATGAGGTAACAACTAATTTGTTTAAAAAATACAAAAAATATAAACAATTTTTCCGGCCCATCGTAAATATTTCATTCTCGACTGTCATACTTGAAAGTTATATTACGATTTTTATTTTAATTGTAAATACAATACAACTCTCAATACAACAGATTAAGGTGAAAAAATTTTAAATGACATTTAATAGAAAGTACTAACCCAATTTTTTAATTCTATTTATTAGAAACAATTGAACATCTTAACCCGTATTTTCATAATTTTTTAAAAATAATTTTATTTTTGTCAGTGCATCACGGTAATTTTCGTGACGCACAAACATACTTTTATGCATTTCTTAAATTACTTTAAATAAATAGAAAAATTGTATTGAAACCTTTTTAAAAACATTTATTCAATAGCCTAAAACTTATATTACAAAAAGTCAATGAAAATTAAGCCAGGAAATAAACAAAAGTTTATATAAAATATTGTATAAAGTAACCTGTCATTTTAATTAAAATTGTAACTTTCATTCTTGCTCAACTGAAAAAAATTATTACATGTTTTTTAAGTTATATTTTATGAAATTGATTTTGGAATCATGAAGTTTTTTCTTTACCATGAGCTACTTTTTTTAAGCATAAAAACAGTACCAGCAGAATTTGTCAGTCCACCCATTTTTTAAGAATTGAAAAACTTCTTAAGGCGTACAAAGTATAATTTAAAAAAAAATTATTTTTATTTCCTAGAAGTGGATGAAATTCTGAGGAAAATAAGACCTGAGTGAAGTGATTTAGTCCATTTTTCATTATAATATATTCATGAAAGGTGGAATTTTAACTGTTTAACAAAAATTCAAATTTCTGACCAAATAACGATGGTTTTTTTAAGTTCCTATGATTATTTTCAAAGTAATTTTCTAAGGAAGAAAACAAGGAATATATATATTCCTTGTTTTTTGTTTCCTTGTTTTATATATAAGCATTGAAGTGCAATTTTTATCTCAGAATATGCAGGGCCCGGAATTTGGACAAAACAATTTATACAAATTTGAAAACATTATATTGACATAAAAATAATTTTAAAAATTTTAATAAATATATTATATTATTTTTTTCCGAAATATGTTGACAATTACAACTTTGTTATATTTTATATAGCTGTATTTGACATCAAAACGTTAATTATAATTTTTCTATCATTTTTGGTCCAAATTTCAAGCCCTGCATATTCTAAGATAAAAATTGCACTTTAATGCTTATATAATAGTTTCATTCCTAAGGAAATTACCTTGAAAACAATCATAGGAACTACAAAAAATCATCGTTATTTCGTCAGAAATTTGAAGTTTTGTGAAACAGTAAAAATTCCACTTTTTTACATATATTTCAATGAAAAATGGACTAAATCACTTCACTTAGATCTTATTTTCTTTAGAATTTCATCTACTTTTACGAAATAAAAATAAAAAAAATTAATAATTATACTTTGTACGCATAAAGAAGTTTTTAAATTCTTAAAAAATGTGTAAACTGACAAATTCGGCCAGTACTGTAATTGAATTTAAAATTTCATGAAGTTGGCGAGATTTTGCGTAACCATGACATCGTTGGCTGGGAGGAAAACCATGGAATTTCAAAAATAAAAATAAAGAACGTACTTTTTCAATAATTTGATTAAAAACGTGCCATTTCAGAAAACAAAATCAAAACGTATCATTCTGCCCAAGCGATGTGAAAATGTGCTATTTCAGTTATCACTAAGAAAACGTAACTATTTCAGAAAATTATTTAAATTTATGTATTTTTCAGTTGACAACAATTTTAAAATTCTATGGAGATTAAATGAACACTGAATTATATTTTTTAATGTAAGTTTAGGTATTCAATAATAAATACAAACTGTAACTTTAAACGAAAACAATCTACAGAGGTTAAATAAACAAGACATGAATTAAATTTTTTAAATGTAAGTTTACTTAATAATGAATACAAAATTTTACTTTAAAACAGAATAATACAGATATGTTACAAGATTTTTAATAATATTTTGCAGAATATAAAACAAAAATGGTTGAAAATGTAAATTTAAAAGAAATGAATTCAAAAACCAGAAAAACTTATTCTTCTAAAGTTAAAATTCATAAATGTTTGTCATTCTTATGTAAAATGATTATTTATTTGTTACTGATTATTTATTTAATCTGCTTTTAAAATTAATTTTACAGAAATTTAATCACACAGTTCAAACAATGTTAATATAAAATTTATGAAGGTTATATATTCTTATTATTAAAGTACACAATAAATAAATTGCTAAGCTAAAAATGACAAAATTTAATAACATTTAAACTTTTTTTTACAATAAATTGGAAAAAACAAGCAATTAATTTAATAAACTGTTGTAAAAACTGTGGAACTTTACAGAAAGCAAATTGTGATTGTGAATCTTTAGGATTTTTCGATTTTTAAATTCTGACTTACAATGTTTACAAAATATTTTATTTTCTTAAATTAAATTTTATATTGAGAAGCGAGGAGTACACCCTTCCATTGTCAATTTAAGCAGAAGAAGTTTAAAGTTTTATTTTCCTTCCTGAGATTGTTTACTTCTTCTGCTAAAATAAATTTTATATTTAACATTGTTTGAACTGTGTGATTAAATGTCTATAAAATTAATTTTAAAAGCAGATTAACTAAATAATCATTTTACATAAGAATGATAAACATTTATGAATTTTAACTTTAGAAGAATAAGTTTTTCTAGTTTTTGAATTCATTTCTTTTAAATTTACATTTTCAACCCTTTTTGTTTTATATTCCGCAAAATATTATTAAAAATCTTGTAACATATCTGTATTATTCTGTTTTAAAGTAAAATTTTGTATTTATTATTAAGTAAACTTACATTTAAAAAATTTAATTCATGTCTTGTTTATTTAACCTCTGTAGATTTTTTTCGTTTTAAGTTACATTTTGTGTTTATTATTGAATACCTAAACTTACATTAAAAAATATAATTCAGTGTTCATTTAACCTCCGTAGAATTTTAAAATTGTTAACTGAAAAATTCATAAATTTAAATAATTTTCTGAAATTATTACGTTTTCTTAGTAATAACTGAAACAGCACGTTTTCACATCCCTTGGGCAAAATGATACGTTTTGATTTTGTTTTTCTTAAATGGCATGTTTTTAATCAAATTATTGAAAAAGTACGTTCTTTATTGTTCTTTTTGAAATTCCATGGTTTTGCTCTCAGCCGACGACATATTATATGATAAACTAATCATAATAAAAAATGGGTTTTTCATATTTTAGTAAAAAGTACTTTAATATACTTATCTAAGAGTAAAAGGTGCGAGAAATGAGTATAATTTAATTATGTACCTGTTTCGTAGACTTTATTCTAAATGGTTCCTGCATTTCAGAAGAAAGATGAAAATGTTCTTCAGAAGGATCATCTTGACCTAAAACTTGAAAAATATTAACCAACAAGAGAATTTTAAAAAGAAAAATTTTCACTAAGTAAAAGGCTTGCTGTTTCTGATTCCGCATTTTTACTAATTGAAACTTTTTTAAAATAAACGAACAGCACCATTCCCAAAAGGAAACTGAAGTGAGATTTCGGGCAGTGGAAAGTGATAAGGATGACTGATATTATCGAGTTCTCAAACAGATAAGGTGCTTATCTTCAGCGTTTGTTTCAGCAGGTATACTCACTCCTTTAAAACGAAAGCCCTTTGCTTTGTCCCACATTTCATTTAAAGACGTTATTTTATTTTTATGAAAACATTTCTCTGAATAAATTCTTTTAATAGAGCATTTTTACAATTTAATAAAATGACAAATATTTTTTTTTTTTCGTAGAAAAGTTACGTTTTTTATCCCCATCTCATACGCACTGAAAGACTTTAGTAAATAATAATCTGTTACTATCAGGTGTGTAATCTGGGATAATCGTGTAAAAATGTTTTTTTTAGCGAAAATACTAAATTTTCAATGCATGACAAGAACATTATCTAAAAAAATGTAAATACATATATGTATATTAGGGTATCCGTAAAAATGTCGACTTTCGAATTTAGTTTGGTTCAAATTAAAAAAAAAAATTATGTCAAATTGCAGCCTGATTGATTAATATTAACCCGTGCCAGCAATCGATCAAAAGTTGTCATTGAAAATGCATGGAAAAAATAAACTTAATTTAAAAAACTTCATAACTTTTTAAATTTTTTTTCAAAAATTTTCCAGGTCACAGATTTCTTCATTTTTAGCTATATTTTAAGATAGCGTTTTAAAAAAATTTAATTTTCAAAATTTTCAAAATGACGGATGTTCAATATTTGGTCAAAAAATACATTGCAATATTTCCAGTATTTTATTACATAAATATTCAAGGGAATTCAATAGATCGCTTCTTATTCGGGGGATCTTGAGATCGCTAATAAAGATAACAATGTCTCAAAATTAAATTTTTCAAAATTTTAGAACTAATATGGTGGACTCGCAATTTTGAATTTCCACATTTATTAAGAAATTGCCTTGAAACATCGTTATCGGAGTTTTCGGGGTTGCCATTTATAAATTTTATGTCAAAAATTCAGTTTTCAGAAAACCCGTTTCAATGTGGTGGATTCAAAAAATTTTATTTTTTTAATATAATTCTTACATGTATTACATTTTGAATATTTAGTTTTTGGTCATCAATAATAAGAAAAACTGAGAAAACAAATTTCATTCTTCGTAATTAACTTTTAATTTATAAATGAGCAAAATGAAAATTATGAATCGGTAATATATATTTTAGGATTTAAAGACATAAAAATTTAACATTGGAGATATAAATAATAGACTCAAAAATCTCCAGGGCCGTGGAGAGCCAGCCCGAGCCCCGAGAGAAATTACAAGGACGGGCTCTTTTGGATTGTACAACATTTTAATGCCCTCTTCTATGATATATTTTTTTTTTTTAGTAGGCAATTTTTTAAAGCGGGCCCCAACGAAATCCGGGCCAAGGGGCAAATGACCCTGCTGTCCCCCCCTTCTCGTCGGGCCTGAAAATCTCTGAAAACTGTGTTTTATGTTGATTATTTCAATACAAGATGAAACAATTATTTGCATCCACCATATTGGATCAGGTTTTTGAAAAAATAAGTTTTTGACATTAAATTTGTGAATAGCGACACCGAAAACCCCGATAACGGTATTTTAAAGCGATTTCTTGAAAAATGTGCACAGAAAAAAATGAATAGGCGATTTGACTATGGTCCTAGTTATGAGAGAAGCCCACTAGGAATCAGAGTAACTTTAACTAGGAATCCTGATTGAGATATCCAGGATCCTAGTTAATGTAACTCTGGATTCCTAGTGGGCTCCTCTCGTAACTAGGAGCATAGTCAAATCGCCTATTCATTTTTTTCGGTGTGGAAATTCAAAATTATGAGTCCGCCATATTGATTTAGATTTAGATTTATTAAAAAAAGCTCTTAGGGCTAAAAAGACCCATCTGAACATAGGTATACATGTATCATTCGCAATTACAACCTTGATCGACCAATAATCGTTGACAGAAAGAAAGAAAGAAAAAAAGAAAAGAAGAAGATAAAGGTAAATCGTTAATAAGATATTATAGTAATACACATTATGTTAACAAACGTAAATCATATAATTATCATCAGCCAACAGAACAAAATACTGATGTAAGAGCTGCTACCAAAAATAACAAAACAAAAAAAAATTGATATGAACGAAAATGAAAGATAATAAATGTTAAACTAAGTAATTATAACTAAATAAAAGTAACGAAATAATGATGCTTAAATGTGCATTTAGCACAAAACCAACAACATAATCACTACCACAAAGTAATCTCAAGTGATCGGCTTGATATTGGTTCTAAAATTTTGAAAAATTCATTTTTGACATTGTAATCGTTATTAGTGACCTTAAAATTTTGAAAATTAAATTTTTTTTAAACGCTATCTTTAAATATAGCTAAAAAAGAAAAAATTTGTGACCTAGAAAATTTTTGTAAAAAAATTAAAAATGTTATGAATTTTTTTAAAAAAAGTTTATTTTTCCATGCATTTTCAATGGAAAATTTTGATCGATTGCTGGCACGGGTTAGTATTAATTAATCAGGCTGCAATTTTATACAGAAATTTTTTTTTACATTCGAACCAAACTGGAGGGTACCGTAAACAAAATTCGAAAGTCGACTTTTTTACGGATACCCTAATATATATCCTGGATTAAAATGTTTCTAATACAAGTGTAAATATTCCTATCCTGGACTAAAAATTTATTATCTTCGCTAGGAAAAATTTTATTTTTGCACGATTAAGGAAGTTCTACCGTAAATCGATTAATCAAACAGATTTTGATAAAACTTAGTGTACTGCTAAATAAAGTTTCTAAAATTTTGTAGTTAAATTTTTTAGACCTGCAGGTTCTTGGGAAAAAAGTTGTGATCGATTTATTTTTTTACTGTTTAACCTGTTTAACATTGATTCTTATGAGAATTCATTACTCTGTCACATATATTTTAATACTAAAAATGATTAATTGACGAGATAGTGATCAAAGTTCGTATAGTTAAACACATATATGTAATGAACCGATATTGTATTTAAAAAAGGACAATAGGTTCCTGT
Source organism: Ganaspis brasiliensis (assembly GCA_037103525.1). NCBI lineage: Eukaryota > Metazoa > Arthropoda > Insecta > Hymenoptera > Figitidae > Ganaspis > Ganaspis brasiliensis. Next base: position 2,017,139 of record JAZKLR010000288.1, on the reverse strand, counting down.
AAGAGTTGCAATAAATTAATTTGTAAAAATATTTCACGTTTTACACGATACAGTTCAGACGTTCTGACATTTTAAAATGTTGATTTTGATCGCACATGAAAAATAGTCATATTTAAAAAGTAAATAAAGTTAATAAAGCTAATAAATACAATTGTTTAATTATATATCAGTAAAATTAAATTTAAACCTAACCACAAAATAATGGTCTCTGTTTTGACTAGTATCGTCATACGGTAGAACCTCCTTAAATCAGATTAATAGTTTTTATAGTAAAAATTAATGGATGAACTGCACTGAGAAATTTTGCAGAGTAACCATTTACCTATTTGTAAGGTACTATATAAAAGATATCATTGGCAGACAAAAAAACACTTTTTTGGCCGAGACACTACACTAGTAGTCTCACACATATTTCTCTCCGCTGAATCCGAATCCGAAGTCTGAATTGATAGATTGGCTCAATTTTTTGAGTTAATTTCAACAAAAAAATTTCGTTTTTTTTTAAATATCTCAAAATTTTTAACCAAATTGGTTATTCTGCCTTCGAATTCGGATTCAGCTGAGAAAAATACGTAGAAAAATACTAGCGAAGTGCCCCGGCTATAAAATTTTTGTTTGTGGTTTTTTTTTGTTGATTTTGAAATTTTTTGAGATTTTGTTTTTTAAGATTATCTGGAAAAATTTAGCCAATCTAACAATTCGGACTTTAGATTCGGCTTCAGCGGAAAAAAAAACACGTAAGAATAGGGGAGACTGGGGCTGTTTGGCGCAGGGGCTGGTTGACGCACTTGAGTTTATTCAAAAGTAAAAAGTCAAATTAATTTTTCTCTTCATTCAAATTAATGTACTTGATGAGCTGTCACTTCGCACATAATTTAATTATTATTGATTGATTATTCTGGACTGTAAATTCAAAAAACCAATTTTGGTACTCAAAAGTAAATTTTAACGCCTTCATTTTTTTGTTATATCTTTTTACAAAATGCGATCAGAAAAAAATAAAAAATAAGGTTTTGTGTTCTGAACAGTTGCTTTTAAGAAACAATTAAAAAATTTTGATTCATATTTACAGTTTTCATAAAAATGAAGAAAATGTATAAATAGTCTCTCCGGGGCTACTTGGCGCAGTAGGCCCGGGGATGGTTAGCGCGCTTAAAACGCTAGAAGTTTATAAGTTACATCTAGTGATTAATAAAAATTTATTAAATTCAATGTTTTAACACTTTTATTTTATTATCAATAGTAAGAATAACCCTTTAAGATAAAAAAGTGATTATTATATATTATTATTATTATTATTATAATCTCATAATTTTAGGTTTCCCGATATTTGTAGTTTTTAGGTTCGTTAACTTCACTTTTTGAACAAGATCAACCTTCTATTTTTAATTAATTCACATTTTTCAAGATAAAAATCCTTATAAGACTTATTTTTACAATGAAACATGTTGCTTGATCATTAATCACCCATTTTTAGTGCTGCCCACGAGACCGAGACTAGTCTCGTCTCATCTCGTCTCGGTTTTCCGAGAAGAGACCGAGACGAGACTCATCTAGGATAAAACAAGACGAGACCGATACAAAGTTTCTCGAGACCGAGACTCTCGACGAAAATTTAAAACAAAAAATAAAATATTATTACTAAAATTTATTTATTATTTTTAAGTTAAGTTATTAATTTCTATAAATAATTAATGTAATTAATTAACAGATAAATATTTTTTAACTAAACATTTTCGTTATATTTCTATAAATAATTAATAAAATAAAAAATTAATTAAATTTAATTATTATTATTCAATTATATATTATGATATTATTTAGGGTCTGTTCGGGTAATTCCGAACAGAATTTTTCATCTTCACGAATAGCGTAAGTTTTTATTTTAAAAGGCAATTCTGTCGATTTTCTTTTACATTTACTTGTTACGTCACTTCCCTAGAATAATTACAAGAGTTTGTAGAATTTATAGGTGACCTTGAATCGCGAAAAACTGCTGTTCGCCATTACCTTGACAATTTTGCCAAAATTGCAAAATTTTTGGGTAATAGTGAACAAAGTTTTTTTAAGAAAGTCTAAGAAGAAAGTTATCTAAAGTATATTACTGTAAAGGGATGAAATAGCTTGAAAAAAATTCGTAGTAGGTACACTGAAAAAAAAAATTATTTGGATCAAATAAAAATTATTTGTATTAAGTAAAGACTAATTTGTATCAAATACAAATTACTTGAGTCAAATAAATGGAATAATTGGAGCTAGTCCACAATGTTTTGAATCAATTATGAAAATTATTTCATTCAAATAATATTTTATTCAACCTAAGTATTTTATTTTATCGCATTAAATAAACAGTAATTTGTGTCAAATAAATTAAATATTCGGAGCTAGTCACTAATGTTTTAAATCAATTATGAAAATTATTCCATTCAAATAATGTTTTATTCGACCTGAGTGTTTTATTTTATCGCATTAAATAAACAGTAATTTGTGTCAAATAAATTAAATATTTGGAGCTAATAACTGATAATTTAAATCAATTAAAAAAAGTATTTCATTTATATTTTTAAAGCAAATAAATATTAGTTTGTATGAATAAAATGTAACCCCTCTTTTGTTTTTGAGTTTACTCTTATTTAATGTTATTATAAGTATGGTGATTTTCATTCATAACATTCTTATTATTTAAATACTGATTATTTTACACTTACTTACTTATATTTAGTTAACACTTATTATAACCTAACATATAAACTATGAAATAAAATTTTGCACGGATGGTGGGATTGAGCGCGCGACGCACGCAATACGAGACTCTTACGCTACCCACGAAGCCACGCTGACTTGACTTCAAAATTACAAAAACACCTATTTAGCCTCACACATTAGTTACAATAAATTATTGACTTGATCCAAATAAATTTTATTTGTTTTTAAAAAAGAAAATATTAGCATTAAATAATTTGATTTACTATGACTCATAACATAATTTAATTGTGTTAAATAATTTTTATTAACGTTAAAAACTCAAATATTTGAGTGAAATAAATAAATGAATAGTTTTAAATAACTCAAAAATTTCGTTACAATAAATTATTTATTTGACTGAAATACTTTTTATTTGTTTTTATAAAATAATATATTAGCATTAAATAATATATTATTTATATTAAATAATTTGGTTTACTTTAATCCATAAAAGAAATTAATTGTTTTAAATAATTTTTATTTGTGTCCAAAAACCCAAATACTTGAGTGAAATAAATAAATGAATAGTTTGAAATAATTTAGCATTTGTATTAAATATATTCGTTTATTAGATTAAATTAATTATTTACTTGATCCAAAGAAGATTTATTTGGTTTAAATAAACGTGATTCAAATAATTCAAGTTATTTGAATTAAATACATATGTTTCAGATCCAACTAAAAAATATTTGAACGAAGTAAATATTTATCAAATAATTTGAATTAATTCAGTCAAATAATTTTTTTTTTTCAGTGTATATGATACTTCAATTAATTGAATGATAATGTATCATATAAGTTCAAAAATCAACCATGCCTTTCGTAGCAATGTAACTATCTAATTTACGAGTTATTTTTATGAATATTATGTACTACAAGTAAAAAATAAAATTTAATAAAACTTGCACTCAATTTTCAACTTTTATTTAAAGCTATAGTTAACTTCTTATATTTTGTGTATCACTTTCTTTAACTTAATTCTAAATTACTCGCAGTAAAGCAAGTAGATTGATCGAGACTGCGAGACCAAGACCGAGATGCAGGCCATATTTGTCGAGACCGAGACCTGAAATTTTAATACTCAACGAGACCGAGATCGAGACCATAATTTCCGAGACCGAGACCAAGATCTGCAATTTTGATATTTAACGAGACCGAGACGAGACTGTATGAAATCTCGTCTCTTCTCGTCTCGTGGGCAGCACTACCCATTTTAATTCATGCGCCAAGTAAGTCAAGCAAAGTTTTTGTGCAATTTAGTTTTCATGTATACAAAATTGACAGAGCCAATCAACAAAGAGTGAAAAGTGCGCCAAATAGCCCCGGTCTCCCCAACACTAGCATAGTGCCTAGAACAAAGAAGTCCGCAGACCTAACCAACTACGCTGTAGGAGTTCATGAAAAAGTTAAAGACATTCTTACTACTGACTACACACAGAGTAATTATGGATAATTAGTTTATAATATGTTTTACTCATAAACTGCAATTAATAAAATGATCCATGTCTGCTCAACCAAATTTTTTGTTGACCTACGAGCAACATAATTTTTTTTGTGGTTTTTTTGGTATCTGCATAGAGAAAAATTTATTAGTCAAACGCAATTTTTTGCGCTGGTTCGATATGAAAGAGAATAAATGAAGAAGAGAGTTAAAAAGGTACAAAATATTCAAATAATTTAAAATCAAACTTTTGTTTGATTTCATTTTTTTTTTAAAATAAGTTCAATAACTGTTTAAAAATTATAGTTTTTAACCACACAACTTAAATATTTGTAACTAATATATTTTTGTTATTGGATTAAACTATTAATTACATGAGAATAAATTAGCTTTTTATAAGATTTGCTTCATGTGATTTCATAAAAAATCTTAACAAATGCGATTTATTAGTGATTTTTCACTTTTGTTTGATTTTATTTTTTTATGAATTTGTTCAATAACAGTTTTTAATCTCAAAATTTAAGAATTTTTAAGCAATAAATGTTTATGTTATTTCATGAAATTATTAATATTAATAAGCCCTGTTAACAAAATATTTTAATAAATTCAAACACCTCTACGTCGCGTCACTTCTATTGTCTTCCATGATTTTCTCAACAGTTGAGGAATCGTATGCCAAACGCATACAAACCTAATAACTACTGTTAGTATCTTGGTATAAAGAAACCCAATAATAAGTAAATGATTATGAGCCTGATTTTTTCCCGAGGGGCTATTCACTGAGATCCGAGAGATTCAGAGACGACGCGGTCTTTTTTTTGTTAGTTTATTGTCGTATATGGTCGTCGCACAATGGGGCAAAATGTAGCAAGAGGCGTCAAAATTCTGTAACCACGTCAATTTTTTATAAAAATGAATGAAACTTGGTCATAAGAATCCTCAAATATCACAGAATTTGCAACCCTTGCTGCATTTCCAAAATTCAAAATGGCGTCTGTGCCGTAAGGGCCTAAATTTGGTTATTTTCGTATTTTTTAAAAGGGGCCGTCCATAAACTACGTAGCCTCATTTTTTGGAAAATTTAACCCCCCCTCCCCCCGCGTAGACGCTGTTACATGTATTAGCGCCATTTTTTTCTTCTCACTCGTTAAGAATATACATTGCAACTTTCAAAATCCAAAATGGCTGATCTAAAATGGACGCTCAAAAAACAAAAATGTTTAAAATTGTATATTAAGGTATTTCTCTTGCAGTTATACTTGAAAAAATCGATTTTCTATGGATTTTCTTTAAATTGTGAGAAAATGTTATTTTATATGTGCCTTGTATTTGGTTACAATTTCAGGAATATTTACCGTCTAAAATTTGAGGTATTAATATTCGAAATGTCAATTTTTATCCTTTTGCATGTAAAGTTGAAATTTCGAATATGAATATCTCGAATTTTAGACGGTAAATGTTCCTGAAATTTTAACCAGATACAAGGCACATAATATAAAAAAACGTTCTCTCATAATTTAAAGAAAATCCATAGAAAATCGATTTTTTCAAGTATAACCTTAAAAGAAATCATTTTTATGAAAATCTATATCCCAAGGTAATATTAAAAGCTGATTAAGAATCTGAGGTCAAATTTTCAAAATTGAAAATGGCCGATCCAATATGGCGGTTGAAATTCTGAAAAATTAGGTAACAATTCTGAAAATTTGTATTCCGACGTTTTTTAAGTCGCTGATTACGAATCTGAGGTCAGATTTTCGAAATTCAAAATGGCCTATCCAATATATCGGTCGAAATTCTGAAAAATTAAGCAATAATTCTAAAACTCAGTATTCCGACATTTTGTAAGTCGCTGATTACGAATCTGAGGTCAGATTTTTTAAATTCAAAATGGCCGATCCAATATGGCAGTCGAAATTCTAAAAAATTAGGTAATAATTCTGAAACTTAGTACTCCCACATTTTGTAAGTCGCTGATTACAAATCTGAGGTCAGATTTTTAAAATTCAAAATGGCCTATTCAATATGGCGGTCGAAATTCTGAAAAATTAGGTAATAATTCTGAAACTTTGTATTCCGACATTTTTTAAGTCGCTGATTACAAATCTGAGGTCAGATTTTCGAAATTCAAAATGGCCTATCCAATATATCGGTCGAAATTCTGAAAAATTAAGCAATAATTCTAAAACTCAGTATTCCGACATTTTGTAAGTCGCTGATTACGAATCTGAGGTCAGATTTTTAAAATTCAAAATTGCCTATTCAATATGGTGGTCGAAATTCTGAAAAATGAGGTAATAACTCTGAAACTTTGTATTCCGACACTTTTTAAGTCGCTGAAATGCTTCTCTTTAAAAATAAAATAATTCCGAACATAATATAACAAAAAGGAACAAAGTAATAAATGTTAAAGTAAAATAATCGAAAATAGGTTAAAATTAAGAAACAGCAGAAATAAGAAAGAAGAAAAGAAAGTTTAAGAAAAAAACACGTCTGTATACTTAAAGTTTTCTACAAATGAAAAGAAAGTTATTCAGACATTCTTTTTTTGTTAAGCGTGAAGAGCTAATAAAGTTGTCAATCGTCAGTTAGTAATTCACGTATAATAAATTATATTTATTATTCTAACGTTGCGTTGTTGGAGAACGTGGTTTGCTGCTTCAAAATGTCGGCCTTCAAAATACAAGTGAATGAATTATGTAAATGGATATGGAATGATACGAATAAAAGTAAAATAACGATAGACGTAATAATGAGTTTTTTGTCAAAAACTAAAAAAAAATCGGGCAAGTACGAGTTAGACTCGTACCAAGTCGAAAGGCTCCGTACTGCTCTAATTTTTTTCAATTATAAGAAGTAGAGATTAAAAATTTTCCACAGGAAACCATTTTTAAAAATATTTTTTATTATATACACTAAATAAAATTTTATTGGTACAAATTTTTAGCACTATAAGCCAAAACTTTTGCAGCTGGGGGGTCAGGGTCATTTTTTAAATATGTTTTCAAAAAATAAGGAATCAACCAATTATTATTCAAACTTTTTTAAAAAACACGAATTTTGGTTCGTAAATTCTATGAAGACGAACATTAACAAACTTCTATATATTTTTCCTGTAATCTACACGTAAATCTACATACGTGTACCAAATTTCAGCATCCTAAGTCAAATAGTTTGGAAGTTTAGGGGGGGGGGGGCATGGTCATTTTCTCGCATTTTAGGGCAAAAAAAGTGGTTTTCGCTAGATTTCGGCATGTTTATGAGTTCGAATCGCGTTTTCCACATCATTTTCGTAAATCCAAGGTGAAATTACATGTGCGTACCAAATTTGAAGACTCTAGCTCATATAGTTTAGAAATTAGAGGGGGTGTGAAAACGGACACACATAGTTATTTTAATAGGGTTCCGTTTTACGGTACGGAACCCTAAAAACGGGATAAGTATTTTTTTTTTAAATTAATATTTAGTGGTGCCTGTTCACTATTGAAATTTTGGGATATAGAATTTCATAAAAATGTTTCTTTTAATATACAATTATAAACATTTTTGTCATTTGAGCATCCATTTTGTATCAGCCATTTTGGATTTTGAAAGTTGCAATGCATATTTTTAACGAGTGATGCCTTAGTCCCAAAATATACCTTTGGCAGTCTTCCCGGAATTTATTTGAGTAAAATGTTGCAGTTTAAATGTTCATTACTTTTAAAAACTACAAAAATAACCAAATTTAGACTCTTACAGCACAGACACCATTTTGAATTTTGAAAATGCGGCCAGAGGTTCAAATTCTGTGATACTTGAGGATTCTTAGCACTAAGTTTTATTCATTTTTATAAAAAATTGACGTGGTTACAGAATTTTGACGCCTCTTACTACATTTTGCCTGTCGCGGGCCCGGCCGTCTTTTCGATTTTGCACTGATCGCATTGTTTTGTTAACTTATATTCGCGCATTTCAAGCTAGACTTTTCTTTTCGTAATTTTCTTCAAGACGAATAGTTTAAAAATGACTTGTTGACCATTTGTGTAAGAGTTAAATTTTTCTGTACTTATATTTGTAAATATAAATAAAATCAGCCTAATTTTTTAAAAAATTAAAAATGTTTATAATTATGATTTTGTTATAAAAAGTACAGTTAATTAAAAAACTATATAATTTAAATTTTATTAACAATAAATTCTTTGACTTTTAAGGTTATTTCCGAGGTTATATTTCATATGAATTATATTGTAATTAAAAATTAAGAGAATGTCACAATGTGATCCAGAAAATGATTGCGAAGTCCAAAGGAACAATTTATGTATAGAATGCGGAGCTTTAATAAAAAAGATAGAAAAAAAACTCATTTAAAGAACAATGTGCCCATTTTTGGAAAAAATTTGATTTAGGTTTCAAGGGATCTTTAAAATTTTCTCCGTATGTTAAATAGTATAATATTATGCGCCAAGGGTGGAAAACCCGAAATTTTTGACGAGTGCTTTGCACTCAAAACTATAAAATGAAGATAGCTGATCCTGATATTAACGAAATAAGCTTAATATGAAATGAAGGAGTTTATGAGAAAACGAAATTTTTATTTCAATAATGTTTTTACGTGCTATTTGAATTTATTGTTAAACTCTTACGAAAATGTTAATGAATCTTGATGATTAAACAGTTTAATCGACAAATTATTTCTACTTGATATGCACCTATAATCTCTCAACTGATTTTAAAAATTTTTATTGTACAATAAATTTTAAAAAAATCTAATTGCAAACAAATTCATGTTCTTGGTTCTAATTGTTATATTAATTTATTTTGAATCAATAAATAAATAGTAAGTATTGAATGAACATAACAAATAATTCAATTAATAATGAATATTTAATAATGAATTTAATTTTTAATAGAAAATAAAATAAATGAATTAAAATAAAATCAGATTTAAAAAATTTTAATTTATTAAATAAAATGTAGACATTTATTTAAATAGAACAACGAATTCATTAGTTTTTTTTTCTCTGCTGATATTTTGCAAAATTATTTGGTTTTAGACTCTTGACGTTAGTTGCGCTTTGTCGTCGTCTCCCTATGGGAAATGACAATCGGCTAGAGCTTGGCCCAAGCTTGGCCAATAGTAGACCAATATTGGCCCAAGCTTGGACCGATCTTGAGCATCGGCAAATTTCCCATAGGGCTGTGGCAATCGCTGGCCGTCTTTCGCTATTGTTATCCGTCTCTTTCGATTTTTTGTCATCTAATCGTCACTGGATATCTCAGATGTCAGTGAATAGCCCCTCGTTTTTTCCCCAACGAAAATTTAATTATCCAACTGGTTAGAAAACAAAATACCAAATATATACAAAACATTACTCAAATGGCAACTCATCCCAGGTGTTACCAATAATTGGTAATAAAGGTTACCATGCAAAATTTCTCCGTGTATAATACTTATATAATCTAAAGTCAAGTACAACATAAATTAGATACTTTAACGACCAGAATTTTAATGTTTAGGAATAAAATGGCTTAATGGTCAAATTGTTTTTTCAAAACATTTATTGCCAACGTTTCGAACAGGTTTGTAATATATTTGCCCTGAAGATGAACTAGTACCAGTTCGAAACGTTGGCAATAAATGTTTTGAAAAAACAATTTGACCATTAAGCCATTTTATTCCTAAACATAATCTAAAGTCTCTGAGTGCATGGGTTTTTTTTCTAACCAAGCAGGGACGTTGTAACAAATTTGTAGTTGTTTTAAAAATTTAGGATTGTTGTAGCAACAAAATCATTACAAATTTTGCCATGATAACAAACCTAATTGTTGACACAAAAAAACAAAGTCGTTATGACAAGAATTTTAGTTATTTTAGCTCTAATGTTAAAAATCCGAAAGTAAATACAGTAAGGTCGCGGTAAGTGTCCACTTGACGGGACCAGCGATTTCAGTAACTGTCCATTCCTTAATCCACGCCCCAGAATCTTTTCGGGGGTTAAAGCAGGAGCGTAATCTGCGCTCGAGCAGGTGTCTATTTCGTGTCGCAGCGAAATAGACAGCACTGACGTTAGTAGTAGAGGGAGGGACACTTTCTGAAACATACTCCGGGACACTTGCTGAAATGGACATTTACTGAAACGGACACTTACCGCGACCTTACTGTACAGCAATTTCTTTTTTCCAGTGTATAATGTCCTACAATCAGGGCCGGCGCGAACTGTGTGGATGGTGTGGAGTACTCCACACCCCGAATCGTCCAAAATACTTACAAATATTTGTTAATATTTTGGTCTCACCTCCCCTCTCCTCAATCTCTTTGACAATTCCACACTCCGAAAAAATTTGTTCCGCCAGCCCTGCTTATACATGGAGTACTCCCCACCCCGAATCGTTCAAAATACTTACAAATATTTGTTAATATTTTGGTCTCACCTCCTCCCTCCCCAATCTCTTTGACAATTCCACACCTCGAAAAAATTTGTTCCATCAGCCCTGCCTACATCAGGTAGAAAATGACAACTGGTATGAAACCGGCCCGAACCAACGATGAATTTTGACATCTGGGCCGGTACTGGCATGAGACAAGCATTCTTGCTAACGCGGTACCGGTAAAGTCAACAATGCTAACACAATTTGCAGCCAGCTTCGTACCAGTCTAGAACTTAAAGTGTACCACCAGTACGTTACCGCTCCTGTTCTTGTTTTTAGAGTCCTCTTTAATACCGGCACACAACCGGCGTGGTACTAGAACAATGCGAAGATCGACACTGGACCGGTACCGGCATACTTACTGACGCTGTACTGGTACATTCAACAATGATAACATCCTTTACACATGGAAAAAATCTAGATTAGCGAACCACCCAATTTGAAAATAAAGCTAAAATAAGAAAATGTAGGGGAGAGTGTCCATCAATATACCGTGTTTTTTTCAAAGTCATATTATTCATTTAATTTTACCAATTTCAAACTCTTCCTTGCATCAATTTCAAACTAAGTCACTTCTTTACACTGAAAGAAAAGGATATTTAAACTTACTATTCTGGATATTAAAAAATATTAATTTTAATATCTGGATATTAAATTTGATTATCTAAATACTAAGTTTTAATATCTGTATGTTAAATTTGAATATCTATGAATATCCATTTTTTTCAATGTAGTTAATGCACACATTTTATACACGATTATATTATATATTATTATATCAAATAACAACATGTAAGATTTCTCTCACCAATACGATATTTTCATTTTTTTCCCGATGCGTTTAATCGTTAAATGTGTATGTATAAGAAAGAATTAGAAAATTTATACAAAAAATGTAATAATAAATTTATTACAAAAAATTTTTTCAAAAATATCTTTGGGGATATCATTAGGATTTTTTCTGAGGATATACTGAGGACATTCTGGGGACATCTTGAGAATATCCTAAAGATATCCTTTTGTTGTGAGGAAATATCCGTTGGTGCGAAAATTAGGATATCGATAGGACGTCCTTGGGATGTTTCAGGACGTAATGAGGACGTTTTCCGGAAATCACAGATCCTCGTAGGATATCCATAGGATGTCCTAGGGATATCCTTGTTCTGTGAGGGAATTTAACATAGGTTTAAGTATATGTTATTTTTTGTATAGAATACCTAAGTATCTTATTGAATTTTGAAATATCTAAAGGTAAAAAAAAATAACATAAAATGAATATTTAATATTCAATTTTTAAATGTTAAAAAAACTTTTATTAAATAAAGAAAGTGGTATTAAAAAGTTATTATGCTTATTTAAATTTTTAATAACTCTACTTTTCAATTATAATTATTTTATATAAAACTAAGTTTGTTTGAGTAAATAAATTCTAGAAAAATACAAAAGAGGATATGATATTAAAATTGATTAGAGCAGTGGCGTAGAAACCGGTGGGGCAAAGGTTGCAGTTGCCCCCACATCCAGTTTAAAAAGTAAAGGGGTGCAAATATCATGTTTTGCCCCACCCCCCAGAAATTTCACGTTAAATGTACTGATATATATATATATATATATACTAGGGGGGCTTCGCCCCCCCGCGCGCTTCGCGCGCCAACCCCCCTATTCTTTCTTTAAACTTAAATTAGAAACTTTATTTTAATTCAAATTTAATTTGAATTATATTTGTTAATTGACTTACAAATACAAATTTAACTTTAATTTAGCTTAAGTCTAAAAATTTAACTTTTACAACTCAATTTTCGAATTACAAAAGTTTCAAAATTCTAAATCGTATGATGTAATTTTCAAATATTTAAAAATCTTATTAAATTTTTGAAACATCTTATTATAAACGTAAAAAAATAAATAAATAATAAAAAATAAAAATAAAAATGTCAAAGTAATTTGTTAAACGATGAATTTACCTGGAAGATTTTTATAATACATATAATACATACTACACGGAGAGAAGGATCTTGCTTTTATAGCATGCCAGTAGTTCATGATTTTCTTGTAGAGTCACTTCGCTTGCTACTGACGTATGAAATCATACGTCAGCAGCATGAGCGCCATCTGTACTACTAATGTAAGGTACACACGCTTGTGCTGTTCAAGTCGCATACACATACTTGCGGTTACTTTATGAAGTATCAGCTTACTACTAATGTATGAGACCCATGAAATTCTGGTATGGGAGCCTTGCATTAGACATTTTCTTTCGAAGACGCATGACTATGTTCTAATTCCGATTAGTTCGCACTTTCATTTGGTCGAATTCCATTATCCAGAACATTCTTGTAGCCGAATTCTCATTTCATAGAAATAATATTTGACGGAAGTCAATTGAAACTGATATTTCATATACTACAATTCATGTATTACCGAAGTTTTATTTGACAGAATTCATATTTGATCAAATTTCCATTTAACAGAATACCCAGGTGATGGAATTTCTTTTTTATAGAATCGACATTTAAGCGAAGTTTCATTTGCTCGAATTTTAATTTACACGAAATAATTTTTAATAGAATCCTTATTAAAACGAAATGTTATTTAATATAATTCCTATTTCATCAAATATTTATATAATAGAATGTATAGTTAAGTGAGCTTTCATTTAATAGAATTCATTTTTAGTCGAATTTTCTTTTAACAGAATTCTCAACTGAACGAATTTCTATTTTATAGAATCGACACTTAAACGCAGTTTCTTTTAACCGAATTTCAATTTACACGAAGAAATACTTAATAGAATCCTTAATAAAACGAAATATTATTTGATATAATTCCTTTTTCATTAAATATTTATATGGTATAATGTACAGGTAAGTGAACTTTTATTTAATAGAATTTATATTTATCGAATTTTCATTTAACGGAGTTTCCAGGTGATGAAATTTCTATTTTATAGAATGCCTGTTTAAAAGAACTTTTTTATCCCACAGGCACAAACATGGCGCTTTTAGATGCCTGTAGGCAGGGTCTAAACGCATTCATTTGTTTGACCGTGTGAAAATGGCATCCATTTTTACCCTAGGGAAAAAATTAACAGCTGATCCATGCATTTTTTCCACCTTAGGGAAAAAATAGACGCCATTTTCATACGGTCAAACAGATGAACGCATTTAGACCCTAACCTACAGGCATTTAAAAGCACCCCGTTTGTGCCTTTGGAATAAAAAGTATCGTAAGCAACACGGGTTTAAAGTCAGTCCAATTTGTTTACAATGATGTTTGTGGACGAGTGACAGTCGACTGTTACTCGTACACAAACATCAGCGTAAACAAATGGCCGCCTTTAACCCCTTGTTGCTTAATATACTATTAAGGCCGTTGGAGACACAGAGTCCGCAGAGAATCTGTAGGGGGGATCAGTGGTTCTCAAAGACTGTCCCCATGCGTTTTGAAGACTTAGGAATTTTTCGCGACAAAGTCCAACACTTTTCCCACAAAAGAACATCGTACTGCAAATTCTATTGAAATAAAGATTCAGAAAAATACTTACTTTTGATAAATCAAGTGTTTCCTGAGCTTTAGTGTCTCGAGGAAATTCGTGTGATGAAAACAACCTCCAATGATGTTCCAAGTTTGGCAATTTTTTCCAATAAAACCCGACACTTTTTCCTAAAATGAAAATCGTACTGCACATTTAAATTTAATTAGCACTTTTTCACTTATTTTGTTTTTGGCATATGAGTTTTTAAATTGCGTCAGTCTCTCGAGGAAATACAAAATCACTTGACATTTCACTCACTGATTCGGACTTTGACAATTTTTTTCGTCAAAACCCGACACTTTTTCCGCAAATGGTCATCGTAGTGTAAATTTAAATTTAACTAGCACTTTTTCACTTATTTTGTTTTTGGTATTTGAGTTTTTAAATCGCGTCAGTTTCTCGAGGAAAGTAAATTTTTTTTCAACTTCATCAAAGAAAATGTCAAACAATATAGCAGAATATAGTTTGTCGTGCGCTGTTCTGATACGGCATTTTCGGGTACTAATTCACACGGCGCCGCCTTTGAAATTATACATATTATGATTCGGACTTTGACAATTTTTTCCGTCAAAACTCGACACTTTTTCCGAAAATGAAAATCGTACTGCACATTTAATTTTAACTAGCACTTTTTCACTTATTTTGTTTTTGGCATTTGAGTTTTTAAATCGCGTCAGTCTCTCGAGGAAAGTAATTTTTTTTTCAATTTCATCAAAGAAAATGTCAAACAATATAGCAGAATATAGTTATAGCTCTATTGAAAAGACGCATTTAAAATACTTTAAACCATTCAAATGCAACAAGTACATAATTTATTGTAAATCATGCATTAATAATTTCTAAACAATTTAAATATTTTTCAAAATCTAAGAGTTAAAGGAAAAACAGTAGGGCTTATTTAGTTTATGAGAAGAATGCAACCCGACTTACAGAGGAGATCGGAAACAGAGTTCAAATTATTCATCAAAGATTTATGTATAGATTGCTTGAAATAAATAAAATAAATGTAATCTAAAAACAGGGCTGTTATTGATTTAAATAAAAAAAAACTTTTCAATTAATTTCTATGCTCAAATTTTCATTTAATAAAAAGTTGAATGTTCTATATTTGTTACAAAGAAGCTATTTTGGATATTGGTAAAAAGTAAAATACCATTTTCGAGTTGGGTATTGTTTGTGGGTGAAAGTGATTTTAATTGTGAAAAGAAATCTTCTTTCGAAAGTGAAGTGATTTTTTTGAAAAGGTACCGCAAGTTAAACAGTTTTAATTTTCAGTGTTCAAATATTTAAATAGATAACACGTTTCGAGTTAATTCGAGTCACTTAGCAACGAAAAGTAATTTTTACTAAACAGAGTAAATTTTTTAATTGTAACTTTCTTAAAAAAACATTTAAACTACTTTTTATTTAATTCTCGTATTTTTCTTTAAAGAACTGAATTATTTATTTATTTAAGAAATATAAACGGGATATACCCTTTACAAATGTTTTTTTGAACTACACAATAAAATATAATAGTTAACAACGACTAGCTTAGTAGATATGATAAATATACATAAGATATGGTTGGTTAAATCTCAAAGACCTCATAGGGGCCGAGAAGTTAATACATGACAGTACTACAGAGCTACGCACGTCTCTGTTTATTATTTTAAAAAGAAAAAGGAGATCAGAATATACAAATCTGGCCTCTATCTTAGGTATTCCCAACACTGCTCTAAGTTCATCATAGTTATGTGTGTACAGATCAAATTCAATATTTAATTGCTTTGCAGCAAACCTTAAAAACCTGTTCTGTACACGTTCCAACCTCAGAATATGAACAGTGTAGAGAGGAGACCAAACAACAGAGGCATACTCTAATCGACTCCTAACGAAAGAAAAATACAGGACTTTGATAGCTGCCGGATCATGGAATCTCAAACAATTTCTTCTAATAAAAGATAGTGAGCTTATTGCCCTGTTTGCAGTATCAGATATGTGAGAAGCAAATGAAAGATCACTAGCTAATATCACTCCCAAGTCGCGTATTTCGTAGACATGTTTGATAATGACTCCATCTATGGTATAGTCAAAACGGAAGGATTCCTTTTTTTTTTTTGAAAACGAAATAGAACTACATTTATCTATATTTAGAATCATTCCGCTTCTACAACACCAAGAATGGAGCTCATTTAAGTCTAATTGAACCTTCAGACAGTCCTCTCTGGATGTGACTATACGGTAAAATTTCAGATCGTCTGCAAACCGGGAAAATTGACAAAATTTAAATACCGTACTAATATCGTTAATAAAAAGAATAAAGAAAATTGGACCAAGGTTTGAGCCCTGTGGCACACCCGAAGAGGCGAGAAACACAGATAAGTACTCCCTTCCTACGCGGACGCTCTGAAATCTGTCCAAGAGATAACTTTTTATCCACGAGATCAAGGAGTCGTCTACTCCCAAAGAGGATAGCTTTCCCATAAGAATCTCGTGGTCAATCTTATCAAAAGCCTTCGCAAAATCCGTGTAAATCGCCTCCACCCGCGCACCAGATTGGACCTTGGTACAAAGAAAGTCAGTAAAAAAACTTAAGTTTGTGATAATCGAGCGTCCCCTTACAAAGCCATGCTGCTCCTCAATAATTAAGTTTGCAAAAGAGCTGTACAAAAAGTCAGTGATTATGCTCTCAAGGATTTTAGAGAAAGCATTCAACAATATAATGGGGCGATAATTCCTTATATTGTTTTTATCACCATTCTTGTGAATTGGAATTATTATACTTCTTTTCCAGACGGAAGGGAAAACACCTGAGGAAATAGACAGATTAAAAATTATAAATAATGGATCTACAAGAGAGGAGCAACACGACTTCAAGAAAAGAGGTGAAATTCCGTCAGAACCGGCAGCTATCGACGAGTCAACACTAGCTAATTTTTTCCTGATTGTATCCTTTGAAATAAAAAATTCATTGTTATTGTCAGAGACGCGCGCATCCCCTGCAGGGATACCGCCCTTAGGAGTGTAGACTGATTGGAAAAATACGGCAAAAAGCTCTGCAATCTGATCACTGCTATCGGCTGACCGGTTTTCAAGACTCATGTGGTTAGGGATACGATTAGTTCTGCGCGTCTCATTAATAAATTTCCAGAACTTCCTTGGGTTGGACCTGACAGATTGCTCTGTTTTGCTTATATAATCATTATAACACTTAATAGACACAGCCTTGCATTTCGAGCGAAGCTCAGAAAAGTTGCGATAACAGTCATCAGAGTGAAATAATTTATAGTTATAATGAGCTAATTTTTTTTCTCTGGTTAAATGTCTCAGTTCATTAGAGAACCAAATAGGATAGTTCGAATGGCGGATGACTTTTACAGGAATGAACTGATCCAAAACGAAGTAAACCTTGTCATAAAAACTATTAAGAGCGTCATCAATTTTGAGGTCAGACAATAAGTCTTCCCAATTTACAGAATAAAAAAAAGAGTTTATCGCAGAATAGTTTGCATTTAAAAAGTCAAATTTTATGTTAACATTATTATTAGTAGACCATTCGTTGAATTTCAAATATGGTGATTGATTACATACATTAAAATTTAAACATAACGGAGGATGTAAACTGTCAGGCAAAAGAAGTGTCTCGCTTGCCAAGTCAAGAGTAAAAATTATCGAGTTTATAAAAATAAGATCTAATAAGGAGTTACTTGCATTGTAGGTCAGATTATTTACCTGGTCAAGATTTAAATAATTCAAAGTGTCGTCCATTAAATTAACAATTTGTCTATTTGCACTAGAACATCCAATTTTAGCGATACAACGGGGACTATTACTGGTAGTTGAATTAATATTCCAATTAACGAAAGGCAAGTTGAAGTCGCCGAATATAATAAAAGTAGAATTTGGATATAAAATACTGACCTCTTCTATAATGTTGCAAAATGCGTTATATTTATCCAATGAGCTGTTTGGAGGTATATAAAAAACACCAATAACTATTGTTGAGAAAAATATTTTAAATCTAATAAACACGTGTTCAATAGAGTTATTACCAGTAACTATCAAAGAACATTTAAATACTGATTTAGCCGCAATTAAAACTCCACCTCCGAATTTATGTACACTAGATGTTAAACATCTGTCAAATCTAAAAATGTCGTAGTTTTGGAAACCAAGCTCGGAGGATGATATGCCACTGTGGAACCAGGTTTCAGTTAGAATAAAAAAGTCAAAAAATAGAAGCGGCAAAGTAGTCCTCAACTGATGCAACTTGGTGCGTACGCCCCTGGTGTTCTGGTAATAACAGCTGATAGACTGAGAATCCCGATCGAAAGACGGAGAAGAATGATTCACTGTGCCAGCTGATCCAAGACTTCTGCTCGTACCGGATAAGGAACTTGCTGTTGATTGCGCAATGCTATGACAGGACAGCCCTTGCGGTAAACTATTTTGACATTTGTTTCCCCGTTCATGCGTCGGCCCTCCAACTGTTCCTTCAAGATTTTGAGCTCCTCCAGTTGTGATTTTGTTTTGTCGAAAGTTAGCCATAGGTCCTTCAGAGATGGTATCTGGGAATTCCTTTTGATTGACAGAAAAGATCGATGGAAATCGTGAGCAATGTGCTGAGCCTTGAAAATCAGCTTTAGTGGGCGTGGTCTCGTCCGAGTCTGAGAAAATGAACCAATTCTAATTAACTTTACATTATTTAGATAATCCGCAGGTACAGAACCATCCAAAGATGCAATTACATGCAGTTTTTCATCAATATTCTCAGAAATCCCACCAGCCATAGGCGAGGCTTGTTCTTGCATGCCAAACAAAACAAGATTTTTCTTTCTGTTATTTCTATCTTCCATCTCCATCATGCATTGGTTTGAGATATCCACCTTTGTCTTACTCATGCTGTTGATCATAGATTCTAATGCTTTGATTTTACCTTCCAGAGTGTCAACTTTCGTAGTCAGCTCGTTCACACTATTTTCAGCTATTTCGACCCTTTCAATGACTCTATCCAGCTTCTCAGATAAGGAACCTAGATGTGTAGTTAAAGCTTCATTAATTATGCGGTTGACCTCGAAAGCTGTTGCTGCAGAAGTACCAGAGCTCGTCGGTGTATTCGGACGCGATTTACAACACTTTGCAAAGGCTCCATTGGGGAGAACGGCAACTCTTTGCGAGCACGATGGATGATATAAGGTATTGCATAATTTACAGGACACAGGATCATATTTAACCGTCGTGTTGCAAACCGGACAAGGCCTGTTGATAGACAATAAATCCTCGCTCGTTGAAGCCAGCACATTTTCACTCTCCGACATTGTAGGTTATGTTTTGTTAATTATTTTATTAATTTTTACAAATTTTGATTGTTAAATACAATAAAATAAATATAAATTTGTTTAATAATTAAGAAACTTTTTTTTTACTAATAAAATGATAAATCTGATAATTTATAAAAGTTAATTTTTTTTTTAATTTATAATCAAAATAATGATTAAAATTTCAAGCCGGGTAATTATGCCAAAATATGTATCTTAAA
This sequence comes from Ganaspis brasiliensis, assembly GCA_037103525.1. Classification (NCBI taxonomy): domain Eukaryota; kingdom Metazoa; phylum Arthropoda; class Insecta; order Hymenoptera; family Figitidae; genus Ganaspis; species Ganaspis brasiliensis. The sequence continues at coordinate 1,997,486 of JAZKLR010000288.1, read as the reverse complement.
TATATAATAAATATTAAATTGTTTAGTAAATGATTGTTAATCATTGTTTAATTTAAACGATTTTAGGACTACTTTTTTTTAGAAAATTTTCAAATATTTAAATATTTTCTCAAATCTTAAAAAAAGTTGTTTAAAAACTCTTTTATCAAAAAACTAGATATAATTAATTTAGAATAATATTTCATTACTAAAAATAAATTTAAAATAAACTCATATTTTTTCAAATAAATAAATAAATAAGCTTAAAATTTTATTAATAATTTAATTTTAACTCAATTAATTTCGGAAATTTTATGAAATAAATAAATATAGGAATCTCAAATTTATTCAAAATCTTAAAAATGGTTCCATAATTTGATACTATTGGACATAATAAATTATTGAAAAAAAAAAAATTAAAAATACAGAAATACATTTCTGAAATTTCTTCTGATAAACTAAATAAGCCCTACTGTTTTTCCTTCAACTCTTAGATTTTAAAAAATATTTAAATTGTTTAGAAATTATTAATGCATGATTTACAATAAATTATGTACTTGTTGCATTTGAATGGTTTAAAGTATTTTAAATGCGTCTTTTCAATAGAGCTATAACTATATTCTGCTATATTGTTTGACATTTTCTTTGATGAAATTGAAAAAAAAATTACTTTCCTCGAGAGACTGACGCGATTTAAAAACTCAAATGCCAAAAACAAAATAAGTGAAAAAGTGCTAATTAAATTTAAATGTGCAGTACGATTTTCATTTTCGGAAAAAGTGTCGGGTTTTATTGGAAAAAATTGCCAAACTTGGAACATCATTGGAGGTTGTTTTCATCACACGAATTTCCTCGAGACACTAAAGCTCAGGAAACACTTGATTTATCAAAAGTAAGTATTTTTCTGAATCTTTATTTCAATAGAATTTGCAGTACGATGTTCTTTTGTGGGAAAAGTGTTGGACTTTGTCGCGAAAAATTCCTAAGTCTTCAAAACGCATGGGGACAGTCTTTGAGAACCACTGATCCCCCCTACAGATTCTCTGCGGACTCTGTGTCTCCAACGGCCTTAAGTGAGTGAATGCATTTTTAATAGAAATTCTACATGTTCGAATCTGTATTAAAACGAAATATTATTTAATATAATTCGCATTTCATTAAATATTAATATAATAGAATTTACAGATAAGTGAACTTGCATTTAATAGATTTCATTTTTAGTCGAATTTTCTTTTAACAGAATTCTCAAGTGAACGAATTTCTATTTTATAGAATCGACACTTAACGAAGTTTCATTTGCTCGAATTTCGATTTACACGAAGTAATACTTGATAGAATTCTTAAAACGCCGAATTCTCATTTGTCCGAAATCGCGCATGTCTGAATAAGCATTCGTTAGAAAGATTTTAGCGCGAATTTGAAAATTAACCAATAACAATTGTGTTGATAATTTCTGATTGGCCAATTTTTAAATTTACGCCAATATCTTTCTAACGAATACTTATTCAGACATTCGCGATTTCGGACAAATGAGAATTCGGAGTTTTAAGAATTCTATCAAGTATTACTTCGTGTAAATAGAAATTCGATCATCTGGGCATTCTGCTAAACAAAAATTCGACCAAATATTAATTCTATTAAATAAAAGTTCACTTATCTGTAAATTCTATTATATTAATATTCAATGAAATGCGAATTATATTAAATAATATTTCGTTTTAATACAGATTCGAACATGTAGAATTTCTATTAAAAATGCATTCACTCACTTAAAAGTTCTTTTAAACAGGCATTCTATAAAATAGAAATTTCATCACCTGGAAACTCCGTTAAATGAAAATTCGATAAATATAAATTCTATTAAACAAAAGTTCACTTACCTGTACATTACACCATATAAATATTTAATGAAAAAGGAATTATATCAAATAATATTTCGTTTTATTAAGGATTCTATTAAGTATTTCTTCGTGTAAATTGAAATTCGGTTAAAAGAAACTGCGTTTAAGTGTCGATTCTATAAAATAGAAATTCGTTCAGTTGAGAATTCTGTTAAAAGAAAATTCGACTAAAAATAAATTCAATTAAATGAAAGCTCACTTAACTATATACATTTTATTATAATTATAAATATTCGATGAAATAGGAATTATATTAAATAACATTTCGTTTTAATAAGGATTCTATTAAAAATTATTTCGTGTAAATTAAAATTCGAGCAAATGAAACTTCGCTTAAATGTCGATTCTATAAAAAAGAAATTCCATCACCTGGGCATTCTGTTAAATGGAAATTTGATCAAATATGAATTCTGTCAAATAAAACTTCGGTTATACATGAATTCTAGTATATGGGTGATTCTTCATTGAGTAGTTATTTTTACTTCCCCACTTAATAACTTTTAACCTTATATGAATAAATATTTAATTCTTTGTACAGTTATTCTTTGTTATTATGTTTATTAATATCATGATTGAAAAATATTTTTTTTTAACATCAAAGGACATGAAATGGTTAAAAATGCCTCAAATCTGCACTTTTTTAAGTTCTCCACATAGGACACATGAGATTTAATACATTTTTTTTTAAATAAATCAGATTTTTAAAAAATTTTTAACTGTTCTAATCGACAGTTTATCTCAAAAGCTTCGTTTTTTGTGTATTGTTTCCCAGTTTTTATTAATAACTTTTGCGAAAATCGTTTTTAAATACTTTCTCCACCCTTTTGTTATTTGGAACATGAGTTTACATGTTCATTGTTTGTCAGTAATTTTAATCATTTTTATATTGAATTTTTACTGAATATTAATATTATTGAGGTAAAAAATTTGATTTAAGTCCAACTTAGTTGAAGAAATAGGATATTTAGTTTTATAATTTCAAAAATTAATATTAATTTCCTGCGTATTTTAATGACATGTAAACTCCGGTTCTTCAAAAATAATTGAATTGTTTATATTTAAAATAAAAATAATGGTGGTATACCCAGTAAGAAGCGAAAAATTAAAAAGAATTAATAATTTTGAACCTCTTCATACTAAACAGTAAATTATGGATTGCTTATGAATTCCATTTCTGTCCAATGCTTTTGTATCTTGTGTTGAGACTAAGTTTCGACAACTTTTCAATCCTTTTCAAATGGTTAGACGATTGAAAATAATTGAAAAATTAGTTAAGTTAATTATGCAACCCGACTTACGGAGAAAGTTGAAAATAGACATTCAACAGGGGTTGATCTAAAAATTTTAACATGAATTGAAGTCATGAAATTCATATATTTCCTTATACGGAATCATATAAAAAATACAAGAGACAAGCTCTAATTAGGAAAAAGTTATTGAATAATTGGCTGGAGACCTACTATTAATACATAAGTACGTCTCAAGTTACATACCTTCAAAATGGAATATTCAAATGTAACTTTGGTATCAATTGGGACATGGCGTCTGACTTCTGCGCTGGAAACCGGAGTTCAAATCTTCAAACCGATGATTTTTTTTCTGCGTAAATATTTTAATTGCTATTAAAAAAGATTGAATTTAGCTTATTTTCAATGATTTTCGACGGATGCAAAAGAATTGGACAGAAATGGAATTCATAATCATTAGAAATTTTTCAATTCTTTCTAATTTCTCGCTTCTTACCAGGTAAAGTAGTCAAATCTATGCAGTATTCTGCAAAGACCTTTATATTTTATTAAGTTTTTCTGCTATAATAATTTATTTTCTTTGATTCGTAAACTCCGGTTCATAAAATTCGAAATACATAGGAATAGTGTTTTGTTTTTTATAAGAATATCATTAACCTGAGTTGTTAATCAAAATATTGATTAATTTCTGTATAATTATTTACGTAATTATACTTTTTTTAACTCGTGATCAAGGGTTTCAAGAATTTTCTTGGATGTCCTACAAATATCTTCTAAATAAGCTAACATCCTTAGGATATTCGTTTAAGGTAAAAAATTAAATATTTTAAAAAAATGTTTGTAACCTTTAAAATTTTAAAGTTAAAAATTTTTATATAAGACTAAGGGTGTTAATTTAAGCTCAAAAATTTTTTGAACTATATTTTAAAATAATTGTTTATAAATTGTACATAAGAAATATTTAAGAAAAAATATTTTTTACTTAAAAATTTAATGTTATCAACAAAAGTTACTACTTTGTGGAGAATCACCCATATGAAATATCAGTTTCAATTGACTTCCGTCAAATATTATTTCTATGAAATGAGAATTCGGCTACAAGAATGTTCTGGATAATGGAATTCGACCAAATGAAAGTGCGAACTAATCGGAATTAGAACATAGTCATGCGTCTCCGAAAGAAAATGTCGAATGCAAGGCTCCCATACCAGAATTTCATGGGTCTCATGCATTAGTAGTAAGGTGATACTTCATGAAGTAACCGCAAGGCGCCCCTACTGCTTGTGTATGCGACTTAAACAGCACAAGCGTGTGTACCTTACATTAGTAGTACAGATCATGAACTACTGGCATGCTATAAAAGCAAGATCCTTCTCTCCGTGTAGAACTTCTAAAGCGCGCTACGCGCGCAAAATTGTGCTCTTGTTTTTTTCTTATCTATTTGTCCAAATTTATACTTACCAATTTCTTTAATTTGTCAATTTCCTAATACAAAAATCTCCAATTTCTCTGTTTACCAGTTGGCGAATTTTTCTATTTTGTTAATTTTTCAATTTACCAATTTAAAATTTTTTAATTTTCCAATAACTACTTTTTCAATTTTTTAATTTGTCAATTTTCCAATAACCAAATCTCCAATTTCTCAATTTACAATTTTTTTTACTTTGACAGTTTACAATGTAGAAGTAGCCCTAGTTAGCCAAAACAGAAATTGCTGTCTGGTCAGGGGCTGAAAGGGCTAATTTTTTTCAAAATGAGAACATCAAAAATAGTAAGGAACTGGCTGAGCTTAGTGTATCTAAAGCATAACTGGATTTTTCCGGTCAATATCTTCATAGAAGTTAAGATCGACTACTTTAAAGTACCCATGTACCCAACAGATGTCCAGGTTATTTCCGATCAACTTCTTCAGGGAAGTTAACCTCAAAATGTGATAATCGACTTCTCTGAAGTACCTAAGTACCCACCCGATGTCCAGCTCATTTCTGGACAACTTCCTCAGGGAAGATAACCTTAAAATAAAAAAATTTTCCTTCTCAGAAGTACTCCAGTACCCAGCCAATGTCCAGGTCTCTTCCGGTCAACTTGTTTAGGGAAGGTAACTGCAAATTGGGACAATGGACTTCTCTAAAGTAGCTAAGTTCCCAACCACGAAGTAATAATAAGGAGACTTCACTCTATAGGGATTCTCTTAAAAATATGTCCACACTTTAGGGAACGAACGGCTGTGAAAGTAGAATCTCGCAGAAGTGGCAGCCCTAGAGGGAAAAATGAGAAACTGCGTATTTTCCAGTGACTGTGTTGAACGTTTCTATGTGTATGTGCGTAAGCTCGAAACGTTTGTTTTGTTGTGGTTTGTAAGGTATGTTTTGTTATAATTAAATAGAAAAGAAACTGTTTTTTTACAACATATAATGTATTAATTAACTAATTAATAATAATAAATTTCATTAACAGGAGCAAAAACAAACGAATTCATTCAGACAAAGTTTTTTAATGTTTAAAATTTGTTCTCCAACGTTTTAAAATCTAAATGATTTCATATGTTTTTTTATTAAAAAAGAGGGAAACAATAGTTTAAATAAAATCAGGGATTTAAATAATTTTTATAAATGTTATGAAATATTGTTGAATTTTATTTTTGTTAATTTAAAATAGACAATATTCATATTGCTCATTTTTCTGTTTTCTCTTTTGACTGTTATTGTTAATGTCCTCTAGTCTGTTTAATTTATGTTATTGTTAATGAGGTAAAGGTGTTTGTAGATCAGTTTAAATAGTGAAGTCATTGAACACTGTTATATAATTTGTAATTCTGGTGACTTATTATTTTATTTATTAATTTTTAATTCCATTAACTTTTATTATTTTATGTGTTTTCATGTTTTATTAAACTCATTTTTTTGTATGTGTATTTTTATAATTACTATTTTTAATTAATTTTACAAATATATAAATTTCTGTTTTCTTATCTAATATTTAAAATCCTCATATTATTTATTTTTAATTTCTTTTTAGTTTCTCTGACTCCATACAATGGCTAACTCTAGAATTTTTGTATTTTTGTTATTATTTTCTTTTTTTGTCTCTCTTAGATGAAATAATTATAATTTTTATTATTTTATTTTATTGTTAGATTCCTAAAAGAGGAACTCAAATAGATTTCAAAACGTCTAAGAACCAATTTTAAACATTAAACAACTTTGTCGGTATGACTTTCTTTTTCTTGCTGCTTTTTAATAAAATTTTAAGAATTGTTACAAATAATAGCACTTGCCCTGAAATAAACTAACATAAGTTTAAATGTTTTAAATATAGGGACTAAAAGTCTCAAAACAAGACATTTGGTTTTGTACTGTCAGTATGTTAGTTTATTCAGCGTTGTATATTTTCACACTATAAGGTAAATGAACATCGGTTGGGTGCTGGGGTAATTCTAAGAAGTCAATTTATAAATTTTGAGGTTATCTTCCCTGTACAAGTCAACTGGAAATGATCTAGATATCAGACTGATACTTGCGTACTTCAGAGAAGTAGATTTTCACATTTGGAGGTTGGCTTTCCTAAAGAATTTGACCGAAAAAGACAGCTACTTTAATATTTTAGAAGAATCGATGTTTTCATTTTAGGGTTAACTTCCCTGAGAAAGTTGGCCGGAAATGACCAGCACATCAGTTAGGTAGTGGGGTACTTCTGAAAAGTAAATTTCTTCATTTTGAGGTTAACTTTACTGACGAAGTTGTCTGTAAATGACCTGGACATCGGTTGAGTACTTGTGTACTTCAGAGAAGTCGAGGTTTTGAGGTTAACTTCCCTGTTAAAGTTGATCAGAAATAACGTGGACATCGGTTGGGTACATGAGTACTTAAGAGAAGTCGATTTTCAGATTTTGAGGTTAACTTCCCTGAAGAAGTTGACCGGAAATGACGTGGACATCGGATGGGTATTTGGGTACTTCTGAAAATAAACTTTTTTCATTTTAAGGTTAATTTCCCTGAGGAAGTTGACCGGAAATGACCTGGAAATTTCTTGAGTACTTAGGTACTTCAGAGAAGTCGATTTTCATATTTTGAGGTTAACTTTCCTGAGGAAGTTTTCCGGAAATGACCTGGACATCGGTTGAGCACTTCGGTACTTCAGAGAAGTCGATTATCATATTTTGAGATTAGCTTCCCTGGAGAAGTTGGCCGGAAATCACGTGGACATCGTTTGGGTACTTGGGTACTTTAGAGATGTCAGTTTTCACATTTTGAAGTTAACTTTTCTGAAGAAGTTGACCGGAGGTGACCTGGACATTAGTTGGGAACCAGTGTACTTCTAATAAGTAAAATTTTTTATTTTGATGTTAAGTTCCCTGAGGAAGTTGTCTGGAGATGACCTAGACATCGGTTGGGTACTTGGGTACTTTAGAGATGTCGATTTTCACATTTTGAGATTAACTTCCCTGAGGAAGTTGTCCGGAAATGACCTGTATATCCGTCATTTGACATCGGACAAGTTGAGAACTTCGGATCTTCAGAAAAGTCGATATTCATATTTTGAGGTTAATTTCCCTAAAGAAGTTGACCGGAAATGATGTTGATATCGGTTGGGTACGTGGGTACTTTAGAGAAGTCGATTTTCACATTTTGAGGTTAAATTTCCTGAAGAAGTTGATTGGAGGTGCCCTGGACAAAAAAATAAGTGTTTAATTTTGAAAACATAAGAAACTTAAATTGTTTAAACAAATTAAAATTTTTTAAACATTTGAATATACACTGCGAATTTTAAATAAATAACTTTTTTATGATTCTTTTATACAAATTACATAAAACCACATAATTTTAGCTCAATTTTATCGAAAGTTAATTTTACACCATTTTAATTGTTTAAACAATCGATTCAATTAAATCAATTAAATTACATTAATTACATTATTTTTCCTTTTGCTAATTAAAAAGTTGTAAGCTTTTAAAATATTTCACATAGAAAAAATAAAAAAATTGTTTAAACTTTTCAAAATTAATTACAAAATGATCATAAAAGTTCCTTACAAGGATGCCTTAGAATTTCCACACCGTTTAAAATCTCTTTTCTTATTTTCTCTCACTCTACTCTGCCTTTATCTATCTCAGACACCTGTTATACTTTTTCCTCTTTCACATTTTGCACGCCATTGTTGTCTTTATCTACCACAGGTAACCTTTTTCTCTCTTGCTTCTAGAAGCACAACTGTGAACTCTCCTTGCGTTGCACACGCTATTGTTGTCTTTAACTATGCCAGGTAACCTTGTTCTCTCTTGCTTCTAGAACCACAACTGTGAACTCACCTTGCGTTGCGCACGCTATTGTTGTCTTCATCTTTCCCAGGTAAACTTATTCTCTCTTGCTTTCACAACCACAACTGTGAACTCTGCTTGCGTTTCTCACTCTGTCTTGTCTTTATCTATCCCAGGTAACCTTGTTCTCTCTTGCTTCTAGAACCACAACTGTGAACTCACCTTGCGTTGCGCACGCTATTGTTGTCTTCATCTTTCTAAGGTAAACTTATTCTCTCTTGCTTTCAGAACCACAACTGTGAACTCTGCTTGCGTTTCTCACTCTGTCTTGTCTTTATCTATCCCAGGTAAACTTATCCTTTCTTGCTTTCAGAATCACAACTGTGAACTCTGCTTGTGTTTCTCACTCTATCTTGTCTTATCTATCCCATGTAAATTCTATAACTTATTCTCTCTTACTTTCTGAGAAGCATAGCAGTATACCTATATCTATAACTAACTGATTTCTTATATAGGATAACATAATTAAGTGTCTCAAATTTTACTAATATTAGATTTTTAAATTTTGAGGTTAACTTAAGTTAAGTCACCTGTATATCGTTGCGGCAATTGATGTTTTCATAATTTTTGCTTTCTGCATTTCTGCACTTGGTGCTTTCCTAAATTTTGATTAATAAATTATGAGATTAACTTCCTATCACTTCTGCACTTCCTGTTTTTCTAATTATAGATTTTTAAATTTTCAGATCTACTGTCTTCAATAAGTAGACCCAAAAGTAACCTGCAACTCGATTCGCCACTTAGGGTTTTCCTGATTATGGATTTACAAATTTTTAGGTTAACTTCCTCAAAGATGTTGACCAAAAGTCACCTGGACATCCGTTTTGCACTTAGTGTTTTTCTAATCTTTGATTATTAAAATTTGAGGTTAACTTCTTCCCAGAAGTTCACTAAAAGTTACCTGGGCATCGGTTCTGCACTTGACGTATTCCTAATTATGCATTTTTAAATTTTTGTCTTCCTATACTTTTTTATTATTAAATTTTGAGGTTAACTTCCTCGATGATGTTGACCTAAAGTCACCTGAATATCGGTTCCGCACTTGGTCTTTAACTAAATGTCGATTTCCAAATTTTGAGGTTAAATTCTACAAAACTTACCTGGACATGGGTTCTGCAGTTATTGTTGTCTTTATTATTGATTTTTAAATTTTAAGGTTAACTACCTTGAAAAAGTTCAACAAAAGTCACCTGGAAATCGGTTCTCCTCGTGGTGATTTCCTAATTATTGATTTTCAAAACTTTTAAATTGAAATACAAAAAAAGGAGAAATTGTGAACTCTCCTTTATGTTTCGTACAAATTTGCCTATGACGTGTCATGCCCCACCTACTTCATTTTCAAAATTTTTAAATTCAAATACATAAATAGGAGAAATTGTAAACTCTCCTTTATGTTTCGTACACTTTTACCGATGACGTGTCATGCCCCGCCTACTGAGAAAGCTCTTTTCTGTTTCGTACGCGAATTTCTACAGTAGTATATCTATAGCTATCACTAACTGATTTCTTATATAGGATTTCAGATAATGGAAGTATTTTCCTGAAAGTGATGAATATTTTGAATATAATAAAAGGCACTAATAAAAATAACTACATAACAATAGATATATTACTAAGAAACGAAATAATTTTTGGAAATCTACAATCATAAAATAATATACAATTTTAAGGGGGGAAACTCGTGTAAACGCACGTTTTTTCAAGAATTTTTTACACAAATGTGGTAAAGTTTATTGAATTTATATAAAGCACATCTTAAAGTATACTATATAGGCTTTTTAAATTATTTTTTTCAATTAAAAATATTTCAAAATGGCGGCGTTACAGGCGCTTGAAGTTAAATCTTTGGTTTATCGCTGTGCAGCCTACAGATCTCAAATCTCAACTAAAATCAAAAAACCAAATTTTTATCGTTAAACTACGCAAATACGCTGTAGTTGACAAAGAGATAATTGAAAAAAAAATAATTGATTGGCTGAGCTACATTGCACAGAGCGCGAAAAAACATGTTTTGAGAAAAACGCGTTTAAAGTTTTCGTTACAAAAAAGTAGTGTTTAAAGGGACTTACAGATTTTAACGCTCAGTCGGCTATACCAGGACCATATAATATGCACTAACACCAAGGTTTACTATCACTTACTAATAGTACATTCTATTGACAATTCATAATATTTTACTGCCAAAGAAGCAAAAAAATAAAGCGATCTCGCGCGCATCGTTTGAACTGCGTTTCGAAGCATTTGAGGTGTTACACTTATATATGCTATAGCGACATTTATACTTCGAATTTTGGATTAACAATGTAGGATTATATTCTATAGATGGTAAACTAATTTTTGAAGCAAAAAAAAAAAGTGTAAAAAAATTCAATTTTACACGAGTTTCCCCCCTTAAATCTTCTAATTCTTAAATACAAAGATACATATTTGCTAAAAGTAAATGAAAACCAAACAAATAATCTTGGAAACAATTTATTGAAATAAAAAAGATTTTCTAGTCAAAAAAACTCTTATCAAAAAAAACTTTTGGCTAAAAATTATAAAAATTTAATTAAAATAATTTTCGAAACTATTCATTAAGTTTAAGTTTAAAATTTTAATTAAATTAAATTAGTTTTTCAATACATTTTTCAAGATTATTCTTGCAATTTTTGAGATTTAAACAAATTTTTTTAAGAAAGTAAATAAAGTAATTAACAAAGAGAACATAAAAGTATAAAGAAAATCGGAATAAATAATAACCAAAACATAGTTTATGATATGATTTGACCTAAATTTTGAGGAGGAGAGGTCTTAAGTTAACTCCTTTATTTGATTTCAATTTTGAACTTATGTTCGCCAGATGAATAGACAGGAACTTCCCGTCAACACTGTAGGTCAAAACTGTTCATAAATTTAACCTAAATTTTAAAGGCAGAGATGAGAGGGATGTTTCCCGTTAAGTCTTGACCTGTAGGTCAAAATTCTCCATAAATTTGACCCCAATTTTTAAAGCAGCGAAAAAAAATATACCTACATTTTAAGGGCAGAATAGGTCAGACAGAGTTCTACCTTCAAGTCTTGACTTGACACAAAATTGCACAAAAATTTAATGTAGGACAATTTTAAGGACAGTATACGTTAGACAGAGTTTTTTCGTTAAGTCTTGACCTTTAAGTCAAAATTACCCTTGAAATTGACCTAAGTTTTAATGGCAGAATGTTACTAAATAATAATTTTTAACTTCATTCGGGAAAATATCCATTCGGGAAAATGGATTCGTAAATTACAATTCAAGAAAATGTACATTTGGAAAATAGGCCATTAGGGAGTTTCGATTCGGGATTTTAAAGTCAAGATTTAAATACATTCGGGTCAGAGACCTTCTCAATGACATTGTAGGTAATTGTACTAAGATTCGTGACAAAATATTTAATACTTTGAAAGGAAAGTTACGGACAAATTAGGGAAAATGGGCATGTTTATTCGCCCATTTTCCCGAAACTATTTTCTTGAATCAAAAATCCTGAAAACTATTATTCCTAAATAATAATTTTTAACTCCATTGAAGAAAATATCCTTTCACAAAAATGGATTCGTAAATTGCGATTCGTGAAAATGTCCATTTGCGTAGGCCATTCCGGAGTTTCAATTCGAAATTTCGAATTTGCTAAAATGGCATGCCCATTTTACCAAATTCTTTTGGGAAAATATTCATTTCGGATAGGCCATTCGGGAGTTTCAATTCATGATTTCGAATTCGGTAAAATGGGCATGTTCATTATACCGAATTCTTTTTGGAAAAAGTCCATTTGGGATAGGCCATTCGGGAGTTTGGCAATTCGGAATTTCGAATGCGGAAAAAGGGGCATGTCGATTTTACCAAATTCTTTTGGGAAAATATTCATTTCGGATAGGCCATTCTGGAGTTTCAATTCATGATTTCGAATTCGGTTAAATGGGCATGACCATTATACCTAATTCTTTTGGGAAAAGTTTCGATTAGAGATTTCGAATTTGCTAAAATAGCATGTCCATTTTACCAAATTCTTTTGGGAAAATATTCATTTCGGATAGGCCATTTGGGAGTTTGAACTCGGGATTTCAAATTCGTTAAAATGGGCATGACCATTATACCGAATTCTTTTGGGAAAATGTTCATTTCGGGTAGGCCATTTGGGAGCGGGATTTCGAATTTGGTAAAATGGATATGTCTATTATACCGAATTCTTTTTGAAAAATATTCATTCCGGATAGGCCATTCAAGAGTTTTAATTCGGGAAAATCCATTTAGGATAGGCTTTCGAATTCGGTAAAATACCCAATTCTTTCGGGAAAATGTCCGTTTGAATAAGGGATTCGAGAGTTTCGATTCGGGATTTCGAATTCGGTAATACTGAATTCTTTCGGGAAAATGTCCATTTGGGATAGGCCATTCGGGAGTTTCGATTAAAAATTTTGAATTTGGTAAAATGGGCATGTCCATTTTCCCGAATTCCTGAATCTGCGGCGGCGGCGGCGAAATCTTTTTATAATATAGAGAGATGTCATAAGGCATTACACATATATATATGTCATATATATATAGCTATAATATAGCTAGTTATATATATATGTCATATATATAGCTAGTTATATATATGTCATAAGGCTCAAATCTTGAAACAGCGGCGGCGGCGGCAGCGGCAGCGGCGGCGGCAGTGGCAGCGGCGGCGGCGATATCTTTTTATAATATAGGGAGATATATACAATATAAAAACCAACTGGTTTTTTTTTTCTTCAAATGTGCATTAAAATCTTCGTCTATACAAACAACAAAAATGACAGAAAGCGTAAGGCGCTCACTGCAAAAAGTAAGCATCTTAATTTAAGATACATATTTGTAGTCACTTTTAAGATGTTTAAAAGTGACTACAATGCATTTTAAGATGTTTCTTTTTATAGTGCTGTCACCTTAAACAACAATTTTATACGAAATATCCATCTTGGGACCCTATCCTTCATGGGACCCACTTCCAGGTCAAAAAATAAAATTTATTCAAACTTTGCTAAAGTGTTTCCATTGTTAGTGGAAGTGTAAATACCAAATATTTTCAAATTCCATGAAATAGTTTTTGAGTTACACAGTTTTAAAAATGTAACTTTTTTAAAATGTAATTTTTTAAATTTATTATAATTTCTAAGTAGATTGCATAAAAGTTAACATATATATAGTGATTTTTAAAGCTTTTTTTACAGGCTATTCGATTTTAATAAATTTTTTTTTGTAAAAAGAAAATTTGACCTTGAAATTCAAGGTCAAAGTGTTAATTTGATTGTATCTCGAAATCGGATTTTTTAAAAAAATTTTAACCTATCTCAATGGAAAGCTTGACTTTTTTCCTATAAGATATGTAAAAATTAGAGTGGAACTCTAAATACTTTTGTCAAAAATACATTTCAATTACCCGCGCGTGCTCGAGAAACCACTAGTTACCCGCGCGAGGTCGCACTATTTGAGCACGCGCGGGTTTTTGAGATGTATTCTTGACAAAAGTATTTAGAGTTCCACTCTGATTTTTACATATCTTATAGGAAAAAAGTCAAGTCAACTCAGGGTCAATTTGACCCTGAGTTTCAGGGTCAAATTATCTTTTTACAAAAAAACATTTATTATAATCGAATAGCCTGTAAAAAAAACTTCAAAAATCACTATATACACTTAGAAGCAAATCGGTAATTTTACAGGAGAGCGAAAAGAAAAGACGAGCGCACATGGTACTCTGTACAAACCGCTGATGTTTGAATTGTTATAACTTAAAAAATAATTAATAAAAACATTTTCTGACTTCAGATAATGAAAAAGGAACTTTTAATGAAGTTGAATCAACCATGAACCGAAAATCGATTTTTTGCTTCTAAGGTCCCTTTCTTCGGAGCGCGTCACATATGTTAACTTTTATGCAATCTACTTAGAAATATAATAAATTTAAAAAACTACATTTTAAAAAAGTTTAAAGTTTTAAAACTGTGTAACTCAAAAACTATTTCATGGAATTTGAAAATATTTGGTATTTACACTTCCACTAACAATGGAAACACTTTAGCAAAGTTTGAATAAATTTTATTTTTTGACCTGGACAGTTCAGGAATTTTGCCCCATATATATTCCATCTTGGGTCCCTGTCCATCTTGGGACCCACTCCCCTACATATATATTAAATGTATATGTATATAAATGTATATGTGTATATGTATATACATATATATTTAATATATATGTAGGGGAGTGTAAGTGTAGGGGACATTTCGTATAAAATTGTTGTTTAAGGTGACAGCACTGTAAAATGAAACATCTTAAAATGCATTGTAGTCACTTTTAAGACGTTTAAAGTATCTTACATTAAAAAAAATGCTGTAATTGCATATCTACTCTAGGAAACTAGTAGTCAAAATACTCCAGGCTGTGATGACAGCAGCCTCAACTGAAGTGAATGTAGCTACAGTTATGAGGTACGTGAGTTGCGTGAGCATGCGCGGTGGCGCTCTACTCAGCTGACAATCGACTTTGTGTTAACCTTTACTCCAGGCTGTAGTTGTCCTATATAACTTTTCAGAAACATCTTAAAAGTGACTACAAATGTATCTTAAATTAAGATGCTTACTTTTCGCAGTGAGCGCTTTATGCTTTCTGTCATTTTTGTTGTTTGTATAGACGAAGGTTTTGATGCACATTTAAAGAAAAAAAACCAGTTGGTTTTTCTTCTACACATACCACGTAATTTTGTGTCTAAAAAAGTTTTGTAACAGTTTTCTCTCAAGTTGGTAAAGTTATTTTCTTAAAAATCAATTTCATCATCTCGCGAGCTGCATTTTTATTCTTAATGTTTTTTTTCATTAGGATCTTTAAAAAGTTTTCTTTAAAAATGAACATCTTGCTTTCAGCACATCAGCAAATATATTTGCTTCCTCATGGAGTAAGCGATAAAGTAATTTTTAAGAATTAAAATTTTCAATATTTTAAAAATTTAAAAATTGCGATTTTTTTTTAAATTTTGGCAAAATAAAAACTTTAGGTATACCCAATGGGAAAAATACGATTAGCGCAACATTGGTCCAATATTGTACAATATTGGGAGTGTAGAAACCAATGCCAAGACTGCCAAGCCTCGGAATACAAAATTGGACATTGCAGATATCAGTTTGTGTCAAAAAATTAAATTGGATCACGACATATTTTAATGTTTTAGAGGTCACTAACAATAAATTTAAAACCTGATTTTCAAAATTCAAAATGGCGGACCCAATATGGCAAAGGAATTTTTTAAAATTCCTATGGTCAATATGTTAGAGTTATAAAAGTGTTCTTTTGATGGTATTCTCGATTTGTCTAGTAACACGATCTCTGAGAAACAAACGGGGGTCGGTATAGTACCACTCTCCCCTACTCAAAAAAATTTGATTGGGAATTTTCAAAAATCAGCGTGTTCAAATTTAGATATTCATAAGCTTAATAAGTCCTCCAAATTTTATTAAAATTCGTTGAAGCATTCTCGAGATATCCTGGCGACAAAAAAGGCTATACACACACATCTAGAAATTTGCTTAAGAATAAAAATTTACGATTTTTAGATGAAAATGAGTCGATTTAGACTAGTTTTAGAAAATCGAAAATCTTCACGATCACAAAGCTTCCTCTAGGAGGAAGCAAAATTAATTATATAAATATTTTATAATATTGTAACACAATTTAATTAAAAAAACATATACAGTAGAGACCCCATTATCCGGACTAATGAATGCAGGCACTTATCCGGATAATCGAAAAAAGTACGAAATAAATGAATTTTCAATCTATAATTTTAGGTATTTATTTCCAATAAATTTAAATAAGACTGAAACAATCTAAAACTCTTAAAATTAACATTAATAGATGTTTAGTTAGAAATATTTCGAAATATTTACATAAACATTTTCTTAAAAATATAAAAATAGATAAAACCACAACGTGTGGAAATTCAAAATTCACAGCTATGAAATTTTACCCTAAAAATATAAATTTTTCACGTACTTCATGGTTTCTTGTACTTTAAATATCAAAATACTAACTTTTAAGATATTCATGGTATTAAATGCTAATAAACTTTACAATTAAAAAAAAAAAAAAAAATTGAAATTTATCCAGATAATCGAAAATCCGGATAATAGGGGTCCGGATAATGGGGTCTCCACTGTACTCTTATATTTTAATTAAATATTTTACACGTTCAAATATTTATTTAAATTTCGCACACTTTCGTGCATTTTGTTTGACAGTCTGCATTTTCAAGAGATAAAATTTCACATTAACGGCAATAAGTTATTTTAATTGTATATAGGACTACCTTCAAAATATGCCCAGGAACATGAAAATATTAATTAATACAGAAATAATATTAATTTTAAGAAAACATTTAAAATTGAACTTTTTTTGTGATTTTTTATTTAAAAATTAAACTAATCCTTTCGTTTAGAGATAATTATTTAAAGAAATTTAAAAGGTATTGAATACTTAAAGAGAAAAATTTTTAATAAATACAGTTTAAAAAATAACCGACTTTTTGCAGTCAAGAAAAAGGGTCCGTACCGACCATTTTCGACAGTATAGTGTGCTTTAACAATTTTATGTAGATAAGTTAAAAATAAGGTACATCCCACAAAAAGCACCTCTAATTAATGAACTTATAAAAAATTAAAAGAATAAAAATAATATTCATAGTTTCTATACTTACAACGCAAAAGTCAAATTAGAGATTTAACTCCAAAAACCACCCCCAAAGAATAAGGTACTAAATAATATTCTTGAAAGAAGCAAACATTTCAATATTATTGAAAATCCAAAAATAA
This sequence comes from Ganaspis brasiliensis, assembly GCA_037103525.1. Classification (NCBI taxonomy): domain Eukaryota; kingdom Metazoa; phylum Arthropoda; class Insecta; order Hymenoptera; family Figitidae; genus Ganaspis; species Ganaspis brasiliensis. Next base: position 1,980,197 of record JAZKLR010000288.1, on the reverse strand, counting down.
ACTAACAACACCTTCATCACTCTCATCTAAGCTGCAGTTAGTGATATAAGATTTAAAATTCAACCCTTAAAAAACCCCTATTTACACACTTTTTTAATTAATTCATATTTAAATTAAAGATTTCATAATTATAAAAAATAACAACATAATTAAATATTTCACTTGGATATTAAAATTTTTAAATGATTTTGAAAACTGAAAGAAATATATTTACTTTAATATCTAATTACAATTTTGTAGTGAAAATAATTTCAAAAAAGTATTTTAAAGAAAATAAAATTATTGTCAGTAAAATTGAAAATTAAACATTTAATATACTTTCACTGATACACTTTTAAATCATACAATTTTAATTTTCTATTAAAATTAGCAAATGTTACACACATATTTGCAAATATTGTTTACAATATTAGTATTATAACCATTTAATGACAATGTTTTTGTATTAATTTTGAATAATGGTGGAAAAGAAGTCTTAATTTATGTAACACAAAGTTCTTAGAAGTGAATAAGTTTCACAACTGTATTTATTCAAGGAGTTTGACAAGCGTGAAGGTATCGACTTTCAGACTACGAAACTGCAGACAGCAATAAAAACCACTGTTTAGTAATGCTTGTGAAAACTTTATAAACTTCCCCACCTCATATTTGTTTCTACAAGTAAAGATTCTTTTATATTATGTATATTTGAAGTTATCCCCACTACATAAATCATATTCTAAAAAGTTCAAAGTATAAATAACTCACTTTCAGATATCCGAATCATTAGATCGACACTATCTTCGACACAAATAGCCTACGGAAAAGAAAATGGCATTTCGCGGGGTTTTTATATTAGGGTTATTATTACTATATTTAATAGCTCCTAGTTCAACCAAAATTGTGGAACTTCAAAACGATCTCGAAACAGCTGCCTCTAAACATCATCACGAAAAAGGTGGTGGTGATGAACATCACGAGGATCATCATCACGAACATGGTGAAAAAGGTCACAAAGGTTATGAGGGAGAACATCATCACGAAAAAGGTGAAAAAGGTCACCATGACAAAGATCATCATCATCACCATTTTGACGAACATGGCGGGAACAAAAAACATCATCATCATGATGATGGATATCATCATCATCATCACAAAGGTGAAAAAGGTGAGAAAGGTCATAAATTTCATGAAAAAGGTCATTATGGAAAAGGTCATAGTACGAAAGGACATCATGAAATAAAAAAACTTGACGAGTACAAAAAAAATAAACACTTTCATGACGAACATCATGATCATGGACATCATGAAGATCATGGAGGACATCATCATGAACATAAACATAAGAAGGGGCACCATCATAAAAAGGGACACCATCATAAAGGTCATCACGAGAAACATCATGGAGAGAAAGGTCATCATCATAAGGGACATCATCATCATGACCATAAAGGTCATAAGGATGACAAAGGCCATCATGAACATCATCACCATCATCACGGTCATGGGAAGAAGGGCGGACACGAAGATCATAAAAAATGGCACTTTAAGAAAGGTCACTAAAATTTTATAGATACCAATAACAATATAACTTTTGAAAATGAAGAAGGGTTTTTTCAACATACACATTCTACTTAAGTTTCTTAATAGATTGTTAGAACTGAGTTGGACAAAATTAGTTCACGATTTTATAATGTTTCAGTTTTTAACAAAAGTTTTAGTTTGAAAAATTAAAATCACGAAGTGTAATGTAAACTCCAACTTAAAGTGCAATATCAGTTTATGTGAAAAATCATCTAAAATGGACTAAACAAAAACGTCTAATCCTTTGTTAATTTTGTTATTGTTTTGCTTACTGTGCTTTAGGTAGTTTTTTTACAAACAAAAAGTAATATAATTTAAAACCTAATTAAGCTATTTGCAAAGCTATTTAATCAAACAAAGTATTAATTATACTTAAAAAAAATGGATAGTATGTTCAAATTTACTTCCATAAGTTATGTCAAATTATTGTTGTTACAGTGAAATTATTACAACTTGCATAATAATTAACTTAAATAATAACTAAACACTGCAAAAAGTAGGCCATTTAATTTAAGATACATTTGTAGTCACTTTTAATATGTTTCCAATAAGTTAGCAAAAGCATCTTAAAATGCATTGAATTTAAAAAATTTTTAAGATAGAAAATGAAAAGATAAGATATTTTAAACAGTTTAAAAGTGATTAGAATGCATTTTAAAATGTTTCTTTTTACAGTGTAAACAGATAATTGTTTAATTAAATACTATTTAATAAGGGTGCATATTAATTTATTCCTGCAAAAATAAAATTATATCTTCAGTGAGAATTTTAAGTTACTGAAATAAATGTGAACGCGCACTTATATATGAGAAAATGGACATTAAAGGTTAGTATCTGCAAACTTATGATTAATATCAAGATAATTATTGGTTGCTATCCCGATATTAAATGCCATTATTTAGATGCTAACCTTTAACATCCTTTTTGCTCAGCATATTTACTTCCTAAAATAATAATTATTGTATTTTTGTTTGGCCATATGCAAAATCCCTTAATGAGTACTTCCATGATACGTTTCTAACAACTAATTTTGCATTTTTATTCTAGAGATGCTTTCAGAAATTTCTATTGTTATAAAAGAAAAAATATAAACATTATACATTTTCTTGCTTTTAATGTATTTTTTATGAAACTCTCTTTTTCCAATCTTTTTGCAGAAAAAATGAACTCTAAGTAAGTTCCTTAAGTGTCATTTCGAGGTGCACGGTAATGAGACATAAGTGGCTCACTATAGTATAAGTTCATGTTTATTCTGAGTTTCGGGATACATTTTTGCGATACATTTTCGCTTAAATGCATAACTGTTGTGAACGGTCAAACTAAAATTCTTGAATGAATAGCTAACAAACTCAGTTTAACCAATCCTAAGAATACGTTAATTTTCAAGAATTAAGCAAATAGCGTATACAATGTATTATACAATATACCTTAGAAATAAAATACAGCTTAAGTATTGATTTTTCGCAACATTTTAACTGATATATTGTTGATTATTTATAAAATAAATATATGATTGAAATCTGTGATAATAAAATCTTCAAAAGATTAATTATAGTTTACTCTTGGTCTAATTCCTTTCCTGGGTTTTGTATTACATATTAAGTAGTGTAACGAGGTAAAAATTTACCTCGCACAATATTTTAAATTGATATAAAAACGTAATTATAATAGGGTAAGTCCGGGGGAGATGGTCATGCTGGAGAGATGGACAATTTAAATATTTTACAGAATTTGATGTTTAATATAAATTATTATTGGTTATTTTGCTTCGTTTCTGTGCGTAGAGGCAAACAAAAATAAAAACTTAAAGATAAAAATGAAAAAATATTTGAAATCCTTACACTGAGAAAATAAGCCTCTAGCCAATTTCTAGGTTAAGGGACTCAGAACAAAACAAACAAGATACCGGCGATCACAAACAAATTTCAAGATTAATAGTAGCCTTTATTCGGCTACAATAAACAAAGTACTTTGCAGGTGCATTAACAACTTTTCTCGGATACATTTAATCAAAAATTGTTTATATTTAATCAACTTATTTTTTCAGTGTATGTATTGTTTTGACTAGTGCAAAAAAATGTTAATGAGTTCACATCACTAATTGTTAATGCTTATTTTCGTATTTTTTAGAACTGTTTATGGGCCAAGCTTTGTAATAACATTACAATTACACACGAAATTTATTTATTTATTTAAATATTAGAATAAATCGGGGAGGGGGAGATGTCATATGGAAGAGATGGCCAATTAAAATATTTTACAGAAATTGACTCAAAAAGTCATTTATTCTAGGACCAAATTTCTTCCCCGACTGGAAATTTGACCAGGCAAGCCAGCGGTCACACCTGGGCCTTATCTGGCACCTATAAGGCCAACCTTATGAGGTAACCGTATATGGTACTTATAAGGTCCTTACAAGGTAGCCCGACGTAAGGTTCACCTTCTAAGAACCTTCAAAGGACCTTATGAGGTTGCCTTAGGTGGGTAGTATAAGGTTGCCTTATAAGGCAATCATAAGGCAACCTAATCAGGCCCAGATAAGGTTGGCCGTACACGTTAACCTGATGAATACCTTATCAGGCCTTTATCAAGAATTTATCAGGTTGCCTTACGTGGCAAGTATAAGGTTGCCTCATAAGGCAGTCACAACGCAACCTTATCAGGCCCAGATAAGGTTGGCCATACATGTTAACCTGATGAATACCTTATCAGGCCCTTATAAAGAATTTATCAAGTTGCCTTACGTGGTCATTATAAGGCTGCCTCATAAAACAATCATAAGGCAACTTTATCAGGCCCAGATAAGGTTGACCGTACACGTTAACCTGATGAATACCTTATTAGGCCTTTATCAAGAATTTATCAGGTTGCCTTACGTGGCAAGTATAAGGTTGCCTCATAAGGCAGTCACAACGCAACCTTATCAGGCCCAGATAAGGTTGGCCATACATGTTAACCTGATGAATACCTTATCAGGCCCTTATAAAGAATTTATCAGGTTGCCTTACGTGGTCATTATAAGGTTGCCTTATAAGGCAATCATAAGGCAACTTTATCAGGCCCAGATAAGGTTGGCCGTACACGTTAACCTGATGAATACCTTATTAGGACCTTATAAAGAATTTATCAGGTTGCCTTACGTGGTCAGTATGAGGTTGCCTTATAAGTCAATAATCAGGCAACCTTATCAGGCTCAAATATGGTTGGCCGTATTTGTTAACCTAATGAATGCCTTACAAAAACCTTATGTAGCACTTAGCAGGATGCCTGACATTGTCAGTGTAAGGTTGTTTTATAAGGCAATCATAAGGCAGCCTTATTAGGCCCAGATAATGTTTGCAATACATGTAAACCTTTGATATGCCTTCCCGACTGGAAATTTGAAAAATACAAGCTACGGTACTTAATTTCGAAAAAAAATAATAATTTGAAATCAACTTTTCGTAGTTTTCTTAATTTATTTAAACGAATCCAAAAGAGAGCGACTATACTCTGAACTTAACGTAATCATTAGCATCACAAAATGAGTAAAAAATAACAAAATTTTGAGTTGAGAACCACTGATCTAAGATAACTATCTTAATTAATTTCTTAGTATTTATTTTATTAATAAATTTTGTTTTTTATTTTTGTTTTAAATTGGGATTAAATTAAAATAAATAAATTCTATTACTTTTAATAAGAGATGTTAAATCTAATTTAATCATACGATAATTTGCTTGTATTAGAAAATACAAATTTTTTCTATCTGTTAACATTTCATAATTTTATAAACATTATACAAAAATTAAAATAGTCTTTAAGCATAAAAATATTATTTAATTTCAATAATATATTTCAAATTTTAAGTTTAATGAAGATACCTAAAAAATTCTTTAAAAAAAAATATTTTTATGTATCTAAAGAGTTGAAAGAAATTTTCCAAAGGAATTTAATGCAATGTCTCGTTTTGGTGAAAATATGTTTAAGTGCCACATGCAACCATAGAACTTAGATTTATAACACTCTATTGATATCAGGCGTGCCCATGGGCGTTGCCACTGCGGGGGTTCATCTGCACGTGGGGACCAAACGAAACTTGAGATCACCAAGTTCTTCAATAACAGAATACCGTAGCCAAGATGGCCCAATGGTTAGATCGTATGTCTCGTAATATGCGTGTAGGTTGCGTTAGGGGGTTCGAATCTCTGCGTCGCTAGGATTTTTCAAAAAATTCATATGTATGCGTTTAGTTGCGTTTAAGGTATTAATAAAATGTTAATAAATAATCAAATGTAATTTTAGCAAAAGACAACAATTGAATTGAATATGTATGTAAAAACAAACCCAAATCCCATTCTCTCAAACATAAATTACCTTCATGTTTATCTGTGGATTTGATTTTAATTATTTATTAAACAGTGGGATTTTTTTTATCAGGATAAACATATTTCTTTATTACCACAGTATATGCAATATTTTATATACACTAAATAAGGTGACAAGTTTCTACAAAAAAAAAATATGTAATATTTACGTTGGATAAATATACGTTAGGTTGCCTTATAAAGTATTTATCAGGCTGCCTTACAAGATCTCTATTAGGTTGCCTCATAAAGTCTTTATCAGGTTGCCTTCTAAGGTTCCCGTCAGGTTCCCTTGTAAGGTCTCCATCAGGTTGCCCTGTATGGCCTCCATCAGGTTGCCCTGTAAGTCCTCCATCAGGTTGCCTTATAAGGCCTCCATCAGGTTGCCCTAACAGGGCCTTATGTGACAAGCGCGTGACGCCCCTTACGTGGACCTTATGTGACCCCCAACATCTTGGCCTGACGTTTTCAAATCAGGCAACCATATAAGGCCCTTATGTGACCCTTACATAAATTTCCTGTTGGGATAGTTTTGTATCTAGAGGCAAATGAAAATAAAATTTTTGCGAAAAAAATAATTGAGCCCTTATAACCGGGATATCGTGATAATATCCTAGGATATCCTACACGCATATAAATGAGCTTGCTAATATAGGGACAGCAAACATAGTTCGACGTAGCAGCGAATAATTTACTGTAGCAGCGAACTAGTTTACCTTGTCAGTAAACGCGATCTCATCATTTCAGATGTTTTGCTCCCTTCAAAAGTGATATTTTTTCTGTCTAACTGTTCTTCTTCAATTTCCTCACATATTTTTGATTTCATAAAAGAAGCTCAATTACGCATTTAATTTCCATAATTCCATTTTCTCGAGATTTGTGATTCTACATTCGGACCCACGCAAGCAACGGCACCACTCCACTGCCTTTCTCACGATACTTGGCCATGGATAGATTACAAGGATTTATTCCTGTACATGCCAACGCATGCGCATATATTGGCACATAAGAAGAAGAAGAAGAAGAAGAAGTGCTCTGATCAGTTTCGAGGTTTGAACATGCGCAGTGGTATACTTTTCCAAAAAAGTAAACTTCCAGTAGATATACAGTATACTTATTTTAATAAGTGCGCACACGGAACGAAGGGAATAGTAGACCCTACGCGGGAGAGAGTAAAATCTACACAACAGAATCGTTAGGTTTGGACTGACGAAATAGACTGTAAGATTAAAGCAATGTGCTGTCAAATTTACTCAACGTACTAAACACTGAGGTGGTTGATAAGCAACATGAAGTACGCTGACGTCATTTTCACATGCTTTTATTTTACACAACACGTGACAGTCAGTTCTACTATAACCCTTCGTTCCGTGCAGTATCAATCCATTTTACAGTAATTCATTATAGTAATTTATTATTTCATAATAATAGAAATGGTTTTTTTTTCAATTAAAACATTGAAATTTAAGAAATTTATTAAAAATTTTATGTTTTTGAAATTATAAATTTATAAATTAATTAAATTATATAAATCTTGAGGTAACGCTGTCGAGTTTTTATATTTTTATCCATTTTTGTATTTTTGGTACCACTTTGATGTCAAAAAATCGATTTTTGCTATAAATTTCAACACATTTGTTATTGTAAAATGAAGAATAATTAAAATAAAAAGAAACTCGACAGCGCTACCTTGACATTTATGTGCAGAAAGAGTGTAATAAACTTCAAAAGGATCTGTGCAGTAAATTTTGAGTGGCAGTGAACACCGACTTTAAAAACAGAAAGTGTGGGAAAAATGGTTTCAAGTTTTGAGTAGTTGGAAGTAAGGACACACACAATCATCAATTCCTAGTCCGTAAAGTAAAGAGGTTCCAGGCATATTATCGAGATCTTCCTTTTGCTCCTGTCTACGCAGAACTCAACCTTCTTTGCTTTCATTTGCGACGCTCTTACTCTCTAAATTTGAATTAGTCAAAATTTGGCTAATGGAATTAGTAGCGTCAGTTTTGTCTGCTGAATTAGTTATTTCATCTCTTTCTACGAAAAAAAGTCATATTCTTTTGCTAAATGAATTAGTAGTGATATTCTACTAATATATTTTGTCGTCATGTATTACAAATTGAATAAGTCAAAATAATAAAACATAACGTTACGTTATAATACATAATAGAGATTACTTTTTTCATGTCCACTAAATCGAGTCTCTAGTGTATTTTAAATTAAATTCCGATAAATTTAAAAAAAGTTAATTTAAAAATGTTATCTTGAATTTATTATTGAGTTTTATTCTTAGAAAAACATTCTTTTATCACTAAATTTGCGTCACAGTTAAAAAAATGTTATAATAAACTTTAATTTATAACTGAATATTTAAATTTAATTCATTTATTCTACATGTAGAAGATTGTTTTATCTTAAATAATAACTTAATACTTTATTATCACATAAAGAAAAGTATTGTGTTTCAAGATTACTTGAAAAAAGTAATCTCTTTTACACTGTTAAAAAAATGGTGTATGCGCTTACAACTTTACACCGGTGTTAAGAAATCGGTGCGATTTTGGCCGTGCACTACACCGGCCGAGTGTAAACTTAAAACAAATTGGCATTTACAACCAAGCGGTGTAAACGGACTTTCAAATCGCACCAAAAAGTGCGATTGTCAGTTCAAAATATATATAAAGTGAAAAACAATAAAACACAGAAGTAAATAAAAACAAAAAAAGATCACTCGACGACATAACCTAAACAAAGTATTGAAAATAATGTCATATCAATTTATTCAATTCTCTAGTCTATTCTATGTGGCATATAAATTTCCCGAATATTATTTCAGCTTCTTTAAGATATTTTAAATTCAGAATTGTATTTAAAAACAATTGGAATTTATTTTTATAATTTAGAAAAACAGGACCAGGTTTTATAATAGAGAAAAATATCAATTGTTGTAGAATCGAATGTTTTTCACAAAATGTATTCTATGTGGCAAATAAATATCCAAAATATTGTTTTAGTTTTTTTAAGATATTCCAAACTCAAAATGTATTTAAAAAAAATTGGATGATATTTCTATAATTTATTAAAACAAAAACAGGTTTTAGAATAGAGACAAAATATCAATTTTTGTAAAACCGAATACTTTTTCCAAATTCTATTCTATGTGGTATATACATTTGCTAAATATGTTTAGCAATTCCTTAGGCTGTGTTAAAATAAGAACGTATTAAAAAAAAATTAGATTATATTTTTAAATTTTATCGAAACAAAAACAAGTTTTAGAATAGACACAAAATATCAATTTTTGTAAAACAGAATATTTTTTCCAAATTTTAATCTATGTGTCATAAATTTCCCAATTATTTTTTTAAATCCTTAAAGATATTTTAAATTTAGAATTGTATTTAAAACAATTAAATGATATTTTTATAATTTATAAAATACATTTCTGAATTTAAAATATCTTAATGAATCTAAAATAATATTAAGGAAATTTATGTGCCTTATAGAATAAAATTCGAAAAAAATATTCGGTTTGACCAAAATTAATATTTTGTCTCTATTCTAAAACCTGTTTTTGATTCCATAAATTATAGAAATATCATATAATTTTTTTTAAATACAGTATTAAAAATTAAATATCTTAAACAATAACAATTAAAATTTGGGAAATTTATATGACACATAGAATAGAAATTAGAAAAGATATTCAGTCATACAAAAATTGATATTTGGTCTCTGGTCTAAAACCTGATTTTGTTCGCATAAATTATAAAAATGTCATCTATTTTTTTTAAATTCAGTTCTGAATTTGGATTTTCTTAAAGATTCTAAAATAATATTTGGGAAATTTATTTGCCATCGAATGTGTAAAGAATATTTGATTCTACAAAAATTGATATTTGCTCTCTGGTCTAAAAAATGATTTTCTTCTCATAAATAATAAAAATATCAGCAATTTTTTTTAAATATTGTTCTGAATTTGAATTTTCTTAAAGATTATAAAATAATTTTCAGGAGATTTATTTTCCATAGAATGTTCAAAAATATTTGATTCTACAAAAATTGATATTTGGTCACAGGTCTAAAACCCGATTTCGTTCAAATAAATTGTAAAATATCATCAATTTTTTTTTATTATTCTGAATTTGAATTTTCTTAAAGATTCTAAAATAATATTTGGGAAATTTCTTTGAAATCGAATGTGTAAAAAATATTCGATTCTATAAAAATAGACATTTGCTCTCCAGTCTAATACCTGATTTTCTTCTTGTAAATAATAAAAATATCAGCTATTTTTTTTTAAATTCAATTCTGAATTTGGATTTTCTTAAAGATTATAAAATAATATTCAGGAGATTTATTTTCCATAGAATGTGTAAAAAATATTTAATTCTACAAAAATTGATATTTGGTCTCAGGTCTAAAACCTGATTTTCTTCTCATAAATAATAAAAATATCAGCAATTTTGTTTAAATATTGTTCTGAATTTGGATTTTCTTAAAGATTCTAAAATAATATTTAAGAAATTTATTTGCCATAGAACGTATAAAAAATATTCGATTCTACAAAAATTAACATTTGGTCTCTGGTCTAAAACCTGATTTTCTTCTCATAAATAATAAAAATATCAGCAATTTTGTTTAAATATTGTTCTGAATTTGGATTTTATTAAAGATTCTAAAATAATATTTGGGAAATTTATTTGCCATAGAATGTGTACAAAATATTCGATTCTCCAAAAATTGAAATTTGCTCTCTGGTCTAAAAAATGATTTTCTTCTCATAAATAATAGAAATATCAGCAATTTTTTTTAAATATTGTTCTGAATTTGAATTTTCTTAAAGTTTATAAAATAATTTTCAGGAGATTTATTTTCCATAGAATGTTCAAAAATATTTGATTCTACAAAAATTGATATTTGGTCACAGGTCTAAAACCCAATTTCGTTCAAATAAATTGTAAAATATCATCAATTTTTTTTTATTATTCTGAATTTGGATTTTCTTAAAGATTCTAAAATAATATTTGGGAAATTTATTTGCCATCGAATGTGTAAAAAATATTCGATTCTATAAAAATTGACATTTGCTCTGCAGTCTAATACCTGATTTTCTTCTTGTAAATAATAAAAATATCAGCTATTTTTTTAAATTCAATTCTGAATTTGGATTTTCTTAAAGATTATAAAATAATATTCAGGAGATTTATTTCCCATAGAATGTGTAAAAAATATTTAATTCTACAAAAATTGATATTTGGTCTCAGGTCTAAAACCTGATTTTCTTCTCATAAATAATAAAAATATCAGCAATTTTGTTTAAATATTGTTCTGAATTTGGATTTTCTTAAAGATTATAAATTAATATTTAGGAAATTTCTTTTCCATAGTATGTTAAAAAATAAATATTCGATTCTACAAAAATTGATATTTGGTCTCAGGTCTAAAACCCGATTTCGTTCTCATAAATTATAAAAATATCATCAATTTTTTTTATTGTTCTGAATTTGGATTTTATTAAAGATTCTATAATAATATTCGGGAAATTTATTTGCCATAGAATGTGTACAAAATATTCGATTCTACAAAAATTGACATTTGGTCTCTGCTCTAGAAACCTGATTTTCTTCTCATAAATAATAAAAATTTCAGCTATTTTTTTTAAATTCAATTCTGAATTTGGATTTTCTTAAAGATTATAAAATAATATTTGGGAAATTGATTTGACATCGAATGTGTAAAAAATATTCGATTCTACAAAAATTGACATTTGGTCTCTGGTCTAAAACCTGATTTTCTTCTGATAAATAATAAAAATATCAGCAATTTTGTTTAAATATTGTTCTGAATTTGGATTTTCTTAAAGATTATAAAATAATATTTAGGAAATTTCTTTTCCATAGAATGTGTAAAAAATATTTCATTCTACAAAAATTGATATTAGGTCTCAGGTCTAAGACCCGATTTCGTTCTCATAAATTATAAAAATATCATCAATTTTTTTTTATTGTTCTGAATTTGGATTTTCTTAAAGATTCGAAAACACTATTTGGGTAATTTATTTGCCATAGAATTTGTAAAAAAAAATTGGATTCTACAAAAATTGATATTTGGTCTCTAGTCTAAGACCTGATTTTGTTTTCATAAATTATAAAAATATCATCTTTTTTTTTTTTTTTTTTTTTGAATTTGGATTTTCTTAAAGATTCTAAAATAATATTCAGGAGATTTATTTCCCATAGAATGTGTAAAAAATATTCAATTCTACAAAAATTTTGATTTGGTCTGTAGTCTAAAACCTGATTTTGTTTCCATAATTTATAAGAATATCATTAAATAGAGTTTTGAATTTAGAAAATTAGAATATCTTAAAGAATATTTGAAAAATATGTAGCAACTTTTTGTGCCATGTTGAATAGAATTTCAAGTAAATATTGTGCTTTACAAAAATTGATATGTTGCCTCTAGTTTTAGAACCGTTTTTGTTTCCATAAATTATAAATATATTTTTGTTAATTTCTTCTTAAATTTTGTTTTTATTTGAACATATGTTCAAGAATTTAAAAAATACTTAGGATCTTTAAGTGCCACATAGAATAGAATTTGAAAAATATATTCTCTTTTACAAAAAATTGGTATGTCATATGGCAGGGATCACAGTGGTTTCTTCGTTCAATTTTAGGTAAAAAAGGGGATTTCGATTTTCAAAAAGGGGATTTTGGAAATTAAGAAAAAAGGGTTATATTAATAATTTAAGTTTTCTTTTACAAAATTTTAATGTTTCTTTTTTTCAAACCAGTTTTATTAAATAATTTAGTCTTTTTTTGTTTAATTTGTTAATGAAAATTTCAAAAGAAAGAGCACTTTCGGAAATACAAAAATTTATCTTTTAATAGGTTGTCTGTTCAATGACGAGAAGATGGTTGTTGCAATTAAATATTTTTAAAAATCATTTTCAACTTCAAATGGTTTTTTAAATTATTTATTTAATAATTAGATTTTAAACAGGAAACATAAAAATCTGTGATGTAAAATTTTCTGATATAATGTTAAAGAAATTAAATTAAAAATCTTTCAGCGAAATATAACAAAATCAATTCAAATTATTTTTATTAATCTCTTTTATTGTACTTTTATATTTTCTAATTCAAAACAATTAATTTTTGTTTGAAATAAATAAATATATTTCATAAACAATTTTTTTTCATCTAATAAAATAAATTTGATGTATTTCAGCAAGAATACATGGTTTTATTTTATGATGCAAAACTAGTAATATTTGTTTAAAACGAGTAAAAAATATTTATTAAAAAATTTTTTTATCCAATAAATTAATTTGCTTTAATTAATAAATTAAGAATACATGGTAATAAGAAAATTATATAACTTTTTAAAATAATTTTAATTTATTTATGATTTTTTTATGTTTCCTGTTTAAAATGTAAATAAGTTCAATAAATAATAATAAAAAACCATTTCAAGTTAAAAATTATTTTTAAACATTTAAATTCAATAACTACTTTCTCATCATTCTACAGACACCCTAAAAAAGGATAAATTTTTGCATTTCCGAAAGTGAAAAAATATAAACTTTTTTAAAAAAAGAAGGTCAAAGAAGAGAAAAATGTTGATTTTAGGTGTTTTAGGTGATTTTTCTAAAAAAAAGGGGAAAATAAGGGGATTAGGTGAAAAAGGGGAGAAACTGTGATCCCTGCATATGGTCATATGTTATGTTTGCGTTGTCAATTCTGTTGAGCATAACCATTAAAACGTTTGTGGCTTTGTTGTTTAGCTGTGTGTAATATCATTTGTGCTCTTGACAATTTTAAATATTAACTTGAGTGTATGACTTTTGAGTAAAAATGTGTATTGATAGTTTAGAATTTGTGTTTTTATGGATGTGATTGTAGGTTATGTGTAATCGCGAGTGGCACTCGCACCAATCAGTGTTGATGTCTCATGTGTCATAACAACTTCGCACCGTAACACTGGCGTTGCAATTTAAAAGTGTAACTTACAAAAAATCAACACTTTTAAGGATGCATTGCATTTTCTTCGCACTTTTTGGTGTAAAGTACGTTTCTTTTTTTTAACAGTGTATGTATTATAACGTAAGGTTATGTTTTATTATTTTGACTTATTCAATTTGTAATACGACAAAATAAATTAGTAGAATATCACTACTAATTCATTTAGCAAAGGAATATGACTTTTTTTCGTAGAAAGAGATGAAATAACTAATTCAGCAGTCAAAACTGACGCTACTAATTCCATTAGCCAAATTTTGACTAATTCAAATTTAGAAAGTAGGTGTTATGTTTTGTACACTTGCAAAATAATAAATTTTAGTTTAAGTTTTATATTTCATGTATGTGTCGGTCTGTACTTTAACGGAAACCTTTGTTTCGTGTGGTAGTTACTATTTCTAAATAGGTATTTTACATTATTATATTATTAATTTAAAATAAATATTAAATATATATTATTATTAAGTATCATTAAAATTAATTTTACATCAAATATAATAAAACATTTATAGGTGTATTGTTCAATTCTTCCGAGATACCGAGGAATTCTTTTAGATTTTAAAGCGTCAAGGGATCGTGTCAGGATCCTCCAAGGAATTACTGCAGGATCTTTGAGGAGCCTTAAAGAAACATTTAAAGTTCCTTAAAGATTCATGACACGATCAGGGCCGTGTCTAGGAAAATTTTCACCCGGGGCAAAACTTTCAATCGGCGCCCCCCCCCCCCTCCTCATCTATTTTCCCAATTCGAATAAAATTTTGTTTTTAAATTTTTACATTTACTCACCTTATTAAGAACATAAATATTTTATTTTATTTAGATAAAACTGTACACTGTACACTACGAAAAGTTGTGCAATAAATTTTGCATTAAAATAATTTAGAGCCGGGATATCTTGACATTTTTGTGAGAGATACATGTTTTAAATGGTATCTAATATTCTAGATTGAAAATATGCAGTCTATACAAATTAGAATTTCCTTTTTTTTATTTGTAAAACTTAAGAATGCATTTAATTTAAAAGTTTTTTTTATAAATCGAAGCTTTAATAGCGTTTTCTTAGTCTATGGGGCAAAATTTCTCAAGTGTAGGGGAGACCAACCCGTGTAGAAAATTGTCATGGCAGTCTAGATTGATTTTTTGCCAGTATAGTTTTTGTCACGAGCTGCTATTTACAGTAAAGCTAGACTGGGGCGGTCTAGATTCTATCTAGTTTCTAAGATACACTAATAAATCTAATACAGGTTATGTCACGCGCTGCTATTACAGTAAAGCTAGACTGGGGCGGTCTTGATTCTGTCTAGTTTACAAAATATACTTATAAATCTAGTATATTGGTTATGTCATGCATTTCCATTCATAGGACTGTTATACTGGCGTGATCTAGGTGCTAGAAACTCTTTCAGTTTATATTTTCTTCAACCCAATGGGAAATGCCTGATTGATGCCGATAGTAATGTTTACTAACGGCACGGTACAGATTCAGGGCTCATGCCATTATTCAGCCAAACTCTGGCAAGGCAATGCCGGCGCAGTACTGAAAACATATTCAATTCAGTCTTATGCCGATATTTCCTGCTCAAAAATATTTCTAAGTCAAATTAAAAAAAAATCAAAAAAAAGTTTATTCAAAACGCTTTTAATGACATTTCAAAACACTTTCAATAAAACATTAAGTGATTTTTTCAACATTGTACTATTAAGTAGGTTCATGCTGAACTAGAAAAAAAATTTCGTGGCACTAGCTAGCAGCGCTAGACGGCATGCAAATTTACATTGTATCTAGCGTTGCTAGCTAGTTCCATGAAATTTTTGTTCTAAATAGAATAATTCTAAATCAAATTTGAATTTTTTTTGTTTCAAGAATATTTTGTTTAGAATGTTTTGAATTGCATTTAAATGCATTTGAAAAAAGTGTAAAATGCTTTTTTTCGAAAATCGTACTATGCGATTGTTAAGTAAAAATTTCTAAGTCCAAAATCCGAATATTTTTTTTACATATAAAATTTAATGTTTATAACGATTTAAAACAAGGAAAACGCTAATTTAACAAAAATGTGTTGGACACTTTTTTCCGATCATTAACTTCAGTGGCTATTCCCTAGAAGGAAAATTTCGTGGAACTATCTAACAGCGCTAGCTACAATGTAAATTTACATGCAGTCTAGCTCTGCTAGCTAGTTCCACGAAATTTTCCTTCAAGGGTTATACTTACATTTGAGTCATTAAGACATTGAGTAAATATAATTTAAAATAATTTTTATTTGCTATTGCATTGGCAAATTTTAATACCTACAATTAAAAAAATAATGTTTAAAAAAGTAAATGGTCTTACCCTTAACTGAACTGTAATTCAAATATAGGGTTTCTTATATTTTGAACTAAGCGAGCGTGGCTGCGGGGTTTAGCGTACAACTTGCGTCTGAAGGGTCCCGGGTTCGATCCCAGTTGTCGTGCGATTTTATTTATATAAGATAGTTTTAATTGTTTAAGTCTAGTGAATGTTTAACCGTATGTTAAAAAGTGTGTTTAAACAAACTGAATTTGCAATTGAAAATAGATATTATTTTTCTACCTTTCTAGAGATATCTAGTACGACTAGATAGCGCCAGTTTAAACACACTATCTAGCCGATAAGATATACGAACGTTACATTTCTGTCTAGAAGCTATATAGTCAAAGTGTCTAGCACCAGTATATTTTCTAGAGAAGCTAGATTGGGACTGTACAACGCCATTACAATTTTCTGCACGGGAAGGTGAGTTGAAACGATTTTTACATTATCGCGTATAACTCAGCCAAAAATAGTCTTATTTTTATGAGCTTTATAATTTAAGATAGCTGTTTTTATGTAGTATGTAAATCAAAAATAAAAAAGTTGAAAAGTTATAAGGGTCTATAAAAAAATTTGCAAAATCTAAAACAGTTTACCGCGTTTCAACTCACCTAGTACCGAGGTGAGTTGATACACAAGCCGAGGTCAGTTGGAACAGTTGTGAATTTTAGGATTTTAAAAAAGAAAATTTAATTTAAATAATTCTATTATTTAGTAAAGAAATTTTATTTTTTACGATGAATTTTGTAATTGTTTAAACTATTTATTATTGCAAATTTATAACATTTCCAAAGCTAATAACAGTGTGAGTATCCGACTTCAAAAAACTTGTGAAGTTTTAATTTAATCATTACTCTGTACTAAATCATTAAATTATTTAAAATATTGAATTAAAATAGTTATCAAAATAAATAAAAAGTTGTTTAAACAAATTATTATTGTTATTTACCAATTTTTTATTCAGTGCTCCTAGAGAGATGCAGTTTTTTTTTCAATTTTGCAGATAATTTAACATTACACAATAACAGTTAAAGATAACAAATGAAATTATTATTTAAACAATCTTTTTAAACAAATTATTATTGCTATCTGCCAAATTTTTATTCAGTGCGCCTAGAAAGATGCAGTTTTTTTTTGTAATTTTGCAAATAACTAAACATTATACAATTTCATTATACAAATAAAATTGTTATTTAAACAAGTTTTAAACAAATTATTGTTATTTAAAAACTTTTTTTACTCATTACATTTAGAAAGATGCAGTTTTTGTCAAATTTTGCAATTTACCAAACTTCTTATAACTACGGAAGATTATATATAACATTAAAAATTTGTTTATAAGTTGTTTAAATAATAATATCAGTTGTATTTTTTATCCACCATTGTATAACGTTCGGTTAATTGCAAAATTTAGAAAAAAAACTGCATTTTTCTAGGTTTAGTGTGTAAGAAGTAAGTAAACACAACAATAATGTGTTTGAACAAATGTAAATTCATCGTATTTTTTTTAAAAAAATATATTACTTGTTGATACACATCAAAAACTTCGATGATTTTATTCTTTATTTTACAATACATACAATGCTCCATTTTGTGCAAATATTAAAACATTATAATTTTATGTTCCAAATTAAAAATTTTTTTTCTTTAAAATTTTATAGTTCCAAATTTAGCGCCCCTAAAATCATTGCGCCCGGGGCGGTCGCCCCCTTGGCCCCCCCCCCTCGAAACGGCCCTGGACACGATCCTTAGAAGTTCCTGTAAAGGAATTTCTAACTGGGTATTATTTTAAAGACAAGAAAGCGAGATGTATACTAAGTAGACATGAATTTAAGTCAAGTAAATATACCAACATTTTATGCAAATAAAATTGACCAACTAAATACATTTCATTAAACGAATAATGATATCCTTTCAGAATTATCTTTTTTCAACTCGATAATAATGTTTGTAATTTCTTTGTTCAATGACTATTAATCTTAAATAGTATATGCATACTTCACGTTTCAGAACAAATTCCAACAATATAATTAGGTAGTAAATTCTGACAAGTAGTAAGTATTTAGTCTGAAAATGTTAATTTAATATTTTCTTAGAATAAGTATTATTTTTTTTATCAACATCGAAATGTGAGTAAAATTTGTAAAACATTATTTCCAGTTTACAGATAAGGAATATAAATATCCGGCAGTTTGGCAATATCAAGATAATATTATTTCCGCTTTATAAGACTTCAGTTAATGGTACTTTAACTTCAGAAGTATTTTGCAAAAATGTTTAAAATATATTTTTGGCTTCTCTGTGGATTTTTAATTGTTAATTTAAATACGGGAGACCAAGGTGAGTTGCAACGAATTTAAATTATCGAATATACACTGAAAGACTTTATAGATTAATATTTACTAAAACCGCGATTTAATTTAAGTAAACTCACTACCATAATGGGAAAAAAAGTGTAACTATTCAGAATGTTTCAATTATTAACACTTTTTGAACAAAAGATGATCCAGTTTTTATCAAAATTTAGTAGTCACCTGTTTGAAAAATTCGTCCATTTTGTATAAAAGAATCGGACTGAGAAAAAGTGATTGTGAAAAACATATTTTTTATATTCGGAAAAATGAATTTTTAGTAGTCAATCGATCTATCAAAACTCCAGGATCGACTTTCATGCCCCGGGCGAAATTTCAATTTTGCCACCCTCTTATAATTAAATGCACAACATATATATACGTTGATAAAAAACATGTAGAAAGCAGTAACAAAACGTGGATCATTTATACATGAAGCATGCACTTACAAAACCCTAGATGAGTCCCCTTCAGCTGTGATGTTAGGGTCCTTATCCGGGTTCGCCCCCCTTCTAAAGTCGGTCCTGAAATGCTTCACGCATACAACGAATTTGGCTTAAATATGTGTAACAAAACATAACCCTAAGTACAAGTTTACTTTTTTCTACAAAAAAACAGATTCCAATTGAAAGGGAATTAATTTTGTGTGTTCAAAAATTGAGTTAATTAATAAAACACAAAGTGACACAAATTTAAAAGTCATTCTTTGTGTTGAAAACAAGATTTAACACCTAAACACCAATCTCACAAGTGGTAAGGAAATTGTTTGATTCATATAAAAGAAAAAAATTTACCTGTTATATTAATGTATATTTGCGTTGTGTAAGTTATAAAGCGATTGTTAATATCTATGTATATTATAGGTTAAGATATGCGTTATAATATAAGTTTATGTATATAGGTAATTTAGAATTCTTCTTCATTTGTTAGATTTGTTAGTATAACCCTCCTAGAAGAAATCGATTGACCACAATTTGCAACAATTCAAAGTTAGAAATTTATTAATTGTTTTTAATTGTCACTAATTGGTGTTAAACTCTGTTAATCGTTTCCAATCGTTTCCTATCGGGAGACTCAAAATGGCGTCACTTTTCTAGCTTAACGTTAGTTGTTTACTTATTTTCCGGTAGAACATGTGCTCGTGGTTTTCAGTAATCATGCATGTTTATTAATTTTTTGGGAGAAAGTGTTTGCGACAGTGATCCTATTCTCATTAAAGTGATTATTAAAAAGTGGTAGTATTATAATTTTATAAGAAAATTGAGGTATATCTGAAGTGAGAGAAACTTTTGTGCACAAGTGAATTTACTAAGAATATATTGTCTTTTTTGTATATTTTTCTTCTTAATTTAACTTATTCTGAGTCCTACACTTCCACAATTGTGTACAATTAATAAAATGTGTAATTTTCTTCAGTGTTTCACAGTTTTTAAATTGACACTTGGAATAACCTCAAACTGTGAAGAATTCATATACAAGTAATGTTTGATTCAAATACATTTTTTCTCATTGTCTTTTCAAATAAAAATCTACTTTTTATTAAGGTGTATAAATGTAACATTAATGTTTTATTTTCTTTATTACATAAAATTAATGTCTAATCAATATATAATTTATTACTATAATACCTAGAGTCGATATTTTATCGATATTTTTTTAATTTCATTTTTTAGTCTTCAATTGTTTTTTAATATATTAATTAATTCTCGACTTTTTTCAATTACTCTTTCAATTTTTGAATATATTTAAATTCTAATTCCATTCTTCATTTTGCAATTATTTTCTTTAAGTTTAATATTTCTTGTTAAATTTTTTCAATTATATTTTTCAGTTGACTAAAAATAATTAATTAATTATTAATTGAGTCATTTTTCAAATTTTGTTTTGAAATGACAATTATTTTCGTAATTTTTCACTTATTTTCTTTAATTTTTCAATTTTTCTCGTCATTTTTCAACTATTTCCTTCAACTATTTATTATTTTTAGCAAGTTTTAATTACTTCCTACAATTTTTTCAATTTTCAATTATCATAAAGTTTTATAATTATTCTTTGACTTTTTTTTTATTATTTTCTTCAATTTCAATTATTTTTTTCAGTTGTCTAATAATCTAGTCATTTCTCGAATTTTGTTTTCAATTATCAATTATTTTTTCAAATATTAATTAAGTTCTTAAATATTAAATTTATTTCATCATTTTTTTATTTTTCTCTTCAATGTCAATTATTTTTTCTATTTTCAATCCAGTTGTTCAATTTGCAATTATTTCCAACATTTATTCCTACAATAATCAACAATTTTGTGTAAATGTAATAGTTATAGTTTAATTTTTTAAACTATTCTATTTTATTGTGTAATTAAGTAGCCATTTTTGAATTTTGGTTTTAATTCTCAATTATTTTCGTCATTTTTCAGATATTTTCTTCAATTTTACAATTATTCTCATCATTTTTGAACCATTTCCTTCAACTATTAATTTTTTCAGCAATTTTCAATTATTTCCTACAAATTTTTCAATTTTCAATTATTATTTTTCTCTTGAATGTCAATTATTTTTTTCGATTTTCAATCCAGTTATTTAATTTGCAATTATTTTCAACATTTATTCCTATAATTTT
Source organism: Ganaspis brasiliensis (assembly GCA_037103525.1). Taxonomy (NCBI): domain Eukaryota; kingdom Metazoa; phylum Arthropoda; class Insecta; order Hymenoptera; family Figitidae; genus Ganaspis; species Ganaspis brasiliensis. The sequence continues at coordinate 1,958,956 of JAZKLR010000288.1, read as the reverse complement.
TAACAATTTTGTTTGAATTTAATATTTATTGTTTAATTTTTAGAACTATTTTCTTCAATTGAGTAATTACCCAGTTATTGAATTTTGTTTTCAATTGTCAATTACTTTCGTCCTTTTGCAATTTTTTTTTCAATTATCCATTATTTTCTCCAAATTAAATTTAATTTTTCAATTTTAAATTTACTTCTTAAATTTTCAATTTCTTGCCTCAATTTTTTATTATTTTTTTCAATTGTCAAATATTTTCGTCATTTTTCATATATTTTCTTTAATTTTTTAATAATTTTCACAATTTTTCAACTATTTCCTTCAACTTTTAATTTTTTTCCGCAGTTTTCAATTATTTTCTACAAATTTTCCAATTTTCAATTATTATTATAAGATTTTATAATTACCTATTATTTGATTTTTTAAATTATTTTGTAGGTTGTCTTTTACAAAAACCATTATGAGTAACCTATCTCTTTTGCTCTTCTAGTTTTAATAAATTGAAATTTTACAATTTATTTTATTTATTACAATTTAAAAACAACAAAATTGATTCTGCATTTACAGAGATCAGGCTTCACAATTTAAAAATTACCGCCTAGATAGTGCTGCCACTGCATTAAACCATTTTCGATAGAAAACAATTTGGAACGATTGCGGGGCTGATTTTATTTAATCGTGTTCAATCGGGGAAATACACGATTAAGAAACACGATTAAAGCCAATTGAAGTTTTTTTCTATTGTTTTTAATTAAATCCAATCGATTTCTTGTAGGAGGGAAGTATAAATGTAGTGAATAAAGTAGTAGCATTTGAGGTTATGTTATCTGTCATTTGTCAATTCGCTGCTTACGTCGGAATATTGTTTTTCTTTACACTTTTTCTTCGTTTCAGTAACAAATTTTAATCAACTGACTACTAAAAATTAAAAACCGTTAATTTTAAATAATATTGATAGTCAAACTGCGAAATAATAATAGTTTACACATATTTCCCCATTATGATAGTGAGTTTACTAAAATTAAATCGCGGTTTTAGCAAATATTAATATAAAAAGTCTTTCAGTGTACTTTTGCGTGTCAGTCCTTGTAGAAAAATAAATAGTAAAAAATAAATTGTATGATATTTAAATATGACCAATATTGGTATAATTATATCGGTTGCAACGTTGGCTTTAAACGCGACCCCAACCTAAGCACTCAAAAAAAAATTATTTGCGACAACCAAATTTTGTTTGAATGAATCAAAAAAATGTTCTGATATACAGTTAAACAAATACTTTCGTGTAGAAAAGTTCGGTGAGCGCCAGTTGGACCCCATATGGGTTTCCCAGATTTAAGGTGGGCCCCAGTTGGGTCCTCCCACTGGGAAATTAGTGGGCTTGTAATGATCAATTCACCAAAATTTCCTTTAATTACATAAAAATTAGTTACCGTCAAGTGGGGCTATTTTGTGCGCCGTGGGGCTATTTTGTGCATGCGAGGTTTTTAATGAATAAAATCTTAATATTCAGTTGCTCAAGATTGCTACTTGTTATAAATATTTTCTGATATCTAGACTACAGAGAGTACTAAATGAATTTCTTTAATTCTTTATCAGAAATCAGAAAAAAAATCGTAAAGTCGTGAAAATCAAGCTGAAAATTTTCAATGTTCTCAAAATTCTGTTCAGATCTCCGGAAGTTTAAAAGTGTTTCTAAAGGTATTAATAATACTTGTTGATAGTTTAGTTGTGATGATGTACACGTGATGCGCTAGCTTTTTACTGCATATTTTAAGAAAAAAGTGTAAAAACTGAAAAACCAGGATTTGGTGGGTTATTTTGTGCATTCTTTAAAATAAAAATGTTTTCAATAATTTGTTTTGTAGTTAGTAAAAATTACTTTAGAATTTCATTTTGAAACATTTTTGTCTTATTTTTATTATATAAGATAAGAAATAAGCATAAAATTTCAGTTTTACACATGGTGCCTTAAAAACCTCAAAAAAGGAAAAAAGTAACATTAGGTAATAATTACATGCTTTTCAAGTTAATTTTGAAACTTTTTCTCTTAAAATAACTCAAGAAGTGTAATAGAAGTTATTTTAAGTAAAATTTTGTTAAAGAAATAAATTTTTTTGTAAATCTACATTTTTGTGAAATTTTAGTGTTTTACTTCCAAATTAATTAAACAATTCCTAGAAAGAAAATATTTCTGGCTTCGTTTTTCTTTATTGTACTCTAGAATATCTAGAAATAATACTTCATACAGCAAAAACGTTCAAAAAAATTTTTTACACAACTTTATAAATAAGCAAAGTTTGATGCACAAAATAGCCCCACTATGGTGTTTATTTTGTGCACAACTTTGAGTTTCTATAACTCAGACAAAAAATTTTTTCTTGTCAGCTAACTCATAGGACACCTTTAGAAGGATGTCTACAACATAGCTGAATAGATAAATTCTTTATTTGTTCAAATTCTGAATTTTAATAAAGCATAGAGTGTAAAAAGAGTGGTTTTGTGCACAAAATAGCCCCACTTGACGGTACTAACAATTGTTGCATGTATTTTTTAATTTTTTTAAACAAATTAATATTGTTTATTTGAAATTTTTCATCCAATAGAGCTAGAGAGTTGTAACTTTTTTCTAATTTTGCAACTATTTAAGTTTAGTGAAGCCTAATATAAAAAAAAATATATAAAAATATAAAAATTGTTTAAACAAATTAATATTGTTTATTTGCAAGTTTTCATCTAATAGAACTAGAGAGTTGTAACTTTTTCTTAATTTTGCAACTTTTAAGCCCATAAACGCCCAATACTAATAATAAACGAAAATCCACAATTATGAAAATTGTTTAAACAAATTAATATTGTTTATTTGCAACTTTTCATTTAATTGAGCTAGAGAATTTAAATTTTCTTTTAACTTTGCAACTTTTCAAGCCTAGGAAAGTTTAATATTAATAATAAACAAAAATCCACAATTATAAAAATTGTTTTAACAAATTAATATTGTTTATTTGCAATTTTTCATCTAATTGAGCTAGAGGGTTGTAAGTTTTTTTTAATTTTGCAACTTTTTAAGCCTAGTAAAGCCCAATACTATCTGTAAACTAAAATCAACAATTGTAGAAATTGTTTAAACAAATGAGTATTGTTTATTTGCAACTTTAATACAGTCTGGAAACTGTTTACGGTATTATGTAACAACTTGATAAAGAAACTGCAAATAAACAATATTAATTTGTTCAAACAATTTCTATAATTGTTGATTTTACTTTAAAATAAACAAGTACTGGGCTTTACTAGGCTTGAAAAGTTGCAAAATTAAAAAAAGTTACAACTCTCTAGCTCAATTAGATGAAAAGTTGCAAATAAGCAATATAAATTTTTTTAAACGATTTTTATAATTCTGGATTTTTGTTTATTATTAATATTAATCTTTTATAGGCTTGAAAATTTGCAAAATTAAGAAAAAGTTACATCTCTCTAGCTCTATTAGATGAAAAGTTGCAAATAAACAATATTAATTTGTTTAAACAGTTTTCATAATTTTATATTTTAGTTTTTTACTAATATTGGACAGTAGATAAGCTGGGGGGTTTCTACCCCACCAATATCGATCTGCGCATGCGCGAGCGCGGGAGATTTGAATTTCTGCGCAGGTATTAGGGATCCACGCAGAGGTCAGAGATCTGCGCAGACGGTATTATTTCGCAAGACACATGTCACGTGTTTTGTCGATGGGTATTATATATATCATCTGAGGAATTTTTTAAGATTTATGACATGTATACTGTAGAATGTTTTAAGATTGTCAAAATCTTATGTTTCAACTGAAGAATTTTTATGTCAACGATCCGCGCAGGAATTTCGCAAGTTTCGACACGCGCCTCTTTTGTTTAGGTAATTATAATATCTGAGCAATTTGAAGGCTCGTATAATGTTTCGCAATTTTAAGATTTATGGTTTATGATTTCTAAGAATTTGTCAAAATAAAATTTATTGATTTCTGAGTTTAATAATTATTTCTCTCAGGCATTTTTAACCATGTGACAGAATGTGCCAAATTAATATAAGTCTAATTAAATTTAAGCAGTGCATAAAAAAGGAGTACGGTTTAAAGGTGTTGCGCAATCATGTTTATAATTTTCGGTTCTGATAACATTCCATTGCTTGTTTTGGCTTCTTATTCTTATAGCACATTCAAGAGCAGATTTATATGACAATTTTAAAATCATGTATTTTGTTTATCACGAATATAATTTATTGCTTTCTAAGTTTTGTTTATTAAAATATTGGTTATTAAAGAGATTTTATTCTTATAGTACATTCCAAAGCATTGTTAACCATTTTATGGATTTTTAGTAGTGGGAAAGAATGTGACTAAGATAGTGAAACAAGACATAAATCAAGACACGAGATATAAACCTCAAACCTAAGTCTAAATAATAAAATTATTAACATAAAACTCATTAATTATACTCAACCTTTAGATTCGAAACATAGGACATAAGACATAACCATCAAAATACATGAAACTCAAAGTACAAGAATAGAACACATGACACAAGACATAAGATTTGCTATTCCAGACATGAGATAAAATACTTCAAACATAAGCTTTAAGACATAAGATTTTTAACATAATATTTATCAATAAATCTTAAACCTTGAGTCTTAAAACATAAGACTCAAGATGTAATATTCAAGAAGAAAAGACTTAATACATAGAAGCCATAAATTTTAACACATTACTTAAACTGTAAGACATAAATTGAAATTAACCTAAGATTCAAATCATAATCCTAAAGACATAATACTCAAACACAAAGCATAATAATAGAACACATGACACAAAACATAAATCGAGACACGAGATATAAACTTTAAACCTAAGTCAAAATAATAAAATGATTAACATAAAACTCATCAATTAAACTCAACCTTAATATTCGAAACATAGGACATAAGACATAACCATCAAAATACATTAAACTCAGAGTACAAGAATAGAACACATGACAAGGGACATAAGATATACTATTCAAGACATGAGATCAAATACTTAAAACATAAGCCTCAAGACATAAATTATTAACATAATATTTATCAATAAATCTCAAAACTTAAAGCTCAAAACAAAAAACACAAGATGTAAAACTCAAGAAACAAGACTAAATACACAGAACCCATAAATTTTAACACATTACTTAAACCGTAAGACATAAATTGAAATTAACCTAAGATTCAAATCATAATCCTAAAGACATAAGACTCAAACACAAAGCATAAGAATAGAACACATGACACAAGACATAAATCGAGACATGAGATATAAACTTTAAACCTAAGTCTAAATAATAAAATGATTAACATAAAACTCGTCAATTAAACTCAACCTTAATATTCGAAACATAGGGCATAAGACATAACCATCAAAATACATTAAACTCAAACGATAAGAACAGAACACATGACACAAGACATAAGATTTACTATTCCAGACATGAGATCAAATACTTAAAACATAAGCCTCAAGACATTAATTATTAACATAATATTTATTAATAAATCTCAAAACTTAAAGCTCAAAACATAAAACACAAGATGTAATACTCAAGAAACAAGACTCAATACACAGAACCCATAAATTTTAACATATTATTTAAACCGTAAGACATAAATAGAAATTAACCTAAGATTCAAATCATAATCCTAAAGACATAAGACTCAAACTCAAAGCATAAGAATCGAAACACATAACAGAAGACTTAAGACATATAAATCAAGACATGAAATATAAACTTTAAACCTAAGTCTGAATAATAAAACAATTAACATAGAAGCTCAACAATTGAACTGGACTATTAGATTCGAAACATCAAACATAAGATATAACAACAACAATACATGAAACTCAAAGTATAAGAATAGAACACATGACACAAGACATAAGATTTACTATTCGAGACATGAGATCAAGTACTTCAAACATAAGCCTTAAGACATAAATTATTAACATAAAATTCATGAATAAAGACATGAAAATCTAAACATGAGATAAAAACTTTTGAACATACGCATAAAGACATAACATTATCAATATAAGACTTAACAACTAAACTCAAACCTTAAGATTCGAAACATCAGACATAAGATATAACAACAAAAATACATTAAACTCAAAGTATAAGAACAGAACACATGACACAAGACATAAGATTTACTATTCCAGACATGAGATAAAATACTTAAAACATATGCCTTAAGACATAAGATTATTAACATAAAATTTATCAATAAATCTCAAACCTTAAGACTCACAACATAAAACACAAGATGTAAAATTCAAGAAAAAAAGACTCAATGTATAGAACCCAAATCTTTTACCAAATTACTTAAACCGTAAGACATAAATAGTAATCAACCTAAGATTCAAATCATAATCCTAAAGACATAAGACTCAAACTTAAAGCATAATAATCGAAACAGATAACAGAGGACTTAAGACATATAAATCAAGGCACGAGATATAAACTTCAAACATCAGCATAAAGACATAAGATTATCAACATAAACTCAACAATTAAAATTAAACAATAAGATTTAAAACATGAGACACAAGATATAACTCCCAAGAAAAAAATATTCAATATATAGAACCCAAAAATTTCGATAAGTTACTTAAAATATAAGACTTGGATCGTAATGAACCTAAAACTTGAATAGTAAAACTAAAGAAATTAGAGGCAATAGAAACAACTCAAAGCATAGGAATCAAAACAAATAACTCAAGACATAAGACATAAAAATCTGAACATGAGATAAAAACTTTTGAACATACGCATAAAGACATAACATTATCAATATAAAACTCAACAACTAAACTCAAACCTTAAGATTCGATGAAACATAAGGCAAAAGATATAACACCCAAGAAATAAATGCTTAGTACATAAAACCTAAAATTTTCGATAAGTTATTTAAAATATATAAGACTTGGACCCTGATGAACGTAAAACTTAAATCATAAAACTGAAAACATATGACTCAATACATCAAACTCAAAAATATAAGAATCGAAACACGTAACACAAGACATAAGACATGCAAATCTAGACATGAGTTTTAAACTTCTTAACAATAAAACTTGAACCTTTAGACTCGAAACATAAGACACGAGGTGTAACACTTAAAGAGAGCACACTTATGTTACATATAACCTATAAATTTCGACAAATAACATAAAATATTAGACTTGAACAGTAATCAACCTAAGAATTAAATCATAAAACCAAGAACATGTAACTCAATACATCAGTTTCAGAGCTTAAGAGTTAAAAACAAATGACGTCAAACATGAAACTGGAGGCATGAGACAGAACATTTAAAACATAAGCCTTAAGATGTAAGATTATCAACATAAAACTTAATAAACCTTCAACTTTAAAACTCTAAACATAAGGCACAAGATGTAACACTCATAGAAAAGAGATATAGTAAATAGAACCTGTAAATTTCGGTAAATTATTTAAAATATAAGACTCAATCTCTAACTACGATATAAGACATATACATATAACTGAAGACATGAGATGGTAATACCGGTAAATACTGCTTGGGTCTCAAGTCGACGTAAATGGAGACCCAAGCAGTATTTACCGGAGTCCCAAGTTGCGTTAACTCAAGTTCTACTACCGGAGTCACTCAGGCAATTCCTACTTGTGTCCTCCGTTGTAGTAACCTTTTTTTTCTCTCAGTGTAGGTCTAAAGAATTCAAACTCGAAACATAAGGCTCAAGATATAACCCATTAACAAAAAAGACCTAATACATAGAACCTAAACATTTTTAACGAATTACTTAAAACATAAGATTTGAAGAAACATCAACTAAAAACATGTAAGATCGAATACATTAATTTCAGGTCTTAAGAATTAAGATCAAAAGACATGCAACTCGAGATATAATACGTAACTGATAATAATTGAAACATTAGGAGTTAAACCTAATATTCAAATTACCTAATACTACAAAAAGAAGCAAACAAATGAAAAAAACTAAAGACAAATAACTCAAAACATGGAACTGAAAGTAAAAGTGTCTAACACATGACACCAAAATTAGGACATGCAACAAGAGACATAACATATAATAATAATAATAATAATAATAATAATTAAAACACTAATAATTAAAACACAATAATTAACTCTAAAAAGATTGCATCATACTCTCAAGAAGTCTAAGCTGCAGAATATCAAGCAGCATTGGATTGAGAAGATACGTACTCTTGTAATTATAAGAGAACAATTAGAACGGCGTGTAAAATGGATAGAGCAAAATAACACTTTTGCTATCAATCCGTCCCGCCTGTTTCCAGTACCTTCTCCAACCGTTGAAAAGCCACCTAGTCGTGAAGAGGTTGAAAACTTCTGGAAGAACATCTACGAAACCACATGTTCTCTAAACGATCAAGATGCATCTATACCACTCTTTCGTAGCTTCTGTCATCGGCAGGGGCTTGAACACCCTATGGAAGAGTGCTCACGAATCACTGAGGAGGAAGTGAGAAATGTAGTTGCTAAAACTAAGAACTATTCAGCACCCGGTCCAGACAAGATTAATAATCTATGGTGGAAGAAGTTCACTTTTACCCACCAACATTTGGCCCGTATATTTTCTAGCTTTCTTAACGGAGAAGATCACGTACCTCAGTGGTTGGTTGAAGGAAGAACGGTACTTCTACCAAAATCAGGAAATTTGTCTAATCCAATGAATTATAGACCAATAGCTTGTCTTAACACCTGTTACAAGCTATTCACTGGTATCCTCAAAGAGAGGATATTAACATCCATAGAGCCAGTGTGGAGTGCAATAGGTGAACAGCGAGGGTGTAAGAGAGGCCTAGCAGGTTGTAGGGATAACCTACTGATAGATAGGTGCGTGACCCAAGATTCGATATTTTATCGGCGCAACCTGTCAATGGCTTGGATTGATTACCGTAAAGCATTCGACTCTACGAGTCACGAATTGATTATCAAGCTTCTTGAATGCTTACAGGTACATCCAAACATTGTGAGATGCTTGAAAGATCTAATGCTCAAGTGGAGGACAAGGTTTGTTATAACATCGAACAAACAACAGGTGAATACTAACATCGTCACTTATAAAAGAGGAGTTTTTCAAGGAGACTCACTCAGTCCTCTACTTTTTTGCATCTCCCTCTTGCCTCTGTCTATTGTTCTTCGAGAAAAGCACTCTGGATACATGTGTGGCAAACCAAAAAATAGAGTATATAAGATCAACCACCTTTTTTATAAGGATGATCTTAAGCTCTATGCCTCCAGTAAGGAGGCACTTAATATCTTAGTGTTTGCAGTAGCTGTGTATTCCAGAGCTATAGGTATGTTTTTGGATTGGACAAATGTGCCGTGATTCATCTAAATAGAGGAAGACGAGAAACATCGGATTTACAAAGTAACTCTGAGGACCTTCAGCTCTTTGGTGGCAACACCATACAACATCTTGGTGTAGGGGATGCTTACACATATCTTGGGATTCCACAATCGGAGACTCAGGATGTTTGTAAGCTTAAAGATCATCTCCAAAAGAAATATCGAGGTCTTCTTAGAAAAATTTGGTCATCTGAATTATCTGGGAAGAATAAGATACAAGCCACAAATACATTAGCCATTCCTTTACTTCTCTATACATTTGGAGCTGTTAAGTGGAATGTGGATGACCTGAAGTTACTAGATAGAGAGACACGTAGGATGATGTCAATACATCGATGTCATCACCCAAGGTCTTCTGTACCTCGAATTTACCTTCCACGCGATCAGGGAGGGAGAGGTCTACTTAGTGTAGAGTGTCTTCATCGCCGTATTGTATTGGCTGCGGCGTGTTCGGTGATGAACAGTAATGATCCTCTTATGCAATTTGTCCACCATCATGAAATTGCAGATAATGGGGCATTTTTATACAAAGCGGCAAACAGAGCGGCAGATGAACTTAGTCTTCCGTTTGATACCAGCGATACAGAACAGGAATTGGCATCATTAACACCTTTGATGCTTAAAAGACAAGTGAAGCAGGCTGAACATGTACTTCTATTGGAGCAACATGTTAGGAAGCCTCTTCATGGGCAATTCTATAAGATTCTTAGGGAGATGGAGTTGTCTAAGGATCTGTCTTTTAGATTTCTGAAATCTGCTGGTTTAAGATCGGAGACTGAGGGATTTTTATTTGCTTGCCAAGATGGTGTTATCAATACCTTATATTATCGCAGTAAGGTCATGCAGATACCTGTCGACAATTATAACTGTCGAGCATGTAAACAATATCCGGAAACACTTACTCACATTCTAAGTGCGTGTCCGACGTATGCATGTTCCAGGTATATTGAAAGACACAATGCTGGACTTAAGGTGTTGTATTACCATCTTCGACACCAATATGGTGTAGATAAGGAACCTGTCTTGCCATACGCCCAAGAGGATCAGGAGGCTGTTGTGGAGAATGAGAATTGCAGAATCTACTGGAATTTTTCGTTTTCTACCACTCATCGTATCAGTGCTACTAAGCCTGATATAGTACTCCAGGATCATAAAGGTAAGATCATCTGCGTGATTGAGTTTTCGGCTCCTGCCGAGGGCAATATTGCTCAGAAGGAGGATGAGAAACGGCAAAAGTATCAAGACCTGCTGTTCGAATTGAGGAGAATACACAGAGGCTATAAAGTCCATTTAGTTGTCCTTATTCTCGGCTGTCTAGGGGGGATGAGAGCTTCATTTGTTAGCCAGCTTCAAAGAGTTCCAACCTGCGAGCGTCAAGCTGACGCATTGGCAGGTCGAATGCAGAAGGCAGTTCTGCTGAGCTCTCTTCATCTGGTCAGGCAGCACTGTTCTTCATAATATAACATCACGAAGGTAGCTCTAAAAAAGCATCCAATAGCGTTCCTGGCCACCGCGTAAGAACAACAGCGGCAACGGACAGGAACACCTACAGAACAGTGAACTGAAAACACCTCGAGCAAAGGAATCGCGCTATTGCTTACCTTTCAGGACGGAAGGAGCAAAAGCGGATAAGAATACGTAAGGCAAGAATGGGAGAGGTTGTTTTAGTGAGGTATTACCACAGCATGTGGTCGAGTCCCACACGAACAAGTGCGTAAATGCATTTTTTCCTCTCCTAAACTTGTTTTGTAAAAAAAAAAAAAAAAAAAAAAAAAAAAAATTAAAACACAAGTATTAAGACATAAGATTATCGGCATGAGATTATCGACATAAAACTCAACAACAAAACTCAAAACTTAAGACTGAAAAACATAAAACATAAAAAGCAAAAGATCAACACTTATAAACCCATAATATAATACTTAAAATATAAGCCTCAAGACATACGATAATCGACATAAGACTCAGTAATAAATCTAAAGAAACTAAGATTCAAAACATAAGGCACAAGATGTAACCCATCAAGAAAAAGACCTTATACAGAGAGCCTGAAAAAAACTATCAAAGAATTACGTAAAATATAAGATTGGAAGAAAAATCAACTAAAACTAGAAACATATAAAGCCCAATACATCTATTTCGGGGTGTAAGATTCAAACCATATAACAAAAAAACTTAAGACATGCAACTCGAAACATGAGACAGAATACTTAAAACATAAGCCTTGAGATTATATATATCAGCATAAGATTGTCAACATAAAACTTAACATTAAAATTTAAAATTTAAGACTCTAAACATAAGGCACAAGATATAACACTAAAAGAAAAGAGACACAATAAATAGAACCAAAATGTTCCCTTAAATCATTTAAAATATAAGACTTATTCCTTAATTACGACAACAAGACATGTACATATAACTGAAGACATGAGATGGTAATACTTAACACATAAGAATCAAGACATAAAATTTCCGACACGACATTTTTGACGTTAAAATCAACAATAGAACTCAACCCTTCGGACTCGAAACATAATGTACAAAATATAACACGCAAGAAAAAAAGACACAATACAAAATAATTCAACAAATTACTTAAAATAAAATACACGAACAGAAATCAATCTAAGATTCGAATCATAAAACTAAAGACATTAAACATGATTAGTAATGAACCTAAGATTCAAACATAAACTAAAGACATAAGACTCAAACTTAAAACATAAGAATTGAAACACATAACACAACACTTAAGACATGCAAATCGAAACATGAGAATATATAAGACAACTTAAAATATATAAGACTTGAATGATAATAAACCAAAACTCAAATCATAAAACTAAAAAACATAAGACTCAATACATAATACTCCAAGTTTAATAATCCAAACACATATTATAAGACTTGAAACATAAGATATAATACTTAAAATATAAACCTTAAGACATAAGATTATTAACATAAAACTCAACAATTTCGGAATCGAAACATAAGGCACGAGATGTAACACTCAAAGAAAGCCCACTTAAATTACGTATAACCTATAAATTTCGACAAAGAACATAAAATATTAGACTTGAACAGCAATTCACCTAAGAACTAAATCATAAAACCAAGAACATATAACTGAATACATTAATTTCAGAGCCTAAGAAATAAAAAAAAAAAAAAGACTCTAGGAGGTTCTACCGTATGACGATACTAGTCAAAACAGAGACCATTATTTTGTGGTTAGGTTTAAATTTAATTTTACTGATATATAATTAAACAATTGTATTTATTAACTTTATTAACTTTATTTACTTTTTAAATATGACTATTTTTCATGTGCGATCAAAATCAACATTTTAAAATGTCATAACGTCTGAACTGTATCGTGTAAAACGTGAAATATTTTTACAAATTAATTTATTGCAACTCTTACAGGAACCTATTGTCCTTTTTTAAATACAATATCGGTTCATTACATATATGTGTTTAACTATACAAACTTTGATCACTATCTCGTCAATTAATCATTTTTAGTATTAAAACATATGTGACAGAGTAATGAATTCTCATAAGAATCAATGTTAAACAGGTTAAACAGTGAAAAAATAAATCGATCACAACTTTTTTCCCAAGAACCTGCAGGTCTAAAAAATTTAACTACAAAATTTTAGAAACTTTATTTAGCAGTACACTAAGTTTTATTAAAATCTGTTTGATTAATCGATTTACGGTAGAACTTCCTTAAGACTTACGTCAAACAACTTCAGAAATACGACATAGTATTTAATGCATAATACATAAGACATTAATACTTAAACAGAACTCAACGTAATACTTAATTAATACTTAATCAAAGTACCTAATAAAAAGAAAGAGAAAAAGAAATTTTTAAAGAAAAAAACTCAATAAATGCAACACAGAGTATATATGACACAAGATTTAAGACATGAAACTCGACATATAATGAGATATAATACTTAAGCTCTTTTTGGGTTCTAGACTTAGGTTGATTGTTCTTCAAGTCTTACATTTCTAAGAAATTTGATGAAACTTTTAATTCTAACGTATTGAGTCTTTTTTCTTGATTATTGTTATGATATCTTGTGCATTATGTTTTAGTTTTTAAGTTTTTAGTTTTATTGTTCAGTTTTATATTAATAATCTTACATATTAAAGTTCATCAGGGTCCAAGTCTTATATATTTTAAATAACTTATCGAAAATTTTAGGTTTTATGTACTGAGCATTTCTTTCTAGGGTGTTATATCTTTTGCCTTATGTTTGATTGAATCTTAAGGTTTGAGTTTAGTTGTTGAGTTTTATATTGATAATGTTATGTCTTTATGCGTATGTTCAAAAGTTTTTATCTCATGTTTAGATTTTCATGTCTTTATTCATAAATTTTATGTTAATAATTGATGTCTTAAGGCTTATGTTTGAATTACTTGATCTCATGTCTCGAATAGTAAATCTTATGTCTTGTGTCATGTGTTTAATTCTTATACTTTGAGTTTCATGTATTTTTGTTGTTATATCTTATGTCTGATGTTTCGAATCTTAAGGTTTGAGTTTAGTTGTTGAGTCTTATATTGATAATGTTAAGTCTTTATGCGTATGTTCAAAAGTTTTTATCTCATGTTTAGATTTTCATGTTTTTATTCATGAATTTTATGTTAATAATTTATGTCTTAAGGCTTATGTTTGAAGTTCTTGATCTCATGTCTCGAATAGTAAATCTTATGTCTTGTGTCATGTGTTCTATTCTTATACTTTGAGTTTCATGTATTGTTGTTGTTATATCTTATGTTTGATGTTTCGAATCTAATAGTCCAGTTCAATTGTTGAGCTTCTATGTTAATTGTTTTATTATTCAGACTTAGGTTTAAAGTTTATATTTCATGTCTTGATTTATATGTCTTAAGTCTTCTGTTATGTGTTTCGATTCTTATGCTTTGAGTTTGAGTCTTATGTCTTTAGGATTATGATTTGAATCTTAGGTTAATTTCTATTTATGTCTTACGGTTTAAATAATATGTTAAAATTTATGGGTTCTGTGTATTGAGTCTTGTTTCTTGAGTATTACATCTTGTGTTTTATGTTTTGAGCTTTAAGTTTTGAGATTTATTAATAAATATTATGTTAATAATTAATGTCTTAAGGCTTATGTTTAAAGTGTTTGATCTCATGTCTGGAATAGTAAATCTTATGTCTTGTGTCATGTGTTCTGTTCTTATCGTTTGAGTTTAATGTATTTTGATGGTTATGTCTTATGCCCTATGTTTCGAATATTAAGGTTGAGTTTAATTGACGAGTTTTATGTTAATCATTTTATTATTTAGACTTAGGTTTAAAGTTTATATCTCATGTCTCGATTTATGTCTTGTGTCATGTGTTCTATTCTTATGCTTTGTGTTTGAGTCTTATGTCTTTAGGATTAGGATTTGAATCTTAGGTTAATTTCAATTTATGTCTTACGGTTTAAGTAATGTGTTAAAATTTATGGGTTCTGTGTATTGAGTCTTGTTTCTTGAGTATTACATCTTGTGTTATATGTTTTGAGCTTTAAGTTTTGAGATTTATTAATAAATATTATGTTAATAATTAATGTCTTGAGGCTTATGTTCTAAGTATTTGATCTCATGTCTGGAATAGTAAATCTTATGTCTTGTGTCATGTGTTCTGTTCTTATCGTTTGAGTTTAATGTATTTTGATGGTTATGTCTTATGCCCTATGTTTCGAATATTAAGGTTGTGTTTAATTGACGAGTTTTATGTTAATCATTTTATTATTTAGACTTAGGTTTAAAGTTTATATCTCATGTCTCGATTTATGTCTTGTGTCATGTGTTCTATTCTTATGCTTTGTGTTTGAGTCTTATGTCTTTAGGATTATGATTTGAATCTTAGGTTAATTTCAATTTATGTCTTACGGTTTAAGTAATGTGTTAAAATTTATGGGTTCTGTGTATTTAGTCTTGTTTCTTGAGTTTTACATCTTGTGTTTTTTGTTTTGAGCTTTAAGTTTTGAGATTTATTGATAAATATTATGTTAATAATTTATGTCTTGAGGCTTATGTTTTAAGTATTTGATCTCATGTCTTGAATAGTATATCTTATGTCCCTTGTCATGTGTTCTATTCTTGTACTCTGAGTTTCATGTATTTTGATGGTTATGTCTTATGTCCTATGTTTCGAATATTAAGGTTGAGTTTAATTGATGAGTTTTATGTTAATCATTTTATTATTTAGACTTAGGTTTAAAGTTTATATCTCGTGTCTCGATTTATGTTTTGTGTCATGTGTTCTATTATTATGCTTTGTGTTTGAGTATTATGTCTTTAGGATTATGATTTGAATCTTAGGTTAATTTCAATTTATGTCTTACAGTTTAAGTAATGTGTTAAAATTTATGGCTTCTATGTATTAAGTCTTTTCTTCTTGAATATTACATCTTGAGTCTTATGTTTTAAGACTCAAGGTTTAAGATTTATTGATAAATATTATGTTAAAAATCTTATGTCTTAAGGCTTATGTTTGAAGTATTTTATCTCATGTCTGGAATAGCAAATCTTATGTCTTGTGTCATGTGTTCTATTCTTGTACTTTGAGTTTCATGTATTTTGATGGTTATGTCTTATGTCCTATGTTTCGAATCTAAAGGTTGAGTATAATTAATGAGTTTTATGTTAATAATTTTATTATTTAGACTTAGGTTTGAGGTTTATATCTCGTGTCTTGATTTATGTCTTGTGTCACTATCTTAAACACATTCTTTCCCACTACTAAAAATCCATAAAATGGTTAACAATTCTTTGGAATGTACTATAAGAATAAAATCTCTTTAATAACCAATATTTTAATAAACAAAACTTAGAAAGCAATAAATTATATTCGTGATAAACAAAATACATGATTTTAAAATTGTCATATAAATCTGCTCTTGAATGTGCTATAAGAATAAGAAGCCAAAACAAGCAATGGAATGTTATCAGAACCGGAAATTATAAACATGATTGCGCAACACCTTTAAACCGTACTCCTTTTTTATGCACTGCTTAAATTTAATTAGACTTATATTAATTTGGCACATTCTGTCACATGGTTAAAAATGCCTGAGAGAAATAATTATTAAACTCAGAAATCAATAAATTTTATTTTGACAAATTCTTAGAAATCATAAACCATAAATCTTAAAATTGCGAAACATTATACGAGCCTTCAAATTGCTCAGATATTATAATTACCTAAACAAAAGAGGCGCGTGTCGAAACTTGCGAAATTCCTGCGCGGATCGTTGACATAAAAATTCTTCAGTTGAAACATAAGATTTTGACAATCTTAAAACATTCTACAGTATACATGTCATAAATCTTAAAAAATTCCTCAGATGATATATATAATACCCATCGACAAAACACGTGACTTGCGAAATAATACCGTCTGCGCAGATGTCTGACCTCTGCGTGGATTCCTAATACCTGCGTAGAAATTCAAATCTCCCGCGCTTGCGCATGCGCAGATCGATTTTGGTGGGGTAGAAACCCCCCAGCTTATCTACTTTGGACTTTACGAGACTTGAATAGTTGCAAAATTAGAAAATGTTACAACTCTCTAGCTCTATTAGATGCAAAGTTTTAAATAAACATTATTAATTTGTTTAAACAAAATAAAAAATACATGCAACAATTGTTAGTAATTGATTTGTTTGTAATTAACGGAAATTTTGGAGAAAAATATTGTAAAAAGTGGTAATTAATATTTTTTAACGATCTTTCACGTTTTTTTTTGTTTATGAAGATTTATTAGGGCCCGTTAAAAAATAGTTAATAAAAAAAATTTGTTAAATAAATTATTGGATCTTATTCTTTAAACTCTCCTGAAGAGAAGCAGCGTTATCCGATCAAAAAATGTTAATTTTTATGGATTTTATATCAATTCTAAGAAAAAGTTTTTTTTCCCATGCATTTCATGAATTGTTAAATTGAAATGAAGGGAAATTGCGATAAATAAAGCCAGTTTGACGATAAGTTTAGTATCGAAACTATTATTAAGTTACAATTTATATATTTAAAAAAATTGGGAAGCCCAGGTTGGCCCCAACTGGCGCCCACTTAAACTGGGAAATACTGGGAACTATTCTACACGGGTTTATTACAGTTGATTAAGTGTTTTGGTTAATCTAAGCAAAAGCTTTGTTTCAAACTAACAAAAAGTTTGTTTTATACAAATGAAAAGTTTGGTTATACAAACAAAAAGCTTGTTTCATAAAAACGAAAAATGTGTTTGATTCAAACAAATTGTTTTATAAGGTTTGTTTGTTTCGTTCGAATAAATATTTTGGTTTACTCAATAAATTGTTATTTATTTTTCTGTAATGCTTGAATTTGTTAATTAAATATTTTATTTGTATGTCATAGATTAATTTCTAATTTTTTATTTTTTATTCACAAAGTAATAACAATAATAATCATTGTAATAAATTGGAAATTAACTGATAAATATACAAATAAAATTTTAAGAAATTCAGATATTATAGAAAAATGAATAACAGTTAAGCATTTTTAAAACAAAATTTTCTTCTCTGCAGGATCCTCTTCTTATGGAGTATTTCACCGTAAAAGAATCTTTTAATTCCAAAATTATTAAAGAATCAAAAGTTTTTCACTCATAAATTATAAGCACAGTTAAACATAACCTGTAGTTAATCAAAATCTCTTTCACGCTAATAACATAGAACAAACTATATCTTACAAATTTTGTAGTAACTTTCCGCGTTATCCTATTTCTTAAATAAGGAAATAAATCAACCAACAATTTATTGAATGAATTAAAACAGTTAGTTGAATACACCAAACTTTTAATGCTTGAAATATTATTATTTATTATTTATCTAATGGAACAAATACATTTAACTCTTTTGAATTATATATTTTTCTTTACTACACTCTAAGGGGGTTTCTAGGGTCGCTGACTAAGAATACGGAGTCAGTTCTTTATTATTTTCTAAATTCAAAATGGCGGATCCAATATGGAGGGCGAATTTAAAAAAAATTATTGAAATCGTTTGAAACTTGTTGCTCGGGGTTTTTGGGGTCGCTGATTACGAATCTAAAGTCCGATTTTTAAATTCAAAATGGCGGCTACAATATGGTCGACAAATTTATAAAAAGTAATAGAATTTGCTTGGAACTTGTTACTACACTGAGAGAAATAGATGGTAAGAACTTTACTATCTTTGATGGTTGAGAGGTTATGTTACACTCTACCATCAGAGATACTACACCGTACTATCTAAATGCTACATCGTACCATCCAGATGCTATCAGATGCTAATCCGTACCATCCAGATGCTACCTCGTACCATCTATATTCTTGTCCGTATACTTAAGATCAGATATGGTATCTGGTACCATCTAGATGGTACCCCGTTGCATCTATTTCTCTCAGTGTAGGAGGTTTTTGACGTCGCCGACTAGGAATTTAAAGTACGATTTTGAAAATTCAAAATGGCGGCTACAGTATGGAGGACGAATTTATACAAAATCATTTAAATTGATTGGAACTTGTTACTTGGAGGTTTTTGAGGTCGTTGATTACGAATATAATGTCTGATTTTAAAAATCCAAAATGGCGGTTACAATATGTAGGACGAATTTGTAAAAATTCCTTTAAATTGCTTGGACCTTGTTACTCGGAGGTTTTTAGGGTTGGTGATTACGAATTTGGAGTCCGATTTTCAAAATTCAAAATGTTGGCTGCAATATGGAGAACGAATTTATACAAAATCATTGAAATCGCTTACATCTTGTTACCCGGTTGTTTCTGGGGTCACTGATTACTTATTTGATCTCAGATTTTTGAAATTCTATATGACGGATTCAATATCATGTATGTTTCTTGAAAATTGTTGGGTGCATATGAAACTTTGTAGTTACAGTTTTTCTGAATGCCTTGTGCAAATGTCTCGCTTTGCCCATAGATACCAAGTTTTATAAGACTTAACAGTTTTTAAAATTTTCGTCGGTCATATTAAATGCGCCTTTTTAAATTTTAAAAATCAGACTTTATATTAGTAATCAACGACCCCAAAAACATTTTAGACATAATCCTCAGTTTACTTTGTATTGTTGTTTACTTAGAATTACAATTATTCTAAAAATATCGCTTTTTCCAAGTTCATTTGTTTAAAACAATTGTTTTGATAACAATAAACATTTAGTTATTGCTTTTTTGTAGCAAGGGATTCTCTGTAATACATTTTTATTCACATTTTGTCATTGAAAAAAATGAATTTATGATTAAAAAATGCAACGGAAAAGGTTACACTCTGAAGTGTTTCCAGAAACCAAAGCATTTGTTACAAAGAACCAAATGCTTATTTACTCTAATAAAACTTTTTTATTGTATCAAATGAAATTAGTCAACTCAACAGTTTATTTAATTCCACTGAATTTGTTCTCTGAGTGTGCCAGTCAATCTTGGCATAAACCTTGGCTTTATCTCGTTAGTCCAATATTGTAATTGCAAGGATCGGGCAAACACAAAACAAGATGAGGCAGTGGCGTATCCAGACTCGGTTTCTGGAGGGGGTCATACATGAGGGGGTCATACACTATAGTGTTATCTCTCTCTCTCTCCCATGCAAATCCAAGTTAGCTCCAAGGGGGGGTCATGACCCCCTTGACCCCCCCCTGGATACGCACATGAGATGACGCGTAGTTACGGGTTGGCGAAGTGGGCGACCGCCCATGTCCTCGCGGCTACTTCCTATGGATTTGCGCCTTCTAGGGCCTCGCGTTGCCTAAGAATTTGTACTAAAAAGGGCCTCGCGAACGTTATGCTGCCCACTCCTATATTCCACCTAGCTACGCCACTGCACAAAACCTACAGTGCCGCTCAAAAGGATTTGCCCACCCTACGGCATGCAAGGGCTTTACAAAAAGTTTTGTATCTTCATTAATAATAAAAATAAATCCTTCATCAAATATTTATTTTAAAGTTTAAGTATTTGACTTAAAACGACACCTAAACAAAATTAAAAAAATTTTTTTTTTATTGTTTAATTGCTTCAATTAAAAAAAAAAAATTTTTACTTTTTTTAAAAAATTTCAAATTGATACAATTTTTGAAGAAATCATCACATTTTAATTCTACAAATGTCATTTGAAAGCATTTTTGTCACCTTTAAAACGATTTTTTTAAATTGCTCTACGGTAATTTTTAAGAAAGATATGATTATTTGTTTATAAAAATAGCCTCTTTTTTCAATTGTTAGTAACTTGAGAACAACTGACTTTTGGAAAAAATTGTTAAGGAAAAAAATGTGCCTTTTTGTGCGTAGAATTAGGAAAAAAATATTTGATCATTAAAAAAAAAAAAAATTTATTTCATTTTTCCTACTGTATAATATATTTTAAGACGGACAAAAATACATGCCAATACATATCGATAAAATTTTTTTTTTTTAAGGTTCAAATATTTTTTTCCTAATTCTACGCACAAAAAGGCACATTTTTTTCCTTAACAATTTTTGCCAAAAGTCAGTTGTTCTTAAGTTACTAACAATTGAAAAAAGAGGCTATTTTTATAAACAAATGATCATATCTTCCTTAAAAATTATCGTAAAGCAATTTTTAAAAAATCGTTTTAAAGGTGACAAAAAATGCTTTCAAATAACATTTGTAGAATTAAAATGTGATGATTTCTTCAAAAATTGTATCAATTTGAAATTTTTTAAAAAAAGTGAAAAAATTTTTTTTTTAATTTAAGCAATTAAACAATAAAAAAATTTTTTTTAAATTTTGTTTAGGTGTCGTTTCAAGTCAAATACTTAAACTTTTAAATAAATATTTGATGAAGGATTTATCTTTATTATTAATGAAGATACAAAACTTTTTGTAAAGTCCTTGCTTGCCATAGGGTGGGCAAATCCTTTTGAGCGGCACTGTATGTTGGAAACCCAAGTATCAGCTAAACTACATGAGCCGAGCATCGGCCATGTTGATAAGCTCGGCAAACCCTGCTCGGGGTACAAAACTTACCTAATTGAATATAATAAAATTAAGTTGTTTTTATCATAGTACAATAATCTATTAAAATCTCAAATTAACCAAAATGGAGCTAAAATAATAACACTAAAACTATATCTTCGTGTGATTTGATTGAAGATTTTTTAATCTTATCGTAAGGCTTGTAAAACCTGTAATACACCGTATTATAACGCATAATTTCCCTAACAGTACATGGATATTTAGGATATGCTACGGACGCGTCCAATAGGGATATCCGATGGTTTTGATATCCTTACCCTAATAGCACTAAACGTTATTTAACTTCTAGATAACGTTACTTTTTAACGTCCGGGACGTTAAAATGTATCAACTAGAGCTGCGCAGTTGATTATAGCGACCACTGTTCTTACTCTCTAAATTTCTTGGAATGAGTTCTCACTCCACTAAGAGTGGAAATTGAGCCACTCCAATTAAGAGTGAGAAACCCACTCTAAAAGAGTGAGATCTCACTCTTATAGAGTGAATTTCCAAGCACTCCAAGCAAAAAGTGAACTCTCACTCTAATTTTGGAGTGAATTTCCACTCAAATTGGAGTGAAAGTTCACTCTTTGAGAGTGAGATCTCACTCTTTTAGAGTGGGTCTTTCACTCTAATTGGAGTGGCTTAATTTCCATTCTTAGTGGAGTGAGAACTCACTCCAGGAAATTTAGAGAGTAAGAAGCAATAACATTATCAACATTGATTATAATTAATAAAAAATTTTTCAGACTTTCCGCAACTTTTTTCCGCAACCCGCACTGCGATTTTTATAATGTTAATTAAAGGTCCCAAAGTAACGTTCCATAACGTTCCAGGCGAACGTTAAATGTCCGTGAACATTTTAACGTTAAATCGACTTTCAGCAACGTTGCTTCTTAACGTCCCTGACGTTAAAAAGTAACGTTACCTGGAAGTTAAATAACGTTCAGTGCTATTAGGGTAGGATGGCCCCAGAATATCCCTGGGATATCTTGAAATATCAGTATGCTGTTAGGGTCGTTATATAAATTAATTTTGCAATAATATAATATACTATACATGTAAAATAATATAAAAGAACAATTTTTACGTTCTTCCAATTATTATTCAAGACAAAAACGAACAAAAAGGACATCGAAAAAATAAATTATTTAATTATTTTACGTTTCGAAGCTGAACCCAGCCTCCTCTTCAAAAATTTATTGTGTTTTTTCTATGTATACTACAATAATACAAAATTTATTTTTTTAAAAAACAAGAACAATTACAAAAAATTATATTTTCATATTAGAAAACATATAAAAAGAAACTCACCAAAACATGTGTAAATTACAAAATTTTGCAAAATAATCAAATATTAGGGGAGGGTGGTCCCAAACCGACCCCCTAAAAGGCAAAAGCCAAAAAGGTGCCAAAAACTTGTTTGATTGCTGAGGTCAAATTTTTTTTCAGTAAAGGAATCATTTTTCTATGTTTCCACTTTCATTAAGTGGGAGTTACAGAGAGAAAATCGAAAACTGACGTTTTCGACAATCTCAAATGGGTGGTATGAAACCGACCCCCTATTTTTATTGCAGGAAATAGCGAAAACAAACAAAGTTTGAACTTGTATTGTAATTTTAATTAAAAAACAGCAAAATAGAATAAACTTAAATTACTTTTACTTCATTTAAATACATTATTTAAGGCCTTTTTCAGAATAAGAGTAAAAGAATTATCATTACAATAAAAAATGAGTGTTTTTAGTTTGATCTTAATTACAAGCTATATTATCTTAGCTTAATTAATGGTATTTTATTAAAATACATATGTAGGTATTATTTGGTAATTACAAATCATTTAGTTACTATTACAATGCAAGAAAAGGGGGAGGTCGGTTTCGGAATGCGCCTGCGCGATAAGAGTTTTTTTCACTGTTCGGAAGTTTTTTTACCTCTAACGTTCACTGACCTAAAAACTGTGAGTTCTGCCCCGCTTAAGGCGAACGAAAACACGAGGTTTTCGTGCATGTGTGGTAGAAAAAAATGTATTTCACTTAACATGTGTATTTCCATTACACTTACAACTTTTGTATAAAACATTTGTTTAGATATTGGTTATTTATTGAGCTAAATGCAAAAAACGTTAATTTTTAAAGTTTTTTATGATTTTTTCCATGAACATCAAATTAGCGGTAATTTTCACTATCATATTCGTAATCAGCGCATCAAAATACGTAAGTACAGCAAGTTTCATTAAAATCGGAGGTGGGGGGTTTTCGGAACTTTATCCAAAAAAATTGTTTTTAAGCTTTAATCTGAATGTAAAAGTTGTAGATCTTAAAAAAACCTATAAAATGTTTGTACATTATTTTTTTCTGCGTTGCAGTGTTTTGGAGATACATCTTATTTATTCATTGTTATGTATAGCAGGGAAGTTGGTATTTGAAATGCAGGATAGAAACCGGAGCAGTTTTGAGTCTCAATATGGAATCCATTTTCTATCCGTTTTTCTCCGACTTGCATAAACAAATAGAAAAAAATTATTCACTGTATTGTTTATTGATCTTTTAATGTCTATCAATTCCTAGTAGTTTTATTTATTGTTAATACCTACACATATAATAAACGCATGCATATAACGCAATGAAAATTATAAATACTATTAGAGGATTCGAAACGTTAATCTAATACCAAACGCAACGCTTAAACATTTAAAATGTCAACAAGAAAACGGTCAGAAACCGGATTCATAAGAGAAATGTAATAATAAAAATATTACATGCGAAACTTATCTGTTTGAAACTGGCATTTGTCGGACAATAGTAACTTAAGGGTGTTATAAGGACAAAATTTGGAGGTGTTCTCAAAAAGAACAAAAAAAGTTCAGAAAAACTGAAGGGGAGACCAAAGAGGAAAGTAACAAAAATCAGTTTTTTGATGCTACAATGAAAAAAAAGTAGTAGTGAGTTACTACTTTTTAACTACTCTGCGTAGTTCAATAGGTCCTCAACTAAATTTGAAAGCTTGTTTTGACTAGAATAAAAATAGTTAAAAGAATTAAGAATGTAGTTGGTGGAATAAGATTTTGTAATTGATTTGACAAAATTCAAAGAGGTTAAAATAACTAAGATTTAAGTAGTTAAGTCTACTACTTAAAGTAATTCAATAGGCTTTAAGAACTTTTTTGTTGTATAATCAACAAATATTTTGCAATTTAAACTACTACCTAAAATAGTTGATTCTACTACTTAAAGTAATTCGATAGACTTCAACAACATTTTTCTTGTAGAGTGAACTAGTAAATGTAGTTATATGTTCTGCCTAACAAAGCAAAAATCAACAGTCCTGCGTAGTAAAAACAACTACTTAAAGTAGTAAAATAAAATTCTTTATTACTAACTATTATTACTATCGACCTACATTTTCAAACCTCCCCTTTACTGCTTTCGTTTATATATACCTTATAATAATTTATGCAACTCAGGCGTTTTATGGTCACTTTACTTACCTATACAGGCGCATCCTAAGTTCTTCCTTATAGCCCAGCGGTCAATAAAGTGCCCATTATTAACCTAGGGCAATAATGGATACTTTATGGACCGCTCGCAGGTCAATAATGTATCCATTATTACCCTAGGGCAATAATGGTCACATTACTGACCTGCTCGCGGGTCAAAAAAAAGTACCCATTATTACCCTAGGGCAATAATGGTTACTTTATTGACCTGCTAGGCTATATTTAAAAACTTAGCATGCACCGGCATAGGTAGCGTAGAGTGACCATAATACTCCTTTGTTGCATAAAGAATCGTATGCACCAAGCGTCATAAGTGCGTCTTTATAGTCGAGCGCAGATATTTCCAAACTCGTCTCCGGCTCGAGCGACCTCGGCTTCGCCTCGGTCTTGCTTTCGCCTGCAACTCGTTGGAAATATCTGCGCTCGACTATAAAGACGCACTTATGACGCTTGGTGCATAATATATTATAATTATTATATACTTAACAGAGAAAAATCTCTACACTGAAAAAAATACTGTGATCAGATTAGACATTTGACTATGCTTGACAGGTTATGTAGGAGTTTGACATAATGCATCGGTGCGCCACTGTCGATTTTATCTAACCTTACAATGTCACTCGCGGTTTCACAAATATCAAGTGCTGCATCACACAATCGTATGGCTAGAACACAAATACGTATTTGAAGTAGGAAGTTTTATTTGGTCATACGATCACTTAAATACATTCTTTTTACAAATCTAAAAACTGACGTTTCGACACTAGTTGTGTGCCTTTTTCAAAGTTTCAACCTACAAAGGTAATAACATTGAGTAAATTATAAAATTATAAAAATTAAATAAATTAATAACAGGACAAACTATATAAATTTAAAACTTTAACACGTTTACATTTTTTACTTACGTCTAAAGTTTGGTTAGAATATTTGACAATTTCAAGTTATAAGTGTTTAACGTATTTTAAAAATATTTCCAACTTTGGTAATAAACACAGGAAAAACCTTCCAACAAAGAACCTCTTTTTTAGCGTCATTTTTTATAAATAAAGTCAATTATTTTAGTTTTATTTAAAATATCAATACAATTGATTTCAATCTAAAACTGTCAAACAACAACATTTCACGACAAGTTAAAAGGTATGGTCATAATATTCACATTGACAGCAGACGAAAAAGGTTCGTTCTTTAAAGGCTTAAACACAATGTCTGTGTTGCAAGGAAACAAGGCGTATTCACAAAGACACAATCCCATTAAGAATAGACAGATATGAATTCATAAATTAATTAATTAAAAATTAAAAATTAAACAAACTTTATGATTTATAAGTTTTTAACTAAAAGTTATTATATACCATAACAAGATACTATTTCAAAATACTATTATATATTTTACTAACGCCTTTTATTTCTATTTGTAAATTAACTATTTTATCTCTAAATTTCTTAATAAAAATAGATTCCAAAACTCTTCTTTTAAATATGTTGTTTTCTCTAGCCAAAATCTTTATATTTTCAAATTTAAAATCAAATAAATGATCTTGTTCCCAACTATGCTTGGACAAACCTGTATTCAAATCACCCACCTCACAATTACGTTTATGTTCAGAAATTCTACTTCTTAATTTTCTACCAGTTTCACCAATATATATTTTGTCACAATTCTTACAATTAATTAAATAAACTATATTTGACGTATTCTCTATTGTATCTCTATCTTTTTTGTTATTACAAAATAAGTTTTCAAGTTTTCTGTTATTTTTGAAAAAAAACATTAATATTATATTTTTTTATCATTGATTTTAATTTTTCACTAAGCATCTCTACATATGGTAAGGTGACTCTAGGAATAGAACTATCTAATTGTAAGTTTAAATTTTTGTTGTTTTTTTGAGATGTATTATAAATTTGATGAACTCTTTCCTTTATAACTTGATTTATCAAAGATAAAAGATAATTATTCAATAATAAGGTATCTTTAACTAATTTTATATTCTCCTGTCTAAATTCATTATCTGAGAGTTTGATAGCTCTATCAATTAATCCCTTAATTAAACCAATTTTTTGTGCAAATTCATGGTGAGAGAAGTAATTCAAATACTGGCTTACTAACTTACTAACTTTAGACGTAAGTAAAAAATGTAAACGTGTTAAAGTTTTAAATTTATATAGTTTGTCCTGTTATTAATTTATTTAATTTTTATAATTTTATAATTTACTCAATGTTATTACCTTCGTAGATTGAAACTTTGAAAAAGGCACACAACTAGTGTCGAAACGTCAGTTTTTAGATTTGTAAAAAGAATGTATTTAAGTGATCGTATGACTAAATAAAACTTACTACTTCAAATACTTATTTGTGCTTTAGCCGTACGATTGTGTGATGCAGCACTTGATATTTGTGAAACAGCGAGTGACATTGTAAGGTTAGATAAAATCGACAGTGGCGCACCGATGCATTATGTCAAACTCCTACATAACCTGTCAAGCATAGTCAAATGTCTAATCTGATCACAGTATTTTTTTCAGTGTAGAGATTTTTCTCTGTTAAGTATATAATAATTATAGTATATTATGCACCAAGCGTCATAAGTGCGTCTTTATAGTCGAGCGCAGATATTTCCAACGAGTTGCAGGCGAGAGCAAGACCGAGGCGAAGCCGAGGTCGCTCGAGCCAGAGACGAGTTTGGAAATATCACGCGAGACGAAAGACGCACCTATGACACATGGTACATACGATTCTTTATGCAACAAAGGCGTATTATGGTCACTCTACGCTACCTATGCCGGTGCATGCTAAGTTTTTAAATATAGCCCAGCAGGTCAATAAAGTAACCATTATTGCCCTAGGGTAATAATGGGTACTTTTTTGACCCGCGAGCAGGTCAATAATGTGACCATTATTGCCCTAGGGTAATAATGGATACATTATTGACCTGCGAGCGGTCCATAAAGTATCCATTATTGCCCTAGGTTAATAATGGGCACTTTATTGACCGCTGGGCTATAAGGATGAACTTAGGATGCGCCTGTATAGGTAGGTAAAGTGACCATAAAACGCCTGAGTTGCATAAATTATTATAAGGTATATATAAACGGTATATATAAACGAATTTCCAAGGAAATATTTTTTTCAGTGTAACCGCCGGGGATTGAACACACGACCCTAACATTCGCAATCAGATAACATAACCATCTAACCACGCATGCGCGCTACGATGGACGGCATAATACTTAAAGACATTCTTGTTATAGTTCAACTCATTATTTTGCAGTTAATTCTACTATCTAAAGTAGTCATATTTACTACTATTGATAGTTCTTATTATTAACTCATATAAATTAATACTTCTTAAACTCTATAACAAAGATTACACAGAAACTTTTTAACTGCAAAGAGTAGTAAAACTTACTACAAAACAATAGTTCAAACTACACCGGAGTCTCGATTTACCGGACAGTTCGGTTGCCTGTCCACTTAATCGAGAGTGACGTCACGAGCACTCTGATTGGTGCAGCTCTGTACACCTCTGTGCGCGGTGCTCTGAAATGTTCATGCATAAACTTACTGCTACACATGCATTACATGATGCATTACATGATGCATTACATGATGTATTACATGATGCATTACATGATGCATTACATGACTAGTTAATTACGCATAACAAATGTCTCTGAACTGCAAAAAGTAGTAATGTTTACTACAAAATAAAAGTTCACACGTATTCAAAACTATGGTTAAAGCCTATCGAATTTATTTAAATAGTAAAATCTACTACTTCATGTAGTAGTTTACAACATATATGTTGTAGAAGCTAATGCTAATATTAATAATGTTTATATTTATTGATTTTAAAATTCCATTGAAATGATGTTTTAAATACAGTGAATAAACACTTTTTGTCTACTAAAGTACTTACAATTAGTAACGTTTATAATAATCACTTTTGAACTGACTGAAAAATTTAATTTAATTTCTATGGTTTTATAATTTTTTTTAATTTATATAAAAAATGTTGCGCCCCACCAAGTTTGCCCCCCCCCCCTGAGGACTGTACCCGGTGCCACGGCACCGACGGTACCACCCTAGTTACGGCACTGCTTGTTTCTATTCATCTGAACACTGTACTTTGACAATTTTTGTCACTAAAACCTGCATTCGATCGAGGCGATCCGAGAAACGAGCGATTTTCTTTTTTTTTATCGTTTAACAAACCGAGCTGTCAAATCGGTTTCTCAAAATCGATCGAGGTTCTGTTGTTCAATTTCGATTGACCGAGACTTCTCGTTCTATTTTTTTTGCTAAAAATTTTATAATATTGTGGAGATAATTAAATAAAACGATTAAAATACACTGACAGTCAGATTTATTAAATATGTAAGACGGACCGAAGGGTCACCACAGACTGACTCCTCTTATTCAGTACATTACAATCCCTTACTATCTTGACATGGAAGGGATATGACGTCATATTCTTATCACATTTCGGGAAATTCCTTACAATTTGGCCGTCCTGACTAAAGTTCGACCTCGAACTGATATATAATTTTTATCGTCCAATACAAGTTTAAAATTATAGTCATACTTACATAAAATTTACCACACATACCATCATACTTTACGCATTTTCTTTATTCGTTATGGAAGGTACTCGGGAGAAGATTCCCAGATGACGGAAACTACTTTCGATTGCCACGACTTCATGTTACAAGCTTCCCAGGTGCCAACATACGGTATTTGTGTCACCTGGAAATTCTCAACGTCCGTCAATATGTATCGATCATTTCGTAATTTTTTAATTATTTCATAGGGACCTTTGTACAGAGGAATCAATTTTTTTGGTCCACTCGCAGATGTGTCGAAATTTTTTACAACCACGTAATCACGCACTTCGTAACTATGAGGTTCTTTCCTCTTTTTATCAAAATACATTTTGTTATAATTTTGTGATTTTTCGATTTTTTTACTCGCTTCGGTCCTAATCTCCTCAAGGTTACGACTACTCTCGCAGTTTTGAGTTAGCTCTAGATTTTCCGCAACTTGATAGATAACTTTTCCCCGTTGGTCTACCCCGAAAAGTAATCTACTAGCGGTTGTTCCCGTCGAGCTATGAACAGTATTGTTCAGGCCGAATTTAACATCAGCGAGCATTTTAAACCAAGTCTTACCCGCAACAGGTTCCGAGACCTTTGCAATCATGGGGCTCATCACCCGGTTTACTCTCTCTACCTGTCCATTGGCTTTCGGTGAAGCTGTTGCGATCAAGATATGATTAACGTTGTTCTCGTTTAAAAAATCTTTAAAATTTTGCGAAGTAAAACATCTCCCGCGATCCGAAACAATCGTCTTCGGTCGACTATAATCAAAAAAATACTTGGTCAAACACACAATAACCTCTTTCGTATCGGTAGTTTTTACTGCATATAATTTCGTAAACTTTGTGAAGCCATCGATAATTAACAAAATGTGTTGTTTCGAAGTTACCGTTTTACTAATTGGGCCAAAATGATCAATGTGACAAGTCAAAAAAGGCAAATTGCCTTTGGGAATAGGATGTAGGAATCCCTCTCTCTTTCCCGTTGATGGAGAAAATGCTACGCATTTTAAACAATTCGCGATGTATGTTTTCGTTTTTTCTTTGATTCCCGGAAACCAATAACTTCTGAGAATTATTTCAGTAGTTTTTTCTACTCCAAAATGACCCATTTCATCGTGGTATTTTTTTTAAATCTGATGCTCCATCTTTTTGGGCACATAGAAAAGGATTCCGTCGTTTCGTTTTCTATAAATCAAACCATTCCTCATTTCATACAATTTATCCTCGGAAACTTGTAAACTTTCGCGCAACTCACGAATTTTCGGGTCTAAATTTTGACATATTGTTAAGTTATTTTCGAGTGTATTTTCTTCGACGATCATAATATTAACTGCCCTACTAAATGCGTCAACATGTTGCATTTTTTCCCCTGCACGGTGTTCAAATGATTTGTCATAATGCTCAAACTCTAAAGCCTACTTATTAATTCGCATATGAACATTCTTTTTATCTAGAGTCAGTTTCAACGCATTACAATCGGTAACTACTTTAAACTTAATGCCCTGGAGATAAATACGGAAACGTCTCAAGGCATTTACGTTGCATTAGGACCGCGCCGAATCCTAATTTGCTTGCGTCGCAATGTAGTTCAGTTTCGTCCTCAAAATTGTAAATTCTCAGAACCGGTGCTTCTATCAATTTATTTTTGAGTATTTCAAAGGCATGCAACTCTTCTTTGTCAAATTTAAATATCGTATTTTTTTTTAAAAGATTGTAAGGAGGTGCAGCTATCACTGAAAAATCTTTTACGAATTTTCGAAAATATGCGCACAAGCCTAGGAAACATTGAATTTCGCGTACGCTTCTTGGAGGCGGAAACTCTACCACGGCCGAAATACCGTGGTTGGTCGGTCTCAAACCGTCAACAGAAACTTCATAACCCAAGTATTCTATTTTCGTTTGCAAAAATTTGCATTTGTCCAACCGTAGCTCGAGTTTATTGTCGACTAAAAGATTAAACAATGTTTTGAGCACCTCAAGATGCCTCTCAATCGTCTCGGTAGCAACAAGAATGTCGTCCAAATAAACAACAATGTCACCTGACTTGATCAATTCTTCAAGGACTGCATTGACAAACCGCTGAAATTTCGCGGGAGCAGTTTTCAAGTCAAACGGCATCAATAATGAAAAAAAACGCTTATTTTTCAGTTTGTCAATTTGGTCCTCGATCAGAGACAACGGGTAATTATCTTTCAGAAGAATTCTATTCAGGAATCTATAATCTACACAAAGTCTATATTCAGAATTCTTTTTTTTACCAAGACAATTGGAAAGGCATACTGTGAGTCACTCTCTCTAATTATTCCCCTCAATTTTAATGAGTCTAATATTTTTTCAAGTCGATTTTTTTCTTCGAACGATAATCTACGCTGCCCGAAATAAATTGGCGCATCATTTGTCAATCGTAACGTAAGTTCCATCTTAATCTTTGGGTTTTTCGGACGTATTTTATTTTTATATTCTATCAAAAATAACCGAATCAATTTACCTTGAATGTCTGAGTTCATTTCCGGATTTATCTCAAGTGAACATGTATCTTTATTCTCGGAAATATCGATGTTAAAAATTTCTTTTGTTACAATAGCCTCTGCTAAAGGCAAAGCTCTCAAGCCCAAATTAAAAGCTTTCAAAGCGTCCCGACCGAGGAGAACAGAACAACGCATTGTGTAATCAGGTACTACAAACAATTTCAATTCGCGCTGCATATTGTCCATTTAAACTTTCTGATTTACAATTCCTAATATTTTTAAATTACTATCATTAATACCATTGTACTTACAATTATTTGGTTCACATAACTCTATACCTTCAGCTGGGACACAACTTTCTTTGAAAAAACTGATCGGGCTGCCGGTGTCCAGGAGCGTATCCAGAAATGACACTCTTTGTGTCGTCCCCACGTCAAATTTATAACTACACATCTTAAAACATTGTTCATCAATCGAGGGTTCCTCGCACTTTTGTGATGAATCACTAAGCACATCACCAGATACACAATGGATATCATCCTCGCTCTGCCTTTAATGATCTTCGGAAATGTTGTTGACCTGCTTCGGAATCTGCTGCTTGTCATTTCTTTCAGGACAATCCCTCGATACACGACCCATTTTAAAACATTTAAAACAAGCACCAGCTTGTCTCTTCAGTAGATCACAATCACTCGAAAGGTGTCCAAATTTACTGCAGTTGTAACAGCGTATAGATCTGGTCGGAGGTTGCTGACAATCTCTAGAAGGACCACCACTGTTAGGATTACCCGAAAAAAAACTTTTTTCAATTCCGGCTGAATTTCCTGGCTCATTCCTAAATGTGATTTTTTCGAAAGCTTGCAGTAAATTTTTCATGTCATCGAAGCATTGGATCCTTGCCTGATTTTGCAGAGTGACATCCGGAATCCCATCGATGACGTAGTCCAACAAATCTCCCTCTTGTATCGGCACAGCATTTGCCAATATGAGTTTATCGTGTAAATAATTAGTAAATGTTTCGGAGGATTTCCACATTCGACTCTCGAAAAACTTCCTTAAGGTTAATCGACTCTGTCGATTATAAAAAATGGCAGCCATCTCAACCAGAAGATCTTTTATGGACATACTTATAAATTCTGGTTTAGAATGGAACCACTTTAATGCTCTGTTCTTCAACTTAAGACTCATCAGAAGCCATGCGCGGGCATCTTCTATCTCATAGGTGTTGCACAGAAGCTTGAACTGCTCCTTCCAGGTTCTGAAATTAACCTTATCTCCATCGAAGTCGCCCAACATGTCCTTCAATGTACCGACGTTGATCCTTCGTGGTACCTGCATTGTCTGTGATACCGTTGATAGGGCAGGAGTGGTGCTGCGCTGCAGTGCAAGTTCATGCCTCACAAGCCTTAACTCCCTCTCGAGAAGATCACGTTCACGCCTTATTAACTCCATCTCTCTGTCTCGTAGATCTGAAGTTTGGGACGATCCGTGTGCCTGTAACACGCGTTCGTGCCTCGTCGATTCCAACTCTTCGATTTGATTGTCCGAATTTCCCGGTGATGTGTTATCCTGCGATCCATCAGTATTGTTTATTCCGTTTTCTTCCATATCATTGTTCGAATATGGACCAGAATTATCAATTCCTGTTGCTGTTTTCATCCACTCGTCACTTGGGTCGAATTCTTGCAAACGTCGTATAATCTCCGCCCTTGAACCTGCAGTTGAAACCTTCAAAAGTCTGCACACTTGTTTTAAGGTAACAAGTGTCAACGTGGTGGGATCCATGAGCAGAGTGTGAGCAGAAAGATTCCCACTACTTACGAATGACGGGACAACACGACTCCAAGATTGACGTAATATGACACGACTTTACACGATTGTCGCGATTTTGGCACCACAGTACGTTCACCTTTGGGAACTAATTAAACGACACTGAATATCCCCATTTTAATATAAGGTCTTTTCTGCAATTTAGAATCTTCAGTCTTCGGGATACTAACTTCTATACCACTTTTACTGCACTTCCCCTTTCACGTAATTTTTTCCTGTGTTATTCAGAAGGATTCATAAGTTTACAGGTTTCAAATCAACGTGAAAATCATTAAATGTATTTCAAGCACGTGGCACACCTTCACTTCTGAAGAGAACTTCCCGATCCCGAATTTCACTCTTTCTAAATCTCACAGTACTGTACCTTCGGAAGAAAATCACAAAACCATAAAACAGTTTAAACCTCTTACAAAACGAAATTCGTTAGGTACTGTATCGCGAATTTCTGACTTAACCGAGTTCTGTGGCGACTGAACCAGAGTTTAAAATCGGCCGAATTGGTTTTTAAATAAAATATGGGCGATTAGTCTTTCATCCCACTTCTGATGTTTGTGAGGGATAATTAAATAAAACGATTAAAATAACTGACAGTCAGATTTATTAAATATGTAAGACGGACCGAAGGGTCACCACAGACTGACTCCTCTTATTCAGTACATTACAATCCCTTACTATCTGGACATGGAAGGGATATGACGTCATAATATTATTAATTAGATTAGTTTGAAATTAGTTTGAAATTAGATTAGTTTGAATTACAGATTATTAAAATTAGGAAAAATTTTTAATCTGTATAATATATACAAATGAATTCTTATGTCTAATTTTTAATAAATAGCCAATTTAAAAAATTAATTAATTATTTTTAAATAAAAATCATAAATCATTGTTTGAAAGATTTTTCTAACTAAAATTTTTCTAATCAATATACATTAAAAGTAGATTATTGAAACACAATTTATTTAGAATTAACAATATTTTATGATATTAATTAAAAACAATTATAATTATTATTAATTAAAAATTGAAAACAGATTTTTTTTTGTTAAAATGCAATATATTAAAAAAAACATCCTTGTTATTATCATTGAGGTTAAGACAAGATTTTTTATATCGATAACTAATAATAATTAAAATGTCATATAATATTCATTGAAAATAAGTTTTTCAGGTCTTTGCAAGTCATTTTAATGCTTCCCTCGATCTACCTGAGTTTAAAAATGGGATTATTCATCTTCGTAACTGTTTCAAAACATTTCCGATCTTCTCGCTCGGAATCTTTTAATTTTGACACGAGAAGGCATCGATTAAAACAAATGAAATAACGATCAATTACATTTTTGTTGTCGGCTCGAAGACGATCGAAATTGAGAAACAAATGAGAAATTATCGGATCGAATGCAGCACGACGAAAACTGTACACTTTACCGTCAAAAGAAAATGATAGAAGTGATCTACGGGAAATGAGGGCCCTGAAAATAACTTTCCTTTCTTATTTCCTGAAGCGATCAAAAGTGAAGAGCAGTGAAGAATTTTGAGGTTTGCAGTATCGAAATGTCAGACACCAGTATGACACGTGGCGCCTCCCTAGTGGCAAATAATCTTATTATCTTATTATAATCTACCAATTTCTTTTGACGGTATGGGTGGATGGAGAGAAATTAAGGGTGTTAGAGAGAGAAGAGGGGATGGTGTTTTGGAGAGAGGGTAACGAAAGGAAAGAAGCGGGAGGTGCAAGCAGCAGTAAAGGAAAAGAAGGCAGGTAGAAAGTCTGGTGGAATGTTGGTAGGAGTGAGAAAGAGCATAAAGTTGTCGAAGAAAAAGAAGGGAAAGAGAGGGGTGGAGGGGTGTATGGAGAGGAGAATAAAGATTGGGAAAGAGGAAATGTGCCTGGTAGGGATGTACAGAAGGAGAGGAGAAGAGGAAGGGTGGGATAAGCTAGAGGAGTGGATGGAGGACAGGGAAAAGGGGAGGCGGTTGTTGGGATAAAGAAAAACAGGAGTTTTGTAGGAATTCGAAGCATAAGGAAGTGGATAAGGAGGTGAGGAAATTGTTAGGAGAGAGAGGGTGGTCGATATTAAATAGGAATACAAGTGGGAATAAGGAGGGTGAATTTACGTTTCAGGGTAAGGGTAATTCGGTGATTGACCATATATTGGCGGAGGAGACTGGGAAGAAGATAGTGAAGAAGTTAAAAGTGGGAAGGGATGTGGGAAAGGATCACTTTCCAGTAGTGATAGAGTTAAAAGGAAATACTAAAAATAAGATAATAAAGAAAGGAGAAAGGAAGGTAAAGAGAATGGGAAAATGGAAGGAAGACAGTCTAAGAAAGTATCAGAATAGGATGGAGGATTGGGATAAGGAGGAGTTAGAGGAAGTTAAGGTGAAGGACAGATTGTCAATTTTAAAAGAGAGAATAGATAAGGTGAAGGAGGAAGTAGGAAGGGAGTTAGATGAAGAAGATGGGGGGTACGGAGTTTGGTGTGATTAAGAGTGCGAAAAGAGCAAAGAGGCTTTAAGAGAGAATATCAGGAATGGAAGAAATGGAAGGTTAGATAAGGCAGAATATAATAGAAGACATAGAGTACATGGAAGGCCTCTAAAGATAAAGAGGGAGTTAGACAGGAAGAGGTATGTAGAGAGTGTAGAGAAGGCGATAAGGGAAGGTAGAGAATGGCAAATCATAAATAGAGAAAGGAGGAAAGGACAGGAGATAAATGTAGAGAATATCTTAGAAGAATGGACGGGATACTTTAAGGAGATGTGTAAAGGGGTAGGGGTGAGAGTAAGGGGAGAGGGTAGAAGGGTAAGAGGATAAGTGGAGACGGAGGAAGAGGTTAGGATAGAGGAGATTGTCAGAGCAGTAGATAAGCTGAAGAGAGATAAGGCAACGGGGATAAAAGGAATGGAAAATGATGAATTGAAATATGGAGGAGCAGGTGTAAGGGAGGAGATATGGAGGTTAGTTAGTGATGTATGGGAAGGAAAAGGATGGCCGGAAGAGTGGAAGACAGGAATGATAGTACCTATAGTGAAAAAAGGGGAAGGGAGAAACTTGAAAGATTATAGAGGGATTACATTGATGCCAGTGGCGTACAAGGTGTATGCTGAGGTAATCAGAAGTAGGTTGGAAAAGAAGGTAGAAGCGTCAGGCTGCATTCCACATAACCAAACGGGATTTAGAAAAGGGATGGGGCCGATGGACAATATATATGTCTTGAATCACTTAGTGAGTAGGGGACTGGAGAAGAAAGTGGGGAAGTTGTTGGCGGTGTTTGTTAATTTTAAGTCGGCTTTCCCGTCAGTAAACAGGGGGGTGCCGTGGAAGGTACTGAGAGAGAGAGAGAGAGAGAGAGAGAGAGAGGAATAGAAGAGAGCATGATAGAGAGGATAAAGGAGATTTACGAGGACTCAAGAGTAAAGGTCAAAGTAGGAGTAAAGTATGGAAAGGAATTGTGGCCAGGTAGGGGATTGATGCAGGGGTGTTCGCTGAGCCCCTTGCTTTTCAACTTTTTTAATTGCAAATTTGGAGGAAAGGTTATGGAGGAGAGGGAAAGGAGGTGTAGTGTTAGGGCGATCAAGGATATACACCCTGGCGTATGCGGATGATGTGGTTTTACTTGCGGAGGATATTGGTGAAATGAGGTTGTTGTTGAGTGAATTTGAGAAGTATGTGTGAGAGAGATTTGTGGGTGAATGTGGAGAAGACAAAAGTAGTGAGCTTCAGGAAAAGGAAGGATGTGAGAAGTGAGTTACTTAGATTAAATGGGAAAGTTGTGGAGGTGGTAAATGAATTTTGCTGCTTAGGACATTGGTTTGAGTCGAATGGATTGAATGAGTTGAATGTAAGAAGAGAGCGGAAAAAGCAAGTAGAGTAATGGGACAAGTGTGGGGAATTGGGAAGAGAAGGTTTAAGAATGATTGGAAAAGAAGAGTATGGATGTTTGATGCGCTGGTGTGGTCGGTCGTAAGCTATGGTGTGGAAGTATGGGGATGGAAAGAAAGAGGAATAATTGAAAGGCTGCATGAAAGTTTTCGGAGATGGGTGATGGGTGTGAGTGGAAGCTGCCCAGGGTATATGATCAGAGAAGAATTAGGTAAGGATAAAATGATTGTTAGGCAAAAGAAAAGGGTATAGGGGTTTGAGGAAAAGTTAAGGAAAGGAAGAGGTAGCAAAATAGCACATATGTGTTGGAAGGAGGTAATGGAATGGGAGAAGAAAGGGGTTGAGAGTAGAATCGGAGGAGAGAGGGAAAGATGTCTGGTAAGAAAAGAAGAAAGAGGAAAAAGGTTGAGAAATTGGGAGGAGTTGGAAAAGCATCTGAGAAGTAAGGATCAGGAGGAGAGATGGACGAGAATTAAAGAGTCGAATTATAATAGATGGTATTGGATGGTGAAAAATGAGGGTGTGCCGAGGTATTTGAATGTGTGGAAGAAAGAGAGAAAGTGGAATAGAGTGTTAAGATTTAGAATGGGGGAGGGGATAAAAGAGTGTAAATACTGGATAGATGAGAAAGAGAGGTTATTTAAGGTATGTGGTTTTGAGCAAGAGGATTGGGCACATGTATTGGATAGGCGTACTGGGGTGAATGAGGGAGAAAAGGGTGTAGGGGAGAGTGTATGTTGGGTTCTGGATGAAAGTGGACAGGGAAATAATATAGATGAGGGACTTGGAAGAACGGAGAGAGCGAATATAGTTAGGGACGGGCTGATAAATAAAGAAATAATGGTTTACGTAAACAATGAGTAAGAAAAGTCGTGAGGCTCGCATTTGAGAGCATTAAGGTTAGGAAACGGAAGCCCTGGCACACGAGTAGGTTAAGTAGAATATAAGATAGCGTGCGGCGATGGCGATGTAGGATAAGATTTAATGTATATACAGTCGAACCTGGATAAGTGAGAACTCAAGGGACCGACAAAATATTTCCACTTAAAGAGGTTTCTCTCTTATCCAGTTTCCCACTTATTCAAGCTCAAGAAACATGTGTCTCACTTAAGAAGGTAATTTTAAAATTGAATATACATTTACACTATAGTAATAAAATAAAGTTTAGACACCATGAAAAATAAAAATAAATAAAAGTCAGTCAGTTCAGTCGGTTTTCAAGCATACTTTATGTAAAAAACAAATAATAGTTACTTTAAAAAAGTTGTCATTTTTTTATTGTTTTTTTACATTGTTGAAATTAATACAATTTTCAAGATCATGAATTCTGTCAATTATTTTATCGTTTACTTTAGCTGATCTCTCGAAATATCTCTGTAAAGTTTCTAAAGCTTTTTCGTCTTCACTTTTTGTTATTTTTCCTCTGGTTCTTTGGATGTTGGCACCTTAAATTCTTCTGAGAGTACTTCTCGAGACTTGCTATTTTCAAATTCACAAATTATTTTTAATTTTTCACTTAATGACAGAGTATTGAACTTTTGTTTCCCAGTTAAAAATTTCGTATGTGTTCCCGTATGTGATACCTTAAAGGTTCCTACATGGGTTCCCAAATGGGATCCTGTGTACCAGGGAACTTTGTCACGAACCCTCGAGGGAACACTGTACATAGGATCCCATGTGGGATCCCACATAGGATTTCAAATTAATTTTTAAAAACTTAACATGCTGCGCAGTTGTTTTCTATAGCACTTACGGTGTCGCAGTATATTTTTTTGTTTTTGTATATATGGTATGTAACAGTTACTGACAAATGAATTATTTTCTTAACAATATTCTTTCTGTAGATTCGTTTAAATTGTCTAATAGATTAAGGATCCCGTAAGGGAACACATACACATGGGTCCTGTGTAGAATGTTCCCTCGAGGGTTCGTGCCAAAGTTCCCTGGCACACAGGATCCCATATAGGAACGATTATGGTAAAATAAATAAACAGATAACTCGAACTTAAACCACGTGGATATCAAATGTACATATATGAATAATTTAAATAAATAAAATATACGAGAAAGACAATTAGACAAGGACAATAAAATATATATATAAAACTCATCGTTTCGGCATCTTCTATTTTCAATTTCTTTCAGGGCTGGGGCGATTATTGTTAAGCAGCATGGAGACTGACGAGCAGAATCGTTATAATTGAACATTATTTCTTTTTTTTTTATAGTGGACCACTGACTTGCTTCTAATCCTGTCAATTTAATTAAATTGTGGCAATGTCGCTCTCCTAATCATTTTATCCACCCCATCGTCCTCTTCATTGGGAAACCGTCACATAATTTTAAAATCGCCACACTTCAAAAAGATAAAAAATAAAGAATTAACAAAAATTGCACGAAAACACAAAACACCAAATAAATAATCCATTAAAATAAAATATGCACCTCCGTGCTGCCGGCGACACACAAAGCCGTGACGATTTCCGATAGGTAGCCGATAAACGATTGTGAGGACGATGGACGCGGAAGAAACTATATTCTAATAAAAATTTCTCCCTCCCCTCGTCAGTCCCCACGCCCTTAATACCTTTTGGCGCCCAGGTAATGAAGAGACTAGTCATATTTCTAAATTTCAAATTAAATTATTTTCGTCGTAAATATCGAATCCCTTCAACACACATCATTTACGCTTTAACTTTAATTAATATACATTTTATTTCAAACACATAAAATATCACAATCACATACATTTAAATCTACACGCACGCGTACACATTAAACTTTAAGATTCGAACTGTCCTTATATACATAGTAGTGAAATTTGTCAAAACTTTTGAGAAACAACATTTACTCTAAACCTCACTCTAAACAGATTTTTGTTTTTGTCAGAAATATTACAAAAAGTAACTCTCGTCGATCAATTTCTAGAACAAAGTTTACTTCTAATATTTTATATATAAGATTAAATATGTAAATCTTGCGTCACAAGCAAACATATGACAGAAAATCGATATCTGCGCAAACGTAACTGCGCATTCCAGTTGTCGACTTACTAGAACACACTCAAGGAACCTTTAATAAACTCGTTACACAATAAATAAAAAACATTCAGTAATTTACGAATATTTTAAAAATTCTATAACCTTGTCTAACATTTCAACAAAATTCTACATTATTTAAGTAACGTCAACTACAGATTCAATAACTATGTGTACTATCAAAAAGTGAATATGTGGAATATTGTAGCTGTTTATAAAGAAAAATTTTTTTTCTGTGAAATTTCAATTTTTTGAAGAAAATACTATGATAATAAATTTAAACCACAATTTTTATAGTTTTATAAAAAATACTGCATAAAATTACACATTTTTGCCAATTCCCAACCTTTCAGGATAAAAGGTACTCTACTCGCGAAAATACATATGTGTACCAAATTTCAATACTCTAGGTCAAATGTTTTGGGAGATAAGGGGGGGGGGGGGGGCTAAATAGGAATTTTAATGCGTGTTCTGAAAAAAATCTTGTTATTTCCTTGACAACGCTATGAACATCACGTTCAATCATGTTCGCTATATTTTACTCTACTAACTACTACTATATTCTACTCTACTACGCTATATATGTACTCTACTAACTACTAACTACTAACTACTACTATATTCTACTCTACTACGCTATATATGTACTCTACTCGCGAAAATACATATGTGTACCAAATTTCAATACTCAATCATGTTCGCTATATTTTACTCTACTAACTACTACTATATTCTACTCTACTACGCTATATATGTACTCTACTAACTACTAACTACTAACTACTAACTACTACTATATTCTACTCTACTACGCTATATATGTACTCTACTCGCGAAAATACATATGTGTACCAAATTTCAATACTCTAGGTCAAATGTTTTGGGTGATAAGGGGGGGGGGGGGGCTAAATAGGAATTTTAATGCGTGTTCTGAAAAAAATCTTGTTATTTCCTTGACAACGCTATGAACATCACGTTCAATCATGTTCGCTATATTTTTCCTGTAATCTACACGTGAAAATACATAAGTGTACCAAATTTCAACTCTCTATCTCAAATAGTTTGGCCGCTAGGGGAAGGGGGGTAATGGTTTTGGGCGACAGACAAACGAGTGAAAACATAAGGATTCCGGATTTGACACTTTGTGTCCGAAACCCTAAAAAGCGACGTAGAAAAATAATATTTTAGACCTATTTTTTTAAAAAATTCTGAATTTAAATTTTGGAGTGTTTCTTTATAACCCTTTGACGCCGCGCCGGGACGGACGCTTTTTTCCATCATTTTCAACGTTAATTATTTTTGTTATTAGGCATGTAGAAAGTTTTTAGAATAACATTTTCTTGCGTGCTTTTTATCGCTCTTTTAGAATCTGACAACAAAATTTCAAAAAAATAAAATTCCAAAAAGCTATGGTTACTTTTTTGAAAAAAAATGATCAAATCAAAAATGATTTTTTTTTCCATGTAACCAGTAATCAGAAAACTTCTGCACTTGAAAATATTGCGTCCACAATATCCAAGCTTCAAATTAATAGACCATATATTTAAAAATTTCAAGATGGCGGATCCAAAATGTCGATGACAGAATTTTTTTTAAAAAAAATTGGCACCCAGTAGACATTTGTTTCAAAACTCTTTTTATTTGTTTAAAACTTGCTACTCGGGGGTTTTTGGGGTCGCTGATTGTGAATCTGAAGTCAGATTAAGAAAATTCAAAATGGCGGATGCAATATGACAGTCGATATTTTTTAAATTGACCGAGTGTTCTTAAAACCTCCTACTTGTTACTTCTTTGACGACAGGATTTGAATATAATTTTCAATGGAATTGCACGACGTTTATGTTCATTCGACAGCATTACATATTTCTTTTCTATGTCCTTGACAACAAAGTATTTATAATATGTCTATGCACATCATAAACTTATACTTTCTTTGACAATGGTTACAATTTTTTTGCAGTATCTGTGGGTTGCCATTGTTTTGCAACTGCATTGCTCTTGCCTCCTGGCTATAATATTTATTTTTCCTTTATTCTGCATTAGCACTGGATTGTAACGACTTTTGCAACAGTAATTATGATATGTCAATCTACATCATAAACTTGTACTTTCTTTGACAACACTAATATTTTTGAATTTTCTAAATCAGACTTCAGACTCGTAATCAGGGACCCCAAAAACCCCTGAGTATCAAATTTCAAATAAATTTGATTAAGTCAAAAATATCAACAGCCATATTGGATCCGCCATATTAAAATTTTGAATTCTGACTTCTGATTCACATTCAGCGATCCCAAAAAACCCCGAGTAACAAGTTTCATATAAATCCGATCAATTTCAAAAATATTGACCGTCATATTGGATCCGCCATTTTGAATTTTTGAAATCTGACTTCAGATTCACAACCAGCGACCCCAAAAACCCCCGAGTATTTTAACAATTAGAAAAACTAATTTATGTTCAAAATAAAATTTTATCCCTGTGGCCATAAGTTGCCTAATATATTGTACTTTCATCCGGTATAAAATATTTTAATTTAAGAAAAGTAAAATATTTTAATATACCTTCACTGTTAGAAAATGCCTGAAAAATAATGTCCTTTTAAAGTCATTCACGTCACTGAATTTTCATTCAATGTTAAATTAAAGTTATGATAATTCACAAATGAATTCAATTTCATTTAAGTATGTATTAATTT
The DNA here is from genome assembly GCA_037103525.1 of Ganaspis brasiliensis. Lineage (NCBI taxonomy): Eukaryota > Metazoa > Arthropoda > Insecta > Hymenoptera > Figitidae > Ganaspis > Ganaspis brasiliensis. The sequence goes on along the minus strand of JAZKLR010000288.1, from coordinate 1,915,483 downwards.
TAATTTAACTGCGCATTAACAAAAATTCAATAAAAGAATACCTTAAATTAAAGTTACCGATAAATGACAGTTATTTTTGTGTCAAGAAGCTATAAGTCGCAGAATTATTGTAGTGCAGTTTGCGATACAGTTTTATAATCTACTTGTAGTGCAAATCGTTATCAAAATATACTTTTTTGATGAAGATTAAAATGAACTTGTGAAAATTATAAATATGTTTTCTTGGCCCTTTTATTATAATAACTGAATTAATTAAATATTATAACCAACAATTTGTAGGTTACGTTTTCAGTGCGTCTGTTTCTACACGCTTGTGTTTTTTGTAAACAAATTAAAATTTATTAAGTAAATGCTCTAATTTGTATGTTTTTTGAAGAGAATAATTCATGAATTCATAAATTGCTGTGCTTCTACAAAAAAAAAAATTTCTACACGTTTTGTTTCTTCGAATTTTTTTGCACATGTGTATTTACAAATAGTGCATTAAAATCAAAGGCAAGAATGGATTTTCATTCACCTATGTTAAAAGTTTTTCCATCCACGTGCATTAAAATTCATGCACCTGTGCATGAATTTTCAGTAACACGTAACTAAATTTTCAGTTATGTGTTTTTAAATTTTATTTAGGGGAGAGTGGCCTTCAATGTACCGGGTTTTTTTCATGGTCATAGTATTTATTCAACTTCACTAATTTCAAGCACTTCTTTGCATCAATATAAAACTACAACACTTCTCTAGGTAATGCACACATATTATACCCGATTTATTTTGATTAAATAATAAAATTTAGGATTTTTCTAAACTAACACGCTATTTTCATTTTCAACAACCTGGGTACACAATGAACCACCTCTATAAAAACACTAAAAATGTTCAACAATAATAATATTGCAATTTTCACTTTGTGAAAAAACTTATTTTCTATCAAATACTATAAAAAATTATTACTTAACACTTTTTAATTGATAATGTATAACATAAATATACCTCAAATTTAAGGTAACTAGCTAAAATTGCATTTTAGTTTTGCTATGTTGAGAAGAGTACTGATAACAATCGCTGTCACATGCTGTACGCATGCCTAGTTTTATAATCAGGCATACTACTCTGGAAATCGAAAATACACTGAAATTCCAGGTGGTTCATTGTTCCCTGGTACATTGAATCAACATGACATTTGCAACAAAAATTGTTTTTTATAACTTAATGCAATATTTCAAAATCTTTATCTCATTAGAATATTGTAGTTCAGGCCTGATACAAAATAAATCGTAAGTTCATTTATTTTTAAATTGCCTTATTTCAATTAAAAAACGTGTTTGTATTTTAGGTAAATTTTTTCTTCAGAGCATCAAAAACAGTTTTTTCAGTTTTCTCTATAAAGAATAAATCCAAATGTTTAAATTTATGGACGTAGTGTGTTTACGCAAACTTCATTTATATTTAAAATTAGGAGAATTTTTATTTAATTGGTTCTCAAAAAATTGAAATGGTTCATTGAAAAAACTGGTACATTGATGGCCACTCTCCCCTACATGAATAGAAAAAACTGCCAGCATATGTCAGTAAAAATTAATTCAAATTTTTCTAACAGTGATATCTCATTCAGTTTGGATACTAGAGTATTAAATCGAAACTATGTCCATCTTCGGACCCTCTCCCCTACCATTTTTCAATATTCAAAAATTTTTCAATAATTTTTTTTCGTCTTTGTCTTTAAGAAAACAATATATTAAGCAACAAGGGGTTGAAAGCAGCCAGTTGTTTACGCCGATGTTTGTGTACGAGCGACAATTGAGGGCGAAGGAAGTGAGCCTGAGACGTAAACGAATACACAAATATCAACGTTAACAAATTGGACTGACTTCAAACCCATCCCTAATAGCACTTAACGTTATTTAACTTCCAAATAACGTTGCATTTAAACGTCCGGGACGTAAAACGTAACATTGTTGATTGTCGATCTAACGTTAAAATATTCAGGGTAAAGTAACGTTCCGAGGAATGTTAAAGAAAGTTATTTTAGGACTTTGAATAGACATTCAAATATGTTTAATAATTAAATAATGTTAATTTTATGCGCAGTAGTTTTCTATTGCAACTAGAGCTGCGCAGTTGATTTACTGACCACTGTTCGAAGCAAAAACATTATTAACATTGATTATAATAAATAAAAATTTTTTTTATAATTTCCGCAAAAATTTTCCGCAACCCGTATGCGATTTTTCGAATGTCTATTCAAAGTCCTAAAATAACGTTCGTTAATGTTCCTAGAAACGTTACTTTACCCAGGATATTTTAACGTTAGATCGACATTCAACAACGTCCCGGACGTTTAAATGTAACGTTATCTGGAAGTTAAATAACGTTCAGTGTTATTAGTATTCAGAATAGTAAAACACAAATCAAACGACTAAGAATTATCAATATGATTGTTTTATTTAATGAAACACAGAATAAATTAGAAAACGAGAGTTTACAATAAAACTACAAACTTGTACACCACGAGCGTGCAAAAAACTAAAAACGAGAGAGCTAACCTTTTCTGACTTTAGTTACAAAGCATGACTACCAACCTAACTGTCTAGTGACAAACGTTTAAATATAAAAGTAACCAAAAATTTCAAATGTTTACTTTAACAATTAGGGATATTGCTAACGATATTTTTTATTCCAAAGGCACAAACGAGGCGATTTTAAATGCCTGTAGACATGGTCTAAATTTCTTTTATTTGTTTGACCGTGTAAAAATGGATGCGTTTAGACGTATGTTTTTTCTTTGTTTATGGCAATATAATATATGTACCTAAATATCTCTAAATTTCGCTTTGACTTTATATTTTTTACAAAATCTCCGTTATATTTTGCAGGTAAAGGAACATTGTTAAAAGTTTCTTCGAATCAAGCACCTTCTAAAATAATTAATGGTCATTTAACAATAATTGAAAAATATCCTTTTCTGGTAAGTTAAGAAATGTTAAATTTCAATAACATAAAACTATGATAATTTTTATTTTATCCAAAAGGTTTCTTTACAATATCATGGGACTTTTTTAAATCACTCTGTTGTTCATTTTTGCTGTGGTAATATTATCGATGCGTTTTGGATTGTTACAGCTGCTCAGTGCATGCAATCGTAATTATACATTTTTATTAATATAATTAATAATAATTATTAGTATTATAATAAGACCATCGAAAATATTAATAAATATTACACATTTTTTCAGTAAAAGTATCAACAATTTTCATATTAGAGCTGGATCATCCAAATACTTTAATGATGGTGAAATATATAAGCCGGCTGAAATAATAATTCATCCAAAATTCGTAGATGCTTATAAAAGCTTTGACATTGCACTTATCAAAGTAAGATAAAAACTATATTCTATTGAATGGTCAAGCTTTTTTGACGCTAGTGCTAAAACTATTTGTCGGATAATTTTTATACACACAGTAACCGATAGCTTGGACTTTTACCTGTTAAATAAAATTGGAATTGAACATTCGTATTAATTAGATAGTCTACAACAGGACTTTTTAATATGCTTTGCATTTGTCACTTAGACACTCATTCCTCAAGAGAAAAGTAATAGCACTAAGGAGGAAAGTAACAGTTTAAAAATAAGGATAACACTTTAATTATGAGATTGATATTAATTGAAAATATTTTATTATGAACCTATAATAACACATAATTATATTAACTTCATTTTGTACGTTTTTGACATATATTTTTGCAATTAATGTAATTCAGTTTTTTATCCATTTATTATTCGTTCCACAGATCTGACATTAAAAAGGCATTCTTTTTTTCAATAAAATCATTAAAATATAAAATGAACATAATATCACATAGTTCTATTTCAGTTAATTGTGTAACAAGAGCGCATCTGTAGGGGAATCAAGACTCGTGTAAAGTATGTCGCACGAGCAAAGAGAGTTAATCAATCTCACGATTCGAGAATCCCATAGATGCGCCCTTGTTCCACACATAATTTCATATAATACCTTGAGTCAAGAACTCTACTGAAAACGCTGTTTTAGAGTTCTGGGGTCCTATCACGTAATGTTGAAAACGAAAACGAAAGTTTGATTTTCAAATTTCTTTGTGAAATGTCAGTTTGCCTTTGTGATTATTATGATCATTGTTTATCTATTGAAATCGTCACTATTTTGGTGTTAATAGAATTTTAAAAGTTTATAAAATTAACCACTTCGGCGGTATGACGCCAAAATTGGCGTCATGCGTGAAATGGCCCAGAGTGCGCCTCAACCAGTCGCAGGTGGTCTGAAAATGTAACAACAAACGGCTAATGTGGAATTGTCCTAAATGGCTCCCAGATTTCAAATTTTCAAGATTTGAAATCCTAGCTGCTCCACTTTTTAATATTTCCACGTGTTAGTTCCATATTTACCATGAAAACGCCTAAGAGGCTATCAACTCAAGAAAATATCGGAATAAGACGTGTCATTACGTATTATGACTGTAAATGTCGATAGACCCGACTTTTTTATAGGCGAAATACGTTTTAGCAATAACACCCCACCCCCAATCCCCAACCCCCAACCCCCAACCCCTCACCACCAAGGATCACAGAATTGCTTATTAAAATGAAACGAAATTTTATCAACAATAATTAAAAATGTTATTGATACTCATCGTTGTAGGATCTTTTACTACACTCTTCACCTTCATTAACCACCTTTTCGCTCTATCTAGCCCTCTATGGAGCCACCCCACCCCGACCCCAAATTATGACAGAATAGCTTATTGAAATGAAACGAAATTTTATCCACGAGAATTGAAAATGTTATTGATGTTCATCGTTGTAGGATCTTTGACCACCCCCTCACTCTTATTGACCACCTATCCCCTTTTGTGGCCCTCTATGTAGCCACCCCAACCCCCCATATGATGACAGAATTGCTTATTGAAATGTCACGAAATTTTATTCACGATAATTGAAAATGATATTGATACTCATCGTTAAAGGATCTTTGACTACCCCCCCTCCGCCCTCGTGGACCACCTATGATTCCCCTCTATGATTTATCTTTATTAAGATAACATTTTTTATAGATGTACTCATACTTCTGTAAAAAATACTATCTTAATCAACAGGAATTTAAAATAATTACAAATTTACTTTCTATATTAATTAGTATAAATTAAGACAGCTTTTCTGTCATGAAATAAGACTTTTAATAGAGGGGAAAAGGTGGTCAATGAAGGCGGGGGTGGGGGACTGTAAAAATATCTACAACGATGAGTATTAATAACATTTTCAAATATCGTGGATAACATTTTGATTCAATTCAATAAGCAATTCTGTCATCATTGATGAGGGTCGGGGTGGTTACATAGAGGGCTACAAAGAAGGGGAAAAGGTGTTTAATGAGGGTGAAGGGGTTAGGCAAAAATCCTACAACAATGAGTATCAATAACATTTTCAATTATCGTGGATAAGATTTCGTTTCATTTCAATAAACAATCCTGTCTTATTTGATGGGCGGAGGGTAGTGGCAACATAGAGGCCTACATAGAGATGGAAGAGTATCAATGAGGGTAGGGGGTTAGTCAAATATCCTACAATGATAAGTATCAATAACATTTTGTACTATCGAGGACAAAATTTTGTTTCATTTGAATAAGCAATTCTGTCATAATTGGGGGACGGGGTGGGTGGCTTCATAGAGAGCTAGATAGAGAGGAAAGGTGGTTAATGAGGACGGAGAAGGTAGTCAAAGATCCTACAACGATAAGTATCAATAACATTTTCAAATGTCATGGATAAAATTTCTTTTTATTTCAATAAGCAATTCTGTTATCCTTGGTGGTGGGGGATTAGAGGGGGGGGGGTGTCCATTGCTAAAGAGTATTTTGCCTTTACCAAAGTCGTGTTTAGCTATATTTACAGTTATAATACCTAATGACACGTCTTATTTCGATATTTTCTTGAATAGATAGCCTCTTACGTGTTTTCATGGTAAATCAGGAACTCTTACGTAAAAATATCAAAAAGTGGAGCAGCTATGATTTCAAATCTTGAAAATTTAGAATCTAGGAGCTATTTAGGACATTTCCACATTAGCCGTTTTTTGTAACATTTTCAGACCACCTGCGACTGGTTGAGGCACACTGTGGGCCCAGAGCGGTAAAAATGAGCGAAATGGCGTCATGTCTATTACTTGATTAATAATATCTGTTGTGATTTTTTATGTATGTGAACATAATATCCTTGATTTTTGGTTTATTTTCTTTAACAATTTTTGTAACAAATATATCGTCTCAGAATGACCCAGCGGGGGTCATTTGTATGTGGTGGGAGGCTTCTTGCACCCACGTGAATATTAAAATCAAAAAATTGAAAACTTACACTGTTAAAAAAAAGAAACGCACTTCCCTGCCGATAGGAAATACCTAAAAAATGATTGGCTAAAATGACTAAATGAATTAAGTCATTTTTGAGGTACGATTTGAATGATTCCGTGCTTAGAAAATGTCCAACGAAAAAGGGATCAAAAGATTAATTTATGGCTATTTATGACCGTTAATTCTAAACCCTGAAGAATTTTATTATGCTTTTACCCTCTCATAAAATGAAAGGTTCTTTTACAGTCCTTTTTTCAATTCTAAATTATTTATATTATTTATTGCAAAATTATACTCGTTTTTCAATAATTTAGTTATTTATATGTTTATACGAATAAGATATATTCTTTGGAAACAAAATTCAAAAATGATATCAGATTTTTAATATCTTCTACTGTTTACGAGTTACGCTACTATTCTTTTAATTGTAATGCTTTTACAGAAAATTTTATATCTCCGTAATTGTCAGAAATTACAGATTCTAAATTTAAAAGAACCGAAGTTCTAACTTAAAAATTAGAAAATTTTTATTTATTAAGAAATAAATATTTTTTACCAGTACATTTTTCGTATTTAAGATGTCGAAAAAGGGACGAGCTATGTCGTATAACTTTCAAACATCTGGAATGGATTAAAAATCAGAAATAAAAATTTCTCTAATTTTGTAATTATAAATTAATAAATTGAGAATTTGCATTTTACGTCTTTCAACGATTATGTGTATCTAATTTTTTTCTCGATAATGTTATTTTTTATAAAAAATAACAATATTTATAATAATTGATTGTCATTTAATTTTATTCATTTTGAGAAAATTTTTAGATATTTATAATCGTGAAAAAAGAGAGATTTATAATTTTTTAATATACAATTTCAAATTTGCAAATTGCACAATTTTTGAGTCATAAAACTTTTGGGTTATCGAAGCCATAAATGAAAAAAATATCCTGGTAGGCATTCATATATTCCAGTTCAACGCATTTATGATCCTATTAAAACTTAAATAAGTACTTCCGAAATTTAAAGGGACTACCTACTCGGAGCAAAAAGTGGTACCTGGCATTGTTAGAGTAAAAATGACTAAAAAATGTCGTACTAGTCATATTTTGGATATATTTTAGGTATATCCTATCGGCAGGGTTTACACCAAAAAGTGCGAAGCAAATGCAATGCATCCTTAAAAGTGTTGATTTTTTGTAAGTTACACTTTTAAATTGCAACGCCAGTGTTACGGTGCGAAGTTGTTATGACACATGAGACATCAACACTGATTGGTGCGAGTGCCACTCGCGATTACACATAACCTACAATCACATCCATAAAAACACAAGTTCTAAACTATCAATACACATTTTTACTCAAAAGTCATACACTCAAGTTAATATTTAAAATTGTCAAGAGCACAAATGATATTACACACAGCTAAACAACAAAGCCACAAACGTTTTAATGGTTATGCTCAACAGAATTGACAACGCAAACATAACATATGACCATATGACATACCAATTTTTTGTAAAAGAGAATATATTTTTCAAATTCTATTCTATGTGGCACTTAAAGATTCTAAGTATTTTTTAAATTCTTGAACATATGTTCAAATAAAAACAAAATTTAAGAAGAAATTAACAAAAATATATTTATAATTTATGGAAACAAAAACGGTTTTAAGAGTAGAGGCAACATATCAATTTTTGTAAAGCACAATATTTACTTGAAATTCTATTCAACATGGCACATAAAGTTGCTAAATATTTTTCAAATATTCTTTAAGATATTCTAATTTTCTAAATTCAAAACTCTATTTAATGATATTCTTATAAATTATGGAAACAAAATCAGGTTTTAGAATAAAGACAAAATATAAATTTTTGTAAAACCGAATACTATTTCCAAATTCTATTCCATGTGGCAAATAAATTTCTGAAATATTGTTTTAAATTCTTTAAGATATTTGTATTCAAACCTGTATTTAAAAAAAATAAGAAGATATTTTTATCATTTATGGGAACACAATCAGGTTTTAGACTACAGACCAAATAAAATTTTTTGTAGAATTGAATATTTTTTAAACATTCTATGGCAAATAAATTTTCCAAATATTATTTTAGAATCTTTATAGAAAATCCAAATTCAGAAAAATAAAAAAAAAATAGCTGATATTTTTATTATTTATAAGAAGAAAATCAGGTTTTAGACCGGAAAGCAAATGTCAATTTTTGTAGAAATAATATTTTTTACAAATTCTATGGCAAATAAATTACCCAAATATTATTTTAGAATCTTTAAAAAAATTCAAATTCAGAACAAAAAAAAAATAGATGATATTTTTAAAATTTATGAGAACAATATCGGGTTTTAGACTAGAGACCAAATGTCAATTTTTGTAGAATCGAATATTTTGTACACATTCTATGGCAAATAAATTTCCCAAACATTATTTTCCAATTTTTTAAGAAAATCCAAATTCAGAACAATAAAAAAAAATTGATGATAAGGGAAAGTTGGGCAGCCCCGGCCCCTTAAGGAATTTCAGTTATTATTTCTAAAATATGCAAAAAAATGTATGTTTTGATTCGTAAATATAGTTTTGAATCCTTCATCTACACTTAGAATTTAATTATTTATAAAAGAAATGCTTCATATTTGAAATATAAGAAAATTAAAATATACTGTAATATCGGTTATTTCAAAAGAGTGTCGGGTACCTCCGGCCACAACTAAAAATCAATTAAAACCTTAATATAAAGTATACAAAACTATATTACACTATAAAAATAATATAAATGTTTTCATAAAAGAAACTTACCCATATTGTGAGAATCCGAAAATTAGACAATATGTCAAAATTGGTTAGTTGAATTATTTACATTTCAAAACAAATGAAAAACAAATGAAGATTGCATAGAAATATTGGCGGGAGATACCCGTATTTAAAGTGGCCGGCGCTGAACGACAAGTTATCTTTTAGAAAAAGTTCATTTATACCCAAATTATTAGAACATTAAATAAGTAAATTGTAATTATATATAAAGTGAAAGTTCAGCTTTATGAAACAGTAAAATATTTCATTTAAATGCTTAGAAAACATAAAAATATTGGATAATTAAGTTCGTCTATATTTTATTAGATGACACTCATCTTACTGCCGAAATTTTCATTCTCGCATATTTCTCTTATAAATTGATCAATTAAACATATATTTTGGAATTTATATCTTGAATATATTAACAAACAAAAACTTTAATGTAAATATTTATAAGTAATGTAGTTTTATAAATAATATGTGTGGCCGTGGCTACCCCTTGGCGGTGGCTACCCGACTCTCCCCTATGTTTATTATTTATGAGAAGAAAATCACGTTTTAGACCAGAGAGCAAATGTCAGTTTTTGTAGAATCGAATATTTTTTACACATTCGATGGCAAATAAATTTCCCAAATATTATTTTAGAATCTTTAAGAAAATCCAAATTCAGAACTGAATTTAAAAAAAAATAGCTGATTTTTTTATTATTTATGAGAAGAAAATCAGGTTTTAGACCAGAGACCAAATGTCAATTTTTGTAGAATCGAATATTTTTTACACATTCGATGGCAAATAAATTTCCCAAATATTATTTAATAATCTTTAAGAAAATCCAAATTCAGATTTGAATTTGAAAAAAATAAATGACATTTTTATAATTTATGAGAACAAAATCACGTTTTAGACCAGAGACCAAATATCAATTTTTGTTGAATCGAATATTTTTTACACATTCTATGGCAAATAAATTTCCCAAATATTATTTTAGAATCTTTAAGAAAATCCAAATTCAGAATCGAATTTAAAAAAATAGATGACATTTTTATAATTTATGAGAACAAAATCAGGTTTTAGACCAGAGAGCAAATGTCAATTTTTGTAGAATCGAATATTTTTTACACATTCGATGGCAAATAAATTTCCCAAATATTATTAAATAATCTTTAAGAAAATCCAAATTTAGATTTGAATTTAAAAAAAATAGATGACATTTTTATAATTTATGAGAACAAAATCAGGTTTTAGACCAGAGACCAAATGTCAATTTTTGTAGAATTGAATATTTTGTATACATTCCATGGCAAATAAATTTCCCAAATATTATTTTAGAATCTTTAAGAAAATCCAAATTCAGAATTGAATTTAAAAAAAAATAGCTGATTTTTTATTATTTATGAGAAGAAAATCAGGTTTTAGACCAGAGACCGAATGTCAATTTTTGTAGAATCGAATATTTTTTACACATTCGATGGCAAATAAATTTCCCAAATATTATTTAATAATCTTAAAGAAAATCCAAATTCAGATTTGAATTTAAAAAAAATAGATGACATTTTTATAATTTATGAGAACAAAATCAGGTTTTAGACCAGAGACCAAATATCAATTTTTGTTGAATCGAATATTTTTTACACATTCTATGGCAAATAAATTTCCCAAATATTATTTTAGAATCTTTAAGAAAATCCAAATTCAGAACAATATTTAAAAAAAAATTGCTGATATTTTTATTATTTATGAGAACGAAATCGGGTTTTAGAACTGAGACCAAATATCAATTTTTGTAGAATCAAATATTTTTTACACATTCTATAGAAAATAAATCTCCTGAATATTATATTATAATCTTTAAGAAAATCCAAATTCAGAACAATATTTAAAAAAAAAATGCTGATATTTTTATTATTTATGAGAAGAAAATCAGGTTTTAGACCAGAGAGCAAATGTCAATTTTTGTAGAATCGAATATTTTTTACACATTCGATGGCAAATAAATTTCCTAAAGATTATTTTATAATCTTTAAGAAAATCCAAATTCAGATTTGAATTTAAAAAAAATAGATGACATTTTTATAATTTATGAGAACAAAATCAGGTTTTAGACCAGAGACCAAATATCAATTTTTGTTGAATCGAATATTTTTTACACATTGGATGGCAAATAAATTTCCCAAATATTATTTAATAATCTTTAAGAAAATCCAAATTAAGAATTGAATTAAAAAAAAATAGATGATATTTTTAAAATTTATGAGAACAATATCGGGTTTTAGACCAGAGACCAAATGTCAATTTTTGTAGAATCGAATATTTTGTATACATTCTATGGCAAATAAATTTCCCAAACATTATTTTCGAATCTTTTAGAAAATCCAAATTCAGAACAATAAAAAAAAATTGATGATGTTTTTACAATTTATGAGAACGAAATCGGGTCTTAGACCTGAGACCAAATATCAATTTTTGTAGAATCAAATATTTTTTACACATTCTATGGAAAATAAATCTCCTGAATATTATTTTATAATCTTTAAGAAAATCCAAATTCAGAACAATATTTAAAAAAAAATTGCTGATATTTTTATTATTTATGAGAAGAAAATCAGGTTTTAGACCAGAGAGCAAATGTCAATTTTTGTAGAATCGAATATTTTTTACACATTTGATGGCAAATAAATTCCACAAATATTATTTAATAATCTTTAAGAAAATCCAAATTTAGAATTGAATTTAAAAAAAATAGATGACATTTTTATAATTTATGAGAACAAAATCAGGTTTTAGACCAGAGACCAAATATCAGTTTTTGTTGAATCGAATATTTTTTACACATTCGATGGCAAATAAATTTACCAAATATTATTTAATAATCTTTAAGAAAATCCAAATTTAGAATTGAATTTAAAAAAAATAGATGATATTTTTAAAATTTATGAGAACAATATCGGATTTTAGACCAGAAACCAAATGTCAATTTTTGTAAAATCGAATATTTTGTACACATTCTATGGCAAATGAATTTCCTAAATATTATTTTAGAATCTTTAATAAAATCCAAATTCAGAATAATAAAAAAAAAATTGATGATATGTTTATTATTTATGAGAAGAAAATCACGTTTTAGACCAGAGAGCAAATGTCAATTTTTGTAGAATCGAATATTTTTTACACATTCGATGGCAAATAAAGTTCCCAAATATTATTTTAGAATCTTTAAGAAAATCCAAATTCAGAATTGAATTTAAAAAAAAATAGCTGATTTTTTTATTATTTATGAGAAGAAAATCAGGTTTTAGACCAGAGACCAAATGTCAATTTTTGTAGAATCGAATATTTTTTACACATTCCACGGCAAATAAATTTCCCAAACATTATTTTCGAATCTTTTAGAAAATCCAAAATCAGAACAAAAAAAAATTGATGATATTTTTATAAATTATGAGAACGAAATCGGGTCTTAGACCTGAGACCAAATATCAATTTTTGTAGAATCGAATATTTTTTACACATTCTATGGAAAAGAAATTTCCTAAATATTGTTTTATAATCTTTAAGAAAATCCAAATTCAGAATCGAATTTAATAAAAATTGATGACATTTTTAGAATTTATGAGAACAAAATCAGGTTTTAGACCAGAGACCAAATATCAATTTTTGTTGAATCGAATATTTTTTACACATTCTATGGTAAATAACTTTCCCAAATAGAATTTTAAAATCTTTAAGAAAATCGGAATTCAGAAAAAAAAAATAGTTGATATTTTTATTATTTACGAGAAGAAAATCAGGTTATATACTAGAGGCCAAATATCAATTTTTGTATGACTGAATATCTTTTCTAATTTCTATTCTATGTGTCATATAAATTTCCCAAATTTTAATTGTTATTTTTTAAGATATTTAATTTTTAATACTGTATTTAAAAAAAACTATATCATATTTCTATAATTTATGGAATTTAAAAGCAGGTTTTAGAATAGAGACAAAATATTAATTTTGGTCAAACCGAATATTTTTTTCGAATTCTATTCTATGTGGCACATAAATTACCTAAATATTATTTTAGATTCTTTAAGATATTTTAAATTCAGAAATGTATTATATAAATTATAAAAATATCATTTAATTTTTTTAAATACAATTCTAAATTTAAAATATCTTTAAGAATTTAAAAAAATAATTGGGAAATTTATGACACATAGATTAAAATTTGGAAAAAATATTCTGTTTTACAAAAATTGATATATTGTGTCTATTCTAAAACTTGTTTTTGTTTCGATAAAATTTAAAAATATAATCTAGTTTTTTTTTAATACAGTTCTTATTTTAACACAGCCTAAGGAATTGCAAAACATATTTTGCAAATTTATATATTACATAGAATAGAATTTCGAAAAAGTATTCGGTTTTACAAAAATTGATATTGTGTCTCTATTCTAAAACCTGTTTTTGTTTTAATAAATTTTAGAAATATCATCCAATTTTTTTTAAATACAGTTTTGAGTTTGGAATATCTTAAAAAAACTAAAACAATATTTTGGATATTTATTTGCCACATAGAATACATTTTGTAAAAAACATTCGATTCTACAACAATTGATATTTTTCTCTATTATAAAACCTGTTCCTGTTTTTCTAAATTATAAAAATAAATTCCAATTGTTTTTAAATACAATTCTGAATTTAAAATATCTTAAAGAAGCTGAAATAATATTCGGGAAATTTATATGCCACATAGAATAGACTAGAGAATTGAATAAATTGATATGACATTATTTTCAATACTTTGTTTAGGTTATATCGTCGAGTAATCTTTTTTTGTTTTTATTTACTTCTGTGTTTTATTGTTTTTCACTTTATATATTAAGTTACATTAGGTATATTATGTTTTTGATAAACTGGATTTATCATATTTAAATATTTAGTAATCATTTAGTTTACTAGTAATGGGCTGTTTCAATTTTGAACGTGGGAAAAACATGTCGCGCATCGGAAACTTCTAGTCATGTCATATATATATAGTTGTGTGCTAGTGGATTCAATGAAAACGAAAATTAGAAGAAAACGTAAAAATGGCTATTCTCAGATGTTGACAAAGGGGGCGAAGAGAGGGACAGTTAGACAAAGAAACTGACAATCGCACTTTTTGGTGCGATTTGATAGTCCGTTTACACCGCTTGGTTGTAAATCCCAATTTGTTTTAAGTTTACACTCGGCCGGTGTAGTGCACGGTCAAAATCGCACCGATTTCTTAACACCGGTGTAAAGTTGTAAGCGCATATACCATTTTTTTAACAGTGTATTTTTGTCAACAAATGTCCTGTTTCAGGATGATCCGCTGGGAGTCATTTTTATGCGGGGAGAGACTTGCACCCACGTGAAAATTAAAATAAAAAAGTAAAAAACTTATTTTTGACAACAAATATTTCGTCTCAGGATGATCCGCTGGGGGTCATTTTTATGTGGGTAGGAGGACTTGAACCCCTGTAAAAATTAAAAGAAAGAAATTAAAAAATTATTTTTGTCAACAATTATCCCGTTTTAGGAGGATCCGTCTGGGGTCTTTCATGGGTGACTTTCACCCATGTGAAAATAAAAATCAAAAAATTAAAAACCTATTACCTACACCCACATAGAAATGCTCCCGCTGCCCCTTCCCCCCGATTGACAAAAATGAGTTTTTAATTTTTTAATTATAATTTTCACGTGAGTGCAAGTCCCCCCCCACATAGAAATTACCCTATGCAAATCATCCTAAAACGGGATATTTGTTGACAACAGGCTTCGCACTCCCCAACTATTTACTACTTTTTGCTACTTTTTTCATGAAAGGCTACTTTTTTGATACTTTTTTCGGCCTAAAGCTACTAAAAGCTACTTTTTTATCACACTTACATCAAAAGTTAGATTTTACGGCTTGTTTGGAAACCTTTAAGAGCTCATTTCACGGCCTAGGCCGTAAAGTAAATGAACTCGCAATCTGATTGGCTGATGCTGGTCAGCTGACCTTTACTTTATGGTACAGTTGCCCAAACTGGCCCAAACGTCACGGCTGTTCACGGGTTTCGCCGCCCTCCGGGGGCATTTCTAAGTCTGTCGACCTACTCCCACCTAGAAATGTCCCCTGAGGCCCTTTTTTACGATAACCACCTCTCCCTAGGTTCGAATTCTCAGTTTTTTGTGTGATAAAAAATGTTATATGACACTTGGACCCTTTCGGCACTTAAGTTCTCGTGTATCGTACAACTCGCCACAGCCACATCAGAGCCTCGGCTACTTTTCGGTGGAGCCTCGGCTTCATATCTTCACTTCACCTCGGCTTCGCCTCGGCTACGTTCAATGAAGCCTCGTCACCACCTCTACTTCGCCTCGGCTGCGATTAGACTTAGGCTCGTATTACGATACTTACTCGTACTATAAAGTGCCATTTCAGGTCCTTGTGTCATAAATAACTATTTTAAAAATTATGGAAAAAAAGTATTCAGTTATTAGATTATTGATTTTATAAGTTCAAAAATTTATTAATTTACAGCCAAACTTCCATACGGCGGAAAGAAATTTGACGTTTCCGCGGTAGAAAGGTTCGTTACAATACTATTAGTGAGTGAATATTCAGGAATGTACCAACCATTTTAAATCATAGGACCTTTAAATATAAAATGGAAATTATAATAATTACTAAACAATAACTTATCTATTAATTTAGGCTGCAGTGAGAAATAAAAATGTATATAACAATTTGCACAAGTCAGTCTTCTATCGTTAAAAGCACATGTTTGAAATCGCATTATTTTTATTAATAAACTCTTCGAGTTTTTCAATAGTGAAAAAGTATAATTATTTTACAAATTTATAATAGGCTTAGTTGGGGTAATTCGGAAAAAACTATACCTTGGTCACAATTGACAATCAAAAAATTGTCAAATATACGTTTCTGACAATTATTTTTAAAAAATTTCTACAATTGCTTTGTAATTTGACTTATATAGTAACTTGAGCTACAAGAAAAAGAGGTTATTTTGACAACTGGTAAGATGAAATAAAAAAGCGCATCAATGATTTAGATAACATAAATTTGCTTATTGGTAATTGTTAAAAACAGTCTTATTTACTTATATTAATTAATTATTGAATTAATAAGAACAAAATGTTGGGTGAAAATTACTTTTAAAACTTACTTGCAAAATGTCACAATTTTAAAAGTTCCAATTAAAGTTTTCTATTAAGAATTCAAATATTTTAGTATTAAATATTATTTCATCTTAAGTCTTTCATTCGACGTACTAACTTTTTAATTTTATAATGGAGAAATATGAAAACTTTTACCTTAATTATTGAAATTTTGAGAAGAAGCAGTGTTTTTGAACTCTAATAACTCATCGCCAGAGGCATGAAAAAAACAAATTTTGGTTTTAAAATTCAAGTTTGACCCTCCTTTCCACAGTATCAAAATTTGGTGCTGGGGAATCAGCTACTTTTTTACTTTTTACTATTTAAAAAATTTGCTTTCCGAAATGCTTTTAAATACGAATTTGAAGGTTAAAATGCAAGTAGTTTTGTAAAACTAAATTTAGCTGCTGCCAGATTGTAAAATTTAAATTAAAATTTTCTTACTTTGAAAATTTTTACATTTTGCAAGTAAGTTTTAAAAGTAATTTTCACCTAACATTTTCTTATTATTAATTCAATAATATTAATTAACTAGCTTTCGAGCCCGCCTTCGGCGGGCACGAAATCTAGTGGCGTGCCATCAACAGTATTTTTTTACAAAAAGTATTTTTTGACAGAAAGAATTTATTGTTAAAAGGTATTTCCTTACAGATAGTATTTTTTGACAAAAATGATTTTCTGACAGAAAGTATTTTTTGCCAATAAGTATTTTCTGACAGTAATTATTTAAAAAAGAATTTTCTAAAAGCAACATAATTCTCTTCCAAAAATTATTAAATTCTAATATATTTTATTAGATATATTTCCCATTAGCACATACCCAAACAGCACCGGATGTTCCAGCAATATTGGCAAGGTTGAGGCAAGGCATTTTTACTTTGCCTCAACCTTGCCAAGTTGTTGATCTGATAAAAATACGCATGTCATGTTGTAAAATTTTTTTTCTTCAAAATAAGTATTTTTCGAGAAAAACCTAGAACCAAATTAGCCTGAAACCCATTCAGTCTAAAACCATCTTGCCGAAAATGCATTCAGCCAAATCCCATTTACCCTAAATTGTATTAAGCCTAAATCCCCTTTAATCTAAAATACATTTAGCAAGAAACCCATTTAACCTAAAATGCATTCAGCCTAAATCCCATTTATCCCCAGAAGCATTTATCCTACATCTCATTTAACCTAAAATGAATTCAGTATAAATCCCATTTAACCTAAATCATATTTAACCTGAATATCATTTAACCTAACTCTTATTTAAACTAATTCCTATTTAACTTCAATTGTATTTAACCTAAATCCCTTTTAACCTCATATGCATTCATCCTCAATCTCATTTAACCTAACATGGAACCATTATAAACCCCATTTAACCTAAAATGCATCAGCCTAAATCCCATCTAAACAAAATTGCTTTTATTTTAAAACCCTTTTAACCTAAAATGCATTTAGCCCAAATTCTATTTAATCTCAAATGCATTTATCCTAAATTCCATTTAACCTTAATCCCATTAAACTTAAATCCCATTTAACCTTAAATGCATTCAACCTACATCCCATTTAATCTAAAATGAATTCAGCCTAAATCCCATTTCACCAAAAATGCATTCCGACTAAATCCAATTTAACCCAAAATGCAATCAGCCTAAATTCTTTTTTACCTAAAATGCATTAGGCTTAAAAAAATTTGACCTAAATCCCATTGAACGAAATTTATAATGTAAAATTTAGGCTAAACGGGATTTAGGACAAATAGTTTTAGGCTGAATGCCTTTTTGGATTTAATGGGTTATAGTTTGAATGCATTTTAGGTTGAATGAGATTTAGGTTCAATGGGATTTAGGCTTAATGCATTTTAGGTTTAATGGGATTTAGGCTAAATGAAAATAAGGTTAAATAATATTTATTATGTTTAATGGGTATTAGGCAGAATGCTTTTTAGGTTAAATGGGATTTAGGTTAAATAGGATTTAAATTTAATCTATTAGATTTTCTGGTTTTTATTTTTTTACCCCAAAAAATTCAGATTCAACATTTTTTTTGCATTGTGTCATCTAAAATTATTTTTATTAATGTATTTCTTTAAATTTATTGCAAAACGTGTTGTAGGGAACATAACAAAATCAATTCAAAAAGATTAAAAGCCATCTAACACAAAGTCAGTAATATAAAAAAACATGTAGGTTTTTCAATTTTTTTGATCCAGAAACCAATCTTATACTTATATATCTCAGTTATACGATATTTGATGTCAAATTATTCTAAAATATGACGAAATAATCTTCCTTTCTTATTAATATTTTTTAAGTATGTAAGTTTATAAACCTAACTTGGGTCAAGACCTAACGCTCTGACAAATTTGGTTTCAAACGGTTCAGCTGCTTCTAAGTGATGCGAAAACAAATGTTCTGTGACATACATACATACATATATATCTCGGTAATAAGACAATATTTTCCACAAACTTATGCTGAAATGTAATGAAATAACATGTAATGCTTAATTATAGAAAGTTTAAAAGTAGTCCATCAAAAAATGTAAAATTTGAAAATATTAAATTTGATAATTTTTCGAAAAACTCGTGAATCTCCCGTTCTTATTAATATTTTTAAAACCTGTAAATTTATAAACCTAACTTGGGTCAAGGTCTAATACTCTGCCAAATTTGGTCCCAAAATAATTGAATGTTTGAAAGCAGTCCATCAAAAAATATGTAAAATTTGAAAATTTTCGATTTTTCATTTTTAAAAAAAATGGTATATCTCCCGTTCTTATTAATATTTCTAAAGTCTATAAATTTATAAACCTAACTTGGGTCAAGATCTAATACTCTGCCAAATTTGGTCCCAAAATAATTGAATGTTTGAAAGCAGTCCATCAACAAATATGTAAAATTTGAAAATTTTAGATATTTTCAGTTTTTGAAAAAAATGGTATATCTCCCGTTCTTATCAATATTTTTCAAATCTGTAAATTTATAAACCTCACTTAGGTCAAGACCTAAGACTCTGACAAATTTAGTTTCAAGCGGTTAAGCCGTTTTTATGTGATGCGCGAACAAAGGTTTTGTGACATACAGCCAAACATACATACATACATACATACATACATACATACAGACACGAAATTTTTTTTGGTATATTTGAAATCCTTGATGCTCAAACCGAAAAATTATGCATGAAATTTAAAGTTCTAAGCAATGTACAGACAAAAGTCTGATTTTATTAATATAGATATATAGTATATGTAAATGAGACTGTTTTTAACAATTACCAATAAGGAAATTTATGTTATCTAAATCATTAATGCGCTTTTTTATTTCATCTTACCAGTTGTCAAAATAACCTCTTTTTCTTGTAATTCAAGTTACAAAGTTACAGTGTCGTACCGAGCATTGTTGGCGCCCGTGTTAAAAGGTATTTTTTGCTCCCCTTATTAAAAATTATTTCATCGATTTGCCGCCCCCAAATGCATTGGGCTAGAGGTTGGCGCCCGGGGCGACTGCCCCCTCTGCCCCCTCTAGATACGCTACTGCAAAGTTAATTTACAAAGCAATTATAGACAAATTTTAAAAATAATTGTCAAAAACGTATTGTACAGACATAAAAAATAAATATTAAAAATTATCAGATTTTTGTAAAATTAGTCCGCAACAACTTTAGGTGAAATATAATGGTTTGACTCATAATTCATTTTTCTCATTATTAAAAGATTTTTTAAAAAATTGAATTTTTTTATCAAATTTTGTATTTAGGGGTTTTGATGGTCTCTGATTACGAATATGAAGTCAGATTTTAGCAATTCAAAATGATGGATCCAATATGGCGAGCATAAAATTTAAAAAATTGGATTTTTTCACCAAATTTGGTATTTAGGGGTTTTGATGGTCTCTGATTACGAAGTCAGAATCTGTTGAAGTCAGATTTCAACAATTCAAATTGACGGATCCAATATGACGGACATAAATTTTTTAAAATTAATTATTTTTCACCAAACTTAGTATTTAGGGGTTTTTGGGGGCGCTGATTACGAATCTGCTGCCAGATTTTAGAAATTCAAAATGGCAAATCCTTTATACGGACCTTTTTTTAAAATGCAATATAATTTTATTTAAAAATCATTATAATTATTAACAATAATTTACCTCTTTTTTGGTTTCAATTAATATTAATTTAAATTATAATATGTTGATAGTTAAAAATTAAAAATATTAAGATTAAATTAATTATTTTAATATGACATATTAATGTTATAAAATTTAACTAATTTTTAAATTATAAAAGAAGGATTTTTATTTTAATATCTTCAATATTATGTTTTTTGATAAACTATTTTATATTGAGAAATAAAAATAATTTTATTTATTTAAAATTAAATTAGAAGTTTAATTATGTGGTTATTTCTTAATATAAAATTGAATAGATTAAAGTTTAATCTTAAATTTAAGTCAGAATTAAATTCTAATATATTAGATTTATTCAAAAATAAATTTAATTAAATAATTTTTAAATGCAATTTAAATGTTATAAGATTTTAACTATTATTCAATAAGTTTATTTTAGTCAATTTAATGAACCTTCTATTCATTCATAGTATAGACCAAAAATTAGGATTAATAAAATTAAAATAAATATGTATATATATTTTTTATAAAATTTAATTTAATATAAAAAATAATTGGTAAAATTCAGGAAATTTCAATATCAAAAATTAAAAAAATAATTCTAATTAAATAAAATTGAATTGAAAAGGGTAAACGTATTGAGGATAATGGGTCAAATCCACATTCAAAGGGGGTTAATTTATTACGATTAAATTTGGTTTTTTTTTAAATAATTAAATTAATTACACAGGTCTACAAGCTTTTTTTTATTAGATATTGGAGTGCTTTCCGATGTATTTTTGTGCGTTGAACACGATGCCGGGTTCCAAAATTGCGCATCACGCCATGATTTTGAGAAAAGTGGGGGTAAAGACCCCCGAAAACGTGTTTTTGGGGTTTTTCAACATTTTTTTCCTCTTTAATCTGACGTGCTAGAAACTTCAATAAGGTCTTAAATTAAAGCTTGAAATGTGCACTTTAAGATCCATATTTGAAAAACTAAAAAAAAATAGAGGCTTTAGAGAAAAGTGGGGGTAAAGACCTCAAAAAACTCGTTTTTGGGGTTTTTCAATATTTTTTTTCTCTTTAACCTGACGTGCTAGAGACTTTAATAAGGTCTTAAATAAAAGCTTAAAAGGTGCACTTTAGGGCTCCAACACCTAAGATTAAGGAAAAAAAATATTGGAAAATCCCAAACAGACGTTTTTTGAGATATTTACCCCCACTTTTCTCTAAAGCCTCTATTTTTTTTGGTCTTTTAAATATGGATCTTAAAGTGCACATTTTAAGCTTTCATTTAAGATCGTATTAAAGTTTCCAGCACGTCAGGTTAAGAAGAAAAAAAATATTGAAAAACCCCAAAAACGAGTTTTTTGAGGTCTTTACCCCCACTTTTCTCTAAAGCCTCTATTTTTTTTTTAGTTTTTCAAATATGGATCTTAAAGTGCACATTTCAAACTTTAATTTAAGATCTTATTGAAGTTTCTAGCACGTCAGGTTAAAGAGGAAAAAAATGTTGAAAAACCCCAAAAACACGTTTTTGGGGGTTTTTACCCCCACTTTTCTCAAAATCATGACGTGATGCGCTATTTTGGAACCCGGCATAGTGTTCAGCGCACAAAAATACGTCGGAAACCACTCCGATATCTAATAAAAAAAAAAGTCTGATTTTGTAGACCTGTGTTATAATTTAAAAATTTTATAAATCAGTAAAACTTCATTTTTTTAAAAAAGAAAATGAAAAACCGCAGCAAACCGCACCTTTAGCATGTTATACATGAACTACTGAAGACGTTAATGTAAAGAAATTGTTAATAGCTTGTGGAGTTTTGCGCAAGGCTCAATCGGCGTATTAATAAGTAGAGAAAAAAACGAAATTTTTCACAATTATTCTCAATATCTCTAACATCAGATTTATTTTTTCAGCTATTGACTATTTTCACATACTATACATGATTGCAACTAATGAGAAAATGCAATATAATTAATGACAGATACTACATTTCAGTAAAACAGTGACAGTTTAAAACAATAGCTATATGGTGATCGTTTAAGCCTTACATTTGTATTAACTTATTATACAAGCTTAAATATTTTATTAAAACTTATAACATTTACAAAATAACTACTTTCACTTATCTATATGATGATACTATATTGCATTTTAAAAAATCTTTCAATGACTTTTGGCCAAATTTTTTGGTCTTCTGGCCCACTGTGCGTAGGTGCAAGTCCCCCTACCCACATAAAAATGACCACCGGTGGGTCATCCTTAGACGACATATTTGTTGACAAATGTAAGTTTTTTAAAAAAAATAAACCGAAAATCAAGGACAATCTATCTATCTATCTATATAAATAAAATCAACATGTCTGTACATTGCGCCAAACTCAAAAATTTTTACATACTTTTTTGTTTTGAGTGATAAGGATCGCGAAAATGCAACAAACAAAATTCTGTCTGTCTGTCTAGGATTTTTTGTCCGGGCATCACTTTAAAACGGCTCAGCCGATTCATGTGAAATTTGGTAAAGTATTAGGGAAAATCAATCAAATTAGATTTATAAAAAAAAAATTAAGAAATAATAATTAGAATCACACTCACATACAGACAATCACAAACACATACATATAACTTTACAAACATAATTACACATAATACACATTACATATACACATAATTACATACATATGTGTAACCTGATATGATGAGCATTACCTAAAAATGTTTAAAATTTTAGGTTATGTTTGTGAATTTTTTTCTTTAATTAAAATTTTTTTGTGTGAATATAAAATCAAAATAGATTTTAATTAAATATTTTTTATTTAATTGAATCCTTAAACATAATTAGTTTGTATTTTAATAATAAATCTAATCACACAGCCACACAAAAAAAATAAACTTCTTTGTCCGAGACACTACACTAGTGTATTCTTACGTATTTTTTTCCGCTGAATCCGAATCCGAAGTCAGAATTGCTAGATTGGGTAAATTTTTTGAGATAATCTCAAAAAATCAAATCTTAAAAAATTTCAAAAACACCCAAAAAACCAAAAAAAAAAAAAATTTTTTAGCCGGGAAACTACACTAATGTATTTTCATGTATTTTGCTCTGGCGAATGTAAATCAGAGGTTAGAATTTGCAGATTAGCTAAAATTTTGAAAATTATCTCAAAAAAGATAAAAAAACATCACAAATTAAAACCCAAAAAAAAAATTTTTTGTCCGAGACACTATGATAGTGTTTTCCTACGTATTTTTTTCCGCTGAATCCGAATCCGAAGTCAGAATAACCAATTTGGCTAAAATTTTTGAGATATTTTCAAAAAACTACTCAAAAACACTAAAAAATAGTTTTTTGAGATTATCTCGAAAAATTTAGCCAATCTAACAATTCTGACTTCGGATTTGGATTCAGCGGAAAAAAATACGTAAGAATACACTAGTGTAGTGTCTCGGACAATGAAGTTGTTTTTGTTGTGTGGCTGTGTAATAATTGGTTTGTAAGCTAATATCGTTGTTTATACGTAAAATTAAATTAATTATAATAAATTTTTTATGAATGAAGTATTTAATTATTCTTTATTATTATTTGTACAATTATATATATATATATATATAGGCTAATAATCTTAATTTATCTTCAATATAAATATAATCAACATTTTGTCTGTACAACATTTTTTGTACCAAACTCAAAAATCTTTACATACTTTTTGCTTTTGAGTGATAAGGATCGCGAAAATGCAAAAAAAAAAATTCTGTCTGTTTGTCCTCGATTTTTTGTCCGGGAATCACTTTAAAACGGCTTAGCCGATTTATGTGAAAAACACCCATATATAGATATATACACAAATTTACACACATACACACATACTCACATATACACACACATATAACATCACATCTGAGTCCTTTGGACGCCATCACTAGACGAGCTGTTCGGCCCTTCCCAGAACTCATCGGCTCCCGATGTCTGGCGAGTTTGGGCACAGGGGAATGAACAGGACCCCGTTAATTCGGGTAGCCGCCGTTTTTCGAACCTGTGCACTAGCTAACCTGTGCGGATGATGTTAATTCAGATCCCAAATGAAGCTAACCATCCTCGTCAGCTGTGAAAGACATGGGTTCTGGGAGGAATAGGACACTCCCGCCTCCTTGGTTTTTCTAAGTTGGTGTGGAGTAGTCTCAATCTAGGGTTGGCGCCCGATGGACCGGTGGGAGTGTAGCAGCTTCGTCGGCATCGAATGCTGCTAGCCAGGATAAAGAAATGCCAGGTCCTTCGCATCTAACGGTGGATGAAGGCCGCAGGTCCAGGCGAGGAAGCGCGGCGAGCGTCAGCAGCTGTGCCAGTGCATTTAGCCACGCTACAGCTGAAGACCTTGAGTCCTGCGAAAATGATCGTGAAAAGTGCGAAAAGTTGCGCTCAGAGCAGGAAGGGATTATCGCCTTGATGGAGGCGGGGCTAAAGGTCATGTTGGACAAACTAATCGTCCAAAAGAACGTAGCGTCGGAGATCCAAGATGGTTTAAAGAATTCCAAACAATGGATCTCCGACCTCAGGGCTAAGCATGAAGAGGCTGCACGAGAAGCCTTCTACTATTACGAAGGCCTCAGAATGACCGATGTCGCCAGACAAGAAAAGAAGGATAAGGGACATGTTCCAGGCTATTTCGATGAGAAATTTAGTCCTGGAATGTAAAAGGAAAAGAGAAGAGAAGGATCGATCGCCTCCAAAAAGCCAGCTTCTCAAAAAGAAAAAGAAAAGTGAGCTTTCTGCTGACAAGGCAAAGGGAAAAAAAAGTTGGAGAGAAAAGTGAGGCGAGACAAGAACTGCCCAGGATCATTGTGGAAAATAAAGCGGAAACGTCTCATTTTGCAGGCTCAGGGAAGTGCGCCTATTTTAGGAGAGTACTAGAGCAGACGAAAAGTCTTAAACGAAGTCGCCCAATGGCCACATAGGTCGCAGAAAAACGCAGATAGAAGAAGTTTCTTTTCCTCCTCTTGAAGTGTTTTTCAATCGGATTGACGGTCTATCGAGTCCCTTGACTCAACTTGTGTGCATTAAGGGTCTCCATGACTGGCAATGGTAGTAGGTCCCGTGGACAGGAGAAAGTCGCTTCGGCGGCAGCGATGGGGTATAGGGCCACTTCACGAAGGCGATACGCCAACACACGGGCTAGCCGTGAGTGGTTTTCTGGCCCCAAATAAGGGTGTGTTTTTAGCGGGTCGGCAGAACATCGCCACCCCCGCATAACCCTGTAGTGCGGGCTACAGGGTACCCAAAAGCAGGTTTTCACATCCTACGCAAAAAAAAAGTTAGGTTTGTGAACTTAGAAAATTTAAAAATTTTAATTAGAACGAAAAATATAAGCATTTTACAAAAAAAATTAAAAACCTCAAATTTTTTTAGATTACTGACTTTTTGTTAGATTACTTCTAATATTTTTGCATTTATTTTTTTATGTTCCTAACAACATATTTCTCTATAAAGTTCAAAGAATAAATATCAAAATCAATTTTAGATGAAACAATAGAAAATATCATTTTTTAAATCTGAATTTTTTTTAGGTAAAAAAATGAAAAATCAGTTAATCAAAAAAATTGCAGTTAAATTTAGTATATGTGTGTATTGTAGGTTGTTAACTGGGATTTTATCAGAAATAAAAATTGGGCCTTATAAGGCACAAAATTAAAAATTTTAGTTCTGTGTCTTGGACAAAATACCGGGGGGTTGGGGTGCCATACTGAAAGTGTAATGTAGACAACGGTGGGAAAACCTATTGTTGTTATTTTTACACTCTAAGTTTCGGAATATTCAAATGAATGTTTAGACAACAATGGTGCAAGTACGAAAATGTCTGCTTGTAAGGCAATATTCATCCCGAAAATTGCCTGAAAATTGCAATGCAGTGTTAAGGAAATATTGCAGAAAAAGGTTCCTGCAATATTCAGGCAATATTTAAAAAAAGTTCAAAATTTTTTTTTATATGCAGCCAATCAGAATTTTGTGACATATACGACATCCGCAGATGTCTAGGAGGTTAAAAACTACTGCGTAGACCTACGGGCCATAGAAGCCCAGATCGACCAGTGCGCATCATTTAATGTTGGAAATTGCCTGAATATTACAATGAAATGTTCTCTCAAGTTTCGTGTCAATATTGCCTAACAAGCGGACATTTTACTACTTGCACCAGTGTTGCCTGAATATTCATTGGAATATTCCGAAACTTGGAGCGTAAGAGCCAGGCAAGTTTCAGAAAATATCTTGTGCTGTGTGGGGCGAAATGTTTAGTTTCGGAAGCGCGCTTAAATAGTGTTGGTAGTGGGATAAGCTGTTATAAAAAGTAAATTTATCCTCTTTTTAAGCCCTAGAGCTGTAAACACAGACTTTTTAGTACAGTTCTTGACGCAAGGTGTTATATAAAATAAATTATGAATCATATGTATTGTTACGCATTTTTCCAGATTATGTTTGATGTTTAATGTTTCTTAATTTAATTTTAAATATTTAATCAAAATCAAGTAAACAACATAATAACAAAACCCAGACGCCAAATTATTTTAATGAAAAATAACTAAACAAAAATAATGGTAAATCAAAAGACTAATTTAACTAATCAAATAATTCTAATCTTTAATTAAAATATAATAAAGCCACGACTAACTCATAATTTAGAGAGAGGGAAGTAAGAAGCAGCAACAAACTAAGAATTTAAATTAAACCACAACACAACAAAATTATTACATGGAAACCATTTTAAAAGGTTACAAGAAATCAAAAATAGCCGGTCACATGGCACGGCCATTTACAAAAATACGCGCACTAAACACTGACTCTAAATTTAATGTCTATTATTGGAGATCGACTCCATCACATAAAAACAAATAAATTGTTAATATAGTAGCTCACCTGAGCGAGCACAATAGCCACAAAAGGAGCCCCGTCAGTAGTATTAATTACATCTTTAATTAGGGGAAAGTCGGGTAGCATTGGCCATCGGGTAGCCGCGGCCACTGTTTATTTTAAGTATAATGCCATATTTTTATCATTGAAACAAATTAGAAATGGTGTATCATTTAATTCAACTTATTTTTTTAGTATAGTGACTCCATTAGTTCATTTATTTTTTATAAAAAACTACTATTCTGTAAATATAACCTTAAAGTGTTCGGACAATTTAAGAAATGAGTGTCGCATTGAACCTCATATAAAAATGATATTATATGTGTAATTTCTGACACTATTGAATTTATTTTTCAATTGATATCCATAAATGATTCTCTGACGATTATTTAAAACATAATTTGTTGTTACTTTACTGAGTTATATAATTAAAATAAAAAGTTTCTTTTACTGTGGCCGGACTTACCCGATGAACTTTTGAGGGTTAGTATTTTACTCCTCATATTTGTCCTTATGTATCTCTTAATTAATATGTTTATTTTATTATTGGTAGCATTTTAAGTGTTAACAAATAGTTTGTCTTCACCATGAAACAATTTAATTATTGTTCTTGAAATATTTACACAATTTATTGATCAAAAAGCTTAAGGGGCTGGGGCTGTCCGACTTTCCTCTAATTAAAGATGTGATTGTCGATTTAAATCGATTTAACTGTCCATTTTCATGCAAGCTCAAAGGAATTTGGGGTCCTATCTGCTTTGGGGCCTCAGCCACCCGTCAACTCAATTAATCATAAATTTTGTGTTATTGTACTTCTATGAGAGTTTATCTTAAAATTTAAAACTCAAACCCATTTTTTGCTTAAATTTTAAACTTTAGCTAATCCTTCATAATTTTATGGCACTTTCACTGACAGGAGTCATTGTAGTATTTGGAAAAAGGCTTCGTTTTCCCATTATCCAGAGGCTCGTCTAACGTTTGTCGCTTCATCGCAGCAAATATTCGCCGAGCATTCGTCGAGCGTTGCATTACAAGCTCGGCTCTCTTAGTCTGTACCTACCTTAAGAAGACTGTCTTAATAATGCTAAATGGAAACCTTATCAGATCCCTAATTATTAAGCTCAAAGGGCGTAGCATGAAGATGGTGAAGAGTATTAGGTACACTGAGAAAAATGAGTTAGCTACCATATGGATAGCTAATTTTTAGCTGTAGTAGCTAATATTTAGCTGTTTCAGCAAACAAAATTAGCTGTGAAAGCTAATTAATAGTTGTGTTAGCTAAAAAATAAGCTATCCATATAATAGCAATTAAAGTTAGCTAAGGTAGCTAAGTCTTAGCTTTGGCTGCTAAATTTTTTTCTCCGTGTACCTCGGGGTTACGTTCACTAGTGGAACGAAATCGCTGAGTGTCGAGAAGCACGTTAATGAAGTCTCATTCAAAAGTCAGGCTCTCTTCAACGCACTTAAGCGCATTGCAGAAAGAATCTGGGGATTGAGCTTCAAATCGTTGCAAATAGTGTACAATGGGCTGTTTGTGCCAATCATAACCTATGATGCTGCACCATGGTTTGATTTTGCAATTTAGAAGCAACTAGGCAGATTGAGATCAGCGCAAAGAAATGCACTGATAACTGTAGTAAGAACTTACAGAACGATCTCGGCATTGGCGATCCCAGTGATTGCGGGTGTCTTACCGATCAGCCTAGAAGCGGAGAGAAGGGTCTTTACGTATTGGATAAATAGAGGTGTAGAATTTGAAATAGACGGAGTGATGTATAAGTCACCATTGCTGAGCAATGATCTGGTTGAAAACATCGAAGTATGCAGAACAAGAAATAAGCTCAAGAGCTTGGTGAATGAAAATTTACTGAGTAAATGGCAAATTGTTTGGGATGCTTGCGAGAAAATTGCACATAAATATACTTTCCTAGCGCATGTGCTACTTGAGTGTGAAATATTTTGGAGTAAAAGGGAGAGTTTAAAACTCTCTGTTGAAGAAGCTGGTTACAGGTAACCAGTTGAAGAACAAGTGATGGTCACTAAACATAGTTTGATATAAAGTTGCTGAAAGTGTTATCCGTAAAGGTTGTAAGGTTACAAACTAAGGCAGTAGTAAGTTTACAGTGAACTTAAAATTTCCGCCTTACATTAAACTTACGAAGTAAGGTCGTAGTAAACTTACACCATAAGCTTACGATGTAAAGTTGCCATTTTTAATAAAATAAAATTAATTAACGTCTTTATGCTGGACGCCGTGGTTGATATGACCCCAAAACCTTATTGAAGAAGACATTAAACATAATATTAAAAATGTTGACGCCAACGAGTTTCAAACCTTATCTAACCCGAACTAACGAATCTAAACCTGAGCGCATTGAACCCTACGGCTATCGAGGGCTTGGAATACATTTCAGAAAATGTAAATCATATGTTACCAGAGAAGCTTTCAAGGTAAAACATCATTTACATTTTCTGAAATGTATTCCAAGTCCTCGATAACCGTGGGGTGTAATGCGCTCGCGTTTAGGTTCGGTAGTTAAGCTTTGATAGCTTGCTGTAAGCATACAACAAGCTTACGCTGTACAGTTACATACCATGACTTTACACTTTAAGCTTACTGTAAGCTTACTGCAACTTTATGACGTAAGCTTACTGCAACCTTACGACGTAAGATTACTGTAACCTTACCACAGCCTTATGGTTAAAGCTAACCACGACCTTACTTTGTAACCTTACAACCTTTACGGATAACACTTACAGAAGCTTGACAGCAAACTATCGTGCTATTTGGGATTGAGAAGTGGTGTCTGTCCATCTAAGGGTACTAGACTTCATTTTTTGAGCACCAGTAAACATTTTTTACACAAACATAATATTAGTAAAATCATTTTAGAATATTATTATACGATAAATGAACAATAACGTTAAGTACCTATTCTAATTAAAAAATTTAAATAACTTTACCAGCTTAAAAAAAACTGTAACAAAATTTTGTCGAACAAAAAATCACGTGGTATGTGTAGAAGAAAAACAAACTTTTTTATACGAAATGTCCATCTTATAGCCCTGTATATCTTCGGCCCCTCTCCCCTATGTAAGTTAAATTATTGTACGATTTTAATGGTAATTTTGAAAGGTGATACACAATGTAATGGTTATGTATAGTTATATGTTTTTTAATTTCAGTTAACTAGTAATATAATCTTCAATAGTAAAATACAACCAATTCAATTGCCAAAACCAGACGTTGCTATCGAGGATAAAACATTACTTCACATTGCTGGTTGGGGTAAAGTTTATGTGAGCTAAGTAAAATTACTTTTTACAAATCAAATGTTTTAGATTTATATGATCGATCTTTAAATAATTTATTTTTATAGCAAACTGATAGTCTGTCTGATTACTTACGTGAAACGAAAGTAGCAAAAATAAACAAACATGATTGTGAGCTTGTTTATGGCAAAGGCTCAATCTCGGACAAAAACTTTTGTGTATATAGAAATGGTTATGGACCTTGTGTAGGAGACACAGGTTCTCCAGCTGAATTGAATGGTATTCTATTAGGTAAGAAAATTTAATTTGTGTTTTAAACTTCAGAATTGGGATATGCGAGATTCTTTTAAAGTTTATACTACATGGTACATACGGGAAAAGAGTTACACTAAACTGAGAAAATTTTAATTATAGTATTTGCTTTTTATAATTTCTATACCGAAAAAAGGATCCTGATATTTATAATATTATATCTTAGATTATTGTATGTAGAATATATCTCCAGCTTTTGAATATAACAATAGACGGAATTCTTAACCTTCGCGCTACAGGACCATTTTTTGAAACGCAGACTACCGGATAACTACCCCGAGTAGACACGAGTTTATTTATTTATATTTTACAAAACAGACTTAATATCATCTAAGATTTTTACTATATTTGTTGTGTGTCAAAAAAATACTACTTTTTACTAACATTACGATGAATTTTGCAAATATTTAAACAATTTATAATTGCAAATTTATAACATTTCTAAAATAAGTAGTGAGAATAACAGATTTTAAAAAACTTGTCAAGTTTTTAGCTGTACTATATACTAAATCAATAATTTATATGAACTATTGGATTAAAATAGTTATAAACATTAATAAAAAATGGTTTAATTAAATTATTATTGTTATTAACCAACTTTTTATTTAGTGCATCTAGAAATTTATCCGCCTTTCAATAAATTTCTGCAAATTAAAAATTTAGGAAAAAATTGCATTATTCTAGGTACTTTGAATAAAAAACTGGTAATAGCAATAAAAATTTGTTTATAAATTGTTAAAATAATAACTTCATTCGTAATCTACATTCTAGAAAGTTTGAATAACAAGTTGTTAGTGTGTAGAAAGTTGGTAGATAACAATAATAATGTGCCTAAACAAATAAAAATTCATTGTAACTTTTTTAAAAATATATTTTTTTTATTGTTGACATACATCAATACTTTAATGATTTTAATCCTTTTTGCTTCCTCATAGGGGAAGCTTTGTGATCATTAAGATTTTCGATTTTCCAAAAATAGTCTAAATCGACTTATTTTCATCTAAAAAGTGTAAATTTTCATTCCTAATCAAATGTCCAGATGTATGTGTGTGTTTATAGCGTTTTTTGTGTACAGGATATCTCGAGAACGCTTTAACAGATTTCAATAAAATTTGCATGACTTAATAAGCTCATGAATATCTGAATTTGTACACAAAGATTTTTGAAAATACTCAACCATTTTTTTAAGCACCTTTTTTCATCGAAAAAAATCGTTTTGTGATAAAATTTTTTTCATGTTAAAAATACAACGTAATGAATACAAAAATTATTTTCCTTCTCTCAAAGTGAATTGATTGACCTATATAAAGTTTATAATTGATCAAAAATTCGTAAAATAATTCATGTTTTTACATTTTTTTGCATTTAAAATTCGTCCTTTTTTAATGAAAAACCTCTCTATGAGGAAGCAAATAATTTTGCTTACTTGGAAGCAAAATGTCTATGAAATGGACATAAGTCTCACCTGGTTTACAATGTGCAAGATATAAATAAAAAAATAAAAAAAAGCGTTATATATACTACGTATTTAAAAATATACTCTAAAATTTAGAATATGTATGTAATTACTTCCTTTTTGTATGCATGTGCGCATCTGCTTTGGAATATGTTTGCGAATTATAGCGTCATCAGATCATGCGAGTCGATAATCGATTTTATGAAAAAAAAAACTCAGAATTTTTCTTCACCTTTCTTGTGCATAAATTAATTTTTAGTGAATTCAGTGAATTTAAAAAATTGTAAATCAGTTGAAATTTGTTTTTGATTCAACAGTCACTACAGATAGTTTTCAACGTACCTCATAACGTTTTTTTTTGCGTAAAAACGTAAATGCGGTCCATGAGAGAAAAAAAGATGAGAGATAGCTTTGCCCTACTCTATGATTTTTCTTATATTTCGCGTTCAACGTTTTTTTTAGAAATATAAAACTATATTTTTAAAGTAAGAATATTTTATTATTAAAAATAGCCTGTGAAGACATTTCTCTGAGTTTCCTTGTCCAATGTTGAAATTTAGAATGTTTCTAGTCGAGAAAAGTTTAGGTAAATGTTAGGCACTCAGATTGTTTGTGACGGTTGAATCTGGTCAGAAATGCCTTGTGGGGAAACATAGTTCTACAAGATTCCTACCTCTAGAACTTATATTTTACTGAAATTGGCTCATTCAGTATGATTTTAGGTTATTTTGTACATGTAGTAGAATCCGGTTATAACGACACCGCTTATATCGACTGACCGCTTACAATGACCTACTCGAGCCCTTTAGTTTGGTTTACATTGAAATTACTATTGAGACGCGTCAGTTTATAACGACTTTGGTTATAATAAATAATTAAATTAAAAAATGACTAAAGAATTAAAATCTTATAAATTTTCAAATATAATAATCATTTTTTTAAAATTTAAAAATAAAAAGTGTTTTTTATCTTTTAAATTGCATTGAATAATGAAATAGTAACTCAAGGTTAAAATTAAAGAAATTCTATAATTAACAAACTAATGTATAAAAGTTCTCGAAAACTTCCTGTAAAATTCCAGAGAGAATAGATAGATTTTTACATCACCAGAATACAGAACTTGCTTTTGAAAAATTAATTTAAGAATCTTAATTCCATTTTTCAATATTTGGATTTTAAAAGCATTGTCGGATTCGGGGGGGTATCAGATTTTAAAAATCCAAAATAGCGGAACCAACAAGGCTGATCAAAAATTTAAAAACTAACGAATCCTCGCGAAAATCGATTCTCGTGAGTTTTTGTGGTTGCTGAGTACCAATGTTTGCTCGTTACAACCGAGTTGCTCGCTATATCCCAAGCAGCACGTAATATTACATCAATATCACAGTGACATTATATTGTAATTTTAGTAATTTTTACTGGGTAATATTACAGTAATGTTGACGTGATATTGAAATGTGCGCCTCAAGGTGATATTACAGGTAATATTACAGTTGTAATAATTTAAAATGAACAGGAAATTACTTTATAAGTCTGCCAAGCAGAAGGCATGACTAGGGGGGGACCCTAGAATGTGTAGTTTTTAACATGTGAATTGACTAACTTCAAAACATTCCAAACTTGGTATGTGGTCAAGCTGGGGGTAAAAGGATCTTTAAAGTCAATCAGCCGCTTGCGACTCCCCCAGTCTGCCTATGAATTGACTTATTTCAAAACACTTTAAACTTGGTATCTTGTCAGTTTGGTGTGTAATAAGTTTAATAAAAACTTGGTATGTGGTCAAGCTGGAGGGTAAAAGGATCTTTAAAGTCAATCAGCCGCTGGCGACTCCCCCAGTCTGCCTATGAATTGACTTATTTCAAAACACTTTAAACTTGGTATCTTGTCAGTTTGGTGTGTAATAAGAGCTTTGAAATTAGTCTGCCGCTTAGATCGTGTGACCCCCAAGTCTTCCGGGGTTGGGGGCCTTAACCGCCTCTGATTCCATGTTGAATTCATGAAACTAAACAAAATTTCGTTGACATAAGTTAAATGTTAAGTACTATTTACAGTACCGATATCTCCTTCTTAAGTTGAGATCATAGCGTCAAATCGCTGGTGACCAGATTTACCCTGCCTGGTCTCCCCTAGTATGTAATTCTCAAAAATTCTGCCAATGATATTAAACAATTGAAACTTATAACATTTCTCATAACCATGTATCCCTTCACACCCCTATAGGGTGTGAACTAATTAAATATACTTTATTTTCTTGTTTCTTAATTATGAAATGCTTACTTAAAAATATGTTTATATAATACATAAAAGAACTTCACATACTTATGCAGAATTATTCAGATAAATGAATTATACTGCAGTCGACTTTCGATAAATTGAAACTGAAGGAGATTCAAAACAAGTTAAAATTATTAATACTATTTTAATGTACTAACAATAAGTTTTTTTTGAAGAACTAGAAGAAAACTTCAATTTATTAAAAGTTGAATAATCGAGAGTCGACTATAAATAAATTTTGTTTCCTAGTCAAAAATATGAAGCCAGTAATAAGATCTAATAAAATTTTTATTTTAGGAATGGCCTCTTGGAGTTACTCATGTGGTTACAACTATCCAACTGCATACACAAATATATCGCTTTTAAGTAATTGGATTAAAGAAGTAACGGGTGTTGGACAAGAAAAGGAGAATTTGAATCTTTAAAAAATCGCATCAACATTATATTTTATTAATATACAAAATATTATTTAGATGTTTGAATTTATTTGTTTACAAAGTAAATTAAAAATAAAAATAGTATGTTTTGTTAATATTCTGTATGTGTATATTAGGGACCATTTAGGTTTTCTTTTTTTTTTTGGCATTTGAAGTTTCGATAATGCAATGTCTTTTCTAAGAATCAATCTAATCAGTTTTTTTCCCAATAAATTACAGGACCGGACGTTATTTCAAAGCAAGATTAAAATTATTATTTTTTAACATAAAATATTTATTTGTGTAAGTGTACCTATATTTATTACAAAAAAACTCTTAACGGGTGAGACACCTTTTGAAAAGCATAACAGTCACTGTTAATTTTGTTGAAACCGAGAG
Organism: Ganaspis brasiliensis; assembly: GCA_037103525.1. Lineage (NCBI taxonomy): Eukaryota > Metazoa > Arthropoda > Insecta > Hymenoptera > Figitidae > Ganaspis > Ganaspis brasiliensis. Next base: position 1,879,990 of record JAZKLR010000288.1, on the reverse strand, counting down.
AGAATTCTGTAAATAATTTTACCATTTAGGTAAGTCAACAAAATTTTATGTATAGGTCCTTCTCTTGCGTTATCAACAATTCTCCAAAACTTTAAAGATTGATTCCAAGTAGCTGGATTATTTACCATAGTTACGTGATAGAAATTATCTTTGTATTTCAACATTTTACGAGAATTGGATAGCTCTGTCAGGTATTTGTTTTTATCTTTGAAGAAAAGTTATTCTACTTACTCGATTTTAAAATATCAGAAAGTTGTTGTTTAAGCGACAAGACCATCTTAATATTAATGAAAAAGCACTCTTCTAGGAGATGGGCTGTTAGACATCAGGACATCGACTTGGAATGACTCCACTGTAAAAACAAGTGTCTTATTTTAAGACATTTTTGTCCTCACTTTTAAGACGTTTTAAAGTGTCTTAATTTTAAACCAATGAGAAAGCATCTTTCAAAATTATTAACCAATGATATAGCTTGAAATAACCGTAAGACGCTTTCTTAATGTCTTGTGTCTTAAAATAAGACACTTAGAAGACAGCAGTTTTTGCAGTGTCTTAAGTAAGTTTTTTACCAAATAGTATTCAATTCAAAGTTATAAGCGATTTTATAATCTGTCATAACTTTTTTTAATATTAAAAGAAAGAAGTTCAAATTAAAAAAAATGCTCCATATTTTATAATGCAAACATTTCGAAAGATATTTAATATTTAAAATTATAGATTCTTAAATGTATGCAGCAGTAATATGTGACATGCTTTGAAGAAAGGTACCTCAGAAGTATAAGGTTGTATTTATATCGTGAGTAAAAGCAAAAAGAAACAACAAGCATGCATGGTGGTATGAACAAACCACTGAAGTTTGAATTGGCATAACTTTCAAAATATTTTATTAAATCATTTTCTGACTTTATATAATTAAAAAGTAACCTTTTATAAAGCTAAGATATTACGATCGGAAAATCGATTTTTTACTTCTAAGGTACCTTTCTTTGGAGCGCGTCACACATCAATTTGCAAAACTGCGGGGAGCAGTTGACAAAAAGCATATAACTTCTAGTTCTGGAACTTTATTTTTAATTATAAATAAACCTACATTATCGTATTAATGGCAATATGCGCTTTTCAATACCAGTTCCTTTCGTGGATATTGAAGCTTATGGCAGCACTAATGATGCTGGAATTTTTCAACAATCCCAACTGTTTGAATGAAATCGTATTCTGGTTCTTTCTTGGCAAAAATAAAAAATATATCAATTATAAACTCTCGTGGCCAAGAAGAACTGTGAAAAATGCATTCCGAATATTATAATCAAGATGGCGGATATTGTGTGCAATTATTTCAGATAATCCGAAAAGGATGGAGATTATTTTCGTAGCTGTTGTATGCCTGCACAATTTTTTAATGACACCTAATTGTGAGACTCATTCACGAGAACGTCGTTACTATTTGCCGTCTTTCATTCAATAAGAAATAGATGATGGGCGCCTGATCCTCTGTAAATATACCGGGTGTCTCTATATAACGTAAATATATTTTAGGGTTGATATCAGCTCAAAAAATTAAGTAAACAAAGAATTGCTCGTTTTTTGATTGAACTTTAATTGCTCGAGTTATTTGCAATTCCAAATTGGCCAATCACGCAACGCCTTTACTGTAGAGGGCATGTTTTACTTTACAGTTTATTCCCTCAAAGTTGAAAAAAAAGTTGATGTGGCAACTTTTGGCAATACAAAGAGTTAAGGCGGATCACCCCCCTGGTCCGAAAGACCCCTGTGGCCTTCGAACCCCATTGTGCTTGATTTTTGCTTTCTTCACGCTTATTAAGACACTTTTTTCAACTCATTTTTTCAGCTTTAAAGGGAATAAACTGTGAAGTAGAACATGACCTCTAAAGTAAGGGCGTTGCGTGATTGGCCAATTTGGAATTGCAAATAACTCGAGCAATTAAAGTTCAATAAAAAAACGAGCAACTCGTTGATTACTTAATTTTTTGAGCTGATATCAACCCTAAAATATGTTACGTTATGTAGGGACACCCGTACTTTCAAGAATTTATTGAAGAACCTGTTATCTTAATTTTCTGAATTCTTAAACATCTGCTGCTTTCGCAGGAAAGCGATTGATCGAAAAAATCAATTCTTGTTACCCTCCATAATTTTAAGTTTATTATTTATTTTTAATAAAAATTGTTTTTGTTTTTATTAAAGTTTCTTTTAAATTTTCTTATCTTATATCTCCTCTATCAATAACTTTATTTCAATTGTACAAACTGTTTAAAAGAAATAAATTACAAATCTTCCAGATTTAAAAAAGATCAACACTACTTTAAATGTTATGACACTTAATTGATAAAGTAGACTAAGTACTCCAATAATGTGATAAAGAATGAAGACTCTGGTGTAAATGAACTTTGTCCGCGCTCTTGCTTGGAATGGTAGCTGTACAAGTTGCGAGGAGTTCCAGGTAGAAATATACCAAGGGCAAATCACTGCGTCAGTACAGACAATAGAACTCCAGTACTAATTTCTTTTCTAAGCCCTTACTGGTTCAGGTTGGGCTGGTAACGCTGTTGACTTGGTCTTAGTCTTAGTCTTAGTCACAAACAAAAGTTTGTCTCAGACACTACAGTAGCTACTGTAGAAAAGTTGGGTGGGCGCCAGTTGGGCCCCATATGGGTTTCCCAAATTTAAGGTGGGCCCCAGTTGGGTCTTCCCACTGGGAAATTAGTGGGCTTGTAATGCTCAACCCGGTTAGTGCCAATTCACTAAAAAAGATCGTAAAAATGTAAGATCGTTAAAAAATATTCATTACAACTTTTAACAATATTTTCCACCAAAATTTTCTTTAATGATATAAAAATTAGTTAATAACAATTGTTGCATGTATTTTTTAATTTGTTTAAACAAATCAATATTGTTTATTTGAAACTTTTCATCTAATAGAGCTAGAAAGTTGTAACTTTTTTCAAATTTTGCAACTATATAAGTGAAGTAAAGCCTAATATTAGAAAAAAACTAAAATATAAAAATTTTAAATTGTTTAAACAAATTAATATTGTTTATTTGCAACTTTTCATCTAATAGAGCTAGAGTGTTGTAACTTTTTATTAACTTTGCAACTTTTCAAACCTATAAAAGCCCAATACTAATAATAAACGAAAATCCACAATTATGAAAATTGTTTAAAGAAATTAATATTGTTTATTTGCAACTTTTCATCTAATTAAGCTAGAGAGCTGAAAATTTCTTTTAATTTTGCAACTTTTCAAGCTTATGAAAGCTTAATATTAATAAAATACAAAAATCCACAATTATAAAAATTGTTTAAACAAATTAATATTGTTTATTTCTAATTTTTCATTTAATTGAGCTAGAGAGTTGAAACTTTCTCTTAATTTTGCAACTTTTCAAATCTATAAAAACTTAATATTAATAATAAACGAAAATCCACAATCACAAAAATTGTTTAAACAAATTAATATTGTTTATTTGCAACTTTTTATCTTACTGAGCTTAAGATTTAAAATTTTCTTTTAATTTTGCAACTTTTTAAACCTATGAAAGCTTAATATTAATAATAAACGAAAATTCACAATTTTAAAAATTGTTTAAACAAATTAATATTGTTTATTTGCAACTTATCATCTAATTGAGCTAATTAAGCTCAATAAGCTAATAAGCTTAATATTAATAATAAACGAAAATCCTCAAATACAAATATTGTTTAAACAAATAAATATTGTTTATTTGCAACTTTTTATCTTATTGAGCTTTAGATTTAAAATTTTCTTTTAATTTTGGAACTTTTTAAGAATACCAAAGCTGAATATTAATAATAAACGAAAATCCACAATTATAAAAATTGGTTAAACAAACTAATGTTGTTTATTTGCAATCAGTCATCGAATTAAGCTAGAGAGTTTAACTTTTTCTTAATTTTGAAAATGTTAAGCCTATAAACACCCAAAACTTATAGTAAACGAAGATCCATAATTATGAAACTCTTTTAAATAAATTAATATTGTTTATTCGCAACTTAAATACAGTTAGGGAACTGTATTACAATATTGATATTAACAATATTAATTTGTTTAAACAATTTTTATAATTGTTGATTTTACTTTACAATTAATATTGGGCTTTACTAAGATTGAAAAATTGCAAAATTAATAAAAAGTTACAACCCTGTAACTCAATTAGATGAAAAATTGCAAATAAACAATATTAATTTGTTTAAACAATTTTTATATTTTTATATTTTAGTTTTTTTCTAATATTAGGATTTACTTAACTTAAATAGATGCAATATTAGAAAAAAGTTACAACTCTCTAGCTCTATTAGATAAAAAGTTTCAGATAAACAATATTAATTTGTTCAAACAAATTAAAAAATACATCCACTAATTGTTAGTAACTAATTTTTATGTAATTAAAGGAAATTTTGGTGGAAAATGTTGTAAAAAGTCGTGATGAATATTTTTTAACGATCTTACACTTCTTTTTCGTTTATAAAGATTTTTTATGGCCCTTTAAAAATAGTTAATAATAAAAAATTTGTCAAATAAATTATTGGATCTTATTTTGTAAACTTTCCTGAGGAGAAACAGCTTTATCCGATCGAAAAATGTTAATTTTCATGGATTTTATATCAATTCTATGAAAAAGTTTTTTTTCCCATGCATTTTGCATGGAAAACTTTGAGCGCTTTGACCGAATTTCATGAATTTTTAAACTGAAATGAAGGGAAATTGCAATATGTAAAGCCAGATTGACGATAAGTTTAGTATTGAAACTATTATTTAGTAACAATTTACGTATTTGATAAAAACTGGGAACCCCAGGCTGACCCTAACTTGCGCCCACGTACAAACTGGGAATTACTGGGAACTTTTCTACACGGATATTGTAGTGTGTATAAAAGCTGTTGAAAAAATATGAATTTTAAACTATTGTAAACTGTGAAGTATCACCTTTTATTTGAGCCCAGAAAACTTAAAAAATAATCAGTAGTTCCCGAGATATGATTCAAAACGTGCAAGAATTTTTTCCCCAATAACACCAAATATTCCATTGGAACATTCGGAATATTCCAAAAGAATATTCCATCCATATTCAAGGCATATTCTAATGTCCTACCTTTGGAACATTCTTAAGGAATATTGCAGGAACATTGTTTTGGTATATTGCAGGAACATTCTTTTGGAATATTGCAAGAATATTCCATTGGAATATTCATAAATATTTTAAAGCAAAAAAAAAAATTTTTTTAGTTAATTCTTATTAGAATTATTCATTATTTTATTTTTACGCGTTATAACAAACTAAAAATTCTAAACGCGACGGGAGGATTCGAACCCTAAACCTAAGACCTATCTAACGATTTAAGGCTTGCAGCTATTTATCGGTATGAAAATAAGAAACAAAACCGAGTTGATAAACTTTTAACACATATCTAAAATAGTTGAAGTTCATCCAGATTTATTGTAGAATTTTCATACCGATAAAATAGCTGCGAGCGTTAAATCGTTAGATAGGTCTTAGGTTGAGGGTTCGAATCCTCCCGTCGCGTTTAGAATTTTTAATTTGTTATAAGGCTTAAAAATAAAATAATGAATAATTCTAATAAGAATTAATAAATTTAAAAACTAAAAAATTTTTTTTCTTCTTTGCTTTAAAAAATTTATGAATATTCTAAAGGAATATTCTTGCAATATTCCAAAAGAATGTTCCTGCAATATACCAAAACAATGTTCCTGCAATATTCCTAAAGAATGTTCCAAAGGTAGGACATTAGAATATGCCTTGAATATGGATGGAATATTCTTTTGGAATATTCCGAATGTTCCAATGGAATATTCCCGGAATGTGAATGGAATATTCGGTGTTATTGGGGTTCCTTAAAAGTCAAACAAATCGTGACTTAACCTGAAAATTATGATTTTTTAGAAAAATATGCCTTCACGTTTTGACTCATATTTCGGGAACTACTATAGTATATTAAGCAACAAGGGGTTAAAGGCAGCCATTTGTTTACGCTGATGTTTGTGTACGAGTGACGGTCGAGGGCGAAGCCCGAGACAAAACGAGTACACAAACATCATTGTAAACAAATTGGACTGACTTTAAACCCGTGTTGCTTACGATACTTTTTATTCCAAAGGCACAAAAGAGGTGCTTTTAAATGCTTGTAGGTTACGGTCGAAATGCGTTCATTTGTTTGACCGTATGAAAATGGCGTCCATTTTTTCCCTAAGGTGAAAAAAATGCATGGATCAGCTGTTCATTTTTTCCCTAGGGAAAAAATGAACGCCATTTTCACACGGCCGAACAAACGAATGCGTTTAGACCCTGCCTACAGGCATCTAAAAGCGCCATTTTTGTGCCTGTGGGATAAAAAATATTTTTTAGGTTCCCTGGGCTAAAATTAAAGGTAATACTTCAAAGCTTACAATAGTTTGAGATTCCTATTTTTTCTACACTTTTTATACACACTACAGCAAGTTAAACTTAAATTTTTGGTTTTTTGAGGTTAGAAAACAAATGAGAGCTAACTTTTGAGAACCGACTCCAGTTTCGCATTTAGCGACCCAAAATGCGTAAGAATTGATTAGTCTCGTATCTATGACTCCAAATTAATTTTGTTTTGTGTGCCGGTGTAATGAACGTACAGATATCGTTCACTCTGAGTCAAGAATGGTTAGGAAAAAAAACCAATTTTTATTTTACGTTTCAACAGTATTATAAAAATTATAATTTTTACAATTTTTAAAACAAATGGATAACGTTAATTTTCAACTAATTATTATATAAGGCTAGAGTCTTGCGATTTCTTCTCAATGATGTAATTTTTTAAGAGCTATTCATCGAAATACTAAGAAAAAAGTAGATGTGTCAAATTTTACAATTCTTCAAACAAATTGTAATGCTTATATTCAATTTTTTATTTCAAAGAACTAGAGAGTTGCAATTGTTTTGCAATTTTGCAACTTTCTTTTTCAAAACAGTTTATTTTAAATTTTGGCCAAATTTAATGAACTTTCTGATCGTTCCATGAACAAATTCTTTATGATTCTTCGATGAATATGACAAAAAACCACATAACATAGAAAGAACAACTTTTTTATGATTCTTCCATGAATATGACAAAAACAACACAACATAGAAAATATTAACCACGGAGTTAGCTCAGTTGGTAAAATACTAGACTCTGCGGTCGCGCCAAGTCCAGCTTGCTGGGCTCGCGCCCCGATGAGTCTGGGATTTTTCTAACTCGTGAGATAACTTCAGTGGAAGGTTTGACGTCGAGGAATAATGATATGCATTGTCGGTAATAGACTTGTGCAGATCACTAGAACTCGACTGTCGATAAACTGGTTGTATTAGGAGAGGTTTTTCTACAGTTTTCCCTCTCCACTGGCGAGCAAACCCAATATACCGGGTGTTCCAGGCAAATGCGAGTACTCCTAATTTCAAGCCGTTCTGTAGACGCCAAAAAAAAAAAAAAAAAAAAAACACTTAGAAAAAATATATAGTACTGAATTCTAGGAACTCCCATCGGGGGACACTCATTGGGCCAGTAAGGTCGTTAAAACGAGTGTATAATAACTAACATAGAAAATATTTAAAAAATTGTTAAAAATTTTAAAATTTAAAAAAAATTAAATAAATAAATAAATAATAATAAATGTTTAATAGTATATTAAGCAAAAAGGGGTTAAAGGCAGCCACTTGTTTACAATGATGTTTGTGTACGAGTCATAGTCGAGGGCGAAGCGCGAGACGAAACGAGTACACAAACATCATTGTAAACAAATTGGACTGACTTTAAACCCGTGTTGCTCCCTAAGGAGGAAAAAATGCATGGATCAGCTGTTCATTTTTTCCCTAGGGAAAAAATGGACGCCATTTTTACATGGTCGAACAAATGAATACGTTCAGACCCTGCCTACAGGCATCTTAAAAACACCATGTTTCTGCCTGTGGGATACAAATTTTTATGGCGGACAATATTTTTTTAAAATTGACTTATTTTTGTGCGACTTGGTTTCTAGGGGTTTTTTCGGATTGCTGATTACGAATATGCAATTAGATTTTTAAAATTTAAAATTGATGATCTAATATGGCGGACGATATTTTTTTAAAATTGGCTAATTTCGTGCGACTTTGTATCTATAGGTTTTTGGGGTCGCTGATTACGTGTTTGCAATTTAAATTTCAAGATTCAAAATGGCGGATCCATTATCGCGGATGATATTTAAAAATTTGTTAATTTTCATGATGCATTCAATATGGCAGACAATATTTTTTAAAAATTTGTTGATTTTCTTGAGATATTGTATCTAGGGGCTTCTGGGGCTGTTGATTACGAATCCGTAGTTACATTTTAAAAATTCAAAATGGCCGATCGAATATGGCAAACGATATTTTTTTTAAATTGGCTATTTTTTATGACCCCTGGTATCTAGGAGTTTTGGGGTCTAGAGGATTTTAGGGTTGCTAATTACGAATTTGCAGTCAGATTTTATAAATTGTAAATTGCTGATTCAACATTGTAGGCGATATTTTTTTTTAATTTCCCTGATGTTCGTGAGACTCTGTATCTAGGGGATTTTATTGTCACTGGTTACGAATTATAGTCAAATTCAAAAAAATTTTAAATAATGTATCTAGTATGGCGAAATACATTTATATAAAATTGTTTAAGTTTCATGAGATTTTTATTTTTAGGTTTTAGGTGTTGATGATTAAGAATATGCAGAAAGATTTTATTAATTCAAAACGGCGGATTCTCGATTACTGTTAATCAGTGCTTACTTTCCATTTCAAAGATTTAAAATTAAAAGGTAAAAAACGGAACTAAATGTTTACCACGTGACGTCGTGAGTGCTGAGTAATATTAATAGTAAAACAGTATTGTCATATTTTTTTTTAAGATCGATATTTCCATAACTTAAAGTACCAAAACTCGCAAAAATAAGATTATTTAAAAAAATATCTTCGGCCATATTGGATCCGCCATTTAGAATTTTTAAAATTTGATTGCAGATTCGTAAACAGAGACCCCAAAAATTCCTACAGTACCGTCGGGAATTGTCAATCCACCTATTTTTTAAGGTTTGAAAAACGTCTTTAAACGTACAAAGTATAATTATTAAAATTTTTCTGTGTTTATTTCCTTAAAGGAGATAAGATTTGGAGGAAAATAAGGCCTGAGTAAAGTCATTTAGTCAATTTTTCATTGAAATATGTTAAAAAATGTGGAATTTTTAATCTTTTAGAAAAATTGAAATTACTCTCGCAATAATATAGGTTTTTTAAAGTTTCTATGCTTGTTTTAAAGAAAATTTTCTGGAGAATAAGACTACTGTTAAGGCATTAATGTGCAATTTTTTTCCTAGCATATGCAAGACTCAAAATTTGAACCAAAAAATTTATAAAATTTTGAAGGCATTATTTTGACATAAAAATAATTTTTAAAATTCCAATATATATATTATATTACTTCCTTCAGAAAGTTATTGACAATTAAGACCTTAGTATTTTTTATATAGCTGTATTTGATATCTGGATATAAACAATAATTTTTTATTATATTTTTTGGTCCAACTTCCGAGCCTTGCATATGCTAGGAGAAAAAATTGCACATTAATGCCTTAGCAGTAGTCTTATTCTCCAGAAAATTTTCTTTAAAACAAGCATAGAAACTTTAAAAAACCTATATTATTTTGAGAGTAATTTCAATTTTTCTAAAACATTAAAAATTCCACATTTTTTTACCATATTTCAATGAAAAATTGACAAAATCACTTCACTTAGGCTTTATTTTCCTCAAAATTTTAGCTACTTTAAGGAAATAAACACAGAAAAATTATAATAATTATACTTTGTATGTTTAAAGACGTTATTCAAACCTTAAAAAATAGATGGACTGACAATTCCCGACGGTACTGTAGATACCAAGACTCACGAAAATAAGCCAATTTTTAAAAAATATCGTCCGCCATATTGAATCCGCCATTTTAAAAATTAAAAATTTGATTGCAAATACGTAATCAGTTACCCCAAAAACTCCCAGATACCAGGGGCCATAGAAATTAGCCAATTTTAAAAAAATATTGTCTGACATATTGGATGCATCATGAAAATAACCAAATTTTCAAACATCATCCTCCATATTATATCCGCCATTTTGAATTCTTAAAATCGGCTTAAAAATTCCTAATCAGCGACCCCAAAAACTCTTAGATACCAAGTGTCACGAAAATTAGCCAATTTTTAGAAAATATTGTCCGCCATATTGGATGCGCCAATTTTTAATTTTTAAAATAATGCAAAGATTTATAGAAACAAACTTGTATTATGTCCTTAACAATAATAAAATACAAGAGCAATCAATCTGAACTAAAAAATTTGCAACTATGTGAAAAAACGTGAAAACTGGTATACTTCAGGAGGTCATAGCTCGGTAAATAGTAGGCTGAATTTAATTTTCTAAACGGAAATTTAAAGCTAATATAGTCTACTACAACTTTTATGTTCATTATTTTTCCATCCGATTACGTAAAAAAAAGTTCGGCATTAGTTTTTGAAAACAAGGTTTTTTCGGGCAAAAATGATGAAAAATTAGTAAACTTTGAAAGGGCATAACTCGGGCACAATTTGACCAATTAAGTTCATCTTTTTTTAAAAGACTCAGAATTTTATATACTTTTTCTTTTATGTAACATATTTTTCACTTAAAATGCACGGAAACCCGACAATTTCAGAAAACGCGATATTTTGCACCTTGTTTGAAAAATTTAACCGGGTTCTCCCCTAATAGCACCAAACGTTTCATTAACGTTGCTGCAACGTTTCCGTGTAACGTTGCAAACGTTGCATTGCAACGTTACCAGCCAAGAAAAATAACATTGCATATGTCATGGGGCTAGAAACGTTGCAGGGAAACGTTGCGGAACGTTAATTTGGAACTTTGAATAGGCATTCGGAAAATCGCAGTGCGGGTTGCGGAAAAATGTTGCGGAAAAGGCTAAATTTTTTTTTATTAATATTATTCGATGTTGATAATATGATTGCTTCTGTAGAACAATGGTCACTAAAATCAACTGCGCAGCTCTAATTGCGATAAAAAACTACTGCGCACAATATCAACATTATTAATTTTTAAATGGTCATTCAAAGTTCCAAATTAACGTTCCGCAACGTTTCCCTGCAACGTTTCTATCCCCATGACATATGCAACGTTATTTTTCTTGGCTGGTAACGTTGCAATGCAACGTTTGCAACGTTACACGGAAACGTTGCAGCAACGTTAATGAAACGTTTGGTGCTATTAGGGTCGGTCGCCACGCCTGCCGAAAACTTAGAGTCTTTAATTGTATGCCAAAATAAAGGATTTAAGCCAAAAACATCGACCTTTTGGGTTATTACCGTATAATATGTTTTTTTCCGACGTATTGACTGGACTCCTAGGCAGTACATTTCAAATGTATTTTAGTGTTCCCAGCACAAATGTAATGTTGAAAAAGCTATACTAGTGATAATTTTGTCGTTATTTACAAAAATACTTAAAATGTTCGTTATCAATTGCTCTTTAAATACTCGTTGTGCCTTTTTGAAATTTTCAAAATGGCGGCTCAATAAGGCGGCTGGAAACCCGTTAAAAAATAGAGAGATCGCATTAATGGACATGATAAAAAAAGAATTGACGTTCGAAACAATTGGCTGATGGCTTACATTGTTGATAACTGACGTCCCTAAAAAGTTACCATGCTTAGTTGGCAAAATCCAAAATGGCGGATCCAACATGGCGGTCGAAATATTTAATTTTAAAAGAAATTATCGGATGCAAGGGAAATCTTATATACGTGGGTTTTTGTGGTCTCTGATTACGAATATGATGCCAGACTAAGTAACACAGTCCGCAGACTATCCACACACTTTCAGCAGATTAGAATCTGCTAAATTTTCTGCTGAATTTCTGCAGAAAATCCGCAAAAACATGAGAAAATTTTGTATAAACCGAGCAGAGAGTCTGCGGAAACTGTGTTGAATGACTGGTAAAAGTCTGCAAAAAACAGCGAATAATCTGCAGAAAGACCGAGTGAAAAGTTTTAACTGAATCCCATTATTTTTTAAACATTCAGCCGCCAAATTGAATCCGACATTTTGAATTTAGAAATACTGACATTATATTCGTAATCCGCAAACTTTTCTCAGAATCTAGTTCGTTGAAAGTTTGCAGACTGTATCACATTGATTGACATTATTTTCGTAAATAGCGACTTCAAAAACCCCCGAGTTGAAAATTTCAATTGAAACCGCTAATTTTTTAAAAATTCGTCCGCCATATTGGATCCGCCATATTAAATTTTGAAATTCTCACATCATATTTTTAATCAGCGACCTCAAAAACCCCCGTGTATATGATTCCCCTTGCATCCGATAACTTTTTTAAAAATTAATATTTCGACCGCCATATTGGATCCGCCATTTTAGATTTCGCCAACCAAGCATAATAACTTTTTAGGGACGTCAGTTATCAACAATTTAAGCCATCAGCCAATTGTTTCGAACGTCAATTCTTTTTTTAACATGTCCATTAATGCGATCTCTCTATTTTTTACTGGTTTCCAGCCGCCTTATTGAGCCGCCATTTTGAAAATTTCAAAAAGACACAACGGGTATTTAAAGAGCAATTGATAACGAACATTTTAAGCCTAGGATCATAAAATCCATTCACAGGAATTTCAAATTGAGCTTTTTGTTCCGTTTGACAAAGAAAGTCCCTTAAATGTTTACTAATTTTGCAAAAATCAATTAATTTTTTGTAAATAACGACAAAATTATCACTAGTATTGCTTTCTCAACATTACATTTGTGCTTAGAACACTAAAATACATTTGAAATGTACTGCCTAGTGGCTGAGGAAAAAAAAAATTTCATTTTTTGAAATTTGGCAATTAAAAAATCGTTTTTTGCAATTTAAAAAAAAAACTGTCTTATAAAAGTTTCTCTAGACCCCAAATTCGTGGTCAGGAAGTCAAAATACGTAGGAAAAGTGTAGTCTGATTTATTGTACAGACTACTTCTTTTTTTTGTGGGGCTGTGTTATTATAGTTCAGTATTGGATCAAGATTCATACAAGCTTGGCCACCCAGTCTGGGTTCACCAAGATTGAATCAATTTTGAAACGAGCATGAATGAACATTGGTATTCAATCTTGTACGAAGCTACGTTGACGATGGATTCAAGACTGTTTCAAGCCTTGACAACCCAGCTTGGGCGTTCAGGCCTGAACCAGGCTTCAATCCATGGTCAGTCTTGGTTTTTCTTGCCTGGGAACAATTGCGCTGCAGATTATTTTAATACATAAAAGTTTTCAGTGAAAACGTTTATATTTATAATTATTTACACACGTCTCAAATTGATTAAATTTTAACAAAGTATAATATGGTCTTCATAATTTAGTTTCCTAGCAGATTTGATTAGGAAATTCAGGGTTATTGTTACTAGGTTCTGATATGTGAAATTAACCATGAGTATGTAATTATATTAACCAGGAGCCCTTCTTAACTTTACTTCATATTGCGATTGACTAAATCGCAATAAGGTTAATAAGGACATTCAAATTCTTGTCGGTGTACTAAAATGTCCGCTTGTGAGGCAATATTGTCACAAAACTTGAGACAATATTTCATTGTAATATTCAGGCAATTTTCAACGTTAAGTGATGCGTACTGGTCGATCTTGGCTCCTATCTTGGTCCGTAGGTTTGCGCTGTAGTTTTTAATTCCTTAGAGTCCTTCGGGTGTCAGACATAACGTAAAATTTTGATTGATTGCAAATAAAAAATTTTTTAAAACTTTTTCTGAAATATTTCCTGAATATTGCAGGAATCTATTCGTGCAATATTTCCTGAACATTGCATTGCAATGTTGCCTGAAAATTCATTTGAATATTTCCAAACTTGAAGTGTTAGGACCAGGCAATTTTCAGGAAATATTTTGTGCTGTGTGGGTGATTGTAAGTATATTTTTTTTCGTACATTAACTTACTATACTGAAAATTCTGCAAACATAATTTTTTATAATTAAGTTTTTAAAATATTTAGTTTGAAGATTGTTTTAAACGTTTTTTTGACGGTACTTTGTAATTTCTATATATATGTGGGTTTTACTTTATAGTTTGAATGTTTACACAATATCGAGAGTAAAGAACGTCCTACATCTAGTAAAGAAAGTATTAGTTAACACAAGCATTAAAAACTGTATATTGTTATTATTTTACGTAAACGAATCTAATTATGAAAGACAACTGGTTTTAAGTTGGTTTCTTAAGAAGCTGATTCTCCAATTCAGTGCCAACAAACGTCGATCACCGACAGGTACCAAACAGTTTAGGTTACCTTCGAAACTTGCGAAACTTCCGCAACGTAGCGTGCTATACATTATGTCGAAACTCGAAAGAAATCAATTGTAACTATTTAACAGTGAAAGTGTTATAAAAGCCTCCGTTATGTATTCATACTCAAACGTATTATAACTCGGGAAAATGAAGTATACTGTAAACATTACAAGAGAACTCTACAGAGTTCCGGGGTTGTTTCTACTAATTATCAGCTGTATAGTTGCCAGGCCTAACACTTATAACGATTACCATAATGTGAAAAATGCTATCATTTCAGTAAAATCCCCTGAACGTAAAATACATAATTTTGAACCAGAAAGTAGTGCTAGTGAAGTTCGAGATCTCCTTGTAGATGGAAAATCTGGTATGTTTTTATAACGGTTATTCAATAAAGTATGTGTGAAAAGTGTTTTTTGTATCCAATTGCACATTATTACATTTGATTACACAGGCACACGAAAAAAAAGTTTTTGCCGAGAAACAACACTAGTATATTCATAATTATTATTTTACGCTCAATCCAAATCCAGTTTGCTAGATTGGCTAAGATTTTGTAGATTACTTCAATAAATAAACAAACAAACAAATTAAATTTTTTTGTTGACCGGAAATCTATATACGTGAATTCCTATGTATATTTCTCAGCTCAACCATTTTACCATCATTGATCTAATGTTTGATTCCAATGCTGGACAAATATTAGGATCTTGGCTCCCAAAAGTGGTCCAAAAGTGCACTAATCGTAAATTTTTCATTGGGAGTGTAATGTCCAGACCAAAGTATTTGTTTTGGTCTGCCTGTGTTATTATCGTTATTTTATTTACGTATTGATTGTCCATCTACTCTCTAAATATGAAAAAGCGAAATTTCACTGTTTCAAAGCTATAAGTATACCACTAATTCCAATTAGCGTATATACTCTGTAGAAATAGTGAAAAATCACTGGGTAATCAGTGAAATTTCACTGATTCAACAGCGTATATACGCTTTTTGGAATCAGTGGTATACTTATCGCTTTTTCAAATTAAGAGAGTAAAAAGTGTTACTAACATTGACCTTGTTTACCTAGTCCATATAAAAATGCATCTTCTTTAAGACCTTGCGAGGTCTGTATATTGTGCTTCATATACATGTATATGAAATTGAATTTAAAATACATGTATATCAAAATTAATATAAATTAACCTAAATTTAATATTTATATTAAATTTGGGATATATGTATCTGAGAAATCATAACGTTGAATGAATTCCAATATAAATGTATATTAAATTTAATTTCATATAGGGGAGACCACACAACAGTAGATAATGGCCAACAGTGGATAATATCATTTTCTGAAAAATGATTTTAAAATTTTAATTTAGCTTATTATAATAAGATTTTAGGAATAAAATAAGGTAATCTAACAATGTATGTTTGAAAGAATATAAATAATTACTGTGTAAGAATGAAAATAACCGTTTTAAATCTTAGAAAAAAAATTAACCTTACTAAACTACATTTAAAGTTTTCTTGAAAAATACAGATTTTTTAAGGGTTGTAAATGCATTATTATGAAAATTTAAGACTTAAGAACAAAAAATTCCTTAATGCTCTTTTAATGTAGATTAATATTATGCAAAAATTTAAAACACGACACCATTATTCGTTTTCTTACAAAAAAAATCGAGTAAAACCGTCTGCTTAGGCGTTGCGGACTGACTATGACTCCTTAGTTTCAAATATTTATTGGCTTATATTCCTTCTTATAATAATAATAACGACATAATAATAATTATAAATTTCAATTTTTTTCGCAGATTTAAATTCCAAAATTTTAGTTATATTTTTGTAGGCAAAGAGGCGATTTACATATATTCCTATAGTGTAAGACGAATATAGCAGTTTAAAACAAAAAGATTCCTAATCAGGAGGTCTCAAAACGTCGACAAATTAGCCAAAGTTCAAAATCACAAGATGAGTGTCAATAAGGCCACTCATCAAATCAGTTGTTATTATGAAAAATCATACCTTTTTAGTATGCCTGACAAGCCCTTAAAACAGGTTTTCGATTTGTCAAATAGAAAAAGAAATACCTCATTTTAAAAAATTTCAAAATACATGGGTTTTTGCAATTTCTGTAAAAGGGTAGTTATTTTAATTGGTTATTACATATGATCGGTCACTATACTTTCCCAAAAACTTTGCATACATATACTGAAGAAAATATGTCAGAATATGTCTCTTATATAAATATAAGATTCTCGGGGTGGGGCGTGGTCGCCCCAATTGCCCCCACGTTAAACCGTCATGTCACTGGAATAACCCGAGCAGGGTTTGCCGAGCTATCCAACGTGGCCGTTGCTTGACTCTATGTAGTCTATTGATACTCGGGCTTTCAACATTGGCTGTAACTTCGGCCGATTATCGTATTGCGAACATTTGATTCACGAGTAAAGGCCAATGTTTGTGCCAATATTGACTGTCTTAGATTGGGGGCCTCACATTCTGCCGATTCTGGGGCTTATGTAACTTGTGCCAATGTTGGTTATAAGACATTAGGACAATGTTCGGCCTTAGTCGATCATACATACATAACCGAAAATATTGATGAATATAAAATACTAGCATGTTGTAATCAAGAGATCAGTATGGGCTTATTTTCATATTTTCAAGAATTTATTTTTCATATTAAAATATATTTTTATAACACATGCAGTCTTTTTATACATAAAAATTCATATTTAAAAGTGCTAAAAAATAATTTTTATTTTTAATTGTTTATTGCTGCAAAATATTTACTTAAAGTTAACCCTCAATTTTACTATCCGACATGATTTAAGGATTTTGTTATTGTTTTATCATCATAGATGAAAGTTTGTAGTTCAGACGGTAACTACAGATATAAATTTTAAGAATATACTGAATTTTTTAATTGTAGATAACACAACTCAACAAAAAAAAATTTTTTTTTTGCCTAAGGTTCGTTTTACAATTTTTCTGTTCTTTATGCTCCAAAATGAAGGAAAAATAACCTTATATTGTTTAAAGTTTGCTTTTGTAGTAATAATTCAAATAATATATATTTTCTAGTTTTTATAGCAAAATTAAAAAGTTTTTGTTGGTCCACAAATTAAAAAACTTTTTGTCAGTGAAAAATTTTCAGAATTGCTTACAGTGTACAGTGGCGTACCAAGCATTTTTGGCGCCCGGGGCAAAAGGCAATTTTTGCCCCCCCCTTATTGAAAATTATTTCATCGATTTGCCGCCCCCAAATGCATTGGGCTCGAGGTTGGCGCCCGGGGCGACTGCACCCTCTGCCCCCCTCTAGATACGCTACTGGGTTACAGATGTTAAAAAAAACGCCTGGAATAGTTTCAAAGAAGTAGGGAATAACAAAGTCGAAAATTATAGAGAAATAGTCGAGGATTTGCTAAAGAACTTTAAAGCCATGGGTTGCCGGATGTCCTTGAAAGTGGATATGCTACATTCTCATCTAGATAAATTTGAGAACAATATGGGAGCGTATTCAGAAGAGCAAGGAGAACGTTAATACGAGAAAGTACGTGCGAACATCAAAGAAAGAGCAACAAGAACCATTTTTAATCTTTTTTCCACAATTTTGAAGACAAATGTAATATTTGAAGTAAATAAAACTAATAGGCAAAAGTATTGTTTTATGTTTTTTAAAAAAAATCAATTTCATAGCATAAATTTTTAAAAAATCGTAAAAACGTTCTCTTTACTACAAAAGCAAACTTTACTATGCAATATAATTTTTTTTCGGATATCTGTCCATTAGGGTGGTCCTTAAAATGGAAAGTTGCGAATTTGAAAGGTCTCACCCCCTGATTTTGTTACTTATCGAAAAATAAGAGATACGTATTTTTTTATTTTTTTTATTTTAATATTTGATGGTGCCTCATCGACCTTGAAATTTCCCATGCATTTTGCATGGGGAAAAAACTTTTTTTCGTAGATTTGCAATAAAATCATGAAAAATCAACATTTTTTAACCGGATTACTCTATTTCTCTTGGGAAATGTTCAAACAATGACATCCAATAATTTATTTAAGAATTTTTTATTATTAACTATTTTTTACAGGGTCGTGAAAAAACCCCATAAATTGCAAAATTATGGAAAAATCGTTAAAAAATATTTATTACTATTATTTCTGGTATTTATTGCTAAAATTTTTATTTACAACTAAAACAAATATTATTAATAATATTTTCAGGTAATTCGCAATTTGTTTAAACAATTTGTTGTTGTTATTGTTAAATTATTTTTAAATACATGTAGAAAAGTATGGTTTTTTGTATTATTTTACAATTGACTTTGACATTAATCATACAAAATAATGATTAATTGTTAAAAATTATAAAAATAATTGTTTAAACAATTTATTGTTGCTATTTGAAAAATAATCTTTAAATATATCTACGGAGTTGCAGTTTTTTCTTAATTTTGCAAGTAGTTGTGCTGTAAGGGACTGTAAAAAAGAATTAAATATGAAACATAATTTTCAACAATTGTTTAAACAATTAATTGTTGCTATTTGGAAGTTTGTCTTTGAATGTATTTACAAACTTGCAGTTTTTCCTTAATTTTTTAAGTAGTCCTACTGTAAGGAACTGTTAACGAGTATTAAATATAAAACATAATTTCAACAATTGTTTAAACAAATTATTGTTGCTATTTGGAAATTTGTCTTTAAATACATCCACAATCTGGCAGGTTTTCCTTTATTTTTCAAGTAGCCCTGCGTATATTTGACTCGGGGTGATCCATATATTTTAGAAAGTTTGAAAAACATTAAGTTTATAGAATTATTATAAATAAGATTAACTATGAAATATAATGTTAATAATCATTTGAAGATTTTATTTGGTTTACAAATTTACTAGTGTTGATGTTTGTTAAGAGCTATTAAGTGTCTTATAATGTTATAAGACATACGCGTGTTTTTTCGCGCTATGACAAGTTTATACGCGTTACGCATGTATGACCGCGTCTCTACAATGGTGCATATATTTTACAAAGTTTGAAAAAGATTAAGATTATAGAGTGATTATTAATTAAAACTAACTATCAAATATAATTTTAATAATTATTTAAAGATTTAACTTCGTTTAATAATTTACCACTTTTGAAGTTGTATAATATACACCATTACACAAAGACACTTAACATTTTTAGCCAACTTCAAAAGTTGTAAATTATTAAACGATGTTAAATCTTTAAATAATTATTAAAATTATATTTGATAGTTAGTTTTAATTAATAATCACTCTATAATCTTAATCTTTTTCAAACTTTGTAAAATATATGCACCATTGTAGAGACGCGGTCATACATGCGTAACGCGTATAAACTTGTCATAGCTCAAAAAAACGAGCTTATTTCTTATAACATTATAAAACACCTAATATCTCTTGACAAACATCAAAACTAGTAAATTTGTAAACCAAATAAAATCTTCAACTGAATATTAAAATTATATTTGATAGTTAGTCTTATTTATAATCACTCTATAATCTTAATCTTTTTCAAACTTTGCAAAATATATGAACCATTGTACAGACGCGGTCATACATGCGTAACGCGTATAAACTTGTCATAGCGCGAAAAAACACGCGTATATCTTATAACATTATAAGACACTTAATAGCTCTTAACAAACATCAACACTAGTAAATTTGTAAACCAAATAAAATCTTCAAATGATTATTAACATTATATTTCATAGTTAATCTTATTTATAATAATTCTATAAACTTAATGTTTTTCAAACTTTCTAAAATATATGGATCACCCCGAGTCAAATATACGCAGGGCTATTTGAAAAATAAAGGAAAACCTGACAGATTGTGGATGTATTTAAAGACAAATTTCCAAATAGCAACAATAATTTGTTTAAACAATTGTTAAAATTATGTTTTATATTTAGTACTCGTTAACAGTTCCTTACAGTAGGACTACTTAAAAAATTAAGGAAAAACTGCAAGTTTGTAAATACATTCAAAGACAAACTTCCAAATAGCAACAATTAATTGTTTAAACAATTGTTGAAAATTATGTTTCATATTTAATTCTTTTTTACAGTCCCTTACAGCACAACTACTTGCAAAATTAAGAAAAAACTGCAACTCCGTAGATATATTTAAAGATTATTTTTCAAATAGCAACAATAAATTGTTTAAACAATTATTTTTATAATTTTTAACAATTAATCATTATTTTGTATGATTAATGTCAAAGTCAATTGTAAAATAATACAAAAAACCATACTTTTCTACATGTATTTAAAAATAATTTAACAATAACAACAACAAATTGTTTAAACAAATTGCGAATTACCTGAAAATATTATTAATAATATTTGTTTTAGTTGTAAATAAAAATTTTAGCAATAAATACCAGAAATAATAGTAATAAATATTTTTTAACGATTTTTCCATAATTTTGCAATTTATGGGGTTTTTTCACGACCCTGTAAAAAATAGTTAATAATAAAAAATTCTTAAATAAATTATTGGATGTCATTGTTTGAACATTTCCTAAGAGAAATAGAGTAATCCGGTTAAAAAATGTTGATTTTTCATGATTTTATTGCAAATCTACGAAAAAAAGTTTTTTCCCCATGCAAAATGCATGGGAAATTTCAAGGTCGATGAGGCACCATCAAATATTAAAATAAAAAAATAAAAAAAATACGTATCTCTTATTTTTCGATAAGTAACAAAATCAGGGGGTGAGACCTTTCAAATTCGCAACTTTCCATTTTAAGGACCACCCTACTGTCCATAGTACTAACATAATCGGTACTTAAAAAAAAAGGCAAAATTCGTGTTGACTTGTGTAATCCAATCTCTAGATATCATGTTGGCCAGTAAAATTTAAGGTTTAATTCAAACAGATATATTTCGCAGAAATAAACAATCAAAAATAAAATATTTTTTGGCACTTAATATGAAAAATAAATTGTTTAAAATATGAACAATAAACTCATAATGACCCTTTATAATAACGTATACTTTAGTTTTATGCACTGAAAAACTTTGAAGATCAATATTTACTAAACTTACAATTTAATTTTAGTAAATTAACTATCATATCAGGAAATAACTGGAACACTATTATTATTTCACAGTTTGACTATTAAAATGTAAAATTCATGGTTTGACTAAAAGAACATTCCATTTTTAGTTGTCTGTTGATTAAAATTTTATCCTAAAAGGAAGAAAAAGTATAGAGCGGAAACACAACACTTCGTCGAATCGCCATATGACAGCTTACCTAACCTCGATGATACCGTCAATAATGTATTATTAAATGTATTGAAGTAGAATTAAAAACTACATAATATAACTTATGTTACAACATAGGGGAGAGTCGCTAGTTGTGAGACGGGTTTTATTTTTGACTTATAAATTGGAAATAGGTAAACGAAATCGTAAATAAAATACACCGTTCAAAAAGTAACTTAAATACGCAACTTTTATTCATAGAAAGTGTACTGTTCAGATAAACTCGAAAAATTTTATGATCAATTTTCCGAGCACATCTTTTTAGTCAAAAAAAAAAAGGTGTCCAGTTGTGAGACACTTATAAAAAAATGCTAAAATTTAACAAATTTGTCATGAAACATTATGTTTAATATAAATAACTAAATATATTGATAATACATATTATTATATACTTAATAAAAATATTTATTCTTTAAAATATGACTATCAGTTTTCTTCATCTAAATCGCTGTCGCAATATAGGCAAATGAAATAAATTGTGCGCATGTTCCCACACTTTAAATAATTGTTGTGTTATCAAATGTACGTAACGAACTAAACTGAACAGAGCGCTTTATGCTGCATAACGAAAAGTATAGGCTATTCCACACTGAAAGAAATACTCTAGCTTTATCAGCCATATGATTATTGTTGACAGTTTTTGTAGAACTTCGAATACTATATGAATGAATATCCCATAATGTATCGGTGCGCCACTGACAGTTCTTCTAACCTAAAAATATACATCGCAGTTTCACCAGTCATATGGCTAAAAGACAAATATATTATGGCAGTATCTATATTAGCAATATATTATGGGTGATTTATCCATAGGGGAGAGTGGCCATCAATGTACCGGGTTTTTTTCAAGGTCATAGTACTTATTCAATTTCACCAATTTCAAGCACTTCTTTGCATCAATATAAAACTACAACACTTCTCTAGGTAATGCACACATATTATACACGATTTATTTTGATTAAATAATAAAATTTAGGATCTTTCTAAACTAACAAGCTATTTTCATTTTCAACAACCTGGGTACACAATGAACCACCTCTATAAAAACACTAAAAATGTTCAACAATAATAATATTGCAATTTTCACTTTGTAAAAAAACTTATTTTCTATCAAATACTATAAAAAAATATTACTTAACACTTTTTAATTGATAATGTATAACATAAATATACCTCAACTTTAAGTTAACTAGCTAAAATGGCATTTTAGTTTTGCTATGTTGAGAAAAGTACTGATAACAATCGCTGTAACATGCTGTACGCATGCCTAGTTTTAAATCAGGCATACCACTCTAGAAATCGAAAATACACTAAAATTCCAGGTGGTTCATTGTTCCCCGGTACATTGAATCAACATGACATTTGCAACAAAAATGGTTTTTCATAACTTAATCCAATATTTCAAAATATTTATCTCATTAGAATATTGCAGTTAAGGCCCAAAACAAAATAAATCGTAAGTACATTTATTTTTAAATTGCCTTATTTCAATTAAAAAACGTGTTTGTATTTTAGGTAAATTTTTTCTTCAGTGCATCAAAAACAGTTTTCTTCAGTTTTCTCTGTAAAGAATAAATCCACACGTCTTAAATTTATGGACGTAGTGTGATTACGCAAACTTCATTTATATTTAAAATTAGGAGAATTTTTATTTAATTGTTTCTGAGAAAATTGGAATGGTTCATTGAAAAAACTGGTACATTGATGGCCACTCTCCCCTAATTATGTCAGTACCGTGGAATTATTTCTTTCAGTGCAGATGGGCGGCGCCATCGTCTCACAACTGGTGACTTGCTGTGTCTCACAACCGGAAATTGGCGCTATTTTGAAAGAGGAAAAAGAAAAAATTTCCAACTGTAGATTGAAACAATGCAATATTGCATTACAAAATATAAGGAAAATACTAAATATAAATGCATAACATTTAGCTTTTCCAAATAATTAACTTAAAAAAAAAGTACTTTGCACATATTGAAAAAAAGTTTTTTAGTCGATATTCACACACAGTGTTGGCATCTAACACAAACAATACATATATCCGCTTCGGTGTACACGCAAAAGTTGGCTTGTATAAAAATAAATGTTTTTATGTATACCAATCAGCCTTTTTATATTTCGTGTTAAAAAAAATGGACTGTCTCACAACTGGAGCAGTCTCACAACTGGCGACTCTCCCCTATATCTTAACATAAAATGCAGATAAAATAACATTCGCTATAACCGACGTAACGTATCCAATAATTTCCTTACCACTTGTGAGATCAGTATTTTCGAATGAAACATTGTTTTTAACACACGCCCAAAAATTTCAAAATATGTCAGATTGAATATTATTAATCAGGTCAAATTTTCAAAGAAACATAATTGATTTTCATTCAAGTAGAATCTCTTTTGAAGATGATCCCGCGTAAAGAAAACTTGGCTCCCACAAAGCTACCAAATGGATAACAAAAGGCTACCTGAAGGCTACATCATGGCTACATTAAGGCTACCTCAAGGCTACCTCAAGGCTACCTCATGGCTACCTCATGGCTACCTCATGGCTACCTCATGGCTACCTTATGGCTACCTCACGTCTACCTCAAGGCTCGCTCATGGCTCAAGTCTCGCACATGGCTCAAGGCATGCTCAGGGCACATATATATACACACTAGATTTCTTAAGCCAAAATACATGCTCACTAGTTTTCTATCGCCCAAATACATGCGCACTAGTATTCTAGTGCCCAAATACATGCTCACTGGTCTTCTATCGTCCCAAAATACATGCGCACTAGTGTCCTAGCATAAAAATATTTGCGCACAATTGTTCTTTTAGTCACACATGCGCAGTAGAGATTCGTAATATAAACGCATGCGCATTATACTTTTATTGTCAATAAATATGCACTAGGGTGTCCGTTATTTTGCGAAAGTTGGAATTTCTTAGGTCGCCGGGCTGAATTTGCTTTAGAATGTGAAAAAAATGTGCTGTGCACATGGAAAGCCCAATTGATTAATATTAACCCGTGCCACCGAAGGGTTAAAGTTTACATGGGGTTTTACATGGGAATAGTACACTTTTTTACATTTTGTATGATAACTGTTTTTTATTAATATTTTCCTTTGACGATATGTATTTTTATGGTTTTTGAGGTGCTGAACACGAATCCGATGTCAAAAAAAACAGCTGCCAGCTGTCAAAAAAGCTGTCAATAAAACTGCCAATTTTTTAAAGACGTCAATTTTTGTGGGATTTTACATTAATTTACTTATATAAAAGTATTTTAAGAACACTAAGGTCAAACGAAATAGCAATATGTAATATTGACAGTTGACACCTGTCAATAAAATGTCAAGCTTTTAAAAACGAGAGTTTTTTACAGTTTTTACTTTAAATTAATCACATATGCAAATAAAAGTAATTTCAGGACACTGGTGAGATAAACCTAAAACCTAAATAGAAATATGTAATCTTGACAGTTGACAGCTGTCAATTACGCTGACAATCTTCTAAAAAGGAGCTTTCTTATTATCATATATATTCTTAAAAGTATAAGAAGTCAAAATTCGTGAAGTGTAACAGCAAGATCTGAAATTGTCTGTACAAATGTAACACTAAATGGAATTAACACATCATTATGTGTTATTTAACGGGTTCAAATAGTTTTTAAAAAAAATTAAATTTCACTGAGTTATAAACAATTGAAGTTTTTTGCAGTCTTTAATTAAAAAATTCATAACTCGGGAACGAATCAATGAATTTTAATGAAATTTGGTACACATACTCACAAAATATCACAGTTTAAATATGAATTATCAAAATATAAAATTATTTAAATTTAGTGATTGTTATTGTAAAATTAATTGTTAATTTAAAAAAAAACAATATTCTCGGCATTTTATAAAGTTCGAGTAAAATTTATTCGAAAGGGTATTTTATAAGGCTTAAATAGCCGTTTTAAAAATCTGTGAGCCACATTTTTTTTTTTTTTTTTTTTTTTTTTGCGTAGGATGTGAA
This sequence comes from Ganaspis brasiliensis, assembly GCA_037103525.1. Classification (NCBI taxonomy): domain Eukaryota; kingdom Metazoa; phylum Arthropoda; class Insecta; order Hymenoptera; family Figitidae; genus Ganaspis; species Ganaspis brasiliensis. The sequence goes on along the minus strand of JAZKLR010000288.1, from coordinate 1,854,291 downwards.
AACCTGCCTTTAGGTACCCTGTAGCCCGTACTACAGGGTTATGCGGGGGTGGCGATGTTCTGCCGACCCGCTAAAAACACACCCTTATTTGGGACCTTAAGACCACTCCCAGGTAGAGCCAGTTTACTGACGTATCGCCTTCAGGAGTGGTCTTATATCCCGCCTCTATCGCCTAAACGATGTTATTCCTTGACCTGCGGGAACTACCTTTGTTGGCGGCCATCGAGATCTTTAACCCTCATAACATGTTGGATGAAGGTCTCGATATGCCGCCAATTCTCTTTGGATCGAGTCATTAACAGGACCATGTTCTCCGGTGTAACTTCGCAGTTTACACCGGCGAACATGACCCGTCTTTCGTCGTTCCATCGTGTGCATGTAAAGAGTGTGTGCTCTGCGTCATCCTTTGGGGATTGGCAGTATGCACACTCTGAACTTTCTCGTCTTTTGAAGCGCTCTAGGTACGAGTTAAAACACCCGTGACCTGAGAGCGCTTGGGTGAGGTAGTACGAGACTACTCCATGTTTTCGATCTATCCAGGTGGCGAGTGTAGGTATGAGCCGATGTGTCCATCGACCCTTCTCATCCCCGCTCCATCTTGCTTGCCATCTTTCGACGAGTCTGCTTCTCGCATCTCGGCGAATTTGGCCCTTGCTGGGTCTATTGTCGTCCGTATAACGGGTGGACATCCTATCTTTGAGAAGGAGGAAAATTTCCTCCCTTTCTTGCGCCAAAAGATCTGCCGGCGGGACGCTGGCAAGGACCTGAGCAGCACTCGCAGATACTGTCCTGTAGGCAGAGATTATACGCTTAGTGATAATCCTTTGCGAGGACAGTATCTTTTCCAAGATGGTCTTGCTTCTATCTGTTCGCAGGGAGGGAGCCCACACTGGTGCTGCATAAAGCAGCTTTGAGTGGAACACACTCGCCACCAATCTCCTTTTCTTTTCAAAAGGCCCACCGACGTTCGGCATTATACGGGCTAAGCTTATCGCACATTTTGCAGCTTTGTCGGAAGCCACAGCGATGTGATGCTTAAAATTCAGAAACTTGTCGAGTTGTACACCAAGATACTTTATATGCGTGCTCCACTTGACCTCGAATCCGTCTACTTCGATCCGGGGAAGTTCGTAACCACGTCTGTCTGTGACCATGAGCGCTTCAGTTTTGTCCAGGGCCATTTGAAGGCCTCTGGCATCCAGCCAGCTCTTTGTTCGTCGCAGACATTCGTTCACCAAGATTCCGAGCTCTTCTGCAGTTTCGGCAGAGCATAAGATCAACGCGTCGTCCGCGAAGCCGATGATCACCGCACCTTCGGGTAGACCCATTCGCAAGAAGTCATCATAGGAGACGTTCCATACGAATGGTCCTATCCTCGAACCTTGAGGGGCACCTCGTTGCATCTCTTCCTTCAGAGTGCAGGTGTCTCTCTCGTATATTACCCACCTGTCGCTAAGATAATTATTCATTATCCGCAACAGATAGGGCGGTATTCCTTTGTTTCTCATCGACTTGATGAGATCTTCCCATTTAGCGGTATTAAACGCGTTGCGTATATCTATTGCTACTAAAGCGCAGAAGCTCTTCTTCTTCTCCGGACCCAATTTGTTCTTTCCTTCCTTGGCTAGGTCCACTGCCTTTTGTATGGCATCTACTGTGGACAGGCCTTTACGGAAACCAAATTGGTAGTCGGATAGACTTCTCTCCAGTCAAGTGGAGCTGCATCCTCTGCAGAACCATATCCTCCAGAAGTTTGCCCATCGTATCTAACAGGCATATTGGCCTGTAAGATGAGACATTATCTAGGGATTTGTTACCTTTCCTTAGGAGGACCAGCCTCTGTCGTTTCCAGTCCCGGAAGAACTCTCCTCTTGTTAGGCAATTGTTGAAGCAATCTAAGAGAATCTGGGGTGAAGCAACGATCACTTGTTTAAGTATCTCGTTACTTATCCCATCGATTCCAGGCGCCTTGCCTGGCTTCAATCTTCTGCCGGCTTGGTGGAGCTCTGCAAGAGTGAAGAGTTCCTCCTCACGGACTTGACAGTCACTCCAGTCCATCCTAGGCCATGGTTCTGCTGGTGGAAACAAGGCCCTGATCATTTGACGCACCCAATCGGGATTGTCCAGGCCGGGGGTCTTTTGCTTCGTAACCAATTTCTTGGTGACGATTTTATAGCCCAGACCCCATGGGTCCTTCTCGACATCCTCGATTAGGGTCTTCCAACACTTCTGTGAGCCACAATTAGAACCAAAGTTAAAAAGTTTTTTCTATCGCGCGGCACATCTCTCAAGCGCTGGCGGACTACTGGCCATGCGCCTCGCCGCGTCCCGCCGTCAGCGGCGTAAGTCCAGTATAAACGTGTTACGTCGTTAACGGTTTTTGTTTATGTTTTTAGTATTAAAACATGAGTTTTACGTAAGAACGAAAAATTTTTTTTAATTATTTGAAATTGAAATTAAGTGTCTTTTATATATATATATAAAATCTTGTCCGAAGAAGAAAAAAGGAAAGAAAATGAACCCTGAAATCGTGAATAAAGTAATAGCTTTTTATTTATCAGAAGAAGCTAGCCGGATAATGCCCGAGAAAAAAGACTGCATTTCTATTCCAACAAAAACAGGGCAATATTTCATGCAAGGATGCATTAAATGAAATTATTTGTCAAGATCCCACACGGTGAAAAAAAATTAGCAGCCAAAGATAAGACTTAGTTACCTTAGCTAACTTTAATTGCTATTATATGGATAGCTAATTTTTTAGCTAGCAAAACTATTAATTAGCTTTCACAGCTAATTTTGTTTGCTCAAACAGCTAAATATTAGCTACCACAGCTAAAAAATTAGCTATCCATATAGTAGCTAACTCATTTTTCTCAGTGCAGCTCATCTTGTTATTTATTAACCTGCAAAAAATGTCCTGGTTCAAAAGCATTTTGTGAGAAACTACAAAAATTATTTTCTGATTATTCGATAACCGAAGTTAAATATAATGAATGGACCAGCACCGACGGGTAAATTCTTTTTTACTTTCAATCCTTTAGTTGATGAATTTTCTTTATGTTTAAATTTCTGTTCTATTTTATTACACATTTTATTTCTACTACAATTTGTAACAAAGAATAAAATATGAAACTGTCATAATTATTGTATTGATAATTGCAGTGTTTTTTAAATATTAATTTGGGAAAAGTAATCTATTAATTTAAATTACTAAAACTTTCCACTAATTAATGGAACAGAATAATTTTAAAAATTAAAAATCAATTTTTAACACACTTTTTTAAAATTTTTAATAACTTCGGATAGATTTATGCTAGAATGTTCAATTACGAAAATATTTTATCCTATTTTTAATAAATTTTATACGAGAAGGAAATTATTATCAGTACTAGTTAATTTGTTATTGTCAAACAAATAACAAAACATATCCTATACAGGACGTACAGCCCGCTAGATCGGAAATATATAGTTTATATAAATAATGTACATTTAATATTAGTATTAAATATTAAAAGAAAAAACACTAATTATTTATTAAGTAAAACTCATGTTTCAATACTAAAAACATGAACAAAAACCGTTAACGACGTAACACGTTTATATTTTGATAATTCATATTTAAACTGTGATATTTTGTGAGTATGTGTACCAAATTTCATTAAGATTCATTGATTCGTTCCCGAGTTATGAATTTTAAAATTAAAGACTGCAAAAAACTTTAATTGTTTATAACTCAGTGAAATTTAATTTTTTTTAAAAACTATTTGAACCCGTTAAATAACACATAATGATGTGTTAATTCCACTTAGTGTTACATTTGTACAGACAATTTCAGATCTTGCTGTTACACTTCACGAATTTTGACTCAGTTATAAGTGTATAAGTTTATAAGGTACAGTGCAGCCCAGCAGATTTTGCCCACCCCTCAGAATTTTTGTATTTGCAAAAAGTTTTATATTTTGTTAACCAATAAAGATAAAGCAATAAATGAGGACTTTTTTAAAGCTTCTGTTCTCTACTTTTAGAATATTGAATGAGCAAAAGAAAAAAAACTTTAGTTACTTAATTACTCTTAACAAAAGTAAAAAAATGTAATTTTTTTTTTGGTAAATTTCAAACTGAAGTATTTTATAAACAAATTAGCAAATTATAATCGCAAACAACGAATTTGAAAGATAATTTTATCACCTTTAAAACGAACTTTAAAAAATTGTTCTAAGATTTTTTTAACAAAGATATATAGGTAATTCTTAAAAAAATAACACTCTTATGTGATTAGGCATAAGTCAAGAACGGTTGATTTTGGAAAAAAATTATTTAGAAAAAAATGTGTCTTTTTATTAGAATTAATCTTAGTGTACTTAAAAGCACTCGTATATGAGTAGTTTAATGTAAAAAGTCTCCTTTTCAAAAGTTTTACTTACAGCTTAATTGACAGCTGTCAACTGTCAAGATTACATATTTCTATTTAGGTTTTAGGTTTATCTCACCAGTGTCCTGAAATTACTTTTACATGCATATGTGATTAATTTAAATAAAAAACTGTCAAAAACTCTCGTTTTTAAAAGCTTGACATTTTATTGACAGGTGTCAACTGTCAATATTACATATTGCTATTTCGTTTGACCTTAGTGTTCTTAAAATACTTTTATATAAGTAAATTAATGTAAAATCCCACAAAAACTGACGTCTTTAAAATATTGACAGTTTTATTGACAGCTGTTTTGACAGCTGGCAGCTGTTTTTTTTACATCGGATTCGTGTTCAGCACCTCAAAAACCATAAAAATACATATCGTCAAAGAAAAAGATTAATAAAAAAAGAGTTATCATACAAAATGTAAAAAAGTGTACTATTCCCATGTAAAACCCCATGTAAACTTTAACCCTTCGGTGGCACGGGTTAATATTAATCAATTAAGCTGTCCTTGTGCACAGCTCATTTTTTTCACATTCTAAAGCAAATTCAGCCCGGCGACCTAAGAAATTCCAACTTTCGCAAAATAACGGACACCCCAATATGCACGCAATTTTCTTACAATCACACATGCGCACTAAAATTCTCTAAATGTTACACATGCGCAGTAGTGTTCAGTCATAAGTCCGCATGAGAATTACATTTTTATCGTCAATAAGGCGTCAACACTAGAGTTCCCTTAAAGTTACATATGCGCATTACACTTTTTTTACAACACTACAAATGCGCATTGGAGTTCTTTTAACATAATAAAGCGCAATTGCGCCCTCTGACATGCAAAATCTTGCACCTACGGGAGAAAACTTACCGACCAGAAAAACGTTTTTTTTTTTTTTTGAATTACTAAACATTTTGGCACGGAAAAAAATTGTTAAAAATATTTATATATCTTAATTTTCCATCTCGCTTAAACAAAAATTGTTGAAGAACTGCTTTTATCTAAAACCATACGAAATCTTGCTAATTACGGAAGAAAACTTAAAAGCAAGAAAAAAAGAATTTATATCTCCAACTTTTTAGAAACAAAAAATCCGTGAAAATTTTTTTCCAATTCCATTTCACCTTTTGTTTTAAAAAAAATTGTTAAAAATCTAAAATTATCTGTAAAAATACGAAATCTTGCATACTATGGAAAAAGCGCCCATGGTTCGCGTTCTAAGCAAGTAATATTGTTAATGCGCATGTGTGCTTGTGCACTAGAATCCTAGTGCGCATTATTTTTATGCTAGGAGAGTAGTGTGCATGTATTTATGCGACATAAAACTGGTGCGCATATATGTGTGCGCTTGAAAACTAATGCGCAAGCATTTGGGCACTAGAAATCTAGTACACATACACTTGCAGGCTAGGACTCTAGTGCGCATGTATTTGTGCGTTAGAAAACTAGTGCGCATGCATTTAGGCACTAGAAACCTAGTGCGCATATATTGGGACGATAGAAGACCAGTGAGCATGTATTTGGGCACTACAATACTAGTGCGCATGTATTTGGGCGATAGAAAACTAGTGAGCATGTATTTTAGCTTAAGAAACCTAGTGTGTATATATATGTGCCCTGAGCATGCCTTGAGCCATGTGCGAGACTTGAGCCATGAGCGAGCCTTGAGGTAGCCGTGAGGTAGCCATAAGGTAGCCATGAGGTAGCCATGAGGTAGCCATGAGGTAGCAATGAGGTAGCCTTGAGGTAGCCTTGAGGTAGCCTTAATGTAGCCACGATGTAGCCTTCAGGTAGCCTTTTGTTATCCATTTGGTAGCTTTGTGGGAGCCAAGTTTTCTTTACGCGGGAATCTATAAAGCTATTCAGTGTATTACAAATTTTGTTTGGGTTTTTGAAAATACTTCAGTTTTGTGATTAAAAACTCTTATTGTAAAACAGTTATTAAATTTATTTATAAAAAAAGAAAAGAAATAATAGTCTTTAACCTAACCTCAAAACATTTAAATATAAAACAATTTTTTTTATTTGTCAGAGTATACAGCCCACGATCATATCAGATCTTTTTATTTTTGTACTATTTATTTTGCGTTATAAATAATATTTTGAACCGTATATTAAAAATATTTGACTCATTCCTATCTAAACTAAAAATAATTATGTTTATTATTGGGAGACAACACCATTTTACTAAATGCAATTTATTAGTAGAACATATTATAAATTGATTATTTACATTTAACAGTGTTACTCTGTGTGTAATATGTAGTACGAATGTCTTCAACTTTCTTATGAACCCCTGCAGCGTGCGTTGCGTAGATAGTTGGTAAGGGTTGGTAGAAACATTGGCCCAATGTAAATCCCCAATATCAAAGCTCGCGCCGAAGCTCTTGCCGATGGATTACCCTGCTCGGTAAGTAGGCATTTGTAGGAAGTAAATGTGAGTATAGTATTTGAATTTTTTAATTGTATGCACTTTAACCAGTAAATGTACACATTTACCACGTTCTTCTAATGAAAGTTAACTATCAAGTTAAATTAAAAGTAATTAAGTTTATGCTAATTGTATTAAAAAAGTTTTACATATACAAATTATCATCAAACAACAAAATAAATTTTAGATTATTTTAGATTCCTTACTATTATTTATTTTGACAAGGATCAATCCCATATCATTTAGAATTGTACAACGGATTTTGTGCTTTACAGCTAAATCTTTTTGTGTTGCATTTTCCCTTACAAAGAAATTTCTACAGTGCCGCTCAAAAGGATTTGCCCACCCTACGGCATGCAAGGGCTTTACAAAAAGTTGTGTATCTTCATTAATAATAAAGATAAATCCTTCATCAAATATTTACTTTAAAGTTTAAGTATTTGACTTGAAGTGACAACTAAACAAAATTAAAAAAAAATTGCATTGTTTAATTGCTTAAATTAAAAAAAAAAATTTTTCACTTTTTTTAAAAAATTTCAAATTGATACAATTTTTGAAGAAATCATCACATTTTAATTATACAAATGTCTTTTGAAAGCATTTTTTGTCACCTTTAAAACGATTTTTTAGAAATTGCTCTACGATAATTTTTAAGATATTATAATTTGTTTCAAGTCAAATACTAAAACTTTAGAATAAATATTTGATGAAGGATTTGTCTTTATTATTAATGAAGATACAAAACTTTTTGTGAAGCCCTTGCATGCCGTAGGGTGGGCAAATCCTTTTGAGCGGCACTGTATATCTAAGACTTCAGCAGAAGAAAAATATTTTTTTTTGCAGTCTGTAAACCCTACTGAAAAATCCTATATAGGATCCTACATAGGATCCTATATAGAATCCATATGGATTCCTATGAGAATCCACGTAGGATCCTATATAGGATCCTATATAGGTATTGTCCTATAGGAATCCATGTGGATTCTCATAGGAATCTATGTGGATTCCTATAGGTCGCCTATAGGACACGTCCTATATAGGATCCTATGTGGACTCTCCTATAGGAATACATGTAGGATCTCATATAGGATCCTACATAGGCGTCCCAAAAAATTTTTTGTAAACCCCCCTACATAGGATCCTACGTAGGTTCCCATATAGGATCCTATATAGGATCTTTTATGGGCGCCCAAAAAAAATTATGTACACAGAATTAATTGTTTTTTTAGCAACTTTATTCAAATATACATTAAGCACCATTATAAGGACGAAAAATATTTACTGCGCAGGCGTAAGTATTGTAGAATACGTAAAAGACGACTGTGCATGAGGAAGGGGTACAAAAAATTTTTTTGGGGGTACCCATGTAGGATCTTATATGGGTTCCCATATAGGATCCTATATGGGAACCTACGTACTATCATATGTAGGAGGGTGTACAAAAATTTTTTGGGACGCCTATGCAGGATCCTATATGAGATCCTACATGTATTCCTATAGGAGAGTCCACATAGGATCCTATATGGGACTTGTCCTATAGGCGACCTATAGGAATCCACATAGATTCCTATGAGAATCCACGTGGATTCCTATAGGACAATACCTATATAGGATCCTATATAGGATCCTACGTGGATTCTCATAGGAATCCATATGGATTCTATATAGGATCCTATGTAGGATCCTATATAGGATTTTTCAGTAGGGAATGGATTTCTGCTGTAGCTGTATTTTAGGCGTCTTTCTTTGGTTCTTAATAAATAATGGTCTTCCTCATTGATAGATAAAATAGTGTCAATTAAATTTCGAGAGTCAGTTTTTTCTCTGTCCACATCAGGTATAACCACTTTGACTGAAACTCCTACTGCAGCAGGCGGAGATTTCCCTTTTGCTAATTTCCAATGGGAATTTTTTGCATGCATATTTTCCACACATTCTTTAATTTTTTTTTCATTTTAATATTTTCACTCATTTTTACTTCAAGAAATAAAAGTAAACTCACAATTTAAATATCAAAACCAAACTAACAAAATAAAAACTGATGTTCGGGTATGAAATAAATTTGTGAACATAGTTAAATTTTGAATAAACACAACATATATATAATTTATTCAATAACCTTTGAAAAATACAATAAACTTATGGCATGTTTAATGTACTTAAAATTTTTGAGAACCGACTCGTTTAAGAGTTCATTTTTAACTGATTTTGAAATCTTGAGAATTTACACTGGTTGCCTGTACACCGAAGTTTGGCAATCCAGCAAAACGAAAAATTAAGTAGGGTGAAAATTACCTGATAGACTCGATGACGTCGCCCGATATACAAATTAGTTTTGACTAAGTACCCTTTAAGCGGTACCCTCATCATGGTGCATTCACTTTCATAGTAGCATTTGGCACCCAAACTCAAAAATGTTGTGAAACTACACGGTGGCGCTGTTACAAGTCGGTAACAGGGAAAATCTGTTTTACCGTTTGAATGTTACACGTCATGTGTATATATATTTCATATATGAAACGGCGTCACATGTTGGCTTTAGCTCACTGTTTGTGGTTCGTTTCTTTTCTATCCGTTATGTTTTTCGATTTTTTCCAAATTATTTTTGGTTTCTTTATTCAGTTTATTTTAGTGAAAAGTGCTCTTTTCTTACTGGTGAAAAAATGCGTCTCTTTTGTCGATCCATGGGTACACGGTGGAAAAAGTCTAACCCTTATAGCATGAAGAGTTTTTCTCGCTTTGAAGTAGGACCCACTCCTATCTTTAAAGCAAGAAGTTTTACTGCAAAGGTAAGCCCTAAAATAGAGTGAGGGCTTGCCTTTGCAGTAAAATTTCTTGCTTTAAAGGTAGGAGTGGGTCCTACTGCAAAGCAAGGAAAAAACTTCATGCTATAAATATAAAGATTAGGATTTTTCCTCCGAGTAAGAATGAAAGTTATATTTACTTTTAAATCTGTTAATAACGAATATAACCTTAAAGGTTATTTAAAGTATATATTACTTTCATTCTTACCCATGGATCAACAAAAGAGACGCACTTTCTCAACAGTAAGAAGGATGCACTTTACAATAAAATAAATTGAATAAAGAAACCAAAAATATTTTCCAAAATATTTTTGAAAAAATCGAAAAACATAACGGATAGAGAAAAAAAACGTATAGAAAACCTTACCAGTTTTCCTTCATATCATGTAACAAAATTAAAAAAAAATTAAACATATGAATTTACCAACTTTAAGTTATGAAGTAAATAATGCAAAAATGGTTTTTAACCATTTTTTCTTAAATTCTTAATGAAAAGTTAGCTTATTACGTGAATATAGTCCCAACAAAATTCTCAACACGTACCTTAAATATATTTTACATTGAATTTGTCAATATTAAGATCGAAGCAGATTATTAGAGAACTTCCAATTTTTTAATGAAATTTGTATGTATATATAATTTTTTTCCAAATTTTTGACAAAGAATTTATTAGAAACCATACTGTTCTTTTGTTTGTAAAATATCAAACTATACTTACAAATAAAAATAATATTTAAAAAATTCAAAATAAATATTTTAGAAAATAATATTTAGAAAATTCGACGGTATTAAATAAATAAATTCATTAATTTTTGCATGTGTTTGAAAAATATTTTTTGGTAGAGGGGATTGCACATTACTCCGAGCTTTATACATAATTTGTTTTAATTTTTTTTGCTTTTTATTTTCAGTTCACACTGTTCTTTTTCTGAAAACGAAAGTAATATTTTTGATGGTTTTTCATTTAGATCATCAACTGCTTTATGTTTTAAACTTGCAGCATTTGCTTCTTCTTTTAAAGCCGATTCTTTTTTACGTGGTCTAAAACACTATCCGCAAAGTTTACAGTAACAGTCGAATCGTTTACAATTCGCAAAAAACGTTCGCATTTAGAATCAGAGCACATCCACTTTTCTTCGAGAATTGTAACTAAGATTTTATGGAAATAAAATTTATAGTTATTTATAATTAAACCTTTTTTACCTCTTTTAGAACTTGATTCTTGAATTATAAGAGATGAAGATGCCATTTTCTATGCACAAAATAAAGCACAAAAGAAATATAGATTTTCCAGTGTACCGATAACTGTGCTGGAAGCAGACTACTTTACATTTGTTTATTCGGGTCTTAGGTTCTTATAATCTTGCAGACTATTGGTTAATTTTAAGAACTTTCATCTGAGGAAGTAGCCAAAAGCAGACAATAGCCTGCAAGATGATGTTATTCCTTATCATTTATGATTGAAATTAAATTTATTACATTGTTTTTCCAGAAAAATAGAATAGAAAAGAGAGTTTTGCATTTTAACAACCTTGCAGACTAATGTTACACGAAATAATCCAATTCCTTATTATTTATGGTCAGCAATAAATTTACTCACTATTTTTCAAAGAAATGAAACAGAAAATAATCATTGTTTCAGTCATATAATCATTATTGTTATCAAAAACATCTCTTTTAATTTAATATATCCAATTCGAATAATACATTATTTTATTTACAAACAATTTTGAATTTAAAATCTAAAAGTTTCATTTTTATAGATGGAAAATTAAATAAGTTTTCTTTCTTTTGCATTTTATTCTAAAAAAAGTATTTAAATTCTTTACTATATCACAATAGGGCTAAGATTTATGACAGGTAGTCCTTTAAAGATTTAGTTCTTAAGTCGGTTCAAACTTGAAAGCAGCGTTTAAGGGGGAGATTCACGATTCATCCCCAACTTATTCCCGTGCACCTGCTCGGCGAGGAAAACTCATTCGGGGCCTTTTCCCACTCTTGGGCCCTGCCTACCCCTCCGTCCAAATAACCCGTTTAAATTTACTACTGCCAAATACCCCATCCGTTCTATGTACAGTCAAATTTTGCTGCAGTCATAGAATGTGACGGTATATAAAAAATGTGGAGTATGTTTTTATTAATGATTATTACTATCAGTGCTTTTTTTAGTAGAACTATAGTTGCTGCTAATCCTAATAAGCTAAATAGAGCGACTTAACCGGTGAAAAGCCTGGTATGAATGTTTTGCACGAATCACTGTAACTACACCGTTGAAAATATTGTGTATTTGTGACTTAGAAAGTTAAAATGGACTTTACGTCAAAAAATCGATTTTTTTACTGATACGTGATTCTTAAAGAAAAAAATTCACTTTTTTGAATGAAATAAACATCAAAAAATCGATTTTTTTGACGCAAGGTTCCTTTTAACTTTCCAAGTCACATTTGTGTAACAATCGGTTCTTCTTAAATTTGTTGTGTCAAAATTTAACATTTTTCGTGTGTGGATTTAATACTTCCTTTAAATGTCATTCGATTCTTGAGCATAACCTCTAATTTTTTAGTAATAGCACTGTAATTTAAACTTAATTTTTTGTGGTAAAACGTAAATTTCATATTGAAAATTCATTTTAATAAGCAAAAGGTAGAGTTCAATACTAATTGAATAAAATGTACTCCTTAACTCAACACGATTATAATTTACTTCTGCCAAGCAAACGATAAACATAACAACATAAATCCCTGTGTTAAAAATTAACACAAAAGATTGGACCGTTTGGGACATGTAATTTATGTTAAATAAAACATAAACATTTTTAACTGTGTAGCTGCAATTATTACAGTAGAAGAAGTCGGTCGGAGGGATAGGCAGGGCCAAAGAGTGGGAGAAGGCCCGGAATGAGTTGTCCTCGCCGAGCAGGTAGACGGGAATAAGTTCGGGATGAAAAGTGAACTGTCCGTTTAAGGGGTAGTACAGCGAAGTGAGCAAAGGTTTCCCAGGCAACGGGAGCGAAACGACGATTCCCCCCTAATGTACCTAGAATTGTGACGCTGGATAGTATTTACAATGGTAACAATCTTATTCCTTGGGAAGGTCGTACGATCACGCCTTGACAATAAATACATAAAATTTTAAAATTAAGAAAACTTTGGACATTAAAAGAAGCCGATTAGATGGTGCGTCATCATTCTAGCTGCCTACAATGAATTTTATCGTTCTTAGGAATAAACGTTTTTGAATACGAGTCTCAACATCTGCTACTTGGGAAAAACCCTCGGAAAAACCTAAAATTTTCGTTTTACAATTTCTACATAAATTACATCTACAACAAAAAACTAGAATTTATTAGTAAACTATTACTTTTGTAAAAGTATGATTCATAACTGATATTAATACAAAACAAAATATCAACATTTACCAACATTTACTACCAATTAACTTGCGTGCAAAACAATACTTATTAAGGGTGTGTTTTTAGCGGGTCGGCAGAACATCGCCACCCCCGCATAACCCTGTGGTATGGGCCACAGGGTATCTGGTAGCAGGTTTTCACATCCTACGCAAAAAAAAATGTAATTCCTATTCAAAAATGCGTAAATAATAGTTTTTAATATTACGAACGAGATAAATAATTTTCAAATTAAATTTAATAATATAATAAAGCTGATTAAAAAAAAAGTTGAATATTAAATGCTAATTCTTTTGGAAATAATTTATCAAATCAGTTTATTAACTTTTTATACCAAGATCATTTTTTTGCCTTGGCGATCACATAAATATAAATAATTATAATTATATTATGTCATGAAGCAACGTTTTGCCAACAACGTTTCGTTGCTACATGTCATAATATTACATATTTTTCGAACAGAGTTTATTTTTACTTTATCAAATTGAATAGCTTTTTTATAGTTTCAACAAGTAATGTAAATCTTATAAAATATTCATGCTTTGAAAGCATAGTATTTACCAAACGGTTGAACAAATAGATGCGTTAAGACAATTTTAATTTCTAAGTTAAGACGATTCCCATTTTTAATCTAAGTAGATTATTAACTTCTGTAAGTAATGTTACTCCTTTATACTCTAAGATTTTCTTTAGATATTTAAGAGTTATCTATAATTACACATGATTCACTTATTACTTTTTTAGGAACCGCGAATATCGGAGGATTTCTTGATACTTATGGAAGTGATGCTGATGGTACAAAAGGATACGTAAAAGAAACATTTGGAAAAGGTGATCGTGGGTACAAAAATTCAGGCACATTTCACAAACAAGACGGAGACAATTACGCCTTTCAAAAATATACTTTATATGGCCAGGGTAGAAATGGGAAGAAGAAAGGCCACCATAACAAGAAAAAATCCCAATTAGCTAAGCAAATCGATCACGAAGGGTCTGGTATGAAATTTAATCATTTAAATATGCGATAACATAATCTTAATGACACTAAACGTTTACGTTACGTAACACTTCACGTAAAAGTTACTTTTTGGCATCTATTATGTTTCTCAGTAACGTCAAAATGTCCAGGGTAATTTTGCGTTCTTTTGAACTTTGCTGCACGTTATTTTCTGATTTTAGATATTAACAACAAGTTTTTAAACTTTTCCGTAACCCATTTCCACAATTTTTTGAAAGTCCATTCAAAGTCTAAAAATAAAGTTCCACAGGGCCAGCAGGACAGCTTTTGCCCGAGTGGGTCCTGACCCACTCAAAACTAAAATTTCGAGTAGGTCATGCTACCCCCTAGAAATTTTTAAAGTAAAATAAAGTATTTCACCGCTGTTTCGATAAAATTGGAGGAATGGAAATTTTAATTAACAGTTTTGGGCAAGTCAAATGCCTCGGGTTATTTTACGTAAGGTGCCTTGCCGATAGAAAATACCTAAACAATACCTCTCATAAAGAGTTAAACTTCCTGAAGTGGCCCCCTAATTTGCAAACATGTAATGAAATTTGACATTAATGTTATATTTCTGTACCACTATATTAGAGGTATTTTAGGTACAAATATTTTTTTAAAATTCAAAAAGTTAAAAAAGTTATAAACAATTTAGTTTTTATGTAACATTTTTCTTTAAAATTTGTATTTGCGATGAATTTATGAATTTTAATGAAATTTATATATTTTATATAGAAAAGTATAAACTTTAAAATAAAAAATATCTGGTTCAAAAAATATCTTTTTTTATTAAAAAATTAGTTATTGTTAATAAACAAATTAAAAAATGAACATGCTCTGCCCCAGCTAGAAATTTTTTTCAAAAATTTATCTAATCTATATAGATCCAAGTTCACTTTACAAAAATAAAAAATTAGTTATGTCTACACTGAAAAAAATAGTATGATTGTGCGGAGCGCAAATATTCTTGAGCCAAGAAGATATGGGATTGCGTTGACAATTTGATAAGCTTGCAAGAAACGTAAAAAATATTGACTAGAGCAAATAATATCTAAATATGAGAACATATTTTCTTGATCTGAAATTATCTTTTTTTTGAATTGCAAAAATATTTTCTCGTTTTAATAATCCTCTGACTCCTCCCATCCTTTTCTCTTATTCCTTTTATTCTCTTTATAATTATATCTGCATTTTTTCATATTAAGAACACCTTTATTTTATTTATTTATTTAAATAATACTTATTTTACATATATACTTACATTTAATTAACAACTATTGCAACTGAGTAAATAAATTACGAAATAAAATTTTTGGAGTCTAGTGGGATTGAACCCGCGACCGCACGACCACGAGTTGAGCACGCTGTCCACTCTGATACGCCACGCTTGAAATCAAAGTGCAAAAACTCCTATTTAAGCTATAGGTAGCAAGATATTCTTGGAGCAAGAACATCTGTGTTGTATTGAGTAAAAAATGATTCGAGGCAAACGAAAAAAATTATTTTGTTCAAGAAACAAAAATTGTCAAAACATTGTACTCATTATTTGACCTGAGAGCAAATATTCTAGACTCAATAGTTTTTGAGACTTGTCGCATGTAAAATAGTTTTATTGAGATAAGCACATATTTTACTTCTATGAAACGTTAATTTCTTACTTCAAGTACTTTCTCCAATGCTAATATTTTCTTGGGACAAAAAAATAAATTTTTTCAAATAAAAAAATGTGGGCTCGCCTTAAGTAAAGTACCTCAATTACATGCATTTACTTGATTCAATGAACTTTTTTTTTCAGTGTATTTTTGGCGAAACGGCGTTTAATTGTTTATAACGGTGCGTGAAGAATGTCGGGTAAATGACAACGCGTGGCTCGGAGTCGGTCATCCGCTTTTCCTACTGGAAAATCCTATATAGGTTCCTAGTAGGAATCCTATAAGATTTCTACGTAGATTCTTATAGGATTCTATATAGGATCCTATGTAGATTCCTATAAGAACATTCCTATAGGAAAAACGCATGTGATTTTGTATAGACATGACATAGGAAAACATATAATATCCTATAGGGTTAAATTTCACATTTTTATAGGAAAACATATATTTTCCTATAAGAATCCTATAGATATAACATAGGAAGATATATGGTTACATATAGGATGATATATGAAAACCTATAGGAAAACATATAGTTTCCTATATTGGTTCACATATGAAATCCTATAGGAAAACATATATTTTCCTATAAGAATTCTATAGTTATGAAATAAGAAGATATATGATAACATATAGGATCATATATGGAAACCTATAGAAAAAACATATACTTGCCTATACTAGATCACATATGAAATCCTTTAGGAAAACATAGTTTCCCATAAGAATCTTTATAGGAAACTACATGTTTTCCTACAGGGCTCTTACTAACTTGGGGCAGAAATTTATATGTTTTCCTATATAGGATTGTACGTGAATTTCTATAGGAAAGCGTGTAGTTTCCTATGAAAATCTATATAGGAAACTAAATGTTTTCCTATAGGGTTCCCATGGGAGTCCCATATAGAAGTGTATATGGGTCAGCATATAGGAATTTATATAGGTTCCTAGGTAGGATCCTACATAGGATTTCTGAAAATTACTTTTTTCAAATGCGCATACCTCCGCACTAAGCCAATGTCAGAATCTAAACTTAACTGCTTCAAGCACATGAGAGCTCTCCCTTTTTATATCTTATCTATCGAGTCTCGTTTGTGTGTTTAGGTGAGAGAACGCACCTAGCGGCATTTCTATGAATCTCTCGTATAGGAATTCATATAGGTTCCCACATAGGATCCTATAGGTCGACCCATATAGGTGAGACCCCATTAGGTGGGAGAACACACCTACCGGCATTTTTATAAAAATGAACTCTCTTTTATAAGAAGAGATCCTTACCTATGTGGGTCGACATATAGGATCCTATGTGAAATCCTATATAAATTCCTATACTAGAGATTCATAGAAATGCCGCTAGGTGCGTTATCTCACCTAAACACACAAACGACTCTAGATAGATAAGATATAAAAAGGGAAAGCTCTCATGTGCTTGAAGGAGTTAAGTTTAAATTCTGACATTGGCTCAGTGCGGAGGTATGCGTATTTGAAAAAAGTCATTTTCAGAAATCCTATGTAGGATCATACCTAGGAACCTATATAAATTCCTATATGCCGACCCATATACACTCCCATATGGGACTCCCATGGGAACCCTATAGGAAAACATTTAGTTTCCTATATAGATTTTCATAGGAAACTACACGCTTTCCTATAGAAATTCACGTACGATCCTATATAGGAAAACATATAAATTTCTGCCCCAAGTTAGTAAGAGCCCTGTAGGAAAACATGTAGTTTCCTATATAGATTCATAAAGGAAACTATACGTTTTCCTATAGGATTTCATATGTAATCTTGTATAGGCAAATATATGTTTTCCTATAGGTTTCTATATATGATCCTATATGTAATCATATATCTTCCTATTTCATAACTATAGAATTCTTATAGGAAAATATATGTTTTCCTATAGGATTTCATATGTGAACCAATATAGGAAACTGTATGTTTTCCTATAGGTTTTCATATATCATCCTATATGTAACCATATATCTTCCTATGTTATATCTATAGGATTCTTATAAGAAAATATATGTTTTCCTATAAAAATGTGAAATTTAACCCTATAGGATATTATATGTTTTCCTATGTCATGTCTATACAAAATCACATGCGTTTTTCCTATAGGAATGTTCCTATAGGAATCTACATAGGATCCTATATAGAATCCTATAAGAATCTACGTAGAAATCTTATAGGATTCCTACTAGGAACCTTTTTAAGATTTTCCAGTAGGGTTTCATAGTGTATTTCATATATAGTTTAAAATAATTAGGATAAAGTTAATATGTGTATAATGGACTATCTGTCTTTCTTATTTTGTTTATAAAAAATAAACTTCTCTTGTAAAATACAAATATAAATGATAAAAAAATTATCTCATACGAAATTCCATTACTTTCATGGTTTTTTCGTAATCCTGTTCTTTACAGTTTTCATATAATATGAATATAATATAATTAAATAAATTATACAGTTCAATAGTAAAATATATATTTTATTTAATAAACAATTATTTAAATTTTAAATATGGAGACCATTAAATTAAGAAAAGGTATTTTATTCCAAATCTCTTAATTTTTTGGAGCGAGTTTTTACTCCATAAACAGAGAAAATTGATTCATTCTAATCAGAGTGAGAAACCCACTCTAAAAAAGTGAAATCTCATTCTTAAAGAATGAATTTTCACTCTAGTTTGAATGGAAATTAACTCCAAAATAAGAGTGAAAGTCCACTTTTTGATTGGAGTGAACTTTCTGTCCAATTCGTTTAAAGTGAATTTTACTCCAATTTGAGTGGAAATTCACTACAATCAGAAAGTGGACTTTCACTCTGATTTTTGAGTAAATTTACATTTGAACTGAAGTGAAAATTCATTCTTTAAGAGTGAGATATTAAAATTTTAGAGTGGATTCCTCGTCCCGATTATAGTGACTCAATTTTTACTGTTCATAGAGTAAAAACTCGCTCTAAAAAATTGGAAGATTAAGTCCTCTTTGGAATAAAAGTATTATTTGTAAATATAATGGTCTCCATATTTAAGTGTTAAACAATTATTTAGTAATTAAAATACATTTTACTACCGAAATTTATAATTTATTTAATCTATAATTTTGAAACAGATCTATTTAGCATATATTACACCAGATTGTTAAGAATCAATGTTTAAGACATTTTTTATATAATATTCATTAAAAATTGAATCAAGAATTATCTTATTTTTTAATCTAAAAATATTATTGGCATATGAAGAAAATTTTCCAAAAGCGCCAGACCGATAATCAAGTTTTTGGTCTTAAAAAGTTTGTAGTAAATGAGAGAGCAAGAACCAATAAAAATATCCTATATTCTATATATACAAAACACTTTTTATTAAAATCCTTCTAGGCATATCGTGCAATGTGTACTTGGAAAAATAGTAAACAACAAACTAAAGGTCAACTATTGTGCGAAATATTTTCGGAAGATTTAAGGGGGGAACCCCAGTTGTAAGTAAAAAAAAAGTGCTTTTTTCAAGAATTTTTTTCTAGAAAACCATGAAACTTTTTGAAGAATACTATTTATTAATTAAAAGTACATATTAAAAGCTGTAATTTAAAAAAAAAAGTGTTTTTCAACCAAAACTTTTGAAGATATGAGTTATTGAAGCGACGCCTTCCAAAAAAAGGTGATTTGCGGTGATCAGGATTCCGCAAGTATGCTTCGTCTGAAATGAAAACTAAAATTGATTTACATTTATTATAAGATTATCCTGTTAGTGATCGAAGGATTTAAAGAAAAAAAAATATTTGACAAAATGGCGACCTGTCAAAGTCAAAAGTCTGATTTTCGTAAAAAAAAACGGTCGATTTTCAGCTATATAAAAAAAATTTTTGCACAAAAAAAAATCCTTCGATCACTAACTCGGCTTAGATGTGTAAATTAAGCATACCAAATTTTAAGTAAATCGGTTTAATGGTTTTCGAGTAATCGTGATCACCGACTTTGAAAATGTCATTTTGAGAAAAACGCATTTAAAGTTTCAACGTACTCTTTTGTCAAATACTTGAAATGACCTTTGCTTGTCATATTACTCTATCTTTCCTCAAAATTATAAAGGGTAGGTACAAAAACTGTAAATTTAAGCGTAAAACAAAAGAAGAATAGCCATTGAGCACCAGGTGTAAGTGTTGGCAGATCTGGAGCGACCTGACGCGCCGCCGTATTGTGCTGTATATCTCATTTATTTTTTATCGGATCAACTTAGAAATTTTCAGACAGATTTCTAAATATGTATACTTTAAGAAAATGCAAAAAAAAAGAAAAACGATTTTTCGAAAATTACAACTGGTGTTCTCCCCTTAAAAACTGTATCGAACAGGATTACGAAAAAACCATGAAAGTAATGGAATTTCGTATGAGATAATTTTTTTATCATTTATATTTGTATTTTACAATAGAAGTTTATTTTTTATAAACAAAATAAGAAAGACAGATAGTCCATTATACACATATTAACTTTATGTTAATTATTTTAAACTAAATATGAAATACACTATGAAAAGCGGATGACCGACTCCGCGCCACGCGTTCTCATTTACCCGACATTCTTCACGCACCGTTATAAACAATTAAACGCCGTTTCGCCAAAAATAGACATAACTAATTTTTTATTTTTGTAAAGTGAATTTGAATCTATATAGATTAGATATATTTTTGAAAAAAATTTCTATCTTGGGCAGAACATGTTCATTTTTTAATTTGTTTATTAACAATAACTAATTTTTTATTAAAAAAAGATATTTTTTGAACTAGATATTTTTTATTTTAAAGTTTATACTTTTCTATATAAAATATATAAATTTCATTAAAATTCATAAATATGCATCGCAAATTTAAATTTTAAAGAAAAATGTTACATAAAAACTAAATTGTTTATAACTTTTTTAACTTTTTGAATTTTAAAAAAATATTTGTACCTAAAATACCTCTAATATAGTGGTACAGAAATATAACATTGATGTCAAATTTCATTACATGTTTGCAAATTAGGATGCCACTTCAGGAAGCTTTACTCAAAATAAAAGGTTCTTATACAGTCCATTTTTTAACTCTAAATTATTTATATTATTTATTCCAATAATATACTCGTTTTTTAATAATTTAGTTATTTATATGTTAATATGAATAAGACAAATATTTTTAAAACATAACATTCAAAAATGTTATCAGATTTTTAACATCTTTTCTACTACACATGCACGAAAACCTCGTGTTTTCTTTCGCCTTAAGCGGGGCAGAACTCACTGTTCGGAAGTTTTTTTATCTCTAACGTCACTAACCTAAAGACTGCGAGTGCTGACCCGCTAACGCGAACGAAACACGAGATTTTCGTACATATGTGATAGAAAATAGCATATGCACCTCGGGAGGCCGATTTTTTGTGTCGCACAATGTTCTCCGAACATTTGTGCTTGACAAAAAAACACGGACTTCCCTCCCTTGATGCATAATATACTATTACTGTTTACGAGTTACTCTACTATTTTTTTTATTGTAAGGCTTTTACCGAAAATTTTACATCTTTTTAATTGTCAGAAATTACAGACTCTAAATTTTAAGAAACCAAAAATTTAACTAAAAAATTAGAAATATTTTATTTATCAAGAAATAAATTTTTTTATCAGTAAATTTGTTGCATTTCAGATGTTGAAAAAGAGACGAGCTATGTCGTAAATCTTTCAAACATCTGGAAAGGATTAAAAATTAGAAATAAAAATTTATCCAATTCTGTAAATACAAATTTATAAATTGAGAATTTGCATTCTACGTGTTCTAACGATTATATGTAGGGTGGTCATATCCCGACCGGTCGTACCATACCGATCCCCCTTGGTTTCTTATGAAATAATGCTACCTGACAAATTGTCAGTAAGGTCAGGCAAAAGTTGTCATAACACTAACAGTTTAGCCTTCTGTTAATATGTTACCTTCCCTTTTATCCTATTGTTTTCAAGCCATATTGTGTTTTGCCTCCATCAAAATTAATTTTCGAGTTATACGGAATTTAAGCTAAAAGTAAGGGAGAGTAGTCAGAGTTGGATATAGTTTTGACATTTCTCTATAACTTCTCCTGTAGGCCGAATTTTGCGATGTCTCTTATATTATTGGAAAGTTATACTAAAATGCAATGTTTTTGCTAAACATTGCAAAAAATTTGGACCAAAAGTTTCGGAGTTATAGGCAATAAAAAAAAAATAAAAGGTAGTCAGAGTTGAACATGGTAGTCAGAGTTGGGTCACTGTAGAAAATCAATGAAATATGAAGATAAATCATTGAAAATGACAATATCTTTGCCTTCGCATGATAGAATTTCTTTCTTCCCAATAGAAATGAAGTTTCGGACACCTTTTTAAGTTAACAAATTCATTTTCATTGCAAAAATGCTTCAGAATTGCAAAATGTTGGGTGTACCAACCTTGACTCAAGCGTCGTTTAGCTTCATATCACACACACACCATGAACGCTTTATACAAACACCAAATTACGTTCCACATTTTCGTATAACATCTTAATGAACAATTTTAGTCAACTTAATTTGTCTTTAGCATATTTCTTCTACATTTAATTATCTAATTTTGAAACTACAAAAACGTTTTTTGTTGAGCGTATAACACGGACTCGCTTAATACGTCTGTATAGTTCGCACACTTCACTGCAATCCATCTAAAAAGTTTGCTGGCATTGCTAACAAGTATTTAAACACAACGACATATGGATCTACTGTAATAAAACAAAATAAACGCGATGATTCAACTCTGACCACTGTCCAACTCTGACTACTCTCCCCTACTTATTTGTTTGCAGAAAAATTAAAAGTTAATTTATTTTAATTGCTCATGATCTTAGCTTCAAAACGCTCTATTGAAATTAGATCAGTTATTTTGACAATAGTAACAGCGATATATTACATGAAAAAAGTGGGGGCGGGCCGAATCCGACCCCCATTTTTTGCATTGTAATTGTTTACTTTGTTCCTTCCAGACTTCAGATATTATGTTTCCGGTTTTAAACATTTGAACAAATAAATAGGTAACATTTAAACAAATACATGATTAACATTTATTTTATCAACAAAATTCACTTACACACATGTACTCATAAGTTTACGATTATTCATTGTATGATGTTAGATTTTTATGATGTTATAAATTTTGCGGCCCCAAAAATCACTAAGTGTGCTCTTTAAATTATATTTAATGATTATTGAAAAGATATTATCGATTTCACTGAGTCAAATAATATTTATTTGACTCAGTGAAATCGATAATATCTTTTCAATAATTATTAACTGAGTGATAAATTCATAATATTATGGAAATAAATTCATAATATTACAATATATTTAATGATGTTTGAAATATCCATTTGCAACAAAAAATCAAAATCGTGTTTCAAATCAGTAACTTAAATAACCATTAAATATACAGTTTCAGCCTAATTCAATGATATTTAAAATTCTGGATTGATAGCTAGAATTCAAAATTTTGTATTGTTAAATTTTTATTGCACACTTTCACTCTCTAAATGATCACAAATCTACGGATTCTCTAAATTTAAAGTAGGGCCTTTTCACGTCAGAAATATCAGAGTTGTCAAAGGGTTCATCGATTTTCTTGAAACTTCGTGGTATTATACTGCTATATGAGAAACTTTTTCCCTCCAAATGATTTTTAAAAAAATTCAAAATTTTAGAAGATACGCCATTTTGAAAATCAACATTAATTTCAGGCCCGGATTTACCAAACATGGGGCCATAGGCAGACGCTGGTGGGGGCCTATGCAAGGAATGGATTTTTCCGAAATTTACTCAAGTCGAAAAAGCAGTTTCAAAACTTGACACTTTTTTAATGAGCGGGTTTTTTGAATTTCTAAAAACTTACAATTATTTTATAAAAGTCCCAGTAATAAGAGAGGAATTGAAAAGTATTAAAATTTGTTAATACTTTTGAATACCTTTTTTGTCCAATACAGGTGTATCCGGCGATAGCATCTACTTTTACTCGAAAATCAATCCTTATTTTAAATAGGGATAATAATAATAATTTATTATTAATTACAATTTATTATAATTATAATTAATTATTATTATTAATTATTAATTAATTAATTGTAATTATTATTACACGTTTCTAAATATTTTTCAATCAAAATGAATGCGTTTATAATAAGAAAAATAAAGTTATTATTTTGTAAAATCCACAGTTTAGATTAATTGAATCCAAGTAAATCCCTTTATAATGAAAATAAAAGAAAAGTAAAACGAATATTTTAGAATACCCGCAGTACAGATTTATTAAATCCAAATGAATCCCTTTATAATTAAAAAAAAAAATATTATTTTGTAATATCCACAGTTAAGATTAATTGAATCCAAGTAAATCCCTTTCTAATAAAAATAGAAAAAAGTAAAACGAATATTTTAGAATACCCGCAATACAGATTTATTAAATCCAAATGAATCCCTTTATAATTAAAAAAAAATTAATATTTTTTAATACCGGCAGTTAAAATTTATTTAATCTAAATCAACCCTTTTATAATGAAAAAAAGTGTATGTTTTCTAATACCCACAGTTCAGATTTATTTATTCGAAATGATTTCTCCTATAAATAAAATAATAAAATGAGTGTTTTTTAATACACATAATTCAGATTTACTTAATCCAAATAAATCCTTTTATAATGAAAAAAGGTATATTCTGGAATACCTACAGTTCAGATTCATGTAACCTATATAAATAATCAGAATAGTAAATGTTATACTAAACAATATTCAAATATTTGTTTTCTCTAAATCAAATATAAGGTAAAAAACAATTTCTTAAATATGTAACTAAGCTTTCTCAATTTTTTTAGATTAATTTTATTAAAATCAAACATGAAGAAATAATGTTATACAAATTTAAAGAACTGTATATACTATATAAAGTGGGTATTCGAAAATATTCACTTTATTTGAATTTTATTTTCATTATAAAGAGATTCATTTGGATTCAATAATCTGAACTGTGGGTATTAAAATATATACATTTTATTTTTTTCGTTATAAGAGGATTCATTTAGATTGTAAAATATTAAGAAACGTATTAGTAAAAATTGACTTTTCGATAAAAGTTGGTGATATCACCGGATTCGAATAGATTGAACAAAAAAGGTATTAAAAAAGATTGAACAGTTTTTCTTTTTCTTCGAAAATCATAAAATTTCAATATTTTTTAATTTTCTCTTTTTCTTACTGGGTTTTTTCAGATTTTTAAATGCCTAAAAATATTTTTCGAAGTTATTTTTGTGGAAAATCTTATAGCTGGTGGGAGCCCTTTTTGGTGGGGGCCCCTAGGCAGTTGCCTAGTTTGCCTACATATAAATCCGGCCCTGATTAATTTAACAAAATTTTTAATATCTCGAAATATTATAAAGATATTTTGATGAAACTTACACATGTTTTAGTTAAAAATATGTACTTTTAAATGAAAATAAAGTCAATGAAAAAAAAATTTTTTTCATGTAAAAAAATTAAAAAACCATTTTTAATTCAATTTTTTATTTACTTACTCCTCTCTGACAGAAATTTCATTAATATTTTTAAATTCCTTATGAATTTACCTTTAATTTAAAAAAAAATTGATGGAGACTTTATTAGGTCCCGAGATATTAGACTTTTTGTACTACCGCGCGTGGTTGGGACAGCAAAACGCGGCGTGGCGCTCTGCATTGCTAAGCTTCCACGTTGTCGCGTCGCATTGACTGGCATTGCCACGGCCGCTGCAACTACGCGCGGTTGTACAAAAAGTCTAATATCTCGGGACCTAATAAAGTCCCCATCAACTTTTTTTTTTTAAATTAAAGGTAAATTCATAAGGAATTTAAAAATATTAATAAAATTTCTGCAGAGAAGAGTAAGTGAATAAAAAATTGAGTTAAAAATTGTTTTTTAATTTTTTTACATGAAAAAATTGTACAAAAAGTCTAATATCTCGGGACCTAATAAAGTCTCCATCAATTTTTTTCTTTAAATTAAAGGTAAATTTATAAGGAATTTAAAAATATTAATGAAATTTCTGTCAGAGAGGAGTAAGTAAATAAAAAATTGAATTAAAAATGGTTTTTTAATTTTTTTACATGAAAAAAATTTTTTTTTCATTGACTTTATTTTCATTTAAAAGTACATATTTTTAACTAAAACATGTGTAAGTTTCATCAAAATATCTTTATGATATTTCGAGATATTAAAAATTTTGTTAAATTAATGTTGATTTTCAAAATGGCGTATCTTCTAAAATTTTGAATTTTTACAAAAATCATTTGGGGGGAAAAAGTTTCTCATATAGCAGTATAATACCACGAAGTTTCAAGAAAATCGATGAACCCTTTGACACCTCTGATATTTCTGACGTGAAAAGGCCCAGTAGTAAAAATTTTTACTACTCGAATATTAGTGACAGACTTTTTGTTTTTAAATTAATAATTAATTTCAGGACACCATTTTTAAGTATGTCGAAAATATAGACTTTTGTTTTTGCTTTTTTATCGCCCTCTTCACTACACCCAAAAATGTCAACAACCGTCGAAAAGTGAAGCAAGCAATAACCTTTAAACTCGAAAAAAAATTTAATTTTGGATGCATTTATGGCCTCTGCACTGTAGGCGGTCGGTTTGGGACCACCCTCCCTTTCTACTTTTTTCCGAAAATGTTTTTTTTTAATAACAATATTTATAATAATTGATTGTATTTTTTTTTATTTTGAGCACATTTTTAAATATTTTTAATCGTGAAAAACGAAAGTTTCATAATTTTTAATTTCTCAATTTCAAGATTGCAAATTGCAAAATTTTTGATTCATAAAACTTTTCGGTTTCCGATGCCATAAATAAAAAATATCGTGCAAGTACGAGTTACACTCTTACTAAAACCGAGGGTTCCGTACAAGTTCCAGACCCCCCCTCTTATCTGACCAACTATTTGACGTTGAGAGATAACATTTGAGATACAAATGTATTTTTTGGTGTAAATTATAGGAAAATTATAAAAAAAGGGCTGTTCATAGCGCTGTCAAAGTAATAATACTAGATTTAGGTATTATTCTTCAAAAATCTTTTTATTTTTTTAACAACGCTATGATCTACCTTTACATTAATGTTCTCTATAATTTTCCTGTAATCTACGCGTCAAAAGAAGGAGGGATACGGTCATTTTTTAGCATTTTTTTTTAAATCGTGGTTTTCTGTTCGAAAACGCTATGATAACAGCCTGCAACAAAGTTTTCTTTAGTTTTTCTGTAATCTATACGTCAAACTGCATATGTGTACCAAATTTCCACACTCTAAGTACAAATGTTTGTCAGATATATGGCATGAATTGCACATTTTTAATGCACTTTTACCAAAAAAAAAATGACGTACCCCCCCCCCCCCCCTTATCTACTAAACTATTTGACTTAGAGAGCTAAAAGTTTTGACACAAATATATTTTTGGGTGTAGATTACAGGAAAATTATAGAGAAAGTGATGATCATAGCGCTGTCAATGTTATAACACTAAATTTAAGCCAATATGTTAAAAAATTGCTCAAAAATATTTTTATTTCCTTGACAACGCTATGTTTAACAAATACAATCATGTTCTCTATAATTCTCTTGTAATCTATACGTGAATATACATTTGTGTACCAAATTTGAACTCTCCAAATCCAATAGTTTGGAAGTTAAGAGGGGGATACGGTCATTTTTTAGCATTTTTTTAAAAAAATCGTTTTTTTTTTGCTGGAAAACGCTATGATAACATCCTGCAACAAGGTTTTCTATAGTTTTTCTGTAATCTACACGTCAAACTACATATGTGTAACAAATTTTAGCACTCTAAGTACAATAGTTTGTCAGATAGAGGGCAGGAATGGTAGAAATTAAACGCATTTTTTCTAAAAAATGACCGTATTCCCCTCTTATCTGCCAAAATATTTGACTTAAAAAGTTCAAATTTAGTACACAAATGTATTGTCATGTGTAAATTACAAAAAAAAATATAGAGAGCGTAATGGTGATCCTATTATAACTTAAATAAGTACTCCAGAAATTTAAAGGGACTACCTTTAATTTTTATTCTGCCGAATGCATTTATACTATGCTGATTCTTTACATTCGATTTCCATTCAAGACAAAGCAAACTTTATTTCAATTATTATTGGTTGTTGCTAAATAAGAAACTAATATTTGTCGTAAAGACAATTTTTTTAATATACTTAATCTTTTTCTTCTTTAATAAAAATTAAAAAACAATATGATTTGGGAATTTTCACTCATAAAAAAATTCATGGCATTACTAATTTCATATTTATATCCCGTTACATTTATTGTCCCTTTATATATGTGACGCTCCACTGTAAAAGGGCCTTAGCTGCAAAAGGAAAATTTTACAGAAGATGGAAAAGAAGAAGCGAGCGCGTATGGCTGTCTGTATAAGTTGCTAACGATTGATCGCTAATAACACAAAAAGTAAAGAGGTAAATAATTTTTTACTTTTTAATGTAAAGGAAAAACTTAAAATCTATCGACAGACATAAAAACGTCAAAATCCATTTTTTGCAGCTAAGGTACCTTTCACCGTGGAGAATTTATATATTTATATATGGGGCATTCCATGACAAATCGGGCACCATTTATCTTTTTCATATCTGACTTTATCTAAATTTTTTTCTTTCTGTATTGATGGAGACTAGTTTCAATTTTTTCGAGCCAAACCCCTAATCGATTTTTCTTAAACTTGGTATATTCACGTATTTTGATGCACTGATTACGAATATAATAGTGAAAATTAACGACAAGCTCATAATCATAAGCCTCATAAGGTTAAAACCAGGATTTTTGCAGGTATGAAAAAATATAGACCTCAACTGCGCTAGGGAGCGAGCCCAAGACCTTTCAATTACCAGTTGACTGGTAATGCCAAAAAACTGTTAAGCACCATAAAAAACAGCCTATAGTGCCAAATTTGTACCTCTTCCGCTTTTTTCATACAAAAACTCCAATTTTATTATAAAAGTATTATCAATTCCAAACAGAAAATTATCAAAGATAATTTTCAAATAAATTTTTTTGATCGTAAATTTTTTAATTGTCAAACATCAAATTTCTTTCGGTCAAACGATTAATTTATTTACATATAAAGAGTCATGAAAGGAACTCTATTTGTGCGGACAAGAAGTTCACGTCAATACATATGTCCACGTCAATACATATGTCCACGTCAATACTCTTTATATGTAAATAAATTGATCGTTTGACCGAAAGAAATTTGATGTTTGACAATTAAAAGTATTATCATTGAAGTTGGTTGTTTTGTTTAGGGGGACCTCAAGCCCCTGACACCCAATTGGGCTCCGCCCCTATTCTGACCACGGGAAAGCCCCCCGACACCCCTCTTTACTTAAGACTGGGAGGCCTCTCTAAATCTTACTAATAATAGACAAAAAATAGAATTAACTAATACCCATTCTCTTGTGGATAAGCGGGTTAATTTCTTCGGAAAACAAAGCGAGTTCTTTTAAATTCTGAGGCGAAAAGGGTAAAGTAAATGGTATTGGTTTTGATTCTTTGGGTGGATGGATGCTTCGATTTTGGTAATGCGGAGAAATTTAGAAGAGCAACTTTACATGCCATATTTGTGTACTTCTACGGCTCCGGCCTGTAAGAAAATTAAACAAGGACTTCTTTGAGCAAATGCTAACTGAGATTCGAGTATGCCACTCTGAACACAAAAATCTAGTATCAATCAGCCCTCATCAAGGCTTACCAATGAATAATATATGCTTCTTAAAAGATATAGTATTACTATTGATCAGCCCTTATAACAGGGCTAACGAATGTACTCAAATCTGACAATACGGGAAGTGTCATCATTTTCATGGTCTTTTTGACTTTTTTCAAGTTTTTTGTATTATTTCCGAAAAGTATCTACTTTAAAAAAAATCTATAGAGTAATTAACGCATTAAACTACGTGAGTATACCTAGTTTTAGAAAAGAAAAAATTGATTGTTGAAATGATGCTCAAGTTTTGTAGCACCCTAATATGTACATTAGGGTGGTCCAAAAAACCTCGATTTTGGAAAAAAAATTGGACTGATGCACTACCATATTCTAAAAAAATCTGCGAAACTTAACCATTTTTTAAAAATTTTTTAATTCAAAAATTGAATCATCGATGGGCTCTTAAAGATTCTTGTACTTTTACTTCATTAATTTTATTACTCACTTATTGGTTATAATCGATGTGGGTTACAATAGAAAAACGGTAACTTACGGGAGGACCGTGGTCTATTGTAAAACATCTAGGTATCCCAAAATTCTTCATGCATTTTAAAGCGTAAAGTCATAAAGTCCCGAAATTTATTTTCGAGGTCCACTCAGATTTACGAGCAAATTACCTGCTAGAACCCTTCTTTTGTTAACGTTTAAATGACTGTATCTAGAGTAGAAATATTTTTATGAAATTGCGAAATACAAAATTTAAATATGACATCATTTTTATTGTTTTTAATACAAATACAATAAAAAAAGAGCGACAAAAATCGGATGTTATTTGCTTGAATTTATTTGTTTTCAATTTTTATTTTTTTGAGTGAAATTTCACACCCCCCCCCCCCCCCACTCACAGAAAAATGCACTCTTGGGAATATTCCAAAAGCTTGTTATTTGATAACTAAAATGATGTGCCTTTTTTGTTTTTATTTTTTCGGATGAGATACCCCCCCCCCCAAAATACTCTCCAGGGGGCGATCCTCAATAAAGATAAATAAATAAATAAAATAATAAATAAAAAGACGTCATGGAAACAAATTTTATGAGCTGGCTTAAAATGCGTGACAAAGAAAAGAAAGTCTGAAGAATTTTTTTCTTTAATCCTTAACCCTTCTCAGTTTCCTCAGTAGCAGTCAGTAGGTCCATGACAAATTTCCTCGTTATGATGGCTATAAACCTTAGATACCAAAAAAACACCAAATTGCAATTGAACAATTCACCCTTTAAATATTAATGGAAAAATCTGATTTTTCATGTACCTGCTGCCAATAAACTAAATTTCACATCACTGAAATTACAAGTCAAACAGTTAATATTTAATGGTAGAAAACCGACTGTGAAAACAGCCAATTTGGTGTTTTTTGGCACTGAATATTAACTAATCATATTAAATTTTGACACATTTTTTTTTTCTAATAACTTATTTACATACATGACTATCACATTACGGTTGGTCAGAATTTTGCGATAATTACAAACAAGTGTACAAAGGTTTGTAGATTTCGTTGCTCATTTTACGTGTTAATTCCCATAAGAGACAAAAAATGCCCATCGATGATTCAATTTTGAATTTAAAATTTTTTTAAAAAATGGTTAAGTCTCGTAGATTTTTTTAGATTATGAAAATGCATCAGTCCAATTTTTTTTCCAAAAAAAGGGATTTTTGGACCACCCTAATGTACATCCAGAAATGAACCGAACGTAACTTTTTTCCTAAAAATTTTTTTCTCAAGTACTTTGAAACTAAATAATCATTATTAAATTAATATCTATTCGATGCGATTTTGCAAAACAAAAGTACCAAGAGAGTTGGATAGTGGCACCGGTGAAAGAACTGCCACCAGTGAAAGAACAAAAAGAAAGAAAAAAGAAAATCGCTTTGAACACGTCATTATCACTTTTATATATTTCTTCTGTAAGAACTGCTTTAATTGATATACCTTTTTTCTAAATTAACTTAAGTATGTCTCCTAATTATTTTCTTTGGTAACAAAACTTAATTATTTATCAAATATTATTATTAAATGCAAATTCTTTTAATGGGTTTGCATTTGATCAGTTTCCAGTGAAAAAATTTGATTTATCTGCATGCAAAAAATAATAGTAAGCTTTGAACTTAATTTTACAACATTTGTGATATTTTTTTCTACCACAACTTGTATTTTTTGTATTAATTTAAAATAAATAATATTTGTTCTTTCACTGGGGGGATCCAAATTCTTTCACTGGTGAACGTGTTCATTTAGTGGTGAAATAGGTATGTTTGACTTATTAATAAAAATTTTTAATTATGATTCACATTTATATAGGGGAGTGGGCCCCAAGATGGACAGGGCCCCAAGATGGACATTTAATATAAAATTTTTGTTTAAGGTGACAGCGCCTTATGCTTTCTGTCATTTTTAGTGTTCCGAACACCTTCGATGTTCGGCGGAACCCTTATAGCGAGACTCGTGCGTCCGTAGCCAAAAACCATTCCCCCCCCCTTAACTTCTAAACCATTTGACCTACAGGGCTGAAATTTGGTACACTTATGTATTTTCACGTGTAGATTGCACGAAAAATATAGAGAACATGATTCAAGGTGATGTTCATAGCGTTGTCAAGGAAATAACAACTTTTTTTAGCAAAAATGCATTAAAATGGACCACTCCCCCCCCCCCCCTTAACTTCTAAACTATTTGACCTAGAGGGCTGAAATTTGGTACACTTACACTGAAAAAAATGGTATTGGTACTTTTCCTAAAAATATATTGCTGGTTAAATATAGGTACAATTGCAATCCGTTATTGGAGTAATAGTTAAACTAGATTGCCGAAGTACAAAAACAGTTTAGCTCGTGCGTACAGAAAATTTAGGAAAAATATTCACCACCTCTTGCTATACTATCTAGCAGCCTTAATGATACAGTTTCATTTTGACAGT
The DNA here is from genome assembly GCA_037103525.1 of Ganaspis brasiliensis. Taxonomy (NCBI): domain Eukaryota; kingdom Metazoa; phylum Arthropoda; class Insecta; order Hymenoptera; family Figitidae; genus Ganaspis; species Ganaspis brasiliensis. Next base: position 1,821,824 of record JAZKLR010000288.1, on the reverse strand, counting down.
TCTGTTAGAAAGTTTAGGTGCCATGGCTATACATTATACCTGTAATGAGCAGAATGCAGTGCTATACTTTCAACATGGCGGTCCTTCAGTGTAAATCATATGTTCGTGCTATTTTTTACGCATTGCGTTTCTATTTTTAAATAAAGTGGTTAGGTTAGTGATTAATGTGTTGGATGTGTTCCATTCGCAAAGTTCTGTGCAAGGATCTAATTGTTTTAATGTTTAAAGTTATTAATTGTGATTGGTTAGTGGCATATGTAAGTTTTAATTGTTTATGATCATTGTACCAGCTTCAATGTAATAGAAAGTACAAATTTTCAGTTTTTAAGTAGTCTATATACAAGTTTTATGCACTGAAAAAAAAGAATAATAAAAGTTACATATTTTCGATTAAAGATTACTATTTTTGAGCAGTAGTTTTGAAACTGTTCAAAAATTAAATACTTTTTACTTAATTCAGTAAATGAATTATACTTTGATTGAAATAAAATTTACTCCATTGAATGGAAAATTTAAATGAAAATTATAAGTATTAATATGAATCTGAGGAACTATTGTATCATCCAAAATAAGAATTGCTTTTCAACGGAGTGGCGTTTACATCGCCACTAACGATATTTACTCAGAAAATTGTAATTTTGACCCTCTACTGCTCGCGTCATTCACCGATGTAGGCAGTATATGCGTGTGAGACGGGAAACGGGAGAATGAAATAATACAGAAAATAATATTTTCTTGTTTTTAATTCTTTATAAAATAAATCAATGCAAATAAAAATAAAAAAGTTTCTACATTATTAACTTTATAAATACACTTCAATTTATTAATTTACAAGTTTCATTCTTCTAATATACAAGTACTTAGAATTAACGAGTGAACATTTCGAAAAAATCTTAGAATTATACGGGATTGAACTACCTAACTTAAATATAAATACGCAATGTCGCAACCCTAAAAACGCACGCTTTCGCATTAAGCCTCTCGGCTATCGACGCAACTGACGTCATATATTTTTTAACTTATATGAATTACCGCAATAAAATAAATCATAAATCCCATATATTTTACTACATTATTGAAATTAAATGTAAATATTATTAAAAAAAAAAAAATCAAAATACATTTAATTAATTATTATAACAAATGCAGTTTTTTGGAGAAAATAATACAAAATAATATGATTAAACATAAATGAAAAATGAAAAATTGTTTTTATATAACACCTGACGAGTTACAAGAAAAAAATTTTTGATCTAGAAAATTAATTACTTAATATTTACCAAAGAAATTCAAGTTTTTTAAAAAAATTTGCAATGGTAATAGAATACATATTATTTAAAATATTTTTGTATCATTACACTGTTAAAAAAAAGAAACGTACTTTACACCAAAAAGTGCGAAGAAAATGCAATGCATCCTTAAAAGTGTTGATTTTTTGTAAGTTACACTTTTAAATTGCAACGCCAGTGTTACGGTGCGAAGTTGTTATGACACATGAGACATCAACACTGATTGGTGCGAGTGCCACTCGCGATTACACATAACCTACAATCACATCCATAAAAACACAAATTCTAAACTATCAATACACATTTTTACTCAAAAGTCATACACTCAAGTTAATATTTAAAATTGTCAAGAGCACAAATGATATTACACACAGCTAAACAACAAAGCCACAAACGTTTTAATGGTTATGCTCAACAGAATTGACAACGCAAACATAACATATGACCATATGCAGGGATCACAGTTTCTCCCCTTTTTCACCTAATCCCCTTATTTTCCCCTTTTTTTTAGAAAAATCACCTAAAATCAACATTTTTCTCTTCTTTGACCTTCTTTTTTTAAAAAAGTTTATATTTTTTCACTTTCGGAAATGCAAAAATTTATCCTTTTTTAGGGTGTCTGTAGAATGATGAGAAAGTAGTTATTGAATTTAAATGTTTAAAAATAATTTTTAACTTGAAATGGTTTTTTATTATTATTTATTGAACTTATTTACATTTTAAACAGGAAACATAAAAAAATCATAAATAAATTAAAATTATTTTAAAAAGTTATATAATTTTCTTATTACCATGTATTCTTAATTTATTAATTAAAGCAAATTAATTTATTGGATAAAAAAATTTTTTAATAAATATTTTTTACTCGTTTTAAACAAATATTACTAGTTTTGCATCATAAAATAAAACCATGTATTCTTGCTGAAATACATCAAATTTATTTTATTAGATGAAAAAAAATTGTTTATGAAATATATTTATTTATTTCAAACAAAAATTAATTGTTTTGAATTAGAAAATATAAAAGTACAATAAAAGAGATTAATAAAAATAATTTGAATTGATTTTGTTATATTTCGCTGAAAGATTTTTAATTTAATTTCTTTAACATTATATCAGAAAATTTTACATCACAGATTTTTATGTTTCCTGTTTAAAATCTAATTATTAAATAAATAATTTAAAAAACCATTTGAAGTTGAAAATGATTTTTAAAAATATTTAATTGCAACAATCATCTTCTCGTCATTGAACACACAACCTATTAAAAGATAAATTTTTGTATTTCCGAAAGTGCTCTTTCTTTTGAAATTTTCATTAACAAATTAAACAAAAAAAGACTAAATTACTTAATAAAACTGTTTTGAAAAAAAGAAACATTAAAATTTTGTAAAAGAAAACTTAAATTATTAATATAACCCTTTTTTCTTAATTTCCAAAATCCCCTTTTTGAAAATCGAAATCCCCTTTTTTACCTAAAATTGAACGAAGAAACCACTGTGATCCCTGCCATATGACATACCAATTTTTTGTAAAAGAGAATATATTTTTCAAATTCTATTCTATGTGGCACTTAAAGATCCTAAGTATTTTTTAAATTCTTGAACATATGTTCAAATAAAAACAAAATTTAAGAAGAAATTAACAAAAATATATTTATAATTTATGGAAACAAAAACGGTTCTAAAACTAGAGGCAACATATCAATTTTTGTAAAGCACAATATTTACTTGAAATTCTATTCAACATGGCACAAAAAGTTGCTACATATTTTTCAAATATTCTTTAAGATATTCTAATTTTCTAAATTCAAAACTCTATTTAATGATATTCTTATAAATTATGGAAACAAAATCAGGTTTTAGACTACAGACCAAATCAAAATTTTTGTAGAATTGAATATTTTTTACACATTCTATGGGAAATAAATCTCCTGAATATTATTTTAGAATCTTTAAGAAAATCCAAATTCAAAAAAAAAAAAAAAAAAAAAAGATGATATTTTTATAATTTATGAAAACAAAATCAGGTCTTAGACTAGAGACCAAATATCAATTTTTGTAGAATCGAATTTTTTTTTACAAATTCTATGGCAAATAAATTACCCAAATAGTGTTTTCGAATCTTTAAAAAAATCCAAATTCAGAACAATAAAAAAAAATTGATGATATTTTTATAATTTATGAGAACGAAATCGGGTCTTAGACCTGAGACCTAATATCAATTTTTGTAGAATGAAATATTTTTTACACATTCTATGGAAAAGAAATTTCCTAAATATTATTTTATAATCTTTAAGAAAATCCAAATTCAGAACAATATTTAAACAAAATTGCTGATATTTTTATTATTTATCAGAAGAAAATCAGGTTTTAGACCAGAGACCAAATGTCAATTTTTGTAGAATCGAATATTTTGTACACGTTCTATGGCAAATAAATTTCCTAAATATTATTTTAGAATCTTTAAGAAAATCCAAATTCAGAATTGAATTTAAAAAAAAAATAGCTAATATTTTTATTATTTATGAGAAGAAAATCAGGTTTTAGACCAGAGACCAAATGTCAATTTTTGGACAATCGAATATTTTTTACACATTCGATGTCAAATCAATTTCCCAAATATTATTTTATAATCTTTAAGAAAATCCAAATTCAGAATTGAATTTAAAAAAAATAGCTGAAATTTTTATTATTTATGAGAAGAAAATCAGGTTTCTAGAGCAGAGACCAAATGTCAATTTTTGTAGAATCGAATATTTTGTACACATTCTATGGCAAATAAATTTCCCGAATATTATTATAGAATCTTTAATAAAATCCAAATTCAGAACAATAAAAAAAATTGATGATATTTTTATAATTTATGAGAACGAAATCGGGTTTTAGACCTGAGACCAAATATCAATTTTTGTAGAATCGAATATTTATTTTTTAACATACTATGGAACAGAAATTTCCTAAATATTAATTTATAATCTTTAAGAAAATCCAAATTCAGAACAATATTTAAACAAAATTGCTGATATTTTTATTATTTATGAGAAGAAAATCAGGTTTTAGACCTGAGACCAAATATCAATTTTTGTAGAATTAAATATTTTTTACACATTCTATGGGAAATAAATCTCCTGAATATTATTTTATAATCTTTAAGAAAATCCAAATTCAGAATTGAATTAAAAAAAATAGCTGATATTTTTATTATTTACAAGAAGAAAATCAGGTATTAGACTGGAGAGCAAATGTCAATTTTTATAGAATCGAATTTTTTTTTACAAATTCTATGGCAAATAAATTACCCAAATAGTGTTTTCGAATCTTTAAGAAAATCCAAATTCAGAACAATAAAAAAAAATTGATGATATTTTTATAATTTATGAGAACGAAATCGGGTCTTAGACCTGAGACCTAATATCAATTTTTGTAGAATGAAATATTTTTTACACATTCTATGGAAAAGAAATTTCCTAAATATTATTTTATAATCTTTAAGAAAATCCAAATTCAGAACAATATTTAAACAAAATTGCTGATATTTTTATTATTTATCAGAAGAAAATCAGGTTTTAGACCAGAGACCAAATGTCAATTTTTGTAGAATCGAATATTTTGTACACGTTCTATGGCAAATAAATTTCCTAAATATTATTTTAGAATCTTTAAGAAAATCCAAATTCAGAATTGAATTTAAAAAAAAAATAGCTAATATTTTTATTATTTATGAGAAGAAAATCAGGTTTTAGACCAGAGACCAAATGTCAATTTTTGGACAATCGAATATTTTTTACACATTCGATGTCAAATCAATTTCCCAAATATTATTTTATAATCTTTAAGAAAATCCAAATTCAGAATTGAATTTAAAAAAAATAGCTGAAATTTTTATTATTTATGAGAAGAAAATCAGGTTTCTAGAGCAGAGACCAAATGTCAATTTTTGTAGAATCGAATATTTTGTACACATTCTATGGCAAATAAATTTCCCGAATATTATTATAGAATCTTTAATAAAATCCAAATTCAGAACAATAAAAAAAATTGATGATATTTTTATAATTTATGAGAACGAAATCGGGTTTTAGACCTGAGACCAAATATCAATTTTTGTAGAATCGAATATTTATTTTTTAACATACTATGGAACAGAAATTTCCTAAATATTAATTTATAATCTTTAAGAAAATCCAAATTCAGAACAATATTTAAACAAAATTGCTGATATTTTTATTATTTATGAGAAGAAAATCAGGTTTTAGACCTGAGACCAAATATCAATTTTTGTAGAATTAAATATTTTTTACACATTCTATGGGAAATAAATCTCCTGAATATTATTTTATAATCTTTAAGAAAATCCAAATTCAGAATTGAATTAAAAAAAATAGCTGATATTTTTATTATTTACAAGAAGAAAATCAGGTATTAGACTGGAGAGCAAATGTCAATTTTTATAGAATCGAATTTTTTTTTACAAATTCTATGGCAAATAAATTACCCAAATAGTGTTTTCGAATCTTTAAGAAAATCCAAATTCAGAACAATAAAAAAAAATTGATAATATTTTTATAATTTATGAGAACGAAATCGGGTCTTAGACCTGAGACCTAATATCAATTTTTGTAGAATGAAATATTTTTTACACATTCTATGGAAAAGAAATTTCCTAAATATTATTTTATAATCTTTAAGAAAATCCAAATTCAGAACAATATTTAAACAAAATTGCTGATATTTTTATTATTTATCAGAAGAAAATCAGGTTTTAGACCAGAGACCAAATGTCAATTTTTGTAGAATCGAATATTTTGTACACGTTCTATGGCAAATAAATTTCCTAAATATTATTTTAGAATCTTTAAGAAAATCCAAATTCAGAATTGAATTTAAAAAAAAATAGCTAATATTTTTATTATTTATGAGAAGAAAATCAGGTTTTAGACCAGAGACCAAATGTCAATTTTTGGACAATCGAATATTTTTTACACATTCGATGTCAAATCAATTTCCCAAATATTATTTTATAATCTTTAAGAAAATCCAAATTCAGAATTGAATTTAAAAAAAATAGCTGAAATTTTTATTATTTATGAGAAGAAAATCAGGTTTCTAGAGCAGAGACCAAATGTCAATTTTTGTAGAATCGAATATTTTGTACACATTCTATGGCAAATAAATTTCCCGAATATTATTATAGAATCTTTAATAAAATCCAAATTCAGAACAATAAAAAAAATTGATGATATTTTTATAATTTATGAGAACGAAATCGGGTTTTAGACCTGAGACCAAATATCAATTTTTGTAGAATCGAATATTTATTTTTTAACATACTATGGAAAAGAAATTTCCTAAATATTAATTTATAATCTTTAAGAAAATCCAAATTCAGAACAATATTTAAACAAAATTGCTGATATTTTTATTATTTATGAGAAGAAAATCAGGTTTTAGACCTGAGACCAAATATCAATTTTTGTAGAATTAAATATTTTTTACACATTCTATGGGAAATAAATCTCCTGAATATTATTTTATAATCTTTAAGAAAATCCAAATTCAGAATTGAATTTAAAAAAATAGCTGATATTTTTATTATTTACAAGAAGAAAATCAGGTATTAGACTGGAGAGCAAATGTCAATTTTTATAGAATCGAATATTTTTTACACATTCGATGGCAAATAAATTTCCCAAATATTATTTTAGAATCTTTAAGAAAATCCAAATTCAGAATAATAAAAAAAAATTGATGATATTTTACAATTTATTTGAACGAAATCGGGTTTTAGACCTGTGACCAAATATCAATTTTTGTAGAATCAAATATTTTTGAACATTCTATGGAAAATAAATCTCCTGAAAATTATTTTATAAACTTTAAGAAAATTCAAATTCAGAACAATATTTAAAAAAAATTGCTGATATTTCTATTATTTATGAGAAGAAAATCATTTTTTAGACCAGAGAGCAAATTTCAATTTTTGTAGAATCGAATATTTTGTACACATTCTATGGCAAATAAATTTCCCAAATATTATTTTAGAATCTTTAATAAAATCCAAATTCAGAACAATATTTAAACAAAATTGCTGATATTTTTATTATTTATGAGAAGAAAATCAGGTTTTAGACCAGAGACCAAATGTTAATTTTTGTAGAATCGAATATTTTTTACACGTTCTATGGCAAATAAATTTCCTAAATATTATTTTAGAATCTTTAAGAAAATCCAAATTCAGAACAATATTTAAACAAAATTGCTGATATTTTTATTATTTATGAGAAGAAAATCAGGTTTTAGACCTGAGACCAAATATCAGTTTTTGTAGAATAAATATTTTTTACACATTCTATGGAAAATAAATCTCCTGAATATTATTTTATAATCTTTAAGAAAATCCAAATTCAGAATTGAATTTAAAAAAAAATAGCTGATATTTTTATTATTTACAAGAAGAAAATCAGGTATTAGACTGGAGAGCAAATGTCAATTTTTATAGAATCGAATATTTTTTACACATTCGATGGCAAATAAATTTCCCAAATATTATTTTAGAATCTTTAAGAAAATTCAAATTCAGAATAATAAAAAAAAATTGATTATATTTTACAATTTATTTGAACGAAATCGGGTTTTAGACCTGTGACCAAATATCAATTTTTGTAGAATCAAATATTTTTAAACATTCTATGGAAAATAAATCTCCTGAAAATTATTTTATAATCTTTAAGAAAATTCAAATTCAGAACAATATTTAAAAAAAATTGCTGATATTTTTATTATTTATGAGAAGAAAATCATTTTTTAGACCAGAGAGCAAATATCAATTTTTGTAGAATCAAATATTTTTTACACATTCGATGGCAAATAAATTTCCCAAATATTATTTTAGAATCTTTAAGAAAATCCAAATTCAGAATCGAATTTAAAAAAAATAGATGACATTTTTATAATTTATGCGAACAAAATCAGGTTTTAGACCAGGGACCAAATATCAATTTTTGTATGACTGAATATCTTTTCTAATTTCTATTCTATGTGTCATATAAATTTCCCAAATTTTAATTGTTATTGTTTAAGATATTTAATTTTTAATACTGTATTTAAAAAAAATTATATGATATTTCTATAATTTATGGAATCAAAAACAGGTTTTAGAATAGAGACAAAATATTAATTTTGGTCAAACCGAATATTTTTTTCGAATTTTATTCTATGTGGCACATAAATTTCCTTAATATTATTTTAGATTCATTAAGATATTTTAAATTCAGAAATGTATTTTATAAATGTCACGTCAGAAAATGACATGAATACCACTATTTAGATTTTAATATTTTTTTATTCGAGCCTACAAACGAATTTGCAATAGCTCGGGAAATCGTATATTTTCAATGCAAGTTTTCTAGCCCTTCTAATATTATGTAAGAATTTATATTGTATTATTTAATAGTCCTAACAAGGAGGGAAACTATAGCACGAAAAAATAATTTTGGAGTATCGCCCTTTAAATAGGGGTACCCTTCAAAAAGAATAGTACGGATAAAAAAAAATATTTAAGGACCAATCCTAGCCCCAGTAACTAAACGGGCCCGGGATTGGGATTCTACCCTGAAAAAGTGAATAAAAATTAAGGAAAGGAAAAGTAGAGTGAAAAATGAAAGTAGAGAATAGTTAAAATTTAAAATTTTGTGTATTTATTCAACTTACTTTTAGTTGGTTTAATTGAAGAAAAACTGAGAACTCAGGAACTCGAGAGTGGCACGACACGCTGGTTGGTGATTGGCACGGAGCTGGAACTTGTAGTGGCCCAGTACTCGACTTGAAGAAACAGCACGGGACAGAGCAGAATCAGGATAGTCAATCAGCAAATGGCACGGGGCAGAATAGGAGCAAACTCTTCGAGTAGAACTCACAAGTAGCAGTTGCACAGCCACTTGTCAAATAACAAAATGTCAAAATTTCGTAAGAGTAACCAAAGTTAGAACACAAAACTGATTTGAAATTAATTGCACAAAGTTGTTAAATTTGTAAAAATTGTAATTTCGAAAATGATTTGTCAGAAACTTGAAAAGTTTAATAGAACCAAACTTAGTAGCACTGTATGAATCCAAAATTAGTAAAACTGAGTGTGAACCGAAAATTTCGTGAACTTTGAAAAATTGTGTATTAACAACAACGAAAACCAAAATTAGTAACTTGCGAAAAAGAACAGAACTTAGAGAATTGTGTCAACACGAAACCAGACCAAAATTTGTTAATTGTGAAAAACGAACTGAAGAATTCAAGGCTTAGGAAAATTGTGTCTAAAATACAGGGTGCATCGATATTTATGTGTTTTCTCCCAGATTCGAGAAATAGGGAAGAAGGGGCTGAAATTTGGAAAACGCCAATAGAAAAGGGCCCAAATGCCAAATCTTGCGTAGGCGTAGATCTTGGGGATGGCGAAAGAGCGGAGAATGAGAGAGAACCAATGACAGTGGCGGCAAGTGGGACCTACTGCTGTGTGGGAGGGATGAGTCCCGTCTATGATGGCGAAAATCTATGTAGCGAGTCAGGAAATCCTCCATTTTCCAAATTCTGATTAGGTCCTGGAAAAGTCTCTTGCTGATGGATGGGTGGAGAAAAATACGCCCAAGTTGAGGATGTTCCGATGAGTGCTGCCCTCTATACCACTCTCGAGTTTTCCTGTTACAATTCTCAACAGCAGATTTACATAAAATTCGTAGTTTTTAATTTTACATAGAAATTCAATATTATGAACAATGGTTGTGAAAAATGATGTTAAAACAACAATAATAAGAATAATAATAATTAAATTAGGTTACAATTTATTAAATTTTTAGTAATTATGATATTTGCAATTAATTATACTAAAATGAAGTTGCATATTAATTAAATTTTGGTTGTTCTTATTTGTTTAACCAAATTTGAAGTTTCAACACTTTTTGAGGTTAGGTTTATTCTAAAGTTATAAAACGTTATTGAAAATTGTAATTTTACTTAAGGTAATCAAGTTTAAGATTATTCCTAATTAATTTGCGTAATTCCTTTTGGTAATTTTGTAAATTCTATAACATAACCTCAAATTCGAACGTTTAATTGGAATTAATGAACATTTGTGATTTAAACAAACTAAATTCTGAACTAAATTAATGTCAATACCATTTATCACTTATTTAAATGGTTAATTATTTTTACAAATGAATTCTGAGAATTTATAGGTTATGTTTGATTTTATTTACTGTTTTTATTAAGTAAACTTGTTAATGCTTCTGAATTCGACTTTAATTTAATATTATTCGACAAACTATTATTCATACGTAATTTATTATTATATTATTTAAAATTATTGAAAATACATAACCTCAATTTACAGATTTCACTTATAAATATGTAGCAATTACGGTTTATACTGTTTAAACCTTAAAATTTGTTTAACATTCCTATTTTTATTGTTTATTCTAATGATTAATTACATATTCAAGTAAATCTTGACAATTTATAGGTTATGTTATCATTATTTATTATTTTCGTTACATGATTCATTCATTGTTTTAGATTTGATTAAAATTTAGTATTAACGGTAATTTAATATTCATGAACCGTTTGCATATTCCATTTATTTTATAGTTTCACTTATTTTGACACATAACCTTAAAATTTGAAGTTTTAATTGAATATTAAATATCTTTCAATTGATTAAATTCTATTTTGATTATTAACAAGTGACGAATAGTTCAAATTCCTACCTAACTTTAATTTTGATTATTTGTAGGTTATGTTCGTATTGAAGATATAGTCTTATTATAATTCTTAACAATATATATATTTTAACATTATTCTTTTCTAATTATTGAAAATCGTATTAAAATAGAAAAATAGGTATAATTTTAGTATTCCTAAAATATTCAGCTGACCTTATTTATTGATAAACTATTATTTAAAAGTATCTGGGAATTTGTGAAAATATCAAGTCCAGATACCCTTCAAAAGAATGGTTTCTAGAAAACGGATATCATTTATTGCTTCCAAATGTTCATTTTCAACGACCAAATGTTGTTGTTTAAACTTAGATAACCTAGAAGAGAATATTACACTTGGAACACATAACTATTATTTCACGTGATCCGAGTTTCCTTTAATAGTGGAGACCTTTGCTTTTCCCGAGGTCTGTTAGCCATTAAATTGGTTTGCAAGGCTGACCGGCGGATGCAACTTTAGTTTAGTTTAGATATTTTTTTGTTTAGGGCGCAAGGGACTGTTTAGCATTTTATTAGAGGCTGGGTCTGAGCTTCCTTTCCGAATAAAGGGAGTAGAATCTCTTTCCCAGACTCTAGAAAAGTATGCACATGTTACTCCTTCCTTGGGAGGTCGAAATTATCAATGTTTACAAGTTTTTAAGCTAATGTGATTTTCAAGGATTTCTTGAGATCGAGTCCCCTTTTTCGTGAGATTCTATATTCTAGCTGGTTTCAAGATTTCCTTGTTTTTTCAGGTTTCACGAACTTTTAGATTTACGTGATTTTCAAAGGTTTAATTTTTGAGTAAATTTATTTTAATTTCATTTAGTTGATAAAAAAAAATGTAAAAATGTAAATAAGAAAAAGACATGCGAATAATTAGCATGACGTTACATAAATTATAAAAATATCATTTAATTTTTTTAAATACAATTCTAAATTTAAAATATCTTTAAGGATTTAAAAAAATAATTGGGAAATTTATGACACATAGATTAAAATTTGAAAAAATATTCTGTTTTACAAAAATTGATATTTTGTGTCTATTCTAAAACTTGTTTTTGTTTCGATAAAATTTAAAAATATAATCTAATTTTTTTTTAATACGTTCTTATTTTAACACAGCCTAAGGAATTGCTAAACATATTTAGCAAATTTATATACCACATAGAATAGAATTTGGAAAAAGTATTCGGTTTTACAAAAATTGATATTTTGTCTCTATTCTAAAACCTGTTTTTGTTTTAATAAATTATAGAAATATCATCCAATTTTTTTTAAATACATTTTGAGTTTGGAATATCTTAAAAAAACTAAAACAATATTTTGGATATTTATTTGCCACATAGAATACATTTTGTAAAAAACATTCGATTCTACAACAATTGATATTTTTCTCTATTATAAAACCTGTTCCTGTTTTTCTAAATTATAAAAATAAATTCCAATTGTTTTTAAATACAATTCTGAATTTAAAATATCTTAAAGAAGCTGAAATAATATTCGGGAAATTTATATGCCACATAGAATAGACTAGAGAATTGAATAAATTGATATGACATTATTTTCAATACTTTGTTTAGGTTATGTCGTCGAGTGATCTTTTTTTGTTTTTATTTACTTCTGTGTTTTATTGTTTTTCACTTTATATATTAAGTTACATTAGGTATATTATGTTTTTGATAAACTGGATTTATCATATTTAAATATTTAGTAATCATTTAGTTTACTAGTAATGGGCTGTTTCAATTTTGAACGTGGGAAAAACATGTCTGGCGTTCGCGCATCGGAAACTTCTAGTCATGTCATATATATAATTGTCTGCTAGTGGATTCAGTGAAAACGAAAATTAGAAGAAAACGTAAAAATGGCTATTCTCAGATGTTGACAAAGGGGGCGAAGAGAGGGACAGTTAGACAAAGAAACTGACAATCGCACTTTTTGGTGCGATTTGAAAGTCCGTTTACACCGCTTGGTTGTAAATGCCAATTTGTTTTAAGTTTACACTCGGCCGGTGTAGTGCACGGCCAAAATCGCACCGATTTCTTAACACCGGTGTAAAGTTGTAAGCGCATACACCATTTTTTTAACAGTGTAATGAGTAACAATATACTAATTAATTTAAAGTATAAAACAACTAAATTCTCTAATTTAATACACATTTTGATATAAATTTGCTTATTATAATTTTTTTAGAACAAAATATGTCAAAATAAAAGTATAAGATCCATATTAACAAGAGATTTGTTTAAAAAATATTAAAAATGTTTATGTAACAAGGAATTGAAGCATTTATTAAATGTACATTAGGGTGGTCCAAAAAATTCCAAAATTTGAATTTTCAAAATGTTTTTTTAGTTTCATATCCTGCAAGGATAGAAACTCAAATGCTCAATTTTAAAAATTTCTTAATTGCAAAATTGACGCAGCGAATTGCTTTTTTCTCTCTTATGGGATTATCGTGAATTTAACATGTAAAATAAACACGTCATTTTCAACATATGTTTTCACTTCTTTAATATTATCGTATTTCGAAACCTTTTTAGAATATTATTAAGTACAAAGAAAACTTTATTATGCAAAAAAAAGAAATTAAAAAAAATGATAATTTCAATTGTTATTTAGCTTCTAAATACCCTATTTTGGTACTTTTCAGTGACTGTTTTCTGTATGTAAATATTAATTCTTTAACATGAAATTTGCACCAAATGAAAGTTTATCTTTTGTATAAGAGGTACTTAAGAATCTGAAAATCATAAAAGAACATTAAGAGGTGAAAATATGAGGTTAAAGTTAAGCTTTTTTTGGTTTTGGTTGTAAAAAAAATGGTAACCGATATGCGCTTCCTATTGCTACTGAAGAAGGCCTGACCGCATAGCGGGGTTCCTCTGCTCACAGAAAAGGGAAATTCCTGAAAATAAGGGGTTAAGAAAAATAAACAGAAATAAAATATGCAAGTATAAAGAAGAAACTTTTTTATGTAAATTATGAATTAAACTGGTTATAATATTAACAAATGAACATTCTTCGGCATATAGTTAATCACAATAATTTCATGTCATTAGTATAACTGTTTAATAATAATTGAAACTGTCAAAAATTATTATTGTTTCTAATAATTATTAATGTTAACGAATTGTTTAATATAATAAAAAAAAAGAAATTATTAAAGTAAATTTAAATAAAAACTTTAAAAATATTAAAGAAAAACAAAATTACAAATTAATAGTAATAATTTATTATTATGAACGACAATAATCTAATATAAAAAGTTGAATTTTACTAAAAAATCACATAGGGAATACAATAAATATCTAGATTTGCAAGGTTTTTAAACTATTTAAACTCCATTCATTTTCTACTTTAATTACATTTTTTTAAGTATATCGAGTAGATTATTCTTTAAATCTCAAATGGTCAAAAACTAATAGCACTATTTTAAAAGCACTAAACTAATTAGTAGATTTCTGTTTACTACGAATTTTAATCATTTTGTAATAGTAGTTAATAATTTCTTGCTAATTAGAATCCCATATGGGTTTCCCAGATTTAAGGTGGGCTAAGTTGGGTCATCTCAATGGGAAATTAGTGGGCTTGTAATGGTCAACCCGGTTAGTGCCAATTAACTAAAAAAGATCGTATAAATGTAAGATCGTTAAAAAATATTCATTAGAACTTTTTACGATATTTTCCACCAAAATTTTCTTTAATGACATAAAAATTAGTTAATAACAATTGTTGCATGTATTTTTTAATTTGTTTAAACAATTTAATATTGTTTATTTGAAACTTTTCATCTAATAGAGCTAGAGAGTTGTAACTTTTTTCCAATTATGCAACTATATATGTTAAGGAAAGCCTAATATTAGACAAAAAATAAAATATAAAATCAAAAAAATTGTTTAAACAAATTAATATTGTTTATTTGCAACTTTTCATCTAATAGAGCTAGAGTGTTGTAACTTTTTCTTAATTTTGCAACTTTTCAAGCTTATGAAAGCTTAATATTAATAAAAAACTAAAATCCACAATTATAAAAATTGTTTAAACAAATTAATATTGTCTGTTTGCAATTTTTGATCTGATTGAGCTAGAGAGTTGAAAATTTCTCTTAATTTTGCAACTTTTCAAACCTATGAAAGATTAATATTAATAATAAACGAAAATTCACAATTATAAAAATTGTTTAAACAAAATAATATTGTTTATTTGGAATTTTTCATCTAATTGAGCGAGTTGAAACTTTCTCTTAATTTTGCAACTTTTTAAGCCTATGAAAGCTTAATATTAATAATAAACGAAAATCCACAATTTTAAAAATTGTTTAAACAAATTATTATTGTTTATTTGCAACTCTTCATCTTATTGAGCTAAAGAGTTAAAATTTTCTCCTAATTTTGCTGCTTTTTAAGACAATGAACGCTTAATATTAACAATAAACGAAAATCCGCAATTATAAAAATTGTTTAAACAAATTAATATTGTTTACTTGCAATTTTTCATCTAATTGAGCAAGTTGAAACTTTCTCTTAATTTTGCAACTTTTTAAGCTTATGAAAGCTTAAATATTAATAATAAACGATAATCCATATTCCAACTTAACCCTAAACTTTTTTTTTAGCGGTACTAAATTGGCCATAAATATCTTCTTCTTTTTTTTGTGACCGGGGTGTAGCCAGTTCAAATACTCATAAGTATCTAAGCTCCCGTTAACTACCAGCCTATACAGAGAGTATAATGGCACATTTCACCGTGAACTAAACCATAGGAAAAAAACGTTCAGTTTTGGAGAAAACTTCAAGAGCAATTCGCCGCGTCAATTTTGCAATTAATAAATTTTTAATAATTAGTATTTGAGTTTCTATCCTAGTAGAATATGAAACTGAAAAAACATTTTGAAAATTCCAATTTTGGCCTTTTTTTGGACCACCCTAATGTACATATATTTCGATTGTATATGACTCGCGTATCGGTGAGAGGCGTGTAGTAGTATTAGTAGTAGTGGCACGGATTACTATTTCCTGAGCAAAAGTTGCTAGCAAATATTAAAAACTGATCCTACTGAAGTAATTGTTATATCACGCAGTTATACTTTTTAAAAATGCTTGAGCAATATTTAAAAAAGGACGAATTTAATAATTAATACTCGAAGTTGATAAAATTTATTAAGACAATATAAAGATTAAAAATATTAACAGAATTTTTAAAAATGACTAGAGTAATAATTACAATTAGTAAATTTTACTACGTAAAAAGTAATTTTTCTTTATATGAAGCACATTTTACTTTAAATAGTAATTTTTACTGCAAATAGTAATTTTTACTAAATAATTACATTATTTACTATAAATCGAGATCCTCTTTTCTCAGTGTGAATTAAATAATTTACTAAAAGATTTATGCTTTTATGGTACTTCAAATGCTTTCAATAACTTTAATTTAAATAAAACAAATTATGCGATTATGTTAATTTATTTTGATCTAACTTGTAATATAGAATGTTGCAGATAACGCTTTTTTATTAATAAAGCAACAGTTTATTTACAATTTTATATAAAAATAAACAAATATGCGTGCACCAACTACAAAAATTTACAATAAAACCAACAATTATTATCAGTTAGAATAAAATGATTTGAAAGATTGAAAGTGACATATTGTTTAATTCTAGTGAAACTACAAATATCTTTTATTAAAAGTCATAAGGTACTTTTAAATACAAAACCTTACAGTGATTTTTATTTACGAAAATTCATATTCATTAAATCTTTTACCTTAAAAGGTTTTGTATTGTTAAAATATATATTATTTTATATCTGTGAGATCAAATATGGCTATATAAACAAAAGAGTAATATCATCTAGAGATTCTACCCACTACAGCTAGAAATGCTGTCAACATTAGCTAGGTGTATTACCTAAAAAATGTTGCTAAAAGAATTTAGGCGCTACTCCTATATTATCTAGCTGTTATTCAGCTAAAAATATAGAATAACTGGTTAAATTTTTTGGGTAGAATAGATATAGATTTTCTGCAATAAAATTTAGGTAACGCAACTAAACGTTTAGGTCGACTATATAGAGCGATATTATTTAGCTGTAACAGCCAGAATTCTTCGTAGTGTACCTCTTTCACGTGTAGATTACACGAAAAATATAGAGAACATGATCTGGATTGATGGCCATAGCGTTGTCAAGGAGAAATTGCAAATTTTGGAAAAAAAAGTTTTTTTTCTCTAACTTTGCCATTATTTTAGCTAGAGGGCTAAAATTTGGTACACTCGTGTATTTTTGCAAGCACATTATGGAAAAATTATGTTTGGAAATAAAATTGAATATTATGAGGTCACAAAAAAAAATTCAAAAAATCACCAAAAAGAGGTTAGACCCCTATGCTAGAGCTCACCCTAATTGTCCTACAGTACCCCTCAAACCAATAAAATTTTTATTTGTATACTCAAAATGTAAAAAAACGATATAAAACGCAATTGAAAATTGTTATCACTTTTTTTTTCAAAATAATTGAAAAATTATGAAAAAAACAAAACAAATTTTTAATCTTATACAAGGTTTGATCAAGGCTGCCACAGGACCTATAATCAAGACTGTTAGAAGTCCTGAAACCCTATAAAAATTTTAGGGCCTCCCCTTAAAAAAAAATTCTTGATTTTTATGTTATTTATATGAAATACAAACCTGTACCCTTAAGCAAAAGTTTCATGTACTTGAAAGTAGAAGTATTTTCATAATTTGTACGTTCTAATTAATTTTCATAATCTGTACATAAAAATATACAAATGTATCAAATTTTAGCCCTCTAGCTCAAATAGTTTCAAAGTTATGAGGAAAAAACTTTTTTTTATCCCACAGGAACAAACATGGCGCTTTTAGATGCCTGTAGGCAGGGTCTAAACGCATTCATTTGTTTGACCGGGTAAAAATGGCTTCCATTTTTTCCCTAGGGAAAAAATGAACAGCTGATCCATGCATTTTTTCCACCACAGGGCAAAAATGGCCGCCATTTTTATACGGTCAAACAAGTGAATGCATTTAGACCCTAACCTACAAACATTTAAAAGCACCAAGTTTGTGCCTTTGGAATAAAAAGTATCGTAAGCAACACGGGTTTAAATTCAGTCCAATTTGTTTACGCTGATGTTTGTGTACGAGTGACAGTCGAGGGCGAAGCTTAATATACTATTTTTCGAAAATTTGCAGTTTTTATTTTTTTGACAACGTTTTGACTGTCAATCCAGATAATGTTCCCTATAATTTTCCTGTAATCTACAAGTAAAAATACATATGTGTACCAAATTAGAGCTCTCTGTTTGTTAATAAGGTATATCTTTGTTTCGTAAATGTACGGAACCCTAGATTTTGGTACGGGTGTAACTCGTACTTGCCCGATTTTGTTTGTTTGTATAGACTAACATTTTGATGCACATTTGAAGAAAAAAAAACAGTTGGTTTTTCTTCTACACATACCACGTCATTTTGTGTCTAAAAAAGTTTTGTTATAATATTCTTTATTGATCGTATAATAATATTCTAAAATGATTTTACTAATTCAGTGTTCATATATATATTTTTGCTGGGGATTAAAAAATGGTGTCATATACCCTAAGATGGACAGGCCTCAAATCTCAATGTTTTTATTTGCATATTTTCAATTTTACACTTTTTTCAATAATGTTTTGAACCAATTAATTAAATTTTTTTATTTTCCACCATAAAATGTGATTTTAATAGTTAGAGAATTTATTATATTGTTATTTTTCGATATTTTATTACTTTTTACTGTTAAGCTATTAAATTGAAGTTTTAGAAATTTTATTTCTTGATAAATTCCGTAAAATGATTAAAAATTAGTTTAAGAATTGTTACACGATGTTTATTTTTTGTTTACTACCATTTTCAGAGACTTTTAAGAAGGTGTCCATCTTGGGGCCACTTTTTTTTAGACCAAAAATTTTAACAATTAGAAAAAATGCTTTAAAAAATGTTTATGTTTAAAATAAAAATTTATCCCTGTGGCCATAAGTTACCTTATAAATTGTACTTTCATCCGGTATAAAACATTTCAATATATTTTATTCGGTTTGGATTCTACAGCAATAAATCGATAGGGTGTCCAACTTGGGGCCCTCTCTCTTAATTTCAATTTAATCCTCATATTCTATACTTAAGAAATTATTAAAAAAATTAGAAAACCATTTTCGGTACTTGCATTCAAGAAGAATTAATGATAAAAATATACACTTCCTTAAATGTTCTTTCACTGGTTCCGTTACCCTAGGTGCGAATTTAATTTATTTCATTTTCTAATGCATGACGTTTATGGCAATTCTATGTTACTTAATTATAGGTACCAGCGTAGAATCTCAGTACACTGCGGATGATAATAGCTATTTAGGAGACGGCGGCGACTATTACTCTGAAGATGGAGAAGAAAATTATGAAGGAGATGGTAATAAAATTGACCTTTTATTTCTTAAAAATTTCTTTTAAATCAAAATTACTTTTTCTGATAGTTACTATTTTTAAAAGTATGTTATGCCTATAGTTTGATGTCATCATACACTACCGGCCACAATTGAGTGGGAACCTCAAGGAGTGCGATTGAAAACACGACTGTCTTTATCCCTTTAATTTAAACTTTATAAACTTAAAAAATGTTAACTAGTTTTCGAGTTGTAAACTAAAACGTAAGGTTCTATATTGTCAAAGTTCAAGCGCTAATTTGATCGAACAGGCGGTAACCCTATCTACATTCTCTGTTTATCTTCTTTGTACAGACAAAAAAGGATGCTGTCGCAACCATCATTTCGACCAAATCAGCGCGTGAACTCAACAATGTGAGAGATCCATGTTTTAGCCATAACTCCAATATTATTTGACAATATTTAAGTTTGTAAATATCAAATTAAAGGGAAAAATACAATAATTATGCGTACAAAGTTTCTATTTTTTCCTTGAACTTTTCTGGGTTAGGGAAAGAATTGAATTTGAAGTTAAAATTTTTCGAAAATTGAAAAACTACTTAATATTTCAGTTGTGATAATTAAAATACTATTTAAGCTAATGCTCTTCAATATGGATCGTCTTTTTAGAAACTTTATAAGCTTTTTGAATCTGTTTTAAAAATTTATTTAGCATTATTTTTCGTGGATTTATCACAGTTCAAAGGCAGTCGTGTTTTTAGTCGCGCTCTGCCAAGTGCCTACTCAATTGTGACCGGTAGTGTATATCTAGAACTTTTATAAGCTTTAAATCTTGTATAAATTCGGTGAAATCTAATGACTTGAACCCTGCAATCCCGCGTGATCCTCCTTTGGTTATTCAGAATTTGGCTCATTTTATCTTCTGCGCCATGAATTTCTTTTTATCTATTCATCAATTTAATTGACAATCAATCCAATTATAATTTGTCTAATTATCCTTTGCCAAACTTTATTCACACCCAAATTTTTAATTTAATTCACTTTATTTTTCTCAAAGATT
Source organism: Ganaspis brasiliensis (assembly GCA_037103525.1). Taxonomy (NCBI): domain Eukaryota; kingdom Metazoa; phylum Arthropoda; class Insecta; order Hymenoptera; family Figitidae; genus Ganaspis; species Ganaspis brasiliensis. Next base: position 1,801,290 of record JAZKLR010000288.1, on the reverse strand, counting down.
GTCTTTCAAATAAAGCAAAGGTATTACTAAAAGTATTAAAGTAAAATGATTTTTTTTATTTTTAAATAAATTGTTATAACTCCCATTCTGATTAAAGTTTGGAAGCTTTTAGGGTCTGTTAGACGTCTACCTATTTTAGAAGCATCATTTGACAGAATCAAAAAAATTAATTGGTATCTGAGATATGGCTAAAACATTTTTTAATTAGTCAATCTTTGATCACTCTCCATTACACTGTGCAACAAACAAGAAAAAACTAAATACACCTGACTAATGACATGGTACAGGTTGTAAATTTGGTCGAATAGAACTTAAAAATATTTTTCTTATATTTTTTGAACCCTCCAAATTTTATTTATTTTAAAGAAACTGTTTTTTTGGACTTTACATACGAATTTACTGATAACTCGGCCATTTTGTGACCGATTTTCAAAATTAAAAAAGATTTGGAAAGGGGATGACTATACCTTTTAAATAGTATACATATATTTATTTTTAGAACTAGCATTTTATGAGTTTTTATCGAGTAAGCCTGGAAAAAGTGCTTTTTCCCTTATTTTTTCAAATTTGACCATTGTTTATTGCAAAATTTAAATAAAAAATATTATTTGACTGCTAATATTCTAAAAGTTTCTTCATTGTGGAAGCGGTTCACTACTCGATTGATGAAATCAGACAAAAATTGTTGAAGTTATGCAATTTTTTCTTAACTAAGAATCATGTATTTGGGTGTATATCGAGTTTCGAGCCCATTCACTGAAGTATGTAATTGCCCCGTTTTAAAAATCTTAAAGATTATTTAATTGGTGGGCAATTGAAAGTTGAAGTTGTCTGATAAACGTTGTTGACTGTTTTTTTGACATGTCAAATGTTTTGCAGAAGCCATAAAGATATTAGAAAATGTCAGTAAGTCACGTTGCGTTTCGTAATTATATTGTTATTTAATCAGTTTGTAAAGATGTGTGACAAACGGAATAATTTCTGTTACGTTTGTGACTATTTTGTTGATAAGCACCATCGCCGCGAATTAAAAACAAATAATGCTGTGGTTGAAGCATACAATCTTCACTTTAAGGTATTAGTCGCGTAAATGCTCCCGCAAAACTCCCGCAAAATAAAAAGAACAATAAATAAACTCTTATATCAACTCACTTGCTTCCTTGTGACCTCTTCTAATGTAATATATGTAATTTTCACGATTTTTAGTCAGGTACTATAAGTTATCGTGATGTATTGCTCACACGTTTTCGACATTTTTCAATGAAACCACGTGAAAATGAAAAATTTTTAAATTATTGTATTTTTTATAAGGCGTGGTCAATAAAGAAAATTTTTTTTTAAAGGACTTATTTTATCTCAATGTGTAACTTAGTAGTTTTATTTGAAAATCTGACGACTTGTTTTTTTATAAATGAATATAAGAGACATTTTTTACATGCATTTTGTGCTATTGCATGTAAAAGGTATAAACTTTGAATTAATATTTTGAAGCTCAGAAGTGGTCAAAGTTAATAGGATAGATCTCATTTCATAGATAAATACCTCATGAATACAGATACAAAGTTTTAAAAAAATCTGACGAAAATCATTTTACGCGACTAATACCTTAAACGCGAGTATAACGGAAGTAGCTGGTATGAACCGGAATATATCTGTTCGACTTGCACAATTTCACTAAAAAAGTGGAAATCTAAACAGTGTGATCAAAATCGTTTACCATTTGCGAGCCCAATGATTTGGCATCGTCAGCTCATTCACAAGCCAGAAGACTGCTACTTCTGCCAAACAAACCTTTCAGGACATCGCTATAAAACACGTGACAGCATACAGTATCCTGGTGTGCTGACTGTTACTAAACCATCTCTGAAAGAAAACATAAACGATGAAGTTGAAGTCGAAGAAGGAGAAAATGATTTCCCATTTAATGATGAAACTCCATCTTGTAGTGAAAATGATGACCCCTTCATCCCACATGGATCAGCCTCGACAGAGAGGCACTTTATGTCAAATTATGATTTCCATGACCTAGTGCGCTATTTGGAACTCTCATGGAGACAAGCGGAAATTTTGGCATCAAGGTTGAAACAGTGGAATCTTGTAGAGAGTAACTTCAAAATAACGTCCATGAGAAAAAATGTCGAGCGGACTATTTTCAAACAAAATTTCAAAGTTGATGAAGTTGACGAAAACCTCACGTATTGTATTGACATAGACGAATTATTTTATTGCTTGGATCACGAACATCAACCAAAAGATTGGCGATTATTCATCGATGGATCATGCAAAAGTATTTTATTAATTGTACTCTTAAAGCTAAAATGAGTTCTCTATAAACATAGGTCATATTGTATTTTATATTTGCGTTTCTTTAAGTTTGAAAGCTGTGTTATTACATAACGAGAATCAGCTGCCATCAGTACCCTTAGCATACGCTACCGATATAAAAGAAACATACCAAACTTTGGCGAAGATCCATAAGTGATTGATTACTCTAAACATCAGTGGCAAATCGTCTCTGACCTTAAAGTCTTAACGATTCTTTTTGGAATCCAAGGAGGTTACACCAAAAATCCCTGTTATCTCTGTGCATGAGACAGTCGTGCCAAAGAGCATTATGATCGGAAAGAGTGGCCATCACGAAAATCATTTCAAATCGGGAAACGCAATGTTATAAATTTTCCTTTGGTAGAAGCTAACAAAATCATATTATCACCATTGCACCTAAAATTAGGTTACATGAAGCAGTTTGTTAAACAACTAGACAAAGACAGAAAAGCTTTTTCACATCTGAAAATGACTTTCTCCAAGCTGAGTGACGCCAAAATCAAAGAAGGTATTCTACATTGCTTTAACATATACACATCAAAGTGTAATCAAAGTAAAATTTAATTAAATATTATTGTGTTTAATTAATGTTGAATTTAATAAATAATTTAATTAAATAACTCCGTTGATTTTCAGGAATATTTGTTGGACCTCAAATTCGTAACATCATGCGAAATGGGAATTTCATTCAGAAATTAAGTGCAGTAGAAAGAAGGGCATGGTTAAGTTTCATTTCTCTATGCGACAACTTTTTAGGCAAACACAAAAGTAATAACTACGTTGACATTGTGAATGAATTCTTGCAAGCCTACGGAGACATGAGGTGCAGAATGTCAATCAAAGTCCACTTTTTACATTCACATTTGGTCTTTTTTTCCAGAGAACCTTGGCAAATTAAGTGATGAACAGTGCGAAAGATTTCATCAAGAGATGGCATCAATTGAAATGCGCTTCCATGGAAAAAGTAAAACACAAATGTTAGCCGATTACTGCTGGTCGCTCTAACGCAAAACTAGTGATTCTTCCCTTAAACGATGAAGATCCGGCAAACACTTTTGAAACTTTGAAAATGAATCCGAATCCGAAGTAAAAATTATCAAATTAGCTAAATATTTTAAGATAATATCAAAAATAATTTATTTCATAGAATTTCATCAGAATTTTATCATCAAAATATAGCATTTGTCTTTTAAACATATTCACCTTGAAAAGAACGTATAAAAATGGCACAACTGTTATTTTATTTAAAGTGCAATTTGAAAATTTGAGCTAAATTAATTATAAATAATCATGATATCTATGGAATTTAGTAATTAAACTACGTAATAGTTTTGGAAACCCGATATACATTCGCGGCCATATTACTTACTTCAGAAAAAATTACATAACTTAAACAATTTTTGTCCAATTTTATCAACCGAGCAGTCAACCTCTTCAATAATAGAAGCAATTTTAGAATATCAGTAGTCATTTAATATTATTTATTCAAATTTCGCAATAAACAATGGTCAAATTTGAAAAAATAATGAGAAAAGCACTTTTTCCAGGCTTACCCGATAAAAACTCATAACATGCTAGTTCTAAATATATATATATGTATACTATTTAAAAGGTATATTCATTCCCTTTCCAAATCTTTTTTAATTTTGAAAATCGGTCAAAAAATGACCGAGTTATCAACAAATTCATGTGTAGAGTCCAAAAATACAGTTTTTTTAAATAAATAAAATTTGGAGGGTTCAAAAAATATAAGAAAAATATTTTTAAGTTCTATTCGACCAAATTTACAACGTGCACCATGTCGTTAGTCAGGTGTATTTTCAGTGTCGCATCGTGTTATTAATATATATTAGAGTAGGATTGATCTGTTGGAGCAAGATTGTGGAAGTAATGTTCTTTTTTTAAATAAATAAAAACAAAAACACAAACAAATTAATGTCAACACAAACAGTCTTTATTAGCGAAGTTTCGAGAATAATTCTGTGACCTCTTTAGGCTGTAATATAATAAATAATACACTTGAATATTATTATAATAATTTTTAACACAACACGAAGAATGTAAAATAGTAAATTATGCATCAAGGGCTGGAAAGCTGTGTTTTATCGCTGAACACAAATGTTTGGAGAACATTTGTGCGAGGTAAAAAATCGGCCTCCCGAGGTGTATATGCTATTTTCTACCTATGTACGAAAAACTTTAAAAATTAAAATTGTTCAATTTTTTACGATAAGTTTGGTAAATATATTTTAAAAGTGATTATTGCCAAATAGTGACGACTGCCAAAAGAGTGTTTTCGTTTTGAAGGTACGGTACAAACTGAAAATTCGAAATAGAAACAAACCAACACAAAGTCAATATTTAAAATAAATCGAAGTCATAACAGACATACTATATATATATCGACGCCCCCGTTGATAACATGTTTATTAAAAAGCAAATAAAATAAAATGTTAATTTAAAAAACAGTCGAAAATCATTTTTATTCATAATTTTGTAAGATATGTTTTGTATTCAATTGTTTGTTTAATTAAATGTCTGTTGAAGTTGTGTGCCATAGAATGTTAATTGGACCGAACGTACACTATAATGTTTATTTAATCAAATATATGCAATAACATTCTATTTCAATCTTCAAAACTATATTATAAACTTAATACAAGACTATATATGTAAAAGAAGTATTCTTTTTTAATCTTGTACCTAAAAAGTACAATTCTGCTCAAATCTTTTATATTGTTTTAATTAATAATATTTTTTTAGTTAAAAATATTAAAACCTGAATGAATAATTAAATATAATTTGAAATAATTAAATAAAAATATTAAAATTAAAAACTTGAATTTATCTACTAAAATTTCTTTATTTTTAAACTTTGTCATTTCATTAAAATTTAATATTATTTTTCAAAAGTTAAACATATTCTTTTTTTAAAAATTTATTATTTTTTCCATTAAAAAATTGTATTCAAAGTGAATTTTATCTAAAATATAATATATTTTAATAAATTTGAAATAAAAAATTATTATGTGTCGTATAACAATAACAATAATAATGATGATAATAATACTAATAAAAATGTAAGTTGATACTTTTTGCTTACCTGTATATTTTAAAGTTCATGAGTTAAATATTAAAAATTATCATAATAGCTACTAATTGTACAATTTATAATATTTCTAAAATTATGTTCTAAGTAAGAAGTTAAGAGTTCTATTTGATAATTTTATTTTGATTTGAAAAATAATCAAACACTGATTGTTTGATAAAACTTATGTGGTTTATTGTGTTTTTAAATAAATAATATTTTTTTTACAGTTCATACAGTTTGGAATCTTTTTAAGTTTTCATATCTTTGTTTCAAGAATAATAATAATAATAATAATAATAAAAATGTAAGTTAATATTATTTGCTTACCTGTATAGTTTAAAGTTCGTGAGTTACTCCAAAATTCTAGGAAAATAGCTTCTTGAGTTATTAAGACATTAACTTTTTACTTTTAAAATTTGCAGTTGAGACTACTTATATTTTTCATGGAATAAGCAGGAAATATTTTTGGTTGATAATGAAATGTTTTAAGTTCTATGATTAACTTACATTTTTATTAGTATTATTATCATCATTATTATTGTTATTGTTATACGATACATAATAATTATAATTATATATATATATATAATTATTTTTATGTTTAACTTTTGAAAAATAATATTAAATTTTAATGAAATGACAAAGTTTAAAAATAAAGAAATTTTAGTAAATAAATTCAAGTTTTTAATTTTAATATTTTTATTTAATTATTTCAAATTATATTTAATTATTCATTCAGGTTTTAATATTTTTAACTAAAAAAATATTATTAATTAAAACAATATAAAAGATTTGAGCAGAATTGTACTTTTTAGGTACAAGATTAAAAAAGAATACTTCTTTTACATATATAGTCTTGTATTAAGTTTATAATATAGTTTTGAAGATTGAAATAGAATGTTATTGCATATATTTGATTAAATAAACATTATAGTGTACGTTCGGTCCAATTAACATTCTATGGCACACAACTTCAACAGACATTTAATTAAACAAACAATTGAATACAAAACATATCTTACAAAATTATGAATAAAAATGATTTTCGACTGTTTTTTAAATTAACATTTTATTTTATTTGCTTTTTAATAAACATGTTATCAACGGGGGGCGTCGATATACACACAGATAGACATACAGCAGAAAAGAGTTGCTACAGGCAACTAAAAGCGCCATGTTTGCACCTGTATAAAAACACCATTTCAAACAAAGCAAGTCTTGTCTGTTCGTTCTCAACGTCGACAATTTTTGTATTATCGAAGTCAAATTCATGTTCTGTAATAGGTAAATGTTTAACCTCTGATCAGGATTAAACAATTGTTACTATAGAACCGAAATATTCAAAATAAAATAAAATAAGTAACGTCAAACCTTGAGACTTAAGGACGTTGGAACTCGAAAGCTGAGAGTGGCGTAGAAACACTATTTCCTCCTTTGCTTAAAATTTCCCTTTTATGAATTTTTTTAAAAACACTAAACACTTTTTCAAAAAAAGGGCTATGGTAGCCAAAAGTATTTAAGATAAGAAATTTTTTAAACATTTGTTTCATGCAAACAAATGTGCCTACAAGCGTCAAACTTAACTCCCGTTTTGACATTGCAAGATTTTCCGTAAAAGATGGCCGCCGCTATCTCACTTGAGGCCCATGTCACGAAGCCCGTGCCCAGCTGACGAGCGACGGCCATCTTTTACAGAAAACAGGCACATTTGTTTGCATAAAACAAATGTTTAAAAAATTCCTTATCTCAAATACTTTTGACTACCATAGCCCTTTTTTTGAAAAAGTGTCCAGTGTTTTTAAAAAAAATTCATAAAAAGGGAAATTTTCGAGCAAAGGAGAAAAAAGTGTTTCTACGCCATTCTCAGCTTTTGGGTTCCAACGTCCTTAAGACTTTAAAATCTAGGGCTCCAACTAAAAAAAGTTAAATATTTAAATTTTTATTATTTATGTTATTTATTTTTTTAACAGATTTATTTTTATGTTCACTTATCACTTTAATAATTTAAAAGCATGAATGCCTACTTCCGGGAATTAGGTAGCGGGTTTTAGGTTAGAAATGCCATTGTAAGATCAGATTAATTTACATGAATTGACCCAAATACGGCAAATAAAATTTATTCATCAACAACGAAGAAAAGAATATTATATTAATTAGTTTTACAAAATTTCATGGGATTCGGCTTAACACAAACTAAATTTATCCATCCAGAAAGACGCAGCTCATATTCCGGAAGTAAAAAAGTTATATGATTTTACTTAAATATTAACAATAGTACACAAGTGAAATCTTAATCGATTAAAATCAACATTTTTAATTAAATGAAATTTAGTAATTAGATCCTAGAAAGAGCACTTTTTAAACCAATAATTGAACTTTAAGCGAATCCTGGGATCCTTACCTAAAAATTGAAATATTAAAAAACAACACTTTTTGGCCACATTTTTAAGAGTAAAAGAAAGGCTCTTCCTCGATTACCGACAATGCTTTTGCCATTATCGGGCAATCTAATAATTATTTAATAATATATAATTTCTCCCAAAAACTTGAATAAACTTAAAAATTGAATGTCTTTCGAATTTGTCTTTATGACATTCGGAACAAGAGTGAAAAAGAACCGTCATAATTTCTTGATTTCGATCTTTCCAGCCAATTACGTAATTTCTGCTTCAGTTACGTGATCGTACGTCAGTGGAATCGAAAACCCATTGAAAAGACTAGTTGTTGACGAGCCCCGGCAGCTGCTATCCCGTGCACCGGAATAATAATTTTTAACTTGGGAAGAGATGTGCCAAAATAACCATAATCCTTAAGAAAACGATCTCTCCCAGTATTTGAGATTACAGTCCATCTGGCGGTTGGCGCGAAGTTCAATTCAAAATACTGACAATGCTTTCCTCTCTTGTCCATAAAATAAATGAAGTTGCTCATAAAACAAAGAATAACAAATAAACCTTATTATTAAACAAATAAAAGAAATAATTATAGTGCTATTTCCCAGGTATTTTGACTCTTGATCCGAAATACACTCGAATCTCTTCATAACGACCTTCCGTATAACGAACGTTCTCTTTAACGAGCTCTGATTCTCTCCACAAAACGAGAAATGATACTTCTCCTGCATCCCCACTTGTTACTAGACAGATGCGCAGACTAACATGCGCACTATCGATAGACATAAAAGATCGTAGAGTAGGGCCAACCCTCTTTCTAGGCGGGGCATCGCAATAGAGGAATTCTAAACTCCCGAACTTCTCGTTATGGAGAGATTCGAGTGTAAATACGAGATTCACATGAATTTTGTGACGTGAAAAATACCACGTCACAACATTCCCCGCCTTGCAGGGAAATAAGAGTTGAAAGTCTCACTTTGATCTTTTTCCAAACATTAGTGACCACAACAAAAGAATAAAACAAAGAACTCGGAAAATGATTCGGAAAATGATAACCATGTATAATGGTTGTTCACTTATCAAACAATTACAGAGTAATCAGTGAAACGAAGCCTTGAGTGAGCCAGAGTTAAAACATTCCCCAATACCACCCAAAATGTTCGGAAATAACAAAAGAAAATTGTCTAGGATAACAATTTATTTATTTGTCTCTGATTTTACATTTTAATTCGGTACATAACCCTATTAAATGAGGAGAGTTGATTTACCTCAAATCAAAGAAAAGGAATAAGAAAAAGGTAGTGAGTCTTCGTCCAAAAATAAAGAAAATTAGGAAAGGAATGAAATTAGGAATTTCTCCACCCTGCATCATGAAGTTTTTTCATGTGTTGCCGGATGAAGATCGGATTGTTCAACAGGAACTGGTCCGGCTTAGCCTTGGCTCGTCCACTTAGCACCTCGTCACTCTGGTACAGTTCACTGCAGTTAGGACAGTTTCTCTTAGTATAGCCTTTCTTCCCACAGCCATAACAAAGGGGACCTGGTGGTGGGTTGGAGCACTCGGGACATTTATGGCCGGCCATATCACAGGTCTAACACTTTTTGACAATTGGACCCCTATAGACTCGGGGTGTGGGAGCCCTTGCTCTTAACCATTGCTCCCTCGTCAATACAATACCTTGTGAGGCAGCGTTCGTTTCCTTGCGGAACCATCTCTTCCACATGAATAAGGTGAATATGCCCTTGTTACCGACGGGTGGATATTTCGGGGGTGGAGAAACATAGTCATCCCGGACCCTCCAGTGGACGTCCTCTGCTCGGAATCTGAGAAGACCTGTATTCAAAACAATTGAAATTTCGTCAGTCACAGTATCGAGAGTCATGGTAGTAATTTAAAATTACATTGGCAAGTTCAATTTCATAATCAACAAATTTAGAGTTAAATAGAAGCTTCAAATTTTCGGGAAATTATTCATCGTCGGAGTTGAAAAACGGCTTGAGGACTCTAATGTCTTCTCTATTTCTTTGACTTTGTCAGATAGGACGCGTTGCCTTTGGAAGACCAATACTCCAACATTGAAACTAGCCTGACGTCTTCGTTCGTTATAATATTTGGCTTGAGTTTCATAATCATGGCTTAGATTGCGACTCACCATATCACGGAGAAGAGTTAACTTCTTGACTCGGTCTAACCATTCGGAAGGTTGTGGGTTGGCATGAGGTTAGAGCCTTTTCCAATTCGCCCCTGAGATCATGGTATGGCAGAAGATCTCTTTTGAAATTTAAAAACGTTGGTGACACTTGTCAGGACACGTGAAAAGCAGTTTTTTAAGCAAATCTGAGTTCTGGAAGGTGTAGGTTCCAATCTTTATGGTTGTCAAGCAGGTACGTCACAATCATTGTTTTCAAGACACGATTTACACTCTCTGTAGGGGTTGCTTAAGCATGATAAACCGGGCTAGTAGTGTGAAGGATTCCGAGGTTCTTACACATCTAATCTATCAATTTATTAGCAAACTCGGTACTATTATTCGTGTGTAGCACCTCCGGAGTTCCCCACCTGTTCCCGATAAGTCCATAAAGTTTTTTGAGACTGTCTGAGCGTTAGCTGAACGAATGGCTACACACTCAATCTATTTTGTAAACAGGTCTTGGAATACCAACACATAACAGTAACCTGATCTACTTCTAGGGAATGGGCCCATGATGTCACTAGTTACCACAGTCCATGGGTGCTCAACAATGCGATCGCCCATGAGACCAGCGGGGCGATCTTGCGTAACCTTGCATTTCTGACAATCATCGCACTGCTTTACATATTTCGCAACGTCATTAAACATTCCGGGCCAAAGGTATTTGTGTGACAATCGGCAATACGATTTGTCGATGCTTAGATGTGAATAGGACTCTAAATAGGACTCCATCAACACACGGCCTCTGAGCTCAACTGCGAGAACAAGCTTCCATGACTCTAAGTCGGGCAGTCTAAGTCTTTAGTCTTCGTGATCGAGGAAATAAGAACCGACTCGTCATTGTACAAACGCAACAGAGCGTTTGTAACATGGTGAAGCGTATCCTTGCAGTTTATAATCTCAATGTCATATACTTGAAGCTTGAGAGACCACCGTGCCAATCTACCGGCAGGGTTCTGTAGGCTATAAAGCTACTTTAGGCTGCTGGGATCTGCGATCACTTTGAAGTGGTAGCCGTCTAGGTACTGTCGGAACTTTTTTATCCCAAACACAAAGTCCAGACATTTACATTCGGTAACCGCATAACTTCGTTCGTCTGAAGTTAAAATCCGACTCGCAAAAGCAATAACCCTCTCCAGACTGTCCTGCTTCTGAGTGAAAACAATGCCTGGCCCTCAAGTTCTAGCGTATGTCTGGAAACAAAAAGGGTGGTCCTATGTTTCGTGGAATCGGAGATATGCCAAAATCGGAACGTTATGTCTCTAATTCTTGAAGTCGGTAGCGGTTTCACTTTGCATTCAATGAAAGTTATACAGTTACCCTTCCATTCCGCGGAGAGCAATTTGACGTTTCCGCGGTAGAGAAGATTGTTAAAATGCTTTTAGTAAAAGTTCAGGGATGTAGCAACCATTTTAAATCATAGGATCTTTAAATATGATATTAGTTGTTAAATATTGTAGCTTAATTTCTGGCGACATAATCACTGTTGCTCAAAACTTAGTGGCACTAAACTTTTCAGCCCATAATTTCATGATACGCACACAGACATAACTCTTACCGATATAGTCCGTTCTACTCTTCCCTAATGTGTTTCAGCTGTTTAGAAGTCCGCGGTATGGAAAGTTGATTACATTTATCTAAAACATTAATTTTATGATAGTTGAGTAACGAATTTAATTAATTTATTACTCTTATTTGCATCTAAAAAAATTTATAGTTGTAATTGACCAAAAACAATGCAATGTTCTATATTGCTACTAAACATATAATTTATTAATACCTAATTATCTTTATTATCATGTCAGTGATGGCGGTACGTTTATTATTGAAATTTTTCTTGTTCAAAATTTTAATATCATTATTTTAATATCCATGGAATCTTTACATGAGCATCTACACGCATGAAAAAAAGGTTAATTATTAAGTACTTTAAGAAATACTGGAAAACGTGGAGGCAACAGTATTAAAACTAGTATTGTAATCAGTACTGAACCATGTGTTTTTTTAACTAAACTTTCAAAAATTCAATAGGTTAGCGTTATTGCATTATGCATATGGCTTTCCTTACAATCATTTCTGGTATAGAAATTTTTTGCAGTATGGTTCTGCTTGATATGCTTTCAAATCTCGCAAAAATCTCGACAAATTAGAAATTATACAAAATTGTAATTTCTAATTTGAATATTAGTTAAATATAAGAAATTTAATTCAGCTATTCATAGAAGGATTTTTTCAGGTGAATCAGATTCAAGCAATTATGGCGATTCAGGGACATATTATTCTTCAGGCGAAGGAAGCAATGAATCAAAACAGTACTCAGGCGAAAGTGACAGTGAATATAATGGAAGCTATTAATACGTTTAAAATTTTAATAATTTTAATCTAATCCATAGCCTTATAAACGTATATTTTAGTACTATATAAACTAAAAATAATTTCTTGTGTCATTTACAAACATCAGCTTGTAACTGATACACGTCAGCTTCCACGAACTATTTGTGAACTAAATAAATTTTTTTATTTACTAAATAAAGTAAGATTAATTACTATAACCAGGAAATGTACTATAAACAAAATACAATCACATTTGACTCACCGGTTGCATGTAATTAAATTTTTAAAAACAATTTTATATGCAAATTAACTTTGAAATTGTTGTCATATACATTATACATATAGATACCTACATGTTTAAAAATATTTCAAATTCATCTATGTTATTGACCAATATTTAATAAATCAATGCAAAAGTTACTCAAAAGAAAAGATTTTTTTTCTTGACGAATGTACTGTTCGGAAAAAAATATTAATTTTAATCAGTTTCGTGTTGCTTAGTTTTTACTTATTTATCTTTTTAAGTTAATTAAATTTTTCTTGTTGACAGGAGGAAATTCGTTCGCTACGGTCTGTACTTAGTGTCATGAAACTAATGATTTAGTAACTTAACTTCCTCCTCTCTTCGGTCCAAGTAGCCAAAATAAATCTTCACTTTTTCGGATTAATCTCTGTTTAAGGGTCGACAAGGATACACAAGGAAATCAAACAGGAGTCGATGCATTATTTTTGTTATAGTTCATTTCTTTTAAACAATCAAATTAAACCTTGGACATCTCTTTTTTTACAATGTCTCATGAGGTTTATCAGTAATGATGAAAAAAAATTAGATAATTTTTGAGGAGTAAATTAAAAGCAATTTTAAGAAATCTACGGGTACTATGTCAATCCGTTTCAATTATATTGTGAAGAACAAAACTTTTTATAATTCTGCACTGACGAATTTTTCTTGGCCGCTAATTCTTCGTTTCTATTATTATTCACGAAGAGCCACTCGCATCGTAAACACATGGTTTTATTAAGGAATATTGAGGTTGTGTGGTGGGGCTTTCTGCTTTGAGAATTTAGAAATGGTGAATTCTTCAGGCCGAGTTCAACGTACTCATCGATCGACGATATTTCTTTTGATTATCGAAAGAGTTTGGAACTAGGATCGTGGTTGTGTCAATTGACATTACAGCAATCTTAGGAATTATCATTTATGGCCATCACGCGTGAACACTGAAAGGCCAGGCCTTTACTCGTTCCTGTAGTACGTATCCATTGCAAGTTGTTCACAAAATGTTGACAGTTTTAATTACTTTTGTATTGTGCGAGAAACTGTAGCAGTATTTAAAACTGTCTTTTGTACTAACATGTGAGTAATTATATGACTTAGCTCCTTTCATTGGCTAATTTAAACTTCGTAATGTTTGGTTTTTGCAAGTAAGGGTATATCATGAAAAGGGCGAGGAAAGTTTGTAAAATACAGGTGTCTACGATGCAATTACGCCTTTGTTCATATCGACACATGCATTTAGATTACTAAACTTGTGTAACCTGATAAATCATTTTTGTTAATTTAAAAATATTCGATAGCAATGGAAAAGAATGTAAGATGTCTAAAATAAGTTAATTTCACAATTACAATTTTTATGTTTAGCTTGGCGATTGTCATAAGGTCATCGGCTTTACATATTTGCAACAATAGAGAACCAACTCAATTTTATAACAAAAATAGCTGTCAATTAAATTGTAATATTTCGGGTGGATTCATAGCAATTTTCCTTAGCAAATCTCTCTCTGTCGTCAACTTAAATACTCTTCTTTTAGTTCGTGACACTTCTAACAATAAGACGTCTTAATAGCAAAATGATTGTGCCATGTTTTTAAGATTATATATATATATATATATATATATATATTATAAAAAAAAGAATGAGATCCAATTTTTGTAGCTAGGCTTTAATTTTTAAAATAAAAAAAAATAGTATCGGACAGTATAAGTAGTTACACGTTTTGCATTGAATACCCATTGCTTCAAACGTCGCGTCAGCTGAAAAAAGAAAGATACAACGCATGCATTAGTTACAATTTACTAGTTACAGCAGAGCCCGCTCGAGGGTATTTGGCGCCCTGTTCAAAATTTTTGCTTGCGCCCCCCCTCCTAAAATTAAAAATTTAAGGAAGAGTCGCCTAAGATGGGCCCCATCCATATTTTGCAAAAAGTTGTTTAGTTAGTGAATTAAAAAGAAAACGAGAATGCACCTATATTTATTTGTAACATTTCCTTTAAATAATTGATAAAATGAAAACCTTCATAATTATTTTAAAGACAATTAATTTTGGTGTTTAAAAAAAAGTTCATACTAGCCCGTCTTCAGTGGCGGATCCAGACAAGGTTTTTGGAGGGGGTATTGCATGAGAGAGAAAGAGGTAGCACTATAGTGCTATCTCTCTCACTCTCATGGTTAAATATGAGGCTTTTTTGGGGGGCCAAGCACCCGTGGCCCCCCCCCCTGGATCCGCCAATGCCCGTCTTAGGCTACCTGGTAGGGTAAGACGGACCCTTTTTAAGGGAGTTCTACCGGAAATCGATTAATCAAAAAAGATTTTGATAAAACTTGATGTACTACTGATAAAGTTTCTAAAATTTTGTAGGTAAGTTTTTGAGAACTGTAGGTTCTTGGGAAAAAAGTTATGATCGATTTATTTTTTCACTGTTTAACATTGATTAATAGTTGAGTGCGAAACAGTTAAAGTAATGACTTTTTTTGTTAATCTAACTGTGTTCGGGTTTTTAATTTTACTACTTTTCTTGTAGTTAAACATTAGTAGTTCAACTTACTACTTTAAGTAGTTAAATTTCAAAGACAGCTACAAAATCTCATTATACCAACTACTTTCTAAATAGAAATAACTACTGTCGTAGTTATTTTAACTACTTTTTCAAAGTCAATACAACTTTTTAAATTCAATTGAGGACCTATTGAACTACTCCGCGTAGTTAAAAAGTAGTCAAGTTTACTACTTTTTTTTGAGTGTACCTGTGGGAGTTGGAATTATTTAATTGATAATTTTTTTTTACTTTTTGTGATGAAGAAAGAACAACTTGCAACTTCTGGCAACACGGTATTCCACGTGTCAAGGTTTTGAGGTTAGAGCCCAGTTGAAAAAACTTGTACAAGATCTTGGGTAGTACTTATACAATTTCTTGTACCTGATCAGTAGTCTAAACTTGTACAAGACCTTCCAAGAACATGTATGTGTTCTGCATAAGTTTTTTTCTTTTTTGAACTTGTACAAGAACCTGCACAAGAACCTCTACAAGAACATGTACAAGGTCTTGTACGAGTAAGTGTTCTTCTATAAGATCTTATACATGAACCTGTACAAAAACATGTTCCAATTTCCTATGCAGAACACATACATGTTTTTGGAAGGTCTTGTACAAGCTCATGACACTAATCAGGTACAAGAAATTCTACAAGAACTTGTCCAAGATCTTGTACAAGTTTTTTCAACTGGGAGTATACCTAATATGTATGCACTCAAGCGCGCGTTATTTAAAATACAAAACAGTTCCTTAAACTCCCCTAAACCAACTTACTAAACAAATTATATTATTCAATTACAACTTTTTAAGGTATTTTGATCAAAATGTGTGCCTTCTTAAAGTCCTATTTTAGGAAATTTGGTAAAATAAAAGCAAAAAGACAATAAATAAGACTATTATATGAAATAAGATTTTGATGAAATTAAAATAATAACTATATGAAAAAATTGTGCAATCTTAAATAATTTTACATTTAATTTCTGAATTTAACTGTTTCATAGAATAAAAATCGTTTTTGTTTAATATTTTGTTTATTATATAAAAGTGATTTTTTAGGTTAGAAAAACAAGCTTTAATTTAAATTTCTAAAATTTTCTTTGCATTATAGGGCCCGTTTTAGGCGACAGGCTTGTTTCTAATGTATTAACGTTTTTTTTAACTATATTTGTAAATATCAATTAAATATTTGTGAGATTTTTAAATATTAGAGAATATTCTTTGAGTTAAAGTCATTACTTCTATTCCAAATAACATTTAATTTAGAAAATTTACTGTTTGAAAAGTTTGAAGTGCTAAAAATATTTTTCCCTCTTATTATTTATATTTTTTTGAAAAGTACAAAAGAATGCTTCTTAATTAATTAGATACATCTCAACTTACATAACTACATACAAAATTGTTTAATAAGTTTCTTTATTTCAAAGATATTAAAGGATGCTAGTCTTAGGCGCTAGCCCGTCCAGTGGCGTAGCGATGTGGGTGCGAAATGTGCGACCGCACAGGGCCTCGCGCGTGAGTCCTGTGCATTTGGGTTTTTTAGGGCCTCGCGCCCCTACGATTTGGTACCCAAAGGGGCCTCGCGAACGTCATTTTGCACACCCCTATATTTTGCCTAGCTACGCCACTGAGCCCGTCTTAGGCCACTATCCCCTAGTTGCAAAATTTTTTCTTTATTTCAATTATTAAATTTTTTAAAAGATTTTGCAACTCGTTTTAATATTATACAGAAAATTAAACACATTTCTTATCGCCCTAAATAACTTTGGTTGAGATACAAAATTAAAAATTCTTATTAGGAAAAATTATAAAATAGGCGTTTTTTCGCATTCAGACTCGTATATAATTTTTATGACTTTAAATATCTTTAGTTTAGATACAAAATTAAAAAACTAAAAAATGTTGACTTGGAAAAGTCATGAAATAGGCGCTTTTCGTGCTTTCTGACCAGCAAATATATTATATATTGCATTTAGTTTTAAAATAAATTATCCAATTATTTTGGTTTTAGATTTTACTTTTAGGTTATGTTGTATACGTATTTTTGTAGATCACGTGGTATGCTAGCAGACCTAAAGAAGACAGGTACTCTCTCTATTCTTTTTTATTCAATTATTCCGTATTCTTCCAATAAAGCACTCACAAAAATTTTTGGCGCCCCCTTCGATCTGGTGCCCTGTTCAAATAAACAGGGCCCTTATCACGTAATTTTGAAAACGAAACCGAAAACGAAAACGCAAGTTCGATTTTCAAATTTTTTTGTGAAATGTCAGTTTGCCTTTGTGATCATTATGATCATTGTTTATATTTTGAAATCGTCGCGAATTTAGGGTTAATAGAATTTTAACAGTTTATAAAATTTATAAACTAAAAATAAATAATTAAATTAAAGTGTAAAAAACTAAAAGAACGAAGACTAAATAGTGCAGTGAGGTGACAGAAGAAAGAAGAAAACTGGAAACGTAAAATGTATGCTGAAAAGAAAAAAAGGTTAATTAACTAATTATTAATTAATTATTAAATTAGTAAATAAAAAATATTATTAATTGTTTCTTACACATTGTAAAACAATTAATAATATTTTTGATTAATGTAAATATTGTGAATTAAACTGGATCATTAAAAATAAAAACGTTTACATAACATTTTTCTTTGTGGTTAGATTAAATCAATAAATATTATGAATTTCTAATAAAGACAATAAAGATATATATAATGTAAAGTATAACTTTATATTACTTTTAATTAGTTAAATAAACTGTAATTTTAAATTTAATTTCCAGATTCTCTTTTTTGGAACTAATTCTTATAAATTTAATATTTTATAATAAAGAAAGATTTAATCAAGTTATAATAATATAATATATTTAGTATACTTATTTTAAGGTATCCTTAAAATTGAACAATTTTAATTTTTAATAATTAAATTTTTTTTTTTTTGAATTGCACAATTTAATTTTAAATATAACCTTTATTATATTTTAAATTAGTTTTAGTATACATCCATGTACACTTTTATCAATCAAAATTTTAATCTATTCAATTTTTATTAGGTTACAAATTTAATTAATATTAAAACCTTACAACTTTTAGTATTGATACTAAAATTACTGTAAAACTTAATTTTCTTAAGTTTATTTATTCAATTCCATGCTGAAAACGTACTAACGAAATAAAATTTAATAAGTTACCTATACTAAAAATATTGATATAAATTAACTTAACACTTCTGAATAAGAATATTAAATAATTTAATTTAACTAACCAAAAAAATGTAAATTTAAAGGACAGCTTAAGATAAGTACTAAATAATGTACATTTTTAATATATAAATTCAGTTAAGACCGAATTCATTTCAAATCAGGCAGGCTAGACTTGTTCGGGACTGCCAGTTATTTTCGCCTTTAAAATGTCGTTTTACAAAGAATTTTAGACGACACGTATTTTTTTATTTTGATGAAAAAATTTTTTTTGAAGTTCTAAGGATTTTAAGTTTAAAGGTCGGAAACTTCGTTTCTACAAAATTTAGGGGAAAAATTTTGTAAGTGTTGGAACTTTATAAGTAATTAAGATAATTTATTTTTTCTTGTTGCATGTGAAAAGGGTTTTGTTCGTATTTACAAATCCATTGGAAAATTTTAAAAATATTAAAAAATAACAAAGTCTTTTTACTAAAAAACTTAAAATGGAATTTATTCAAAAACCCCACCTTTTTTTGCTCAAAATTTTTGTTTTAATTGTGGTCATAGAGAGGAATATTTTTCATAACAATCTTACTTGTGCCCGATTATGGTACAAGAGAAAAAAAATTTTTTTTATTTTTTTTTTTTAGAAAAACATCATTTTTCTCAAGAAATATACTAGATATGAAAAAATTTCTCTAATAAAAGTTGTTTGTCTTTAAAAAATCTGAAACAATGTCTTGTGTCATTTTTTTCTAATTTGCGTTTTTTCAGTGAGAAAAATGACAAAAGACATTATTTTTGTAGAGGCATTCACAGGATCAAATGAACAGTAATAACGAATGATAAAAAGATCTTTTAGAATATAAAAGTGAAATATTTATTGGTTTAATTCTCCAGATGATCTTAGCGTTACAAACGTTCTTTCTCAACTAACTAACCTAACCAGAAGTGGTCACGTGATTCTAAAAAGTTACAAATTTGAACACAAGGTGTCCTCACTACACTAAATATGATTAATACTTGTAATTTGGCGCATTTTACAAATTCCCAACACTTCCCCTCAAGCTATAAATCATATTTTATTTACACTTTCACTGACACAAGTCCAAAACCTTCAATGCATCGATGATGATTCAACTTAGACAATCCTTTTGTCAAGACATCAGCTATCAATTCTGTTGATTGTAAGTACTCCAACTCGATGAATCCAGTCTTCAAAGTTTCTCGTATAAAATGGTGTTTCACATCAATATGCTTAGTTCTATTGTGAAACACTTGGCTGCGGGCTAATTTCTGTGCTCCTTGATTATCATTAAACAATTTGATCACTTTTGGTTCTTGTAAACCTAATTCTTTGAAAAATCTTCTTAAATACAAAGCCTCCTTAGCAGCTTCTGAGAGTCCCATGTACTCAGCCTCGGTGCTTGAAAGGGCTACTGTCCTCTGCTTTCTGGCTTCCCATGAAATGGCTGCATTTCCAAAAATGAACACAAATCCAGTGTAAGATTTTCTATCACCTTCACAGTTCGCCCAGTCCGCATCAACAAATCCGCTCAAGTCATTCCCCGTCCTTTGAAACTTCAATCCAAGACTTTCTGTTGCACGAAGATACCGAAGGATTCTCTTGGCTGCTATCCAATGCTTCTTATCATAACAATTATTAAATTGGCTTAACCAATTAACTGCATACGTTATATCAGGCCTGGTTGTTACTGATAAGTACATCAGTGCTCCAATCAGTTTTCTAAAAGGAAATTGAGACTGTTCAACGTCATTAACTTTTTCTGACTTAACGAGCTTTGTTCCAAGACTAATTGGTGTTGAAACTGGCTTTGAATCTGCCATATCAAATTTTCTTAAAATTTCTTGAATATATATTCTCTGTGAAATCTCGATGACATCGTCCTGTTGATTGAACTCCATACCCAGACAATACTTCACCTTTCCTAAATCTTTTATTTCGAAATATTCTCTGAGATCTTGTTTAAATTTTTCGATTAGTTCTATGCCCTTTGATGCTACTAGCATGTCATCCACATATGTCACAATAATCAAACACTTTTCACCTTTGTGGTAAACATAAACACACGAATCAGCACTAGTTGGTTTCAAATCAGGTTTATGAAAAACTTCGTCAAGCCTTTTGTGCCATTGTCTACCGGCTTGTTTTAACCCATAAATAGCTTTTCTCAAGAGACATACTTTATCTCCCGTTTATATTTCTGACATCATCTTCGAGGCATTTTCTCCTTTTTCTTCGCGCACAATCTTTGGTAATAGGTCTTGAAACATTTCTGGCAACTCCATATATATTTCTTCTTCCAGGACTCCGTTCAAGAAGGCTGTAGTCACATCCACCTGATGAACAATCAATCCAACTTCCACTGCTAATGCCATGAGGAGACGGATTGATCCTACACGTGCCACCGGAGCAAAAGTTTCCTTGAAGTCAATACCAGGCTGTTGAGAATACCCCTTTGCGACAAGACGTGCCTTCCTTCTATCTATTGATCCATCAAGTTTGTACTTGTTTGCAAGTACAATTCTGCATCCAATAATATTTTGATCGTCGGGACGTTCTTTTAAAACCCAGGTTTTATTTTCTATCAGTGCTTCAAACTCGTTGATGATTGCCTTTTTCCATTCATCTGCATGGCATCCGTTGAGTGCTTCTGTCACTGTTATCTCGGCAACATTAGCAAAATCTTCATCTTCTTCTGATAATATTTCATCCTGAACTGTATGAAATAATTTTCGAGGCCTTCCTCTTTGGCCTGTTCTTAAAATGCGTGGTCTGCCGGCAGTTCTAATTTCTTGAGCAGCAGGACGATCATCATCTGAGAGGTTATTATTTTCTTCTAGTCCATTCTCATCGATTTCTTCTACGACCTCAGGTTCTCGAATTGGATTTATTTCTATCCAGTTATCGTCACTAATTTGATCTACTCTTGATTTATTAAAGATTTCTTCTGAACAGAACTTTTCTTGTTCTCCCTTCGTGTTGAATTCATTGGTGAAAACTACATCTCGGGAAACTTCGATTTTTCTTTCTTCAGGTAGCCAAATTCGAAAACCCTTTTGCACATCTGAATATCCGACGAAGATTCCTTTCTTTCCTCTAAGTTCCAGTTTTCCCTTGTTAGGGTCTTTGTTGTAGATGAAAACAAAACACCCAAAACTTCTAAGATGTGATAAGTCAACTTTTCGATCCTTCCATTTTTGGAATGGAATTTCTCCATTTAAACTCGATGAGGGACATCTGTTGCGAACGTGATTTGCCACGGCTATAGCTTCTCCCCAGAATGATGGTGGTAGATTACTGTCATTCATCACACACCTAGCTGTTTCCACGAGAGTGCGATTCTTTCGCTCCGCAACTCCGTTTTGTTGCGGAGTGTATGGCACTGTGAGTCTTCTCAAAATTCCACATTCTTGCAAAAACTTGTCAAAATCGTTTGAGCAGTACTCTGTCCCATTGTCTGATTGTAAAATCTTTATTTTATTTCCAGTTTGATTCTCCGCAGCAGATTTAAAAACTTTAAACGCTTCTAAAAGGTCACTTTTACGTTTTAAAAATTTTACTTCACACCACCGCGTAGAATCGTCTATAAATGTAACAAAGTACTTTGCTCCACCTTGAGAGTTGATTCTCATTGGACCACAAATATCACTGTGCACAATTTCAAGAACTTCAGTTTTTCGTAAAGTCTTTTTCGGAAATGGGGAACGCGAAAACTTTCCTTTCAAACATGATTCACATATTGACAATTTTTCTTGAACTTTAAAATCAATTCCAGTAGCTTTTTCCTGGCTCAGGATACTTTTAAGAGATTTTTCATTTAAATGTCCTAACCTTCTGTGCCACAATTCTATTTTCGGAATTCCTTGATCCTCAGTTAATACACTCGCGATTTGAGAACCTTCTCGGACGTAATAAAGGCCACCTACCCTGTCTGCGATAAATTTTACGTCTTGATTCATATCAAGTACCACTGCACAATTTTTCTTAAAAAGAACATCGCATCCTTTATCTGTTATTTTACTTACAGACATCAAGTCCATTCTGAGATCTGGGACATGAAGTGTATCCTCCAACTGTAAAATTTTATCTTCTTTTCCATTCGAAACTGACACTTTAACTGTTCCTTTACCTAACACTGAAGCAGAGGCATGGCTTGCTAAATTCAGTTTTAATACATCACTTTCAGATTTAAACACAAAATCTTTTTCATCATTGGTCATATGTGACGTACACCCACTGTCGAGGCACCATCTACTTTTAGTATCACACTTTTCGACATTTAGAGCATTTTCAGTCGAAGAAGTCACAAGATAACTTAATTCTTCCACTACACTAGCCTTTTGTTGATTCTTTTCAACTACATCTTGATCACAATTCGCGGCTTTGTGTCCTACTTTAAAACAACGATGACACTTGTAGGGAAAATTACCTTTAACACGTTCGTCATCCTTCGTAAACTTTCGTGGTTTTCCGCCGGTCTTACCGAACTTCCCCTTGTTCCGATTACCACCACTAGCACCCCCACTTAGTTTGGCAAACATGGCGTTCGAGATCCCTTCTCTAACCTTCGATAGACGAGCATCACTTTCTTCAATTATTTTAATTTTTAGCATATCCGGCGTTGGATAATCATCCCTTGATTCTATCGCACACCTGAAGTTCTCATAAGAAGGAGGAAGGCTGTAAAGTAACAGAACACTTAACAAGTCCTTATTTATTTCTATGTTCATTTCTTGAAGTTTGTCGACGGCATCGAAGAAACTTCTAATGTGTTCGCGAACGTCACCATCGTCAGCCATCTTATGAAGTGTCAGCTGTTTCAGGAGCCTACCCTTTCTTGCTGGTCCAGTAGACTGATAAATAGATTGCAACTTCAGCCAAATTTCATTTGAAGTTACGCAACCTTTTATCTGTTTCAATTCCGAGGGACTTATTGACAAAATTAAATCTGAACGCGCCTTTCGACCCGCAGCGTCCCATGCTCTTGCCGCCTCCTGAGCAGCAGCATTACCTTTTGGAACTTCTGGTTTCAATTTTTCACCAACCACATATTCCCACGTATCATTCCGAACAAGAAGCGCTTCAACTTGCAGCTTCCACGTATCATAGTTGTCTTTTGTTAAAGTATCGATTCGCGCCGAATACGTTGACGCCATTTTGAATCACACGCTTTCCCTTGAATCAAATTTACATTTAACAAAAGCACTACGGTCCCGTTTTACTTATTACTTTAAACCACAAATTCTGGTCCCATAACCTGTAGAGGCATTCACAGGATCAAATGAACAGTAATAACGAATGATAAAAAGATCTTTTAGAATGTAAAAGTGAAATATTTATTGGTATAATTCTCCAGATGATCTTAGCGTTACAAACGTTCTTTCTCAACTAACTAACCTAACCAGAAGTGGTCACGTGATTCTAAAAAGTTACAAATTTGAACACAAGGTGTCCTCACTACACTAAATATGATTAATACTTGTAATTTGGCGCATTTTACAAATTCCCAACAATTTTACATTTTTTTAAGACAAACAACTTTTATTCAAGAAATATTTTCATATCTCGTGTATTTCTTTAAAAAAATGATGTTTTTCTTAAAAAAAAAACTCTGTTGTACCATAATCAAGAACAAGTTATAAAGTTACAACACTTTAAAGATTTTTCCCCCTAAATTTTGTAGAAACAAACAAGTCTAGCCTGCCCGATTTGAAATGAATTCGGTCTTAACCTTTCTTCTCTCTAAATCTAAATTAGTGGTTTTCTACTAATGAATTAGCGAAAAGTGAGCTACTATTAAAATAGTAAGAATTTTACTAATTTTTAGTAGAAAACTACTAAGAATTAGTAGAAAACTACTAATCTTGTAGTAGAAAACTACTAATTAAATTAGTAAAAAAATCTACTTTTTTGAAAAGTAAAGTTTCACTATTTCAATTAGTAGTTTTCTACTAAGAATTAGTAATTTTCTACTAACAATTAGTAGTTTTCTACTAAGAATTAGTAGTTTTCTATTATATGAATTAGAGAAAAATAAGCCATGAATTTGACTAATTCATAGTAGAAAACTACTAATTCTTAGTAGAAAACTACTAATTTAGATTTAGAGAGTTCATTATAAAATATTTTATTTATAAGGTATGACAAAAAAAAAAAATTTGAAAGTTACATTAAAAATTGCAGTTTATTCAAGAAATTTAAAGTACTTAACATAAATTTATACTTTATATATATTTTATTATTTTCTTTATTCAAACCACATAATATTTGTTGATTAAATTTATCTAGGCTTATCAAATGGAAAATGTAAACACTTCTTATTTTAAATAATCTAGTTAAATTAACATTATTTATATTATATCAATCAAAAATATTATTAATCGTTTTACAGTGTTGACAAAACAATTAATAATATTTTTCATTTATTAATTTAATAATTAATTTACAATTTTTTACTTAGCTTTTTTTATATCAGCATACATTTCACTTTCCCAGTTTTCTTGTTTCTTCTGTCACTACATTGTACTATTTACTCTCTAAATCTGAATTAGTTAAAAATAACTAATTACACTGAGAAAAATGTTTAGTCATAGCATCAAAAATTTGTATGAGCCAACCAAATTATTTGGTTGTTATTTAATCAACCAAACTGTTTGGTTGAGACAATTAAATTATTTAATTCAGTGTTGTTTGTTGGCACAACAAAAACTTTTGGTTGTCACAACTATATTTTTTATTCGGGATAACAAAAATTTTGGTTGTCATAAAAAAATTTTTATTTGGGAGCTTACTAACCCAGGTGCGAATTTTCGGTTGGCCAACAGTTACATAATTCACATGTTATAAATTTAATTAAAAAAATTTAATCAGATGAAAATGAAGAAATGTACTATTAATGGAAATCTAAAACAGAAAAATTTTATTAGTCATGAAGATTCGAACTCGGGTTTTCCAGATGCCAGTCCAGTAGGCTAACCACCAGCCCATGAGAGATATGAATAACCAATAAGGAATAAACATTATAGCTAGACAGTTCAGTAACACACACCGTTACACAGTGGGGCAAACGAGGAATTTACTGTTCAAAACCCTCTACAGCTTGTAATTCTTAACGGATTTTTTCAATTTATCAATTGTTTTTTTAATTGAAAGATAATTAAATTCTTAAGCGGTCTAGGAAGCTGCTTTTTTATATTTAATTTTCAATAACTTTTTTTTTAAACAAAGTTGTAAAAACGAACTTTTGCAGTGAAACAATTTTTCTTTCTGAACTTTATAATGAAATTTTAACAGTTGACAGCTGTCAAAACAACGGTTCACTTTGCTAAAAACCAGTTTATTGGAAATGACACTCTAAGGGTTTTCAGTATCGCTGATAACAAATATAATGTCAAATTGACAATTTGACAGTTGAAAGCTGTCAATTCAACTGTCAACTTCGCCAAAAAGAAATTTATTTTTGTGAAAATGACAGTCTAAGGGTTTTTGGTATCGCTGAGAACGAATATAATGTCAAATTGACATTTTGACAGTTGACAGCTATCAAATCAATTGTCAACACTGCCAAAAAGCAATTTATTTTTATGAAAATGAAAACCTAAAGGTTTTGGGCTTCGACAGTAACGAATATAATGTAAAATTGACATTTTGATTGTTGACAGCTGTCAATTCAACTGTCAACATTGTCAAAAAGCAATTTATTTTCATGAAAATGACGGTCTACGGGTTTTCGGGGTCTTTGAATTCTCAATTAAGGAACTTGAGTATAACATCAAAAAGCCATTAATGATGTTATCTCTTGTAAAACCTTTTAATAAAATGCATTAATAATCTTCGTTTAAAAGAAGAAACTCACATTCGGGATCAACATCAAGTTTAATTTTCGTCCAGGGCCTTTTCACGTCAGAAATATCAGAGTTGTCAAAGGGTTCATCGATTTTCTTGAAACTTCGTGGTATTATACTGCTACATCCAAATGATTTTTAAAAAAATTCAAAATTTTAGAAGATACGCCATTTTGAATATCAACATTAATTTAACAAAATTGTTAATATCTCAAAATATTATAAAGATATTTTGATGAAACTTACACATGTTTTAGTTAAAAATAAGTACTTTAAATGAAAATGAAGTCAATGAAAAAACAATTTTTTTCATGTAAAAAAATTAAAAAACCATTTTTAATTCAATTTTTTATTTACTTACTCCTCTCTGACAGAAATTTTATTAATAGTTTTAAATTCCTTATGAATTTACCTTTAATTTAAAAAACAAAATTGATGGAGATTTTATTAGGTCCCGAGATATTAGACTTTTTGTACAATTTTTTCATGTAAAAGAATTAAAAAACAATTTTTAACTCAATTTTTCGTTTACTTTCTCTTCTCTGACAGAAATTTTATAATAATTTTAAATTCCTTATAAATTTACCTGTAATTTAAAAAAAAAATTGATTTGAGACTTTATTAGGTCCCGAGATATTAGACTTTTTGTACAATTTTCTCATGTAAAAAAATTAAAAAACAATTTTTAATTCAATGTTGTATTCACTTAATCCTCTCTGACAGAAATGTTATTAATAGTTTTAAATTCCTTATGAATTTACCTTTAATTTAAAAAAAAAAATTGATGGAGATTTTATTAGGTCCCGAGATATTAGACTTTTTGTACAATTTTCTCATGTAAAAAAATTAAAAAACAATTTTTAACTCAATTTTTTATTTACTTTCTCTTCTCTGACAGAAACTTTATTAATATTTTTAAATTCCTTATAAATTTACCTGTAATTTAAAAAAAAATTGATTTGAGACTTTATTAGGTCCCGAGATATTAGACTTTTTGTACAATTTTCTCATGTAAAAAAATTAAAAAACAATTTTTAATTCAATGTTTTATTCACTTTCTCTTCTCTGACAGAAATTTTATTAATATCTTTAAATTTCTTATAAATTTACCTTTAATTTAAAAAAAAAAATTGATGGAGACTTTATTAGCTCCCGAGATATTAGACTTTTTGTACAACCGCGCGTAGTTGCAGCGGCCGTGGCAATGCCATGTGACGGCGCACAGTGGGAACAAATGCGATTTTTTGGGACAAAATCGTAGAACTTCTGATAGAATAAAGATTTTTACAAAATTCAAATTGGAGGTGAAAGCTGGATTCTTGTAGAATAGAGGAAAAATACTGAGAATACGGAAAAAAAAATTTTAACCTATAAAAATTGCTTACAACTGCTACAATTTTCGATAAAAATCACATTTTTTCCTTCTCAGAACCAGGATAATGCTTGTTTTTTGTTCATTCTGAGATATTTTATAATTTTTGATGTGCTTTTAACAAATTTCAAGTTACAATTCCAAATTTCAAAATGGCGGAATCAAAATGGCTTACTAAAATGAAATATCTATAGATTGAGTGAAAATTTATAATCTAAAGGTTTTTTGGCTTACTTTAAATGAATTTGATTATTTATTTACAAAATTTCAAAATGGACGATCCAATATGGTTCACTGTGAGAACAAATGCATTTTATTTTTAGACGAAAACGTAGAAATTCTAACAGAATAAAGATTTTTACATAATTTAAGTTGGAGATAAAAAATTATTTCTTTTCAAATAAAGGCAAAATATAGAGAATGTTGATAAAATGTGTTTAACCCATAAAAATTGCCCACAAAAATGAGAATTTTAAATTAAAATTAATTTTTCCCTTCCTAGAACCAGAAAAATGACTATTTTTTATTGATTCTCAGATACTTTATATATTTCGGTGTGTTTTAAAAAAAGTTAAAGTTACAATTCCAAAAATCAAAATGACAGAATCAAAATGGTTGACTAAAATATAAAATATCTGCGTAAATTAACTCAGAACCCATAATCTAAAGGCTTCTTGGCTTACTTCTAATGGCTTTGATTTTTTTTATAAAATTCAAAATGGCAGATTCAATATGTCCAAGACAAATTGGCTAACTCGAAATGATCGTATAATGAAAATTGCTACTTACACCATTTCCACTCCTAGATAAAGAATCTATTGTACAATTTCTATTTAAGGTAAAGAATCTAAAGTTATGTTCGAATTTTCTATTTACTTCTGTGACTAATATCAGTCATATTACTATTTGTTTTTTCTCTTTAATTGTCATTAGCTGGTAGATTTTGTGGTTAAAAATTTGATTAATTTTAAATATAGATAAAAAGAGTTTTAATATATTTTTATTACTATCCCTTTGATGGTTTTAAGTATTCTTTGACTTTAAAGTCTTCTGCAATATTAAGTAAATTATCAGAGGTGAGATCTTTTAATTTATTTTAATGTAAAATGGAAAAAATCACAGGAAAAAAATCAGTTTTGTGAATCGATATTTAACATTAATTGAGATTTTTTCAATATGCATTTTTAACTAATGGAAACTTCGAAATGAATAATTAATAGGAAATTCAATTTAACTGTACATTTATTTCTTATTCATAAATCTTATTTAATTGAATTTTAGAGTTTTGCTAAATAAAATTGTGGTTTTCATTTAATAATCTAATACATCATTTCATTTAGTTATTTAACAACTATTTTTATTAAATAAAACCTTTCTTTAAATATTTTATAAATAATAAGGGAGAAGAAACAAAACTGATTTAGAAAAATAAGTCCAACTCATAAAATTCTCTGAATCTGCATACAGAAATAATGTTTTCAATCAATTTTTTTCTGGGTAGGAAGAATGTAAAATTCACCCTATAATAACAATTATTATTTTTTAAGATGAATCAGATAAATATTAAGAACGCATCTGTAAAAAGAGGTCGCCCACCAAAGACATCAAAAATTAGCGTAAATACAGGGAGAAAGAAAATTAATATAAATAGTTCTAGCAAGAAAACAAAATACAGACGAGCTCAGGAGCTTGCAGCTTTAGTTGATAATAATGTTACTGTTTTAGAAATGGCTTTAAAAGTAGCTAAAATTAAAGTTACTTCAAATTTGGAAAGTTCAAATACAGAAAAGAAAAATGTTAAATTAAATCATATTCAATTGCGTCATTCAAATGATTCCGCATTGGCATTTTATTTAGAAAACAATTATAGCAAGAGTACTTACTCTTCTTTAGTTAAAGATTCTAGACAGAAAGGCAGTAGAGTATATCCTTCGTATAGAAAAGTATTTGAAGAAATGGTTGAGTGTCAGCCACAAAATTATCACTCTTCCGAATTCGAATGTATTGTCCCATTGCAAAATCTTTTAAATAAAACTGTAGAGCGACTATGTGAAGCTGTGGTTCCAGATTCTCAAAGATCTTTGAAAAATTTAGAACTAATGGTTACACTGGTCATGGACAGTTCAAGTGGACACACAAACCCTCAACAGAAATATCAAGAGATGGAATGTGAAAATTTCAGTCCTCACCAGTCTCTTTTCATTAGTCACTTAATAATAGTACAATTAAAAGATGTGGCAACAAGTACGGATATTTGGATCAATCCTACTCCCCAAAGTGTTCGATTTTGCAGACCTTTAAGGATAGCGATTGAGAAAGAGGATAAGAAACAACACTAAACGAGTTTCATCGTCTGAGTAAAGAAATTGAACGACTTTCGCCACATTGCTTTAGAATTCGTAATAGTAGTAGAGTAAATGTAAAATTCATCGTATTACAATCCTTGTTCGATGGTAAATGCCTTAACACAATAGTAAACAATAAAGCTTCCAGTCGTTGTCCAATGTGTCTGAAAACTACACATGAATTTAGAAAAAATTTTGATTTTACTGCAAACGTTTCGTCTCTAAAACATGGACTAGGTTTGTTGCATTGTGAAATCAAGGCAATGGAATACTTACTACATCTATCCTATCACTTAGAACTAAAAGTTTGGGATATTCGAAAAGAATTAAAAAGTAAGTTTAAAAGCGTTAAATGTTTCTAAGCAAACTTTCTACATAATGCCCTGTAAAAATCTTTTAACAAAAATCTTATAATAAAGAAAAAGATCTTCTAAATAAAACATCTTGTGTAGTAAAATTTTTAACTACACTTACTTCATTCTTTTTAAAGTGTATAAAAAAATCGAAGTAATTTCAATTTTGTTATAAAATGTTTTTCCTGATGCATATTATACAATACCAGAGGCAAAGAGGATCAAAACGTAGTAGAATAATACCGCTTCTTGGAGTTATTTTAAGACATGATCCACAAAACTGTATTGTTTGTAACGTTTGACCTCCTCAGGTTTGGTGTGATATTAAAAAAGTACTTAAAAAGTATTACATACAAAAGATAAACAAATTTTTAAGTGTAATTTTAAATTAAGATCAACATGACGAAAGAAAATGTAAAGTACAGGAGAAAGTTTATGAAGAAATTGGTGTAAGAGTTAACCAAATTTTGCAAGGCCATGGAACAACAAATACTGGAAACGTGTCACGCAGATGTTTTGATAATCCTAAAGGATTTGCTAATGCTTTAGGTCTAGATCCTCAATTTGTTATTAATATAGCTAGTATTTTGCTGCTATTTAAAAGCAGAAAGCATTTAAATTTGCAAGAGCTCCGAAAATTTACGAAGGAAACTTACAAAATGAATTACGCAATATATCCATGGTCAAGAATGAGTCCAACTCTTCATAAATTGCTTCAACATGGATGTGATATTGCGGAACAATTCCCTTTACCCATGATTTATTTTAGTGAAGATGCGTTCCTGGCATAAATACTACAGAGAAAATATGACGACACATTCACGCTAGCATAACAGAACATGCAGGATCCTAGATGTTTTTAATCGAGCGATCTATTTTAGTGATCCAAAAATTTCCATGATTCTAATTAGTAATCGGCAAAAACAAAAGGAAACTGAAGTTCCAGCTTCCTTAAATGTTTTTCTTCAAGAAAGGTAAAAATATTTATAAAATATAGGTAAATAAAATTTACAAATAAGTAACAAAATAATAGAATAATAAAATTTACAAAGTTTTAATTGAGGTTAATAATAATAATAATAATAATAATAATAATCGGCCGCATAAGAACATCGGCGGCAATGGACATGAAGACCCAAAGAACAGAATGGTGTAACTGTACAGAGTAAAAAAAAAAGAAACTTTTGCTTACCTTCCAGGACGGAAGGAGCAAAAGTTGATAAGAATATGTAAAGCAAGAATTGGGAGAGGTTGTTTTAGTGCGGTATTGCCACAGGATGTGGTCGAGTCCCACACGAACAAGTGCGTAAATCAAACGGAAGACTAAGTTCATCTGCCGCTCTGTTTGCCGCTTTGTATAAAAATGCCCCATTATCTGCAATTTCATGATGGTGGACAAATTGCATAAGAGGATCATTACTGTTCATCACCAAACACGCCGCAGCCAATACAATACGGCGATAAAGACACTCTACACTAAGTAGACCTCTCCCTCCCTGATCGCGTGGAAGGTAAATTCGAGGTACAGAAGACCTTGGGTGATGACATCGATGTATTGACATCATCCTACGTGTCTCTCTATCTAGTAACTTCAGGTCATCCACATTCCACTTAACAGCTCCAAATGTATAGAGAAGTAAAGGAATGGCTAATGTATTTGTGGCTTGTATCTTATTCTTCCCAGATAATTCAGATGACCAAATTTTTCTAAGAAGACCTCGATATTTCTTTTGGAGATGATCTTTAAGCTTACAAACATCCTGAGTCTCCGATTGTGGAATCCCAAGATATGTGTAAGCATCCCCTACACCAAGATGTTGTATGGTGTTGCCACCAATGAGCTGAAGGTCCTTAGAGTTACTTTGTAAATCCGATGTTTCTCGTCTTCCTCTATTTAGATGAATCACGGCACATTTGTCCAATCCAAAAGACATACCTATAGCTCTGGAATACACAGCTACTGCAAACACTAAGATATTAAGTGCCTCCTTACTGGAGGCATAGAGCTTAAGATCATCCATATAAAAAAGGTGGTTGATCTTATATACTCTATTTTTTGGTTTGCCACACATGTATCCAGAGTGCTTTTCTCGAAGAACAATAGACAGAGGCAAGAGGGAGATGCAAAAAAGTAGAGGACTGAGTGAGTCTCCTTGAAAAACTCCTCTTTTATAGGTGACGATGTTAGTATTCACCTGTTGTTTGTTCGATGTTATAACAAACCTTGTCCTCCACTTGAGCATTAGATCTTTCAAGCATCTCACAATGTTTAGATGTATCTGTAAGCATTCAAGAAGCTTGATAATCAATTCGTGACTCGTAGAGTCGAATGCTTTACGGTAATCAATCCAAGCCATTGACAGGTTGCGCCGATAAAATATCAAATCTTGGGTCACGCACCTATCTATCAGTAGGTTATCCCTACAACCTGCTAGGCCTCTCTTACACCCTCGCTGTTCACCTATTGCACTCCACACTGGCTCTATGGATGTTAATATCCTCTCTTTGAGGATACCAGTGAATAGCTTGTAACAGGTGTTAAGACAAGCTATTGGTCTATAATTCATTGGATTAGACAAATTTCCTGATTTTGGTAGAAGTACCGTTCTTCCTTCAACCAACCACTGAGGTACGTGATCTTCTCCGTTAAGAAAGCTAGAAAATATACGGGCCAAATGTTGGTGGGTAAAAGTGAACTTCTTCCACCATAGATTATTAATCTTGTCTGGACCGGGTGCTGAATAGTTCTTAGTTTTAGCAACTACATTTCTCACTTCCTCCTCAGTGATTCGTGAGCACTCTTCCATAGGGTGTTCAAGCCCCTGCCGATGACAGAAGCTACGAAAGAGTGGTATAGATGCATCTTGATCGTTTAGAGAACATGTGGTTTCGTAGATGTTCTTCCAGAAGTTTTCAACCTCTTCACGACTAGGTGGCTTTTCAACGGTTGGAGAAGGTACTGGGAACATGCGGGACGGATTGATAGCAAAAGTGTTATTTTGCTCTATCCATTTTACACGCCGTTCTAATTGTTCTCTTATAATTACAAGAGTACGTATCTTCTCAATCTAATGCTGCTTGATATTCTGCAGCTTAGACTTCTTGAGAGTATGATGCAATCTTTTTAGAGATTGGGCTATGCCCAAAACTCTAGGAGTAAATGCTCTATTTGTTGCTAGATATGCAATCACACTCTGCAATTGAGAAGCCATCCGTCTGGCCACCCCAATCTTGAACTGTACCTGTTTAATTCGTTGTTTTGTTCTTGCAATGCGCTCAGAAACAGATTTTCTGTTGCTTTCGCGAAGCAAAGAAACCGCCTTTTCATAAACTGCACAGTTCAATGTCCAGAGGTCTACATCTTCTGAAAGGTCCGAAAGTTCTCTGTTCGCCGCTGCCAATTTGTCCATTTTAATGGAAACCTTGTGATGAATTTTGGTTTCTCTTGCGCCCACATTACTATGCTCGACCATTTGTTGTGTTGTGAGAACTGATCGTCTGTTCTCTACGGGGTCTCGATCTTCTTGAAGGAGAGCTTCATATCCCCTACCCAACAGAGAGGATATCTGATCTCTTAGATTCTGAGATGTTATTTGAGCGTATTGGGGATACATAGTGATCCATCGCTCATAACATCTCTTCATTATTCCTCTACGGTCAGGAGAAGAGTTTCGCCAACATAAGATGGCATCTCTCTTCATCTCCTCAGTCCATCGTAGACGCTCACGAGCTTGTCCACGGGCGTAGCCTGGTCGTCGCCTGGGTTCTATCCTATTGCCACTCCCAACTGAACCCAGGTCTCCATCCGAAAGAGACCTATTGTGGGTGGCACTGCGCGTTACAGTTGTCGTAACCGCAAGTTACCCTGTGGGGGTGGTTAACCCATCACAGGGTTGACAATTATTTCAGGTGTCAAGCCCTATCTGGTTATGGTCCGCGTCGGGTATTTCATTTCCCCGATACCACCTATATCTAGGAGGATCCCCCTATCCGCCACCTGGGGACGCGCCCGGTTGAGGTTCAGCAACCCCACCTTAGATGCCCTTTAAACACTCTGCCTAACAAACCAAGTATTTCCACGATGTTTGGGAAAGGGCAACTAAGGACTTGACCAAATCGATCAAGCGTTTCTGTGATATCTGGTAGCGGATAGCACCAAATATCACAGAGATTCCGACAACTGTAACGGCTGAACATGTACTTCTATTGGAGCAACATGTTAGGAAGCCTCTTCATGGGCAATTCTATAAGATTCTTAGGGAGATGGAGTTGTCTAAGGATCTGTCTTTTAGATTTCTGAAATCTGCTGGTTTGAGATCGGAGACTGAGGGATTTTTGTTTGCTTGCCAAGATGGTGTTATCAATACCTTATATTATCGCAGTAAGGTCATGCAGATACCTGTCGACAATTACAACTGTCGAGCATGTAAACAATATCCGGAAACACTTACTCACATTCTCAGTGCGTGTCCGACGTATGCATGTTCCAGGTATATTGAAAGACACAATGCTGGACTTAAGGTATTGTATTACCATTTTCGACACCAATATGGTGTAGATAAGGAACCTGTCTTGCCATACGCCCAAGAGGATCAGGAGGCTGTTGTGGAGAATGAGAATTGCAGAATCTACTGGAATTTTTCGTTTTCTACCACTCTTCGTATCAGTGCTACTAAGCCTGATATAGTACTCCAGGATCATAAAGGTAAGATCATCTGCGTGATTGAGTTTTCGGCTCCTGCCGAGGGCAATATCGCTCAGAAGGAGGATGAGAAACGGCAAAAGTATCAAGACCTGCTGTTCGAATTGAGGAGAATACACAGAGGCTATAAAGTCCATTTAGTTGTCCTTATTCTCGGCTGTCTGGGGGGGATGAGAGCTTCATTTGTTAGCCAGCTTCAAAGACTTCCAACCTGCGAGCGTCAAGCTGACGCATTGGCAGGTCGAATGCAGAAGGCAGTTCTGCTGAGCTCTCTTCATCTGGTCAGGCAGCACTGTTCTTCATAATATAACATCACGAAGGTAGCTCTAAAAAAGCATCCAATAGCGTTCCTGGCCACCGCGTAAGAACAACAGCGGCAACGGACAGCAACACCTACAGAACAGTGAACTGAAAACACCTCGAGCAAAGGAATCGCGCTATTGCTTACCTTTCAGGACGGAAGGAGCAAAAGCGGATAAGAATACGTAAGGCAAGAATGGGAGAGGTTGTTTTAGTAAGGTATTACCACAGCATGTGGTCTGACATCTCAATCGAGCGCCTCCCCAGGTGTCGGATAGGGGAAATCCTCCCCGATATGGGTGGAACCGGGCAATTCAAATACCCGGGGCGGACCAACGTCAGATAGGGGTGGGCACCCGATATAATTGTCGACTTTGTGTTGGGCTAACCACTCACACAGAGTTTTTTGCGGTTACGACCACAGTAACGCGCAGCGCCACCTACAATGGGTCTCTCTCGGATGGAGACCAGAGTTCAGTTGGGAGTGGCAATAGGATAGAACCCAGGCAACGACTAAGCAACGACCAGGGACAAGCTCGATTAAGGTTAAAGTGGACAGACCAACTTCGGAGGGACATTTTGTTGTGTTGGCAAAATAGTTCCCCTAACAGAAGAGGATACACGCAGAGGTTACATTCGCGATGGATCAATATGCACCCACAATACGCGGAAATGACGCCTCAGTACTTAAGAGATCAGGTATCCTCTCTGAGAAAAAGGGGATATGAAGCTCTTCTCCAAGACCAGGAAGACCCCTCAGAGAATACACAAATTTTGTGTGAAACACCAACGCCCGCAGCCGAAGATGGAAACATGAGTTCGAGGGAAACCAAAATTCATCTCAAGGTTTCCATTAAAATGGATAAAATCTCTGAAGGGAACAATGAACTCTCATTACTCTCAGAGAGTGTAGATCTCTGGACATTGAACTGTGCTGTGTATGAAAAAGCTGTGTCCTTACTTCGCAAAAGTAACAGAAAATCTGTTGCGGAACGCGTTGCTAAAACCTGCCAGCGAATCAAACAAGTGCAGATCAAGATCGGGATAGCTCGACGACATGCTTCTCAATTGCAGAGTGTGATTGCATATCTGGAATCAAATAGAAGGTTTACTCCAAGAGTTTTGGAAATAGCCCAAACTCTTAAAAGATTGCATCACACTCTAAAAAAGTCAAAGTTGCAGACCATCAAGCAACACTGGATTGAGAAGATACGTTCTCTTGTCGTCATAAGGGAACGTTTAGAACGGAGGATGAAATGGATAAAGCAAAATAATATCTTTGCTACTAATCCTTCCCGCCTGTTCAGTGTACCATCAACAACCGTTGAAAGGCCTCCATGTCTAGAACTAAGAACTTTTCAGCACCCGGGCCAGATAAGATTAATAATCTATGGTGGAAGAAGTTTACTTCAACTCACCAACATTTGGCCCGTATATTCTCTACCTATCTCAACGGGGAACATGCAATACCACAGTGGTTGGTGGAAGGACGAACGGTACTTCTACCAAAATCAGGAGATTTGTCCAATCCAAAAAATTACAGACCAATTGCTTGTCTTAACACCTGCTACAAGCTATTTACTGGGATCCTCAAGGAGAGGATATTGTCATCTATAGAACCAGTCTGGAGTGCGATAGGTGAACAACGAGGATGTAAGAGAGGCCTGTCAGGTTGTAGGGAGAACCTATTAATAGATAGGTGTGTTACCCAAGATTCGATATTTTATCGACGTCACCTGTCAATGGCTTGGATTGATTACCGCAAAGCATTCGACTCCACGAGTCACGAGCTGATCATCAAGCTCCTTGAATGTTTAAAGGTACATCCGAGCATTGTGAGATGCTTAAAGGATCTAATGCTTAAGTGGAGGACAAGGTTTGTTATAACATCTAACAAACAGCAGGTGATGACTAACATCATCTGGTTTAGAAAAGGAGTTTTTCAAGGCGACTCCCTTAGTCCACTTCTTTTTTGTATCTCCCTCTTACCTCTGTCTATTGCACTTCGAGAAAAACACTCTGGATACATGTGTGGCAAACCAAGAAATAGAGTCTATAAGATCAACCATCTTTTCTATATGGACGATCTGAAGCTCTATGCATCCAGTAAGGATGCGCTTAGAATTTTAGTGTTTGCAGTGGCCGAGTATTCCAGAGCCATAGGAATGGATTTTGGATTGGATAAATGTGCCGTCATCCATCTGATTAAAGGAAGAAATGAAACATCTGAAATTCCGAGGGACTCTGAGAACATTCAACTCATTGGTGGCAACACCATTCAACATCTTGCTGGTGGAGAGACTTACACATATCTTGGAATTCCACAGTCGGAGACTCAAGATGTGTGTGGGCTTAAAGATCGACTCCAAACAAAGTATCGTGGGCTTCTCAGAAAAATTTGGTCTTCCGAATTGTCTGGGAAGAACAAAATACAGGCCACAAATACATTAGCCATTCCTTTACTTCTCTATACCTTTGGAGCTGTTAAGTGGAATGTGAATGAGTTGAAAATACTAGATAGAGAAACCCGCAAGATGATGTCAATCCATCGTAGTCATCATCCAAGGTCTTCCGTGCAACGAATTTACCTTCCAAGAGACCGGGGAGGAAGAGGTCTATTAAATTTAGAGTGTCTTCATCGAAGATTTGTACTGGCTGCAGCATGTTCGGTGATGAACAGTAGAGATCCCCTTATGCAATTTGTCCACCATCATGAAATTGCAAATGTTGGGGCGTTTTTATATCGTGCGGCAGAAAGAGCTGCAAATGAACTTAGTCTCCCATTTGAAGCCAGTGATATGGATCACGGGTTAGCATCGTTAACACCATTGATGCTTAAAAAGTGTGTCAAGGAGGCAGAACAAGCGCTTTTGTTACAGGAACATAAAAGCAAACCTGTTCACGGGCAGTTCTATAATCTCATAGGTGAAATAGGATTGTCTCAATGCTTGACTTTTGCTTTTCTTAAATCTGCTGGTTTGAGATCGGAGACTGAGGGATTTTTGTTCGCTTGTCAGGATGGTGTAATTAATACTCTGGTGTACCGCAGTCGTGTGATTCATATACCTGTCGACAATAACAACTGTTGAGCATGTAAGCAATACCCGGAAACACTTAGTCACATTCTAAGTGCATGTCCGAAGTACGCGTGTTGCAGGTATATTGAAAGACACAATGCTGCGCTTAAGGTGTTGTATTATCACCTGCGACACCAGTATGGTATAGATAAAGAACCCATCTTGCCGTATGCCCAAGGGGATCAGGAATCCGTTGTGGAAAATGAACAGTGTAAGATCTACTGGAATTTTTCTTTTTCTACAACTCATCGTATCAGAGCTACTAAGCCTGATATTGTACTCTAGGATCATAAAAGTAAGATCATTTGTGTGATAGAGTTTTCGGCTCCTGCTGAGGGCAACATCATGCAAAAGGAGGATGAGAAACGGACGAAATATCAAGACCTTATGTTTGAACTGAGCCAAATGTATCCAGGTTATAAAATCCGATTAATTGTTCTCATACTAGGCTGTTTGGGAGGGATTAAAGCTTCATTTATAAGCCAATTGAAAAAGATACCAAACTGCGAACGTCAAGCTGAAGCATTGACGGTTCGTATGCAAAAGGCTGTCCTTCTGGGTTCACTTAATCTGGTCCGACAGCACTGTTCTTCATAATATAATATAACGAAGGTAGCTCTAAAAAATCATCCAATAGCGTTTCTGGCCACTGCGTAAGGACAACAGCGGCAAGGGACAGGGACACCTACAGAACAGTGAACTGAAAACACCTCGAGCAAAAGAATCGCGCTCTTGCTTACCTTTCAGGACGGAAGGAGCAAATGCGGATAAGAGTACGTAAGGCAAGAATGGGTGAGGCTGTTTTAGTGCGGTATTACCACAGCACGTGGTTAAGTCCCACACGAACAAGTGCGTAAAGGCATTTTTTCCTCTCCTAAACTTGTTTTGTAAAAAAAAATAAAAAAAATAAAAAAAATTATTCATCCAACAACGTTTTTGACCACCGCTTAAGAATATCGGCGGCAATGGGTGAGAACAACAGTGTAAGAAACGAAAATAACAACTCTAGTAAATGAATCACGCTTTTGCTTACCCTCCAGGACGGATGGAGCAATAGTGGATTAGAATATGTAAAGCAAGAATGGGAGAGGTTGTTTTAGTGAGGTATTACCACAGCACGTGGTCGAGTCCCACACGAACAAGTGCGTAAATGCATTTTTTCCTCTCCTAAACTTGTTTTGTAAAAAAAAAAAAATAAAAAAAAATAATAATAATAATTATTATTATTATTATTGAGAGGTTGTTTTAGTGCGGTATTGACACAGGATATGGTCGAGTCCCACACGAACAAGTACGTAAATGCATTTTTTCCTCTCCTAAACTTGTTTTGTAAAAAAAAAAAAGTAATAATAATAACAGAAAACTAAACTAAACTAACTAAACTTGTTTTGTAAAAAAAAAAAATAAATAATAATAATAATAATAACAATAATAATAATAATAATCTCGATATCTCTGTGGTAAGTGGTAACGTCCGTTACCGAATATCACAGAATTTCCTGACCGGCTAGGTCAGGTAAGATGCCCTCTTCCGAACACCAAGGAAATATTTGGTCCACTTGACCAAGTGTTTGAGTGGCATCTAAGATGGGGTTTCTGACATCTCAATCAAGCGACTCCCCAGGTGGTGGATAGGGGAAATCCTCCCAGATATGGGTGGAACCGGGCAATTCAAATACCCGGGGCGGACCAACGTCAGATAGGGGTGGGCACCCGATATAATTGTCGACTTTGTGTTGGGCTAACCACTCACACAGAGTTTTTTGCGGTTACGACCACAGTAACGCGCAGCGCCACCCACAATGGGTCTCTCTCGGATGGAGACCAGGGTTCAGTTGGGAGTGGCAACAGGATAGAACCCAGGCAACTACCAGGCTGCGACCAGGGACAAACTCGTACACGTTTAAAATGGACGGACCAACTTCGAAGGGACATCTAAGACTGTTGGCGACAGAGCTCTGCGGACCGAAGAGGTTACATGTTGAGGCTTCATGAGCGATGGAGCAATATGCATCCCCAATACGCACAAATGAAACCTCAGTACTTACGAGATCAGGCATCCTTTTTGCGAAGGAAAGGCCATGAAGTTCTTCAAGAAGAACCCTCTGAGAACATACTATCAGTTCTCACAACAACACCTTTGCAGACAGTTGAGTATGTAAACATAAGAGCAAGGGAAACCAAAATCCATCTTAAGGTTTCCATTAAAATGGACAAAATGGCTGAAGCGAATAGAGAAATTTCATTACTTCCAGAGGATGTAGATCTCTGGACATTGAACTGTGCAGTCTATGAAAAAGCAGTTTCCTTGGTTCGTGACAGTAACAGAAAATCTGTTTCAGAACGCGTTGCCAAGACCTGTAAAAAAATTAGGCAGGTTCAGTTCAAAATTGGGGTGGCTAGACGGAATGCTTCTCACCTTCAGAGTGTGATTGCTTATCTGCAGAAGAATCGGAGATTTACACCTAGAGTGTTAGAAATATCCCGATCTCTGAAAAGATTGCATCATACTTTGAATAAATCTAAGCTGCAGACCATCAAGCAGCATTGGACTGAGAAGATACGCTCTCTTGTAGTCATAAGAGAACGTTTAGAACGTCGGGTTAAGTGAATAAAACAAAATAATGTTTTCGAAACTAATCCTTCCCGCCTATTCGGTATAACATCGCCGGTCGTTGACAGACCACCATGTCGCGAAAAGATCGAAAACTTCTGGAAAAACATCTATGAAACCTCATATTCGTTGAATGAAGAAGACGCTTCTTTGCCTCTTTTCCGTAGCTTTTGTCTTAGCCAAGGGCTTGACCATCATGCGGAGGAATGCCCATCAATTACTAAGGAGGAAGTGAGAAATGTAATTGCTAAAACTAAAAACTTTTCAGCGCCTGGGCCGGATAAAATTAACAACATTTGGTGGAAGAAGTTTACTTCAACACACCAACACCTGGCCCGCATATTCTCAACTTTTCTCAACGGAGAACATCCCGTACCACAGTGGTTGGTGGATGGACGTACGGTACTATTGCCAAAATGTGGAGATTTGACTTGTCCAAAGAATTACAGACTAATAGCTTGTCTTAACACCTGCTACAAGCTATTTACTGGTATTCTTAAGGAAAGAATTTTGTCATCTATTCAACCAGTATGGAGTACAATAGGCGAACAACGAGGATGCAAGAGAGGTCTGGCAGGTTGTAGGGAGAACCTACTGATTGATAGGTGTGTCACTCATGACTCGATATTTTATCGACGAAACTTGTCCATGGCTTGGATTGACTACCGTAAGGCGTTTGATTCCACCAGTCATGAGCTTATTATTAAGCTTCTTGAATGTCTTGCGGTACATCCAGACATAGTGAGATGCTTGAGAGAGCTTATGCTTTTATGGAGAACAAGGTTTGTATTAACATCAAACAAGCAACAGGTGATGACTGACGTCATCAACCACAAAAGAGGAGTTTTCCAAGGCGACTCTCTTAGTCCTCTATTGTTTTGTATCTCCCTCTTGCCTCTGTCTGTTGTGCTTCGTGAAAAACACTCTGGATACTTGTGTGGCAAACCAAGACATAGAGTTCACAAGATTAACCACCTGTTTTACATGGACGATCTTAAGCTCTATGGCTCCAGTAAGGAAGCATTAAAAATTCTAGTGTTTGCAGTGGCCAAGTATTCCAGTGCAATTGGAATGAGCTTTGGACTTGATAAATGTGCTGTTGTCCATATGAATAGAGGAAGACTGGAAACATCTGAAACATCAGGCGATTTAGACGATCTTCAGCTTATTGGTGGCAACACCATTCATCATCTTGGTGAAGGAGAAACTTACGCATATCTTGGAATTCCACAATCGGAAACTCCAAATGTATACATTTGGAGCAGTTAAGTGGAATGTAAATGAGTTGAAGGAACTAGATAGAGAAACTCGCAAGATGATGACTATACATCGAAGTCATCATCCTAGGTCTTCCGTACCTCGTATTTACCTTCCACGAGATCAGGGAGGAAGAGGGTTACTAAGTTTAGAGTGTCTTCATCGCCGTATTGTACTGGCTGCGGCATGCTCAGTAATGAATAGTACGGATCCTTTAATGCAATTTGTCCATCATCATGAAGTTGCAAATAATGGGGCATTTTTATATCAAGCGGCAAATAGAGCGGCAAAGGAACTTAATCTTCGATTTGATACAAATAATACCGAACATGGAATAGCGTCATTACCACCTTTGATGCTCAAAAAACATGTAAAGAATGCAGAACATGTACTTCTTTTAGAAAAACATGTTAGTAAGCCTGTTCACGGACAATTTTATAATATCGTCAGAGAAATGGGATTGTCTGTAGGTTTGTCTTTTGCATTCCTTAAATCGGCTAGATTAAAATCGGAGACAGAGGGATTTTTGTTCGCTTGTCAGGATGGAGTGATTAATACTTTGGTGTACCGCAGCCGTGTGATGCATATACCTGTTGACGATTCCAACTGTCGTGCATGCAAACAATACCCGGAGACACTTAGTCATATATTAAGTGCCTGTCCGATTTATGCATGTAACAGATATATAGAAAGACACAATGCTGCACTGAAGGTTTTGTATTACCACCTTCGTCACCAGTACGGTATAGATAAGGAGCCCATTCTGCCGTATGCCCAAATGGATCAAGAATCCGTTGTAGAAAATGACCAGTGCAAGATCTACTGGAATTTTTCTTTCCCCACCACTTATCATATCAGTGCCACCAAGCCTGATATGGTCCTCCAAGATCATAAAAGTAAGATCATTTACGTAGTTGAGTTTTCGGCTCCTGCCGAGAGAAACATCATTAAAAAGGAGGATGAGAAACGGATCAAATATCAAGAGCTCTTATTCGAATTGAGTAAAATGCATCCAGGATATAGAGTCCATTTGATTGTTTTAATTCTCGGCTGCTTAGGAGGGATGAAGGCTTCATTTGTGAGCCAACTGAAGAAGATCCCAAGCTGCGAACGTCAAGCCAATTTGTTAGCAGGTAGAATGCAAAAAGCAGTTCTTTTGAATTCTCTTTTTGTGGTCCGACAGCACTGTTCCTTGTAAAAAAAACATCTTTAAAGGTAGCTCTAAAAAAGCATCCAACAATTTCATGTCGGCCGCATAAGAACATCGGCGGCAATGGACATGAAGACCCAAAGAACAGAATGCTGAAACTGTACAGAGTAAAAAAAAAGAAACTTTTGCTTACCTTCCAGGACGGAAGGAGCAAAAGTTGAGAAGAGTATGTAAAGCAAGAATTGGGAGAGGTTGTTTTAGTGCGGTATTGCCACAGGATGTGGTCGAGTCCCACACGAACAAGTGCGTAAATGCATTTTTTCCTCTCCTAAACTTGTTTTGT
Organism: Ganaspis brasiliensis; assembly: GCA_037103525.1. Taxonomy (NCBI): domain Eukaryota; kingdom Metazoa; phylum Arthropoda; class Insecta; order Hymenoptera; family Figitidae; genus Ganaspis; species Ganaspis brasiliensis. The sequence continues at coordinate 1,757,579 of JAZKLR010000288.1, read as the reverse complement.
AAAAAAAAAAAATATATATAATAATAATAATAATAATAATAATAACAGATATTGCATTGTAGGCAAATCCGTGAAAATGAAAATTCTTCAAGCAGTGATGAAAGTGAGCTGGAATAAAGTCTGTGTGAATGGGGAACAAAATATGAAAATTAGGATTGGTTATCATCGGATCAAAAAGAAGAGAATATCAATTTTTATTTTTATTTGTTAAATTTAATAACCTTAAAATTTCATATTATTCTTACAATAATTACTAATATTTGCACATAACATTTTAAATTCACTATTTAAATTCTTTAAACTAAAACTTTATTTTTGTTTTTAACTGTTTAAAAAACATCACTTAGACCGCATTATCATAATTTTTAAAACTAAATGGTTTTATAATAAATATACTTTAAAATATTTTTTGTAGGCAAAGTAATTGAAAAATATGAAAACTGATGTTTCAATGAATTCTAATAGTATTGCAAAATTTATTTATAACATTTATAAATACCATAATAACCAATAAGATACCAAAGTGCATTTTAAATAACTCGTCTTTAACTTTGAAACAGCCAGATTAAATCCACTATTTTGCATTTCAAGTTTCCTACATTTTTTCATTAGAAGTAAGCCAAGAAACCTTTAGATTATTGACTCTGAGTTAATTTATAGATATTTTACATTTTAGTCAACCATTTTGAAGCCTCCATTTTGATTTTTGGAATTGTAACTTTACTTTGTTAAAATCACACTAAAATTTATAAAATATTTTCGAATCAATAGAAAACAGGCATTTGTCTCGTTCTGGGAAGGGAAAAATTAATTTTCATTTAAAATTCTTATTTTTGTGGGCAATTTTTATGGGTTAAACATATTTTATCAACATTCTCTATATTTTGCCTTTATTTGAAAAGAAATAATTTTTTATCTCCAACTTAAATTATGTAAAAATCTTTATTCTGTTAGAATTTCTACGTTTTCGTCTAAAAATAAAATGCATTTGTTCTCACAGTGAACCATATTGGATGGTCCATTTTGAAATTTTGTAAATAAATAATCAAATTCATTTAAAGTAAGCCAAAAAATCTTTAGATTATAAATTTTCACTCAATCTATAGATATTTCATTTTAGTAAGCCATTTTGATTCCGCCATTTTGAAATTTGGAATTGTAACTTGAAATTTGTTAAAAGCACATCAAAAATTATAAAATATCTCAGAATGAACAAAAAACAAGCATTATCCTGGTTCTGAGAGGGAAAAAATGTGATTTTTATCGAAAATTGTAGCAGTTGTAAGCATTTTTTATAGGTTAAAAAAATTTTCTCCGTATTCTCAGTATTTTACCTCTATTCTACAAGAATCCAGCTTTCACCTTCAATTTGAATTTTGTAAAAATCTTTATTCTATCAGAAGTTCTACGATTTTGTCCCAAAAAATCGCATTTGTTCCCACTGTGCGGCGTAGAAGCTTAGCAATGCAGCGCGCCACGCCGCGTTTTGCTGTCGCAACCACGCGCGGTAGTACAAAAAGTCTAATATCTCGGGACCTAATAAAGTCTCCATCAATTTTTTTTTTAAATTAAAGGCAAATTTATAAGGAATTTAAAAATATTAATAAAGTTTCTGTCAGAGAAGAGAAAGTAAATAAAAAATTGAGTTAAAAATTGTTTTTTAATTTTTTTACATGAAAAAATTGTACAAAAAGTCTAATATCTCGGGACCTAATAAAGTCTCCATCAATTTTTTTTTTAAATTAAAGGTAAATTCATAAGGAATTTAAAAATATTAATAGAATTTCTGTCAGAGAGGAGTAAGTAAATAAAAAATTGAATTAAAAATGGTTTTTTAATTTTTTTACATAAACAAATTTTTTTTTCATTAACTTTATTTTCATTTAAAAGTACATATTTTTAACTAAAAGATGTTTAAGTTTCATCAAAATATCTTTATAATATTTTGAGATATTTACAATTTTGTTAAATTAATGTTGATCACGGTGGTCTTGAAGTAACTTTGAATGAAGGGTCTTAGCACATCATTTTTTTTTGCTGATTTGGGTTATTTGCATCATAAATAGTGTGTAAAAAATTTATAGTCCATAACTTGCCGAGCCGTTTTTGAGAATACTCATTTAAAAAAAAAATTACTCGTCTTCTATTAAAAATATAACACTTTCACATCGAATTATGAATTTGAGGATTGAATTTAATTAAATTTAATTTTTTTACACTGCAACACCTGTTTTGTGCGTATGCTTGCATGTTGTGTATAATACTAACGTCCACATGTTAAAGGAGCATAGGCAGTCGGTAACGCCTAAACAAAAGTTTTTACTCGATTTTTTTGTAAGAAAAGAAATAATTCTTTTCTGTTTTACCAGTGAAGATAAGTCCCGTTAGGATCATCCGAAATCAAAAAACCAAAAATTATTATTTGTTAGTAGATTAGTAGCACTTGAACGATGCACATTTAAAAATAAAACTTTAATCTTTAATAGTGCTTTGAAGTAAGAATCGTGATTTTTTTTTGAAAAAATGAATCATTTTATTTTCTTAAAACAAATTGTATACGTTGTAAGAAAAAGTCTTCTGTTCAAGTTCAAGCTAAGTATGTAGAAAATATGTGTAGAAAATTTCAAAATGATCGGTGCACTATTTTTTAAGATATGGTCTCTACCAACTCTGAAAATGTGGTTTTGAGAAAAGCGCGTTTAACCTTCGAGCTACCGCAGTGATTTGAAATCAGAATTTTATGTTCAAATCAACTTTTAGAGAGATTTTCAAAATTTTAGAGAATTTTTCTTGTATCGATTTAAAAATTTTGAGACAACATTTCTAAGATACTGTACTTTAATACAAAAAAAATAGAAAAAACGCGATTTTTAAAATTTTATGACCTCCTATGCTCCCTCAAGACACTTATTTTTGTCAACTTATGTAAATTATACAAGTTACAATACAGGAAAAATATAAAGAATTTGCCATCTAGTCACCATTTGAAAAAAAATTTAATAAATAAGAGTAATTTTTTTTAAAAATGAGTTTTCTTAAAAACGGCTCGGCAAGTTATGGACAATAAATTTTTTACACACTATTTATGATGTAAATAACCCAAATCAGCAAAAAAAAAATGATGTGCTAAAACCCTTCATTCAAAGTTGCTTCAAGACCACCGTGTGATATTCAAAATGGCGTATCTTCTAAAATTTTGAATTTTTTTAAAAATCATTTGGAGGGAAAAAGTTTTTCATATAGCAGTATAATACCACGAAGTTTCAAGAAAATCGATGAACCCTTTGACAACTCTAATATTTCTGACGTGAAAAGGCCTTCCATTGTTTTCTGAAACTGTTAATGTAAACATTGCTTCTTCTGAAATTGACATATGGGGAGGTGAAAATATTTAATAACAGTTACTCCATGCACAAGTATTTTATGGACAGGCATGGGCATACTGTACCAGGAATATAAGTCTGCATATAGATTTGCAGTATTATTTAAACGTTTTTGAAATTCAATTATATTTACTTTTCTATCACTAGACAATACTTTTAAAATGGTACTGAATGATTTAATTAAATTTACATGAACTCTTGTAATTTTAGACGTTAATTCCGTATCCTCAAAAAATCTTCTGGCTGTATTGCCATCGTTTGATGTTCCTGCTCCTTGTTTTGCTCGATCGACTATCAAACCAGTTCCCAAGTAGCACGTAATATTACGTGAGTATCGCAGTAATATTACATTCAATATTGGTAATATTACGGGTTGATGTTACAGTAATATTACTGTGACATTAAAATGTCCGCGTCAAGGTAATATTACAGGGTAATGTTGAGGTAATATTACGTAGTAATATTACAAAGAAATATGGAGTTAATATTACAGTAATATTACAAATCTCCTTGTAATATTACATTAAAATTACAAATATGTAGTACAACATGTAGAAGACTTTCTAAAATATATTCTTTTCCCCCCAAATTTTTTTATACATTATATTTAATTGTAATATTACTATAATGTCACTGTAATATTACTGTAATATTACTTTGTAACATTACTGTAATATGACTTTGTAATATTACCTCAATATTACCTTGTAATATTACCTTGACGCGGACATTTTAATGTCACAGTAATATTACTGTAACATCAACCTGTAATATTACTGCGATACTTACGTAATATTACGTGCTACTTGGGTTGTTTTTTTAAAATCAGAGTATACTCGTTGTTTGGCATTTTCTTTAAAAACTTTATGGTTTGGATCAGTAACTGTCCATTTGCAAAAATCGAGTCGATAAGATATATGCAAAATAGTTTCCATATATCTAATTTTGGCATGGAGTGTGGATAGATCGAATTCACAGTAATCTGTATACATTTCTTTTAATCTTACCTTATCCAATTCATTCATTTCTTTGGGCGTGGCTCCACAAAGGTAGCAAGAAGCTGAAGATTTAGTTTCAGATATTGCTTGACAAACTTTGCCGTCTACCATAGTAAATTTCATATTAAACTTTACATTATAAATACCTGTTTCCGTTTTAATTCTAGTTTCTTGTAGTTTTGATATCTCTTCTTTAATAGAATTCACTACGGTTAAAGTTTCTTCTTTGGTTTCTTTAGCGAATTCAAATAAAATTGGTATACAGTTTTTCGGAGATGAAGGATGAGAATTGACCCAAACATCCCAATTGTCCACTGTATTCCGAAGAAGCAATGGCACCATTGAGACTGTGAAAATACTTTTATCGGATGTATTTGAATCTTCAAACTTTTGTTTTTATTGGCCTTGATCTGATGTTTCATCACAACCCCCTTTTACCAACAATTCTAATGAATGAATATACTCTTCTTCACTAGAAATTGGAAGAGATTCGTCGTATGTTTTGATTAATCGTGATATGGTATTATCAAATAGCGATTGCAGATTCTGGCTACCTTCTCTGTCACTTACATTGAAGTAGGATAACACATTTTTTTTGCTACCGCAAGTTTCTTATACAAAGGGTAAATATTAGCATTTCTTGAATTGGGTTCAATATGAATATACTCATATTGATGTTTAGTAAGTTTAGCATCTTCCGCTAAAGCTAAAGCTTCGTCTACAGTATATAGAGTATTTTCACGAACATCATCATCACAATCAGTAAGTTCCTCATCAATGGATAACAAATTGCTTATTTTGTTTGCTAATTTTGTCTTACCAGAAGTCCGCAATATGTATAATAATGTTTCTTTAATCTCTAACAGGGAATAATTTTCCTTCAGATTCATCAATTTTCGTCTCTTCGTTGAAGTAGAACTTGAATCAAAATCATCGGAATGGGGTCTTCCAGTCTTTACTTTTTTTCAATTTGAAATTCAACTATGACTTCAGTATCCGACCATTTACAAAATTTTGTATTGAAATTCGCCTTATTATATACTACACTTCTCCATTTAGATTCGAAATGTGGAATAAAAGACGTAGATAGGTATTTTTTAATTTTTTCTTCTTCACTTGGAAGTAAACTATGCTCAGTTTTTATAAAGTTTATTAACTCCTCTTCTGTTCGACTTTTATCATCAGTAAGAAAATCAGTTAAAAATTTTTTCTTTACTTTAAAAGTATCCATAATTTAATACTTAAATTACTTTTTTTATCAATATATAAAATAAAACGCTTTAATTTTAAACACGAAATATGCTTTCAGAAACTTATAATCAAACTAAAAAAATGTATAAAAAAACAATTAATACATGAAATCCACTCAAGGTTACATTTTTTTCATTCCTAAAAAAACGCATATCTTTATACGCTAATTTTATTTTTTCTGAATAACAAAATCAAAGCTCTCATGACATAAACTCTTATCTAGGGATCTAAACTAAAGCTTGGAATAGAGAAGTACAATTAATTTACTTTCATGAAGAATTTATTCGAAAAGAAACTTAGGCGGTCCACTCATGGTGACATTACCCTATTAAAAAATAAACAGAAAAAATTAAAATCTTGAAATAAAACTTAAGTTTTTCCTGTTCTTATACTTGTTGTTCTGAATAATTTTTCTTAAAAAAAAAATATTTTCTTTGATGAGCTAAATTTGAATAAATAAATATTTGTCGTTATGATTCAGAATTAATATTATTTGTAATACAATAAAAAGTTTTAATTTATTTAGTAATTATTTCAATTAAAACAGATTTCCTTATTTAAAAAAAACTTTAATTTCTCTGTACATATATTATTAATGTCCTAAATAATTTATTCTTCGTAAAAGTAATAGCTTTACAAAAGAGATAAATTAAGATAAATGATTATGTAATTAGTATCCAAGTTTAATGTTATTTTTAATAGAATTAATTTTATTTATTCTGAAAAGTTCTATTGTGTTTTTTTAAATTTTAAATTAACAATTTTTCTATGCTTTATTTTTATTTTCAAAATAAACTTTTATATTTTTTTATTACTCGTAATAATTCGTTTTACAGACAGTTTCTGTACTTAAAAGCTAAATCTAAGTAATTGATTATTTAAATTTCTGATTTAAGTTTATATTATTTATAATATAACAAAATTTATTTAATTTTTTAAAGAATTAAAAATATTTTATTTAATTTTAAACTAGCAAAAATCTCATTCTCTGTTTTTCAAAACAAATTTAATTTTTTTATATCATTACTTTTATTTATTCTGTACAATTACTTTAAAAAAGAGTCATTTCTATAATTGAATGATTTAAATATATCACTCAAATTTAGAAAAATTCTAATAACTATATTTTTTAATGTTTTATATAAATTTAATTTTTTTTAAGTTTAAATTAACCTTGTAATTTAGAGATTTTGTTTTTTAATTTCATTTTTAAAAAAATGTTTTAGAAAAGCAAAGTTTTATAATTTTTTTTTTTAATTAAATTTTTTCTTTAATTTATCAAAAGTTTTTAAATAAACACATTTGATTGCTTTAAATTTTTATTTTTTAATTTTAAAAGTAAACTTAGATTTTTTGCTGTTCATGTTTTTATTTGTTTAAATGATTGTTTTATCACACTTACATCAAAAGTTAGATTTTACGGCTTGTTTGGGAACCTGTAAGAGCTCATTTCACGGCCTAGGCCGTAAAGTAAATGAACTCGCAATCTGATTGGCTGATGCTGGTCAGCTGACCTTTATTTTATGGTACAGATGCCCAAACTGGCCCAAACGTCACGGCTGTACACGGTTTCGCCGCCCTCCGGGGGCATTTCTAAGTCTGTCTACCTATTCCCACCTAGAAATGCCCCCGGAGGCCCTTTTTTAAGATCTTCACCTCTCCCTAGGTTCGAATTCTTAGTTTTTTGTGTGATAAAAAATGTTATATGACACTTGGACCGTTTCGGCACTTAAGTTCTCGTGTATCGTACAACTCGCCAAAGCCACATCAGAGCCTCGGCTACTTTTCGGTGGAGCCTCGGCTACGTTCGATGAAGCCTCGTCACCACCTCTACTTCGCCTCGGCTGCGATTGGACTTAAGGCCTCGTATTACGATACATACTCGTACTGTAAAGTGCCATTTAGGGTCCTTGTGTCATAAATAACTATTTTTAAGGATAGCCGCTGTTTTATAAAAGCTAAATTTAAGAACAAAATTTTTTAAAGGTATGATTCAAATTTAATATTATCTTGAATGTACCATTAAATTTTTTTATATTTCTGAAAACTAAAAAAGTTTTTAATTCTTTTTCAAATTTAAAAAAAAAATTATTTTCAAATACAAAGTTTAATTTTTTTCTGTGTATATTTTTATTTTTATTGACTTTAAATCCAAAATTATTATTTATGTTCTGTCAGTTATAACGAGTAATATTAATCAAAAAAAAGTCTAAACTTGTAAATTTATATTTTTACAATTTTCTAAATTAGGATCAAAGTTATGTAAGAAAATATCAATAAAATATATAACATTTACTGACTGGTGTATTGATTTTTGTTAAATCTGAATTTATACTTAAGGACTGCAAATTGTACATATTTTAGTTTCTAATTTTATTACTTACTCGTAGAGAAGATATTTAATTTTTGTTAACTTGCGAAGAAAATCGATCAGTTGGAGCAAGAATGTATGAGGTTTTTAAATTAAAAATTTTTTAAAGAACACTAAACACTTTTATAAACAAAAATTTTATTTTTTGTTGCGACGTTTCGTCAATTCATCATTGACCTCATCAGGCTGTAAACAATAAAAAATTTATGATACGTCGCAACAAAAAATAAAATTTTTGTTTATAAACGTGTTATTGTTTTTTAAAAGTGTGAATAGCGGATGCGTTTTTCTTTGTTAATTGTATTTTCGTTTCTAATAATTAATAAAATAAATCTCAACAACTAATGATAAGAAACAATTTCAATTTGAAATGAAAATTTGTTAAAATAATTAGGAAAAATTTGTATTTACTTTTATTTTTAATTCTATATTTCTTTCTGTTAATAAATAAATAAAAAAAAACCTTAACAATTATTAATAAAAATATTGATAAATTTAAATAAAATCATAAATAAAATAAAAATTATTAAATATGTACTAAATGTGGTATTAAATAAATTATAAGTAATAAATAATTAGAACAATTTAACCGTAATTTCAACAGAACTTTATTATTTTCCGACAATTCCTCGAAAGGTTGAAAAAAAGGTTGTTTTCTTTTCTCGCAATTATCATTGCCACAAAATAAAGACAGAACAAAGCATATCAACGAATTATATATTTAAAAATAAGTTAATTAATTTTTTGATAAATAGGTTAAATTAATCGTTATAAACTGCCAAAACATTAGTAATAATTTTGGATTTAAAGTCAATAATCGATTGTCAAACCTCAGAGTGTATTTTAAAATATAAAAAATAATCTTTTTTTAATTAAATTTTAATCCAAATATTTCATAAACTGGACAACTTACCTTCGCAAAAAATTAAAATGTTGTTGATTTTATAAAAACTTAGATATGTGGAAAGTGTTAATTTTTTAAATACTTCCAGAAAAAAGTTCTGTAAGTTCAAAAATGTGTTTTGTGGTTAAATTTGAAATTTCACAATGAAATTTGTCAATAACAAAGTAAATATTCGTCTTCTTTCTAGTGATTAAAATGCACAAATAGATAATAATTATGGTAATTTTCGTTAATATTTGTTTAGGGGATTTCTAAAAAATATACTTTTAAAAGTGACAATAATTGACAGATGTTTTATTAACTTTAAGTTAATTTTATTACTATTATTTTTCATTTTACACAAAATTATATTAATGAAATTAAATATTAATATTGGTTAATAAAGATTAAATTTTTTTACCATGTAAAAAAAGGCTTGCTCGCCTTCGATTACAATTTACGGCTGAAAAATAAAAAATTCAGGTAAACCAACTTCAGAAGTTGAATTTAGATACTTTAGTAATACATACAATAATTATAGGTTTTAATATTTTTAAAAATATGCCAGTGACCACCTTTGGTCGAAAGTCACTGGTTTCACCCATCTATACTTTGATATTATATTCTTAACCTGGAATACCCAGTGAACTTGAAAAATTTTTACAATTTCAGAGAAACATTTATTTTTCAAGTTAGAAACTTACCTTCAAGTAGTTTTGCTACGTCACTAAATATTAACATATCTAATATCAACTTAACTAACGTCGGAAGTAACGTTAATAGTATTCTTAATCCTACCCAGATAACCAGCGTACAATTACTGTACACACCATGTACCTTTGCACTATACTAGTACTAAACGTGTATAAAGGTACTGATTTTCGAAGTACGGATACTTAATTAGTATAGTGCCAGTATGTATGTACATTTTTATTACATTTGAGTACTGTAAGAGTATAATACAAGTACAGTACCAGTACATCATACTGTTGAATAAAAAAGAGTAGGGGAGAGTGGCTATCAATGTACCGGGTTTTTTTCAAGGTCATAGTACTTATTGAATTTCACCAATTTCAAGCACTTCTTAGCATCAATATAAAACTACAACACTTATCTAGGTAATGCACACATATTTTACACGATTTATTGTGATTAAATAATAAAATTTAGGATTTTTCTAAAGTAACAAGCTATTTTCATTTTCAACAACCTGGGTACACAATGAACCACCTCTATAAAAATCCTAAAAATGTTCAACAATAATAATATTGCAATTTTCACTTTGTAAAAAAACTTATTTTCTATCAAATACTATAAAAAATTGTTACTTAACACTTTTTAATTGATAATGTATAACATAAATATACCTTAAATTTAAGTTAACTAGCTAAAATGGCATTTTAGTTTTGCTATGTTGAGAAAAGTACTGATAACAATCGCTGTAACATGCTGTACGCATGCCTAGTTTTATAATCAAGCATACCACTCTGGAAATCGAAAATACACTGAAATTCCAGGTGGTTCATTGTTCCCCGGTACATTGAATCAACATGACATTTGCAACAAAAATGGTTTTTTATAACTTAATCCAATATTTCAAAATCTTTATCTCATTAGAATATTGTAGTTAAGGCCCAAAACAAAATAAATCGTAAGTACATTTATTTTTAAATGGCCTTATTTCAATTAAAAACCGTGTTTGTATTTTAGGTAAATTTTTTCTTCAGTACATCAAAAACAGTTTTTTCCAATTTTCTCTGTAAAGAGTAAATCCACACGTCTCAAATTTATGGACGTAGTGTGTTTACGCAAACTTCATTTATATTTAAAATTAGGAGAATTTTTATTTAATTGTTTCTGAGATAATTGAAATGGTTCATTGAAAAAACTGGTACATTGATGGCCACTCTCCCCTATGCATATACTGGTAATGTACCATTTTAATGCAAGTATCTCAAGATAATTACGGTATACTCGTATAATACTAGTACAATGCGAAGGTACATGGCAAGTATAAAGCCGGTATATCGGGTATTTTGGATTAGTACGCTTGGCTATCTGGGTAAAAATAAATTTGAGTTTGATTTATCATTAAAAACTTCTGCTTTATTTAGAAAGTCCACACACTATGTTAAAAAGTTGTTACAGACCAATAATAACGTTTATTTTTCAAGTCAGAAGATTATCATTAAGCAGTTTTGTTGCAGTATTAAATATAAACATAAAGAAATGTTAATCTAACTGAAGTTGATAATTCAAAATTTTAAAGTTAAATGATATAAGTCTGCTACTGATTAGTTAGTAATTCTTATTATGTTTTTAATGTGGAAAATCCACTTTAATTTAAACCATTTTTACGATTAATATAATTTTATTTTCAAATAACAAGTCTGCCTTCAAGCAATCTTGTTACACGAGAACGAACGCGCGCTCTAGCGCGCGTGCTTACGTGTTGTGGTGTGGTATGTTACACAGTTGTATAAATTTTGTAAAGAAATGTGATTAAAAAGAAAATGAGTTCATGAATTGAATTGTCGAGTTGAAGAAGTGAAGATATTAAGAAATAGAATACAATATATGGGATATATGGAGTAGGGTAAGGGATGTAATATAGGAAATATAATATAGTCTGGAAATTCTGATAGCACAATACTAAATCTCAGTTTATTTTAAAATAATATTTTATTGTCACATAATGAAGAAATCATCATTGATATAGTAAATGTGCAAGAGAATGGTGAAAATTAAGGCCGAATATGTGGATGAGCTTCTATAAAATAGTTAATTCTTGAAATGAAATATCTGTACGTGTAATTTTACTTTCAAAGGGGATCAATTAACATAAATTTTGAAGAATGGAGAATGATTGTTTGTTGAAGTGTAATTATGTTATTCCTGTTATGTTAAAGAAACAAATTTAAAAAAGAGAAAGTAATAAAAATAATGTAAATGATAATATGAATTGAAATTAAAGTGTACTGTTAGAGATGAGCATGCAGTTGCAATACTGTCATTTCATTAAATAATAGAAATCTGTATTACTGTAAGATCATTGAATTATTCTTGGTATACGTAATTCTTAATATTGGAATTACTTCGTTGATCTCCAATGAAAATACGCAATGACTCCCAAGATCTTACTCTGGAGAAAGCAACATATAGTTGTCCATGATTAAAAACGTTTTTACGAAGATCTATTCCAATTTTTTTTAACGTTTGTCCCTGACTTTTGTTTATTGTCATTGCAAATGCAATTTTAACTGGAAATTGTCTTCGTTTAAAAGTAAAAGGATAAATGTTTTCACAATATAATGTAATACGATTAATGAAAACAATATTTCCAGCCATATCACCTGTTATAATTCGACACTTTAATAAATTATTTCCAAGTTCTAAAATTTGTAATCGTGTTCCATTACACAATCCCTCATGAATACTTAAATTGCGAATTAACATGATAATACAATTTAATCGTAATTTTAATTCGTAAGGAGAGAAGCTTGGGGGTTTTATAGTATTTAAGTATTCAGGTAAAATAGCGTCTTCAATATCACCATTATCGCAATTATCAGTACTATCAATGCCTGTGTAAATACGTTCTGTTGTTTTATCAAGCAATTCAACAACTTTTCTGTTCATTTCTTCAACATCAACATTTCTAGCAGATAATATGGCAACATGTGCAACATCATTGTATGAACGATTTCTAATTAAATCTACAAATATTTCTTGAACGATATCTTTGCCCTGTTGAATTAAACATTGTTCTGGAACGACAATGTTGTTATCATTATCATTTTCAGTGCCATTACCTATAGATAATAAATATTTGGCAAATTCTAATTCTGTAGGTAATGTTCGCATATTTTCTGTTAAAGAAAAGGTTACAAAATGTTTCCATAATGATGAAGATTTTATTGACAAATTAATGACCTCTGATCGATTAGCATTTTGTTTAACAGGAAGTAATTGCCTAAAATCACCACCTAATAACATAGTTTTTCCTCCAAAAGGTAAATCAACATTCATGAAATCACGTAAAGTTCGATCAATTAATTGTAAAGCATATCGAGGTGCCATTGGAGCTTCATTCCAAATAAAAATATCAACCGATTTAAGGAAATCAGCTTCTCTTGATTGGCATTTAATGTTTGAAACGGAATCATGAAACAGGGGAACTGGCATACCGAAAGTTTTATGTAGAGTTTTACCACATGGAAGTAAAATTGCTGCAATGCCTGTGAAGGCATTGTACAAACAATTTTACCCTTACTTTTTAACATATGATAAAGTGTTGTATATATATATATATGTTTTACCTGATCCACCTGGACCGTCGATGTAAAAACATGACGTAGACATTCGTTCGGTTCGCATAACAAACTTACAAATGGTATCAACGATATTTTTCTGTTTGGAATTCAATGTCGAATATTGTGTTTGGCTAATGAGCGCATGATCAATTGTGAAAGTGTCAACAGTAATATCATTGAAGGAAAGAATAGAATCATGTTGTAACTAAATCATTGTAGGGAAATTTTTGATGTCAGAACCATCTTTCAAAAGAAAGTTATTAATTTCTTCATAAGCTTTTTGATAAGCTTCCTCAGGAGCATACTCCCTTTTGAAGTCATCGGATAGAGCGTCTTTAAATGTGTCCCATAATTCATGTGGATTAATTGGTTGACAATGAATTAAAATACGAACAAATAGATGTCTTAACTCTCTAGGCATCATCCAAGTTTCGCCTTCCTTCATAGCATTATGCCATTCTGCATCGTGTTCAATGAGACCTAAATTTAGACATGCATCACGAAAATTTTCATAAAGCTCACCGTTACCTGTTCGAATGTGTTCAAAACTTGTAGCTCCCTTAACAGTAAGAAGTAGTAATCGAAGATGAAATAATTCTACTTGGGTTGGACTTATAGAATACATGCGACCAATAGTATTAAATTGGCTTTCACGTCTTAACCATTTGCAATTACTTTCTCCTTTTTGTTTTTTAAACACGTAATGACTTGGTATTTCAGGATACGCGAATTGTCGAGCTTCTGGATCACGTTCATTTAAATGAAAATAATCAATTAGCATGGTTTCTTTTTGTAAGGCAGTAGTAATAGAATCTGTATTGTCTTCCAAAGGAATAATGAAAGTTTGTTGATTAGGTAGGTGAACTGGTAAGCGAGTGATTGTATGACTTTTACATTGGAGTGGTCTTCCAAATATTCTATCTCACGCTTCAACAGGTCCAACGTAGCGTGTATCTATAAACTGTTTGATTTCATCATGTTCCAAAATAGGATTGATATTGTCGGATGGAGTAATGACAACAGCAGCAGAATCATGTCCTTTGTAAATGTACTTATACAAATATTTAACAGACTTAATGCTTGAAACAATTTCAACACTAATGTGACAATTAAATCTTTCTAATAGTTGAGCATTATAAGGTACTACATACTGATTGTCTGCTGTTTCCCCATTGGGACGATTAAACACACCGGTATTTCTTCTGCGATAAGTTGGATAACAATTTTCATCAACTGTTGTTTCATTGTGAAAGGGTTTGGGGAAATGTTTCCAACAATGTCCTTTATCGTCTTGACAGCGAAAGCCACATGGTCCATGAATCATATGTTTAATGACAATATTATGAAGCTGAGGATTATCAGTTAGGAATGGAATTTCTGCAGAAATATATTTATCTACAACTTCAGATACAGTTATTTTATAATTTTGTTTTAATGTGATTAAGATATGAACATGTGGTAATCCACGCTTTTGATATTCAATAACATAAACATATGCAAGTACCTCACCGAATAAATGTTCCTTAACTATATAATGAATAAGTGCCTTCATCTTTAGTTGGAAAACCCGTGAAACAATGTCAGGCCTATCTGATGATGTCTGATTGGGTAATAAATTTTCCTGAATTTCGCGCCAATTTGGATTGCATGTCATTGTTATAAATAAATCAGGTTTACCAAATTGACGTACAATTGCCATTGCATCTTGATAATGTTGCAACATATTACGTGGTGAACCTGTAAATGTGGATGGTAAGATAAGAATTTTTCTACTTGTAAATTTGATTCATTTCCACGTTTTTGCAAGTGATCTATTAATCCTGCATAACTATCGGCACGAAGTGTTTTTTGATTCATTTTACAGAAAGTCGTCCTGTCTCTTTCAACTTTAACGTAACCATCAACAATCCACTGTTGAAAAAGTCTTTCTCCTTTAAGAAAATATTATTATTTCTTGTTGCCATTCTATACCTAATATATGCAGACCGTGTTACACGCTTATGAGTTTTAATGAAATATTACTATGCCAGCCTATTGTGCCATGTGGATAAAATAATGGATAATAATGGTTATTGAACTTAACAAATGTAATGATTCCGACAAACGTCACCGAAACTGTCTCATTAGGTCCGAATTATAGTGTTTCACCTCAAAATGTCTCTAAAAATGAAGTTTTTAATATTATAAAAAATGTGGAATCGACAGTGGCTTCCCTAAATATTGATGTTGTTATTAAAAATAAAGTAAGAGAAACAGTATCCAATACAATGATTCCGAATCTGAACAAAGTTAGTAATACTTCAAAAAAAGAAAAAGAATTTTCTAAAAAAATAGTTGAAACAAAAAAATTTTTAAAAAATAATCCTGACATTCTTTTTACTTCAGCGGACAAAGGCAATCTTACTGTTTGCATTGAAAAATCTGACTACAATGAAAAAATGTTAAATTTACTTTCTGACAGTTCAACTTATAAACGTCTTTCTAGAAATCCTTTAAAAAAATTACAGGATGATTCTTCAAAAATTCTTAGATATCTTAATGATGAAGAATTTTTATATAAAAAATTTCATAAAGATCAGTTTACTTCTTCAGATACTGAATTAGCAAAAGCTTATGGTTTACCTAAAATCCACAAGGAGGGCGTTCCTCTAAGACCTATTGTCTCTCTTATTAATTCTCTGACATACTTTTTATCTAAAACTGTCTATGATGAATTAAAAAAGTGTATTAAAACTCCCGAATCACATATTAATAACAGTTTTGAACTAAAGGAAAAATTAAAGAATTTTGTTGTTGATGATGATCATGTTTTTCTTTCCTTAGATGTTAGTTCTTTGTTTACTAATGTTTCTTACGACCTGGTTAGACAAAGTTTAGATCGTCGTTATTCACAAATTAACAATAAATGTAAAATTCCTTTTAATGAAATTATTGACTGCTCAAAATTTTTATATGACAATACCTTTTTTGTTTTTAATGGAAAGTTTTATCAACAAATTAGAGGTACTCCGATGGGTTCACCAATCTCACCTCTGTTCGCAGATATTGTAATGGAAGATTTGGAACAAGATTGCTTAAAAATTTTAAAAGATAAATATAATTATACTCCACTATTTTATTTTAGATATGTTGATGATACAATTTTTTGTATAAGCAAAGACATGTTAAACATCATTATTGATATTTTTAATTCTTATGACTCAAATTTAAATTTTACTTTTGAACTTGAAAATAATAACCGGATTAATTTTCTTGATTTAACTTTGATTAAAAAAGATAATTGTATCATCACTGATTGGTATAAAAAACCATCTTCTTCCGGTAGACTTATCAATTTTTTCTCAAATCATCCAATCCAACAGAAGAAAAATATTATTTACAATTTAGTGGACAGATCCATTTCTCTTTCTGACAAATCTTTCCATTCTGACAATTTAAAGATAATAAAAAAGATTCTTATTAACAATGATTACCCATTGGATTTCATTGAAAGACATATTAAAATTCGACTTCAAAAAATTAAATTTTTAAAAACAAATAAAGAATTGAATAATGCTAGATCAAACATTTATAAACAAATTCCTAAAATTTGTATTCCATTTAATTCTTTATATTTTTTTAAGTTGTCAAAAATTCTAAAAACATTTAACATTTCAACAATCCCAATTGTTAATAAGTCGTTAAGTTCCATTATAAAATTAGGGAAAGATAAGACTCAGAATTGTGATCGTACAAATGTGGTGTACAAAATTGACTGTCTCGAATGTCCAGCAACATATGTCGGACAAACCAAACGTACTTTAAAAAAAAGACGAGGTGAACACATTACTCAAAGTAAAAAAAATCCTGATTCTGTCTTCTTTCAACACCGAGAAGAATTTAATCATGAATTCGACTGGCAAAATGCCCAACTTTTAGACCAAGAGTCACATTTTTTTAAACGTAACATCTCGGAAATGATACACATTAAATCTAACATATTTACTTTAAATAAAAAAGAAGATATCGTATTTTTAAATAAGAATTTTTTTCCTTAATCAACAAAATGAATTCATGAGTATATTTTCCTCAATATTTACTGTTTGTCTTGTTATTTATTTGTAACCGCTTGTTTATATTTGTAATTCTTCTGTCATCGAGTTCAATAACTTCTTGTTATTTATAAAAGTTTATATTTCTAAATAAGTAGTTAGTTTAATTTAAGTCTGTTGCCTGGCTGGTCGTTTCAAAATGTTTTTAATTTATTTGACGTCGTACACAATTTTATTTAATATATTTTAATTGTTTGACAAGTTAAAAAATGTTTAAATTTTAACGAATTTAGATAATTTTGTTTTTTTATACGCTATTTAACCAGTTTATGTGTTATGTGTTTATTTATTATTTAAAAATTTCTGAAGTGATTATTAATTTTTGTATATTTTTTTATAATAAAAACAGCCTGATGAGGCCAACGAACCTTTGTTGGTGAAACGTCGCTGAATGACATAATTAAAATTGTGTTAACATTTACCTTCCCGAATCATATAAATTTTCTGGTTCAACTTTAACAAAAAATGGAAGGATTTACATCTCTCTCATCTAATGCATAAATCCAAGGTTCCACATAGGATTCATGCTGCTAACATATTGCAATTCTTCATTATTTTTTTTACGTATACTTACATAGGAATCTGGAATTTCACCGTCAGCTGTTGTTGTGAAAATAGCAGCAATTTCATAAATTTGTTGCACATTGTATCGTCTAGTATCCATTCCTGGTTTTAATGTAAATAATAAATGCATTTCGGGTTCAATGTCTTGATTATTGTCATGCATTATATTTTTCATTTTCTCGTGCATCATTTGATATGATTGAGCAAAGATATTGCAGTCTCTAAGAGCATTATCAATATCATGAAGTATATCTTTATTTAAGTGAGAAGTAAAATTAGAACGGATATCTGTTGCTTCATTTTGATCAATAATAAATAATTGTCCATAAGAGGGATTTTCATCTTGAGCAGGAAAGAGAGAAGTATTAATTTGATAATATACTTGACCATGTATTTTGAAGCAATATGGTGCAGATGTAAAATTATTGAAATTACACAAATAAGCATTAAAAGAAGCAAAAGAAAAGGAATTATTGTAACGTCTGATATTTTGTCTAAATTTTTGGACATTTCATGACTATCATCAAACAAAGTTTGCAATATGGAAGGTAAAGTTGGTAATGGGTCAAGTTCAACTTCTCCATGTGCACAACAGTTCATAAAAGAATTCTTTTTTTTTTACTTTTTCTTCTTCGAAATGTTTGGCATCACAATGTTTACATAATAAATTCATTTCACCACAGTAATGTTCACCGGTGTTATAAATTGAAGATGTATCTTCCATGTCAGTAAGGTCCTCATCATTCTCTTGAAATGAATGGGTATTCAATGACAGTGACATATCAATATCGTTTTGTAAGTGGGTAGAGGATGTACTGGGTAACTGAATGTACTGATTTTTATTTGTGGACTGAATGTATTCTAAAGAGTTTAAAAAATTTTTCTGTCTATTTTTTTCATCACGAATTCTTTGTCGATAAGCACGCATATACTTCTTTTGTTTTTCGCGTTTATTTTTAAGATATTCCTCTTTGTCATGTTCTGAATTGAAAAAAATTTTTGGAGGCATTATTTGAAAAATAAAAATCGTATTAAATTAGAAAACTATTGATGTGTTTTGAAAAGGAGTTCGATGACAAAGGAGAAAGTAATATTTGTGATAGGTATTTGTAGTTGTTAATGACAATTAAAAAGAAGAGAACTATGGGAGGATGATTGATATAATAAGTAATACAAATTATTTGTATTTTGTAAATAGTATCTAGAAATTTGTGTATCTTTTTTATTGGTATCTGAAAGTAAAATATCTATTTGTTATTGGTATCTGAGAATGAGTGGTATCTGTGTAAGAGAACTAAAGTGTTTGTATAAATGTTTGAAATGAAATGTATCTATTTATAAGTATAGATGCTCCACCTGAAAGAATAAAATATATCATTAATAATGAGGAACAAATGAAAAGGCATTTAAAAAAAGCAATAAATATGACGTAGAAAGGGACGTAGGAAAGAACAACATTTTTTTCAAAAGGCTTTAGTAGTTTTATTTGAAAATGTGAGAATTAAGACACATTTGGGTATTAAATAAATATAGAAATTTGTAATTAAAAATATTGAATACTTTTAGAGAAAAGTGCATCGCAAAATTATTGAACAATTTTGTTTTTCTATGCAAGAGTTTGTTATTTCTTATCTTGAATAAAAATCATCACAATGGTTTCACGCTAAAGATATTGATATTAAAGAAAGGAAACATTAGGATGGAATAAATATTTTTAAGACGTGAAAATAATTAGAATTTTGTAATTATGAAACCTGTTGTCCCTCTTTCTGAACCTTGCATGAGATGATGGAGAAAGTTGATAATATAGTTGTATTCTATTTTGCAGATAAATGAATGTCATTATAGTGTATTAATGTAATATAATTTAGTTGTATTCTATTTTGCAGATAAATAAATGTCATTATAGTGTAGTAATGTAATATAAGTTTACAATAAAAAGATTTAGAAGACTGTTGTGTATCATAAAAAGGAAAAAAAGTTATGAAAAAAGGAAACGAAGTTTGCAAAATAGGGAACATGAAATGTTCATTTTAAAGATAAACACAAATTATAAAACACAATTTTAAAGAAATTCAATATTTTATAAGATTGTAAGAAAGAACGTTTCATTAGGATACTTGTTTATGAATTTTATAATGATCATACAATGTTACTTTATGGGCAATCTTTATTGTAACAATTCATTGAAAATGAGACAAACGGATTGTAAGATTTTGATGTTAAAAAGGTTATGTTATACAGTACTATCATTATGCTACTCTCTACCATCAAAGATGTTACAAAAATATAATTATTCTACCCCGTACTATGAAGATGTTACACCGTATAATCTTGGTGGTAACTGATACTATCTAGATAGCTGTCCGTATTTGTATGATTAAATATGGTTACCGTGAACATCATTATGTTACCCAATACCATAATTTTCTCTGGGTGTTGCTGATACAATATGTGTGAAAGTAAGACAATTTGGAATACATATGTCTGACAGTGAGACATAATATGTTTCTTTAGTCCCTTTGAAAGGCATGTTGTATCTCATTTTGAGACATATTATCCCCGCAATTTGTACATTGTTCAAGTTAGGGTAAATATGGTTATTATCGCGGATCTTCAGATATGTCGAAAGTTAGAATTGTTCAGAAAACTGAAATGAACATATATAGTGATTTTTGTTTGCTTGAAACACCCAAATGGAGGCTAATGCAACCGGACTTGTTGAAAACAGCGTGGAAATTAGTAAGAGAGAAAGCCACGAAACCTCCGATTATAGATGCAGTGCTTCTGCTTATCGTACTGATTTCTTTGTCATTACTGACACTAAGAGAAATTGTTGTTTAAAATAAGGACAAACATCAAAGATGATTATGATAAGCATCTATATATTTATCTTAAACATTATTGAGACTGTTTACACCACCTTACATAAAGCAAGTTACTTAAAATAAGGCATACTTAGAGATCCTCAATGGAGAGTTGAGACAAGTTTCCCCTTCTACTACCTTTGCGGGTTTCCGGAAACGGAAGTGACGATATTGCAAATTGTATCATTGGTCGAAAAGAGCGGGCTAATTTTAAAAATGTTTGTTTTAAACGCATTTTAAAATGGAACCACCATTTTGAACCAATGAAACTAACTTTTTATGAACATCCGTTTCCGGAAACCCGCGACCAATCAGAATCTAAGTCAACATGTCTCAACTCTCCCTTGAGGATCTCTAGGCATACTTAAATCGAGTTACATACATATATTCGAGTCTGCGCAGAACACCAGTGCCCAGGTTTGCCAACATTATATTAGATTCATTTTGACAGGTTCGGTTTTCTAACCTTTGATTTAGAGGTTAGGAATATAAATATGTCAAATCAATGTTGGCAAACCAGAGCACTGGTGTTCTGCGTAAACTCGAATATATGTATGTAACTCGATTTAAGTATGCCTTATTTTAAGTAAATTGCTTTATGTAAGGTGGTGTAAACAGCCTCATTGATTCTTACTTTAAACATACATATTTGTATTTATATTGAACCTATAGATTCTTACGTTTAACACCTTACAGGTTGATCCCTATGTTAAACATCTGAATGTTGAATTTAAATAAAAAATTTTTTTGCAGTGTAATTAGCGGATGACGTTCCAAATACCGGGAAAAGAAATACGTCCGTTTGGGGTGCCCTACTGCCCCCTTAGTATCCGTAAAAAGGGTAGCCCCAACCCCCGGTATGTTAAAAAAAATATTGGAGGTTTGGTGTGCCCTAGTGGCTCCTAAACATTCCTGGGGAAGGGTAGCCCCAATCACCGGTATGTTAGACAAAATACCGGGGGCTTAGGGTGCCCCACTGAGAGTTGAATGTGGACAACCGTGAAAAAAAAAAAAAAAAGTATGTAATGAATACAATGTTTCGTAATGTATAATTAATAGAAATAATTATATTATTATAGATTATATGTATATATATTTTATAGTATATATAATTATTAAAGGTAATGTATCATTGTATAATTGGTATAGTATACCAATTATACTATACACTACTTTAAGGTTATTAACAAATATTACATTATAAGATATAATTCTAATATAATATTTTAAATTTTAATATAATTCATATATATAATATACAGTTATAAAATGTTCATAAATTAAAATTATAATTTCATGACATTTTTGTAAAATTAAAAATATTGAATATATTTACTTCATTGTTCTTTTTACAATAAATTATGTCAGTGCATTTGTGGGTTTGTTTTGGTTTAAAGAAAAAGAAAGCAAATTTACTGTTACATAATAATCCTTTTATGTTATGTATTAAAGTAAGAATAATGATTTTAAAATTTATAATTGTGAATGAAACTATATTATTACGTTAATTGGAATTGAAGAACAACACGTTAAAGCAACACAACAAAATCTTCTCATTTGTCAATGAACCTCACTTCTATGGTTATAGAGGTTATTTTTATAATTCTCGAAGGAAATGTATATCCGCAATAATGGATGCCCATAAAGAAACAGATTTGTCTATTGTGACAGCCAATGAGTATAGTAACTACATTTATAATTACCGTCTGTAGGAAAAATGGTGTTTATGCTAACTTGAACATCAGTTGAAGAAGGAGAGAAGTAGAACTATCTGTTCAATATAAAAGAAATATATCATATTTTTTGGCAATATCTTGTTAAATTATTAAAATTATTAAAAATGCTTATAACAAAAGTTGCAGATCTCATTTCAGAAAACATTTTATGTTCTGTGCATTTTTAGGTTAAAACGAATAGTTTTCTAGAAAAAATGCAAAACCCATAAAGAACCATAAGGGGGGTTAATAAGGGGGGGTTGGGGTGCCCACTGACAGTGGAATATGGCCAACAGTCGAAGAGGACCAACACAACAATTGTATGTAATTAATAATTTAAAAAACCTATATTTCTATGATTTTTCATTGTTTTTACTATAAAAATGATTAATGGTGATTGATGTTTTTTGAAATTTTCTCGTAAATTAATTTGTTTTAGTAAAAAATGCATTCAACATAAAATATGTATTTTTGTGAGACCTACAACTTTTGTACAAAGAAATTTTTTATATTTGCAGTATTTAAATAGAAAAATGCAAAAAGACTATATTTTTGTGATTTTTTATACTTATTTTTCACTATGAATATAATCTAGTTGCCAATTTTCACTATAATTTTCGTAATCAGTGCACAAAAATACGTAAGTATACGTAGTTTAACAAAAATCAGACATGGGTGCTTTTTGGAACTCCACCCAAAATGTGTTTTTTATAGAAAAAAGTATTTGTAATAAAATGGAGTATGCAATTGCATAATTTAGATTATTGAGGGTAATATTTCATTATAAGAAAAAAATAATTATGTTATTGTAATGTACATGACCGTCCAGTAACATGTAAGCAACTGTCTTGACCAATTCAGATTAATCCATTTTTATTAATATAGTCAGTTAGAAAATAAAATTGTTTCTCTGTAATTCGTTGAAAAGTAAATAAATTGTTAATTAAAAGAGTCGAGGATGAGGTCCCTGGTTAAAATGTCGGATAGAAACCGGACACAAAAACCAGATTAAATGTACCATAAGATCATAGAGCAGTCGCTTTAAGAACATGTAAGATGCGGAATAGGAACGTATATCTTTCGGATGAAAGTTTAGTTCAATTTGCATAAGTATTTGAATGAGTCAAATCAGTTAGCTACATAATAATGGATGATACTGCATATTCGCAATGTTGAAACAAAAATGTGCTATAGGTTGGAGCCGCCGCGACACGCAAAGCTGTTGCTCATGTATTATGTTTATTATGCCGCCGCGGATGAACTATGGGCATAACTAAACATATATTATAAATCATCAATTCAAATAATATAATTATTCCATATAATTTAGTTTGATAATTGGTTATTAAAAGATAGTTTAATAAAAAATAAGATATGTATAGATTCGTATAAATTTTTTTGCAGAATTAATTACTAAATAGTATTTTAATAAATAGTAATAAATAATTAGTAGTATTTTAATTAATTTTTTAATAATGCTTATATTGTTTTGAAAAGATAATTAAAATATAAGTAAAGCATTCAATATGTAATATTATAGAAAATTGAAATATATCAGATTAAAAATTCATTACTGAAGTAATGTGACACAAATTAGCTCATAGTTTTAATATTAATCAAAATTTTCTAAATGATATTGGATATAACCGCTATTGATAAAAAATCGTTGTATTTTTGTTTTTAGATTATATTGAATTGAAAGATAAAATTGTCTTGCATTTAAGTTTTTTATGAAATTCTTTTGCACCCTGCTTCACATAATATTATTTGTACGCAACATAATATTGTCTTACACTGAATATTAGGATAAAATTCTCTTGCGCGATTGTTTTTGTTAAATTTATATTGCACTTTTTTATAACTTAAAATTATTTCGCATGAGGCGTCGATAAAATTATATACTTACTAAAATAACATGCAATTAGAAATGTTGAATCGTTAAGTGTACATAACCTCCTACCTGTCAAAATCACTTCCACAACGAAATTACACAAATTTTCACAATTTTAACAAAAGTCGTTTTACACACAACACTATTACTTCATAATAATATAATATAAATAAATACTTATAAAAATAATTTACATGTGTTTCACTATATAACTGTAAAGACAAACGTAAACACACTTTAAATTTCAACCAACTTCACTGTTTACAAAATACACGTGGCGATACTGAACTACCAATATAATTACATCCAATAAAACAATGATCATTTAAGTAAAGTACAATTCATTTTAACAACAATTTTCACAAAATTAATGTAAATATATATTATTAATAACAAAATTTACATTTTTACAATTTAAAAAAATATTAATCGAAAAGTTCATTATCGAAACTATCGAAGAACTAATTGACCAATAGGAAACGCAAGTATAGGCCTTACGCGTGAACGTAGCCGAAAGGGTTCTCGTTTTTCTTTTATGATTATTAAATATTAGTTTAATAATTTATAAGAAATGTTCGTCCATTTTAATTTCAATGTCTAATTAATTATATTAAACGTTTAATTTCAACTGTTTCTAGTTTCATAGATATGAAATATATTATTAAATATTTTCAACTTACTTAACACTTCCTTATTTTACAAATTTAACATTAATACTTGATTAATTTATTAAACCTGAATTTCTAAAAATAAGATATAAACTTCATCTTATTTATGACTAGCCATAAATCGAAACCTATAAATTGTTAAATAATTTAATTGACAAATTAAAATAATATGTACTCCGAAAATTTGAATCAATTAAACTTTAATTATTAGGGTAAGTCCGGGAGAGTTGGAACACCTTTTCTTAAACCACTATCAATTGTAAGAAAATTGACAAAAACATCAAATTCTTTTAAATTGATTTAATTTGAACCTTTTTACATTTTACCTTTTTACGTTAGTATGTAAAGCCATTTTAATTTTTTTTATTTTATCTAATTTAAAAAAAAATTGAAAAAAATCGACAATTCCGGGAGAGATGGAATTGTCTGGGAGATATTAAACACAGTCTTGTTTTTTTTCAAATGACTATGATCGAAAATTGATAAATAAATACTTAATATCATAAAATAAAGTGTTTTTATTATTTTTTGTAAATATCTTAAAATTCTGTTATTTTATAACTCTGTTGTTTCGAGCCCTTTGACTGATTTTTGCAGCAGTTCTTCCATACTTAATGCAGCTGTCATAAAAAATAGAGCAGGAGACGTGAAGCCATTTTTACATTTGGTGCATCGCAACAAGTTCTTGCCATTTCCTTCTCCGATTGACACGTCGCACTCTAGACAAAATTCTATTGCAGGGACTTTTTCAACTGCACTGGATAGTTTTTTTGAACATTTTTTTCCGCTTACTGTCTTTGCAACTTGCTTGGTATTGGTTTTTCGCGCTGGTTGTCGACGTTCTACTGGAGAATTTTTCTTCTCTTCCCTTTTCTTAGTTACCTTAGAACCCTCGTTTTCCGCTTCCTCCACGTGCAACCTTTTACTCTTCGATTCCCTTTCGAGTGCCTTCTTTCGTTTTTTCTCTTGATTTTTTTCTTTTTTCTCTGCGGCTTTTTGTTTTTGCAAATCCTTTTCACGTACTTTGTCCCTGTTGCTTTTGACGTTAAAAGTACAGTATTGCCGCGATCTCGTGAGCTCTTCTGCGTTGCAGGTAGTTTTGGAATTGGGTGCATTGTCTTAAGAATTTTTTCAGACGTCGCCGTATCTTCAGGTGTTTCTTTTGAAATAGTAGCAGCAACACCTGTGTCCATTTTGTCTATTTCTGATTCCTCGATGTAATTTTCTTCGTGCTGTTCATTAATAATCGAATTTTCTGTGATACGGTCAGAAAAAGCAAAGAAGTGATCTGGTATCGCCTGCCGATTAAAAGGGAAAGTTTCAGTTGCTGAAAATCTGCTTGTACCCGTGCCAACCGTACGGCAGCCTTGTTCCAAACTCCCCGAACGAGAGGACCCATTTGGTACCTTAAAATTTTCCGTCCAATGTGTTGTTGAAGCCAGGTATTAGTCTCAACTTTAAAATAAGCTTTGAAGGGTTCGAAAAACGCCCTGTCAAGTGGTTGGAGAGCATGAGTTGTATGAGATGGTAAACACATCAATGATAAATCATTTTTTTCCGCACATGCCAGCAATTCTATAGAAGAACAGTGGCTGATATGACCATCCAAAATTAGTACGTTTCTCACCGCCGGTTTTCTGGGTAAAAATTCTTCTTAAAACCATCTAAGAAAAAGCTCTGTGTTGATACAAGCTGATTTCGGGTTCATATAAACTTTAGAACCTGACGGTAGCCCATCTTGAAACTCCTTTTTCAATTTTTTTACCTTAAGAATAATAATCGGTGGAAAAAATTGACCGTCATGTCAGCTAAGCAACAAGCCACAAGAGTGACTGTTGTTAATCAATTGGATTCCAAACTCATCAATATTATGAATATTCTAAGGCTTGTCTTGGAGTTGAAATTTTGTGATTTGATTAAATAAATTAATATTGTTTATTTGCAACTTTTCATCTAATAGAGCTAGAGTGTTGTAACTTTTTCTTAATTTTGCAACTTTTTATGCTTATAAAAGCTTACTATTAATTAAAAAACTAAAATCCACAATTATAAAAATTGTTGAAACAAATTAATATTCTTTATTTGCAACTTATCATCTAATGGAGCTACAGAGTTGAAATTTTCTCCTAATTTTGCAACTTTTCAAGCCAATGAAAGCTTAATATTAATAATAAACGATTATCCACAATCACAAATATTGTTTAAACAAATTAATATTTTTTATTCGCGACTTTTTATCTTATTGAGCTTTAGAGTTCTAACTTTCATTTAATTTTACAACTTTTCAAGAATATAAAAGCTGAATATTATAAATATACGAAAATCCACAATCATAAAAATTGTTTAAAAAACTAATATTGTTTGTTTGCAATTACTTATCGAATTAAGCTAGAGAGTTGTAACTTTTTCCTTATTTTGTCAATTGTAAGCCTGTAAACGCCCAAAACTTATAGTCAAAGAAAATCCATAATTATGAAACACTTTCAAATAAATTAATATTGTTTATTCGCAACTTTAATACAGTTTAGAAACTGTATTACAATATTCATATTAACAATATTAATTTGTTTAAACAATTTTTATAATTGTTGATTTTGATTTACAATTAATACTGGGCTTTACAATGATTAAAAAATTGCAAAATTAATAAAAAGTTACAAATCTGTAACTCAATTAGATGAAAAATTGCAAATAAACAATATTAATTTGATTAAACAATATCTGTTTATTATTAATGTTAATTTTTTGTAGGCTTGAATAGTTGCAAATTTACGAAAAAGTTACAACTCTTTAGCTCTATTAGATGAAAAATTGCAAATAAACAATATTAATCTGTTTAAACAATTTTTATAATTCTATATTTTAGTTTTTTTCAAATATTAGGATTTACTAAACTTAAATATTTGCAATATTAGAAAAAAGTTACAACTCTTTAGCTCTATTAGATGAAAAGTTTCAAATAAAGAATATTAATTTGTTTAAACAAATTAAAAAATACATTCAACAATTGTTAGTAACTAATTTTTATGTAATTAAAGGAAATTTTAGTGGAAAATGTTGTAAAAAGTCGTAATGAATATTTTTTAACGATCTTACACGTTTTTTTGGTTTATGAAGATTTTTTATGGTCCTTGAGAAAATAGTTAATAATAAAAAATTTGTTAAATAAATTATTAGATCTTATTCTTTAAAGTTTTCTGAGGAGAAACAGCTTTATCCGATCGAAAAATGTTAATTTCTTCCATTCATGCACAAAAACTCACGTTTTTGTACGCGTGAGCCATGGTTGAAAATCAAAGTTTTAAGGTGAGCCGACGTCAGAGGGGAAAAAAGACTCAAGACAGTGAAACTCGTCTGCGCATTCGTTTCACTCGTGCTTCGAATCGTTCATCGAACATTGTGCTCGTCAAAAAACTCGGGTTTTCCACCCTGGGTGCATAATATACTATTCTACCACACATGCACGAAAACCTCGTGTTTTCGTTCGCCTTAAGCGGGGCAGAACTCACAGTTTTTAGGTCAGTGAACGTTAGAGGTAAAAAAACTCCCGAACAGTGAAAAAAACTCTCATCGCGCAAGCGCATTGCGGCTCGCCGCAGTTTTTTTCACTGTTCGGAAGTTTTTTTATCTCTAACGTCACTAACCTAAAGACTGCGAGTGCTGACCCGCTAACGCGAACGAAACACGAGATTTTCGTACATATGTGATAGAAAATAGCATATGCACCTCGGGAGGCCGATTTTTTGTCTCGCACAATGTTCTCCGAACTCGTTTCGCACTCGCTACGCTCGTGCTACACTCGTTCTTTGAACATTTGTGCTTGACAAAAAAACACGGACTTCCTTCCCTTGATGCATAATATACTATTCCATGCATTTTATATCAATTCTATGAAAAAGTTTTTTTCTCCATGCATTCTGCATGGGAAACTTTGAGCGCTTTCACTGAATTTCATGAATTTTGAAATTGAAATAAAGGGAAATTGCAATAAATAAAGCCAGGTTGACGATAAGTTTAGTATTAAAACTATTATTTAGTAACAGTTTACTTATTTAAAAAAAACTGGGAAGCCTAGGTGTGCCCCAACTGGCGCCCACTTACAAACTGGGAAATACTGAGAAGTTTTCTACACGGGAACTACTTTCTAAGTAGTAACAACTACTTTTGTAGTTATTTTAACTACTTTTTCAAAGTCAATATAATTTTTAAAAGTCGGTTGGGAACCTATTGAATTACTCCAGGTAGATAAAAAGTAGTTAAATCTACATTTTTTTAGTGTACAGTGTATTGACAGATGAAACAAGAAAACTGGAAAAGTGAAATGGATGCTGATATAAAAAAAAGCTAAGTAAAAAATTATAAATTAATTATTAAATTAATAAATGAAAAATGTTATTAATTGTTTTGTCAACACTGTAAAACGATTAATAATATTTTTGATTTATATAATATAAATATTGTTAATTTAACTAGATTATTTAAAATAAGAAGTGTTTACATTTTCCATTTGATTAGTCTAGATAAATTTAATCAACAAATATTATGTAGTTTGAACAAAGAAAATAATAAAATATATATACAGTATAAATTTATGTTAAGTACTTTAAATTTCTTGAATAAACTGCAATTTTCAATTTAACTTTCAAATTATTATTTTTTGTCATACCTTATAAATCAAATATTTTATAATGAAGGAAGGTTAAGTGAATTTATATATTAAAAATGTATGTTATTTAGTACTTATCTTAAGCTATCCTTTAAATTTACATTTTTGTTTCTTTTGATAAGTTTAATTAAATTATTAAATATATGATAGATATATGTTTTGATTAAATAAAATACAAATATATATATAATGTGTAAATATATTTTACTTTACATTTGTTAAATAAACTGCGTTTTTCAATTTAAGTTTCAAATTCTATTTTTTGTTACTAATTTTTATAAATTTAATATTTTATAATTCAGAAAGGTTAAACTAATTTATATCAATATTTTTAGTATAGGTAACTTATTAAATCTTATTTCGTTAGTACGTTTCCGGTATGGAATTGAATAAATATACTTAAGAAAATTAAGTTCTAGAGTAATTTTAGTATCAATACTAAAAAAGTAGTAAGGTTTTAATATTAATTAAATTTGTAACCCAATAAAAATTGAATATATTAAAATTTTGATTAATACAAGTGTACATGGATGTATACTAAAACTAATTTAAAATATAATAAAGGTTATATATAAAATTAAATTGTGCAATTAAAAAAAAAAAAATGTGTATTAAGTAAAAATTAAAATTGTTCAATTTTAAGGATAGCTTAACATAAGTACTGAATATATTATTATTACAACTTGATTAAATCTTTCTTAATTATAAAATATTTTATTTATGAGAATGTGTTCCAAAAAAGAAAATCTGTAAATTAAATTCAAAGTTACAGTTTATTTAACTAATTAAAAGTAATATAAATTTGTATTTTATATTATATATATCTTTATGTCTTTATTCAAGATTCATAATATTTATTAGACTAATCTAACCACAAAGAAAAATGTTATGTAAACGTTTTTATTTTTAATGATCCAGTTTAATTAACAATATTTACATTAATCAAAAATATTATTAATTGTTTTACAATGTGTAAGAAACAATTAATAACATTTGTTATTTACTAATTTAATAATTAATTAATAATTAGTTAATTAACCTTTTTTTCTTTTCAGCATACATTTTACGTTTCCAGTTTTCTTCTTTCTTCTGTCACCTCACTGCACTATTTAATCTTCGTTCTTTTAGATTTTACACTTTAATTTAATTATTTATTTTTAGTTTATAAATTTTATAAACTGTTAAAATTCTATTAACCCTAAATTCGCGACGATTTCAAAATATAAACAATGATCATAATGATCACAAAGGCAAACTGACATTTCACAAAAAAATTTGAAAATCGAACTTGCGTTTTCGTTTTCAAAATTACGTGATAAGGGCCCAGGTTGAACACCTCTCGAGCCGGCACTGAGTTACCGCAACCAGGTTTTCATGTTCCGCCAACTTGTCATTCACGTTTCTATAAATAAAACAACCGTTGTCGATAAAGACAATTTTCACCACTATTCATGCACACAAAAAACAAAGTATTAAAACGAGTCTAAATTTTGGACTTCTTTTAAGATGTAAACGAAAGAAGCCGCTGTGAGCTGAAATTCAGCAAAAGAAAATAACATGAAAGCAATCCACACAGTGGGCTGAAAAAAGCAACACTAAAAGCTAAAATTTATCCTGAAGCCAATAAATGGGCTGAATTTCAAACCTCATACTGTATTATTCTATTGTCAATTATTAAGAAAGCTGAAATTAAACCTACATTTGAATTTGAAAATAGTAATTAAAACATTTGAAATATCTAATTATATGACGGCTGCAGGTTAGGAATAAAAGCCATATTTTAACAAATTTCTGCTCAAAAACTTATGTGTGATTTGGTATTCTATTCAAAACCTGTAAATTAGCCTCAGTTTTTTATAAAATCCAAAATATCTTGTGAAATAATACGAAATTTAAGAGTTTAGTTTAGCCGGGATATGTTGACAATTTCACAAGATTTTCCGAAGTGCACTAAAAGTTTGTTTATACACATAATCACAAATCACTAAAACTAATTGTTCGCAAGAAAATTTTCAACATGTTTCATACAAACAAATAAGCACCACAAACACAAAAATTCACTACCAAATTGTTCAAAATTATCGCGTCGCAAAATATCTACTGGATGCATCGCCATTAACAAATGATGTTTGCTCATGCGCAAATCCTTTCTGGTAACGTCAGGCGATCAGGACTACTTTTCAGCCTCCGGAAAGATCTATCTTCGTAAGCATTACTTTCAAGCATTCTAAGATATACTAATAGAACAGCTCAATTGTGTCTGGTTTTAAGCATCGACAACTAGAAACCAGGACATTCAATAACTAATTTTTATTTTAAGACTCAAGATGTTTGTTATGTTTTTTGTGTGTGTTTTCCACAACCAGAAATCGTTGTTTTAAGAAATCTAGATAAAACAACTACATTTCAGGTTGCTGTAACCAGTTAACTTGGGTATCGTGACAGTATTATGTATACTGACTAACTACATTTTGTCAACTACTTTTTTCTGGTTATATTAACAATGAATCATTTTTCTCAGTTTAAGTTTGAATAACTTCTTATTTGTCGACAAAATCACATTGTAAAAACGTTCTTTTGATCTAACACCATAGTGTAAATTGATTTCTATTTATTTTTATAAAACAAGTAAAATTAAAGCATATACAATTTCACGATAGATTTAAAAGATGAATATTAAAAAAGTTTTTGTTAATGAAAAATAAAAAGATTAACAAATTGATTTATCAACTTCATAAATTTAATCCTCCCTATTTTTCTATCTAAAAGAAAAACAAGAAAATATTTCTGCTATCTTTCCGACAATGTAGATTTTTCTGTCACAATCAACAACAACAATGCGCTAAGTGCCATAAACTATTTTTAATAGTTGCCTCTTTCAATTAAATAATTTGAATAGAAACGTTTACAAGTCGTCGCGTCACTCATTTTTTCAACTGTTTGACCCCTTGCCCCCTATTGTCAAGCATTGTCATTTAAGAGTAGTCACCTACTCCTACCCTGTAAAAAAGTTTAGATAGCACGTCGTAGGAAGGCAGAAAGTACATTGTGATGTGCTATCGGGTTTTTTGTATTTTGCCCGAATGCAGGCTAAAGTGGAATCGGGCTCGTCAGCATGTGCTGACAGTCGACGGTTTCAGAGCATGTATAAGAGAAATGGGACTCTTATAAACGTAGAAATTATTAGAAAGCAATAAATAAATCATAATAAAGCTTGATTTAATGAAATAAAATACGAATGTAGAAAAAAAATTAATTTTTTTTTTTATGAGATTACGTAGTTTGTAACAAGGTTCATAAAAGCTTCTGTTAAGTCGGTATGTACGTTGTTCGTACTGAGTGACTGTGAGCACAAATTTAACGCGCTATTTATTTATATAAATATAAATTGATACAATTATTATTCTTAGTTTGTTGTTGGTAACAGTTTACATTCCTCTTAAAAAGTTGCAAAATTGAGAAAAAATTGTATTTGCGTAGCTTTATTTATTAAAAACTTAAAATAAAACAATAATTATTTGTTTAAACAATGGATAGAAATTTGTTTTAAGTTATTTTTTAAAATTTAGACAAAATATAAACTTTATATAGGTCAATCGATTTTCTTGAAATAAGGAATATGATTTTTTAATATTAAGCTGAATTTATAGGTTAAAATATTATTGTTGTTGAAAAAGACAACATTTTTTGTAATGATTATTTTTAAAAACTCTTGTATCTGATTTCAGATTTTAGTAGTAAAAATAAACACACCAAATTTCATTCATAAAACTCAATACACGGAAAAAGATTATTCATGAATAAGTTCGGAACTTATTCATAAGTTTGGGCAAAAGAGAAAATTCCACGATTCTTGATAAACTTTCATCAACAACTCACGAAACTTGAGAAGAAACCCTGGAACTGTAACGTAGAAACTGAAATATGGTTCAGCACTTTATATTTCAATGAATACTACTGAACCGGTTCCTGACTTTTATACATTAGAAGGCGTGGCCCCACGCCCATTGGCTTCTAGCGCGCTGCAACGCGTTGCTCATATGTAACGTATAAGTAAAGATTTGTAACTGCGTCAGTGGCCTGGTGGATACAGCGGGCGGTTTTAAAGCTAGGGGTCACGAGTTCGAGTCTTCCAGCTTCGGATTTTTCTGATTCAGATTTTTAAACGTTTCATTTAATTCACCAATCTATAGGTAAATGGTATGTTTAAAATTGCATTGACGGGAGTCAAAATATAAATTTTATTTTCCATCTAATCTATAAGAATTTTTCAGGAACTAGTTCATCATTTACTTAAAATATTTAGATTTGAATTAGTACTGAATTGCCTTCCTTGCCCCAAACTCAAGTACAAAGTTCCTTAAAAATTCATGAATTATTTCTTTTCGTGTACTTAAAAATTCCATTATCATAAAACAGATGTCATTCATTAGAATTTCCTTGCAACCGAATTTATAATTTTTAAATTAGTTATCTATCGATTTTAAATTAACCATAACTTTTAGTAAACGAAGTTTTTAGATCATCGTATTTTTATGTTACAGAAATTTCATTTTACAGAATTTCTCTTGTTCAACCAACATTAAAATTAAAAGAATTCTAATTGAACCGAAGTTTAAATTACGGCAATTCTCTTAAAACAGTATTTTCAATATGACAAATTTTTAAAAATGACAACATTTATTGTTATGTCCCTAATTTTATTATTATTTTTAATTTTATTCCAAATCTTAGAGCAAATCCATTTACTCTAAAGTTCCTCAAATTAATCGAGTTATAAAATAACCGTCCCAGGGTTGAGGTTAGTCAAATAATTACACAAAAATATACTTAAATAATATTTATTGTTTATTCGTTAAGAAAAATGGTTGGATTAATTGTTACTTTAAAATTGTTTTCAAAATGGATTTAAATGGGTAATAGATTAAGTTGACATCTAAAACAAGAACCATTTTTTAAAAATCTCTAAAAATTTATGTAGGGGAGAGTGGCCATCAATGTACCAGTTTTTTCAATGAACCATTTTAATTTCCTCAGAAACAATTAAATAAAAATTCTCCTAATTTTAAATATAAATGAAGTTTGCGTAAACACACTACGTCCATAAGTTTGAGACATGTGGATTTATTCTTTTCAGAGAAAACTAAAAAAACTGTTTTTGATGCACTGAAGAAAAAATTTACCTAAAATACAAACACGTTTTTTAATTGAAATAAGGTAATTTAAAAATAAAGAAACTTACGATTTATTTTGTATCTGGCCTTAACTACAATATTCTAATGAGATAAAGATTTTGAAATATTGGATTAAGTTATAAAAAACCATTTTTGTTGCAAATGTCATGTTGATTCAATGTACCAGGGAACAATGAACCACCTGGAATTTCAGTGTATTTTCAATTTCCAGGTTGGTATGCCTGATTATAAAACTAGGCATGCGTACAGCATGTGATCGCGATTGTTATCAGTACTCTTCTCAACACAGCAAAAATAAAATGCCATTTTAGCGAGTTAACTTAAATTTGAGGTATATTTATGTTATAAATTATCAATTAAAAAGTATTAAGTAATAATTTTTTATAGTATTTGATAGAAAAAAGTTTTTTCACAAAGTGAAAATTGCAATATTATTATTGTTGAACATTTTTAGTGTTTTTATAGAGGTGGTTCATTGTGTACCCAGGTTGTTGAAAATGAAAATAGCGTGTTAGTTAAGAAAAATCTTAAATTTTATTACTTAATCAAAATAAATCGGGTATAATATATGTGCATTACCTAGAGAAGTGTTCCAGTTTTATATTGATGCAAAAAAGTGCTTGAAATTTGTGAAATTGAATTAATACTATGACCTTGAAAAAAACCCGGTACATTGATGGCCACTCTCCCCTATTTTAAAATTTCTATTTTTCCATTTATGAATTATGGTTACCTTTCTTCGTGAATGTATATGGTCTGGACCATCTAACTCGATAACTGGATACGTGAGGTTAGAAGGTAGTAGTAAAGAGAGTGTTTTGGAGGGGGGAGGTGAAATGCTTTATGCACATCCTATGTCCAGGATAGTGTGGGACTGAGTCAATCCTGCTTTCTGCAGCCGCCCTTACCGCACTAAAACACCTCCCAGGTCACGCCAACCATCTAGCTCTGGTATCTGCTTTCGCATTCCTTCAGAGTCTGAGGTTATCGGCAATTTTTTTTACCGTACTTCGGCTTTCCTCCTTTTTACGCCAGCCTGGCTCTCTGGTTCTACTTTATCTTCTAATGACTCTTCTATCTTTCGTTTTCCAATGTTTCTTCGTTTTATCATTCTCTGCCTTCCCTCGTGTTTTTATAACATCTCTAAATCTTTCTTTTTTTCCGGAGGACTAATTCAATATATGAACTGACTGTATGCCAGTTTTCAGATGTTTTTATCATAATAGATATAATGTTTTCTGATGTTATTGGGCCAACTGCTCTTTCTACCTGTCTTCGTTCTTCTTTACATTTTTGGCAGTAAAAGAAAGTGTGCTCAGCATCGTCTCTCTCGCTGTCTTGATATGGGCAATCTGGTTTGTTTACTTTCCCTATTTTATATAGGTATGCCATAAAATAGCCATAACCACTAAGGAACTGTGTGACGAAGTAGTTTACCTCTCCTTCTGCGCGATTTGTCCATTCTTTTAAGTGTCTGATCAATCGAAAAGTCCATCTTATTCGGTATGCTTTATCCCATCTTTTTTGCCAATTCTTTCTACTTTCTTTCTGCGCTTTTACTTTTGCCACTTCTCGCCCTTCGGAAGCCTTGTGTTTGTACACGAATTGCCTTTATGCTGCCAATAGGTCTATAGGGGTAATTCCCGTTATCACCATGATTGCTGGTTCTGAGACAGTGCGGTAGGAACATGCCACTCTAAGTGCCCCTGCTCTTTGCACGTCAGCCATGCGCTTCCTATACTTTTTTATCTTCAGCGCTTTTGTGGTTAATTCCCCCCCCCCCATACAACAGGATGGAATACGTCACCGACATCAAAAGGCGCCTCCTACTTTGTGTAGGTCCTTCGATGTTGCTCATAAGCTTGCTAAGTGCAAGTGTAGTCTTTGCCGCCCTCTCAGTTACCGCGACTATATGACTCCAGAAAGTCATTCTGCTGTCGATCCGGATTCCGAAATTCTTTACAGTTTTGCAGCTATTTATAACCTCTTCTCCTAGTGTAAAGGGTATTTCCAGCGGTATTTGCTTCTTCAGTTTCGCGATTTTCAAGTTTCTGGCCATCATATATTATGGCTATATCATCTGCATATCCGACAATTCCAGTATCCTTTGGTGTTTTGATTTTAAGGCTTCCATCATAGGTAATGTTCCACAGATCTGGGCCGAGTATTGATCCCTGCGCTGCTCGTACTGTAATGTTTCTTCGGCGTTTGCCATCTGTAGTTTCGTAAATTAGTACTCTATCTCTGAGATATCTGTTTAAAACTTTTAAGAGGTATTTTGGCACGTGAAATATTTTTCTAGGGCTTTACGAATGTCTGTCCACCTCATAGTGTTGAATGCGTTCCTAACATCAAAGGTTACTAGCAGCACTACCTTTCTAGAGTAATGATTACCCTGCTGTGACTTTTCGAAAACTTTGACTACCTCCTGTACTGCGTCAATCGTTGAGCGCCCCTTTCTGAAGCAGAACTACCTTTGAGATAAATCCCCTGCATCTTTTACTGCTTCCATTAGTCTTGGTTTAATAAGTTTCTCTAAAAGTTTCCCAGATGTATTTAGCATACACAGCGGTCTGTATGCTGAGGTAAAATTTGGATGACTTTTTCCCTTACTGATAAGGACAAGCCTCTGTTCCTTCCAATTCTTAAGGAAAACACCTTCCATTAAACTTCTGTTATAAGGGTCTAACAGTAAATCGGGGTGAAATTTAGCTACTAGCTTGAGAGCTTCCACTGGTATTCCATCTGGACCCAGGGCCTTCTTGCTTTTCATTAAAGCTATCGCTACTTTTAGCTCCGTTTCAGTAAACTTTTGCACTGTATTTTCTTGACCGTCAGAGATACTTTCATTTTCTAGTGCATGTTTCGGAAAAAGGGTATCCACGGTTTCCTTTATGAAGTTGACACTTTGGATAGGACCAGGTGTTACGTTTCTCAGCTTCTTCAGTACTATCTTATAGCCAAGTCCCCAGAGGTCATCATCTACGTCTGTTTGCAGAGTTTTCCAGCACCGATGTTTGCTCCTTTTGATTGCATTTCGAAGTTCTTTTTTACCCTTTTTATAATCCGCTTGTGCAAGAATGAACTCTTCGTTTCTTTTAGG
Organism: Ganaspis brasiliensis; assembly: GCA_037103525.1. Classification (NCBI taxonomy): domain Eukaryota; kingdom Metazoa; phylum Arthropoda; class Insecta; order Hymenoptera; family Figitidae; genus Ganaspis; species Ganaspis brasiliensis. The sequence continues at coordinate 1,719,620 of JAZKLR010000288.1, read as the reverse complement.
GTGTCTTCTGGTTGCTTTGCGCCGCAATACTAAGCAGGTCTTTCGCAACTGTGCAATCTCTTCATTCCACCAATAGACAGGTTTTCTCGCCGCCAGTTTTCCTTTTTTTACGAGGCATTGCTACATCGCAGGCTTGAATGACATTGCTCGTGAAAACTTTTGAGACGTCCTCCATGCTCTCCGTTGACTGAAATATGGTTTTCTTTTCCTGCTCTAGTGACATACAAAAAAGTTCTTTACTTAACTTTTCGATACTCCATTTTGGCCACGTGCTTCCTGCAGGCCTGCCTTGTTGCACTGCCAGATCAAACACGATATATTGGTGATCGCTGCCAGTAAAATCAAGCTTTTCCTGAAAGTTGTTTATCTCTTCATTGGGGTGAAGTAGCAGCTAACGTAGACCGTGTCCTTTAGCTTAATCCACACAAAACCCCTTCCAGCACCTCTACTCTCCAGTTGCTTTCCAATCATACTCGGGATCCATATTGCTGCTGTTCCAAGTAGGTCTACGTACCATCCTGCGGATATCCTGTGAACGTATTGTTTGCTGATTAGATCTAAGTCAACTCTATAATCAGTTATTATCTCACTTAAGAGCGCATCAGCCAACCTGCTTCTGTGTAGATTGTTTTGTAGGATCTTCACTTTCTCTGTACTGATTTCGCCTTTTTCAAAGCCTCTCTGAAGACCTGACAGTTACCACTTCCAGGCAGGTGGTTTACTTTTACTGTGTCCAGATTTCGTGCAACACGCAAGCAGCATTTTGGACTTTTCTGTCAATCCTTTTTAAAATGTCCTTTTCCTCCGCATTTGATACATAGTCCAAGACCTTTTCTATGAGGTTCTGTGCACTTGGCTTGTCGGTGTCCATATCCAAAGCACCGAAAACATCTCGTCACCATAACTCTACGGCTTATTCTGCAATTTACTAGGCCAATAATGATCCTGGGTTTCTTTAGCAGTATTTCTGCTCTCTTTTCCGCAATTTCCACTATTGCCATCTTTTGGTTCCAGCTGTTTGTTTGTGTGACGAACATCCTTTGAGCTGGGTTTTCTTCTGTGAGAGCCTTGTCAATCGCCTTCGATACTTCATCAACTGTGGTGAGACTATCAAGATCCATTATTTCTAAGATCATCATTTGCTCTACACATCTAACATTTATTTCTTGTTCTAGAGTCTCTCTAATAGAATTAGCGAATTTTTCTTTCTCTTCGCTGCCTACCCCTTGTTCCAGGAGTCCTATCACGTAATTTTGAAAACGGAGCCGAAAACAAAAACGAAAGTTCAATTTTGAAATTTTTTTGTGAAATGTCAGTTTGCCTTGATGATTATTACGATCATTGTTTGTGTTATGAAATCGTCACTATTTTGGGGTTAATAGAATTTCAAAAGTTTAAAAAATTAACCACTTCGGCTGTATGTTGCCAAAATTGGCGTCATGCGTGAAGTGGCCCGGAGCTGTAAAAATGATTCAAAATGGCGTCATGACTATTTCTCGATTAATAATATCTGTTGTGAATTTTTATGTATGTAAACATAGTATTCTTATATTTTAGGATTCGGTGATCACGAATATAACACTAAAAATTTAATTTTTTGAGGTTTTCATAGTTTTTTAGCAAGTTAAATTTTGACGATTTTCAATAATTTTCGCGAATAGCGTCATACGTTTATTCAGTTATTATCTTTTATTTTTGGTTTATTTTTTTTTAAACTTTTTGTAACAAACATATCGTCTCAGGAGGACCCAGCGGGGGGCATTTGTATGTGGGGGTGGGGGCTACTTGCACCCACGTGAAAATTAAAATCAAAAAATTGAAAACTTATTTTTGTCAACGAATATCCCGTTTCAGGATGATCCGCTGGGGGACATTTTTAAAAATAAGTTTTCAATTTTTTTAATTTAATTTTCACGTGGGTGCAAGTTACCCCCGGCATAAAAATGACCCCCAGCGGATCATCCTAAAACGGGATATTTGTTGACAAAAATAAGTTTTAAATTTTTTGATTTGAATTTTCACGTGGGTGCATGTAGCCCCCCCCCCCCCCAAATACAAATGACCTCCGCTGGGTCATCCTGAGACAACATATTTGTTAACAAAAATAAGTTTTTTAAAAAAAATAAACTGTAAATCAAGGACAATAACTGAATAAACATATGACGCCATTCGCGAAAATTATTGAAAATCGTCTATATTCAACTTGCTAAAAAACAATAAAGACCTTAAAAAATTAAATTCTTAGTATTTTATTCCTAATCACCGAATCTTAAAATATAAGAATACTACGTTTACAAACATAAAAAATCACAACAGACATTAATAATCGAGAAATAGTCATGACGCCATTTTGCTCATTTTTTATTCACGCATGACGTCAATTTTGGCGTCATACCGCCGAAGTGGTTAATTTTATAATCTTTTAAAATTCTTTTAACCCGAAAATAACCCCTGGGCTTCTAGATGAGTCCCTCTTATTCTTTTGCTTGCTTATTGGTGTTACGATCGCTGGCTTTTCCTTTCGTCCAATAAGTTCCGCCTGCTTTTTTTTCCCTATTACCCATTTCTTTCTCTGGTGGTCTAGGACATCTTGAGACTCTTCCTTTCGTATTAAACCAGCTTTAATGTCTTTACTGACATTTGTTTGTCTCAATGCGGCTGCCTTCATGGTTACCAAAACTACCTTAAGATTTGCTATCTCTTTTGCTTCTTCCTTCCTAATTTTTGCAAAGAATTCTTCGAAAGCAATTTTTCTTTTCTTCATTTGACGCTTTAACATTTGCATCCGCCAATTGAGTCACTGTTATGTTTCTGCAGTCATTTAATGGCGAGGGGCCTGTGTGACTTTGACTCTCTCCAAAAACCGCGGAGTCAGCATCAGCCATCGAGGCTTCCACACAATCGAAACTGATGGTGGGGTTATCCTCCTTCGAGGTACCCACTTGGAGTATAATATCGTTTTTATCACTTATTTAATTTTTTTGTTTGGGTTTTGGTTTGCATAAGAGTGTGTGTTGTATAAGTGTGAACGTAGTGTCAGGTAACTAACCCGCAATGTACTGCCCCATGAGGCAGGGTGCGCGGGAGTCTGTGTGAGTGTATGTGAATGTCTGTGACCCCTATGCGTGTGTCAAAGTGTGTAAAAGTGTAAGTGAGAATATTGGCATCGATTGTCAGATCGGACAGACAACCGGTCCATCGGGCGCCAACCCTACATCGAGACTACTTCACACCAACTTAGAAAAACCAAGAAGGCATGAGTGTCCTATTCCCTCCAGAAACCATGTCGCCCACGACTGACGAGGGTGGTTAGCCTCCATTTTGAATTCGAACCAACATCATCCGCCTAGAGTAGCCAGTGCACAGGTTCGAAAAACGGCGGCTACCCGAATTAACGGGGTCCCGTTCATTCCTCTGTGCCCAAACCAGCCACACATCGGGACTCGATGAGTTCTGGGAAGAGCCGAACAGCTCGTCTAGTGATAGCGTCCGAAGAACAAGCGCCTGGCAGGTCTTAAGCCCCCTCACCACGACAACGTGGCACCACAAAGGGGGGTGAAGAGAGTGTGTGAGTGTATACTTGTTTAGCTTTTAAAAATCTATTCTCTCTTGATGATATTCTCTTTGTTGTCAGCAAATCCAGTGTGATTGGTAATCCACACTTATAATCCAAACTGGTTATCCGAAGAACGAAAACTGGAACTGACCGACGAAGAGATCGACCAATAAACTTAATTATGCTTAGGATCTTGTTGTTTGTACTGACTGTCCTTTCATTTTGTTGTTCTGTATATAAAGTTTGGAAAAAGCCATGTTTTGGCAATAGAATCCCTGCCGATAGGATATACCTAAAATATATCCAAAATATGCCTGGTACGACATTTTTTATTAATTTTTACTCTAACAATGCCAGGTACCACTTTTTGCTCCGAGTAGGTAGTCCTTTTGAATTTCGGAAGTACTTATTTAAGTTTTAATAGGATCATAAATGCGTTGAACTGGAATATATGAATGCCTACCAGGATATTTTTTTCATTTATGGCTTCGGTAACCCAAAAGTTTTATGACTCAAAAATTTTGCAATTTGCAAATTTGAAATTGTAAATTAAAAAAATTATAAATCTTTCGTTTTTCACGATTATAAATATCTAAAAATTTTCTCAAAATGAATAAAATTAAATGACAATCAATTATTATAAATATTGTTATTTTTTATAAAAAATAACATTATCGGGAAAAAAATTAGATACACATAATCGTTGAAAGACGTAGAATGCAAATTTTCAATTTATAAATTTATAATTACAAAATTAGAGAAATTTTTTTTTCTGATTTTTAATCCATTCCAGATGTTTGAAAGTTTTACGACATAGCTCGTCCCTTTTTCGACATCTCAAATGCGAAAAATGTACTGGTAAAAAATATTTATTTCTTAATAAATAAAATTTTTCTAATTTTTAAGTTAGAACTTCGGTTTTTTTAAATTTAGAATCTGTAATTTCTGACAATTACAGAGATGTAAAATTTTTGGTAAAAGCCTTACAATTAAAAGAATAGTAGCGTTACTCGTAAACAGTAGAAGATATTAAAAATCTGACATCATTTTTGAATTATGTTTCAAAAGAATATATCTTATTCATATAAACATATAAATAACTAAATTATTGAAAATCGAGTATAATTTTGCAATAAATAATATAAATAATTTAGAATTAAAAAAAGGACTGTAAAAGAACCTTTCATTTTATGAGAGGGTAAAAGCATAATAAAATTCTTCAGGGTTTAGAATTTACGGTCATAAATAGCCATATATTAACCTTTTTGATCCCTTTTTCGTTGGACATTTTTTAAGCACGGAATCATTCAAATCGTACTTCAAAAATGACTGAATTCATTTAGTCATTTTAGCCAGTCATTTTTTAGGTATTTCCTATTGGCAGGGATATGTGAGACCACATAGGTTCAACACACGATTTTTCTTTGTGTCGTATCCCTGTACGTCTTCTTCTTTACGTTGTACTCATTTTTTAATATATTCTCTGAATTGTTTATCACTTAAGTCTGTAGATTAAAACAATAACATTTGTTTAAACAATCGATATAAATTCGTTATTTACATTTGTTTTTTTTATAAAAAGGAGTAGATATTTAATGGGGAGGTTCACGGCCAAACTCGGCCACTAGGTGGCAGTATTGCTTCTGGTGACAAGACGCGCAAAATTTTGAAAAGCATAAATTAAATTATATCAAACAAAGTAAATAGAAAACATTTTCCCTTTATAAGAAGTTAAAGGAAAATGCTTTTTTAACCCTTTCGTGCTCCACTGAAACTTTATGTAAAAATATAAATTTTTTTTTGTCTCTAAAATATATTTTAAAGTATAAAAATACAAAATAAAGAAAAATTTTTTTTTTAATTATTAATTTTTTTCAACAATTAATTAATATGTTTTAATTGATATTCAGCTTAGAATATAACCAATTTACTGCAACAATGGACAAAAATTATATTTATGTAATATTTTATCATATACCGATTTTATTTGCCAAAAACTTGTAAAAGTTGGTGGGACATATATGTCCCATTCGCGTGAAAAGGTTATTTTATAAGATAAATAAAAAATTGTAGTTTTTCTTATTAGTTTAGTTTAAACGAATTCAAATTTCCGCGCTGATTTGTCACATACTGTGATGCTGCCCTCTACGTTGAGCTTTACGTATAATCCTCCCCATTACTAATTATTCTGGCGGTAAATATTTAATATGTAACTAAGTGAATTTGATTAAATAGATTCTACAATGTGATATTGTAACTACTTCATTCTTAACTAATTGTTTGTTGAGAATTATTATTGTTAAAATCATAAACATTGCTTAATAATATAAATGCTTCATTCTTAACTTATGGTTTGTTGAGAATGATTATTATAGTCAACATTATAAACGTTGCTTAATTGTTTATTTTAATTTGTTTAAACAAATTCGAGAACACGAATGCTTTATTCTTTACTTAGTGTTTGTTAAGAATGATTATTATTAAAATAATAAACGTTGCTTCATTGTTTTTTTTAATTTGTTTAAACAATTGTTATTTTGATAATGTTTTTATAAAAATCAGTTATAATTTCTTTGTCTGAAAACTTAATTAAGTTCATTGAAATTTAACTGTTTAAACATAAAATAACACATGTTTATATTGTTTATGAAATATAAATGTAATTAAACATTAATTAATTGTCATGGTGACGTGACATTATAATTATTTTCCTGAACCTTGCTTTTCTCGAATTTTATAAGCACGAATCAATGTTTGAGAAAATTCTTATAACATAGAATTTTCAATTAATTGGAATTAGAAATGACAAAATGAAAATCCGAGAATTTGCGACAAACTTTTCTTTAAAATTTTCGTTCAGCCCTTTGCAATTTCGGTCAATTTGGTGTTTCTAGAATTCGGATAAACTTCAAAAAGCCGCATACATCGGATTTTAATGGAACTTGGTTTAGTTACGTAATTTGATGCGTTGATTACAAAAATTAAAGTGAAAATTGTCGACTAGTTCATTTTCATGATAAAAACCAGAAAAAACCATAAAAATTTTAGTTTTTTGCATTTATTTCTTTGAATATAAAAGAAATTAAAGATTGCTTCTTACAAAAAAACTGATTTCTAAAACTTAAAAAAATAGAGTGCGGCCTATGGCCACAGTGTGAGTATTTTCTCATCCAGATATAGAGGGGTTAGAGTGCTTCACTGACAGTGAAATATGCTCAACAGTGGCACGTAACCCACGGTGGAAAAACCTAAATTTTGATGGTTTTTTATTATTTTTATAATAAAAAGGATCTAGTTAGCAATTTTTTTAAAATGATTTTCGTAATTATACGTAATTGTATGTAATTACGTAGTGCTACGTAATGTAATGGCATTCTTACAAGTGTGGGTAATTAAATATTGATACAATGTGGATATTTGGTTGCATTTATGGCGAATTATATTTTTTGCAATTTTCTTGTAATCTAATTGGTTTTAGTACCTTCGGTCGGAAACAGGGTTGTGCAGTGACGCGTCACTCGAGGTTTTCGACGTATAATACATTTTCGACGTAATATACGTAGAAAATGTAGAAAACTATGTAATTTACATCCCAAATCTATAAGGTATATCTATATATATATAAATTTTAAATTTTCGCGCGCTGTCACGTGATTAAATCGGTGTGTACTGATGTATATTACATTATGTAGAAAACTAAACATGTAAATTACATATGTAATATACGTAGAAAACCCATGTAATTTTCCTGATGTATTTTACGTGCACAACCCTGGTCGGAAATGACTTACTTTGCACCCGCATTAAGTGTCCGATATGATATTCTTTTCGAGTATGGAGCACAAAACAATTTTTTTGACCTCACACACTAGATTACCTCCTTAAGTGCCCTTCTACGATTCAGCGACTGATATATAAGTTTTCCTATATGAATTTCAGGGCATTGTATAAACGATTTTTAATTACTTAAATTTTTGAAATCTGTAAAAATTTCGGACATTTAGCTCCGCCGGGATTCGAACTCAGGTCTTTCATTTTTAATTACGATTATTTTATTTATTCTTGCTCCTCATAGAGGAAGTATTGTTATCCTCAAATTATCAATTCTAACTATTTTTTTTGTCATTTAAAAATTTTGAAAAAATCCTTTTTTTTCATAATTCGATATTCTTCTTTAAAAAATTTAAACACTATGTCGAGATGTTTCTCATGCTCTGCAGCACTAGCAAAAGCAATAAGAACATCATCGACATAAGCGAAAACGAAAAACAGGTCTTCAAGTGACAGGAAAATATAACTCTGAAACTTCTAGCCTGCGTTCCTGAGCCCGAAGATCATACGACGAAACTAAAAAAGGCCAAAAGTTGTTATGACTGCAGTTTTGGGTATGTCCTCAAAAGTGATTAAAATTAGGGTATAGGCCATGTGTAAGTCCAATTTGGAAAAGATCTTTCTTCTGAAAAGACAGCTAGAGAAATCGTGTAAAAAGGGACCGGCTAGCGATCTGAAGTAATCACGGAATTGAGCCGGCGAAAATCGCCACAAATACGCCACTGACCATCTTTTTTAGCCACAAGATATATCGGTGCAGTGCAAGGACTACTACCTTTTTCGGTCAAACACAAATTGTAAAATAAAACAATCAATTAAAATGTTTTAAATTTTATGAAATGCGTCATTTAATTACATACATTGTATTACAAAATATTAAATAATCATATTAAGTAAAATATTAAGTATTAACCACTGATTACGAAAGGCATGCCTCAAAGCAAGAACGAGATTTGACCGTTCTAACGGAGATCCTTTGCTGAAGAAAGCATATACAGAGGCCAAGAGAATCCTCAGAAAGAAAATACGCGCAGCGAAAAGAAATAGCTGGAAAGACCTAATCGAAAAAATCGAAAACGATCCATAGGGTCTGGCTTATAAAATCGTTAGCAAGAAATTGTAAACGAGACAAAAGACCCCCGGTCTACACAATTGCGATTGGGTACGGCAAATTTTAAGGGTTTTGTTTCCTCCAGCAGAATCATGGCCTAGGATGGACTGGAGTAACTGTCATGTCGATGAGGATGAACATTTCACTCTTACAGAAGCGAAGCGCCGGAATTCGATGGTATAAGCAACGAGATCCTCAAAGAAGTGACCGTTGTTTCACCTCAGATTCTCCTAGACTGATATAACAACTGCTTGAAAAAAGGAGAGTTCTTCTGCGACTGGAAAAGACAGAAGCTAGAACTCCTAAGAAAAGGAGACAAATCTCTGGATAAAGTCTCATTCTACAGGCCTATTTGCCTGCTAGATTCGATGGTCAAACTTCTAAAGGACACGATTTTGCAGAGAATGCAGTCTCACTTGATCGAAGAGAACAGTCTATCTGATAACCAATTTGGTTTTCGTAAAGGCCTGTCTACTGTTGATGCCATTCAGGAAGCAGTGAACTTAACCAGAAAAGGAAAGGATAAACTGGGACCTGGGAAGAGTCGATGATAAACAAAGGAATACCGCCCTACCTGTTGCGGATAATGAATAATTATCTTAGCGACAGGTGGGTAATATACGAGGGAGACACCTGCACTCTGAAGGAAGAGATGCAACGTGGTGCCTTTAAGACTCGAGGATTACAGATGACTTTCTACGAATGGGTCTACCTGAAGGTGCGGTGATCATCGGCTTGGCGAACGAAGCGTTAATCGTGTGCACTGCCGAACCAGGAGAAGCCATGGGCATATTGGTGAATGAATGTCTGAAACGGGCAAAGCGCCTTAGCGTGGAGCTGGATAAGTTCCTTAATTTTAAACACTATATAGCCGTAGCATGTCAGAAGGACGAACAATGTGCGGCAAAATTAGCTTGTCTAATGTCAAACATTGGGGGGCCTTCTGAACCAAAGAGAAGACTAATGGCGAGTGTTGTCCTTTCAAAGCTGCTCTACGCAGCACTAGTGTGGGCTCCTAGCCTGCAAAATGATAGAAGTAAATCCTTCTGCAAAAGGGTGCTGTCCGCGCAAAGAAATGTTACAAAACGTATTATTTCGGTTAATTGGACAGTAATCAACGTGTTCTGCTCAGGTCCTTGCCAGCGTCTCGCTCGCAGATCTCTTGGCGCAAGAAAGGGAGGAAGTTTTCCTTCTTTTCAAAGATAGAATGTCCACCCGTTATACGAATGACAATAGTCTCAGCAAGGACCAAATTCGCCGAGATGCGAGAAGCAGACTCGTCGACAGATGGCAAGATAGATGGAGCAGGGAGGAGACAGGTCGATGGACGTATCGGTTGATACCTACACTCGCCACATGGTTAAATAGGAAGAACGGAGTAGTTTTCTACTATTTGACCCAAGCTCTCACAGGGCATGGGTGCTTTGGCTCCTATTTGTAGCGTTTTAAAAAGATAGACAGCTTATGTCATGAAGGTCAAATATCTCGATGGCCGTCAAAGAAGGTAGGTCCCCGTGAATCATGGGAAAAAGTCGCTTAGGCGACAGGATAAAGGATATAGAACCACTCCGGATGGCGATACGCGCTGAATGTGGTAGCTGGGACTGGTTTTAAGGTCTCCAAAAAAGGGTGTGTTCATAGCGGGTCGTCAAGTCGCCATCCCCGCATAATATAACCCTGTAGACGGGCTACAGGGTACCTGAGGGCAGGTTTTCACATCCTTCGCAAAAAAAAACAAAAAACTGAACTATGTACAGGTAAAAAATGTGCTAAACTTTCTTGAATTATTATGCTTGACAAAAAACTGTTTCTCATTTATTTTTTCATTTTCTTTATAAGTGTATCAGTCTTTGAAAAATATAAATAAATTTCAATGAATTTTATGAAACATGAAACATTATAATGAAACTAACGTTATTATGTTTGACTTAATAACTGTGTCACAGAACAAAGGAAATAAAAACGTAACTTCTTTCAATGTATGAGTACACACGAATATATTCTTGTATAGGTGTGTAAATACTTACGGCAAGGGTTTAAGTAACGAAAAAGTACAACGAAAATGTAAAAAAAGTCTGTTTGCATGATTAAATTGCATAAAATTCTAAACGTTTTCCAGTATAGTGCACGGGGGTCCAGCCAGACCCATGTGTCAGTCAGAAGGTGTATTTTGAAAATCCTTTTAATAATCCTGTGTACGTATTTTTTTCTCTTTTATGTTTTCATAAATCGATAGCGAATTAAATTTTATGAAGCTACCTCAAAGCAAGTTAAGTATTTATTAAAAAGCAAACTGCTTAGAAGGTTAAATTTAAAAAGCTTTAGTTAACATATGAGGAGCACTTTTTCAAAAGTTGATAAATGCATTTTCCAAAAAAGTTGAGATAATCACAAATTTAACATACTGGAAACCTTACAAATCGATCTGTCACTGTTAAATTCCAGAAAAAAATTTATTATCAAAGAATTTTCAATTTAAAAAAAACTTTGACTTAACCAAGATGATTTAAAAATTTAATTCTTTCCCTAGAATAAATTACAAAAACCTTTAAATTCCTGAATTACTATAAACTTTAATTAAAAATAAATCTCCTTAAATGAAAAAAACATTCGTATATAAATAATTTCGTATATTTTTTCTACTTTATAAATAACTCCAGGGGTTAGGTGCGAAACTGCATTTGTTTAATTTTCTCGAAATAACAAAATTTGGATTTATCAACTTTTGAAAAAGTACTCCTCATATAACCTTTAATGTTGTAACGTTTTATTTGTTTATTTGAGAAAAAAATAAATTCTCACGATAGGGGGGTCAGTAATTCAGAAATTTGCCTAGTTTGTCTAGTGAAATGATGTACGGTAGTTTAACAGCTAGCGATGATGCGGATGTTGCTGAATTGTTTTCTAGCTTTTTTAAATCGTATTTTAAATCTTCTACTAATAATATGAACTTTTATGCAAGCAATTATGAGAATATTGATTTTAATTTAAGATCTATTTCTAGGAATTAGATTATGCAAAAGATTATTAAACTCAATGGTAGTAAAGGAGCTGACCACGATGGGATTCCTCGGTCTTTTTTGAAGTCTTGTGGCCCATCTATTATTATTATTATTATTTATGATAAGCAGTACTCAGCATTTGATAATAATCTGATGGAAGAGCAGCATGGCTTTAGAAAAAATCGCTAAATTGCTACGAATCTTTGTACTTATGCTAAATTTCTGTCGCGTTCCTTGGATAGTGGCTTGCAAATTGATGCTGTGTACACTAAGCGAAAATTTAGGGAAAAATTCCTGTGCTGTTTACAGTATAAGCGTTATAACTGACAGTCAACTAAATTTTACCGTGCTGTCTTGCGGTTTTTACCAGACAATTTTTAAAAACAAATCCCGTAAAAATTGTAAGACGGCACGGTAAAATTTAGGTGATTGTCAACTATGACTCTTTTATAATAAACAGCCCAGCAATATCCGACAGAATTTCTTCTTAGTGTACACTGACTTTTCCAAGGCGTTCAACAGCTCCCTTGTGGTGTCACCTTGTCATGGTGAGGGAGCTTAGGACGCACAGTGGTCTGAAGCTGTTTTACTAATTTTAAGCTAATTTACTGTTCAAAAATATCTACAGCCTTAAATAATCAACCAAATTAAAAGTTTTTGTTAATTTAAAGCTTAATAAATTACTAACAACTCTGTCGTCGCCGATTTAAAAAAAAAAAATTTGTTCAACTGTTATTAATCTCGGAAGTTAATAAATAAATAAATTTGGTCTTATTTTTTTACTATTTTCGGTGAACCTAATTTATTAGTATTTGTTCAAATTTTCATAAAATTTAGGAATTTACTTCATCTAAATCCAGATTGTAAGAAATAATTAAATTCTTAGTCTCTTTATTGTCAATAATTAGAACAGTAACCTTTTTTATGAATTATGCACTGCGATAAAAATAAGCAATTAATGTTTTTGGCTAATTGATGACACAAAATTATTTATTTTAACTCAGAATATAGTATTTATTGATCAAATATTGTCTTGTTGTCAACGATTTAGAAAAAATTATTTTGATTTTAAAGATGTCTAATTATATGTATATTATTTATTAACTTTCGAGGTGAATAACAATTACATAAAATTTTTTTTAAATCGTCGACCACAGAGTTGTTAGAAATTTATTAAGCTTTAAACTAAAAACAAGAACTTTTAATTCGTTTGATTATTAAAGGCTGTAGATATTTTTGAACAGTAAATTACAGATTCAGACCACTGTGGGACGGGCCGGGCGCTAGTCCTTTGATTGACATAACTACACCAGCTGTTCGGCTCTTACTGGGATTTATTGATTCCTGTCGTCTGACGAGCTTGGGCACCTGGGAAATATGGGTGCGCTATAATCGCGTTTGTCCCAACGAATGGGGAATAAGAGAAGTCTATAAACGGCCTATTCCTTGTATAGAGAGTCTTACTTGACAGAGGTTACTGCATGTTCACCGGGGAAGATGGGCCGCAAGCTCAATTCCGCGAGTTAAACCAAACTGCGGAAGGTTAGACTATAAACGTCTTCTTCCTTGAATAAATAGCATACCCCGCAGGAGTAGTGCGACGAATGTGATAATCGGTGCACCAGAATATATTCTGACCATCCTGGTTAGCAATGGATGACATGAGAACCCGTGGGGATATGAGCACTCCAGTCGGCTTAGTTGAACCAAGTCAGAATGGAGAAGAGTCGATTTGGGGATGACGGCGTGCGGACTGGTTGCCGGTTTGATCTGTCCAACGACACCAAACTAATAAAAAATGGAAAGTGCGGAACAAAACACACGAACCCAGGAAGGCCCATCTTCAGAGGGTGGTCCTACCATTAATTCCAAACGGATGCAAGCCCCGGTGGCCAACGCTGGCTCCAGAAATTTTGGGGGGAGCCAATCTCACTTGCTGCCAAGTACAGCAGAGAGTATTATGGAGATCGACCTCCATTCCGAGAAAGCCCACACTTGTGAGCAAGAAAGCTTCAAGCAGAATGTCGCCAAACAGTTAAATTACATTCCTGAATTTTTCGAAGTCATAAGAAAGGACATAGGAAAACAGAAGAATAGTAAAAGAGAGGTTCAAGAGGCCATTAAAGCCCACGAGTCAGCCTCCGAAATAATCCGCAAAAATTTGCGGTTTATTGAAGTGCAGACCCAGACGTCTGCAAAGGCAGCCTCGATGGATGCAATCTTGGAAAAACAAGGAGAGGTTAAATAGCGCCCCTGCACAATGAGAAAAAATCGCAAAGTAGGGTTCAAATTGATTTTTAAACCCAATTTTTAACCGATTTTAGATTTCTTTTATTTAAAATTTTCACAAATAAATTCTTCAGAGATCTGTGGGATCTGATTTTTTAATTTTTGCATTATAAACAATTTATGTTAATGCAAAGTGTTAAAAAATAGTGATTTTTAAGATTTTCTGATATCATTTATCGTAAAAATTTTTCTTATGCTTTATAATTTATATGTGTAGAGCTTAAGAGAGTACAAAAAGAAAAAAAAGTAGGATTTAAAAAAAAATTGTTATTAACAAACGATATAAACAAATTCGACTTTTAGACATGTGTGCGCAGAAAAACAACTTCTTTTTCTCAAATATTCTTTTAATATGCAAATTGAAACTTTCAATTACCAAAATGTATATTGCAATTAAATTTGCTTCTTTAATAAACAAGCTTTATAAACAAATGCATTATTTAGCTATTTTAAGCCTGAAATTGTACAGTTTTCTGTTAATTTTCACTAGACAATGTTAAAAATAAATTTTTTTACACCTTGCATTAACATAAATTGTTTATAATGCAAAAATTAAAAAATCGGCTCTCACAGATCTCTGAAGAATTTATTTGTGAACATTTTAAAAAACAGAAATCTGAAATCGGTTAAAAATTGGTATCAAAAAATCAATTTGAACAGTACTATACGATTTTTTCTCACTGTGCCCCGTAGCGAGGGAGACAGTCCAGATGCTAGTCTACCAACAGTACGGGAAAAGAAGCTTAGGCGCAGGACTCAACCTGCAAAGAATCTTGAGGCGGGAATACCGAAAGTGCAGAGACCTGCGGTGGCAAAATCCCCTGCCAAGAACTTTGCAGCTGCAGTTTTAGAGCCAGCTCTTGTGAAAAACGACAGTTTTAAAACCGTCATTGACTTAAAGAAGGAATTCAAAAAAAGGAAGGCTGCTGAGAAAAAGAAAATGACTAAGAAGAAAATTTCTTCCAAGCCTAAAACGACGGAGGCCTTCAAGATCTCAGCAGAGTCTTCGGGGGCCTACGATGAGGTGTTTCGCGCTATGGAGACGTCCGTTAATCCAGGCTAGTTTGTCGCGGAAGTCCTTATCGTAGTAAAAAAGGAAGGAAAGACTTTCGAGCTTGCTGGAGCTCTTACTGCGGCCGTAGAGAATAAGGCTGAAGTATCCGCTATAATCAACAAAATGTCCGTCGGGATTCAAGATCTCAAAGAGACTACTGCAGAAGAAGACGTTATTGATGCTCTCAAGTCTAAACTTGAGAATGACAATCTAGACCTGACGTGCCGCCTTATTCCGCGCCTTGGCGGAATGAAGATGACATTGGTCCGCCTAACGGAAGGAGATTGTAAAACTCTCCTGAAGATAGGCAAAGTCCGGATTGGCTGGATTAATGCAGCAATTAGGCAACACGTCGAAGTCCCGAGGTGCCAGGAGTGTCTACAGTACGGATATGTGAGTCGCGGATACAAAGGCCCCGACATGGTTAAAAACTGTCGGTGATGCGGCGACGCGGGCCACCTGGGAAAGAACTGCCATGCCAGTGCATCCAAGTGCATAACTTGCACTGATCGGCGCGAAACAGACGTCCCACATTGGGCCGGCAGTAATGCCTTCCCAATTTATAGGGTAGAACTGCAGAAACTCAAAAAGGCAAGGGCCTAAAGTTTCTGCAGGTTAACCTGCATACAAGTAAGAAGGCTCAAGACCTGATGCTGGTGACAGCCAGTTAGGAGCGGATCTACGTTCTGTTCCTTAGTGAACAGAACAAAAGGATCGACCTCGCTCCCTCGTACCAGAATTCATTAAGAAGGGCAGCCATTTAAGGTCTACAATACCAATTTGAGTGTAGACAAGTTCCTGGAGACGATCAGAGGGTACATGTGTGTGGAAATTTTAGGTATATGAATGTATAGCTGCTACTTTTAACCAAACGACTCACTGACAGCCTTCGAAGCCGAGATAGACGAACTCGAGTCGAGCCTGCGAAAATCCAGGCTGGATGTTCTCGTCACCGGCGACTTCAATGCGAAGTCGCCAGACTGGGGCGAGACAAGGCTCGACAATATAGGAATCTTAATCGTAGAAATGGGCTCCAGGAACAATCTGATGGTTGTCAATAAGGGCCAAAAGTGAACAAAAGATGCCACATCGCTGTGGCATCTAATAAGGCTGCAACTTGTGCGGTAAGTTTAGCCCGTATAATGCCGAATGTCGGTGCGCCTTCCGAAAGGAAAAAAAATTGGTGGCGAGTGTTTTCCACTCAAAGCTGCTCTACACAGCACTAGTGTGGGTTTCCTCCCTGCGAACAGACAGAAGCAACACCATCTTAAAGGGAGGTTCTAGTCCAAAATCCCGAAAATTAACGTAATTTTAGGATTTTTTTTAAGTGAACACAAATATTTTTTAAAAAAACTTCTTATGATACTTATTAGTATTTATTTGAAAAATTTTACAAAATTTTTTTAAGGAAAAATAATTAAAAATGGCGGCTCTAGCCTTTCCTGAAAAAAACCGTTAGTGGCGGGAGTCCAAGTGCGTGGGGCACTCTACAGCCCTTCGTAATGATCTGAAATGAAGAAACCAAAAATATTCTCAAACTAAATAAAATTTGGGGGGCCATTTGAATCTCCGATTTTTAGAAAACCCCCTTTAAAAAATGCGGGTCATTTGAAAAAGAAATACCTGTTTTTCCTCTTTTGTTATGCTTTATCGTAAAATAAACAATAACAAAAAATTTGTTTAAAAAAACGCAACCTAATGGCGCCCTAAATTGATTAAGCTTTAATTTAAGTGGTCAAACATCGAAATCGGTTCATCCGTTGAAGCTGAATCGTGCCCCGCACGCAAAAGAAAGGTGTTTAGAGAAAAACGCAATTAAAGTGACGAACGAAAAATCGTCTGTAATGATTGTTTTTTTAATTTTACGTCTAATCAGCTATTCCAGGACCAAATAAGGTTCCTTCCTAATTCTCGAAAAGGATGTTCTGCTGAACTTAAGCACTGATTTTCGGAGTGTTTCAAAACACACCTCTTAATAGGCGGTGCGAGCGCGCGTTTTACTTGTTTTTCGGCCGACGCACTTTTTTGTCTAATATGCTATGACTTGTAAAATAAATTAGATAGAGGAATATCCTTTTGCATACACATTTTCAAGACCCTAAGAATAAAAATACAGCAATAAAAAGAAGAAGAAAAATGTCGAATGGACTAGGACCTCCCCTTAAACAAGATTATACGGATGACAATAGACCCAGCAAGGACCAAATCCGCCGAGATGCGAGAAGTAGACTCGTCGAAAGATGGCAAGCAAGATGAAGCGGGGAGGAGAAAGGTCGATGGACACATCGGTTGATACCGACACTAGACACTTGGATAAATCGATAGCATGGCGTTGTCTCGTACTACCTAACACAAGCGCTCTCAGGTCACGGGTGTTTTAAGTCGTACATGTAGCGCTTTAAGAAGATAGATAGCTTAGAATGTGTGTACTGCAAGTTCCCAGTGGACGACCCAGAACACACACTCTTTAGTTGTAAGCTTTGGGACGCGAAAAGGCAGGTCATGTTTGCCGACAGAGTTGACCACCAAGTTTTTCTATGTAAACTAAGAGCTTACGGTATATCAAGTGTGAACCTTTATTGGCTCTCTACCTACCTCTATGGCAGATGTCAGGTTTTTAGGGTTACTCAGGTGTTTTGTAGTTATTTTATACCCTCTTCGGGTGTCCCTTAAGATTCCTATTTTGGTCCACTCCCATTTTCAATCTTTATTAACAATACAAAATTCCGTTCTTATAAATATGTTTCTTTAAATGCTGATGATCTTAAATTTTTAAAGATTATAAAATCTTTGTTTTGCTGCCTTAAAATGCCCAGTGTGCACGTACCAGAACTGTTTAAGACCATAAAGGGAACAATGTTACAGAACTGGGGTTACAATTTTGTTATTAAACAGTTCTAGAATGTAACACTGTTACAAAAATGTGATATACTTTTTCTGTCACTGTATTCTAGATTTGAACTGTTCTTCCATAGGGACGACATTTTTACTTGCCAGATCATGAACTGGTTCTAGAACTTGTTATTTGCGTTTTAGAACAGTTACAGAATTGTTCTTTAACCTTGCACACGGGGAGAGAGGTACTGTCATGACTATAGTGAACTTCGTTCTACTATGAAAATTCCAACCATTCAATCTAGATTTTCAAAATATGACGTTTTCTTTCTCTATAATATTATAAATGATCGAATTCGATGTCCACACCTACTATATCAGGTTTATCTATCTGTTCCTATCAAATTACTGCAAAATCATACAACTTTCAGAGTTAAATCTCATAACACTAATCCTGGTGGAAACTCTACTTTAATAAGAATTTTTTGTCAAGCTAATAATGCGCAGAACCTCGATTTTTTTGATTTTTTAAATGAAAGATTCTTTAATAATTTTGTCAGCTCTTTGTAAACTTAACTTTTTAAGAAATAGTTTGAAAGTCAGTTCTTCTCTACAAGAAAACTGACCTAGACACATTCCGTAATAATACAATAGGAAAAGGACGTGGTCCTTTTCCCAAAAGACACAAAAAAGCGTCAGTCTTAAAACTGCCTGCATACGTGCTGGACGTGAATTTCTACATTTACTTATTTTAAGTTAACAAGTTATATTTACGAATATACTTAGTTTATAATAAAAATTCAGTGTTTATTAAATGTTTGTTTAACAATTTATTTAACCCGTCACAAAATTGGCGATCCTGCCAAGATAGATCGACACGATTACGGTCAAAATCGGTCTATCATTGTGAGAGCTCTTCCTTAAAAGTAATTTAAAAGTGAAAAGTGAAAATCAGTGACGGTTTATGCGGTGATATTTTCACTGGAAAATAACCAGAAAACGCGTACTCGGGCCGAATCAAGTAAGTTCGACAGCGATTCTGTGGGTGTAAGTCCCAGAAAAGGTGAGACGCCACCCAACCAAGTTGGCAACGCGAGAATTTGCACTTACGAGCAGCATATCATCAGCAGAGACGCAGCCCAGGATATTATACTTACGAGCATCATTTCATCGGGGCGAAGCATCCAGTCGTCAAATTATTTATTTTGCAAATTATTGCATTTTAAAGGAAAGGCGAGTAATAATAAGTACAATTTAGAGTAAATACACAAAAATTAGTAATTTTTATGTTAGAATTTATATAATTTGAAACTCCTAATCTCATTTCTTATGTTTATTGTAAAATTACTAACAATTTCTCAAACTGGCTTTTAAATCATACTTGAAATATTTACCGGGTTACGAGATAAACAATTCCATAAACAATCACGATTTTAATATAGTGTCAAATATTCCCGAAAACTCTATTCCTTTAAACTCAACAATGACCGAACCCACTTTAGAATCACTGCTTGCAAATCTTCAAACTACAATTTCGCAAATGTCCACAAAATTAGATGCAATCGAGGGAAATCAAAGCACACTGTCAACAAATATCAACCTATTAAGTGAGGAAAATACGAAACGTGTCAAGGAAATAGAAATTATCGCGCGAAATAATAAAATATTGATGACAGAGGACGATGATATTAAGAGTAAAATAAGTGAAAAAGACGAAAGAAAAAATGAAAGTGACAGGAAAACAAGTAGAAAACCATTGCGTAGGTCCCAATTAGAACCCCCATTGAATTCCGAATTCTATGAAAGCGACCCTGAAGAAAATACACAGAGTAGGACTCTTACATTACATAATAGACATCGGGTAGCTCACCTACCGACTTCTCAAAGATATCCGGCTTACAATACTAACCTGTTGCCTGCGACAGAAGTCATTCGAACTATAGAAATTTTAAACGGACAAGACGACATAGGTGTTGAAGATTTCATCCGGAGTTTAAAACAAGCAAGGGCAAACTGTTCTCAACCCGAATTGTTACTAGGTTTCGTACTAACTTAAAAAATCACAGGTAAAGCAAAGCGAGCTATTCGTTTTATGCTAGTAGATACGTTTGAGGAATTATTTTCCTCTTTAAAACAAAATTTAAATTCAGGTATTTCAGTTGAATTATGCAGATCTAAATTGGATAGTTGTCGACAAAATCACGATTCGGTGCAG
Organism: Ganaspis brasiliensis; assembly: GCA_037103525.1. NCBI lineage: Eukaryota > Metazoa > Arthropoda > Insecta > Hymenoptera > Figitidae > Ganaspis > Ganaspis brasiliensis. Next base: position 1,699,727 of record JAZKLR010000288.1, on the reverse strand, counting down.
TTATATAACCAAAGATTCCGTCAAATTATGAATGAACTAAATTACGCCATACAATCAGAACATTCAAATAGTATAGCCTGTAGAATTGCACTTCGAATAGAGGAAAAATCCGCCATAAAAACATATATAAGGAATTTAAAAGACGAAATTGGATCCCAAATTAGGCAACTAAAACCAAATATTATTCATCACGCGCAAGAAGAAGAAGTAGAAACAGAAACTTGGATACGCGAAAAAAATCGGTTCCACCAAAACTCACTACCACGAACAAACCTTCCAATCTCAACTAATCTGAGTTACACTGCTAGAGTAAAAGCACCCTTACAACCAGTATCAAATTGGACACAAGGTGGTCCTATTTTTAAAGCTCGAATAAATCCCCAAAATTTCGCAAATGGCGCACCTAATCGTTATGCTAACATTCAATGTAACTTTTGCAAAGCCTACGGCCATATTGAAAGACAATGTGTTCGTAAGCAAAGACAGCAAAAGTTTCAAATGGGTCCCAACATGAAACTACCTCCTCCCCGCGTACATTACACCACAGAAGAGGGTCTGATGGAGGGAGAACCATTGACCGAATCTGACCTGAACTTCGAGAGTTTCGAGAACCCATCGACAGAATCAGCAGAATATCCAATAGATTACAATCCGTCTTTATACGAACCTTTGATTTCAAACGAAGTCTACGACTACTCGTTGATTCCGGATCATCAATAAATATCATTAAGGATTTTTTTGTTCCATCATCGATTCCTAAAGAACCATTTAAAAAAGAGTTTCGAATGGGAAATTCGAAACATACTTAAGTACAAACTATCACAGTGGAATATTTTAATAAAAGTCACGTATTCCACATTGTTCCTGATGACTTTCCTTTACCTGAAGATGGTATATTAGGATTACCTTTCATGCACCAATATCGTTATATACTTACTAATGAATCCTTGTATTTGAATGGATTGAAACACAAATTAGTAGATGATGAAATCTTAATACCTCCTAGAGAAATCAAACTTGTCCAAATACCGGTATTGGAATCTCACGGCAATGTAGAGATCTGTGATAATCCTCACATTCCTGACTCCATTTTTACCATTCGTGATCGAAGCATAACCGTTCCAATTTGCAACGATTCAGCAGATTCAAAGCACCTTAAACTCGAAGAAATTAATCTTAGATATATTAAATCCAAGATTCCTGACACACCAATTCATTACATTTCCTCTAATGAACTAGCTATACGACTAGCTCTTCTTCAAGAAAAAACACGCTTAAATCACATTGAACAGAATTTTCAAAACAGCATTTCCAAAATTATAAATTCTTATCACGACTTATTTCGTCTCCCAGGCGACCCATTGCCCGGTACTCAATTAACCACCCATAAAATAATACTGAAAGAAGATAAAATCATTAATAACAGATCCTATAGACCTCCACAGTGCCACAAAAAAGAAATAGAAAATCAAGTAAAAGAAATGTTGAAAGAGGGTATAATTCGAGATTCCGATTCACCCTATACCTCCCCTCTATGGGTAGTACCAAAAAAAACTGATGCTTCAGGAGAAAATAAATGGCGTGTTGTTATCGATTTTAGGAAAATTAATGAGATAACTGATCAAGATTCCTTTTCGTTGCCAGTAATAGAAGATATTATCGATAATTTGGGGAAAGCTACATTCTTTTCTGCATTTGATCTTTGCTCAGGCTTCCACCAAGTTCCTATGGAAGAAAGGATTTTTCGTGCACAAGAAGAGGTATCTTAAATATCGTAGGCTCCATATCAAAGACATTATTTGGGACTTTAGATGAGGATGACATGAAATTAATTAATGATGAACTCGATATAATATACTCCAATCAAACGATATTAAGCCAAACTGTAGTATTGCTATAGAAGAGTTGAATGGTGATTTGAACCTCTTATTAAACGCAGTCAACGATGGAAAGCACGGTATTGTCCACTCACAAATCCTTTCACCCACAGTTCTAATTAGAGAATTACAACACCTTGAAATGGAAACTAATACCAAGTACCCTATCAGATTAATTCCCCAGAATTACCAACACATAGTGGATATTTCGGAAACCAGCATCTTAATCGTCAACAAACAACTCGTATATGTGCTCAGAATACCAGAGTTAGAACATGGAGATTTTCAAACTCTACACTTAATCCCTATTCCTATCCGTCATGGAAAACAATTCCTAGCACCTATCCCGTCCCACGAGATTATTTTAATAAATGTCGAAACAAGTTTATATGTACCTAGTGACACCAAACTAATTGAAAAATGTAAAAAATTAGAGGAACATTTTATTTGTAAAAGAACTCAGCCAACGTATATCGTTAGTGAAATACACAATTGTGAGACTAGTATAGTAAAAAATCATGAGACTTAGTCTATTTTAAAAATAGGGGAGTGGGCCCCAAGATGGACAGGGACCCAAGATGGACATTTTGTATAAAATTTTTGTTTAAGGTGACAGCGCCTTATGCTTTCTGTCATTTTTGTTGTTTGTATAGACGAACATTTTGATGCACATTTGAAGAAAAAAAACCAGTTGGTTTTTCTTCTACACATACCACGTAATTTTGTGTCTAAAAAAGTTTTGTAACAGTTTTTTCGCAAGTTGGTAAAGCTATTTAAATTTATGATTTAGAATGAGTACTGAACGTTATAATATTCTTTATTTATCGTATAATAATATTCTAAAATGATTTTACTAATTCAGTATTCATATATATATTTTTACTGGGGATTAAAAAATGGTGTCATATACCCTAAGATGGACAGGCCTAAAATCTCAATATATTTTTTGCATATTTTTGATTTTACACTTTTTTCAATAATTTTTTGAGCCAATTAATTAAAAATTTTTATTTTCCACCATAAAATGTGATTTTATCGTTAGAGAATTTATCATATTGATATTTTTCGATATTTTATTACTTTTTACTGTTAAGCTATTAAATTGAAGTTTTTAGAAATTTTATTTCTTGATAAATTCTGTAAAATGATTAAAACTTAGTTCAAGAATTGTTACACGATGTTAATTTTTTATTTACTACCATTTTCAGAGACTTTTAAGAAGGTGTCCATCTTGGGGCCACTTTTTTTTAGGCCGAAAATTTTAACAATTAGAAAAAATGCTTTAAAAAATGTTTATGTTCAAAATAAAATTTTATCTTTGTGGCCATAAGTTACCTTATAAATTGTACTTTCATCCGGTATAAAACATTTTAATATATTTCATTCGGTTTGGATTCTACAGCAATAAATCGATAGGGTGTCCAACTTGGGGCCCTCTCCCCTACATAAATCCGAGGGACATAGAGCCGATATACTCTTATAACCGTTTGTTTATTTAAATTGAATTTCTAAAGTTATAGACACATGTAATTTTTAACCAGCTTTTAATAATTTAACTTTCAAGTAAATTTTTATGTCTTTTACCTTATTAAATTTTTAGCTTTTCTAGAGCAGTTATAATTCGGCAAGTATAAAAGGAACTCAGAGGAATATTAAGATAAATTAATTAATTTAAATAAAACGAGTTTCAAAACAGTTGAACTTTATCCCATCCGGGATGCGCCAGGCAGTGGTTTAGTGAATAAATCACTGCCGTCCTTCCATTTTGAATAAACTTCCTCTGATTTCAAAATCCGCCGGCCAGCTCTGTTAGGCGGAGAGGGGCGTGAGCCGACGAACAACCAACGCTGGCCCAGTGCTGAAAAGTCAAAACGAGAGGAGCTTCCCCTGGAGTTTTCCCCCCATTTTAAATAAATAAAGCACTGATTAACAAAATAAAATAAACACAAATTTATTTAACAAAAATCAGCTATTTGGAAGAAAGGGGACTCTTGTCCCATGATTTTACAAATTATAGCCTCTGAGGGAGGAAATTATACCGACCAGAAATCCGCACAAAAATAAGATTATTGAAATCGATATCGAAACTGTGCACGATATTCTAAAATACAAGGCCATTCTAGTGACGATCAAATTAAATAATCAATAATTTTCATTTGATTGATCGAGCCGCCATCGATCACGAGCACATGGCGGATAATTAAAGTTCCATCAAATTGTGAGTCGCTTACCAATCATTCGTAGTACGACGATACAGGGTCGACTCCGTCCAACACAGAATTTAATTATAAAATAATTTGACAATAAAAAAAAAAGGAGTCACTGTGGACTCTAACAAAAGGAAAGTATTCCAACTTTCGGTCGCGGGACCAACCGTTAACCGCGAGGGCTCAACCAGGAAGAAGGAGCGACGTTCGCGGAAATTCGGACGCTCTTCCGAAAATTTCCTGTCTCTCTCCTTGATTGTCGGATCTCATTCATCGATAATGAGATCCATTTGTAGATTCGCTCGCTGCGCCGTGAGATGTCCCTTGATGTCCTATTTCGGCTTCTAGACAGACAGGTTCCACCATGAGAGGGCGGGAATCACATCCACCCCTTTTTCCCTCGATGTACAATCCTCGGTTGTGCCCATTGCAGAAACCTGGCTGCACCCTGGCATCCTTCTTTGGACCCTGAGATGAAGGAGGCGAGCGAATTAAAGCGTAAATGAAAACAAAAACATATAAAATAATCAGTAAGTGACCCCTTTGAAATATTTAATTTTTGACAGAGGCATGAAATTTCTGGTCGACGATGAGTGAATGGACATAGTCAATCCTAGCGCTTCCTGTTTGAGTTTATTCAACGCGGAAGGCTCCTTCGAAAAAGGGAAAAGTTGCTTACAGAACGTGCAGATAAAATCTGCAACGTTACACTCTTTAACAAAAACATTTCCTATACCATCAGTAAACTAGGTGAGAATTATGTCCATTTCATGGACATTTCGCTTCCAAGTAAGCAAAATAATTTGCTTCCTCATAGAGGAAGCAAGAAATTAATAATATATAAGTTAATTGGGGAAGTTGTTAAAAAAAATTGTAATGCAAAAAAATGTCAAAATATGAATTATTTTACAAATTCTTGATCAATTATAAAAGTCATATAGGTCAATCCATTCGTTTTGAGATAAGGAATATGATTTTTGTATTCATTAAGTTGTATTTTTAGCATAAAAAAATTTTTTGACAAAAAACGATTTTTTTTATGAAAAAAGGTGCTCAAAAAAATTTGGTTGGGTATTTTCAAAAATTATTGTGTCCAAATTTAGATATTCATGAGCTTAATAAGTCATCCAAATTTTATTGGAATCCGTTTAAGCGTTCTCAAGATATCTTGTACACAAAAAACGCTATACACACACACAGACATACATACATACACACACACACACACAACATCTGGACATTTGCTTAGGAATGAAAATTTTCGCTTTTTAGATGAAAATAAGTCGATTTAGACTATTTTTGGAAAATCGAAAATTTTAACGATCACAAAGCTTCCTCTATGAGGAAGCAAAATGATTTGGAATTGTTAAAAGATCAACTACTCATTGTTCAGGAATCATTGTATCGCGAAAAACTTAATTCCTTAAAACAAAATTTAGACACAATGGAAAGTACATTACAGAGAATCAAGGATAAGCGACGAACAAAAAATTGGATAGAAAAAGGTATGGATGTAGTCACTTATTTAGGTTATTCGTCCTTATTATTCTTAATTTCATTCATTATGTATAAAATTGGTTTTTGCAATCTACTTGGTAAATTGTTACCAAAGAATTTCTGTATAAAACTATTTTGCGTAAAAGCAAATGTTAATGCTACTCCAGTAGTTCACTATTCTAGTGTTGCAACCGCACGTTTATCCACACCACAAAGTGAACATATAATTATTCCAAAAAGTGTCAGACTACGAACATAGATTTTACTATTGTAAGCTTAGGGTCTAAGCTCTCTCTAATAAGGGGGTTGTAACGCAAGTGTTCATTTTATTACTTAAATTTTATACATATTTTTAGCCAGCTCTTTGTAAACTTAACTTTTTAAGAAATAGCTCGAAAGTCAGTTCTTCTCTACAAGAAAACTAACCTAGCCACATTCCGTAATAATACAATAGGAAAAGGACGTGGTCCTTTTCCCAAAAGACACAAAAAAGCGTCAGTCTTAAAACTGGCTGCATACGTGCTGGACGTGAATTTCTACATTTGCTTATTTTAAGTTAACAAGTTATATTTACGAATATACTTAGTTTATAATAAAAATTCAGTGTTTATTAAATGTTTGTTTAACAATTTATTTAACCCGTCTCAACTGTTAATAAATAAATAAATGTTGTGTTTATGTTTTTGAATCTGGCTCCAGCGCCATGACATGCCATTACTACAAGAGAGCACGTGTTAATAAACGTTTTTTCAAATAGGGTAATGGCACCAGTGAAAGAACTGCCACCAGTGAAAGAACAAATTGAACATTTTACATAATAATTTAAAAATTATATTTTTTATTCTGTTAATTATTATATTTTTAGGGACTTAATTACTTCTAAACCTTGTATATAACATAGCATCAGATTTAAAATGCAGATTACTTTCAAAAATAATTATTTAAAAATTTAGTAGGTTACGTACACCTTGTACTAAAAGAACATCGCTCTGAACATGTCATTTTCATTTTTATATTTCTTCTATAAAAACTGCTTTAATTGATGTCTTTTTTTTCTAAATTAACTTAAGAATGTCTCTAAATTATTTTCTTTGGTAGTGATGCCGTCGAGCGAGGAAATCGAGGAATGAGACGATATGAGAATGAGGCGGTCCAAATTTCTCAAAAATCCTCATCTCAAACTGTCTCTTCTCATTTCATCTCATCTCGAACAGTCTCTTCTCGTTCTCGCCTCGATTTTTTGAGAAATTTTTGCCAGATGTTGCTTTAAGCTGTCAGAAGTTCATCTATAGAACATGTGTGCGTCAGCGGACAGGCACTCGGTTCTTAGTGTTAGTAAGCCAGTGTGAAGCTCAAAGTTTTTCTACTGTAGAAAGAGATAGAGAACGCTGATTTCTTTTCTTACAAAAGTCCAAACGGAAAAAGTACCACTGAAGTAACATCTGGTTAGAATTTCTCAAATAACCGAGAAGAGATCGAGAAGAGACTGCCCGAGAAGAGACGAAACGATCTGAGAAATATCGAGGAAAGTGAAAGGCAAAACCGAGGAAGCTATGAGAAATCAACGAGGAAAAGTGAGAAGTTCTCATTTTTCCTCGTCTCAAACGGCATCACTATTCTTTGGTAAAAAAACTCAATTATTTATCAAATATTATTATTAAATGCAAATTCCTTTACTGGGTTTGCATTTGATCACTTTCCAGTGAAAGAATTTCATTTATTTGCATGCAAAAGAACAGTCCGAAGTAGCTGACAAATGATATAATATTTGACATTGCAAGTAATCAAAACATAAACAAAGAAATTGGTTAGAAGTGGTTAAACACTTAAAACACTATTTTAGGGTACTTAGTCCAGAAAATATTCATAATAGTAAGTTTTGAACTTAATTTTACAACATTTGTGAATTTTTTTCTACCACAATCTGTATTTTTATGCATTAATTTAACATAAATAATATTTGTTCTTTCACTGGAGGGATCCAAATTCTTTTACTGGTGAACGTGTTCCTTTACTGGTGAAATAGGTATGTTTTACTTATTAATTAAAATTTTTAATTATGATTCACATTTATATAATTTAAATTTGACCGTCATATTCTACACTTAAGAAATTATTGAAAAAAAATTTACCAGACCATTTTCGGTATTTGCATTCAAAAAGAATTAATGATAAAAGTATGCAATTCCTTAAATGTTCTTTCACTGGTTCCGTTACCCTACATACTTTTATTCTCGAGCAATTAGTATTTCTTACTATTCCCAAATATCCTGTTATAAATTCTTTAAAATATAAACACAAAAATTCTCATTGTTACAAATTAAAAAACAAAATAAATTATTAAAACTTGAATAAACAAAAAAACGAAATATATATTTTATATTTAAAATAGGCAAATTTTAAATATAAATTAAACAAGATTTAATCAGATTTGACTCAAAAAGATTGATTTCTTTTTATTTCTTATTAAAAGTTACTACTGAGTGGTAATTTCAACTTATAATAATAAATTAAACAAGTTTATCTATCTATCTATCTATCTATATTAATAAAATCAGAGTTTTGTCTGTACATTGCTTAGAACTTTAAATTTGATGCATAATTTTTCGTTCTGAGCATCAAGGATTCCAAATATACCAATAAAAAAGTTCATGTCTGTATGTATGTATGTATTTATGTAAGAATGTATGTATGTATATATATCACAGAACATTTGTTCGTGCATCAAATAGAAACTGCTGAACCGTTTGAAACAAAGTTTGGCAGAGTGTTGGGTCTTGACCCAAGTTAGGTTTATAAATTTACAGATTTGAAAAATATGAATAAGAACGGAAGAAATACCATTTTTTCGAAAAATTCAGAAAATTTACAAATTTTACATTTTTTAATGGACTGCTGAAAAACTTTCTATAATTGAGTATTACAGTGCCGCTCAAAAGGATTTGCCCACCCTACGGCATGCAAGGGCTTTACAAAAAGTTTTGTATCTTCATTAATAATAAAGATAAATCCTTCATCAAATATTTATTTTAAAGTTTAAGTATTTGACTTGAAACGACACCTAAACAAAATTAAAAAAAAAATTTGTTGTTGTTTACTTGCTTAAATTAAAAAAAAAATTTTTCACTTTTTTTAAAAAAATTTCAAATTGATACAATTTTTGAAGAAATCATCACATTTTAATTCCTACTGTATAATATATTTTAAGACGGACAAAATATACATGCCAATACATATCGATAAAATTTTTTTTTTTTAATGTTCAAATATTTTTTTCCTAATTCTACGCACAAAAAGGCACATTTTTTTCCTTAACAATTTTTGCCAAAAGTCAGTTGTTCTCAAGTTACTAACAATTGAAAAAAGAGGCTATTTTTATAAACAAATGATCATATCTTCCTTAAAAATTATCGTAGAGCAATTTTTAAAAAATCATTTTAAACGTGACAAAAAATGCTTTCAAATAAAATTTGTAGAATTAAAATGTGATGATTTCTTCAAAAATTGTATCAATTTGAAATTTTTTAAAAAAAGTAAAAAAATTTTTTTTTTAATTTAAGCAAGTAAACAACAAAAAAATTTTTTTTTTAATTTTGTTTAGGTGTCGTTTCAAGTCAAATACTTAAACATTTAAATAAATATTTGATGAAGGATTTATCTTTATTATTAATGAAGATACAAAACTTTTTGTAAAGTCCTTGCATGCCATAGAGTGGGAAAATCCTTTTCAGCGGCACTGTACCTTTAATGTTATTTCGTCATATTTCAGAATAATTTGGCAAAAAATGTATAACTGAGATATATAAATATAAAATTGGTCATTGGATAAAAAAAATTGAAAAACCTACATTTTTTTATATTACTGACTTTGTGTCAGATGGCTTTTAATCTTTTTGCATTAATTTTGTTTCCTTCCTTACAACATATTTTGCTATAAATTTTAAGAAATACATTAATAAAAATAATTTTAGATGACACAAGGAAAACAAAATGTTAAATCTAAATTTTTTTGGGGTAAAAGAATAAAAACCGGAAAATATAATGGATTAAATTTAAATCCTATTTAACCTAAATTCCATTTAACCAAAATCCCATTTGAACTAAAATGCATTCAGTCTAAAACACATTAAACCTAAAACTTATTTAACCTAAAAAGCATTCTGCCTAAAACCCATTAAACATAATAAATCTGATTTAAACTAATTTTTATTTAGTCTAAATCCCATTAAACCTAAAATGCATTAAGCCTTAATCCCATTTAACCTAAATCCCATTCAACCTAAAATGCATTCAGACTATGACCCAATAAATCCAAAAAGGCATTCAGCCTAAAACCATTTGTCCTAAATCCCATTTAGCCTAAATTTTACATTATCAATTTCGTTCAATGTGAATTAGGCCAAATTTTTTTAAGCTATATGCATTTTAGGTGAAAAAGAATTTAGGCTGAATGCATTTTAGGTTAGATTGGATTTATGCGGAATGCATTTTTGGTTAAATTGGATTTAAGCTGAATGCATTTTAGGTTTTATGGGATGTAGGTTGAATGCATTTAAGGTTAAATGGGGTGTATGATAACGTTAGGTTAAATGAGATTGAGGATGAATGCATTTGAGGTTAGAAGGGATTTATTTTAATACAATTGAAGTTAAATAGGAATTAGTTTAAATAAGAGTTAGGTTAAATGGGATTTATGCTGTATCCATTTTAGGTTAAATGAGATGTAAGATGAATGCTTTTGAGATAAATGGGACTTAGGCTAAATGCATTTTATATAAAGAGTTATTACTTTAAAGCGGCTATTCATACAGAAAATTTTCAAAGTCTTCTTTTTGTGAAAATTAATGTTACCCTGGTATATTTTGGTTAAAAAACCACTGTATGTGACACAAGAACCCCCCCTAGGATTTCCAAAAATTTTATTATGTTTTTCCACAGCCAAAACAAAAGGCCTTACGCTGCCAAAGACAGCTTTTCAATTTTCTGTACGAATAGCCGTTCCACCTTGGTCTGGCTATTCGTACAGAAAATCTGTACGAATAGTTACAACCTTATTTTAAATAAATCTTTTAAACTGACATTGTCAGTTTTGAAATTATTGTTCTCAATATACGTAGGGGAAAATAGTTAGAGTTGGATATAGTTTTGACTATTCTCTATAACTTCTCCTGTAGGCCGAATTTTGTGATGTCTCTTATATTATTGGAAAGTTCTACTAAAATGCAATGTTTTTGGTGAACATTGCAAAAAATTTGTACCAAAAGTTTCGGAGTTATAGGAAATTTAAAAAAAAAAATAAAAGGTAGTCAAAGTTGAACATGGTAGTCAGAGTTGGGTCACTGTAGAAAATCGATGAAATATGAAGATAAATGATTGCAAATTACAATATCTTTTCCTTCGCATGATAGAATGGCACTCAAATACATTTGGAAATGACAAAAGGAAACATGAAACTGGAATAAATCATATTTCCTCTTGTATCGCGAAATTAATCTAAAAGTGAAAAAGTATTACGAAAAATTTGAATTTTCTTTCTTTCCAATAGAAATGAAGTTTTTGACACCTTTTTAAGTTAACAAATTCATTTTCATTGCAAACATGCTTCAGAATTCCAAAATTTTGGGTATACCAACCTTGACTTAAGCGTCGTTTAGCTTCATATCACACACACACCATGAACGCTTTATACAAACACCAAATTACGTTCCACATTTTTGTAAAACATCTTAATGAACAATTTTAGTCAACTTAATTTGTCTTTGGCATATTTCTGCTACATTTAATTATCTAATTTTGAAACTACAAAAACGTTTTTTGTTGAGCGTATAACACGGACTCGCTTAATACGTCTATATAGTTCACACACTTCACTGCAATCCGTGTAAAAAGTTTGCTGGCATTGCTAACAAGTATTTACACACAAAGACATATGAATCTACTGTAATAAAACAAAATAAACGCGATGATTCAACTCTGACCACTGTTCAACTCTGACTACTCTCCCCTACTTGATAAAAACGACGTATTAAAAAAGGAAACTCTATTATTAGTGTAAAATAGAAAAATTCATTTATTGTTAAAAAAAATTTATATTTTTCTATATAAATTATTGTTTATTTGGAAAATAATAACTATATTAAACAAAGGTTGTCATACTCTCACGGTTCAAAATTTATTTTACTCCTTTATTTTTTGGAATAAAGAATAGTCTGCAATTCATTTCTTAAAGTCGACATTACATGAAATTTGTATTAATGATGATACCGCCAATATTAATCTATAATTTATGTACTTTAATTAAGTAACAATTTTTATTCTTATATTAAATTTTTACAATTCGCTTTTTCAATTTGGTAGGAAATTTTTACGAGGCCTTAAATCGATTTTAAACCTCATTTAAATAAAGTTGTTATTATAATAATTTTTATTATTTATTTATTTGTTATTAATTAATTTTATCCATTATTTTATTTGTTTTTTTAAATTATTATTAATTATCAGTTCCATAGATTATTATTTTACTTATTTATTTTTTTCAATAAACAAAACCTCTTATTTTTACTTTAATTTTTTACAATTTTAATTATGATTAAAATTAATTTATCAATATTATTATTATTTGTATTTATTAATAATTTTATAGGGGACACCGAGGAGAAAAGTAACAGAGATGGGACGTAACAACGCTTATAACTTCTAAAACAATTAGCAGACAGAAATGGTCCTAAAGTAATTTTTACTCAGTTTTACCTCCTTTACCTACTTCATATCATGTTCGAGCTGGTTCAGGAACCGCATGTCTGATATTGACATATTGTGCAAAAATTATGGCAAAAGTAAGTTTTTGCCTAAATTTTCAAAATATCATATTTCTTTGATTTTATAGATATTTTAAAAATGCTTTTCGTAATTTTAAAGCTTTATTATCTACCTTTAAGTCGTGCTAGTTTATAATTAAAAAATATAAAATACTTTTGTGTAATTTAAACTTGTTTCTTGAAATCCATGAAAAATTAACAAATTAATATTTGACATCGTAATCTTTATTAGCGACCTGAATAACCCCTGAATAAGAAGGTCTAATGAGTTTCCTAGAATGTTTATGTGATAAACACTGTAAATATTGCAATCTATTTTATGAAACATTTTTTAACATCCGCCATTTGGAAACAGTTGCAATAGTTTTTGATTGGCCAAGTCACTGATTGGTTAAACCGAGTTTTTTATTTTTTACATGAAAAAGACTGTTTTTGACAATTTTCTTGTTGTTTTTGCATTTTATTTAGAACGTGTTTGTTATTTTAATAACAACATTTTATATACTATATAATTTTTTTCGTGTTCAACAATGATTACACTTGAAGTTAAGCACTTGTTTATTTCCGTTTCGAAACTTAATATTCAGAAATTAATTTTTTAATGAAATTCCGTATTTGGGGTAAGACGGGGTATAGGAAGTGAGGGCAGGATAAGATACTAAAAACCAATTGTTTTTTTATTTTATGGAAAAAAAATCTTGGATAAACTTCCGAATAGAACCCCTGACCGATTTTAATGAAACTTGGTATACTTACGTATTTTGATGCGCTGATTACGAAAATGATAGTGAAAATTAGCGCAAATTTTATTATCATGGTGAAAACCTTAAAAAACCATGAAAATTTAACTTTTTTAAATTTACTTCTTTAAATATTAAAAATATCAAAAAATGTTTTATACAAAAGTTATAGCCCTCATTAAAATGCACATTTTATATCCTTAGCATTTTTTACTTAAACTGACTTATTTAGGAGAAAAATGCAAAAAACCAGAAATCACCATAGAAGCGACCAAATAGAAACCTTAGCCAGTATTAACGATATCAAGTTGAGCGTACCTCCGATTTTCATAAAACTTGGTATACTTACGTATTTCGATGCGCTAATTACGAAAATCATTGTAAAAATTGTCTCAAATTTTATTATCATGGTGAAAACCTGAAAACCCCCATAAAAACATAGTTTTTTGCAATTATTTTAAGAAAGACTACAAATTTCGGAAAATGTTTCTTACAAAATTTGTAGGCCTTCCAAAAATACATATATTTTGTTATGTGCGTTTTTTCAATATCTTTAATAATTTTTTAAGAACTCGTTAGTGAAGTTTCTAATGAAGCGCGAAGAGCGGCCGATCGATAATGACAGGAGCAAACATGTAGAAAGGCCAGTTTTTTATTACGTTATGAATATAAAGCATAACGCAAGTGTTTATCATCTATTCATGTCTCTGTAAGGTCTATAAAAATTTAAATATATTTGGTTGATTTGACATTGATTGATATTGTTTTACATACTGCAAGGATTTGGTGGCTGTGAGAAAGGCCGATTGATATTGTATTGCGACCTACAGGCCAACGGTGCCATACCCAGTATATATAATAATTTGTTACTTATAACTATATTTTTGTCGGACTTTTTTCATTAGTCATCTTTAATTTAAAAACAAAATTACTGTTGGACTATCCCTGAACCTATTACAAAGGTTGTTTTGTAAAGTTCTATATCCTACTGGACACATCGTGAACGAAAGTAGTTTCACTTTTTAACAGAAAAACGATTTTTTTGACCATAGCCAAATTTTCTGATAAGTTAAGCCTACCTTGCTTCAAATGGAGGGAAATTTTAATCTTTTTAGGTTAATTCCGATTTTGCAAAGTCGCGAGAAAACTCTCGAATGGCTTCGCACTATCGAACTTATACCTAGAGAGAGATACTGTCGTAAGCACAAAAAGAATATGATTTTAAATGAAAACAAATTGCCTTGCGGGATCTTTGTTTGCAAGAAAGCATCAAAGTATGAGCACAATGCAAGCGTTGCAGAAAACACTTGGTTTCAAAATTCCCATGTTTCTGCAGCTACTTGCATCCTGCTTACCTACAGTTTTGCATTACAGCTTAATTTTGATCAAACTGTATGGGAATGCAGCATCACAGAAGGGCAGAAATTGTCCCCCGAGACAGTTGCCGATAGATTATCTTACTGCCGTGAGGTCTGCATGGTTGCTCTTGACGAAGAATTCCAGAATGAAGGTCCAATTGGAGGTGTCGGAGAAGTGGTAGAAATCGACGAATGCAAAATAGGACGTCGAAAATATGAAAGAGGACGTGTGGTTGAAGGTTCCTGGATCTTAGGAATGATTCACAGGGGACATCCACATACCTATCGGTTGGAAATCTGTCCTAACAACAAGCGTGATAAAAACATATTGATTGCTCTCATAAAGAAACACGTTGTTGTTGGGACAGAAATTCATACCGATTGTTGGAAAGGGTATATTACTTTAGAAGAGCATGGTTATGTGCATCATACCGTGAATCATTCCAAAGAGTTTGTGAACCAGGAAACCGGAGCCCACACTCAAAGCATCGAGTCCTCTTGGCGATGGATGCGTCGATTTCTGTCACGTGGAGGAATTCAAAAGAGCAACTTTGCAGACCATCTTTGCGAATTTTTATGGCTTCGGCGAATAAGAAAATTAAACAAAAACCCCTTTGAGCAAATGCTGATAGACATTCGAATGTGCTATCCTGGCCACAAAAATTAATTATTCTGCAATAATAAGCCCTTTTCAGAGCTAACTAATAAATAATATGCTTCGTAAAGCATAGAGTTACAATATCAATCAGCCCTTTTCAGGGCTAACAAATAAATAATATGCCACAATAAGCTTATACTATCAATATCAATCAGCCCTTTTCAGGGCTAACGAATAAATAACCCCCTATATAAGGGGGCGAAGCCTCTAGCTCCGTCAGGTGGGGAGGGGTAATCCCCTAATTCCCCTCATGTCTTGGACAATCTAAGGGGGGGTTGGGTGCCACACTTGAAGTGGAATGTAGACAACGGTGGAAAAAACTATAGTTCTGTTAGTTTATACCTAGTTTCTCCTAATTCCTCTCATGTCTTGGACAATCTAAGGGGGGGTTGGGGTGCCACACTTGAAGTGGAATGTAGACAACGGTGGAAAAATCTATAGTTCTGTTGGTTTTTACCTAGTTTCTCCTAATTCCTCTCATGTCTTGGACAATCTAGGGGGGGGGGGGGTTGGGGTGCTATACTGAAAGTAGAATGTAGACAACGGTGGAATATAATCTGATAATATAAGATTGTCAAAACATGAGAAAATCAATCATAACAACTCTTAATATTCATAGTTTTATAATAGACAAATAATAAGTGCTTTTAATGAATGCCAGTATTGAACAAGTGTTCGGCCGATACTGAGCCAGTATTGAAGAGAGTGATTCAAATGAACAAGACAATGTATATGTTTTCTTATGTTATCTAAACTGATATTAAACTGTTTAAAGTTCAAATAAAAGAGGCCAATACTGGACCAGTATTAGCCAGTATTGGCTAGATCGAATTATGAATATTTTATACTATAAGCATTCAATATAAGTAAAATGTTATTCTAGTTATAATTCGTACATAATCGTAATGCGCAGTCATTCATTCGGTCCAATCGTCATACGTAAATCAATATTCTTTTATAATTTTATGTTATTAAACAATATTCAAGTCAGTTATTAGATGCGAGATACTTACATAAGATTGTTGGGTTTTTTGGAGACAATAGGAATAGCGTAGGATCGTTGTGATAACCAAGATGTCACTCAATCGATGCCGTATCGTTGATATAAACTATAATGATGTACACTTCACCAAACACTTTTCTTTAAAGTTATATCTCGTTGGATCACAAATTAACGAGCACGATGCTCCCTATAAAGTCTACGATATCACTTGTGATTTTCCTAGCAATACGTGATAGAAGATGCTGCTTTTAATTTCGATTCCGACGGATCACTTTACAATTAGTTCTTCACCAAGACACTTCCTTAAAAGTGCTCGACTCGGACTAATACGGCGGGGCAAATACTGCTTTAACCGGCTCACGGCAACAGCGATTATAACGCGTATGCCAATTTGTAGGCTTGGGTGTAGAAAGCAGTTCTTTCTACCGGTCTACAAATTGGGCAACACAACAGTTACATACTGTTGTTACCGCAAGTCTTACGGTGAAAACAGTATATGACGCCCGACGGGTCACTCGACGATATCGCGCTTTCAAAGCTACCGGAGTATCAGACAAATTATTCTAAGTGTCGCTTGTATTTAAAGAAAATAGCTACCCTTTTCTAGGAACAAGCGTGTCAATGATTTGAATGGTAGGAGGTAAAAAGAATATGATTTTTACCCTTTCCTAGGAACAGGCGTGTCTTTAATTCAATTGGTAGAAGATAAAATTGATGAAGCTTCAAAAAGTGCACGTGCGCTCGCACTCGCGAATGACATCGATATTCTTTTGTCTCATATTTCTTTCTGCTTTCCAGAAATGCGGTATTTAATATAGTTTAAACAACTAGCCAAACTCTCATAGACTCGTCTAGACTTTGTTTTGCTTATTTAAGGAAGAATGCACGTGTGATCTTTTACAAAAGTCACGTACATTCCTCACGGTCGTAGGAACGGATAGTATCAAGTTACTAATCGTTTCTAGACGATATTATGAGACTATGAACCTTTACATAAAACGGTAAAATCAACTAGTTTGTCAGCAACTTGCATTTTTAGACTAGAATATTCTTGAGACTAAACAATGGATTGATATCATTTGCATTTGCTAATATTGTAATTTCATCTATCTTTGCAGCTGTTAAAACATATTAAACTAATTTGAAAAATTAGTGAATATAATGTGAAATTATATACTGCTGAGTAATTTATCTCGCAGCTGCTAAGATGTTTTCAGAAATATAAGATTTATAATGACATTAGAAAATAACAATTTGGTTACTGGGATGTAACATTCTCCTAATTCCTCTCATGTCTTGGACAATCTAAGGGGGGGTTGGGGTGCCACACTTGAAGTGGAATGTAGACAACGGTGGAAAAATCTATAGTTCTGTTGGTTTTTACCTAGTTTCTCCTAATTCCTCTCATGTCTTGGACAATCTAGGGGGGGGGGGGGTTGGGGTGCCATACTGAAAGTGGAATGTAGACAACGGTGCAAAAATCTATAGTTCTGTTGGTTTTTACCTAGTTTCTCCTAATTCCTCTCATGTCTTGGACAATCTAGGGGGGGGGGGGGGTTGGGGTGCCACACTGAAAGTGGAATGTAGACAACGGTGTAAAAATCTATAGTTCTGTTGGTTTTTATGATACTATCATAAAAATGATCAAGTTAACCATTTTTTTAAAGATGATTTTCGTAATTTGTTCATGCAATTACGTAAATTACGTAATTGACGTAATTTCACGTTATTGTACATATGTACATAATTGTACGTAAATACGTAAGTTTACGTTATTACATAATTGTACGTAAATGCGTAAGTTAACGTTATTACATAATTGTACGTAAATACGTAGTAAATACGTAATTTGACGTTATTACGTAATAATAGGTAATGAATGTATTGCAGCGTAATGAACGTAATATTACGTAATAACGTAATTACGGCTGTAGGTAATTTAATATTGATATAATGTGGGTATTTGGTCGCTCCCTATCAAAAAAATCCGCGTAGAAATCCGCGTAAAAATCCGCGAGGAAATCTTCGAGGAAATCTTCGTTTATATTTTGGACAAATCCACGAAGATTTCCACGCAGATTTCCTCGCGAATTTCCACGCGGAATTCCAGGCGGATTTTAGACTTAGGCATTTTTGTTAACAGAAAAGTTTCTTGAGGATTTCGAGGTAGATTTTCTCGAGGATTTTGGACATTGTACATTTTGATCCAAGGTATTTTCTTTATACATTTTTATAAAAATTATAATATTTTCATTTTTTTTTCATAGAAAGTTTCTCATAGATTTCTGCGCGGATTTTAGTAGGATTTTGAACATTGTATTTTTTGAATTATGGAAAGTTCCTCATGGATTTCTGTAAGGACTTTAGACTTGGAATTTTATAGTTTATAAAAAAGTTTCTGAAAGATTCCCATGCTGATTTCCACAAAGATTTCAACGTAAATTAGTCACGAATTTCTACGCGGAATTTTACAAGGATTTATAACTCTATATTTATCTTTTATCATAGCATGTTCCTCATGGATTTCTGTAAGGATTTTGACACGGATTTTTAAAGGATTTTGAACTTTAAATTTTTTTTTATTTATGAAAAGCTCCTCATGGAATTCTATGAGGCTTTTAGACTGGAGTTTTATAGTTAACAAAAATGTTTCTGAGGGATATTCTACGATAATTTTTAGGAAGATTTAAATGCAGAATTACTCATGGATGTCAACCCTGATTTTTACAAGGATTTCGACGCAGATTTTTTAGAGGATTTTGAGCTTCGTATTTTTTTTTTCTGGAAAGTATCTCATGGATATCGATGAGGATTATAAACTTGAAATTTAATGGTTAACAGGAATGTTTCTGTGGGATTCCTACGTTAATATTAACGGGAATTTCAACATGGAATTGCTCACGGATTTTAACGCGGAACTTCACGAGGATTTATAACTTGGTAATTTCTTTATTCTCATGTGACGTCTCTTTTAAATTTCTGCAAGGATTTTGACGCCGATTTTTTTTAAGATTTTGAAATTTGTACGTTTTGATTCATGGAAAGTTTCTCATGAATTTTGATAAGGATTTTAAACTTTGTATTTTATGGTAAACAAGAGTGTTTTAGGGGAATTCCTACGCCGATTTTTACGAGGATTTCAACGCGAAATTTTACAAGGATTTATAACTTTTTTATTTTCATTGGTTGTTCCTCATGGATTTCTGCAAGGATTTTGACGTGGATTTTTCAAAGGATTTAGAACTTTGTATTTTTTGATGGTAAAAAGTTTCTTATGGATTTTGATAAGGATATTAAACTTGGAATTAAATGGGTAACAGAAATTTTTCTGGCGGATTTCTACGCTGATTTTTAAAAGGATTTTTACCTTCTTTTTATTTTTTGATTTATGGAACGTTCTTCAAGGATTTTTATGATGATTTTAGACTTGGAATTTTTTGAATAATAAAAATGTTTCTTGAGGATTCTAATGCTAATTTGCACAAGAATTCCATCGCAAATACTCATGGATTTCAATGCGGAATTTCACGAGGATTAATAATCTTGTTTTTTTCATTTTTATGGGACGTTCCACATGGATTTCTGCAAGGATTTTGACACAGATGTTTTAGAGGATTTTTTACTTTGTATTTTTTAATTCATGGAAAGTTTCTCATGAATTTTGATAAGGATTTTAAACTTGGAATTCTATGCTTCACAGGAATGTTAATTAAAGATTCTTACGCTGATTTATAGAAGAATTTTTTTTATTTTTCGATTTATGAAAAGTTCTTCATGGATTTCTATGTAGGTTTTAGACTTGGAATTTTTTTGATAATAAAAATGTTTCTGCACGATTCAAATGCTGATTTCTACATTAATTCCATTGCAAGTGACTCATGGATTGCAACGCGAAATTTTACGATGATTTATAACCTTGTTTTTTTTATTTTCATTGGGATGTTTTTATGCATTTCTGCAAGGATTTTGACGCAGATTTTTTGAGGATTTTAAACTTTGTCTTTTTTAAGTTATAAAAAGTTTCGTATGGATTTCGATAAGGATATTGATCTTGGAAATAAATGGGTAACAGGAATTTTCCTGGCGGATTCCTACGCTGATTTGTAAAAGGATTTTTACACTTTTATTATTTTTTGATTTTGCGGATTCCTACGGTTATTTTTAAAATGATTTTTTTATTTTTTTTACTTTTTTTATGGAAAGTTCCTCATGGATTTTTATGATGATTTTAGACTTGGAATTTTTTGAATAAAAAAATGTATCTGGAGGATCCTATTGCTGATTTCAACAATAATTCCATCGCAAGTTAATCATGGATTTCAACGCGGAATTTTACAATAATTTATAAACTTGTTTTTTTTATTTTGATAGGATGTTTTTAATGGATTTTTGCAAGGATTTTGACGCTGATTTTTTAGAGGATTTTGAACTTTGTATTTTTTGATTCATAAAAAGTTTTTTATGGATTTCGATAAGGATATTGATCTTGGAAATAAATGGGTAACAGGAATTTTCCTGGCGGATTCCTACGCTGATTTGTAAAAGGATTTTTACACTTTTATTATTTTTTGATTTATGGAAGACCTTCATGGATTTTTATGATGATTTTAGACTTGGAATTTGATGTATAATAAAACTTTTTATGGAGGATTCTAATACTAATTTCCACAAGAACTGCATGGCAAATTCTCATGGATTTTAACGCGGAATTTTACGATGATTTATAACCTTGTCTTTTTTTATTTTCATGGGAAGTTCCGTAGGCATATCTGCAAGGATTTTGACGCAGATTATTTAAGGCATTTTGAACTTTGTATTTTTTGATTTATGGAAAGTTGCTCATAGATTTTGATGAGGATATTAAACCTTAAATTTTATGGTTAACAAGAATTTTTGTTTGCGGATTTCTACGGTTATTTTTAAAATGATTTTTTTATTTTTTTTATTTTTTTTTATGAAAAGTTCTTCATGGATTTCTATGTAGGTTTTAGACTTGGAATTTTTTTGATAATAAAAATGTTTTTGCACGATTCAAATGCTGATTTCTACATTAATTCCATTGCAAGTGACTTATGGATTGCAAAGCGAAATTTTACGATGATTTATAACCTTGTTTTTTTTATTTTCATTGGGATGTTTTTATGCATTTCTGCAAGGATTTTGACGCAGATTTTTTGAGGATTTTGAACTTTGTATTTTTTGATTCATAAAAAGTTTTTAATGGATTTCGATAAGGCTATTGGACTTGGAATTAAATGGGTAACAGGAATTTTTTTGGCGGATTCCTACGCTGATTTTTAAAAGAATTTTTGCATTTTTTTTATTTTTTGATTTATGAAAGATCTTCATGGATTTTTATGATGATTTTAGACTTGGAATTTTATGGATAATAAAATTGTTTCTGTAGGATTCTAATGCTAATTTCCTCAAGAATTGCATCGCAAATACTCATGGATTTAAATGCGAAATTTTACAATGATTTATAACCTTGTTTTTTTTTATTTTCATTGGAAGTTCCGTATATGCATATCTGCAAGGATTTTGACGCAGATTATTTAGAGCATTTTATACTTTGTATTTTTTGATTCATGGAAAGTTGCTCATAGATTTTGATGAGGATATTAAACCTTGAATTTAATGGTTAACAAGAATTTTTCTTGCAGATTCCTACGGTGATTTTTAAAAAGATTTTTTTATTTTTTTTATTTTTTGATTTATGGAAAGTTCTTCATGGATTTCGATGAGGACTTTAAACTTGGAATTTTATGGTTAACAGAAGTTTTTCTGGCGGATTCCTACGGTGATTTTTGAAAGCATTTTGAAGTTTTTATTTTATGTTTTATGGAAAGTTCTTCATGGATTTTTATAATGGTTTTAGACTTTGAATTTTATGGTTAACAGAAATATTTCTGTAGGAAACTTCTAAGTAAAAGCTTAACTTTTATAAATTTAAATCTTGGAGATGGTACGGTAAACTTTGATGCAATATTAGCCGTGCATATAATGCTAGATGGTAAACGATCCTTTTGAATTTTATTGCAGCGTTTTCGTTTGCATGTAATTTTAAAATGTGACAGAGCTTTTCGTTTAGTTTGTTTTTTACTTTTTTGTTGTGTTAATAAAAATTGGACCTTCTATATATGGTAGGATACCGATCCAACTAAAAAAAAAATTTCCTCCGATTGGGCTAAAACTTGTCCTAAGTTTAGATCTATGCATGAGTACATTAGCCACCAAGTATTACTAAATTTCATCATTAACTGTGTAGTGGGGAGGGGGGTCAAGTTTTTGATGAATGGTGGGTGGACTAGTTTTTCATCACTCGTAACTTTTATACGGTCAATCGCACGAATTTTTGACCTATATACTTTTGAAAGGGTTTTTTCTGTTCTTTCAAACGGTAAAAAGAATTTTTTCGAAAATTAAAAATTTGACCCTCTTTTTTAAAAATCAAAAATATTTTTGACTTTTTTTTCAAAATCGACATTTTTTTTTTCATTTTTTATTTTTTGAAAATAAAGTTTAAAATGTGTACTTTGAGTACACCAAGTATGAAAAGGTCCTTTTTTTTTTGTTTTCGAGATATTAAATAATGAATTTTTAAAAATTAAATAAAAAAAAGTAATAATTCTTTAAAAAAGTAAATTTAGAATTAATATGAATTTTTTATTCTAAAGACAATAAAAATTTACATCCAACAAAACCCAAATATATAACATTTTGCATAAAAAGTATTAAATAAAAAAAATTTAAATAATTATTAATAAAAAGTTATATATGACATTCTTAGCGTCCAAATAAAAAAAATCATAAGGTCAATTCTCTTTTTATTGTATGACTTATTTATTTGTTTATTTACTTATGTGGATATTTTTTTATTTATATGTTCAAGAAAAATATCAAAAAGTACCTACCTATATTTTTACAATCGCTAGTAAAAAGAAATTAAGGAAAATAGCTATCCGTGTACTTTAAGTAGGATCACAGTTTATATCCCCTTTCTCCACAAAATTGTTTTCGTTTTTTTTTTGTCTTTAAGAATATAGTAGAATATTGTAGTACTGCTATCTGCATTTTACAGGGTTTAGACTGTCATGTGAGTTATTTCAATGCCTGCATTACAGCTGTGTAATATGTAAATGTGTTAATATGTTAATTTTAACTTTTGTTAAAAATATGATTCGTATTTTATGTTGTAACTGTGTAATGAGTTGTATGATAATATTTTCCATATGTGTAATTAGATTTAAATGATTGAGCTTGTGTTACTTAGTTTTTTTTATTGGTTTTGTTTGATTTCGTTGTTTTTGAAACCTTTGTATTAGATTTGACTGCTTTTGGATTTTTCCTTCTTTTTCTTGGAGTTTTGTTCAACGTTTTCGGAAGAAAGTCACTTTCCATCGCAGATGAGAATTTTTTTAGTTGAATTCTACCATGTTCTTGTGGTATATAGGAATGGTATTGAGAACTACCAGTTCTACACTCGCAGTGTCATGTGACAAATTGTCCGAAATAATAGCCATGCTTTTATGTAACAAATTATCTTCTACTTTAGAGTATATGACTACTGTAAAGATGGTAGCTTGATTGTTGTTCCAGTGAAAAGCTTGGGCAGCGTTTTGAACAATAAAGGCATAATTTTCAGCGAAATCACATGAAATGACAAACTCACCTGGCACTAATTTTTCCTTTAGATTTTAATAAAAAGATGCTTGCTCTCTGGCAATAAAATCATGTACTTTCAACTTATTTAAGCGTTCACATAAATCTTCTGTAAATTCATCAACATTTAGTACGAGTGTTTTTAAACTGTATTTGTCGGTCTGCATCCAAATTTCACATTTTACCTCTTCAACACAATCTTTATCAAAAGCTTTAATTAAAATCTCTCTTAAAACATTTATACCTGGACATAGTCCACAATCTCCTAAGTAACAAGAAGTACTCGGAATAGGACAAATTATAGCTTTTATGCAATCATGATAATCAGCTAATTGTAATTGATGGTCTTTAGTTAAATGTTCAATATCAATTTCATTTAGCATTAATTTCACATTTTCGTGATACGTGCAAACACAAACAGTGTGTGTTCCACTACTTCCAGCCAACACACAATGGGTAGGCCTAAGTTGGGAAAATTTTGATAAACTTATTTGGACGTTCTTATGTTCTGATTTAAATTGCTCATACAGTTCATTCAAATTGCATAATAAAAGCCTTTTTTGTACATGTTGACGAGTTCCATCTGCATTTTTGACAGATATGAAGTCCTTCATGCCAGACATCATGCGACTGATATCATCACGATTGTAAAAATCTTTAACTAAATTCACTGTTTGAGTCGATATTGGATTTCCTTTTTTTGGTTTTGGAAAAGCCAAAATACCATATTTAGCTACTTCATCTTTTACATTTCTTGCATGTCTATCGGAAACGTTAAATTCTGTCATTATCTTATTACGACTCCAAGATTTTGGTAAAAGTGTAAGAAGCTGAAATTTTTCTGCTGAATTGTCTGAGTTCTCAAATTTTTCCTTAATTTGATCAAAGATTTCTACACACGATTTGTGATGTTCATAATCGTCATCAGAACATTTAGACTTAGTTATTTTATTTGGAGTTAAAACAAAGTCATTATCATTTGTCCGATCATCATATTCTTCAATAAATCCACCAGGTTTTTCAAGATCTATTTCACTTACTTCATTTTCCTGTTCTTCAATATATGAGCTTGAAGGTTTTTCAACTGTTGTTGAAGCCTTCATCTCTTCTTTTAAATCAAAATTGCATTTCAAGCAAATTTTTGCTCCTGGTGGAAAAGAGTATCTACTTTGTACACTCCCAGCTACGGGACGTAATGCTCTATTTGGATGGCTTTTTCTTTTAAAGGGATTAAGGCATCTATTATAACAAACTTTTAATGGCTTACTAGGAGCCATGTTTGATTAAAATACCAATAAACAAATGAAAACTATTTTATTAAATAAAACGATTGTTAGAAAATATTAAATTTACTTACGCTATATGTTAGCAAACGATATAAAAAGAGAGATTCACAAACCTGCGTTTAATGTATTTAAAACTCGAATTTAAAAGATCTAATATCTGACAGAAAACTTATTCCAACAATACAAAAATATTATTAGTTTTTTAAAAGTATATAATACGAAAAAGAAACCAAGATAATTTGTACAAACCTGAAAACGTATCCTTATAGAATAAAAAACTTGAATATTAAGCTCTTATATAAAATATAATACGCATCTGTACTGTGAGAAATAGAAAAGTTGGCCACCCTGTGACAACTTTTGATACTACTTTAAATAGGCGCCAAAATTTGAACTATTCTAAGCAAAGGATACATTATTAGACAAAACAAGATTATTTTATTACAACAGAAAAAGTATTTTAATACTTCTATAATTGAAATAAAAAAAGAAGTCAGCAGTACTACTACTTATAACTACTTATAGTATTTATTATTTATTATTATTATTATTATTATTATTATATAATATTATATTAATATTATATAATATATAATATATAATATATAATATTATATTAATATTATTATTATTTATTATTTATATAGTATTTATTTTACTTATAGTATACTTATAGTATCCTAAATAGTTTAGGATGTATACTGCAATATAACAGAACGTAGCTTAATATTATAACAAATAAATAAATTGTGTGTTGAGAATGAATAATATATCAACATAAGAGTACGTACATGCTTTAAAAGGTATTATATATTCTTTTCGCAAACCTGTTGGATTTTTTTTGATTTATGGTGTAAAACACCTCCAGTTATAAGACAATCAAAATTTAAGAAAAAAGGCTGGAAGCTTAGTGACTCTAGTTATCAAAAATCAGTTTGAGGTGACAGATGTTTTAAAAGCACTTAACAACTTTTATGTATATTGTTAAATGAATTACCCATTTCAGTTAGAACAAGTGAATTAATTGTCGTTGAGGTTTGGTTTTGAGAAAGTAAATTACAAACAATTGATTATTTTTTTAAAACATTTTGTTGATGAAGTGAACAGATTCAAGAAGTATATGATATTTTTTGAAAATGAAGAACGTTTAATTGAAGTATTGTTTATCTTTCTACGCAAACTCAGTATTAAGATCTCCTGTGCAAGGCATTTATTTACAACATAATGTCTCTACCCTGTAAGTTAAATAGTGTGTAAAGTACTTTCAGCCGGGTAACTGCGTTACAAAATTTTACTTTAATGCCCCTGTAACGTACAAGCTTCGTTAATATAATAATAGATCATAAGCATATACAATTAGCTGAAAAAGTATAATTCTTATTAAGTATCCAAAAATTTAATATATATAATAGTTTACAGTTTAATGTCTGTTTATATGCACTTTGCGATTAGGTATCTAGTAAAACAGTTTTTTGATATGGTTTGAAACAACAACCGTAGCCTATTGATGATTTTAAGGCACATTTTTCAGGTATTATTTTTCATACACATTCAAGTGCGGTTAAAAACTCTTGTGATATATATACCACAAGAAGGATCATTAGTAGAATATTTAGAAAAGCAAATGATATAATATTAATTATATCAATTAAGTAATATTTTGGGCATTCTGACAAAGTACTCTGCGGTTTGCGATTTGGTAGAGGACCTACTGAGGCAATATACGTATGGAGAGAAAAAAATAAATAAAGAAAAGCCGGATGCTTCCTAGAAAAACTTTCATATTATTGCGAAAATATTTTATGTTCCGATTTTCATGTTAATTGATAGTGGAAGCAAGGTCACTTGACTCTTTGAGTTGTTTTATCGATATTTGTTCAGTAATGGTGAAATACAAATTTTTTAGATGGTTAATATTGTGATTTTTCTGACCGGAGGTCGTAAATAAACCCTTGTAAAAATTCTGTCTTTTTAGAGGTGAAGATTGAAGAACTCAAAATAACGGTGCTGCGCCGTATTGAAAACAAATTTATTGTGGATTTGGATCGTGGAACATGAACGAGCTTTCTCTGAAATAAAACAAAATTTTACAAATTGTTTTCGACACGATTATTTTTATCCAACGCGAAAATATAAGTCGGATAATGCCTATTGACTTAGGGTACTTCGGGAATACTTGGTTAAATCGATAAAAATGTCTGTCACCCTGCTTTGATCATAGTAAGTCATGGACTATACAAAAAGCAGAATATGAATGCTAGGTTTTTAAATAATAGATGTTGACCGTTGTTCCCTGCATTGTAAAGTTGCGTACTTTTTTGATTCAACAGCATTTTGATATTATCAGCGACTGAAAAGCAATGGCCTTTGTTAATTCGACTGATTTTAAAAATGCTTGGTTAACTCGTTAGAGATTAATTTTGCATCAATACAAATTCGATATCATTATCAAACCCGGAAAAATGAATATCCCCGTTGATTTTTCAGTCGAATCCCAAATGGAAAATTTGAAGAAGGCGAAGCTGGAGTAGCTGATATTTGTATTCATTAGCTGTATAAGATACTATAAATAAAGAAAGAAAAATGTATTGAGGACAATGTAGTGTTGATGAATAGTTTGAATAATGAATTTGATTTAAAAGTCTATTCGGGATTTGGATGCAGTTCGTTGGAACGACGAAAGAATTGAAAAGATTATACTTAAGATTGAATAAGGGGATAATTTGTAAACTTGTCGATTATCCACACACGTAAAATCGCAAATACATTGTCACAGCTGAAGACCTTTCACATATTTAGAATGCGAAAAATATTCTAAATAGTTGAGACTATATTTACTAAAACGAAAATTAGAAGGAATCTATAACATTTAGACAGCTGGTAGAACCTTTTTACTTATCATTTTGTAGTGTGGTTTCAGAAAAGATTCATGATAAATTCATAAATAAAATAAATTAGGTACCGAACAAACATATTCAGTATCCCGTACTTTCAGGAATACTGCAATTTTTTCCAATTTTTCAATAGGTACTGCAACAAGAGCTCTTTCAAAACTAATTTTTTTATGAAGATATGGATATACATTGTCAGGCGTATTCCCAGTTACAATTTTCCGATCAATGGCATATTCTTTTTCAAGTACTTCGTCAACAATAAATTCTTGAATTTTTACAAAAGCACCATTATTTAATTGGGCATAACTATTATCAGATCGATTATTGTGTTTGTAAGAATAAAGACACTTATCTTTCACCATTTTTTTATAAGATAGTGCCTCAAAAGTTAATTGGAGTTTTTTGGACAAATTTGGATTTGCACTCTTTAGAGCTCCAAAAAATCTCCATGAATTAGTTTTATAGGTTTTTTGTGTGTTCCGATTCTGCAAATTAGAGCAATACCTTTTTACTTGCGGTGAAGATTCAGGAAGTATTTCGTTCGACAAAAGCAAATCACTCTGGCGCATAGCAAGTTTTCTACAAATTTGGTTTGTTACACCGTTTGCAGCTGTGATCATTTTTAGTAATTTCCCATTCCCTGCTTCAAATGGAAAAGCATTGTGAGCCCATGATGGACCCCACATTTCTAGACTTCTGGACTAATGAAATACTAGATGAACATTGGATGTCATGGCTGCTTTTGAATAAAGCTTTTCAACACCGATTAGAAATTGTTTGCATAGATACTCATGACGCTCTAAATCTACTCTATTTATTGTTGGTTTAATGATATATAGAATGCTTCAGCAAAAAGGGCCCAATGTGTCAAAAACTTTTTATCTATATATAATCCCATAATCAGTATACTAAAATACAAGATAAAATTTTTCCACTCTTTTGCTTTCCAATACGCTCTATCACTCAGAGATCTTGTCAAATGCATAGACTGATGAGGCACTGAAATAGATTCAAGCAGTTTGTCTATTGTTTTTAAATTAGCGGTAGTTAAATTCCGAACCCAGTAGTCTGTAAACTGTTCTGCTATACCTAAACGCGCAAAGTGCATATCCTCTGTTACAAATCCATCTTTCATTTTAAATTTTTGCAACAAATTTAACGGTGATACGTGTTGAATGCCATATGGCAGTTCTTCCTTTTCCTTATGTAAAGTGAAGTCCTCTAAAGAAATTGTTAATTGAGAATTAGGTTCAGAGCAATTTGGATTTGGATTATTAATATCGCCGTGATTAATAACTCTTTCACAAGTAGCTTTGACGGCTGCAGTGGGGTTATTTTTATTAATAATATAATCTAGACATCGAAAAAAATTGGTTTCATTTCTTTCTTTGGGCACTTTCTCCATGATAGGAAATTTTATGCAACCACCAGTGTTGGCATCATTTCTTATGTACTCACCTTTCTGAAGACACCAACTTCATCCAAAATAACCATTATATTGTTTTATGCCTTGCATCGAAGCTCGAGCAACTGAATCAGATGGACAACATATTGCATATGATTTGATTAATTTAATTTCACCTTCTATGCAACACTCAACTCCTGAATTTGATAGTTCGTTTATTTCATCAACGAAACCTTTTAATAGAACGTCCATGTCAGGTTTCGATTTCCCAAACCATAACGCACAAACAATAGTATTTCCTGTTCTAACTTCCAGAGGTAATTCATTGATCATTTACTGAACTGGATAGATTGAGCAGTTGCTACTTTCAAAAGTTGGCGCTCCATCACAGTTAAAAGTAAATGATAAATAATTATATCTTTCCTCAGGAGGTAAACTATTTACAAAACTTTGATAGGCTTTTCCATCATAAATATCAGAATATTCATCCTCTTTGCGATCTCTATGCATTACACAATTGTAGTAATGATCATATTTTTCCAAGTAAGTCTTAATATCATTTTTAATATTTAATGTCACGAAAAAATCGTTATAATTTTTACCGTTAATAGTAAAAACTTTCTCACAAAAATCACATTGCTTTTCTCGACTTGATCGAACAAATGTGCCAGCGTAACTTTTACAATCGGGACAAACAGCATGGTATGTAACGAACTCTGGAGAAAAAAACAATTTGTCGATAAAGTATTTTGTATCCGGTAAAACATTAGACTTAAACATACAATTTACGGCTTTAAATAATTCTGTCACCGCAGAATGTGATAATTCATTGACGATTGCGTATTTCAGAAATATCAAGAGAAGTTCCCCTTCGCTGACAGCTATTGGCGTAGTGATTTTATCCAATATTTGTGTCGATTGCAATTTTTTCTGTAGTTCGTTATTAATTGCTGTTTCTAGACCTACAGGGAAATCGTTCATGCTGGTAGCGTCTAGTTCATTTCCATGAATTTCACTATCTATAGAATCTTCATATTCTATACTTGAGGTACTCTAAAAAAAAATTTTTCTTGTTATTCTTTTTAAAATATTTATAAAATTCCCGAAATATTTTCTATACTCGAGCTAAAACTCGAGAATTGTATATTACAAAAAAAGTACAAAATTTTAAAGATAACTTTAAAAATAGCTACTAAATAGTGTCTTTTTAAGAACGTTTGTAACATTTTAAAATTTGTTGAAAAAAATTTTTAAAGGTATGTAAAAAGACACAATGCTACTCTTAAGGTGATGTAAGATCATCTTCGACACCAGTATGCTATAGATAAGAAACCTATCTTGCCGTACGCCCAAGAGGATTAGGAATCCGTGATGCAAAATGAACAGTGCAAGATTAAAATATAATAATAAAATCAAAAAACCTCCAATTACAATTGGGGATGAGAAAAGTTCAAAAGTTGGGTGAGAAACGGACGAAGTATCAAGAGCTCCTATTCGAACTGAATTGAATATATCCAGGTTATAAGATCCAATTAATTTTTCTTATATTAGGCTGTTTGGGAGGAATTAAAGCTTCATTTGTAAGGCAATTAAAAAGATACCTAATTGGGAATGTCAAGCTGAAGCATTGACGGTTTTTATGCAAAAAGCTGTTTTATGAAGTCACTCAATCTGGTCCGACAGCACTGTTCTATATAATATCACGATTGTAGCTCTAAAAAAGCATCCAAACTTGTTTTGTAAAGAAAAAGAATATTAATAATAATACACCAAGTGTATTGGAAATAGCCCTGATTCTAAAAAGATTCCATCACACTTTGAAAAAATCGAAGTTGCTGACCATCAAGCAACATAGGATTGAGAAGATACGTTATCTTGTTGTTACATGGGAACGGTTAGAACGGCGGGTTAAATAGATAAAATAAATTGATATCTATGACACTAAGCTTTCCCGCCTGTTCATCTTACTAATGCCAACTCTTGAAAAATAGCGAAAAGAGAATGGAAATTTTTTGAGTAACATCTATGGGGAAAACCCATTCAGTGAACAGTGAAGAGTCAATTTTTATACTTTTTCGTAGTTTGTGTCTTAGACAGCTTATAAAAAGGAGGTGAGAAGTGTAGTCGCTAAAACCTAGAACTTTTCAGCACCCGGGCTGGATAAGATTAATAATTCATGGTGGAAAAGTTTATATCAAATCATAAACATTTGGCTCGTATATTCTCTACTTTTCTAAACGGTTAACATCCAAAAACAATGGTTGGTGGAAGAACGAACAGTACTCTTACCAAAATCATGAGATTTGTCTAATTCAAAAAATTGTAGACCAAAGCTTGTCTTAGCACCTGTTACCTTGCCTCTGTCTGTTTTACTCTGAGAAAAACAGACAGGATACATATGTGGCAAACTGGGAACTAGAGTTCATAAGATCAATCATCTGCTTTGTGTCGACGATCTTAAGCTCTGAATCCAGTAAGGACGCACTTAAAATTCTGGTGCTTGCAGTATCCGAGTATTTTAAATCTATATTCATTTGATTACATTTGATTAAAGGAGGGTGAGAAACAGCTGAAATATCGAGCGACAACGAGAAAATCTTGGTGGTGGGAAAACTTACACATATCTTAGAATTTAACAATCGAAAAGTCAAGATTTGTGTGGGCTTAAAGATCATTACCATATAAAATACCATGGTCTTCTTAGAAAAATTTAATGATCCGAATTATTATCTGGGAAAAATAAGATACAGACCACAAATACATCAGCCATTTCTTTGCTTTCTATACATTTAGATTAGTTAAGTGGAATGAGCATGAGTTGAATGAACTAGATAGGAAAACTCTCAAGATGACAGTATATTGAAGTCATCATCCTATGTCATTCGTATCTCGAATTTACCTTCCTCGAGATTGGGGAGGAAGAGGTCTTTCAATTTAGAGAGTCTTCATCATAAAACTGCTCTGTCTGCGGCATGTTTAAGCATAAACAGTAGAGATCCTCTTATGCAATTTGTCCATCATCATGAAATTGCGAATGTTGCTACGTTTTTATATCGTGTGTCAGAAAGAGCTGCAAATGTACTTAGCCTCCCATTTGAACGAGTGATATGGAATAAGGCTAATCATCGTTGACACCATTTATGCTCAAAAAGCGTGTCAAGAAAGCCGAACATGCACTTCTGTTACATGAACATATTGGCAGACCGGTACATGGACAAATCTTCAGTATCATAACAGATATGGGATTATCTATGATTTTGTTATTTGCTTTCCTCAAATCTGATGGTTTGAAATTAGAGACTGAAAGATTTTTGTGTGTTTGTCAGGATGGACAACTTTTACCTTCGTGAACTACAGTAGAGTGATGCATATAGCATATGCATATAGCACTAATATAATATAAATGAAGAACCTCTATATCTAAATATGCAAGGAAAGAACGAAAATTTAAAAGACTGATTTAGAAATTAGGTATGCTAAGCAGAAACATCAGATGTATGCCAAAGACTAGGAACCGTGAGAAAGAAACAGCACTGAGCGCAGGTTAGCAGCAATTTTTTTTACCTTTTCTAACAATCGGAATTATCAAATTAAAACTTTTTTTAAAGTAATATTTTTTATGAATATAAATAAATGACATTTTAAAATATGATACCTCGTCTAATTCCGAAACGCTTTTTACACATTCAATGGTTGGTACCTGCAAAACAAATAGAAATATTTCTGTATTGAAAAAAAAAGCTGATATATTTCTATGAAACTTTATACAATTTGAAAAAACCAAAAATAAATTGTGAGTAGAAAACAAAATACAAAAGGGCGATTCCATATTAAATATACAGTCGATTTTAAAATTGATTAAAGTTTTGACTGGACAGACACAGAACAGCACGTGGATATAAGAGGTAGAGTTTAAAAATTAATTGAAACTCATAATACTCAAAATGTCCTTCCAAATCTTTTTGTAAAATGTTCTTGACATATCGAGATATGTATAAATAAACAAATAATAATTTTTAGTCACGTCAAAATTAAAAAATATTGTCTTTTTTTTGTAAACATTATTTAAAAGTTGAACAAAAACTTATTTTTTTGTGTATTAGCAACAATTTTCTAAATTCAATAGGTTCAGAGTTATATCTGATTAAAAATAGGTCTGCTTTGAAAAACCTACTAGAATTTTGAAAATTTATAACTCGAAAATTTGACTACTTATATAAAATAAAAAAAAATATGTATCTAATATTTTTTTATAAGGAACAAATAAAAAATAGATTTAATTGATTTAAAAATGTGGACTGTAAATTTGATATGTAATCGCCCAAAAATATTTCAAATACCATGTTTTGTTAAACCTAGGGCTGCGCACGAGACGAAACGATACAATATTTTTTACAGAGTATCGTTTCGGTCTCAACATTAAAATTATGGTATCGTCTAGTATCAATCATTAAAAACACTGTTAAAAAAATAAAACTATAAGAACGGAGTGTAAATTTTTGGGTTTTTTAAAAATAAACTTAAATACATTTAAATTATTTGTTTTGCAATACTTATAGTCAAAAAAACTAATCAACGCGAAGTAGTCTTGTTAAAATTTGACCGACAGTAAGTCTCGACGAGAGTCTTTGAGAGTATCGTCGAGACTGGTTTTTATTGTAGTATCATCTCAGATATTTTTTGTGGTATCGGTCTCGTGCACAGTCTTTGTTAAAGCATACAAGTTACCAGTCTAATTATTAACGACTTATTTTCATAAATGTTAGTGAATATAAAAGTAAACTTAATTTTTAAACAGGGTTTTTCAAATTGCAAAACGCCAATTTTAGGAAAGAGTTTTTCCAGGTCTTCTCTGATTACGAATTTGAGGTAAATTTTAAGGCAGTATTATAGTTTGCAAGCAGTCAAAAATGACTAAACAAAAATTTTTTTCTCGGTAATAATTTTATTTAAAGCAATTATACTTTTTGCATCATATTATTGACATTGTTCCCTGTCAAGCATAAAAACAATTTTTTCTATTTGTCGGTTTCATCACTAGTGGACACCAAAGCCAAGTTAAAAAATAAGCGATCAATGGGCGGACAAGCTACAGCCTTTTAGGAACATCCGATCGAAAAAACCAAAGGTGATTTTAAAGCTGAGAATTTTGGTTAGGTATCCCTCCTAACCCAGATAAAAAATATTCAAAGACAAAAAATTGGCGATAATAAAAAAACTTGGAACTCTACTGCGCATGTGTTGTACCCGAATTCATTTGCGATCACAATGTGGTCAGGGGCTCGAAATTTTTCAGGCACGTACCCGTATTTTTAATACGCTCTTCCCTTATTTTTGCGTCTGCGCAGAAATTAGTTGCCATGGTCACGAACTCCTGTGCAGAGGCAGTAATATAAGCTAGCTTATCTTAAGGAGGTCATCTCGTGTGACCGTCTGTTTTTTTAGTGTTTTTCGTGATTTTTTTTCAGAACCATGAAATCTTAAAACTTCAAACTTTTTGCCGCATATTTAATGCCATTTTAACTGCAAATACAAATGTTTTCAATTGAAAATACTCAAATGTTCACGACTTAAAACACTGTAAAAGTGGCATTGGTAATAAAAGCGTTGTCCATCGGCGAACACGATTCCGACTGATTAGCTGAAGAGAAATAAAAAGATGAAATAGCGTTTTAACCTGTGATTCTGTGGCTATCGTCGGAACTTGGATATATTAAAAATATTAAAAATTGGATGTTTTACGCTAATCTAAATACGCAAATCTACTATATACGTGGTGCCGCCCTAGTGGCGAATAATCTTATCAATAATTTTCAACTTTGAGTGTCATAGGTCTGGTGTCTGACATTATGATATGGAAAACGTCAAGATTCTTCACCGCTGTCGTCTTTTTATTGCGTCAGGAAATAATAAAATAACAAAATAAAGTTTCTTTCAGGTTCCTTATTTCCCGTAGATTCATTTTATTTTCTTTTGTGGGTAAAGTATATAGTTTTCTAAAAAGAATTCGTCAATGTACAGTGTTAAGGTGAATAGAGACAAGTGTTTGACAACGTTTGTCAGGATATTCTCACCGCTCTCGACTTTTTATCAATTCAGGAAAGAATGGATAAAACTACTATCTTTTAATCCTTCGGCCTTCCTTTCCCTTACCATGCATCACTTACCACTCCCCTTATGGAAAAATGTGACATGAATATAATGACACGGACGCGTGTCATTCATTTGCGTGTCATTTTTTCGCGACTACATGAGAAAAATGATACGAGAGAAAATGACATGGCAAAGGATACATAAAAATGCCACGATGCGCAGTCGTATTCTACGTATTCTACAATACCTACAGCTGCGCAGTAAATTTTTGTGTTTCCCAAAATGGTGCACAATCCATGTTTCCCTGGCGTGGTCGCAAAATAATGACACGCATCCGTGTCATTATTTTTATGTCACACTTTTCTATAAAGGTCTCCATATCTCCTCTTTTACAACCTGCCCATCCATACTTTAATTCCTCATTTTCCATTCCTTCAGTCTCGGCTGCCTTGGACCTTTTCAGCTTATCTATTGTCCTCCTGGTTTTCTCTCTACTAACCTCATTCTCCCCCTTCACCTTTCCTCTTTGCCTTCTGCCCTCCCCCCTCACTCTCACCCTTCACCACCATATATTTCCTTAAAATGTCCCGTCCATTCCACCGACAAGTGAATGGCAAGGAGTCTGGTGAAGTTTGGGTATAATCCAGTACTCGTTTTTAAATCCAGAAAGAGTCCTGTTTAGTGCAAAAATATTCCTGCATTCTTTTTGCGATCCGGAGAAGCCAGACAAATACTGTTTTTATCCGTCACATGTTTTTAAATCTAGATTATAGTACGATTTATTAAGAAAATAGGAAACACATTTTTTAAAACAATTTTTTCTTGAGGTCGTTTAGCCATGTCGTGATGTGTCGTTGTAATGAAAATGATAATAAATAAAAGTAACATTTGGACAAAAAAAAACAGATTACAAAAAACGGATTTTAGTTAGAATATAAGTAAATTCGGAATTAAGTACCGGATAAATTCCAGACTAAACCAGACTTAAAGCGGATTGTGAAATTTGTACCTGACAGTTTCCGGACGTGACCGGACTAAAAACGGACTTCACTTTAACTAAAAATAATATCTAAATGAATTGTCGGACTAATTCCAGATAAAACCCGACTTAAAATGGATTGTAAAGTTTGTGCCGGATAGTTGCCGAACTTGACCGGTCTAAAAACGGATTTCACACTTGAGCTATAAATAGATTCCGAATCCATTTTTTATTTGCAGTAAAACCCTCACATATCGGATACCAAGGGTCTGAGAATTTTTTTCGATATAAGCAGGAATTCTATTTATTCGGGTAAAAATTCATTATATTTAAATTCAAGGGACCGGCAAAAATATCTGATATAAGCGGGAATCCGATATATAGGGTCCGATATACGTAAGTCCTACTGTATTTTCTATATCTCCCTTGTTACCGTGTAATAAAGTGAACTCTATCCTGATTTAAAAACGAGTGCCCGATTATGTCCGTACTTTGCCGTACTCTTTTAGAATTATAAAAAGAATGGTGGATTATTTTCATACTAAACCAGACGCTATCCGAATGTGAAAGCGATTGCCGTATTATTTTCATACTAAACCAGACTCTTTCCGGATTTGAAACGTGTGCCGGATTATATCCGTACTGTGCCGGACTCTTTCGGATTGTAAAACGAATGTCGGGTTATTTTCGTACATACTCCGAGTTCTATTTGGAATTGAGAATTAGTGACGGATTATATCAGTACTTTACCGGACTCTTTCCGGATTTAATCCACAGATTACATGTATGTTTGATTTAACAAGTTGAACCTCAGAGCTCGTATAGCTCAGTCGGTTTAGGTTCTGCGTTGCTTGCGTAACATCCCGTGTTCGATTCCCCTCATGCGTGCGATTTTTCTTCTTTAATATAACTGTTGTATATAATCGTTGTAATAAATGTATAAATATTTGTGTAATGTTAAGTTCTAAACATTGTTTAAAAATGACTTAATCAATTAAAAAAAATTTTTTTTGCTTTTCCGACTAATTCCGGATGAAGCCGGACTAAATCCGGATTACTAAAAAAGTTTAACCAGATTAGTTCCGGACTCTACCGGACTACATCCGGATTTAACCAACGATTAGGACCGTATTTGTTCCGGACTGTACCGGACTACATTCGGATTTAAACAACGCTCCGGACCAGATTTGTTACGGACTGTACTGGACTACTTTCGGATTTAAACAACACTTTGGACCAGATTTGTTCCAGACTGTACCGGACTATATCCGGATTGTATACGGCCGGATTTATTTCGGATAAGACCGGACTAAATTCCGTGCCAAAAACCTACGTTAAATCGGACACTTTCGTAATAATTCCAGATCCGGAATTAATCCGGACTTGTCCGGAATTTTATCTGGGATTCGTCCGGAATTCATCCGGATTTCGTCCTGATTTTTTAGTAGGGAACTCTTAAAAGTAAAGTTTAAGATAAATAATCTAAAATAATTTTGAAAACCTAATTCAATTTCCAGATAAAAAAGATTTTTATGTTTTAAATCAATAAAATTTACTTGGGAGTCCTCATTAAGTCCTTCATTGGTTGGCATCTGCAAAATAGATGAAAATATTTTTGTATAACCTTTTAAAATAAGAAAAAAGTTTTTAAGTTGTTTTAAAATTTGAGGCAAAGAAAAAATAAATTATATTTAAAGTCATGCTTTATTTCGACGATAGCAGTATTAATTAAAACAGAATCTACAAACTTTAGAGCATTTAAGGATAAATGGGATTTAGATTAAATGAAATTTAGGTTAAGTGGTTTTTCGACTTAATGCATTATAGATTTATTAAGATTTAGATTAAATGTAATGTAGGCTGAATGCATTTTCGATTAAATGCATTTTAGGTTAAATAAGTTTTAGGTTAAATACATTTTAGATTTAATGGGATTTAGGTTAAATAGAATTTAGGTTAACTTGGATTTAGGTTAAATGCAGTTTGGCTAAATCCTTTTAAGACTTCATGCATTTAAAGTTATATGAGATATAGGTTAAATAAAATTTAGGTTGAGTGCATTTTAGAATTAATCAGTGGCGGATCCAGATTTGGTACAAGGAGGGGGTTATACATGAGAGAGAAAGAGACAACACTATAGTGCTTTCTCTCTCTCTCTCTCATGCAAATCTAAGTTAGCTCCAGGGGGGTCATTACCCTCATGACCCCCCCCCCCCCCCCGTGGATCCGCCAGTGGAATTAAAGCATTTTAGGTTAAATGGGATTTAGGATAAATGGAATTTAGGAACAATTAGACTAAATAACTAAATTAGACTAAATAATTAGACTGAAAATATTTTGATTAATTTGGATTTAGGTTAAATGGAATTTAGGCTGAATGCATTTAGGGAAAATGGGATTTAGGTTAAATGATATTTAGGTTAAATAGGATTTAGGTTAAATGGAATTTGGGTTAACTGGCTTTAATATTTAATAAAATTTAGGTTAAATCAAATTAGGCTAAATGCATTTTAGGTTAAATGGGATTTAAGTTAATTGAATTTTAGGTTAAATGGAATTTAGGTAAAATAAGGATTAGGTTTAATGACATTTAGGTTAAATGACATTTAGCTTAAATAAGATTTGAGTTAAATGAAATTTAGGCTGAATGCATTTTAGGTTAAATGGGATTTAGTCTAAATACATTTTAGGTTAAATGGGATTTAAGTTAAAGGGAATTAAGGTTAAGTGGATTTAAGGCTATAAGCATTTTATGGTAAATAGGATTAAGATTAAATGAAAATTAAGTTATGTGGGTTTTAGACTAAATGCATTTTATATTTATTGCTATTTAAATTAAATGTAATTTAGGCTGAATGCATTTTCGATTAAATGCATTGTAGGTTAAATAAGTTTTAGGTTGAGTACATTTTAGGTTTAATAGGATTTAGGTTAAATAAAATTTAGGTTAATTGGGATTTAGGTTAAATCCAGTTGGGCTAAATGCTTTTAAGGCCTAATGCATTTTAGGATTTATGCGATTTAGGTTAAATAAAATTTAGGCTGCATTTTATAAAATGCATTTTAGATTAAATGCATTTTAGGTTAAATGTGATTTAGGTTATATACATTTAAGGTTAAATGGGATATAGGATAAATGGAATTTAGGCTGAATGCATTTAGGTAAAATGGTATTTAGGTTAAATGATATTTAGGTTAAATAGGTTTTAGGTTAAATGGAATTTGGGTTAAGTGGCTTTGAGGTTAAATAAAACTTAGGTTAAATGAAATTAGGCTAAATGCTTTTTAGGTTAAATGGGATTTAAGTTTATTGAATTTTAGGTTAAATGAAATTTAGGTAAAATAGGAATTAGGTTTAATGACATTTTGGTTAAATGACATTTAGCTTAAATAAGATTTAAGTTAAATGAAATTTAGGCTGAATGGATTTTAGGTTAAATGAGATTTAGTTTAAATACATTTTAGGTTTAATTGGGATTTAAGTTAATGGGAATTTAGGTTAAGTAGATTTTAGGATAAATGCATTTTAGGTTAAATAGGATTTAGATTAAATAAAAATTATGTTAAGTGGGTTTTAGACTAAA
Source organism: Ganaspis brasiliensis (assembly GCA_037103525.1). Lineage (NCBI taxonomy): Eukaryota > Metazoa > Arthropoda > Insecta > Hymenoptera > Figitidae > Ganaspis > Ganaspis brasiliensis. The sequence continues at coordinate 1,659,666 of JAZKLR010000288.1, read as the reverse complement.
TGCATTTTAGATTTATTGCGATTTAAATTAAATGTAATTTAGGCTGAATGCATTTTCGATTAAATGCATTTTAGGTTAAATAAGTTTTAGGTTAAGTACATTTTAGGTTGAATAGGATTAGGTTAAATAAAATTTAGGTTAACTGGGATAACGCTTAATTCTTAAAATTAAATACATTGTATGAACTACCTTGAAATTGAAATTTAAGAAAAATAATTAAAAAAATCATTTTGAGAAAAATTACTTTCCAAAAATAAATAATAATCAGTTTTGAAACTATAAAATTTCCGTGGAAGGATAACTAGTAATTATTTGAATTAATTACAACGTATAAACTACTTTGAAAGTGAAATTTAAGAAAAATAATCAAAAATAATTTTTATAAGAAAATCAATTTTCAAAAATGAATAATAATAAGTTATAAAACGTTGTAATATAAGTAGGAGGATAACGCGTAATTATTGAAATTAAATATAAGTATAAGCAACTCTTAAAAGTAAAGTTTAAGATAAATAATCTAAAATAATTTTGAAAACATAATTCAATTTCCAGATAAAAAAGATTTTTATGTTTTAAATCAATAAAATTTACTTGGGAGTCCTCAGTAAGTCTTTCATTGGTTGGCATCTGCAAAATAGATGAAAATATTTTTGTATAACCTTTTAAAATAAAAAAAAGTTTTTAAGTTGTTTTAAAATTTGAGGCAAAGAAATAATAAATTATATAAATTATTATATAATTATTATAATAAATTATAAATTATTATATAATTTAGAGCATTTTAGGAAAAATGGGATTTAGATTAAATGAAATTTAGGTTAAGTGGTTTTTAGACTTAATGCATTTTAGATTTATTGAGATTAAGATTAAATGTAATTTAGGCTGAATGCATTTTCGATTAAAACCATTTTAGGTTAAATAAGTTTTAGGTTAAAGACATTTTAGGTTTAATGGGATTTAGGTTAAATAGAATTTAGGTTAACTGGAATTTAGGTTAAATGCAGTTTTGCTAAATGCTTTTAAGGCCTAATGCATTTAAGGTTATATGAGATATAGGTTAAATAAAATTTAGGCTGAGTGCATTTTAGAATTAAAGCATTTTAGGTTAAATGGGATTTAGGATAAATGGAATTCAGGATGAATGCATTTGAGGTAACATAGGATTTAGGCTAAATGATATTTAGGTTAAAAAAAATTTAGGCTGAAAATATTTTGATTAATTTGGATTTAGGTTAAATGAAATTTAGGCTGAATGCATTTTAGGTAAAATGGGATTTAGGTTAAATGATATTTAGGTTAAATAGGATTTAGGTTAAATGGAATTTGGGTAAAGTGGCTTTGAGGTTAAATAAAATTCAGGTTAAATGAAATTAGGCTAAATGCATTTTTTGTTAAATGGGATTTTAATTAATCGAATTTTAGGTTAAATGGAATTTAAGTCAAAGGGAATTTAGGTTAAGTGGGTTTTAGATTTATTGAGATTTAAATTAAATGTAATTTAGGCTGAATGTATTTTCGATTAAATGCATTTTAGGTTAAATAAGTTTTAGGTTAATTACATTTTAGGTTGAATTGGATTTAGGTTAAATAAAATTTAGGTTAACTGGGATTTAGGCTAAATGCAGTTTGGCTAAATGCTTTTAAGGCTTAATGCATTTTAGGTTTTATGAAATTTTGGTTAAATAAAATTTAGGCTGAATGCATTTTAGATTAAATGCATTTTAGGTTAAATGTGATTTAGGTTAAATACATTTAAGGTTAAATGGGATATAGGATAAATGGAATTCAGGCTGAGTGCATTTTAGATTAAATGCATTTTAGGTTAAATGTGATTTAGGTTAAATACATTTAAGGTTAAATGGGATATAGGATAAATGGAATTTAGGATGAGTGCATTTAAGATAACATGGGATTTAGGATAAATGATATTTAGGTTAAATAAAATTAAGGCTGAAAATGTTTTAATTAAAAACAGTTTTGATAACAATCATGTTCAAAATATAAATAGTTATGAGTAATAAAACGGTGTTTTTTATTCCAAAGATGACGCTTTATTATTTAAATTATATAGAAGGATAAACTACCGTTAAAGTGAAACTTAAGAAAAATATAAAAAATCAATTTGAAAAAAGTCAATTTCTAAAATAAATTTACAAAAGTTCTAAAACGATGGAATTCAAGTAGGTGTGTAACCCAGAATTATTCAAAGTAAATACAAGTATAAACTTCCCTTATATGTAAAGAAAAAAAAAAAACTCCAACATAATTTTGACAAGATCATCAATTTTCAAAAATAAATAATAATAAGTTTTAATACGTTGGAATTCAAGTAGGAGAAAAAGGTGTAATTATTCAAAATAAATACAATTAAAAATTTGCAAACAAATCATTTTTTAAAAAAAGTTATAATAATTTCTAAAACGTTGTATTTTAAGTCGGAGGATAACGCGTACTTATTAAAATTAAATGCAAGGATAAACTACCGTTAAAGTGAAAATTAAGAAAAAATTAAAAAAATAATTTGGATAAAAATTGTTTTTAAAAAATAAATAATAATCAGTTCTAAAACTATTAAATTTACGTAAAAGGATAACGCTTAATTGTTTAAATTAAATACAAAGTATGAACTACCTTGTAATTGAAATTTCAGAAAAATAATCAAAAATAATTTTTATAAAATAATAAGTTATAAAATGTTGTAATATAAGTAGGAGGATAACGCGTAATTATTGAAATTAAAGACAAGTATAAACAACTTCTCAAAGTAAAGTTTAAGATAAATAATCTAAAATAATTTTGAAAACCTAATTCAATTTCCAGATAAAAAAATTTTTATGTTTTAAATCAATAAAATTTACTTGGGAGTCCTCATTAAGTCCTTCATTGGTTGGCATCTGCAAAATAGATGAAAATATTTTTGTATAACCTTTTAAAATAAGAAAAAAGTTTTTAAGTTGTTTTAAAATTTGAGGCAAAGTAATAATAAATTATATTGAAAGTCATGCTTTATTCCGATGATAGCAGTATTGATTAAAACAGAATCTAAAAACTTTAGAGTAATAAACACAAATAAGCTCAACTCATAAAAAAGATAAAAAATTGTGAAACATGTGTTCAATAATTTAGAAACTTACAAAAATTTCAGACATTTCCCGGCGCTTTTTATAATAATGTACTGTAGATTTCGGCATGTCTACGTCATCGTCTTCTAACCACAGTTTATATTGTCTTTTGGACATTTTGAATTCAAAATATTATTTATTATTTTTTAATCTAAATTAGAGAATGTAACTGTATATTTTCATTATACTTTAATTTAACTTGACAGCGCATAATCAAATTTTCACGTTTGAAGTTTGTTCACGTTTCCATGGAAACGTTTTTTTAATAAACAAGAGATAAAACAATTCAGGATTTTTAGTTCTGTCAAAAATGTCTCACGCGTATGTACGATTTTTGCAAGATAATGAATTCTACATATGTAAAATTGGCGATATTAAAGGCATCAAAAATAAAGAAATAAAACAGGAAAAATTATACTACGTGAAGTGGAAAGATGGCGAATACTATAAGGCACAAATAATTATCTTTGGAAGTAAGTAAACAAAACAAAATAAAACAACAAAAAAATAAAAATTTAAAAAGTAAAGCTTTAAAAAATAAAATAAAACATTTTTACACTCGATACTGATATTTCATTTACTTACACTTCATTTGCTGACACTTATTCATATATAGTTGAGTTAAATAAAAAAATACATTAAAATTAACATTCTTCATAGAAACCCAGCAAGAAATTGAAGATCAGATAAGGCGTAATAAAGAAAATAATACTCGACTAAGAATCCCACCAGTTACAAATTTAAATTGCTCTCAAGAATCAGATGGTCTTGAAGAAGAGAAGAATGACAAGAAGGAGCAAAAGGTATTTTACAATTTTAGGGGCATTCGAATATAAATGATTATAAATTTAACATTTGATTTAAGCTTAAAATTGTGGATTATTAATTAATGTCAGCATTTAAATTTTTGTAATAAATTTCAGTAAAATACAATTTTGGAGGCATTCCGAAGTGGGCGCCAGTTAGGGCCCACTTGGCTTTTCCACACGGGAATGTGAATCATTTCGGGTTTGACATTTAATTAAATTTCAAAATGGTGCATTATCGATAAATTATAGCATTTAAGTTTTTAAAATCAATTTTAATCATATAAAAGTTTTGGGAAATTCCGAAGTAAATTATTTTAAATTTGACATTTTATTTAAGCTTAAATTGAGGGATTATTGACTAATAGCAGAATTTAAATTTTTTAAATAAATTTAAGCCAAATACAATTTTGGGGGCATTCCGATCTAAATGATTTCGGATTTGACGTTTTTTTGAAATTCAAAATGGTGGATTATCAATTAATGGCAGCATTTAAATTTTTGAAATAAATATCAATCATATAAAAATTTTGGGGAATTCCAATGAAAATGTTTTTAGATTTAACATTTACTGGAAATTTAAAATAGTGCATTTTTGATTAAAGGCAGCATTTAAATTTTTGCAATAAATTTGAGTTAAATGCAATTTTAGAGGCATTCCGATGTCAATGATTTCAGATTTAAAATTTTATTGACATGCAAAAAGGTGGATTATAGATTATTGGCAGCATTTAAATTTTTGTAATTTTAAGTCAAATACAATCTTTTAAGCTTTCCGATGTCAATAACTTTGAATTTTGCCTAAATAGGATTAAGGTTAAATGGAATTTCAGTTACACGAAATAAATTCTAAATGCATATCAGGTTAAATGGGATTTAGGATTAATGGAATTTAGGCTAAATGCATTTAAGGTAACGTGCGATTTAGGTTAAAAGATATGTAGGTTAAATAAAATTTAGGCTGAAAGTATTTTGATTAATTTGGATTAAGGTTAAATGACATTTAGGCTAAATGCAGTTTAGGTAAAATGGGATTTAGGTTAAATGATATTTAGGTTACATAGGAATTAGGTTAAATGGAATTTGGGTAAAGTGGCTTTTAGGTTAAATAAAATTTAGGTTAAATAGAATATAGATTAAATGACATTTAAATTAAATGACATTTCGGTTAAATAAGATTTAAGTTAAATGAAATTTAGGCTAATTGCATTTTAGATTACATGCATTTTAAGTAAAATGAGATTTAGGTTAAATACATTTTAGGTTAAATAGGATTTAGGATAAATGGAATTTAGGCTGAGTGCATTTCAGATTAAATGCATTTTAGGTTAAATGAGATATAGGTTATATACGTTATAGGTTAAATGGAATTTAGGATAAATGCATTTGAGGTAACATAAGATTTAGGTTAAATAAAATTTAGGCTGAAAATATTTTGATTAATTTGGTTTTAGGTTAAATGAAATTTAGGCTGAATGCATTTTCGATTAAATGCATATTAGGTTAAATAAGTTTAAGGTTAAATACATTTAGGTTTAATGCGATTAAGGTTAAATAGAATTTAGGGTAACTGGGATTTAGGTTAAATGCAGTTTGGCTAAATAGTTTTGAGGCTTAATGCATTTTAGGTTATATGAGATTCAGGTTAAATACATTTTAGGTTAAATGGGATTTAGGATAAATGGAATTTAGGATGAATGCATTTGAGGTAACGTGGGAGTTAGGTTAAATAAAATTTAGGCTGAAAATATTTTGATTAATTTAGTTTAAGGTTATACGAAATTAAGGCTGAATGCATTTTAGATTACATGCATTTTTAGTTAAATTAGATTTAAATTAAATAAAATTAAAGTTAAGTGGGCTTTAGACTTAATGCATTTTAGATTTATTAAGATTTAGATTAAATGTAATTTAGGCTGATTGCATTTTCGATTAAATGCATATTAGGTGAAATAAGTTTTAGGTTAAATACCTTTTAGGTTTAATTTAATTTAGGTTAAATAGAATTTAGATAAACTGGGATTTAGGGTAAATGCAGTTTGGCTAAATGCTTTTTAGGCTGAATGCATTTTAGGTTAAATGAAAAAAGGGCAGAGTGCATTTTAGATTAAATGCATTTTAGGTTAAATAAGATTTAGGTTCAATACATTTTAGGTTAAATGAGATTTAGGTTACATAGGATTTAGGTTAAATGGAAGTTGGGTAAAGTGGCTTTTAGGTTAAATAAAATTAAGATTAAATGAAATTATGCTAAATGCATTTTAGATTAAATGGGATGTAAATTAAATACATTTTAGGTCAAATAGAATTTTGGTCAAATGACATTTAGGTTAAAAAAGATTTAAGTTTAATGAAATTTGGGCTCAATGCATTTTAGATTACATGCATTTTAGGTAAAATGAGATTTAGGTTAAATACATTTTAGGTTAAATGGGATTTAGGATAAATGGAATTTAGGATGAATGCATTTGAGGTAACATGGGATTTAGGTTAAATAAAATTTAGGCTGAAAATATTTTGAATTATTTGGATTCAGGTTAAATTAAATTTAGGCTGAATGCATTTTCGATTAAATGCATTTTAGGTTAAATATGTTTAAGGTTAAATACATTTAGGTTTAATGCGATTAAGGTTAAATAGAATTTAGGGTAACTGAGATTTAGGTTAAATGCAGTTTGGCTAAATACTTTTGAGGCTTAATGCATTTTAGGTTATATGAGATTTAGGTTAATTAAATTTAGGCAGAGTGCATTTCATGATTAAATGCATTTTAGGTTAAATAAGATTTAGGTTCAATACATTTTAGGTTAAATGAGATTTAGGTTACATAGGATTTAGGTTAAATGGAAGTTGGGTAAAGTGGCTTTTAGGTTAAATAAAATTAAGATTAAATGAAATTATGCTAAATGCATTTTAGATTAAATGGGATGTAAATTAAATACATTTTAGGTCAAATAGAATTTTGGTCAAATGACATTTAGGTTAAATGACATTTAGGTTAAAAAAGATTTAAGTTTAATGAAATTTGGGCTCAATGCATTTTAGATTACATGCATTTTAGGTAAAATGAGATTTAGGTTAAATACATTTTAGGTTAAATGGGATTTAGGATAAATGGAATTTAGGATGAATGCATTTGAGGTAACATGGGATTTAGGTTAAATAAAATTTAGGCTGAAAATATTTTGAATTATTTGGATTCAGGTTAAATTAAATTTAGGCTGAATGCATTTTCGATTAAATGCATTTTAGGTTAAATATGTTTAAGGTTAAATACATTTAGGTTTAATGCGATTAAGGTTAAATAGAATTTAGGGTAACTGAGATTTAGGTTAAATGCAGTTTGGCTAAATACTTTTGAGGCTTAATGCATTTTAGGTTATACGAGATTTAGGTTAATTAAATTTAGGCTGAGTGCATTTAAGATTAAATGCATTTTAGGTTAAATGAGATTTAGGTTAAATACATTTTAGGTTAAATGAGATTTAGGTTAAATACATTTTAGGTTAAATGGGATTTAGGTTATATACATTTTAGGTTAAATGGAATTTAGGATGAATGCATATGAGGTAAAATAATATTAAGGTTAAATGATATTTAGGTTAAATAGGACTTAGGTTAAATGGAATTTGGGTAAGTGGCTTTTAGGTTAAATAAAATTTAGGTTAAATAAAATTGGGAAAAATGCATTTTAGGTTAAATGGGATTAAGGTTAATTGAATTTTAGGTTAAATGAAATTTAGGTAAAATAGCATTTAGGTTAAATGACATAAAGGTTAAATCAGATTTAAGTTAAAAGAAATTTTGGCTGAATGCATTTTTGATTAAATGCATTTTAGGTTAAATAAGTTTAAGGTTAAATTTATTTAGGTTTAATGCGATTAAGGTTAAATAGAACTTAGGTTAACTGGGATTTAGGTTAAATGCAGTTTGGCTAAAAACATTTAAGGCTTAATGCCTTTTAGGTTATATGAGATTTAGGTTAAATCACATTTAGGCTAAGTGCATTTCAGATTAAATGCATTGTAGGTTAAATGAGATTTATGTTATATACATTATAGGTTAAATGGGATTAAGGATAAATGGAATTTAAGATAAATGCATTTGAGGTAACGTAAGATTTAGGTTAAATAAAATTTAGGCTGAAAATATTTTGATTAATTTGGTATTAGGTTTAATGAAATTTAGGCTGAATGCATTTTTGATTAAATGCATATTAGGTTAAATAAGTTTAAGGTTAAATACTTTTTACGTTTCATGGGATTTAGGTTAAATAGAATTTAGATAAACTGGGATTTAGGTTAAATGCAGTTTGGCTAAATGCTTTTTAGGCTGAACGCATTTTAGGTTAAATGAAATAAGGGCAGAGTGCATTTTAGATTAAATGCATTTTAGGTTAAATAAGATTTAGGTTAAATACATTTTAGGTTAAATGAGATTTAAGTTACATAGGATTTAGGTTAAATGGAAATTGGGTAAAGTGGCTTTTAGGTTAAATAAAATTAAGGTTAAATGAAATTAGGCTAAATGCATTTTAGATTAAATGGGATTTAGATTAAATACATTTTAGGTTAAATAGAATTTAGGTTAAATGACATTTAGATTAAATGACATTTAGGTTAAATAAGATTTAAGTTAAATGAAATTTAGGCTAAATGCATTTTAGATTACATGCATTTTAAGTAAAATGAGATTTAGGTTAAATACATTTTAGGTTAAATGGGATTTAGGATAAATGGAATTTAGGATGAATGCATTTGAGATAACATGGGATTTAGGTTAAATAAAATTTAGGCTAAAAATAATTTGATTTATTTGGATTCAGGTTAAATTAAATTTAGGCTGAATGCATTTTCGATTAAATGCATTTTAGGTTAAATATGTTTAAGCTTTAATACATTTAGGTTTAATGCGACATAGGTTAAATAGAATTTAGGTTAACTGGGATTTAGGTTAAATACATTTTAGGTTAAATGGGATTTAGGATAAATGGAATTTAGGATGAATGCATTTGAGGTAACATGGGATTTAGGTTAAATAAAATTTAGGCTGAAAATAATTTGATTTATTTGGATTCAGGTTAAATTAAATTTAGGCTGAATGGATTTTCGATTAAATGCATTTTAGGTTAAATAAGTTTAAGGTTAAATACATTTAGGTTTAATGCGATTAAGGTTAAATAGAATTTAGGGTAACTGGGATTTAGGTTAAATGCAGTTTGGCTAAATACTTTTGAGGCTTAATGCATTTTAGGTTATATGAGATTTAGGTTAAATCAAATTAAGGCTGAGTGCATTTTCGATTAAATGCATTTTAGGTTAAATAAGTTTAAGGTTAAATTCAATGAGGTTTAATGCGATTAAGGCTATATAGCATTTAGGTTAACTGGGATATAGGTTAAATGCAGTGTGGCTATATACTTTTAAGGATTAATGCATTTTAGGTTATATGAGATTTAGGTTAATTAAAGTTAGGCTGAGTGCATTTCAGATTAAATGCATTTTAGGTCAAATGAGATTTAGGTTAAATACATTTTAGTTTAAATGGGATTTAGGTTATATACATTATAGGTTAAATGGAATTTAGGATGAATGCATTTGAGGTAAAATAATATTAAGGTTAAATGATATTTAGGTTAAATAGAATTTAGGTTAAATGGAATTTGGGTAAGTGGTTTTTAGGTTAAATAAAATTAAGGTTAAATGAAATTGGGAAAAATGCATTTTAGGTTAAATGGGATTAAGGTTAATTGAATTTTAGGTTAAATGAAATTTAGGTAAAATAGCATTTAGGTTAAATGACATAAAGGTTAAATCAGATTTAAGTTAAAAGAAATTTTGGCTGAATGCATTTTCGATTAAATGCATTTTAGGTTAAATAAGTTTAAGGTTAAATTCATTTAGGTTTAATGCGATTAAGGTTAAATAGAATTTAGTTTAACTGGGATTTGAGTTAAATGCAGTTTGGCTAAATACTTTTAAGGCTTAATGCATTTTATGTTATATGAGATTTAGGTTAAATCAAATTAAGGCTGAGTGCATTTCAGATTAAATGCATTTTAGGTCAAATGAGATTTAGGTTAAATACATTTTAGTTTAAATGGGATTTAGGTTATATACATTATAGGTTAAATGGAATTTAGGATGAATGCATTTGAGGTAAAATAATATTAAGGTTAAATGATATTTAGGTTAAATAGAATTTAGGTTAAATGGAATTTGGGTAAGTGGTTTTTAGGTTAAATAAAATTAAGGTTAAATGAAATTGGGAAAAATGCATTTTAGGTTAAATGGGATTAAGGTTAATTGAATTTTAGGTTAAATGAAATTTAGGTAAAATAGCATTTAGGTTAAATGACATAAAGGTTAAATCAGATTTAAGTTAAAAGAAATTTTGGCTGAATGCATTTTCGATTAAATGCATTTTAGGTTAAATAAGTTTAAGGTTAAATTCATTTAGGTTTAATGCGATTAAGGTTAAATAGAATTTAGTTTAACTGGGATTTGAGTTAAATGCAGTTTGGCTAAATACTTTTAAGGCTTAATGCATTTTATGTTATATGAGATTTAGGTTAAATCAAATTAAGGCTGAGTGCATTTCAGGTGAAATGCATTATAGGTTAAATGAGATATAGGTTATATACATTATACGTTAAATGGAATTTAGGATAAATGCATTTGAGGTAACATAAGATTTAGGTTAAATAAAATTTAGGCTGAAAATATTTTGATTAATTTGGTTTTAGGTTAAATGAAATTTAGGCTGAATGCATTTTCGATTAAATGCATATTAGGTTAAATAAGTTTAAGGTTAAATACTTTTTACGTTTAATGGGATTTAGGTTAAATAGAATTTAGATAAACTAGGATTTAAATTAAATGCAGTTTGGCTAAATGCTTTTTAGGCTGAACGCATTTTAGGTTAAATGAAATAAGGGCAGAGTGCATTTTAGATTAAATGCATTTTAGGTTAAATAAGATTTAGGTTAAATACATTTTAGGTTAAATGAGACTTAAGTTACATAGGATTGAGGTTAAATGGAAATTGGGTAAAGTGGCTTTTAGGTTAAATAAAATTAAGGTTGAATGAAATTAGGCTAAATGCATTTTAGATTACATGGGATTTAGATTAAATACATTTTAGGTTAAATAGAATTTAGGTTAAATGACATTTAGATTAAATGACATTTAGGTTAAATAAGATTTAAGTTAAATGAAATTTAGGATAAATGCATTTTAGATTACCTGCATTTTAAGTAAAATGAGATTTAGGTTAAATACATTTTAGGTTAAATGGGATTTAGGATAAATGGAATTTAGGATTTTGGGAGAATTCCGAAGTAAATGATTTCAGATTTGACATTTTGTTGAAATTCAAAATGTTGAATTATCGATTAAAGGCAGGATTTGAATTTTTGTTATAAATTTTAATCCAAACAATTTTGAAATCATTTGAATGCAAATAATTTTTGATTTTGCCTAAATGGGATTTAGGTTAAGTTTAATTTATGATGTATACATTTAAGGTAAAATGGGATTTAGGTAAAATGAAATTTAGGGTTAATATATTTTAGGTTAAATGAGATTAAGGTTGCATAAAATTAAGTTAAATGGAATTTAGGGAAAATAGGATTTAGGTTGAATGATATTTAGTTTACATTTTTATTTTAAGAACATAGCTATTGTTCCGGCTAGTCGGAACTTTAGCTGTAGAAATTAAAGGTCCGGCTACTGTCAGTCAGAAGACTAATTCTATTGAATAAATAAGTTTCGGCTATTATTTTAATCTCTTTTATTTTGATGCAAAAATGTATAAAGCTAAGTTTGTTAAATTGGACAACCTAAGGGGGGGGGGGGGGTTCTTTTAAGTTTTAAGGCGAAATAAGTTTAAATTGTTGCACCAAACACTATAACCGGATATTTATCTTTACAAATTAAAGATCCGACTAGTAGTCTGAACTTTAGCCTACTCTAGCCGAAGCTAAAGATCCGAGTAGTCGGATCTTTAGCCACCCTACTAAAAAATCCGGACTAATTCCGTACGAATTCCGGACGAATTCCAGACAAAACAGTCCGGTCTTATCTGGAATTAATCCGAAATGTGTCCGGAAATGATCCGAATTAGTCCGAAATTTGTCTGACACAAAAAATTTGATCTGAAATTAATCCGGAATAGTCCGAATCTTGTCCGGCAATTGATTTCGAAATTATTTATAACCAAAGTGAAGTCCGTTTTTCGTCCGGTCACGTCCGGAAACTGTCCGACACAAAATTTAAAATTCGCTTTAAGTCTGGTTTTAACTGGAATTAGTCCGGCATTCGATTCAGAAATTATTTTTAGTTAGAGAGAAGTCCGTTTTTAGTACGGACACGTCCGGAAACTGTCCGGCACAAAAATCATAATTCGTTGTAAGTCTGGATTTATCTGGAATTAGTCCGGCAGTACATTTAGAAATTAATGTTAGTAAATGTTAAGACCGTTTTAAGACTGGTCAAGTCCGGCAACTGTCCGGCACAAAATTCACAATCTGCTTTAAGTCTGGTTTTATCTGGAATTAGTCCGGGAGTCAATTCCGAAATTATTTATAGCCTAAGTGAAATCAGATTCTAGTCCGTTAACATCCGGAAGTTGTCCGGCATAAATTTTAAATCCGTTTCAAGTCTGGTTTTACCTGGAATTAGTCCGGGAGTCAATTCCGAAATTACTTATAGCCTAAGTGAAATCAGATTCTAGTCCGTTAACATCCGGAAGTTGTCCGGCATAAATTTTAAATCCGTTTCAAGTCTGGTTTTACCTGGAATTAGTCCGGCAGTCAATTCCGAAATTATTTATAGCCTAAGTGAAATCAGATTCTAGTCCGTTAACATCCGGAAGTTGTCCGGCATAAATTTTAAATCCGTTTTAAGTCTGGTTTTACCTGGAATTAGTCCGGCAGTCAATTCCGAAATTATTTATAGCCTAAGTGAAATCAGATTCTAGTCCGTTAACATCCGGAAGTTGTCCGGCATAAATTTTAAATCCGTTTTAAGTCTGGTTTTACCTGGAATTAGTCCGGCAGTCAATTCCGAAATTACTTATAGCCTAAGTGAAATCAGATTCTAGTCCGTTAACATCCGGAAGTTGTCCGGCATAAATTTTAAATCCGTTTCAAGTCTGGTTTTACCTGGAATTAGTCCGGCAGTCAATTCCGAAATTATTTATAGCCTAAGTGAAATCAGATTCTAGTCCGTTAACATCCGGAAGTTGTCCGGCATAAATTTTAAATCCGTTTTAAGTCTGGTTTTACCTGGAATTAGTCCGGCAGTCAATTCCGAAATTATTTATAGCCTAAGTGAAATCAGATTCTAGTCCGTTAACATCCGGAAGTTGTCCGGCATAAATTTTAAATCCGTTTCAAGTCTGGTTTTACCTGGAATTAGTCCGGGAGTCAATTCCGAAATTATTTATAGCCTAAGTGAAATCAGATTCTAGTCCGTTAACATCCGGAAGTTGTCCGGCATAAATTTTAAATCCGTTTTAAGTCTGGTTTTACCTGGAATTAGTCCGGCAGTCAATTCCGAAATTATTTATAGCCTAAGTGAAATCAGATTCTAGTCCGTTAACATCCGGAAGTTGTCCGGCATAAATTTTAAATCCGTTTCAAGTCTGGTTTTACCTGGAATTAGTCCGGGAGTCAATTCCGAAATTATTTATAGCCTAAGTGAAATCAGATTCTAGTCCGTTAACATCCGGAAGTTGTCCGGCATAAATTTTAAATCCGTTTTAAGTCTGGTTTTACCTGGAATTAGTCCAGCAGTCAACTCCGAAATTATTTATAGTGTAAGTAAAAACCGATTCTAGTCTGTTCACATCTGGCAGTTGTCCGTCATAAATTTTAAATCAGTTTCAAGTCTGGTTTAGTCTGGAATTTGTCTGGCAGTCATGTATAAAATTATTTATAGTCTGAGTGAAACCCGTTTGTCGTCAGTTCACATCCGAAAGTTAACCCGACCAAATTAAAAATTCGTTTTAAGTCTGGTTTTATCTGGAATTACTCCAGCAGTCAATTCCGAAATTATTTATAGTCTAAGTAAAATCTGATTCTAGTCTGTTTACATCCGGCAGTTATCTGGCATCAATTTTAAATCCGTTTTAAGTCTGGTTTTATCTGGAATTAGTCCAGCAGTCAATTCCAAAATTATATGTATAGTCTAAGTGAAATCCGATTCTAGTCCGTTCACATCTGGCAGTTGTCCGCACTGAGAATAAAAAAAAGTTGTGACAGCTGAACTCTAATGTTATAATTACCCGAGATGTTTTGTTAACTGTCATTAAGTGCCAGTTACAATATTGTCTGAAGTTGTAGTTAACAAACAGATTCTAGTAAAAACAGCATAATAATACTTCTGTTGAATTTACCGAAATTTCATGTTATAACTATCCAATTTTATTATCACTCTTATGAATTAAAATAAATAATATAAATTGGAAATTATGTTTATTTCATAAACATTTTGCTTTCTTTGTAGGAAAATAATAGTTTAAATTTTAGTTTTTAAATATACATTACGTACAATTCTAAAATAAATTAAGAAAGCGCTTTGAGTGATTTGTTTTAGAAAATGAGAATTTAAATTTAATAAAGGTTTTTAAATTGTGTAAGAAAAAAAAATGTTTTAAAAATTTTATATTTTATAAAATTTTGACAAAATATAAACTTAAAATAGATAAATAGATATTTCTTAACGTAAAGAAATAGCATTTCTTAAATATATTACATAAATTAAATTAAAATGTTTTCTAAGATGTTAATAAAAAATTGTAATTTTGATTTTTTAATTGCGACTAAGTTTTTAAATTTTAAACAAATAATTATATGTTTTATATAGGTTAATCGATTTTGAATCACGGAATACAAATTTCTTATGGGTATATTAAATTAAATTTATAAGTTTAATTAAAATTTGCTCGAAAAGAGCAAAATTATTAAAAAATCAAAATTTAATAAAAGTTTTGATAATGGTTATCTTTAAAAATTCTTGTGTCTGATTTCAACTTTTAGAAGTAAAAATAACCATACCAAACTTTATTCAAGTCCTTTAAACCTTTCTCGAGTTTCGTGTTCATAAAATAGTACATTCTCACACACTCACATACATACACACATATGTGGTATATGTGATTAGGAACTAATATAACACAATTCTAGATGAAATAAGGAAATGTCTATTTAAATAATTTAAAAAATTTTTGTGAGTTTCCTTCACGAGAAAGCAAAAAGTTTGGAAAATTAAATGACAGTTTGTCACTACGGATAACGTTATTTTTTTTAACAGAACAACTTCATAGTGAGGACAGCATAAGAAAAATTTTAATTCAAACAGAAAAGTTCTGTTATTATAACAGGACATGAGAAATATAATTTTTAATAAGTTCCTGAATGTAGTTGTAGCATTTCTTTTTTTTCCGTGCGGCATAAAATTTAAATCCGTTTTTAGTCTGATTTTATCTGGAATAGGTCCGGCAGTCAATTCCGAAATTATTTATGGTCTAAGTGAAATCCGATTCTAGTCCGGTCACATCCGGCAGTTGTCCGGCATAAATTTTAAATCCGTTTTAAGTCTGGTTTTAACTGGAATTAGTCCGGCAGTCGATTCAGAAATTATTTTTAGTTAGAGAGAACTCCGTTTTTAGTACGGACACGTCCGGAAACTGTCTGGCATAAAAATCACAATCCGTTTTAATTCTGGATTTATCTGGAATTAGTCCGGCAGTCCATTTAGAAATTAATGTTAGTGAAAGTTAAGTCCGTTTTAAGTCTGGTCAAGTCCGGCTACTGTCTGGCACAAAATTCACAATCTGCTTTAAGTCTAGTTTTATCTGGAATTAGTCCGGCAGTCAATTCCGAAATTATTTATGGTCTAAGTGAAATCCGATTCTAGTCCGTTCATATCCGGCAATTTATCCGGCAGTCCGGAATAAATTTTAAATCTGTTTTAAGTCTGGTTATATCTGTAATTAGTTCGGCTGTCAATTCCGAAATTATTTATAGTCATCCTATTTTCCCTTCCCCGTTCGCTCACCTCCGGATTCCGGTGATTTTGGAGATTCATTGATTTGGAAATTTTCTTAGAACATGCAGAACATTCAATTATATTTTATATGCGACTTTTCTGTTTTTTAATCCCGTCTGAAAGCAGTAAAATACCTGCAAAAGCATTCATTTTCTGTTAGTAGCGAATTGAGCTAATTAAAGGAAATTAGGAATCTGAAATGTTTTTATAATTCGCTAATGTTTATTGGATGGTGACATCTAAAAAGATTTGCAATGGATCATAGAAAAATAGAAAATTTTATTGCTTTTAATTATAGGAAGTCGGAAAATAGTTGCATTAAAAATAATTCAATTTCTGAATGATTTTCTTTTACTTTCGCTTCAAAAGATTCTGAATTTTCGTCAGTTTAATTGGCTCGCTGCATTTTCTAAGAACATCTCCATCTTTTTAACTATTTTTTATTTCGCCCTTTTTACCGGAATACGGAAAAAGTCTGGCATATCTTTTACAATCCAGAAAGAGTCAAGTGAATGGCAAGGAGTCTGGTGAAGTTTGGGTATAATCCAGTACTCGTTTTTAAATCCAGAAAGAGTCTAGTTTAGTGCAAAAATATTCCTGCATTCTTTTTGCGATCCGGAGAAGCCAGACAAATACTGTTTTTATCCGTCACATGTTTTTAAATCTAGATTATAGTACGATTTATTAAGAAAATAGGAAACACATTTTTTAAAACAATTTTTTCTTGAGCTCGTTTAGCCATGTCATGATGTGTCGTTGTAATGAAAATGATAATAAATAAAAGTAACATTTGGACAAAAAAAACAGATTACAAAAAACGGATTTCAGTTTGACCATTAATAATTTCGGAATTGACTGCCGTACAATTTTCGGATGTGAACGGACGAAAAACGGATTTTAGTTAGACTATAAATAAATTCGGAATTAAGTACCGGATAAATTCCAGACTAAACCAGACTTAAAGCAGATTGTGAAATTTGTACCTGACAGTTTCTGGACGTGACCGGACTAAAAACGGACTTCACTTTAACTAAAAATAATATATAAATGAATTGTCGGACTAATTCCAGATAAAACCCGACTTAAAATGGATTGTAAAGTTTGTGCCGGATAGTTGCCGAACTTGACCGGTCTAAAAAATGATTTCACACTTGAGCTATAAATAGATTTCGAATCCATTTTTTATTTGCAGTAAAACCCTCACATATCGGATTCCAAGGGTCTGAGAATTTTTTTCGATCTAAGCAGGAATTCTGTTTATTCGGGTAAAAATTCATTATATTTAAATTCAAGGGACCGGCAAAAATATCTGATATAAGCGGGAATCCGATATATAGGGTCCGATATACGTGGGTCCTACTGTATTTTCTATATCTCCCTTGTTACCGTGTAATAAAGTGAACTCTATCCGGATTTAAAAACGAGTGCCCGATTATGTCCGTACTTTGCCGTACTCTTTTAGAATTATAAAAAGAATGCTGGATTATTTTCATACTAAACCAGACGCTATCCGAATGTGAAAGCTATTGCCGTATTATTTTCATACTAAACCAGACTCTTTCCGGATTTGAAACGTGTGCCGGATTATATCCGTACTGTACCGGACTCTTTCCGGATTGTAAAACGAATGTCGGATTATTTTCGTACATACTTCGGGTTCTATTTGGAATTAAGAATTAGTGACGGATTATATCCGGCCGGCGAGCATCACTCAAAGCTCGCTCCGCGTACTTTCAACTTCCATCATTGCTATTTTACCTATTTTCACTAATAGTTTCAAGTAAAAGTAGCCAGAAAGACGCGAATACTGTGAAAGCCTAAAATCTACTGTTTTCAACAGGTTTTTCTGTGAAAAATTGTCTGGAATTAGTGAGGTGAAAATCGTGTTCAGTGAGCGTGGTATCGAGAAACAAAATGGCCGCCTTAGCGAGCAAGCACATGTTCAACAGCTGAGCAGCCATTTTTTTGAATTTGAATGTGAAAAACGTACGGATGCATTTAGCATTAAAATTGATACTAGTGTTGTGGTTCGCTACAAATTATATTCACTTAACAGAAGGATTACCTAATACGCAAGTGTTTAAAATAATAAAAGTGAAAGTGCAAATCAGAGAATCAGTTGATCTCTGGACTATATCACAATACTTAGTGGAAATAAATAGCAAAATGACACCGAAAAAAAGCGGGTCAAACCGCCCAACTTTAGTTACACATCCAAGTAGGCATAATGATAAGAGAGAACGGCTTGTGCTAACAAGAAATCTCAAGGACTTAGTGACGACAGCGGCAGGCTCAAGTGCAATCGACCAGCTTCTAAAAGGACTAAGAACGAAAGAATCAAAAATATCATCGAAAGTACTGAACACGGGCAGACCAAAAATAACAGCGCCGAAACAATTACCAGCGAAAGGAAAAAATAAAGAATCAGACTCCATAATTCGACCCCTGGATACAAATAAGCTACTAATAAGAAAAGAAGACGAAGCTAAAAATTTAGCAGAATCAAATATGGACGCGTTGGACAGAACCCAGCAAAGTAATATAATAGCAGTATTAGATGACAATAATAAACTAAGGGAAGAAGAGAACAATCCAGTCAATAACAACAAAGTTTCAGAAGCCAACAAGGTCAAGTTGGATAAACAGAAAACACAAACGGACAGCGAAACTGAAATAAAATCAGCCGAGACAAATATAATTGAAAACAATATAAACGCAGAGATAACAGAAAACTCAAAGATGGCAATTGAAAAACAACCCATGGAAAAAGCATCAATAGAAAGAGACGAACCAATGGACACGAGGAAGGACAACGTCGAGAAGCCAAAAAGTGAGGAGAGGGCAAAGTCATCAAAAAGAACATTAGACCAAAGTGAAATACAAATCGTGAACGAGGAATTAGAACAGCTGAGGGAGGAGATGGGACCAGAGTGGGAAACCAGTAGGAGAGAAAGATTGAAGAAGAAAAAAACTGAACAAAAACAAGTGAACCAGGATGTAAGACTACACAACACGACGGAGAAGAGATCAGCTGATAAGATGGCGCCAGCATCGGTAAATAACGAGGTAAACAATGTATATAATAATGATTCCGAAAAAATTGTAAAATCCAAATTTAAAACAAGGTAGCCACCCTTCATAATTTTAAATGCAAAGATTATGTTGTTATCAAATTTATTAATTAACTTAATACCGGTTAAAAATTACATATGTAAAAACTTGTCCGAAAATAAAATAGCACTATATGTCCAAACTTACGAAGACTTTAAAATAGTCTTTAAAGTACTTAAAGATAACAAAATTGAATTTCATTCTAAACCGCCCCAGGAAGAAAAAGTTTTCGCCTGGATTTTAAGAGGGATATCAACGGAATTCAGCGAGAAAGATATAAAAGTAGAATTTAATAAGTTGAAATTTAAAAAAGTGAAATTTATTACCGTAAAAAAAATTAAATTAAAAGAATTTTTTAAAACAAAGAGGGGGGGGGATGCATTCCTCGTTAGGATTACCGGAGATAGTAACAGCGCCGAACTGACGTCAGTATCGAGGCTGGCTGACCAAATAATATGGTGGGATAAAATTGCAAATAAGAACACAATTCAGTGTTATAAGTGTCAAAGAATTGGACACTCAGCTAAATTTTGTAATAGGAACAGTAGATGCGTGAAATGTGCAGACCCACATTTACCTGGGGAATGTCAATTAAAAATAAATTTAGATAATCCAAAAATTTCACCGTACTGCGTAAATTGTAAGCAATTTGGTCACCCAGCCTCGTACAGAGGCTGTCCCACATTGCTGGAGAATTTAGATAAATTCAGAGAAAAACAAATTCTAAATAAAATTTTAAAAGAAAAAAAAGCGAAACATTTAGAAAATGTAATAAATCCGGAAAAGTTATTTTTGGAAGTTGTAAAACAAATTACGAACCAAAATGCCTCTAGCAAAGAATCAGAAAGCAGGGACGTGGCAAGTTCGAATAATATTGAGAGAATTGTAAATAAAGCGATAAATTGTAAAGACGTAGAGCAAAAAGAAATGAGCGTAATAGATAATCAAAAAAATCAAAAAGATAGGGAACAAATACCGATAGAATTGTCTGTTAATCAAAATGTAAATAAGAAAGTAATACTAGAAAAAAATGCAGAAAGCATATTAAATACCGAAAAGATGAATAGTAATTTAATGCTTGAAAATATCCTATCGGGATTTATGTCCCAATTGAAAACATTTATAACCGAACAGCTGGACGAAGTCAAGGCATCGGTGCGAAATAATGAGAAAAAAATTGGAATTATATTTGAAAAACTTAACATTAATGATGGATATAATCAGAGATGATAGAGTAACAGGAAAGGGTGGAGGCACTGCCATTATTATAAATAAAAAAATAGGCTTTGAACATATACAATTAAACTGTAAAAATAAATTGAGCAAATTAGAAATTTCAGCCATTAGAATTGATATAGGTGAAAATCGCAAATTGATAATAATCTGTGCATATTCCCCGGGCGACATCAAGGCTAATTTTATTGGAGATTTGAGCGCGATATTTGAGGAACTAAAATTGAGTAGTTTAGACAATTATTACTTGTTAGCCGGCGATCTGAACGCAAAACACCCCACGTGGGGTGATGAAGTTGCAAATAATAAAGGTAAGACGCTGTTTGATTGGATTACGGAGAACAAGGTTCAGTATAAATCAATACTAACGGGCCCGGCCTCCCCCACTTTTCCGGCGGGAGAATCGTTCCTAGACTTGGCAATTCATGACGCGCGAATAGAAATTATTAATAACGTAAACAATAAAATAAAAGTAGCTCCTTTTGAAAGCGATCATAACGCATTAATAATAAAATTTAAGATTCAGAACTTTAATAATATAACAATTTTACCGAATGAAATAAATAATAAAATTAACTATAAAAAAACAAACTGGAAAAAATTTAATAAGAATTTAAGCAAAATAAATTTAAATACGCCAAGTGAAGAAAACTTGTCAATTTAGGAAATTGATAATATCATAGAACAAATTAGTAGTAATTTAAAAAACGAATTAATAATAGCAACCCCAATTAAAAAAAAATATGATTCCATTAAAAGATTTATAAACCCGAAAATCTTAGAATTACAAAAAAGAAAAAGTAAACTGTTAACAATAATACACAAAATTAAATATAAAAATTATATGAACCTGAACTCTTTGCCGATTTTTAATGATTTATTAGCAAATGTTAGAAAAGAACTTAAACACGAATTCAATCAAACAGTGAACCAATACTGGACTCATAGGTTGAGTAAAATCACACCCCACGATAGTGGTAACATGTTTACAGAAATAAACACATTTTTTAGAAGTAATAGCGAACCGGTTAAATCGAATTTATATGTAGACAAAAATGATAAAAAATTACTCGAAAGGTTAAAACAAGATGCTGATTCTTATCCTTATGATGAGAACAACATAATACTGTCCAACCCGGAAGATAAATCGAACGTATTGGTATCATATTTTGCGAATGTAAACAATGCAGAGAGAAACTCGAACAGTGAGGGACTAGAAAGAGTGGTAAACAAAGCGGTTGATGAATTTTTAAATAGCAGTGGCAATAAAACGCCACTAATTAAATTCGACAAAAATAACACAGCACTAAGTCCCAAATATGACGAGGATCAAAAATTTTTTTGCAATGTGACAGTGATTAAATACCTGCTAAAAAAATTAAACGGCAAAAAATTAACGGGACCAGATGAAATCCCAAATATCGCCCTCAAAAAATTGCCTAATAACATAATTGAAAATTTAGTAATAATATACAATAATTTGTTAAACATGGGACATTTTCCAGATTGTTGGAAAATAGCCCGTGTACTACCACTATTAAAAAAGGGTAAAAATCCAAAAGTAGTAAATAGCTATAGGCCCATTAGCCTGTTGTCAAACCTGGGGAAGCTGTACGAGGTGGTAGTAAATAAGTCAATAACAAGATTTACAAGAGAAAATCAAGTAATTCCTCACGAACAATTTGGTTTCTAATTGAACTGCTCAACTTTGCACGCGGTGACGAGGCTCACTTCAGACGTCGCGGGGGCGCTCAGCGACAATAAATTTGTTGCTGCGTGCCTCATCGACGTCGAAAAAGCCTTTGACTCAGTCTGGCTTAAAGGGTTAATGTATAGAATACTAAAAAAAAATTGCTCAACGTATATGTCACGATTAATTTGGTCGATGATAAAGGGTAGAAAGATGGTTGATGATTTGAAGAAAAAGTATAGAAGAGTCTGGAGGGAGTTCTCTATTTGCCCATTAGATAATGTATAAGCAAAGATCACGCATAAAAGGGCGGTAAAATATTTCGGGGTCATAATAGATGATAGATTAAAATTTGATTTACATGCAATAACGGCACTTGGGCAAGACTCCGTCAAAAGAAAAACGATTTGCAAGTGGTCTTCCGATTTCTTTGAAACTGTGAGAAATAATAGTCTTAGGTATGATTGTTAAAACCCAAAAAGGATTTTCGAAAATTTTCAAAATGGCGCCCGCTACGCCATGTTGAATATCAGAGCAGTGTTTTTTTCAAAACTCATTATTTCCGAATTGACAAAATGAATTGTAATGAAACTTACAGACAGAATAGATAAATATACGTAGTTTAAAAAAATATTTTGATTAAAAAAAAAATTCAAAATTTTGACCGAAAAAAAATTGTTTAAATTTTTTGAACTACTTTTTCGGTGATTTGGCCACTTTTTTGGATTTTCTAATATACATATTCTGATTCCTTATGATTTCACCTTTATTTTAAAAAAAAAAAAAATTTGGAGACTTGAATAGTTTTTGAGATATTGAGATTTTAGTGGAAGCGCGCACCACGATTTTCACTCGACGCGCCAAGCGGTCCCTGTATAATTCATCAATTTAAGAAACATATGTTTCTTAGTTTTAAAAAACAAAAGATAAAACAGACAATTAAAAATTAAAACAATTATTATAAACATGTCATTAAATATAAGCATTCGTTTGCTAATTTTTGGAAATTATGGGAACTTTTTTTTAAACATATAGGTATGTTAACGTTTCCTTTTGTTTGTTTTTTCGATTTCAAATTCAAATGTTTCAGTAGAAGAAGAATATTTTCTACATTCGATTTTATTGTCACTAATTGGTGTGAACGAGTGAAATTAATCTTTTTTGAAGAGATCTTCTTGAGTTATCATTTTGTTTGACAGATATTTTTCCAACTCTTTGGAACCATTGTTAAAAGTTCTATTTTTCGAGAGTTGCTAGGAGTTTTTTTCTTAACTCTGCTTTAACTTCATCAATAAAAACTTCTAAATCATTTTTAGCATTTTCAGTTTTTTCATATTGAAATACTTTTTTCAATTTATTTTCAAAAACCTCCCGAATTTCACTTACCTTTTTCTTTTGTGCCGATTGCGTACGAAGATCTCTGCTGCGAACAATTGCTGAAATACTTAATATGTGCAAAATTTTATTTAATTCTTCAATATCTTTTTAACTTTCGTAATCAAAATTAATATTTTCCATTGTGTTATTATCTAAATCATCTGTTTGACAAAACTCTTCTTTGCCTACATTTTCAAAATTATTATTTTCCATTGCATTATTGTCTAAATCATCTGGTTGACAAAACTCTTGTTTACTTACATTTTCAGCAGAGTGAAAAAATTCTTGCACTTGTATCAAGACTGATGGTTCTAACTTTGCAACTTGTAAACGGCAAGTATTGCAAATAAAATTATTGCTTTCAATTGAAAATGTTTCAACTATTTCTTTTGAAACAGGGCGGACATTTGTTTTATCAACTAAAACATGTCGCTGCTTTTTAAAAGGATTAAAGCAAGTATATCGTGGCATTGTGACAACGAAAATATTAATTTAGGTGTCGTTCAACTTGAAATCTATTCTACTTCAAATCTATTCAAGCTAAAATCTATTTAAACTTACCTATTACAATTAAACAAACGAATAAACGATAATATAAAATAAAGAAATAGAGAAAATTATTTACATTATTGTATGAATGTACAAAATAGTCCGTAAAAGGAAACAAATAAAATAAGAAATATAATCTTTGTTTCATAAAACAAAGAAGATAAATAATAAACCACAATTCAATTCTAAATTTAAACGATTTTTTATAAATCTCCAAAGATATAGGTGCAAGCCAAGCTGTGTTATGTTATACGCGTTCACTGTGCGGGGTAGCTAATGCAGGTTCGTGCACGTTTAACGGTACGGCGCGGCATCGGCAACGCAGCACATAGAAATCGTGGTGCGCGCTTCCACTAAAATCTCAATATCTCAAAAACTATTCAAGTCTCCAAATTTTTTTTTTTTTAAATAAAGGTGAAATCATAAGGAATCAGAATATGTATATTAGAAAATCCAAAAAAGTGGCCAAATCACCGAAAAAGTAGTTCAAAAAATTTAAACAATTTTTTTTCGGTCAAAATTTTGAATTTTTTTTTTAATCAAAATATTTTTTTAAACTACGTATATTTATCTATTTTGTCTGTAAGTTTCATTAAAATTCATTTTGTCAATTCGAAAATAATGAGTTTTGAAAAAAACACTGCTCTGATATTCAACATGGCGTAGCGGGCGCCATTTTGAAAATTTTCGAAAATCCTTTTTGGGTTTTAACAATCATACCTAAGACTATTATTTCTCACAGTTTCAAAGAAATCGAAAGACCACTTGCAAATCGTTTTTCTTTTGACGGAGTCTTGCCCACTTAATAAAGCAAAAAACGCTTTTGTGACGCATAAGAATTTATTCTACTCAACAAGGCTGAATAAAAACGTAAAATTATTGTGTTATGTATTATTAATCAGGCCTGTCCTGACGTATGTCTGTCCGGTGTGGTATGGAGTAGCACCCCCCACCATCGAGAAATTCAGAATATTCGAAAGATCGTGTTTAAGGGCGTGTCTCGGAACATACAGGGACGCATCCACGAATTTTGAAAGATTTGTCTCCAATCGAAGAGTATACGATTCAGCAGGGTTGCCCAGAGTCGACGGTTTTATTGTAGGCCTTCTCCGTGATCATATCGCTAAGGCCTGCAATAACCGGGCAAACCCTCTGATATCGTTGCCCTTCAGAAGGCGAGACGAGGAATTGAAAAAATTGGTGGACAAAGGATACCTTGCAGTCGAGACATTCCCCTATTTGGATAAGCGGGAATTTATACAAGACGAGAAAAATAGGGTCATTTTATACCACATCCGGCGACATATGAAGGACAGAAAAATCATTTATAATGCTAGAGATATCCGGAATGATCCCGAGATACCATTACTGTATTCGCTGACTTTTTACAAGGGAAAAAATAAAGAGAATTACCGTTCAGGCTCCTCTAAATACTAGTGGCTAAACCCAGAGAAAAATAACAATAATTTCGATGCGGAATAGATCAAAAAAAAAAAAAAAAAATTCAATTCAGTGTTGAAAAGCGCTGCGTCAATAGAAAATAAAAATAGCTTTTTTTCCCCTCATTTTCCCTCTCCTCTCATAATCCCTCCCCTGGTCTATTAGAGACCAAAATATTAATAAAGAGTATTAAACGCAGTTTTTGCCAACCACTGTGTGGTATGGAATTTTTATCTGTAAATAAATATTTGCATGGAGATCTTGTACGATCCCAGTGTTGATAAACACATGATAGGTTAACATAATTTATGTAATTTGTTAGACAGAAATTGTTAAGGAGTAAATGAATGCGGGAGAACAAGTGTGAAGCTGACGAGTGACCTTTGCGGTCCGTTTTTGGCAGTAAAACTGTTGTTGTTAAAAATCCACAATTAAGGAGTACGACGTTGTTTCTTTTCATTTGTTATATCGTCACATATGTATATATAATTCTGTTATCTAAAATAAATGGAAAAAAAAAAAAAAAAGTTTAGGTTCTGCGTTGCGTGCGTAACATCCCGTGTTCGATTCCCCTCATGCGTGCGATTTTTCTTCTTTAATATAACTGTTGTATATAATCGTTGTACTAATGTATGAATATTTGTGTAATGTTAAGTTCCAAACATTGTTTAAAAATGACTTAAACAATTAAAAAAAATTTTTTTTTTGCTTTTCCGACTAATTCCGGATGAAGTTGGACTAAATCCGGATTACAAAAAAAGTTTAACCAGATTAGTTCCGGACACTACCGGACTACATCCGGATTTAACCAACGATTAGGACCGTATTTGTTCCGGACTGTACCGGACTACATTCGGATTTAAACAACGCTCCGGACCAGATTTGTTCCGGACTGTACCGGACTACTTTCGGATTTAAACAACTATTTCGGACCAGATTTGTTCCAGACTGTACCGGACTATATCCGGATTGTATACGGCCGGATTTATTTCGGATAAGACTGGACTAAATTCCGTGCCAAAAACCTACGTTAAATCGGACACTTTCGGACTAATTCCAGATCCGGAATTAATCCGGACTTGTCCGGAATTTTGTCTCGAATTCGTCCGGAATTCATCCGGATTTCGTCCGGATTTTTTAGTAGGGCACCTTAGAGATCCGGCTAGCCGGAACTTTAGCCACATTCTTATTTTAAATGCAATTTAGGCTGAAAGCTTTTTAGATAAAATGAAATTTAGGTTAAATGCAATTTATGCTAAATGCATTGTAGATCAATTGAGATTAAGGATTAATGAATTTTAGGATAAATGAGATTAAGCTTAAATGAAATTAGGTTAAATGGAATTAGATGAAATCCATTTTAGGGTAAATGGGATTTAGTTTAATTTAAGTTTCGGTTAAATGGAATTTAGGTAAAATAGGATTTAGGTTAAATACATTTTATTTTAAATGAAATTTAGGCTAAACGCTTTTTAGATAAAATGACATTTATTTTAAATTAAATTTTAGTTAAATGAGTTTTAGGTTAAATGGAATTTTGATTAAATAAGATTTAGGTTAAATGAAATTTATGCTGAATGCGTATTAGATAAAATAAAATTTAGGTAAAATGCAATTTATGCTAAATGCATTTTAGGTTAAATGAGATTTAGATTAATTAAAATTTGGTTAAATGGAATTTAGGCTAAATGCATTTTAGGTTAAATGGGATTTAGGTTAAGTAAATTTTAGTTTAAATGGAAACTAGGTAAACTAGGATTCAGGTTAATTGACATTTAGGTCTAATACATTTTATTATAATGCAATTTAACTTTGATGCTTTTTAGATAAAATGAAATTTAGGTTAAATTGAATTTTGATTAAATAAGATTCAGGTTAAATGAAATTCAGGCTGAATGCTTTCCAAATAAAATAAAATTCAGGTTAAATTGAATTTTGGTTAAATGCATTTACGGATAAATAGAATTTAGATTAAATAAAATTTAGGTTAAGTAGGTTTCAGGCTACATGCATTTCAGATTTATTAAAATTTAGATTAAATGTAATTTAGTCTTAATACATTTTTGATTAAATGCATTTTATGTTAAATGAGATATAGGTTAAATTCATTTTAGGTTAAATGGGATTTAGGTTATGTTAAATAGAATCTAGGTTAAGTGGGCTTTAGGAGAGTACATTCAGGAATTTCGATTCGGGATTCTGAATTCGGGAAATAGGCGTGTAACGCTTTTAAAATTGGTGCACGGTGAGCTTCGTTTAAGTTCAACCCAAACTGCATGACCCTTCTCAGGTTTTTTTTAAAATCAGTTCGGTGATGCCTCACGATCATTTTAAGATGAAAATTAAAATAATCGTTGGAGGGAAACTCAAAATATATTGATTTTTCAATTTTTTTTGTAGGTTATTGAAGATATTTTCATTAAAATACCGTTTATTAAAATACTTAATGATTTAAAAGCTATAATTTAACATAAAAATAGATTTTTTATAAGAATTAAACCATTTTGATTCATAGAATTAAGAAAAATTTAGAAAATAGTTGAAAAAATGGAGATTTTCTTAATTTTTTTAAACTTTACTCCTCTATAGAACGTTATTTCATTAAAGTGATGCAGAAGTGAATTAAAGTTCACAAAATTTCCTGTAAATCAAAAAAAAACTCTTCTACCTATCACCGTTACCAAAATATGGTCATTTGAATTTTAAATTTAATGGAAAAATAGTTAAAATTTAACATTAGGTCTAGATTATTTGGTGACATTGTTTTCGTAGAACCTTACCTCAATACCAAAATTTAATACGTTTAAAAAGGTTCAATTTTGAACAGTTTCAAATTAAAAAAACTGCTTTATCTCACATACCGTCAACTAGGGTAACTTCGGACAAGCAGGCTTACTCCGGACACTTAAATTTCATTGCAAAAATATTGTATCGAATAGTTTAAATCGCATTTTTAATTTTATAAACTTTTTAACTACGTGATCTAAAGAAATGAAAAGAATGTGAAGTTGGTAACAGCTAAATTTTAAGTGTCCGGAATTAGCCTGCTTGTCCGAAGTTACCCCAGTTGACGGTATGTTACCAAATCTTTATACCTTACTATTTACTTTTCAAAGAAGGAAACATTGTTAATATGATTATGTTGCATTTTGAAAAATAAATAGATTTTTAAAAACCACTTAAAATTCTCTTATACAAACAGACATTCTTTAAATCAATGTAACTTTCGATGTATGTGAGATAAATCAGTTTTTTTTAATTTGAAACTGTTCAAAATTGAACCTTCTTAAACGTATTAAATTTTGGTAATGAGGTAAGGTTCTACGAAAACAATGTCACCAAATAATCTAGACCTAATGTTAAATTTTAACTATTTTTCCAATAAATTTAAAATTCAAATGACCATATTTTGGTAACGGTGATAGGTAGAAGAGTTTTTTTTTGATTTACAGGAAATTTTGTGAACTTTAATTCACGTCTGCATCACTTTAATGAAATAACGTTCTATAGAGGAGTAAAGTTTAAAAAAATTAAGAAAATCTCCATTTTTTCAACTATTTTCTAAATTGTTCTTAATTCTATGAATCAAAATGGTTTAATTCTTATAAAAAACCTATTTTTATGTTAAATTATAGCTTTTAAATCATTAAGTATTTTAATAAACGGTATTTTAATGAAAATATCTTCAATAACCTACAAAAAAAATTGAATAATCAATATATTTTGAGTTTCCCTCCAACGATTATTTTAATTTTCATCTTAAAATGATCGTGAGGCATCATCGAACTAATTTAAAAAAAACCTGAGAAGGGTCATGCACTTTGGGTTGAACTTAAGCGAAGCTCACCGTGGGTGGTTAATCGATTAATGGCAGAATTAAAATTTTTTAAATAGATTTAAGTTAAATACAATTTTAGGGGCATTCCGATGTGAATGATTTCAGATTTGACATTTTTTGAAATTCAGAATGGTGGATTATCGATTAATGGCAGCATTTAAATTTTTGCAAAAAATTTGAGTCAAATACAATTTTGGAGGCATTCCGATGTTAATGATTTCGGATTCGACATTTTATTGAAATTTAAAATGGTAGATTATCGATAATTGGCAGCATTTTAGTTTTTTAAAGAAATTTGAGTCAAAAACAATTTTGGGGGCGTTCCGTTGCGAATGATTTTTTATTTGACGTTTTATTGAAATTCAAAATAGTGGTTTATCGATTAATGGCAGCATTTGAATTTTTGGAATTAATTTGAGTCAAATACTATTTTGGGTGCATTCCGATCCAAATGATTTTGGATTTGTCATTTTATTTTAATTCAAAATGGTGAATTATTGATTACACAGGCCGACAAAATTAAACTTAACTTCAGAACCTGACTATAATTTTCCGAAGGTTTTTGATTCGCTGAATTCGAATCTGGCCTCAGAATATCCCCATCACCTAAGGTTTTAAAAATATCTTAACATAAAAGTTCAAAAATCACCTTTTTTTTGATATATTAAAGGACTCATAACATAAAGAGAAAATTTTTTTTCAAAAGGATAGTAATTGTTTCTAAAAGTAATACTTTTGACCTTTAAAATGCACTTTAGAAACTTAAAATATCTTTATCAGTCTCTGAGTAAAGGCCTGTTGAATTAACTGAGTTTCGCAAATTTCACGACATTGAATAACTGAGTATTATAAAGAGTAAATTCGAAAATAGAAAAGAATATGAGTACATACACTTCATTTTCCAACGGCTTATTAGATTTTAGGTGTCGGAGATTATGTACTTGAAAATAGAATTGCAAAATTCAAAATGGCGGTCTAACATGGCGGGTGACTTCTTTATAAAATGACCCAACTGGATTAAAATTTGTTCTTTGAAGGTTTTCCGAGTCGCTGAAGACGATTCTGAAACTACATTATCACAACATTACAAAATTCAAAATGTCAAATCCAATATGGCAGTCGTCTTTTACAAAAAACGATTCTTTTTGCTAAAAAATGGTTATTTGGGGGTTTTTTGGGGTTATAAAAAGTGAACATAACATCATATCGTAACAAATATAGTGTGCACACTAATAACCAGTGTGTCAACGCACTCCCCTATTGAAAATTCCCATGTGGGATCTCATGCAGAATCCTACACAGGAATTCCATATAAAATCTTATGTATCAACAGATAGGATTTTTCCTATCTGTTGCCAGGTAGGCGACTATATAGGATCCTATATGGGAACCTATGTAGGATTCTGCGTGAGATCCCAAAAAGGAATTCCACGAAGGATTCTGTACAGGATCCTATATGAGTACCCACATATCAACCTATATAGGTTTCTATTTAGACTCCTATGTAGGATACCATGTACCGCCTATCATAGATAATTCTTATATGGGCAGCCCTATACAAGATCCCATATGGGATCCTACCTATTATCCCATATAGGATAATACATATAGGCGGTACATGGTATCCTGTATAGGATCCTACATAGAAACCTATATGGGATGATATGTGGGTACCCATATAGGATCCTGTACAGAATCTTTCGTGGAATTCCCATGTAGGATCCCATGCAGAATCCTACATAGGATCCCATATATGATCCCATATCAAATCCCCTGTATTCGCCGACCTGGCAACAGATAGGAAAAATCCTATCTGTTTATATATATGATTGTATATGGGATCCCATATGGGATCCTATATGGAATCCTGTGTAGGATTCTGCATGGGATTCCACATGGGAATTTTCAATAGAGGAGTGCGTTGACACATTGGTTATTAGTATGTACACTATATTTGATACGATATGATGTTAAGTTCACTTTTTGCAACCCAAAAAACCCCCAAAATAATTGTAATTAAGCCAGTTGAGTCATTTTCTGAAGAAGTCACCCGCCATGTTAGATCCGCCATTTTGAATTTGCGTTGGAAATTGAAGTGTATGTACTCATATTCTTCTCTATTTTCGAATTTACTATTTATAATGCTCAGTTACTCAATGTTGTGAAATTTGCCAAACTCAGTAAAATCAACAGGCTTTTACTTAGAGATGAATTAAGATATTTTAAGTTTCTAAAGTGCATTTTAAGGGTCAAGAGTAGTACTTTTATTACTATCCTTTTGAAAAAAAAATTTCTCTCGATGTTATGAATCCTTCAATATAGCAAAAAAACGTGATTTTTGAACTTTTATGTTAAGATATTTTTAAAACCTGAGGTGATGGGGCTATTTATTTGACATTTTATTGAAATTCAAAATGGTGGATTAACGATTAATGGCAGCATTTAAATTTTTGTAATAAATTTGAGTCAAAAAAAACTTTTGGAAAATTTCGATGTAAATGATTTTGAATTTGACATTTTATTGAAACTAAAAATAGTGGATTAACAATTAATGGCAGCATTGAAATTTTTGTAATAAATTTCAATTAAAAACAATTTTGGAGGCATTCCGATGTGAATGACTTTAGATTTGACATTTTATTCAAACTTAAAATGGTGGATTATCGATTAATGACAGAATTTAAATTTTTTTAATAAATTTGTGTCAAATACAATTTTGGGTGCATTCCGATGTGAATGATTCCGGATTTGACATTTTATTGAAACTCAAAATAGTGAATTAACCATTACTGTGGCATTTAATTTTTTGTAAATAAATTGGGTCTACTACAATTTTTGGAGGCATTCCGATTCGAATGTTCTTTGATTTAACATTTTATTGAATCTTAAAATGGTGGATTATCGATTAATGTCAGCATTTTAATTTTTGTAATAAATTAAGAGTCAATTAAAATTTTCGAAGGAT
Organism: Ganaspis brasiliensis; assembly: GCA_037103525.1. Classification (NCBI taxonomy): domain Eukaryota; kingdom Metazoa; phylum Arthropoda; class Insecta; order Hymenoptera; family Figitidae; genus Ganaspis; species Ganaspis brasiliensis. The sequence continues at coordinate 1,627,482 of JAZKLR010000288.1, read as the reverse complement.
TCCGATGTAAATGATTTTGTCTCAGTCCAGCTGAACCGTGTTAACAAAATTCCATTGATTTTCTGAAATGTTAAAACTTTCATGAAAATCTGTATTTTACAACATAACAAAAAACAATTTTAACCGGTGTTTTTAAATTCCATGTCTTTGTTATTTTCTTTTTTTTGCATTAATAAATTTAAACAACATATTAAAGAAATATTAACAACTCAACAGTGGTTTGCAATAAATTAATGAAACTGATGTGGATTATCTAAAAATTTTCACTCTTTTTAACGAATATAATTGCAAAACTTTAATATAAAAAATTACATATTTTTAATAACAATTTTATAAACAATTTGAAATATTTATATGTTCTACCCCTACTGTTGAGATGAAACTCATAGAAAATGAACACAGAGATGTCTTCTTTAAGTTTCTAAAAAAAAATTGGTATTTTCAATCAGAAGTGTACATAATATATTTATTTTCTCTTCGCGCGCCAACCAAGACGCTGCGAGAAGCTCCGGTGCACTGTGGTCAGAATCTGCAATTTACTGTTCAAAAAAGTCTACAGCCTCCATTTTTTAACGAAATTGGTTGAGTCTTGATTTAAAACACACAGGAATAAATTCTTAAGGGGGTCTTCTACTCTCCAGGCTCGAAATTCTGTTGTTTTTTTTTGGGAATTAATTGTGAAGAAACTACTGAATATTTTTTGACAAATTTTTTTTTATTTTCAAGATACATTTTTTAAATTTGAAATTTTCTTATTCATTATGAAAAAAAAAATGGTGGTGATCTTGAAACGCCTTTGCGTAAACGCGTTTCAGAAATGCAGAGGTCCCGCTTGTGTCACGGTTTTGGCACTGGGACAATCAAAAATCAAAAAATGAATTTTTTTCATTTGTATAGCTGCGTTGACTATTTTTTCCCGTAGCAGATTTTTTTTATTTTATGATTTGTCAAAATTATGCGAAAATTCGCAAAAATTTTTCTTTTTTTCTTTTTTTTTGACTTTAAGGGGCTATAAAAAAACGAAAAAAAATTTCAAAAATCGTACATGGAGAAAAATAGCTGCATCATTTCTAAATAATTTTAAAAAAAAATTAAAATTGGACCATTTTTACTATAAAAAGCGTGACTCAGCAGCTTAAAAAACACTACTTTCGGGGAAACGAGTTTAAAGTTAACACATGGTGTATAACTTGATTGTACTAACTTATGAGTTAATCTGCTAATATCGGGTCCGTACAAGGTTTTGTGTTTTTATAGGGGTCTTTAGACATCAGCAAAGATAAAAAAATTATAAATTGGTAATTTGTTGATAATAGAATCATTATAAATGAACAAAAATTCGTGGGTTTTTTCGGTTCCCAGAAACATGCAAAACAACGTGATTCTCGCAAAATCCTTTCTGTGGCGTATTCTCAGATACATATAGATTGAAATAAAAAAGAAAAAAATTTTTTTTTTTTAAACCCCGAGAGTAGAAGACTCCCTTAACAATTTCAAGGAAGCAGTTTTTTGAATTTATGTATTTATTATTATTTTTTTTAATGTTAATAACAAAATAATGACAAAATTTTTAGTATATCTTTAATTTATCAAATGAAAGTCGTCTTTATGCTGAATATCATTTAAATTGACTGACTATCGATCTTTAAGAGGAAAAAATTAATTTTTTAATGAATAAAAAAATTCTTTATTTATTTAATAAATATGTTAATTCATTTAAGTTAACAAATGAATAACGCGCATTTTTATAGTTGAATTAAATTAGTTTTTTTGCATTTATTTTAGTATTTAGTTACAATTGACAGTTATAGATGAATATTGTTTAAAGAGTGTTATTTGTTATTGTTATAAACAAATTAAATTAACAAATAAGCTGCTCACTTCTTTTTTTATCGAAACTGAATCGATATTTTCCTAAAATTTTTATAATTCTCTTAAAAGTAACATTTATTTATAAATATTGTTAAAAAAGTATTGTTTATTATTGTTATAAACAAATTAAATTAACAAATAATCAGCTAACTTGTTTTTTTTTAAACTGAATAGCTTTTTCTAGTTTTTATAAGTTTGATTTTAGTGCTATTCATTTTTTAATTAAATTTGTTTATAATAATGATAAAAAGCAATTTTTAAACCATATTCATAAAGAAATGTTACTGTTAAAAAAATTATAAAAATTTGAGAAAAAAACGATTCACTTTTAGTAAAAAACAAGTGAGCTGATCATTTGTTAATTTAATTTGTTTATAACAATGACAAATAACTTTTTTTTTTCTCGCAGCGTATTGGTTGGCGCGCGAAGAGAAAATAAATATATTATGTACACTTCTGATTGAAAATACCAATTTCTTTTTTAGAAACTTAAAGAAGACATCTCTGTGTTCATTTTCTTTGAGTTTTATCTCAGCAGTAGGGATAGAACATATAAATATTTCAAATTGTTTATAAAATTGTTATTAAAAATATGTAATTTTTTATATTAAAGTTTTGCAATTATATTCGTTAAAAAGAGTGAAAATTTTTAGATAATCCACATAAGTTTCATTAATTTATTGCAAACCACTGTTGAGTTATTAATATTTCTTTAAAATGTTGTTTAACTTTATTAATGCAAAAAATAACAAAGACATGGAATTTAAGAAAACGGTTAAAAGTGTTTTTTTGTTTTGCTGTGAACTACAGATTTTCATGAAAGTTTTAACATTTTAGAAAATCAATGGAATTTTGTTGACACGGTAAAGCTGGGCTGAGACTTTTGGATTTGACATTTTATTGAAACTCAAAATAGTTGGTTACCGATAATCGCAGCATTTAAATTTTATTAATGAATTTGAGTCAAATAAAATTTTGAGAACATTCCGAGGTGAATGATTTTAAATTTGACATTTTATTTAAGCTCAAAATTGTGAATAAACGATTAATGGCAGCATTTCAATTTTTGTAATAATTTCAGTCAAATACAGTTTTGGGGGCATTCCGATGTAAATGGTTTCTGATTTAACCTTTTATTAAAACTAAAATTGGTGGATTAACAAGTAATGGCGAAATTTTAATTTTTGTAATATATTTCTGTCAAATACAATTTCAATGGCATTCTGATGTGAATGATTTTGGATTTTATAGTTTATTCATACGGAATTTAAATTTTTATTATAGATTTAAGTCATGTGTCGCCCACATTTTTTTCAAAACTCAATTGTCAGAATATCCATTTGACCGAATTTTGTTTATCCAAAATTGCGTTTACCAGAAATCTCATTTATCTAAATACGCATTTATCGAAAATCTCATTTGTCCGAAATGGCATTGATCAAAAATCTAATTTGTCAGTAATTTGAATTATTTAAAATCTTTATCAAAAAATTGCACATATTAGAAATCTAATGTTTCTGAAATTGCATTTCATAGAAATGGCATCTGTCCGAAATTGCATTTATCAGAAATGGCATCTGCCCGAAATTGAATTTCTCAGAAATCGCATAGGGTAAACCAGACAGTTGTCGGCCAGTTAAGCGTATCGTTTTTCTAAAAATAGTATAAAAATTGTACTGAGCATTGTACATTCATTTAAAAAAAAAACAATTGTTTTTTAGGACTGCCTTAAACTGTTTAGTCAAAAACATTATGAAAAAAAATTTTTTTACTACACTGAAAAGAGGTTAGGAAATCTGTCAAACTTAGTTCCTTACAGCAGAAGTATTATAACCTCCGAATAACAGCAAATCCACTTTGGTGTTGCTCCTGCATTATTTTGGTACATATATTGTACCAAACGTGTTCCCCAGGACGTAAGATAGCTGCTGCTCTAAACTTTGGTACGGCTCCCATACCAAACTGAGACAGCTCTGTTACCAAATTGTAATCATCTATCTATATCGGTCATTTCGAACATATCGTGTACTAAACTTTTTTCGGTGTACTTAAAACATTGGGTTGTTTACACACGGTGGTCTTGAAGTCGGAAAGTTCCGATCTAAAATGACGAGAAAATCGGCTAATGAGGAAGTGTTCTGCTTGATGTGAATATCACAAATCCGTTGGATTTGAAATCCTAGCTGATCTTTTAAGCAAGATATTGCAAAATGAATTAAAAATATACGATTTTTCAATTTTATTTTCCAGAAAAATTCAATTTTTCTTATATATATATGTATATGTAATTTTGTATGTAAATGAATATACATATATATACTTATATATAGGGTGTCCCAAAGTTTGGAAACGGACATGAATCTCAAAAAATCTAAATATTAAAAAGTTACAACGGAAATGAGTTTAGATTAAACTTGAACTGCTAAATGCGTTATTTATTTAATATGGTATAATTTATCTTGAAAGATTTATTAAATGGATATTATTACAGAAATGTATTCATATAGTATATGTATATATCCTCAAAGATATAAAAATAGTTATTTATGACACAAGGACCCTAAATGGCACTTTATAGTACGAGTATGTATCGCAATAAGAGCCTAAGTCCAATCTTAGCCGAGGCGAATTAGAGGTGGTGACGAGGCTTCATCGAACGTAGCCGAGGCGAAGCCGAGGTGAAGTGAAGATATGAAGCCGAGGCTCCTCCGAAAAGTAGACGAGGCTCTGATATGGCTTTGGCGAATTGTACGATACACGAGAACTTAAGTGCCGAGAGGGTTCAAGTGTCATATAACATTTTTTATCACACAAAAATCTAAAAATTCGAACCTAGGGAGAGGTGGTTATCGTAAAAAAGGGCCTCCGGGGGCATTTCTAGGTGGGAGTAGGTCGACAGACTTAGAAATGCCCCCGGAGGGCGGCAAAACCGTGTACAGCCGTGACGTTTGGTCCAGTTTGGGCAGCTGTACCATAAAGTAAAGGTCAGCTGACCAGCAACAGCCAATTAGATTGCGAGTTCATTTACTTCACGCCCTAGGCCGTGAAATGAGCCCTTACAGGTTCCCAAACAAGCCGTAAAATCTAACTTTTGATGTAAGTGTGATAAAAACAATTTTTTTATTAAAAATATGAAATCATGAACTGAAAAAGTTAATTAAATAATTAGATATTTTTGTAAATGAGCATTTTGTTTCCAAGTTAAAGATTTTTATTAGTATTTTTTAATTTAAAAATTGTTTTTTATATCTTTGAGGATATATACATATACTATATGCATACATTTCTGTAATAATATTTATTTAATAAATCTTTTAAGATAAACTATATCATTTTTAATAAATAACGCATTTAGCAGTTCAAGTTTAATCTAAACTCATTTCCCTTGTAACTTTTTAATATAATTTTTTCTTAATTTGCATAGCATACAAGTTGAATTTACAAAGTAACTGTAACAAGTATTCATACACTTTGGGTTGGGCATTTCAAAAAAACTTACTACAATTAAGGATACACAACATAAAAATAAGGTAAGAGTTCAAAATTTTGAATACACTGGGATCTAGAATTATGCAGTTTAGATTTTTTGAGATTCATGTCCGTTTCAAAACTTTGGGACACCCTATATATAGGTATATATATGTATATTCATTTACATAAAAAATTACATATACATATATATATATATAAGAAAAATTGAATTTTTCTGGAAAATAAAATTGAAAAATCGTATATTTTTAATTCATTTTGCAATATCTTGCTTAAAAGATCAGCTAGGATTTCAAATCCAAAGGATTTGTGATATTCACATCAAACAGAACACTTCCTCATTAGCCGATTTTCTCGTCATTTTAGGTCGGAACTTTCCGGCTTCAAGACCACCGTGTACAAGTAACAAAAAAGACAGTTGAGGGGCTGATAGGAAAAACGGAATATATAAATGGTGGGAGCAAAAATGGGTTAATTTTGTTTCAGCGTAAAAACAAATTATCATCAATTGCGAAGAAAAATGGATCGCTTGAAGTTAAGGGCAAAAACGGGATATCCTTCTATTCCGTTTTTGCTTTTAGTCAAAATTTGTTTCGTTTTTACGATTACTTTTAATTTTTTTTATTTTACTCGAAGATATTAATTAAAAATATATGAGCCGACATTCTTCGAACATACTTTCCTTAGCACTAAATGTTTTTTTATTGAGTATCTCTGCGCGTTAACATAATTTCTTTCAGAAAACTTTTAATATTGAAAATTTTATTATACAATGTCTTCAAGGACTTCTTTCTTAGAATCTAAATTTAATATTTGATAAAACTTATTAAAAAAGAATTTTTTAAAGAAACCTACCACAAACAAGTTTCTCTGTCAATAGGTATCTCTTAAATCAAATGTTTAATATATGTAAATAAGAATTAGCGAAATTTTTATGCTAATTTTAAAACTCAATGTTGTTGTTTAACATTCGGTTTGAAAATTATTATAAAAGGGTCAAACCATTGACTTTTGTATGAGAACAGCCGCGGACATACCTATTAAAAAAAAGTTTTTAGAAATATAAAACTTCAAAATTTAATGAATTTAATAACTGTATCATTAGGGAGTAAATTTATTTTCTTTGGCGGTGTTATCAATCAAAAATATGAGGTCCCGAGTAAGGTCCATGATGTTATTTCGTAACCTTAAATGTGGCACTTTTATTCAACACGTTATAATTAAAAAATTATTTTACTTTAAACATCAAAACTCATCAGAAATATAATCCCATTTAAATTTCATCTTTTCCTACTAACGAAGCGAAATGTTTTCCCTAAAGCTTAGGAGTTCCCAAAAAAAGTTATAGGCTTAAAAAAAGCATGAAAGTTTTTATGTACAAGTAAAAATTTGTCAAATTATATAATTATTTTAAAGTAATTATATTTTAATATAATTTTAATTATTTCTAAGATTAAAAATGTGAAATAATGGAATTTATATTCAGGGGCGGCGACTTGTGTATGGTATGTCTAAATTCTATAGAGCAAAAAAGTCGCCCTGTGGAATTCCATATGGCAAAATTATAGACAAAAAATAAATTTCTTAATAAGAATGTGGATAAAAAAAACTTTTTATCGAAGAAAAAGATTAAAATTTAAAAACAAAAATCATATTTTGTAAAAATAATTGAAAAATGACGAAAGAAATTGAAAATGAATTAATAAATAATGAAACTAATTTGATACTAAAGGAAATAATTATAATTGAAAAAGTTTTATCTAAAAAAATTAAAGAAAAAAATTGAAACTTACGGAAATTGAATTAAAAAATTAGGGGAAAAATTGAAAAATTATGAACATAATTAGAAATTAAAGAAAATTTTTGAAAAATGATAAAAATAGTTAAAAATTGTAGCAAATAATTAAAATCATAAAAAAAAAGAATTGCGAAAAATTGAAGAAATTTTTAAATAATTTAAAATTTATCTTATTATCAAAGAGTGGATTAATTAAAATTTTAATCAATGAAATCTAAAATTAACTAACGTTTGAAGAATTATAATAAATAATTGTAATTGTAGTCTTGTTCATCTCAAATATAGTCTCTAATTTTTTCAATTATTTTTTACAAATTTATATTATTTTCTTCAATTTACAATTATTTATATCAATTATTTTTTTATTAGATATATTTTTCAATTGATTTTTAATTGCTTTTTGTCATTTTCAATTATTTTTTCATTAATTCTCTAATCTTTGCTTCCTTATGGAGGAAGCTTTGTGATCGTTAAAATTTTTGATTTTACAAAAAAAAGCCTAAATCGTCTCATTTTCATCTAAAAAGCGTAAATTTTTATTTTTAAGCAAATGTCCAGATAACTGCATGTATTTGTGTGTGTGTGTGTGTGTGTGTGTATGTAAATGATCTTGAGAATGCTTAAACGGATTCCAATGAAATTTGGATGACTTATTAAGCTCATGAATATCTAAATTTGGACACAGGGATTTTTGAAAAAATCCAAACAATTTTTGTTGAGCACATTTTATCAACGAAAAAAAATCGTTTTTTGCCAAAAAATTTTTTCATGGTAAAAATAAAACTTAAGGAATACAAAAAGCATATCCCTTATCTCAAAACGAATCGATTGACCTATAAAACTTTTAAATATGATCAAAAATTAGTAAAATAATTAATGTTTTCTCATTTTTCTGCATTTAATATATTTTTATTTAATAACTTCTCCGATTAACTTTTATATTATTAAACTATTGCTTCCTCTATGAGGAAGCAAATTATTTGGCTTACTTGGAAGCGAAATGTTCATGAAATGGACATAATTTTCAACTAGTTTATTATTTATCTCAAATCTAGATATTTTTTCAATTTACAATTATTTTAATTTTTCTGCAATTATTTTCTTATGTTACAAATATATGTTGAAAATTTTTAAACTATTTTTCACAAACTAAAATTTTTTTCTCTAAATTTTAATTATTTTTATTACTTTGCAAATATTTCCTTGATTTTTTTATTAATTTTATTACTCTTCAATTAATTTCCTAAATTTTAAAATGTTTTCCTCAAATTTTAACAATTTTCTTCAACTTTCAATTTTTATTCTTATTATTTAGCTAAAAATTTCTTCAATTTTAAATAATACTCACTATTATTATCATTAAATCATAATTAAATTCGTAAATTTTTAATTAATTATCTTATTTATCAAATATTTCGGTCAATTTTCATTTTCTTTTATCTTTTTGCAATTATTTAATCCACCTTTTTAAGTAGATATATTAATTATTTTTCAATTAATTTCCTAAATTTTTATTAATTATCTCAAATCTAAGTTATCGTCTCCAATTTTCAATGTTTTAATCATTCTTTAATTATTATTTTTCTCAAATTTCAAATACTTTCGACAATTTTTAATTTTTTTTCTTAATTTGCAATGATCTTCACAAATTTTATATTATTTTGAATGCTTCTTGATTAAGAGCGAAAATTGCAATTATTTATCTCAAATTTTCATTATTTTCTTTGATTTGCGATTGTTTCTATGATTTTTCAATTACTTTTTGTCATTTTCAATTGTTTTTAAAATAATTTTTAAATTTTATATAATTTATCACAATAAATTTTAATTATCATTAGGTATTCAATTATTATTTCAATTTAAAATTATTTTTATCATTATGCAAATATTTTTTTTTATTACAAATATGTGTTGTAATTTTTTCAATTATTTTTCACAAGTTAAAAATATTGTCTTTAATTTTTAATTATTTTTATTACTTTTCAAATATTTTCTCGAGTTTTTTTTTATTATTTTCATTATTCTTCAATTCATTTCCTATATTTTAAAATATTTTTCCCAAATTTTAACAATTTTCTTTAATTTTCAATTATTATTGTTATCATTTTGGAATCAATTTCTTTAACTTTTAATTATTTTCAATATTCCTCCATTAATTTCCTAAGTTTTCAATTATTTATCTCATTTTTCAATTATTTTTTTCCATTTTTATTTTCTTTGATCCTTTTGCAATTTTTTTCTCCACCTTTTTAATTAGACATATTAATTATTTTTCAATTAATTTTATAAATTCTTATTTATTATCTCAAATCTAAGTTATCGTCTTTAATTTTCAATGTATTATTAATTCTTCAATCATTTTTCTCAAATTTCAATTAGGTTTGTCAATTTTTAAATAGCTTTTTTCTTTTGCAATGATTTTCACAAATTTAATATGTTATTCTGAATATTTGTTGATCAATTCCGAACATTGTTTATCTCAAATTGCCATTAGGTATTTTCTTCAATTCTCGATTATTTGCATGTATAATGTTATTTGTAATTATTTTCCTAAACTTAAAATTTTTTGAATCATTTTGTAATAAGCTGCTTTCTTTTATTTCACAAATATACTGTATTTTGCTTTCTCATAGAGGAACCTTTGTGATCGTTAAGATTTTCAATTTTCCAAAAATAGTTTAAATCGACTTATTTTCATCTAAAAAGCGTAAATTTTCATTTTTAAGTAAGTGTCCAAATATATGTGTGTGTATGTGTGTGTATACCGTTTTTTGTGTACAAGATATCTCGAGAACGCTTCAACGGATTCCAACAAAATTTGGATGACTTGTTAAGCTTATGAATATCAAAATTTTGGACCCAGGGATTTTTGAAAATACCCAACCAAATTTCCTTGAGCACCTTTTTTCATCGAAAAAAATCGTTTTTTGACAAACTTTTTTTCCATGCTAAAAATTCAACTTAATGGATACAAAAATCTTATTTCTTATCTTAAAACGAATCAGAAAATATTGAATACATGTTTATTATTTGTTTAATGTTGGTTCTAAAAGAGCTTTTTTAATAAGTTATTTTAATCCGATTATTTAAAATAAGAATTTATAACAGGAATATAATATAAGTAAAGAAATAAACTGTTCGTAATTAAAGCGGAATCAAAAGTGAATTCAAATATTAGTTCGAGCAAAAACGGGACAAAATTCTAACTCGTTTTTGCGCCCAGTGAAATCTTATTCCGTTTTTACTCTGACAACTTTTTGTTTCGTTTTTACTCGTAGTGCGTAATTTGTTTCATTTTTCCAAATAGATAATACTTTAACTTCGTTTTGCTCCCGATAATTTTTTAACTTGTTTTTACTATCAGCCCATCAGTTGTCGGCCAGCAAACATATTTATCGGCCACCCTCTAGACAGTAGTCGGCCACCTTAAAAAATCTATTTAAAATCATTTTCTCTTATTACTCAAGCTTGAATTTCTCTATTGAGATGTTAGGAATTTAAATATTAAAAATAAATTTTAATATCTTTCTAAAGAGTGCTTTAAACTTCAACCGTCTTTTCCACTCGAATTCAACTCTACTTTTTGTTTTTACTATAAACTTTCCACAGTTTGAGAATCAATAATAAATCCAACGTATTTCTAACGACAAATCATGTACTTTCCAGAATCTTAAAGAAAAAAAATTATTGTTTTAAAATTTACAACAGTATTAACCTTTTTTCGGTGAGGTGGTCGACAACTGTCTGGTTTACCCTATATTTGAAATTCTATTAATGAGAAATCTAACTTGTGGGCAATGTCATTTACTAACAATCTTACTTAACAGAAATTTCAATTATAAGAAATGTCATTGATACAAAAACGTATTCATCAGAAATCTAATTTATCCAAAATTGTTTTTATCAGAAATTTTATTTATCCGAAATAGCATTTATTTAAAATCTCGTTTGTCAAAAAATTAAATTATCAAGAATATAATTTATTAAAAATGACATTTATCAGTAATCTCAATTGTAAGGATTTTTTATTATCAAAAAACTAATTTGTTTAAAATTAAATTTATCAGAAATCTCCCATGTCCGAAATTTCATTTATCAGAAATTTAATATGTCCAAAACATCATTTAATAGAAATCTCGTTCTTCAAAAAATTAAATTATTACGAATTTCATTAATAAAAAATTGCATTTATCAGAAATCTCATTAGTCCGAAACTGCATTTGTCAGAAACCTAATTTATTAGACACTATATTCATAAAAAAAACCCATTTATCCAAAACTGCATTTTACAGAAATCTCTTTGGTCCAAAAATTTATTTGTTAGAAATTTTATTAGTCAAAAATGTCAATTGTCAGTAATCTTATTTATCGAAAATTGCTTTTATCAGAAATTCCACTTATCATAAATCTCATTTGTCAAAAATGTCAATTTTCAGTAATCTTATTTATTGAAAATTGCATTTATTAGAAATCTCATTTCTCAGAAATTGCAATTATCAGAAATCTCATTTGTCCGATATTGCATTTATCAGAAATCTCATTTATCCGGAATATTATTTTTCAGAAATCTCTTTTGTCAAAAATGTTAATTATCAGTAATCTTATTGGTCGAAAATTGCATTTATCAGAAATCGCATTACTCAAAAATTGTTATTATCAGAAGTCTCATTTGTCTGTACTGCATTTATCAGACATCTCATTTGTCAAAAAAATCAATTATCAAAAACCTCATTTATCCAAATTTTCATTCGTCAAAAATCTATTTAATCAAAAATTGAATATATCAGACTTCATAATTGTCCGAAATTGCATTTAATAGGAATCTAATTTGTCAGAATTTCCAATTATCAAAAATCTAATTTGTCCAAAATTGCATTTATCAAAAATCTTATTTGTCAAAACTTGCATTTATCAGAAATTTCATTTGTCCGAAATCGCACTTATCGGTAGTCTCATTTATCCAAAAGATTATTCTCCATAACCTTCAATTGTGCGAAAGTCCATGTCCATTTTTGACAAATGAGATGTCTGATAATTGCAATTTCTGAGAAATGAGATTTCTAATAAATGCAATTTTCAATAAATAAGATTACTGACAATTGACATTTTTGACAAATGAGATTTCTGATAAAAGCAATTTTCGATAAATAAGATTACTGATAATTGACATTTTTGACTAATAAAATTTCTGATCAATAATATTTTGGACCAAAGAGATTTCTGTAAAATGCACTTTTGGATAAATGGGTTTTTTAAAAATATAGTGTTGGGAAAACTAGATTTCTTATAAATCCTATTTCGGACAGTTGAGATTGCTGTTGAATGCTTTGTCTAATAAACTAGGTTTCTGACAAATGCAATTTCGGACTAATGAGATTTCTGATAAATGAAATTTCGGACATGAGAGATTTCTGATAAATTTAATTTTTAACAAATTAGATTTTTTTATAATTAAAAATCCTTAGGGGAGGGTGGTACTATACCGACCCCTCGTACCATACCGAGCCTCCTCTGTTTCTCAGAGATCGTGTTACTAGACAAATCGTGAATACCATCAAAAGAACACTTTCATAACTCTGACATTTTGACCATAGGTAATAATCTCTTGGTAACATTGTATCTCGGAATTTTACGTAAAATTAGTTTTTTGCAATAATATTTTTTGTTTTTGACCTATCTTGAATTTAAATTAAAAGTGTCGAATAGATTTTAGAAAAATTTAAGTATAAGTTTTTCTGGTTGCTTATGGCCTCAACTTTAATAGACAATATTCAAATTCAAACGCTTTCATTGACATGAATGATCAGCAAGACATTATGTGAAAATAGTAAGGGTGGTCCGAAACCGACCCCGCCCCCCCCCCCTCTTTTCTTGCATTGTAATAGTAACTAAATTATTTTTAATTACCAAATAATACCTACAAATGTATTTTAACAAAATAACAATAATTCAGATAAGATAATTTAGCTTGTAATTAAGATCAAACTAAAAACACTCATTTTTTATTGTAATGATAATTCTTTTACTCTTATTCAGAAAAAGGTCTTAATAATATTAAATAAAGGTATTTAAATAAAGTAAAAGTAATTTAAGTTTATTATAGTTTGGTTTTTTTTTTAATTTAAATTGCAATACAAGTTCAAAATTTTGTTTGTTTTCGCATATTTCCTGCAATAAAAATAGGAGGTCGGTTTCATACCACCCTTTTTGAGATTGTCGAAAACGTCAATTTTCGATTTTCTCTCTGTATCTCACACTTATGAGATCCAAAGCCTCGGCAACCAGTGAAAACATGGAAAAATGATTCATTTACTGTAAAAAAATTTGACCTCAGCAATCAAACAAGTTTTTGGCACCTTTTTGGCTTTTGCCTTTTAGGGGGTCGGTTTGGGACCACCCTCTCCTATAATTGAGATTACTGATTAATGTACCTAAATTTTAATAAATGAAATTCTTGATAATTTAATTTTTTGACAAACGAGATTTTAAAAAAATGCTATTTCGGATAAATTTAATTTCTGTTAAATACAATTTTGGAAAAATTAGATTTCTGCTAATTTACCATTCGGACAAACGAGATTTCTGTTAAATGCATTTTTGGAGAAATTAGATTTCTGATAATTTAACTTTCGGACAAAAAAGATTTCTAATAAATGCTTTTTCGGATAAATAAGGTTTCTGATAAATGAAATTTCTGATAAATTTAATTTCTGATAGATACAATTCTGAACAAATTAGCTTTCTTATAATTTACATTTTAGACAAGTTAGATTTCCGATCTAACAAGTTTAAATTAATAATATTTCTAGTAATTAATAATTCTGACAAATTATATTTCTAAAAGAAAAAATTCGTAGAAATTATATTTTTGACAATTTATCTTTCAAACAAACGAGATTTCTGAGATATGCAATTTCTGATAAATACGACTTCAGATAGAATGAATTTTGAACTAATGATATTTCTGATAAATGTAAGTTTGAAGAAATGAGAATTCTGATAATTGAAATTTCTGTTAAGTAAGTTTTTTAGTAAATGACATTGCTCACAAATAAGATTTTTGAATAATACAATTTCGAATGAATGCGATTTCTGAGAGATTCAGTTTCGGAACCATTTAATTTCTGATAAATGCAATTTCGGATAGATGCCATTCCTGAGAAATGCAATTTTGGAAACATTAGATTTCTGATAAATGCAATTTTTAATAAAGATGATTTTAGATAATTGAAATTACTGACAAATTAGATTTTTAATCAATGCAATTTCGGACAAATGAGATTTTCGATAAATGCGTATTTGGATGAATGAAATTTCTGATCAATGCAATTTTGGATTTGTCAGCAATACAATTAAATTTTAAATGTCTGTATTTTTTTACATTCATATTTACATATTTCGTATACATATATGTTTAATACATATTTTGTAATATGTATTTTAAATATAGGCTAAACAATCAAAAGTTGTAAATGCACAGAAGGCACTAGATAAAAAGATCTTTGACCAAAAAAAGAAAGCCCTTGAAACGCATAGTCTTCTAAACAATGAATCAGGCAGGGGTGAAGAAACAGAAGAGTTGGTTTTGTTAAGAAGACAGTTAGCAGAAGCGAATCAAAAAGTCTCAAATTTGGAACGGGTAAACCAAGCTTTAAGTAGTGGAAAGTCTCCTAAAAGAAAATTACACTTCACTGAAAGTAATTTTTTCATTATAACATTTTATATGGTAGTTTATGACATTATAAAATCTGAATGTTAGTGGTTTACACCCCTTTATTTACAGCATTTCATTATATCAGTAATTTAAAATGATTCTTTAGGGGTCATCTACATATTACGTGATATCCTTAGGGTCGGGTGGGGGGTGGCACTGGCAACGTATCACGGTGCAAGGAAATTTAATTTTTAACTATAAAAAAAAATATTACGTAGGAGGAGAGAGAAGTTTCAAATCAGCTCAAATTTATATAACGTAATAGGTGAATGACCCTTTAATTACCCTTTAAGTGTATGTAATCGAGAATGACGTCACTGGAGTAGGCAAAATTTATTCGTGAACTTTTTTTCAAATACTAAATATTTCCACACCTGACTTCATGCACTGAAAAAATTTATTTTTTTAAATTTTGCTTCCTCATAGAGGAAGCTTTATGATCGTTAAGATTTTCGATTTTCCAAAAATAGTCTAAATCGACTCATTTTCATCTGAAAAGCGTAAATATTCATTCCTAAGCAAATTTTCAGATGTATGTGTGTGTGCATAGCGTCTTCTGCGTGAATAATACTTCATGTCATGTCCCATATTTTCTAGAAGTAAATTTATTACTTCTTACAAAAGTAATAAAGTTTTTTTGATGACTTAGAAGTAAAGTATACACGAAATTTGAGTAATTAGTAAGAAAAAGATAATATATGCATACGAGACTTTCGCGAGATTTCGAGACATGTGTTAGTCTCGTCTCGGTCTCGTCATTATAAACCGATAATAGACCGAGACGAGCCCGAAACTTTTCTCGTCTAGTGTGCAACATTACACGTAATAATATATCTGCTACTTTGGTAGGCAAAACAACAATAACATTGGACCTGACCTAAAATATATTACGGATAGTTCTCTAGATAGATTTTGACAATTAAATATATGATTGATTAAGATTCAAATCTTCAAAAATTCTAACCAGTAAAAATTAGAATAATTTTAAATTTTAATTTAAATTTTACTTAAATTAAATAAATTGAGGTTTTTGTAAATTAAGCCAAAGATTTATTACTAAAATCTTCAAAATTTTGTAAAAAAACAAAATATATACAAAGTTTACATCATTCAATGGCAAATATGAAACACTTATCAAAATATTTCACTAAACCTAATGAACATATTGTAATGATAGTAATTTTTGTTGCCCAGGAATTCGCTCGCCGGATATCCAAGGTTCTTGAAAAATCGTTGACTTAAGTCTAGTTTCTGTAAATTAAATATATCTTTGTCTGCTGACTGACAATTGTTAAGTCAAATACTAGAGCAATATGAATCTTAGCCTGCTGGCTGATATTTAAATTGCATAATAAATTATTCTAGAGTAAAAAGGTAAAGTCATTGATGACACCATATTTGATAACAAATAATAATATATTCTAAAATAAAGAAATAAAATAATTTACAAGAATTAAATGAAAAGTTTCTATCTACGTTGCTTAGTAAATTAAGTTGACCATCTCATGGTCCTACAAAGACTAAGTAATATATTCACTATTCTGACGTCACTCTCAACCCCCGTACAATAATTCCCTCCAAGGGAAGAATTGCGTCTTATTGTTAGTCATGGTGAGTTTAAACAGGGAAACCTGTATTAACTTCCACCATGACTTTTTGAGGAAATCCAGACAACTTAAGCCGCCACGGGAGAACCCGTAGACGACGAAAGATTTTGATTTCCGTTCTTCACTCCAGAAAGGTGAACCTTTACTGGAGGGAGAACGTCTGAACCACCCTTCACCTCAAAGGTTCCGGATGTTACACCTGAGTTCTGAGGGAGGTGAACCTCCACTCGGTCCTCAGGCGCCCTCGCAATCTTGCGTAGCTTTATCCTCTAGTTTGCTCAGTGTCAAAAGAGAGGTGGTGGGGAAACCCACACACTTCCATTGACCAGCATCACCTCACAGGTGAACCTGAGAGGCGATCGCCTTTGGTTGAGCAGCCTAGTACAAGACCGAGGTGAACCCAGCCAGGAGGCTGAGCATTTCACTTTTTTTTAAAAATTTTATTTATTAAATTCAAATTTACAGGATTGTACAAAATGTTTATCTGATGATTGGATTTCCAGCTCAGATTTGAGCTTTAACTCGCAAAAAATACTTTAATGGAACGTTATTTTTACTCATTGTTTATTAACTAACAAAACAGTATGTTTTGGTGATTTTTTAAGTAAAAATTATTTAAAAAAATCTTATGAGTGATAAACTGAGCATTTCACGTGCGAGTACTAAGTTATATACTCAGTCTAATCACCGAGATGTGGAAGGGGTCAAGAGCGTGGCTAGGAGTAGTGGTAACTCACACTTTCCACGAGCCAAGGCGGCTACTATAGTAATGGTGGGAGCGTACGATCTCTTTCTAGAAGCACATCATTACAATATTATTTCTGAATGCAACAGTAACTGTAAAAAGCAGTATTTTATTTTATCAAAACAGTAATAATAATATGCAATATAAAACACCAATAAAACGTTTTTAACTTTTGAAAATAAATTCTAATCAAGATCATCTTATTAACAAAAATAATTGTCATTAAATTATAAAACAAAATGACGTATATATCATTAATCATTATAAGTCTTTAAATAAAAAATTCTGAATTCTATAAATTGAATGCATAAACAAACGCTTTTTTTAATTTTAAACCTACAAATAAGATTTTCAAACTGAATTTTCTATATAGAAAATGACTATATGTTTATTGCCTCTAGAAAAGAATTTTAATATATTGAAGAAAGATGAAAATATCTATTAAACAAAACATTAAATGTAGGTATACCAAGATTAATATTATAATGATTTTAACAATAAGTTGATCTGATTGTGTATAAAACTTTTTTAAAACTACACTTTTTATAAGAACTAAACTATTTTTTTCAATTTTTTTTACTATGTTCTATAAAATCGAACTTGAAGAAAACTTTGTGCTTTTTAAAAAGGACATATTTTCTTTAAGGTTTGAGGTTATGTCACACATTACTTATAGTTGATTGCATTATTTCATACTTTCAAGTTATTTTTTAGCACTTCCTTATAACAACCTATTTATTTATTTATTTATTTATATCAATAAACGGGGAAGAACCCCTTTAATACATGAAATAGTAAAATATACATTTATACTAAAAAATTATAAAATGACCTGACATAATAATTAAGCCAGAAAACAGCGAATTCAGCATCAATATCCTGGAAGGAGGTCAAAAAACATCTAACAGAGAATTGCGTAATTGGTGTATAAATAGCGAGAAAGATTCATTAAAAAAGTCAATTCTCTGGTGTCCGTTGGCCTCCCTACACATTCGCGACACTGGACAATTCTCGCCATAATTTGTTCGATGAAAAGGTACTTTAAAGATGGTGAACCCTCTAGTGAGCATCACAGAGTCCGATAAAGTAATTTGAGATGAAATTTCAGGAGAATCAATAGACCCATTTAGAATAAGATACAAAAATTTGAGTTTAGAAAAAATATGCCTGTATTGCAATGAGGGGATTTTTAATTGAGTGCGTAAGTTCGAGTAATCATGAGAAAATCTATCGTATGGTAAATCTAGTTGATATGCAGCAAATCTTAAAAATCTATTCTGAACTCTTTCGATTCTTATTCTGTGATTTTCGTAATAAGGAGTCCAAATGACAGAAGCAAATTCCAGATGTGGTCTGATTAATGCAAAATACAAAACTTTCAAAACCAGAGGGTTATGAAAGTTACAAGAAGCTCTAATTACCATTCCCAAGACTCTCAATGATTTATTTATTATAAATGATAAGTGGTCACATTACGTTAAAGCGGAATCAAATAAAACACCTAAATCTCGCACAGTATAAACTCTTGGTAATATTTTAGAATCAACATTATAAAAAAATTTAATGGTCTTATTTTTTTTTGTAAATGTAATTACAGAACACTTCTTTATATTAATCGGCAAATTATTTAAAACAGACCACGACAGTACCCCCTCAAGGTCACCCTGCAATTCAGAGGCGTCTAGTGGAGATTCAATTTTTTTAAACAATTTTAAATCATCAGCGTAACAAAGAAATTTACTATTTATAATGCGACTCTTAACATCATTTATGAAAATCATAAAAAGAAGGGGACCAAGATGGGAGCCCTGTGGTACCCCAGAAGTTGCAATTATCATGTTTGATAGATGACCATTGCATCTAACGTATTGTTTTCTGTTAGTTAAATAATGAGTGAACCAAGATAAAGCACTTCCATTAATGCCATAAGCTTTTAATTTATGCAGTAATATACTGTGATCCACTTTGTCAAAAGCCTTAGAAAAATTGGTGTATATAGAGTCAACTTGGTAACCTCTTCTCTAAATTATTAGCTATATATTGTGCGTATATGCACAGATTGGTTACGACCGAACGACCACGTCTAAAACCATGCTGCTCGTCAATAAAGAATTTCTTAAAGGCATCATACAATCTATCATTAATAATTCCTTCAAAAACTTTCGGAATAGAATCAAGTAACGTGATAGGCCTGTAATTCTTGACATTTGAGGGATCACCATCCTTATGGATCTGAACTATTATACCATTTTTCCAACAGCTGGGAAAATATCCGAATCTAATGCAAGCGTTAAAAATAAGACACAATGGTACAACTAAAGAGAATCTACAGGATTTAAGAAAAATTGCTGGAATACCATCCAGCCCAGCACCTTTATGTTTGCTTAACTTAGCTAATTTGCTCAAAATAGTTAGTTCAGAAATGTTGGAAAAATTTAAATCAATAGTGTGATTGAAAACGAAATCATACCGGTCATTTCCAGATTTGTTATAAACCGATTCAAAGTAACGGGCAACCAAATCTGCAGTACCCTTGCTAGTTTCTGATTTATCGTCCTCGCAAAACATTAGATTCGGCAATGAAGACTCTTGTTTAGTCTTATTTACGTAAGACCAGAAAAACTTAGGATTTTCAATAATACTGCGTTCAGCCTTCAGTACATATTCGTTAAAACATTTCTCAGTTTTTAATTTACATTGTGCTCTCAACACAGAGAAATTCTCGTAATCGGTTAATTCGCATGTTCTCTTATATATAGAATGCGCTAATTTTTTTTGCTTTATGAGCTTTATTAGGTCCCGAGAAAACCATTTCGGAAAGGTAGAATTGAAAAAAATATAACTGACGTACGAAACTAGAAAAAACAAAATAAACTTGTGAGTAAAAAATAGTTATCATGCTATCTATTATTTCGAAAGTATCTAGTGACCCGTCATTAAAATCTCTTGAGCTTAAAGCTTCAATCTGAGTCCAGAACAGAAATTTCCAATCAATACAACTTAAGTACAAGTTAATTAACGCATAATCAGCATTTTTAAAATCGAGATTAAAATAATGGTTTGACAATTCCTCGGAAATGTATTCTTTAGGTAAATTAAGTTCAAACAAAAGCGCAGGATGATATCTATCACAAGATAACAGAGATTCAGGAGCTAAAGAAACACAACAATTAGCCGAGTTTGATAAGACAATGTCTAAAAGAGACCCATGATCATTTAAAATGTGGTTTTTTTGTTTAAGATTTAGAAAACCCAGCGTGTCAGAAATCACAGACGCTATATCGGTTTGAATTTGAGTCGAGGAGGGTTTCACAACACACGTACAATCGTTTGATACCAAATTTGTCCATATAACAAAAGGAATGTTTAAGTCCCCTAAAAAATGGAAAGGAATATTCATCAAATTTTGCAATACCCCCTCGATACTTAAACAAAAATCTCTATATTTACCGATCTCTGAGCCAGGCGGAATATAGGCAGAGCAAAACAAGTGTTTGTTATTAAAAATATTTACTTGTACAAATAAAATTTCTATTGAAAGCACAGGACAAAATACCTGGAAACTCGAGAAACGTTTGTTAACCGCAATCAATACTCCACCCCCCCCCCCCCCCCCGAGAACGGTCACTTGTTAAGTGATTTCTGTCACTTCTGTAAATATTGTAATTGTCGAAACCCAGCTCGGAATTAATAATATTGTTAGATAGCCAAGTCTCGGAAAAAATAATGACATCAGCAGAAACTGACGGAATTACCTTTCTTAAGACTGATAACTTGGTCCGTAAACCTCTAACATTCTGGTAGTTCACATTAAAACATAAGCACTCGCTGACACTTTCAGAACACCCGGTATTAACTACTGAGTCTTCCTGCACTGGACAAAAATCAGGACACTGATCTTCAAAGTGGTATCTCGATGATGATGCTAATCCAATGGCTGGCGAACTTGAACAATCACTGGAACTCCTTTCTTGTATATGATTCTCAGGTTGCGTTCTCCTCCCGCAATTCTCTCGGTCAAATCTCGTTTCAGGTTCTTGTACATCAGCTGTTGAGAAGGTGTATTGTCCGGTGCAATTACTAGATGCAATTGAACATAAGCGTCTGATGATTTGATTTTTCTCACCACCGACAGTATTTTTGAAGCTATTTCAATGGTCGGACAGCGGACTTTGACAGGTCTTGGCTTTGTTCTGGCCTGCGAAAAAGCACTCAAGCGAGATGTAAATATATTGTCAAAATAATTCGATGATTCAGATGGCATGAATTCAGATAAAAAAGATATAATAAAATTTTTGTCTAAGATTGACTCGGAGTCTTTATCTAGTGTAGAGTTTGATTGTTCATTCATACCAAAAATTAAAAAATTGCATTTTCTATTTAGTCTGTCTTCAAACTCACTGAGTAAATTTGCCGCTGAGTTCGTTGAGTGCGAGGGTTCTATTTCCAAAGCCGCTAATCGTAGGTTCACTTCCACAATACTTTTTTCAACAGACTGTACTTTCCCCTCCGCTGTCACAAGACGTTTGTTATACTCCTAAAAATCGTTTTGTAATGAAGTGATGGATGTTTCCAATTTAGTAAACCCTCTGTTCATTTTGTTAACTTGTTGAGACAGGGTTTTGATTTCATTTGTTAGAGTAATTAACAATGAAGAGTTTGATTCAGGCCCAGGTGAAGATGGTGCGGAGGTTGTTGACTCACAACAATGACTAAAACCAACCTGAGGAATAAACTTGGTTTTTTTAGAGCATCTGGGATGGTACGGTGCCCAACAGCCAGGACAAAAAATCGGATCGTCCACTTTTTTCTGACACATACGACACGTGGTATCAACCTGTAGAGTTGAGAGCCCCGAGTTCCCTTTATTATCCGTCATCATAGATAAGTGACGATTGTACGAGGTGCTACGTCACGGTCGTGAGTAGCTATCCAAGTATAAGTGTATTCACACACAATCCCTAGTCACACGGACTAGGAAAAACTCACTCAATGAGAGAACAGAGCAACAGATAACACCGGGGTCACCAGAAAAAATTAATCCAGGTCGATAGTGCAAAAATAATCACCAACAAAGTCTCGTAATTTCAATAAAATTGAAATTGAAATTAACTTCAAGAAACACGTGGTTGGGACACTGCGGTTGGTAAAAAAAGTGGTAAAAAGTGGTTAAAAGGCGACAAAAAACACTAACACAATATTAGCAAATTTACAAGACGCACTTATAATTTGCATCCGTAGTCACGTAACCGAAAAAAGTCTCAATAAAACACAATTAATCGAACAAAATAGCGAGAGCCCATATAAGAGCTGACTACTCGAGTACAGGACCGTACCAATTATATTTATATTGAAAATATGTGCATAGATTATGCTTAAAAAAATAAACAAATCAAACGGATTTTTTTGTAAATAGCTGAGTCTCAAATACGTCCAGCCTGTCAGACGATGTAAGACAATGCTCGTCTTTGTCCGTCACATTCGACAAATCCCATCTTTAGTGGCGTAACTAGGGAGCTTTGAGGCTCCCGTTTCCGGTACCGTTCGTGGTAAGAGAAAAGGGCTGGGTAGGTGAGACGAGAGTGAAAGGCTGGATAGGCGAGAAGAGAGAGAAAGGTTGGGTAGGTATTAGGGCGGCGTGAATGATGGAGGAAGAGGTAGTGATGGAGATCGACAGAGGGCAGCAGAGGGAGGACGGCGAAGGGTCTAACCCAAAGCAGGCGAGTGGAAACTCGTCAGTTCAGGGAGAAATTCCAGTAGCATAGGAGGAATTGTTCGCAACCCCGAAGTCGGGTATGGAGACAGTACAGGCTAGAAAGGGTAGATTAACCAATTTAGAGAGGATGCAGCGCGCGGGTAGTTTAGGGTTGGAGGGGGATTTAAGGGGATGGTTGGATAAAGGAAGGAAAAGACTCAGAGACGAGGGGTACCTTGAGGACAGTCTAGAACAGATGACAAAGGCGGTCAAGGAATTAGCGGTAGGGACAAGGAAGAGATTTGAAAAGGTAGAGGGGGAGTTGGAAAAGTGTAAAACTGGAGGGGAGAACAGGGAACAACAGTTAAAGGAAATATGGGAGGAGATAGGGAAAATTAGGGAGAAGTTGGATAAATGGGATGAGGGATGGAAAGAAGAGCAAGATAAGGTGAAGGAAAGGTGTGATAAATTGGAAAAGAGGGGAGAGGGGGAGGAAAGAGAGAGAAAGGAGATCAGGAAAAGAATAGAAGGGTTGGACGGGAGGGGGAACACCAGGGGAGAGGGAGGGAGTAGTGATGAAGGGAAGGCGGTAGGATGGGATATGGAAGGAAAGATGAGGGTGTTGGAGAGGAGATTGGAGCTTTTAGAGAAGGATAAAAGAAACGCTAATGTAATAATAAGAGGCTTGGAAGTAGAGAAAGGAAAAGAAATGGTAGAAGTAGAAAAGGTATTAAGAAAAATACAGGCAAAGGTGACAGTGAGGAGAGTAATAGGAGTCGAGGAGAGGGACAGTCAGAGACCAAAGGTATGCGTTGTTGAGCTAGGGAGTGAAGAGGAAAAGTGTCAGGTGATGAAGAAGAAGAAGGCGTTAAGAGGTAGGAAAGAGAGGATAGAGGAGAATTTAACGCAGAGGGAGAGGAGGGTGAATTGGTGGATTAACCAGAAAGCCTGGAAGGAGAGAGGAAAGGGTAAGAGTGTAATGGTGGGAAGAGGAGGTATATGGGTGGATGGAGAGAGATTAACGGATGTAGAGAGAGAAGAGGGGATGGAGTTTAAGAGAGAGGGTAACGAAAGGGAGAAAGCGGAGAAGAAAGAGCAGGGGTTCCAGGAAAAGGAGGGAAGGGAGATAGAGGGATTAGGGAGAATCGAGGTATCACCGTTGCATTCTGACATGTAGCGGGGTTAAAGAATAAAGATGGCGGCTTTTGGACAACAATAAAAAAATGGGATGTGGTGTTTCTGAGTGAGACTTGGGTGGATGAGGGAGATTGGAGAAAGTTAAAATGGAAAGCTCCTAAGGGTTATGTGTGGGAGGTGCAAGCAGCAGTAAAAGAAAAGAAGGCAGGTAGAAAGTCTGGTAGAATGTTGGTAAGAGTGAGAAAGAGAATAAAGTTGTCGAGGGAAAAGAAGGAAGAGAGAGGAACGGAGAGGTGTATGGAGAGGAGAATAAAGATTGGGAAAGAGAAAATATGCCTGGTAAAGATGTACAGAAGGAGAGGAGAAGAGGAAGGGGGGGATAGGCTAGAGGAGTGGATGGAAGAAGACAAAGATAAGATAGTGATAATAGGAAGTGATCTCAATGTGTAAAAAAGGAAAAGGGGAGGGGGTTGGTGGGATGAAGAAAAACAGGAGTTTTGTAGGAATTCAAAGCATAAGGAGTGGATAAGGAGGGGAGGAAGTTGTTATGGATGCTCGGAGAGAGAGGGTGGTCGATATTAAATGGGAATACAAGTGGGGACGAAGAGGGAGAATTTACGTATCAGGGTAAGGGTAATTCGGTGATTGACTATATATTGGCGGAGGAGACTGGGAGGAAGATAGTAACGAAGTTAGAAGTGGGAAGTGAGGTGGGGTCGGATCACTTTTCAGTGGTGATAGAGTTAAAAGGAAATACTAAAAATAAGATAATAAAGAAAGGAGAAAGGATGGTAAAGAGGATGGAAAATGGAAGGAAGACAGTCTAAGGAAGTATCCGAATAGGATGGGGATTGGGATAAGGTGGAGTTAGGTGAAGTTATGGTGGAGGACAGATTGTCAATTTTAAAAGAGAGAATAGGTAAGGTGAAGGAGGAGGTAGGAAGGGAGTTAGAGAAAGAAGACGGGGGGTACGGAGGTTGGTGGGATGAGGAGTGCGAAAAGAGTAAAGAGGCTTTAAGAGAGGATATCAGGAATTGGAGAAAAGGACGGTTAGATAAGGCAGAATTTAATAGAAGACATAGGGTGCATGGAAGGCTTCTGGAGATGAAGAGGGAGTTAGACAAGAAGAGGTATGTAGAGAGTGTAGAAAAGGCGATAAGGGAAGGTAAAGAATGGGAAATAATAAATAGAGAAAGGAGAAAAGGACAGGAGATAAATGTAGAGATTAGCTTGGAAGAATGGACGAGATACTTTAAGGAGATGTGTGGAGAGGTAGAGGTAAGAGTAAGGGGAGAGGGTAGAAGGGTAAGAGGAAAAGTGAAGGGAGAGGAAGAGGTTAGGAGAGAGGAGATTGACAGAGCAGTAGATAAGCTGTAAAGAGATTAGGCAGCGGGAATGGAAGGAATGGAAAATGAGGAACTGAAATATGGAAGAGCAGGGGTAAGGGAGGAGATATGGAGGTTAATTAGGGATGTATGGGAAGGAAAAGGATGGCCGGAGGAGTGGAAGACAGAAGTGATAATACCTATAGTGAAAAAAGGGGAAGGGAGGAACTTGAAAGATTATAGAGGGATTACATTGATGCCGGTAGCGCTTCCGCAAGGAATCAGGTTCACAAATCGTGAATCTGATTACGGGATTGGCGACCCCGCGGTGCCTGAGCTAAGCCGATAGGGCCACCTGATGAGAGATTAGCTTCAGCTTATGTCGCGTCTTTTGGGTGAGCTTTAGCATGATCATGCGGTCGGCGCTGCCCTTTTCGTTGTGGTCAAAGGGCCTTCTGGCTTGCCAGAGGGCGCTATGCAAACAGTCAGTAACAAGTATCAAACGTCCCAAAATACCGCCTGGTGTCAATGTGAAGAAGCCAATAGATATATGGTTAACGGACGGCGGCAGTTACAGGCTCGTGTAATATAAGATCCTGGCGTTAAGGTGCAGGTTCTCTGTGCCTCTTCTGACTGAAGGGTACGAGTTCTGTATGTGTCGCACCTTGGACTACGGAAAAGTCTTAAGGGTGAGGGCGGACCGGTTCTTGTCCACTTGGTACTGAAAGGAGTAGGTCTGGCGCGGCTGTTTCTGGTTCAGTCCCGCCCACTGAAACTAGTAAGTCCGTGGCTTGCGCTGGTTACCCATATCCCCGGAAGACCGGTACCGATCAGTACCAGGATACTATGACTCTCTAGAGGAGTCCGATTCTCTGGCCACTGGTCGTGCCCGAAATAGTAGTGATAGAGCAGGTCGCTCTTATGGAAGGCAAGACGCCACGTTGTATGAACAATCGAACGTAGTAGCGGTCAGTAAGTAGTAAGTCAGTAAGTAGCGTACATGTCAGTAAGCAAACCAAGTAGAGGAGACTCAGCGTGGTGGTTGACCCGGAAATATGAGGGACTGGGCCGAGTAGAGACCTGGCGACTTATGCAGCATATCTGAAAGAATAGATTGGGCCACTGTCCAGGTCGTCGAAACCGCTCCTATCACGATTCCTAGTACTGAGTGAGCACACTTGCTACGGCGGTTGCTGGGAGAAGGGCTTCCACGAGGTTCCCCGCGGGTACTGCCCTTGGGAGCGTTTAGCAATTCGTTGCTGAGCACTAACAAGGGTTGCTAAATACTTCTCCTTCCCGAAAGGGACACTCATGTCTTCTAATTTCCGTTTGGATGTCTCAGACTCCGCTAACCGGTGATTTTTCCCACACCCTCCCTCCCTTCCCAGGATTACAATGTCTATATTGTAATCGTGGGCAACGCAGTGTTTTCGTTAACCCTCCTACTTCCTTCCTCTTTACTCCATTCTCTCTTCTTCCTTCCTTTCTGCCCGGTATATAGCCCTCGGGGCCTAGGTGACCCTAGGAAGACCCTAATCTTCCTAGAAGTGGCGCAAATCTGATGCCGGTAGCGTACAAGGTGTATGCTGAGGTAATCAGAAGTAGGTGGGAAAAGAAGGTAGAAGCCTCAGGCTGCATTCCACATGATCAAACGGGATTTAAAAAAGGAATGGGGACGATGGACAATATATATGTCTTGAATCACTTAGTGAGTAGGGGACTGGAGAAGAGAGGGGGGAAGTTGGTGGCGGTGTTTGTTGATTTTAAATCGGCTTTCCCGTCAGTAAACAAGGGAGTGCTGTGGAAGGTACTGAGAGACAGAGAGCAATAGAGGAGAGCATGATAGAGAGGATAAAGAAGATTTACGAGGACTCAAGAGTAAAGGTCAGAGTAGGAGAAAAGTATGGAAACGAATTCTGGCTAGGTAGGGGATTGATGCAGGGGTATCCACTGA
This sequence comes from Ganaspis brasiliensis, assembly GCA_037103525.1. Lineage (NCBI taxonomy): Eukaryota > Metazoa > Arthropoda > Insecta > Hymenoptera > Figitidae > Ganaspis > Ganaspis brasiliensis. Next base: position 1,600,146 of record JAZKLR010000288.1, on the reverse strand, counting down.
GCCCCTTGCTCTTCACCTTGTTGATTGCGGATTTGGAGAAAAGGTTATGAAGAAGAAGGAAATGAGGGTTAGTGTTAAGGCGATCGAGAATATATACCCTGGCGTATGCGGATGATGTGGTTTTACTTGCAGAGGCTATTGCTGGAATAAGGTTGTTGTTAAGTGAATTTGAGAAGTAAGCGTGTAAGAGAGATTTATGGGTGAATGTGGAGAAGACAAAAGTAGTGAGATTCAGGAAAAGGAAGGATGTGAGAAGTGAGTTGCTTAGATTAAATGGGAAAGTTGTGGAGGAGGTAAACGCATTTTGCTACTTAGGATATTGGTTTGAGTCGAATGGATTGAATGAGTTGCATGTAAGGAAGAGAGTGGAAAAGACAAGTAGAGTAATGGGACAAGTGTGGGGAATTGGGAAAAGAAGGTTTAAGAATGATTGGAAAAGAAGAGTTTGGATGTTTGATGAGCTGGTGTGGTCGGTCGTAAGCTATGGTGTGGAAGTATGGGGATGGAAAGAAAGAGGGATGGTTAAAAGGCTGCATGAAAGGTTTCTGAGATGGGTGATGGGTGTGAGTGGAAGCTGCCCAGGGTATATGATCAGAGAAAAATAAGGTAGGGATAAAATTATTGTTAGGCAAAGGAAAAGGGTATGGGGGTTTGAGGAAAAGTTTAGGAAAGGAAGAGGTAGCAAAATAGCACATATGTGTTGGAAGGAGGTAATAGAACGGGAGAAGATAGGGGTTGAGAGTAGAATCGGAGGAGAGAAGGAAAAATGTCTGGTAAGAAAAGAAGAAAGAGGAAAAAGGTGGAGAAATTGGGAGGAATTAGAAAAGCATCTGAGAAGTAAGGATCAGGAGGAGAGATGGACGAGAATTAAAGAGTCGAATTATAATAGATGATATTGGATGGTGAAAAATGAGGGTGTGCTTAGGTATTTGAATGTATGGAAGAAAGAGAGAAAGTGGAATAGAGTGGTAAGATTTAGAATGGGGGAGGGAATGAAAGAGTGTAAATACTTTATGGATGAGGAGGAGAGGTTATGTAGGATATGTGGCTTTGAGCAAGAGGATTCGGCGCATGTATTGGATAGGTGTACTGGAGTGAATGAGAAAGGAAAGGGTGTAGGGGAGAGTGTATGCTGGGTTCTGGATGAAAGTGGGTAGGGGGAAGTATGGATGAGGGAGTTTGAAGAACGGAGAGAGGGAATGAAATTAGGGACGGGTTGATACATAAAGAAATGATGGTTTAAGTAAACAATGAGTAAGAAAAGTCGTGAGGCTCGCATTTGAGAGCATTAAGGTTAGGAAACGGAAGCCCTGGCACACGAGTAGGTTAAGTAGAATATAAGATAGCGTGCGGCGATGTCGATGTAGGATAAGATTTAATGTATATAGTTTGTAAGCAAGTGTAAAGGGAACGGGAGCCCTTCGAGCCCGTAAAAGGGACAATAAACTATTTATAACTAGGGAGCTTGGAGCCACAAAGAAAATAAATTTTTGGGCCTTTCGGTGTACCTCACATGACTTTCCACGGTGGGTCTGAATGAACTTTAACCCAAACAAGCTTGCATATTCCGGTTCTCTTCTGATTTCACTTCTAGGATGTCTCTCTATAATTTAAAAAAGAACAAAATCTCTTGGGCCCTTTTTGAAAAAATCCATTTTTTCGATTTTTTTGAAAGTATTATTAAACATATTTTTGAGAAAATAGTAAGAAGTAATGTTGTTATTGACTTTAATTATTTAAAATAACATAAGTAAAAAGTTCCTACCTTCCCAGTTTCTTGGGATAACAAATTCCCATAAATAATCCTGATAAACTGTGACAAAACTGCTGGTTTCTTTAAAATTATTCCATTGCATTTTAGGAATATCTATATAAAAATGAAAGCTAATAAAATTTCTCGTCAGTTAAAGAAAAATCTATCGATTTACCTTGAAAATTGATAAAGTTATGACTTTTTGAAAAAAAAATAATTTCCTCTGAAAATATAAAAAATTGGTTTTTTGTAAGGCAACTAGTTTTTATAAAATTATAATAGCCACTAATACAAAACAAATTAAAGTAGATATAATTTCGAGTTAATCTAAAAAATAGAGCTTTCTATCTTAATTTGAGCCAAGATTGTTACTTTTTGAACATGACATTTTATTTTTTTTAACATCAGTGTTTTTAAATTTGTTTCTTCCCGAGCAAATTCAGTTAAAAACAATGTTTGTTAAATGGAAGAAAAAAAAATCAACAATCTTTTGGTTGGAAAAAAACACATTTAATTATCTTTTTCAACAACCCTTGATAGGTTTAAAACGAATAAAGGCTATTATATTCACATAAAGTTCCTTGAAGTCTATCTGGATATTCAGAATGATTTTTACAGACTTTGTATTTTGCCCACACCTTTTTAAAATCGGAGTGAACAGACTCCATTGCCAGTTCACTAAGGAATCTAAGACCAATTTCTATTTCATAAGAAAAGTCTAGAACGTGGAAAAATATGGCGTGTACTTTTGGTGTTACCGAAATGACCAAATCTAAGTAGCTTTGTTTGAATTTTTCTATTTTTTCTTCAAAGCAAGGATCTAATTGATTACTGAAACATGATTTTAATGAATCTCTGAAATCGGCAAAGGTTTTGACATATTTCAAATAGACAGCTTGAAATATGTAAAAGCCTTTGCCGACTTCAGAGATGTATTAAAAGCATGTTTCAGTAATCAAATAGATATTTGCTTTTGAGAAAAATAGAAAAATTCAAACAAAGCTACTTAGATTTTGGCATTTCGATAACTTTAAAAGCACACTTTATATGTTTAAAAAACTGAAATATCATGTTTAAAAGGTCACAATCTTGGCTCAAATTAAAATAGAAAGCTCTATTTTTTTTTATTTACTCGAAATTATATCTACTTTAATTGGTTTTGTATTAGTGGCTACTATACATTTATAAAAACTAGTTACTTTACAAAAATCTAATTTTTTATATTTTTAGAGGAAATTATATTTTTTCAAAAAGTCATAACTTTATCAATTTTAGAGGTAAATCGATAGATTTTTCTTTAACTGACGAGAAATTTTATTAGCTTTCATTTTTATATAGTTATTCCTGAAATGCACTGAAATATAGTAATTTTCAAGAAACCAGCAGTTTTGCAGATTTGTCACAGTTTATCAGGATTATTTATGTGAATTTGTTATCCGAAGAAACTGGAAGGATAGGAACTTTTTACTTATGTTATTTTAAATAATTAAAGTCAATAACAACATTACTTTTTTTTTTTTAAAAATATGTTTAATAATACTTTCAAAAAATCAAAAAAGTGGATTTTTTAAAAAAGGGCCCAAGCGATTTTGTTCTTTTTAAATCATAGAGAGACATCCTAGAAGTGAAATCAGAAGAGAACCAAAATATGCACGCTTGTTTGGGTTAAAGTTTATTTAGACCCACCGTGTTTGGTCACTATAAAAAAAAAGAATTAATCTATTTCCTTTTTTGAAGCCCCTAAACCCCGGGAGTCCCGATGAATCACATCGACCACAATCCCTATTGTTACGTCACTGTCCATCTCTAACTATACTTAAGGTATTTCTCTGGCGGCAAGTCACCTTAAAAATTTTCGTGTTACTTCATTAGATTCAGTTCTATACTATAGTCCACGGCTAAAAAAAGATTTCTGGATTGACTGTCCTCTCTAGTAACGCGCCTTACGTACACATTAAAGAAAATTATACATTTGCTAGCACTAAACTAGCATAAACCAGGGATGCCAACGCATAAAAACCAACGACCAATCATAGATGATCGCGGCGCAAGCGTAGATACGTGCGTTTTGTGACAGTCGTTTGGCATCCCTGAATAGAAACCTAACCTTCTTATATATCATTCTATGTCTTGCGCAGCTTTGTTGTTATTTTCGTCATAGCGAATAATGATAAAAATGTTTCTTTCAACAAAACGGTGAAGCTAGTTATTCTAAAACTTTTACATAAAAATCTAATTGATTCTGAGAATAATATGTTAGTTTTATAAAAAAAATTTGTAAGAAAAGTTCCAAAAATATTAAATAAAATGTGGGCTGCGCAAAGTTTTCGTGCATGTTTCCCAAGTTAAATAGACAATTTAAAACATTAATAATATAAAAACGGTGAAGCTAATTCAATTAAAACTTTGCAAGTAGATAAATAATATCTTACTTAACTTATTTTTAAAATTTCAAGAAACTCCTAAGAAAATCATTTTGTCGGTGAAATACCTTAATACAGCACTGACTAGTGATGCGCGCACTTGAAAAACCGGCGATTGCGTAAAATGTAATCGCCCACAAATCCAACGTCTACGAAGGATCAGCAAGTCCCGAGTTTAACGACACTAGAGGACTTATACGAATAGATATATTACTCGTTTACGTCTCGGGCTTACTTCGTTCGCCCTCGACTTTCACTTGTACACAAACATCATCGTAAACAAATGGCTGCCTTTAACCCCTTGCTGCTTAATATACTATTCGATCTTTTTGTACAGGGTTCATTAGTGTTTTAATTATTTAACATGTGACTACATACAATTTTTTAATTGGGACATTTATTTTATTTAGTTTAAATATATTTATTTTACTTTAGGGCATGTGATGGATTGTGACATCACTGGTTCAGGCCTTTGTCCGCAGGGCCGGACTAACTAGATAGGCAATGTAGGCAGCTGTCTAGGGCCTACAAGACAGCCTGGAAGGGCGTCAATTTTTAATAACTGCCTAAGGCGGCAAAATGTGTTAGTCCGACCTGTTTGTCCGTAACTCTTTTCTTAAAATATTGAATATTTTGTCACAAAATTTGTCAGAATAACTTAAAATATCATTAAAAAGGTCTCTTTGTCCCGAATTTGCTTAAATTTTGGACAATTTTTGAAAAATATTGAATTTTTTAAAAATTAAATTTGTGCAAAAATTCAAACAAACTCGGACCAGAGAGGTCTTCCTAATGATAGTTTAAGTAATTCTACGCAAGATTCGTGATAAAATATTCAATATTTTAAGAGAAAAGTTGCTAACAAATTTTGCCTGTACCTGTGACGTCATTCTCCATCACATGACCTTTAATTTAAAAAAACGACACAACAAGTTATTTTAATTTAACATATGTGACGATTTCTGGTGAAAGGGACCTAGTACATCAAAAACACAAGGCTTAGTATTCCGTGTGCAGTGCACGAAATGTGAGCCAAAATATTATTGTTAATGTTCTAGGTTCCTTTCACCAGAAATCATCACATGATATGAAAATTATGTACGTACATAGAGAGAGAAGGTATTTGTTGAAAGTTTATGGAAAAGGAAACTCTCAGCTTATTATACAAATTACCTTGAAATTTAAATTTTATTTCTTAATACAAAGAATAGACCACCTGCAGGGTGTCATTATCGTTCGATCAAACCCTTGTATAATAAGGGTTAATGGCTTTAAGAAAAGAGAAAAAATTTTTGAGTTTTAACGAAAAAAGAGAAATTAAATTAAATTCTGAAATGTTACCTCATTATTCAAATATTCTTCAAATTTAAATTTTTCTTTCTAAATATAAACAATAGACCAAATAAGCCCATCGTTTTTCGGGCCAACCCTTGCATAATGAGTGTTGTAATTGGTTTTGGAAAAGAGAAAAAATTTTCGAGCTTTAACGAAAAAAGAAATTAATACATTAGTCCGTGGTATAAAAGTGCATTGTAGTGAAAGTTATTAATGAATAGAACTTGAGTGTGTATAATGTGAAAGTGAATAAAGCTAATTACTGTGTATTTTTTATTAAGTGTTTATAATAGAAATGTGTTAAATGTGAAAGTGTATAGTATCAATATGCTCATTGTTTATTAAGAGTTTGTGTTGAATAGTTCTTAATACGGTGAACAAAAAGTGTTTATTAAAGAAATGACCTGTAATAATAAATAATAAATAATAAAGTGACACTTGTAGTAAATATACAGTAAAAATAAACCACGGAGTTAGCTCAGTTGGTTAAATACTAGACTCTGCGGTCGCACCAAGTCCAGCTTGCTGGGTTCGCGCCCCGATGAGTCTGGGATTTTTCTAACTCGTGAGATAACTTCAGTGGAAGGTTTGACGTCGAGGAATAATGATATGCACTGTCGGTAATCGACCTGTGCAGATCACTAGAACTCGACTGTCGATAAATCGGTTGTATTCGGTGAGGTTTTTCTACAGTTTTCCCTCTCCACTGGCGAGAAAACCCAATATACCGGGTGGTCCAGGCAAATGCGAGTACTCCTAATTTGAAGCCGTTCTGTAGACGCAAAAACACTTAAAAGAACATATACAAAGGTACAATTCTAGGAACTCCCTACGGGGGACACTCATTGGGCCAGTAAGGTCGTTAAAACGAGTGTATAATAATAACTAAAAAAAAATATACAGTAAAAATTGAATGTGAAAAGTGACAGTGATTAAAATGAAAGTGTGCAAAATGTATTGACTAAAGTAACAATATTTAGAAAGTGTTTACATTTTTTATTTCCTTCTTATTTTTAATAAAGTTAGTGTTATGAAATGATAAAAGTGTCCATAAACTGGGATTGCGGATGCATTAAACAAGTGATTGATAATTGTTTAATAAATAAATTAATTGTGAATGTGTAATAAATAATAAAGTGAATATAATGTTTCTAATGAGTCGTTACAGTGTAAAATAAGTGTTAATAATATAATTATATAAAAGAGGTGAGATAAAGATATGAGACAATAATATGAGACAATGATATGAGATAAACATGTGAAACAATGAGAAAGATCAGGGAAATAAATGAGATAATGAGATGAGATAAATAGATATGAGATAAACATATGAAATAAAGAACGAAATGTCTATTCGTACAGAAAATCTCGACCAATCACAAAATCGTAATGAAATTCCCGACCAATCAGAAAATTGCTTGAATAAGTACAAATAGCTCATTCTATGTGGCCTGGCTATTCGTACAGACAATCTGTACGAATAGCCAAACCTCAATGAAGCAGCTATTCGTACAGAAAATTGTCAAAGTCTTCTTTTTGTGAATATTAATGTTACCTGGTATATTTTGGTTAAAAAACCACTGTATGTGACACAAGAACCCCCCCCCCCTAGCATTTCCAAAAATTTTATTATGTCTTTTCACAGCCAAAACAAAAGGTATTACGCTGCCAAAGACAGCTTTTCAATTTTCTGTACGAATAGCCGTTCCACCTTGGTCTGGCTATTCGTACAGAAAATCTGCACGAATAGTCACAGCCAATAAAGAAACAAAAAGACATTAAGACTTGAAATATAAAGATACTTTGATGTTATGTAGGATAAAGAGGTGATTATGGAGTTAGATCGTGAGACATAAAAAATAAGATTCAATTTTTCTTAACTTTTTTTTTGAAAAAGGAGTTCTCAGTTAAAGAAGTGATATGTCAATTTAAATGATAAAGATTAGGATATTCCTAATTAGCAAATACTAAATGACAGTCACATGTATAAGTTTCAGGAATTATTGGAACTTGCATAACGTGGTAGTTCCCAAAAACAAATTACTTGATATTTAGATGTTGGTTAATGAATGTTAATGTTGGTTGTTTAAATGAAGATCAAAGAGAATATTTATGCAGGTTATATCCATTTAAACCTAATGTAGTTTTTAAGAGTACAACAACAACCAAATTTTGTTGATTGTGGTGTATACGCCATTGCGTTTGCTGTTTCTTTATATTTTAATATTAAACCTGAAAATGTTGTATATAATCATGCTTTAATGAGAACTCATTTATATATGATGTTTGAAAAAAATGTGTCATTTCATTTTCGGATAATTTTACAAAATTGTATAAACTTGGAATTGGCAATATCGAATAAATAAAAAACAATAATATACATGTGAGGAATGTAAAAGATGCGACGCAGAAGAGAAAATTAGATTATTAAACTAATGACGGCTTTACAAAAATGAAAGGAGATAGTAGTAGTCCTTTATTACATACAGAAAAAGGACAGAGAGGAGGAGAGACAGGGAAATGTGATCAAGTCAGGTTCGTATGGTAAATGTGATTCGAATGACTGGATTTACCATAAGAACCTGACTTGATCGCATGGTAAATCCAGTCTTTCCTGTCACATTTTACTTTTTAATGTTTTAACAAACTATCAAAATTATTTTCATGACCGCCATTTTTACACGTCAAAACACCCCTGCTTTCAAATTACATCATAAACTCTGCTCATATAACCTCAATTCAAACGCGGCAACAGAATTGAATTCCACACAATCGGAAATAATACGGGAAAACATCACAGTTAGGTCTATACACCAGATCGAGTACAGGTCTCGTTCATACCCAATTATTTTCGTGTGTGCCGAATTATTTTTTTTTTACTGGGAAGATATTTTTTAGCAATTCTAATGAGAAAAGTAGAAAAACTAAAGCTGAATATCAGAAAGAATTTAGTGAAATGATGAAATTAAAACGAAAAAAATTGATAACAAAAAAACAGAAATATCAGTTATGGAAGATGTATGTTTAAGTAGTGAAACAGATTTAAATTTTTCTAAAAAAAACACATAGATAGTGCTGTTAAAGAAGAAAAGATAGGTAATAATTCTGACAAATTAATAATTTCTAGCGATTGTAATGAGACAAGTAAAAAAAGTCGTGCAGAATATCAAAAAATGTTGAAAGTCAGTTAAAGTATCTTAATGAGATAGGAAGAGATGATATGAATGAGAAAGTACAAAGAATAGTGAGCCAGACAAAAATTGTTAACACCTCTAATCAGAAAATTAAAAAAAAGTAGAGCAGAATATAAAAAAAAAAAATATCTTCAAAGATTGAAATTGAAACAAAAGATGTGCTGTGACAAGCATGAAAATAATGAAATACTATATTCAAAAGATAAGCAGGAGCAATATGTAAGGATTTGTGATGAGAAAATGGAAAAAAGTCACGTAAAATAACAAAAACAATAACGTAAAAGATTAAAATTAAAAAGAAACGTAATCAATGAGGAAAAAATAGATGTTTCGGAACATTCAGGTAAAAAATGGAGTCATTTATGAGAATGAAAACAGCATTGATATTCGTGATTTTGCTCATCCAGAAAAAAATATTAATAGCATACATGTTCCAAGTTATAACGAACACTATCTTGGTAAAACGTCGTTTTGTTGCAAAAGATGCAAGGCTAAACATTTTGAGAAAGAAAAAGTTTAAAAGAAATTATCAACTTTTGACAAATTATTGAGAGATTGTAAAGCATATACAAAGTCTTTTTTGATGATGTCTGAGATCATTGAAATGGAAACTGCGTTAACAAAAAGAAATAATGAAGAAATTCCAGGATTAAAACTAATGTTTACTTTAAAAACAGGATTTGATAATGGAAAGAACAATTTTTAAAGGTGTAATGAAGTTGCTGCTATTATTAATATGTATGCTGAAGGTTTAATACCAGAGTCTTATGTAACGATTTATAATGCATCAATTAAACAATTGCAGGGGCGTCGGAAGAGAAATTTTGATGGGTGGGCTCACCAAAAATATGTTCAGACATATACACACACATATACACATATACAAATACACGCATATACTCATGCAAATTTGATGGGTGGGCTCCGCTCACCCATCAAAATTTATGGGTGGGCTCGGGCCCACCCAGCCCACACGGTTCCGACGCCACTGAACAATTGCCATTGGTTAGTCATTTAGATCCAAATGTTGAACCTTGGATATATTCTATACTTTATCCTCTAGGAAGCAATGGTTATAGTCTCGATATGATTCGTACTGATAGTGACAAACCAACCAGAAATCAAACTGTGTCAAGATCTGCTAATATAAAATATAAAATAGGAGTAAGAGATCGTACTTTCAATTAATTTTTATATAGTGGAAAAATGTTTCAGCAATGGTTATTATGTTAATTATGTCAAAGTTTAAAAAGTTAGGTTACATTTTTGTAAAAATAATCAAACAAAATTAAAAAGTGAAACATACAACGGATTAATTGATCATTTAGATAATCAAGAAATTGAAAATAATGTACATGTTGGCAAGGTATTAATACTCCCTTCAACATTTATAGGATCACCTCGTAACATGTTAAAACAATATCAATATGCAATAACCATTATGTAGCTTTTCATGCTAGACTAGATTTAATTATTACAATGACATGTAGTTCAAAATGGAAAGAATTTTAAGAAAATTTATTACTTAATCAGTCAGCTTCTAATAAACCTGACACGGTTGCAGGAGTCTTTCATTCAAAATTAAAAAAAATTAATCGAAACTATAGTAGATGATAAACTATTAGGACAAGTAAAGTCTTATGTTTATGTTATTGAATTTCAAAAGCGCAGTTTACCACACATTCATTTATTGGTTATAGTGGAAAAAGGTTCTAAAATATTAAGAGCAGAGAGTGTTGATCGGTAAACTTTTTAAAGTAAAGTTTTTAAATGGTATAATGTATATCATAATTTTTTATAATTATTCCTCATATTCTTCATTTTATTCTTTATCTTTATTTTATTTAATTAATTTTTAATTAATCATAATTTGCAAATTGATATACACGATGAATCAACGATCACATCAATTTAAATTTATTACAATGTCTTCTTATCATTAATTTTTTTTTTATTATATTATGTATTTCTTTTATTTCACATACTTATACATAAATGAAACATTATTTTAAGAAATAATAAAATTTGGCGCGCGCTTTTTTTTCTAGTTATAGTAAAATTTTTAGCTTTTATAGCATTAAAAGTATCCACGCTCCAAAAGCAAAAACATTTTAATGCAAAGGCAAGAGCTCTACGCTATTTGGTGGTGAAACGGATTCAACGAGAGATTTGGCCACACCTACTTATCCCCTCTATTCATCTCATTGCACCCGCTTTACCACCAAAAGGCATGAAGCTCTTGCTTTTGCAGTAAAATGTTTTTGCCTTTGGAGCGTGGATACTTCTAACGCTATAAAAGCTAAAAAATTTACTATAATAGCAAAGGGAAAACGCCTGCTGCAAAAGAAAAAGTTACTTTCATGCTACAAAAGTAAGATTTTTCGCTCCGTGTATATTATAAAAATTGTGGTTTGTTTTAGTTAAGAGCAGGACCAATGTTATTGTTGTTTTGCATAGAGACTTCCATGTAAATCGTAGCACAACTTAGACATATGATCTTAAATCCAAGTCATTATAACCTCAAAACTTGGTTTTGTCGTTCTGTTTGTCGTTCTGTCTGTCGTTTTTTGTCATGTCCGATGGTTGTTTTTGGTTTATTTATTTAATCATTTTATTGATTTTCTGTTTGTTAATTTTTTGAAAATAAATTAAATGTTAAATTAAGGGGGTCACCCTTTGTGACGGGCCGTTTTTTAAGTGTTTTTTCTTAAATTTTTTTTTCAGAACCATGAAAACTTAGAACTTCGGACTTTTTTCCATATATTTAGTTATATTTTAACTACAAATACAAATTTTTTCAATTAAAAATATTTCAATATTTACGACTTATAACACTGTAAAGTGACTTTAGTGATAAAAAAGTGGTCCATCGGCGACCACGATTCCAAATGATTGACTAAACAGAAATCAAAAAATGAAATAGCATTTTAATCTGTGGTTATGTGGCTATCGCCGGAACCAGGATATTTTGAAAATATTAAAAATTGAATTTTTTACGCGGGTTTGAATTTTTTTTTTTAAAAACGCGATTTTTTGCTTCTATTTTCTTGTATATAAAAAAAAGGACTTGAGCTTTTTCGAAAAATGTGGTTTCGAGAAAAACGCGTATCAAAGTTCAAGTACGAATAAAGCCATGAATTCCAAACTATTACTAAAACAGCCGTTTTATTCGAAAATATAGTTTAGGAAACTAAAGTTTTTCTAAATGTATTTATTTTTTCCTTATATATATGTGTATGCAATAATAAAATTCGCGGATAAAAAACAGAAGCGACACAAAAGGTTCAGTGACACACTTCGTTGAAAGCTTGCCCGCGTGCTCGAACATCTTGCCTTCTCACTGTAAAAAATTTTTAACAGCGACGAATATGTTTAAATCACTTTACCCACATATTCTGCATATGTTATAGGTGCGATATATGACGAAAAAAAAATTCGATTTTTCGAATCTATCACATGGGGTGACCCCCTTAAGAAAGTAAATAGGTGAATTCTTGTTTGTAAATTTAAAATTGCATTTATAATTTTTATAATTTAGAAAATGGTTTTTACATGTTATAAGATTCTATTTTAATTATATTTTCAGTAATTCTAAAAAGTATGGTATATAAATATTCAGTATATTTTAAGAGAAAGTTTACGGACAAATTTTGAGTATATGAATGCTGTCACTCGCCATCACTTGCCCTTTCGGTTCAACTTGACAGTGGTTATTAACTAATAAATATCAAATTATATAGCTTCAATAAGTGATAAAAGATCTTCTAAAATGGATACAATTGTTCTTTCGGATGATGAAGATAAAACTAAAGATGATTTAATAGATCTTGACGATTTCATGTTACATGCCAACAGATTTTCCGAAGAGGCTTTTTGTCCACCTATGAAAAAGATGCCTCAAAAAAGTTCTTCTAATCCTGGTATTATGCCATATTTTTTATGAACGGTGCAATTAAATTTTTTTAGCATGATGTATATAGTCTTTTAGAAGTAGGATGGGGGGAGTTCTCAAAATTAAATCTAAAAAAATATTTATCAATTTCTGTAACTTCCATTTTTACTTTCACTTTTGTAATTTCTTTTTCATTTCTAATCAGTTTTATTCAACTTTCATTAATCAAACTGTATAAAACATTTAAGTATTAAGCTTATTTAAACTTAATGCACTAGACCATCTTAGCTAGGAAACATTTTCATTATTTGAATATTACAACTTATAAATTTTAATGTTTTCGGCTTAAAAAAGTTTAAATACGTGTAATCAAGAACTTTGTAAAAACATATTTCTGATTTTGTTCTACCATTCCAAGAATGCAAACTTTAGTTCTAAAGGCAATTATTTTGTAGCCGTTAAGGTGTTTGAAACCTTGGAGTTAAATACAAAATCGAAATTCATCTTACTTTGTAAAATGAATTTGTAACAAAATACTATAATTATCAGACAAAGGCGTAAAACTTTCAGTAAAAGTTGTTCCTTATTTGATCCAGGAGGAATCTTGAGGAAATGATTCTAAATAATTTATTTTTTCATATGTCGTTTAAGGGAAGACTCGGTTATTTTGATCAGGGGTGTCAATTGTTTTTATTAATGTAGCCTAAAAAGTGACCCAACCCTTCCCTTATCATTATTTTATTATTTAAAAAGCTTTGTTACATTAGATTGTTAATTTAATTATTTTTTCATTAGTTTTACGTACAGAAAAACCACTGATTAAAAGAAAGGAAGGTCATAGTCACAAAGGTATAACTTATAAGTATTTTAACTGTATGAAATCAAATTTCTTCTAATAGTAGTTACTTTTATTAAATACAAAATGTTAATTTTATTTTACTATAATTGGACCAAGGTGAAAAGATGTTGATAAGAGATGTTGCTCATTCCTTCCAAACTGACTCTCAAGGCCATGCTTCTACACCGGGTATTATTATTATTAATAATAATAATAATAATAGGATCGACTGGAGTACCTGTCATGTCGGTGAGGAAGAACTCTTCACTCTTACAGAATTACAAAAAGCAGGCAGTAGGTTAAAGCCAGGTAAAGCGCCGGGATTAGATGGGATAAGCAACGAGATCCTTAAAGAAGTGATCGTTGCGTCACCCCAGATTCTCCTAGACTGCTATAACAACTGCCTGAAGAGAGGAGAGTTTTTCCGCGACTGGAAAAGACAGAGGCTGGTCCTCCTAAGGAAAGGAGACAAACCTCTAGATAAAATCTCATCCTACAGGCCTATATGCCTGTTAGATACGATGGGTAAGCTTCTAGAGGACATGGTTCTGCAGAGAATGCAATCTCACTTGAACGGAGAGAATAGTCTGTCTGACAACCAATTTGGTTTCCGCAAAGGCCTGTCCACAGTAGACGCCATTCAGAAGGCGGTGGACCTAGCCAGAGAAGGAAAAACCAAATTGGGACCAGGGAAGAAAAAGGGCTTCTGCGCGTTGGTAGCCATTGACATACGTAACGCGTTTAATACCGAGCGATGAAAAGATCTCATCGAGTCGATGAGAAACAAAGAAATACCGCCCTACCTGTTGCGGATAATGGATAATTATCTTAGCGACAGGTGGGTTATATACGAGGGTGACACCAGCACTCTGAAGGAAGAGATGCAACGAGGTGCCCCTCAAGGCTCAAGGATAGGACCATTCGTATGGAACGTTTCTTATGATGACTTCTTGCGAATGGGTCTACCTAAAGGCTCGGTGATCATCGGCTTCGCGGACGACGCGTTGATCGCACTGCCAAAACTGTAGAGTCCCTGGGCGTATTGGTGAACGAATGTCTGAGACGGGCAAAGCGCTGGCTGGAGGCCAGAGGCCTGCAAATGGCTCTGGAAAAGACCGAAGCGCTGCTAGTCACAGACAGACGTGGTTATACGGCCCCTGGTATTCAGATAGACGGATTCGAGGTCCAATGCAGGAATCATATTAAATATTTAGGTGTCGAACTCGACAAATTTTTGAATTTGAAACACCATATAACCGTAGCCTGTCAGAAGGCCGAACATTTTTCGGCAAGTTTAGCTCGTCTAATGCCGAACATTGGTGGGCCTTCTGAAGCAAAGAGGAGACTGGTGGCGAGTGTTGCCCTTTCAAAGCTGCTATACGCAGCACCTGTATGGGCTCCGACACTGCGAAATGACAGAAGCAAGACCATCTGTAGAAGGGTGCTGTCCGCGCAGAGAACTTTTACGAAACGTATTATTTCGGCCTATTGGACAGTACCGACGTGTGCTGCTCAGGTCCTTGCCAGCGTCCCGCCGGCAGATCTTTTGGCACAAGAAAGGGAGGAAGTTTTCCTCCTTTTCAAGAAGAGAAATTCTTCCGCATATACGGAAGATAATAGACCCAGCAAGGACCAAATTCGCCGAGATGCGAGAAGCAGACTCGTCGACAGATGGCAAGAACGATGGAGCGGGGAGGAGACAGGCCGATGGACGTATCGGCTGATACCTACACTCGCCACCTGGATAAGTAGGAAGCACGGAGTGGTTTCCTACTATTTAACCCAAGCTCTCACAGGGCACGGGTGTTTCGGCTCCTATCTGGAGCGATTTAAAAAAGTCGTTAGCTCGAAGTGTGTGTACTGCAAGTTCCCAGTGGACGACCCAGAGCACACACTCTTTAGCTGTAAGCATTGGGACGCGGAGAGGCAGGTTATGTTTACCGGTGTTAATCGCAAGGTTACACAAGAGAACATGATCTCGCTTATGACTCGCTCTCCCGAGGATTGGCGAACCATCGAGACCTTCATACATTACGTTATGAGGGTAAAAGACCTCGATGGTCGCCAAAGAATGGAGGTCCCGTAGAATAAGGGAGAAAGTCGTTTTGGCGACAGAGGAGGGGATATAAGACTACTCCCGATGGCGATACGCGCGAAAAGTGCTAGCCGGGAGTGGTCCTAAGGTCCCCAAATAAGGGTGTGTTTTTAGCGGGTCGGCAGAAAATCGCCACCCCCGCATAACCCTGTAGTACGGGCTACAGGGTACCTGAAGGCAGGTTTTCACACCCTACGCAAAAAAAAAAAAAAATAATAATAATAATAATAATAATAATTTCTTCATCTTATCTTCAGTTTATTGGTGGCAACACCATTCATCATCTTGGTGAAGGAGAAACTTACGCATATCTTGGAATTCCACAATCGGAAACTCAAGACGTGCGTGGGCTTAAAGATCAACTCCAAATTAAATATCGAGGTCTTCTCAGAAAAATTTGGTCATCCGAATTATCAGGGAAGAATAAGATACAGGCCACAAATGTATTAGCCATTCCTTTAATACTCTACACATTTGGGGCTGTTAAATGGAATGTGGATGAGCTGAAGATACTGGATAGACAAACGCGCAAGATGATGACAATACATCGATGCCATCATCCAAGGTCTTCCGTAACTCGAATATACCTTCCACGAGATCAGGGAGGAAGAGGGTTACTAAGTTTAGAATGTCTTCATCGCCGTATTGTACTGGCTGCGGCATGCTCAGTGATGAATAGTACGGATCATTTAATGCAATTTGTCCATCATCATAAAGTTGCAAATAATGGGGCATTTTTATATCAAGCGGCAAATAGAGCGGCAAAGGAACTTAATCTTCGATTTGATACAAATAATACCGAACATGGAATAGCGTCATTACCACCTTTGATGCTCAAAAAACATGTAAAGAATGCAGAACATGTACTTCTTTTAGAAAAACATGTTAGTAAGCCTGTTCACGGACAATTTTATAATATCGTCAGAGAAATGGGATTGTCTGTAGGTTTGTCTTTTGCATTCCTTAAATCGGCTGGATTAAAATCGGAGACAGAGGGATTTTTGTTCGCTTGTCAGGATGGAGTGATTAATACTTTGGTGTACCGCAGCCGTGTGATGCATATACCTGTTGACGATTCCAACTGTCGTGCATGCAAACAATACCCGGAGACACTTAGTCATATATTAAGTGCCTGTCCGATTTATGCATGTAACAGATATATAGAAAGACACAATGCTGCACTGAAGGTTTTGTATTACCACCTTCGTCACCAGTACGGTATAGATAAGGAGCCCATTCTGCCGTATGCCCAAATGGATCAAGAATTCGTTGTAGAAAATGACCAGTGCAAGATCTACTGGAATTTTTCTTTCCCCACCACTCATCATATCAGTGCCACCAAGCCTGATATGGTCCTCCAAGAAAGGTAGCTCTAAAAAAGCATCCAACAATTTCATGTCGGCCGCATAAGAACATCGGCGGCAATGGACATGAAGACCCAAAGAACAGAATAATGAAACTGTACAGAGTAAAAAAAAAGAAACTTTTGCTTACCTTCCAGGACGGAAGGAGCAAAAGTTGATAAGAATATGTAAAGCAAGAATTGGGAGAGGTTGTTTTAGTGCGGTATTGCCACAGAATGTGGTCGAGACCCACACGAACAAGTGCGTAAATGCATTTTTTCCTCTCCTAAACTTGTTTTGTAAAAAAAAAAAAAAAAAAAAAAAAAAGCATTATTATTAGCAACCCCGAAATGGGTTGCTTGGTTTATCCGTTACCAAGCAGTTCAAAGATACTGATCCGACTTGGCTCAGTACTAAGATGACCATTACAGAACATCGTGTAGGTATTTGATCGGGTTAGTGAGGGACTTGTGGTACCCTTTACGGGATATCACAGAGTTTCTTAGCCGACTGGGTCGGGTACTTGAATGTCATTTCAGATGGGGTTTCTGATACCCCAATCGGGCGCCTCCCCAGGTGGCGGATAGGGGAAGGCCTCTCAGATATGGGAGGTACCGAGGAAATTAGAATACCCGGGGCGGACCAAAAGTCAGATAGGGGTGGGCACCCGATATAATTGTCCACTCTATGTTGGGATAACCTCCCACACAGCGTATTTGCGGTTACGACGACTGTAACGCGCAGTGCCACCCACAATAGGTCTCTCTCGGATGGAGATCAGGGTTCAGTTGGGAGTGGCAATAGGACAGAACCCAGGCAACGACCAGGCATTGACCCGGGACAAGCTAGAGTACGTTTTAAATGGACGGACCAACTTCGGAAGGACATCATGCTATGTTGGCAAAACAGTAGTCCTTGCAGAAGAGAATACATGCTAAGGTTGCATGAGCGATGGGTCAATATGTACCCCCAATACGCTCAAATGGCACCTCAGTATTTAAGAGACCAAGTATCCTTTCTGCGAAAAAAGGGACATAAAGCTTTTCTTCAGCAGGAAGAATAAGAACCCTCCGAGAACCTTCAGGTTCCGACAGTAACACCTACGCCAACGACCGAGGAAGGGAACATGAGGTCTAGGGAAACCAAAGTACATCTAAAGGTTTCCATTAAAATGAAAAAAATCGCTGAAGGGAATAACGAGCTCTCATTACTCCCAGAGGATGTAGATCTCTGGACATTAAATTGTGCTGTGTACGAAAAAGCAAAGGTCCTGCTTCGTGAAAGTAACAGAAAATCTGTTTCACACCGCGTCGATAGGACCTTTAAACGAATCAGACAAGTACAGTTTAAGATTGGGGTGGCTCGAAGGCATGCTTCTCAATTACAGAGTGTGATTGTATATCTTGAATCGAAAAGAAAATTTACATCCAGGGTTTTGGAAATAGCCCAGACTCTAAAAAGATTGCATCACACTCTGAAGAAATCGAAGTTGCAGACCATCAAGCAACACTGGATTGAGAAGATACGTTCTCTTGTTGTAATAAGAGAGCGTTTAGAACGGCGGGTTAAATGGATAAAGCAAAATAATACCTATGCTACTAATCTTTCTCGCCTGTTCAGTCCACCATCGCCAACTGTCGAAAGACCCCCATGTCGTGAAGAGATTGAAAACTTCTGGAGTAACATCTATGGGAAAGCCCATTCAGTGAACGATGAAGAGTCATCCTTAACACTCTTTCGTAGCTTCTGTTTTAGACAGGGGCTTGACCATCCAGCAGAGGTAAGTCCACCAATTACTAAGGAGGAGGTGAGAAACATAGTGGCTAAAACGAAGAACCTTTCAGCACCCGGGCCAGATAAGATTAATAACTTTTGGTGGAAGAAGTTCTCTTCAACTCACCAACATTTAGCTCGAATATTCTCTACCTTTCTCAACGGTCAACATACAATACCACAGTGGTTGGTGGAAGGACGAACGGTACTCTTACCAAAATCTGGTGATTTATCTATTCCAAAAAATTATAGACCCATAGCTTGTCTTAAAACCTGCTACAAGCTATTCGCTGGCATCCTCAAAGAGAGGATTTTGACATCCATCGAGCCAGTTTGGAGTGCAATAAGCGAACAGCGAGGGTGCAAGAGAGGTCTGGCAGGTTGTAGGGAGAACCTATTGATTGATAGGTGTATTACCCAAGACGCGATATTTTATCGACGTAACCTGTCAATGGCTTGGATTGATAACCGAAAGGCATTTGACTCTACAAGTCATGAGCTGATCATCAAGCTCCTTGAATGCTTAGAGGTACATCCGAACATTGTGAGATGCTTAAAGGAGCTAATGCTCATGTGGAGGACAAGGTTTGTTATAACATCCAACAAACAGCAAGTGATGACTAACATCATCTCGTTTGGAAGAGGAGTTTTCCAAGGAGACTCCCTAAGTCCTCTACTTTTTTGCATCTCCATCTTGCCTCTGTCTGTAGTACTCCGAGAAAAATACTCTGGATACATGTGTGGAAAACCCAGAAATAGAGTCCATAAGATCAACCATCTGTTTTATATGGACGATCTTAAGCTATATGGATCCAGCAAGGACGAATTAAAAATTCTGGTGTTTGCAGTAGCCGAGTACTCCAGAGCTATTGGTATGGATTTTGGATTAGATAAATGTGCTGTTATCCATTTAATTAAAGGGAGACGAGAAACAGCTGAAATGTCGAGCGACTCTGAAAATATTCAGCTCATTGGTGGCAATACCATTCATCACCTTGGTGTTGGGGAAACTTACACATATCTTGGAATTCCTCAATCGGAAAGTCAGGATTTGTGTGGGCTTAAAGATCATCTCCATATGAAATACCATGGTCTTCTCAGAAAAATTTGGGCTTCTGAACTATCTGGGAAGAATAAGATACAAGCCACAAACACATTAGCCATTCCTTTACTACTCTATACATTTGGAGCAGTTAAGTGGAATGTGAATGAGTTGAAGGAACTAGATAGAGAAACTCGCAAGATGATGACTATACATCGAAGTCATCATCCTAGGTCTTCCGTACCTCGCATTTACCTTCCACGCGATCGGGGAGGAAGAGGTCTTTTAAATTTAGAGTGTCTTCATCGTAGAATTGTTTTATCTGCAGCATGCTCAGTCATAAACAGTAGAGATCCTCTTATGCAATTTGTTCACCATCATGAAATTGCAAATGTTGGGGCGTTTTTATATCGAGCGGCAGAAAGAGCTGCAAGTGAACTTAGTCTCCCATTTGAAACCAGGGATATGGAACACGGTTTAGCATCTTTAACACCATTAATGCTTAAAAAGCGTGTTAAGGAAGCAGAACATGCGCTTCTGTTACAGGAACATATTGACAAGCCTGTGCATGGACGGTTTTTCAGTCTCATAAAAGAGTTGGGACTGTCTAGGGTTTTGTCATTTGCTTTCCTCAAGTCTGCTGGTTTGAAATCGGAAACTGAAGGATTTTTATTTGCTTGCCAGGATGGAGTGATAAATACTTTGGTGTATCGCAGTCGAGTGATGCATATATCTGTCGACAATACCAACTGTCGAGCGTGCAGGCAATACCCGGAGACACTTAGTCACATTCTAAGTGCGTGCCCGAAGTATGCATGTTACAGATATGTAGAAAGACACAGTGCTGCGCTTAAGGTGTTGTATTATCACCTTCGACACCAATATGGTATAGATAAAGAACCCATCTTGCCGTATGCCCAGGGGGATCAGGAGTCCGTTGTGGAAAATGATCAGTGTAAGATCTACTGGAATTTTTCTTTTTCCACCACTCATCGTATCAGCGCCAATAAACCTGATATAGTGCTCCAGGATCATAAAAGTAAGGTCATTTGTTTGATAGAGTTTTCGGCACCTGCTGAGAGCAATATCACTCAAAAGGAGGATGAGAAGCGGACAAAGTATCAAGACCTTCTGTTTGAATTGAGTAAAATATATCCAGGCTACAGGGTCAGATTAATTGTTCTTGTACTCGGTTGTTTAGAAGGGATGCGAGCTTCATTTGTAAGCCAATTACAAAAAATTCCTAGCTGCGAGCACAAGGCTAATGCGTTGGCGGTTCGCATGCAGAAGGCTGTTCTTCTGAACTCTCTAAATCTGGTTCGGCAGCACTGTTCATTATAAGATCCTATTCGGTAGCTCTAAAAAAGCATCCAACAACGTTCTTGACCACCGCTTAAGAATATCGGCGGCAATGGGTGAGAACAACAGTGTAAGAAACGAAAATAACAACTCTAGTAAATGAATCACGCTTTTGCTTACCCTCCAGGACGGATGGAGCAATAGTGGATTAGAATATGTAAAGCAAGAATGGGAGAGGTTGTTTTAGTGAGTTATTACCACAGCACGTGGTCGAGTCCCACACGAACAAGTGCGTAAATGCATTTTTTCCTCTCCTAAACTTGTTTTGTAAAAAAAAAAAAAAATAATAATAATAATAATTTAATTAATACTTTGGTGTACCGCAGTCGCATGATGCATATACCTGTCGACAATGATACTGACTGCCGTGCATGTAATCAGCATGCGGAAACACTTAGTCATATTCTATGTGCGTGTCCGAAGTACGCATGTTATAGGTATGTGGAAAGACACAATGCTGTGCTGAAGGTGTTGTATTATCACCCTCGACACCAGTCTGGTATAGGTAAAGAACCCATCTTGCCGTATGTCAGAGGGAATCAGCAATCCGTAGTGGAAAATGATCAGTGGAATCTACTGGAACTTCTCTTTTTCCAACACTCATTGTATCAGTGCTAATAAACCTGATATAGTACTCCAAGATCATAAAAATAACATCATTTGTGTAATAGAGTTCTCAGACCCAGCCGAGATCAATATCAATCAAAAACAGGATGAGAATCCAGGTTATAAGGTCCGATTGAATGTTCTTTTAATTGGTGGTTTGGGAGGGATTAAAGCTTCATTCTTGAGCCAATTGCAGAAGAACCCTAGCAGCGAGCGTCAAGCTGATGCGTTGGCGGTTCGCATGCAAAAGATTGTTCTTCTGAACTCTTTCAATCTGGTATGGCAGCACTGTTCATTATAAGATCATTTTCGGCAGCTCTAAAAAAGCATCCAACAACGTTCTTGACCACCGCTTAAGAATATCGGCGGCTACGGGTGAGAACAACAATGCAAGAAACATGGATAACGTCTTAAGTAAGTGAATCACATTTTGCTTACATTCCAGGACAGATGGAGCAGGAGTAGATGGAGTAAGTAAAACGGGAATGGGAGAGGTTGTTTTAGTCAAGTATTGACACAGGATGTGGTTGAGTCTCCCACGAACATGTGCGTAAATGCATTTTTTCCTCTCCTAAACTTGTAATGTAAAAAAAAAATAATATCTAAAAAAGCATCCAATAACGTTCCTGGCCACCGCGTAAGAACAATAGCGGCAATGGGCAGGAACACTTACAGAACAGTGAACTGAAAACACTTTGGGCAAAAAAATCGCGCTTTTAGTCACCTTCCAGGATGAAAGAAGAAGAAGAAGCGGGTAAGGCTATGTATAGCAAGAAAGAGATGTATTTACTGACGTATTACCACAGCACGTGGTCGAGTTCCACACAACTAAGTGCCTTCCCAGGTGTCGGATAGGGGAAGGCTTCTCAAATATGGGAGTAACCGAGGAAATTAAAATACCTAAGACAAGCTCGAGTACGTTTTATAATCAGACCTGGGCAAAACGTGCTCCTCGAGCACTTTGCCGCAGAGCTAAAGTTCCCCTTCCATGCGTCCAGTCAGTTCCCTCGCCGTGGCGCAGGCCACGCCTCATGCGTAAATCCTACCACTGGAGATTCACGCGAAAAAGAACCCAGTGGAACTGACTGGACATATCGAAGAGGAACTTTAGCTTCGTGGCAAAATGCTCGCGGAGCACAATTTGCCCAGGCCTGTTTTATTTAGACGTATTAACTTCAGTATTAAGAAGATCAAGTATCCTCTTTGCGGAAAAGGGATATGAAGCTTTTCTTGAGGAAGGAGAACCCATAGAGAACCTTCAGGTTCCCACAGTAACATCTACGTCAACGACAGATGAATAGAACATGAGATCTAGGAAAATCAATGTTTATCCAAAAGTTTCTATTAAAATAAACAAAATCGCTTAAGGGAATAATAAGCTCTCATTAATCCCAGAAGATCTACATCTCCGGACATTAAACTTTACTGTGTATGAAAAAACAAAGTTTCTGTTTCGTGAATGTAACAAAAAATCTGTTGAAATTGGGGGGCTGGACAGCCTGCTTCTCAGTTGCAGAGTGTAATTTCATATCTAGAATAAAAAAAAAATATTACGCTAAGAGTCTTGGAAATAGTTCAGGCTCTAAAAATATTGCATCAAACTCTGGAGACATCAAAGTTGCAATCCATCAAGTATCATTGGATTGAGAATATACGTTCTCTTTTTGTTATAAGGAAACGTTTAGAACTACGGGTTAAATGTATAAAGCAAATTGATATATATGCTACTAATCCTTTCCGCCTAATTAGTTTACCATCGCCAATTGTTGAAAGACTCGAATGTCGTAAAGAGACTGAAACTATACACTGGCATCCTCAAAGAGAGAATATTCTCATCCATAGAGCCAGTTTGACATACAATAAGTAAACAGCGAGGGTGCAAGAGAGGCCTGGTAGGTTGTAGGGAGAACCTATCGATAGATAGGTGTATTACACAAAGCTTGATATTTTATCGACATAACCTAAAAATGGATTGTATTGATTACCGAAAAGCATTTGACTTTACATGTCATGAGCTGATCATTAAGCTCTTTGAATTTTTAGAGGTACATCCAAACATCGTAAGATGCTTAAAGGAGCTAATGCTCATGTGGAGGACAAGATTTGTTATAACATCCAACAAACAGCAGGTGATGCCTAGCATTATCTTATTTAAGAGAGACGTCTTCCAAGTAGACTCTCTCAAACCTTTACTTTTTGCATCTTCTTCTTGTCTTGGTTCGTTGAAACCCAGAAATAGAGTTCATGAGATCAACCATCTATTTTATGTGGACGATCTTAGGCTCTATGCATCTACTAAAGACTCACTGAAAATTCTGGTGTTTACAGTAATCCGAGTAATTCAGAACTGTGGAAATTGATTTTGGATTGGATAAATGTACTGTTATCCATTCAATTAAAAAAAGACGAGAAAAAGCTGAAATTTCAAGTGACTCTTCGGATATTCAACATCTTGTTGACAACACCATTTATCATTTTAGTGGTGGGAAAACTTACATATATCTTGGAATTCCACAATCGGAAAGTCAAGCTTTGTGTGGGCTCTATATAAAAAACCGTGGTCTTTTCAGAAAAATGTAGTCATCCGAATTATCTAGGTAGAATAAGATACAATCCACAAAAACATTAGTCATTTCTTTACTTCTCGCATGATAATAGCAGTACGTCTAATTGTAAGTCACCTAGGTCTTTCGTACCTTGAATTTACCTTCCAAGAGATCGGGGAGAAAGATGTCTTTTGAATTTAAAGTGTATTCATCGAAGAATTGATTTGTCTGTGGCATGCTCAGTGATAAACAGTAGAGATCAGTAAGAAATAGTCTAGATAACTTGTCAGGATGGAGTAATAAATACTTTGGTAAACCGCAGTCGAGTGATGCATATATATCTGTCGACAATACCAACTGTCGTGCACTGCAAAAACAGTATTCTCTTAGTGTCTCAAAATGAGATACTTAAGGTTTTTTGAATCGTTGAGATATAAAATGAGTTTTAAATTAAGACACTTGATTTTACTGCATGTTTTATTTTAAACCACTGAAAGCATCTCAATGTTTTTAGAGTTTTTTAACGTTTCAAAATGAGTCACATTATGTTTATCAAATATGTGGATACAAGACATTTCACAAGTTTCAAATATGGGGACCAAATGTCTGAAAATAAGACATTAGGAGACACTTGCTTTCGCAGTGTGAGTGAAAACAATATCCGAAAATACTTGACCATCTTCTCAGTGCGTGCCCGAAGTATGCATATTACAGATATATGGAAAGACATAATGTTCCGCTTAAGGTGTTGTACTATTACCTTCAACACAAATACGGTATAGATAAAGAACCGATCTTATCGTATAACCCAGAGGATCAGGAGTCCGTTGTGGAATATCAAGAGTGCCTGTTCCAATTGAGTAAAATGCATAAATTTTATGAGATCCAATTGATTGTTCTTATACTAGACTGTTTGGGATGGAATACAGATTCATTTGTAAACCAATTAAAGAAGCTAACTGCGAACGTCAAGAAGGAACATTGGCCATTCGTATGCAACAAACTGTCCTTCTGAAGACACTTAATTTGGTGCGAGCACTGTTGTTTATAACATCAAGAACGATAGCTCTAAAAAAGCATCCAACAACGTTCTTGACAATCGCGTAAGAACAACTGCGGGAATACACACAGAACCAAATTTGTTCTGTAGAACAATAATAATAATAATAATCTCAGAGTTGTAATGGTTGCAAACTTTTCTATATTTTAATTGTATGAAAGCAGATTTTATTTCAACGATGGTTCCTCTTCTCTTTAAACTTAAAACGCTGTTTCGCTCAGCGAATAGCACTTTGAAGAGCTTTACAGATGAATTCGAAACTCATAGTTGCGCCTACACGTCCTTCCTCTAGCGTGGGTACTTTCTCGAGAGACTTTCAAGAAAGCGCGTGGTGCGCAGGCTTGATCGGGTAATTAGTTCGCAAAATCCCCGTCTCTCGCTTTCTTCAAAGTCAACTGAGAAGGTATTAATGGCGGGGGAGCTAAATGTCGCTGTAACTACGAGACTTGCATCTATCGGGAACGCTTTTTACTATATTAACATCAATGTTAACAGATATTTCAACGACAATTTGTTTGAGTGTTGCTGATTCAATCAGCGACTATTGACTGTTGGATGTATACTTTGTTTCTGGACTGATTGAAACACCGACAATTTGCTAATAAGCAGCCAATTTTCGCTATTTCAGAGAGTAGTTTAAATACAATTACTCTAAACTTTTTAAATAACCCGCACCATATATTGTCTTTCCATTACATTCTATGCACTTATTATATATTTATCTAGACATTGAAGATTTAACGGATGTAGACGATCATAATTACAACGATGATTTCCATCAACATTTTCAAAACGAAATGCAAGGAAACCTTTTTGATTCTGGTATTGTTTGATGTTATCTGTAAAATGTATGCATAATGTTTAATAACATTAGAGTTTTCTTAGCATTAATATATTTTTATATTTTTTTATATAAATGTTTTTATAAATAATAAAGGTAAAAGTCCTGGTTAAGGAACAGATTTCGGATAGAGTTGGTTATTTTTTAGGAATTCTTATCCTGAAAAGCATACTACTACTCAAAATCTTTTCATAGTTCATTCTTAATAATTTCTCATGAAAATAAAATTTTTAAAACTGCATTTGTTAATAAAAATTAAATAAAACTGTAAAAAATCATAGAAATAAGAATGTACGTGTTGTGAAACAGTTTCTACACCTTATGTACCAGTTGTTCCGTCCTTATTGTGAAACACTTAATGACCCTTTGGTTATTCAGAGTTAAAGGAATAATATTGATTTTATTTATTACATTTTAATGTCTTTTATAAAGGCAACATTTATAAGTTTAAAAAAATGATAAATTTTTCTTAATAATCTGATAATTAAAAGTCTCATTTATACACCCTCCCGTTTCATGATAAGCACATAGGTATAAAAAGCTGTACCAATTTTGAAACAGTTCGGTTGTCTAAAACAACCACTGTTAAAATAAACGTGAAAAAACCACACATGGTTTTTCCAATTTTTCCAGGAAACTAATTTCTAAAATTTCAGAAACTTAAAAAATTCAAAATCACAAAAAAATATTGTATAGATTGATGCATATTTAAGTTGGTCTATTTCAAATGCTGTTTTGATTTTAATTGAAACATTTTGACATTTCATTTAACCAAAAAAACGCAGTGGTTGTTTTAGACGACTAACGTCAGAGAGGATTATTTAGGCATATAAGGCGAGAGTGGTTTTTTTGCTAGGAGGTACCGAGTTGATGTCGCTGTTTCATAATACAGACAAACTGATACATAACCCAATGTACCGAATATGAAACATCAATTTGAATTAAAAAACATGTTTAAGGTTGACTAAATATATAAAAATAAATTAAGCAACTGTCTTTAAATTCTTCAATGTTGATATTTTATCATTGTATTTTATTTAATTACAAAAAGTGATCTATGTCAAAATTCTGAATTTTGTAGCAAAGCGTTTCATATCAGGGCATCGTTCCACTACCGGGTCTTTTACCTAATACAATAAAAACTGCTTAGCTAGTTTGCGAGAAACATACTACAATACTCTCAATATTCTACAATTTTTCAATAATTCTTTATTACATACATTCTACCTTCACATACCGCAATGTTCAAAGAACAACAATCTTCCAAAATCCTCGTACTTTTGATTTCAACAGTATTAATGTACTTCTACATTAATCTAAAATAAACTTAACACTTCACAATTAATCTTAAACTAACAACAAAATCTAACTCTACATCCACCCTATCAATTTTTAGTAAAAAATCAGCATATATCTCTCAGTAAAACTACTTTTCTTTTATCCCGTCCTATGATGCACCTTTTTACACATAGACGATTATTCTAGATGGAATTCATATACTTTCATAATCGTATATACTCCATAAAAATTTTCTTATTTATTTATCTAATACGTACATTCATAAATCCCTTCTCCCATTCTATATTTGGACACTGTGTTTCATTTACTCTTTTTCCTTTTTACTATCGGTTTCCTTTTCTTTCTTTTATTTTTTAACCCCACTTAATGCCTCCTTCCTCTCTTTGTCACTCTACTGTAAAGCTTTTGATTCTCCCCTTCGCCTCCTTTTTTATTAATTCTCAACTCTTCTCGTCTTCATTTTCAGACCACCACTTTCTTAAATAGTATTTTTATTTCTCCTTCTCTTTCTCTCAAAACCAAAGGGTTTGGAGGTCATTTATCCTTGTCATTTATCCACAAATACTCTATTCCCCTTTTTATTAGTTATCCTTTATTTTACTTCTTTTCTAGCATAATTTCTTCTCTGCGAGACATACAATTCTTCTATCATCATTCTTTTTGTATTTCTCTATCCTTTCAACTCTCTCTTTAAATCAAAATCATCTGTATTTCTCAATATAAAACTCTTATCCTTTTTACTTCCATAAAACTGTTGCCTCTAAATGCCTCTTCAGATGTTCAACCTATTCCCTACCTTTTTTTCCACTGGCATCACCTTCATTACTGTGTTATTCTTCCATATTTCTTTCATCTTAATCTCACTCTTCTTATCACTCACTGTCCTGCAGCTGCATCCTTCTCTCCACTTGATTTGATATCTTGCTTTTTGAAAATTACTACACTAGAACTCCTATCGAGCGGACAGCTCGGGTGAGTGTCCGCTCGATATGGAAGGTCACCTTGACGTGTAAAATGAATGGAGCTCAACTTCTTCCTTCTCCCCTCGTCCCGTGAATTGCCTACTGTTTCCGCTCGATAGGAGTTCGCTCGATAGGAGTTCTAGTGTATTACCTTACTCTTTTTTATGTTAAATATATATCTAAACTCGCTTAACTTGTTCTTCATTTTTATATCATTCTCTCAACTTTACAATAATTTCTTTACCTCTTCTACCCTGCCACAAACATTCTCTATTTTCTTATCCATTTTCTTCTCTCTGTTTCTAATTTAATTCTTGCCTTTCCTAAAATTTTTTTCCTATCTAACCCCATTTTGTTTATTAGAATAGAATTAAACTGAAATTTTTAGTCAATATAACCCGCTGTACCTCCCCCATATTATGTGCGGGTTAGACCACAAACGGTATGTCTGATATTGATATGCTATGCAAAAATTACTACAAAACTAAGTTTTTGCCTAAATTTTCAAAACATCATATTTTTTTCACTTAATAGATATTTGAATTATGGTTTTCGTTATTTTAAAGCTTTCTTATCTATCTTTAAGTCGTGCTGGTGTATAATTTAAAAAAACTGGAAATTTTTGTCTGGCTTAAACTTGTTTTTTAAAATCCAAGGAAAAAAGAGGTGGGGTAGAAAGTAACATGTTGTTACTCCCCTATCACTTCCTGCTTTTTTTTATAAACCCCCTCTTTTGTTATAACTATATGATTTTATATGTTTATTTTATATTATAAAGATTAAATATTGAACTTTTAATTTGATTTTTTTAAAAACGATGCTTTTTTAATGCCATAGCTGTAAAATTAATGTTAGATAGATCAAAAACACTAAAGTACATAAAAAAACAAAAATATATGCCAAATATGTAGAAAATAAATTTAATATAACTATATTTTTATGTGTTCATAATGAAAATAATTTAAATTAATAGCAGTTTTATATTTAAAAGCCTCAATTATAAAGTGTAACTTTCCTCCTTGGTGCTGTTACTTTCAACTTGAGGGTCGAGGAGGAACGTAACAAATACAGAGCTGATTAAAAAGCCCTGCTGTGGACTAACTAATTATTATTAATGTATAATTCCAATTTTATTTAATAGGTGAAGGTCCAAGCTTTCGAGTAATATGTTTAAATAACTTATCCGATAAACAGTTTTAACTCTAGCATAAAAAACTGATTTTTGCTACTTTTCTCCACGGTCTTCCCTACTAATGATCCAGACACACTATTCGAGACGAGCCTGTAATGTTGTGCTCGACGAATGCTCGGTTAATCATCTACAATGATTCCTATCATCGAAAGTGCCATAAGATTATAAAATATTAGCAATAGTTTAAAATTTAAGCACAAAAGGAGTTTAAAGGTTTAAATACTTTTAAATTTTATATACGTTCTCATAAAATTAAAATAGGGACAAATTTATAATTATTTGAGTTGAAGGGTGGCTGGGGTCTCAAAGCAGGTATGACCCAAATCCCTTTGGGCTCACAGGAAAACCGATTTCGAAATTAGCGAGCGAATCGAGAATATTACACAAGCCGCAAGTGACACGGACGAATCTGTCGAGCATTCGGTGGGTACCGAAACAGTATTACAGTAAAATTACAGTAAAATTTTTGTACCTTATGTTGTCTCTGCTGTTAATAGTCGCTAGACTTACCAGCGATTGTCCTGCCTTTCCTAAGCTTCTCAGTCAAGAAGAGTTCCTTGATTTGATTTTAGTAGAAGGGCAGGCTTATATTCAATTTGAGTTGCATAAAGTTGAAATTTATGTTTAATTGCAGTATCATTACTTTCTTATTCTTTATTTCTGGTAAAACTTGGATTTTTATTTAATTTATTTTCTTTATTTCTTCTTTTTGCTTTTCTTTTTTATAACTATAGTTTTCAATATTTTTTTTTTTTTGTTCAATCCGTACTCTAGTCCCCTTTTGTTGCTCGTATCCACCTTCTAGCTTCACCACTACCAAGTGGTTCCCCAATGGGACTGGAAAAAATAGATTAACGGAGTTCTCAGGGCATCGTCGCGGCCCCCGGGGTTGACCCGATGCAGTGAAATTTATGGACTTAGATGCCTCCTCCTACGGAAGCATACTGGGGCAACGACGTTAAGGTGCCCACCCGAAAGGGAACTATTCCTCCGGCTCCATCGCCGTGACTCAGAACGGGATGATACCCCTTTGCATTTAGCGTTATACGACTCGCAACTCCTATTTTCGCAAAGCGCTAATCGCTCTTCGATTTTCAACATGTTTTAATAAGGTACTCGTACAATTAACAAATTCCGGCGAAAGGTATATTCATGAATGTCACATAGATTTATTTTTGTGCCTTATGTTTTAGACCGCAAGTAGCGAACTTCTTAAATTTGCTATAAAATTATTTTCTCAAAAGTTCGTGTTCCAAGGGAGGTCATCTTAATCCAGCAAATTCCACTAATTGCTGGAGCGTTGCTCTCCCAGCATTCCAATTGGTGCAGCTTTTTAATACGTGTTCACTTATCTCAATAGCATACTAAGTGCAGTGCGGCGAACGTAGGAAAGAATAATTTGGCGGCAGAGGCGTCCTCATTTAGACTTGGTGGTCCGTAAACGACACCCTGTATAGTGACATTTTCTCCAGATCGAATCTTGTAATTCAACATTCTACGCTGTGACTCCAGTTTAATTACAGTAATATAATTTCTACTTTTTGCAGAGGCGAATGTTCGCCAATCATTCGCCGTGTTGTTTGGCGTTCATGCTCGCCGATCATTCTCATCGGGAATAGTGTGTCTCGTTTTATAAGATCAAAGAATTTAAGAGGCGGCGGAACAGTTCAACGTCGTGTGTATAATTCACATTGAAGTCTGAGGGCACGGTGAGCTTTGTTTAAGTTCAACCCAAACTGCATGACCCTTCTCAGGTTTTTTTTAAAATCAGTTCGGTGATGCCTCACGATCATTTTAAGATGAAAATTAAAATAATCGTTGGAGGGAAACTCAAAATATATTGATTTTTCAATTTTTTTTGTAGGTTATTGAAGATATTTTCATTAAAATACCGTTTATTAAAATACTTAATGATTTAAAAGCTATAATTTAACATAAAAATAGATTTTTTATAAGAATTAAACCATTTTGATTCATAGAATTAAGAAAAATTTAGAAAATAGTTGAAAAAATGGAGATTTTCTTAATTTTTTTAAACTTTACTCCTCTATAGAACGTTATTTCATTAAAGTGATGCAGAAGTGAATTAAAGTTCACAAAATTTCCTGTAAATCAAAAAAAAACTCTTCTACCTATCACCGTTACCAAAATATGGTCATTTGAATTTTAAATTTAATGGAAAAATAGTTAAAATTTAACATTAGGTCTAGATTATTTGGTGACATTGTTTTCGTAGAACCTTACCTCAATACCAAAATTTAATACGTTTAAAAAGGTTCAATTTTGAACAGTTTCAAATTAAAAAAACTGCTTTATCTCACATACCGTCAACTAGGGTAACTTCGGACAAGCAGGCTTACTCCGGACACTTAAATTTCATTGCAAAAATATTGTATCGAATAGTTTAAATCGCATTTTTAATTTTATAAACTTTTTAACTACGTGATCTAAAGAAATGAAAAGAATGTGAAGTTGGTAACAGCTAAATTTTAAGTGTCCGGAATTAGCCTGCTTGTCCGAAGTTACCCCAGTTGACGGTATGTTACCAAATCTTTATACCTTACTATTTACTTTTCAAAGAAGGAAACATTGTTAATATGATTATGTTGCATTTTGCAAAATAAATAGATTTTTAAAAACCACTTAAAATTCTCTTATACAAACAGACATTCTTTAAATCAATGTAACTTTCGATGTATGTGAGATAAATCAGTTTTTTTTAATTTGAAACTGTTCAAAATTGAACCTTCTTAAACGTATTAAATTTTGGTATTGAGGTAAGGTTCTACGAAAACAATGTCACCAAATAATCTAGACCTAATGTTAAATTTTAACTATTTTTCCATTAAATTTAAAATTCAAATGACCATATTTTGGTAACGGTGATAGGTAGAAGAGTTTTTTTTTGATTTACAGGAAATTTTGTGAACTTTAATTCACTTCTGCATCACTTCAATGAAATAACGTTCTATAGAGGAGTAAAGTTTAAAAAAATTAAGAAAATCTCCATTTTTTCAACTATTTTCTAAATTTTTCTTAATTTTATGAATCAAAATGGTTTAATTCTTTTAAAAAATCTATTTTTATGTTAAATTATAGCTTTTAAATCATTAAGTATTTTAATAAACGGTATTTTAATGAAAATATCTTCAATAACCTACAAAAAAAATTGAATAATCAATATATTTTGAGTTTCCCTCCAACGATTATTTTAATTTTCATCTTAAAATGATCGTGAGGCATCATCGAACTGATTTAAAAAAAAACCTGAGAAGGTTTATGCACTTTGGGTTGAACTTAAGCGAAGCTCACCGTGAGGGGGGTTGTTCACAAATTACATCACACCGTTAGTTACAGAGATATAAAAAGGCTGACTAGTTTGTGACCTGTGTTGATAAGGGGAGGTCCACGAAAAAGGTCAAAAATAGCGTTAAACAATTTGTAAAAAAAAAACCATTAAAAAATTATATTTTTCTAACACCTGCGCACAAATTGAGATAGTGATTCCTCTTATTACAGCATATGATTCGTCATAATGTAATATTATCAGAAACATTCTTCCGAATCACATGCTGCTTTAGGTTGTGATATTTTACATTCTGCCTAGTATTCTCAAATCCTAGTATCTCAAATGTAAAAAATAAGCAAAACCACTTTCTTACTAATTCACTTAATAAACTTATTACATATTAATCTAGAAAATGCAGATTCCATGGTTAATAATAAGATTTATCGCAAGAAAGGTGAACGCGAACGACCTTTAAAGGAACCACAGAAAGATCCTTCTGATTCTGGTATTTATTAAATGTTAACCCTACAAGGAAAAAAAACACTAACGAATTTAGCAAGCAAATAGACGGTCCCTTTACTTTTAATATATGGAAAACCATTAGGATATTTACAACCTACTTTTTTCCGTATCAGAAACTAAATCAGAATGTAATTCGGCATAATGTAAGCTTAGAAGAAGCATTCTGACTGATCGCATGCTGATTTGGGTTGTAGAACGGAAGAATGTAGGTTTTGATTAGGCAGAATATTATATTCTGACTAGTATTCTCAAATCCTAGTATCTAACATCTATAAAATAAGCAAAACCCCTTTCTGCCAAATTCACTTTATGTACTTATTACATATTAATCTAGAAAATGAAGATTCAATGGGTAATGATAAGAATCATCCCAAAAAAGGTGGACGCGAACGCCCTTTCACGGAACCACAGGAAGACTCTTCTGATTCTGGTATTTATTTAATGTTAACCCTACAAGTAGAGAAAAATTAACGAATTTAACATGCAAAAAGAGGGTCTCGTTATTTTTTTGTACCTGGAGTACCATAAGAATATTCAGAACCAATATTTTTCCGTTTTACAACCTAAACCAACATGTGATTCGGCATAATGTCACCTGAGGAGAAACATTCTACCTGATCGCATGCTGATTTAGGTTGTAAAACGGAAGAATGTAGATTCTGATTTGGCAGAATGTTGTATTCTGCCTTGTCTTCTCAAATCCTAGTATATAACATCTATAAAATAAGCAGAACCCCTTCTGCCCAATTCACTTTATGTACTTATTACATATTAATCTAGAAAATGAAGATTCAATGGTTAATGATAAAAATCATCGCAAAAAAGGTGAAAACGAACGCCCTTTGCAGGAACCACAGGAAGACCATTCTGATTCTGGTATTAGATTAATGTTAACCCTACAAGTCTAGAAAACACTAACGAATTTAACATGCAAAAAGAGGGTCTCGTTATTTTTTGGTACCTGGAATACCATAAGTGTATTCACAATCTATATTTATCAGTTTTACAACCTAAATTAGCATGTGATTCAGCATAATGTAACCTTAGAAGAAACATTCTACCTAATCAAATGATGATTTAGGTTGTAAAACGGAAGAATGTAGGTTTGGTTTAACAGAATGTTATATACTGCTTTGTATTCTCAAATCCTAGTATCTAACATCTATAAAATAAGCAGAACCCCTTCTGCCTAATTCACTTTAAGTACTTATTACATATTAATCTAGAAAATGAAGATTCAATGGTTAATGATAAAAATCATCGCAAAAAAGGTGAAAACGAACGCCCTTTGCAGGAACCACAGGAAGACCATTCTGATTCTGGTATTAGATTAATGTTAACCCTACAAGTCTAGAAAACACTAACGAATTTAACATGCAAAAAGAGGGTCTCGTTATTTTTTGGTACCTGGAATACCATAAGTGTATTCACAATCTATATTTATCAGTTTTACAACCTAAATTAGCATGTGATTCAGCATAATGTAACCTTAGAAGAAACATTCTACCTAATCAAATGATGATTTAGGTTGTAAAACGGAAGAATGTAGGTTTGGTTTAACAGAATGTTATATACTGCTTTGTATTCTCAAATCCTAGTATCTAACATCTATAAAATAAGCAGACCCCCTTCCTCCTAATTGACTTTAAGTACTTAATACATATTATTTTAGAAAATGAAGATTTAATGGTTAATGATAAGAACGATCGCAAGAAAAGAGGACTCAAACGCCCTTTGAAAGAACCACAGGAAGATCCTTCTGATTCTGGTAATTATCTTACCCTTTGTGGTTCACATTTTTCCAACCAACGGTTTTTTCTTTAAATCTCGTATTTTTATGTTTTTGGGGTTCACTGAAAAAGTATTTCAACTCAGATTTCCAAAATGACGGATCGAATATGGCGGCTGCTTTTTTAAAAAAGTATCGGATTCACTTGAAAATTCTTACTCGGAGGTTTGTGGGGTAGCTGAAAAAAAATTTTGACTCAGATTTTCGAAATTCAAAACGGCGGATCCAATATGGCGGCTGTATTTTTAAAAATTCATTGGATTCACTTGAAAATTGTTACTTGAGGTTACTTAAGGGTTTTTGGGGTCGCTGAACACGAATTTTGACTCAGATTTTCAAAATTCAATATTGTAGATCCAATATGGCGACAGAATATTTAAAAGTTCATCAGATTTACTTGAAAATTGTTACTTGGTGGTTTTTGGGGTCGCTAAAAACGAATTTCGACTAAAATTTTCTAAAGTTAAACTGGCGGATCCAATATGGCAGCTTCATTTTTAAAAATGATTATTTATGATTTATTTTGTCTCTCTGACGCAAAGCGTACTATACGTCACGACACAGTGTATGAACCTAGGAGGGTGTAAAATCTCGCAATGGGACATTGGCGTTTATTTGTCCCTATACACTATTCTAAAAGATGTTAATTTTATGTTGAAGGGAAAGTGAAACAGACCTAAAGTGTCATGGAAATAGAATTAAAATTGAATTGAAGTGAAATTCAAGTGTAATTTAAATAAAATGGAAATAAAATCGAAGCGAAAGTAAAGTAGAATTGAATTGGAACTGTATGGGATTTAAATTGGAAGTGACGTGGCAGTAAAATGGAAGTGAAGTGAACTTGAAGTAGAAATGAAGCGGACTTGAAGTAAAGTTGAAATGGAATAAAAGTGGAAGTAAGTGGAATTGAAGTGTGAATGAAATGAAAGTGAAGTATAAGCGAAGTTGGCTTAAAGTGGAATTGAATAAAAACGTGAGTGAAGTGGACTTGAATTGGAATTTCATTAAAGAAGGATCGGAGTGGAATTAAAGCGGAAGTGAAGTGGAATTATTATGTAATTGAAGTGAAATTGAAGTGAAAGTAAAGTAAGCTTAAAGTGAACTTAAAAAGTAATGAAAATAAAATTGTAATTGAAGTGAAAGTAAAGTGAATTTTGAAGTTGAACTGATATTCAATTGCAGTGTAATGGATATTTCAAACCAAGGATCAAACCAATAAAGTAGAAATGGAATGGAATTATAGTGAATGTGAAATCAAAGTGAAGCGGAGGCGAAGTGGAATTAAAGTAAAAGTGAACTGGACTTGAAATAAATGCGATTTGGGGTTAAAGTGAAATTAAAATGTAAGTGAAGAGGAAGCAAAGTAAAACTGAAGTGAACTTGAAGTAAAATTGAAGTATAAGTGCAGTGGTCTTAAAATGTAAGTGATATGGCCTTGAAGTAAAATTGAAATGAAATTAAAATGGAGGTGAAGGGGACTTGAAGCAGAAGTGAAGTACGCTTGAAGTAAAATTGAAATGGAATTAAAGTGGAATTAAAGTGTTAGTAAGGAGGACTTGACTTAAAATGTAAATGAGATAGGAGTGAAGTGAAAGTAGAATAAACTGGAAGTAGAATTGAAGTGGAAGTGAATTAGAAGTGAAGTGGACTTGAAGCAGAAGTAAAGCGAACTCAAAGTGGAATTGTAATTGAATTGAAGTGGAAGTGAAGTGAAATTGAAATGGAATTGAAGTGGAATGCATATAGCAAAGCAGGGACAAGGACATTTATATAACAGCTGCAAAGCCCTAGATGCAGGCGCTGAGCGTCTGCTTTTCGCACTGATTTCTTAATGTACTTCTTAGAATTTAACCGATTTAATTTGACGAAATTCGAAACAAACATTGCCTTACAAAATTTTAATTCAATTTTTCCCACAATTACGACGTCAAACATTTTTTAATCGTTAGCAAGTTGTCCAATTGGTTTGTTTTCAACTCTTGGCGAATTTAATGTCCTATGTTTTTTCACATACATATTTCAAATTTTAAATAATTTAATCTGAACTTTTTCAACCTGATTTAAAAGATCATTTAATATTTCTTGAATAGTAGAACTAAAGTCGTTATAGTAGGTTTCGTCACACAAACCAAGTGGACAACTTGCTTACGATTGAAAAATGTTTGTCGTCATAATTCTGGGAAATTTTGAATTAAAAATATTAAGACAAACTATAGTCATAGCTGAATGAAGCGTTTACATTTATCTGCGAAATTGTATTTGACAATGACCTCTGTAGCTTAGTTGGTTTAGAGCAGTCAACCGGCAATTGCAAGACCCGAGTTCGTATCCCGGCGGAGCTAAATGTCCGATGTTTTATCACAGATTTAAAATTAAAAATTTTTTTTTCATGTTGGGTCAGATTTACGCTATAATATGACAATTGAGTCAGTAAAAAGTATTTCTTAAGTAATGGTTTCGTAAATTAAAAATATTTCGTCCTAATACTTGAAATATTACGTGATTCACTGCTTTACTATTCTTCTATTTTTCATAAGTATATTTCTTATACTGATTATTATTAATTACATGCTACTATAGAAATTAATGACGAAACAAATCAAGGCAGTGGAACATCCTCCAATGAAAAAGTTAATCCTCCTTTACGACAAAAAAAAATACAGGGACATTGCTCTAATTTAGGTATTTCTTCATAAAGATTTATATAAGATTATGCATATTGATAATAAAAATTTTACAATTTTCATAAAGAATTTTCTGGTAAAACAGTTTCAAGTACTAACAAGTCTCTGGATAGTAACCGAAAATGTCAAACCCGTAAAGGTACTACTTGCTATTTTAAAGTCATATCATATAATGTTTTCTTTCTATTGTTAGTAATGTTTCTAATGTCAAGTACATCCATTTAAATGTTCCTTCAGAGAATGCTGGATCAAATTATAAAGGAGATAGACCGTTTAATAGACCTGACCTGCAACATGTTCTGAAGGAATCGAAACGACAGCATTCTGACTCTGGTATTCATTTTAATATAACGGATGATATAAATTGTAATGATTAAAACTCTATCATTTTGTCATTAATAAGTAATTATATCATTTTAGATTCGATCATAAATGATACTTATCTTAAAAAAAGAAAGAAGGGAAAAAGTTCTAATCCCGCTAAGAAGGTTCTCATAAGTAAAAATTTAAGAATGGACAGTAGAATGTTTGAAGATTCCGGTATGTTCTTAATTTTTTTTTTAAACTTCTCTAATATTTCAAATAGTATTCAAAGTAGATAATATTCTTTTTTATGAAAAAAAAGAGGCTAAAACCTAAATCGTAAAATTTCCTAAAGCTGACCAGACATCTGGTGACTTGTCAATCGTTGATTAGAAGCCAGAGCTGAAGCAGAACTTAATAAAACTAATTAGTTAGTTTTTAACCAATTTAGATATTTTGGACATAATTGATCGAGTCAGAGACATAATAGACCAAGATTAGAACAAAGCACCAGATCAGCCTATCTACTATTTCAATATATATTGTATAAGAACAAAAATTTACTTTTTTGCCAGTGCAAAGCAAACAGTTGTTTCAAAGTAGCGCATATACGCTAAGAAATTAGTAAATTTTTTGATTTTAGATCAGAGTATATAAGCCGTTTGAAATCAACTGCATACTCTTTCGTCGATTGGGAGCAGCAAGACGCCAATTCAGGTGATAGCTAAGGAACAAGCCATTCTAGTTAAGAGTTGAAGAACGTGCCATCTCAGATATCAAAATTTTTTTCTTATTTCAGGTTGATAAAAATATGGTAAAAGATTTATTAGTGTCAGTAATTATTTTTTTAATCCTCTTTAAACTTCAAATAGTTTCCTTTAGAGTATAAATTTTATTAAATTATATAAATTTTAATAATTTTGTTTATTTTCGTTAAATTTCAGTCAAAATAAAATAAACAAAAAATTTGACAGCTGAGATGGCACGTTCTTCAACTCTTAACTGGTATGGCACGTTTCTCAGCTATTACCTGAATTAGCGTCTTGCTGATCCCAGTCGACGATTTGCTGTATCAAATTTAGAAAAAAATATCTCTTAACTAGCAATTTGGTTAGGGCCAGACCTGGAAAAAACTAAGGTCCCAGAATAAAGAGTCTGGGCTGAATAGCATCTATACCTAGGCAAGACCAGACTTCGAGACGAACAGATATAGTTCTAAGTTAACTAGAAAAAGAAAAATATACTATTTGCGTTAAAGAGAAATAAATATTTGCTATAGCAATTCTCAAGGTCATCTTCTTATCAGACAATTGGCATTAAGCACAAACAAAAATTCATCGAAAGCACTCTCAAGAAGTTTTAATCACAAATTACAAATAGATCAATTTTATTGCGAAACTTAACCTCAATTTGTAAAAACGGACAATTTTGAATTATCCACGTACCCCAGTAGGTCGGTTCCAGTCAACTTCAATGGAATTAATGATTTTTAATTGAAAAAATCGATTACTCTAAAATACCCACGAGACAAACAACTGACCAGGTCATCTCCAGTCAACTACCTCAAATTTGGCAAAATCAACAATTTATCTTCTACACTTTTTTTTTGCGTAGGATGTGAAAACTTGCTACCAGGTACCCTGTAGCCCGCACTACAGGGTTATGCGGGGGTGGCAATGTTCTGCCGACCCGCTAAAAACACACCTTTCTTTGGGGGGTACTACTCTGCCGCTAAAACGGCTTTCTCTCTTTAACTACGGGACCTACTTTCTTTGGCGACCATCGAGATCTTTGACCCTCATGACATAATGTATGAAGGTCTCGATGGTTCGCCAACCTTCAATAGAGCGAGTCATAAGCAGGATCATGTTCTCCGGTGTAACTTTGCGGTTTACACCGGCGAACATGACCTGCCTCTCCGCGTCCCAACGTTTGCAGCTGAAGAGTGTGTGCTCTGGGTCCTCCACTGGGAACTTGCAGTACACACACTCCGAGCTATCAATCTTTTTAAATCGCTTAAGATATGAGCCGAATTACCCATGCCCTGTGAGAGCTTGAGTCATGTAGTACGAGACTACGCCATGCTTTCTATTAATCCAGGTGGCGAGTGTTGGTATCAGCCGATACGTCCATCGGCCTGTATCTTCCCCGCTCCATCTATCTTGTCATTTGTCTCACCTTGAAAAGGAGGAAAACCTCCTCTCTTTCTTGCGCCAAAAGGTCTGCCGGCGGGACGCTGTCAAGGACCTGAGTAGCACACGTCGGCACTGTCCAATAGGCCGAAATGATACGTTTCGTAACATTTCTCTGCGCTGAAAGTACCCTTCGACGGATGGTCTTGCTTCGATCATTTCGCAGGGTTGGAGCCCACACTGGTGCTGCATATAGCAGCTTTGATAGGGCAGCACTTGCCACCAGTCATCTTTTTGATTCAGAAGCCCCACCAATGTTTGGCATTAGACAAGCTAATTTTGCCGCACATTATTCGGCCTTCTGGCATGCCACCGTTGTGTGGTGTTTGAAATTTAGAAACTTATCCAGCACCACTCCTAAGTATTTTATATCTTTCCTCCACTGGACCTCGAATTTGTCTATCTGAATACCAGGGGCCGTATAACCACGTCTGTCTGTGACTAGCAGTGCTTCGGTCTTTTCCAGGGCCATTTGGAGGCCTCTGTCCTCCAGCCAGCGCTTTGCTCGTCTAAGACATTCGTTCACCAATACGCCTAGGGCTTCTACAGTTTCGGCAGTGCATACAATCAACGCGTTGTCCGCGAAGCCGATGATCATCGCGCCTTTAGGTAGACCCATTCGCAAGAAGTCATCATAAGAGACATTCCACACGAATGGTCCTATCCTTGAGCCTTGAGGGGCACCTCGTTGCATCTCTTCCTTCAGAGTGCAGGTGTCACCCTCGTATATAACCCACCTGTCGCTAAGATAATTATCCATTATCCGCAACAGGTAGGGCGGTATTCCTTTGTTTCTCATCGACTGGATGAGATCTTTCCATTGCGCGGTATTAAACGCGTTGCGTATGTCAATGGCTACCAACGCGCAGAAGCCCTTTTTCTTCCCTGGTCCCAATTTATCTTTTCCTTCCCTGGCTAGCTCCACCGCCTTCTGGATGGCGTCTACTGTGGACAGGCCTTTACTGAAACCAAATTGGTTTTCAGATAGACTATTCTCACCGGTCAGGTAAGACTGCATTCTCTGCAGAACCATGTCCTCTAGAAGTTTGCCCATCGTATCTAACAGGCAAATAGGCCTGTAGGATGAAACTTTATCTAGAGGTTTGTCTCCTTTCCTTAAGAGGACCAGCCTCTGTCTTTTCCAGTCGCGGAAGAACTCTCCTCTTTTAAGGCAGTTGTTGTAGCATTCCAAAAGAATCTGGGGTGAAGCAGCGATCACTACCCACGAGGGGGTTATCTTCTTCAATATTTTTGTATTTATTAAAAACTATTTAATAATATTAATTTATTATAATTATAATTTAAATGATTTGTAGGTTTAAAAACACTTACCAAATTAAAAGATATTTTTACCACTGATAGGTTTTTTTAAATTTCATTAAAAATTTAGCAATTTTACTTAAAATGAATTGTCTTAATTTGTTTACATATTTTAACTTTATTGTAGAAAAAAATCAAAAAACATTTTATCTATTGTCATTCTTTTTTTAATTTGTGCAAGAGGAATGATGCTTTAATTTATATAATTTTTTTACTTTAACTAATTATATTTTTACAAAATCCACTTCACAAATTAAAATCAGAGGTACAAATGTTATTAATTAACCCATTAACTTCCGGACGGATGAAAAAATTGCTTTGACATTGACGATCTTGCTTTTTATCAAAAAGCAGTTTATAAAATTGGCATGTATCATTTCTAAATTAAAATTTATCGGTCTTTCAGATTCTGTAATTAGAATTTGTTTATAACAAACATAACAAAAGTTATAACTATTTTTATTTAAAAAAAATGATTTTTTAAGAAAACAATTTTTTATTTTCCATAATTTTACAAGGAAACTAAAATGAGATTGACTTGGGAGCTCAAAATG
Source organism: Ganaspis brasiliensis (assembly GCA_037103525.1). Lineage (NCBI taxonomy): Eukaryota > Metazoa > Arthropoda > Insecta > Hymenoptera > Figitidae > Ganaspis > Ganaspis brasiliensis. The sequence goes on along the minus strand of JAZKLR010000288.1, from coordinate 1,557,940 downwards.
TCGCGCACATGGACCCTTAGCTGTAAATATTTGAAACTACTTATTTTAAATTCCAAGCTAGCGACCATAAAATGGACACCAAGTATAAAAAATTCGGTACATTAGATACTCAGTGTAATAAGTGTACAGAAACTTAAACTCACTATCATAAAACTAAATAAAATAAGGATATAGGGATTAAGATGCGGATAAATGTTTGAAAATTGATAATATTTGCATAAAACCAGTTACTTGGTGGCTTTTGGGCTGATTTTAAATCTGAAGTTGAGCTTTAAAAATTTTAAATGGCGGATCAAGTATGAAGACCGCAATTTTCAAACGTTAATTTCGCTTTAATCGATTTTGATTAAGGACAGTATTTGAGGCCTATTACTATGGTTTTTGTTGAATGGAGTAACTACAAATTGTAGAATACATTCATTTCTATATTTATTTAAATAAAGCAATTGCCAAATTAAAGCTCTTAATTATCAAGGTGTTATTCATAGACTACCATGTTACAATATTGATGTGTTTAACAGTATCAATACATAATTTTTGTCTCTTGTAGATTCTGCGCCGGATAACAATACAAATTCTGAAAATTCTGTGCCTAGACTTGCTAGAGTTACTACTAACAAGAATGGAAAAGAGGTAAACACTCACTCATTTGCAAATGTGTATAATTGTACAACGTACAACCAACAGCATTGAAACAGTCTTTCCTAATAGATTCTGTGCATTTTTTTAAATAAATTTTTATTGCGCAGAACTAACCAAAAGGACATAATCAATGTAGTTGGGTGTTTACAGTAATAATTGCTGATTATGAATTAGAATATTTTTATTCACATTCCTATGCCCAAAACTGATTCCGCTCTATTTTCTCTAAAGCTGATCAATGATTCATATATATAGTTAGTTGTCCATACTGCATAATGTATATACTCTCTAAATCTTACAATTAATAACAATTTTAACTAAGGAGTTACCCATAAATTAAGTAACACAAATTTCAGTGAATCTTGAGCCCCCACCCTTATGACATACTTTTTACATGGAGAACTTAAATATTTTATAAATATGTCTTCTAATTGTCTTATTTTAAGACATTTTGGTGTTTAAGACGCATAAAATGTCTCATTTTCAGACACATATAGAACCTTTGATACAATAAAGACACCAAAATGTCTGAGAATAAGACACTTAAAAGACAACAATTTTTGCAGTGTAATTCAAGAACTATAACCCCTGCAGCACGTGCAGTTTTCTGACCTTAACATTTTAGGTTTCGAAATATTTAAATGAATGTTCAGGGAACATTAATGAAATGTCAGCATATAAGAAAATATACACTAAGAAAATAAGTTGACTAAATATAACTAATTTTCGATTAAATGAAGCCGAGAGAGGTTGTTAATATAGCACCTGCAAAGCACTTTGTTAATTATAGCCGAATAAAGGCTCCTGTTAACCTTGAAGTTCAGTTGTGGTCGCCGGTATCTTGATTGTTTTGTATCGAGTACCTTTAACCTAGAAATTGGCTAGAGGCTTATTTTCTCAAAGTATAGCCAGAATATTGTCTGAAAATTGCATTGCAGTATTCATGAAATATTACGAAAAAAAGACTTCAGAAATATTCACAATCAGCCAATATTTCACAAAAAGTTCAAACATTTTTTTTATTTGCTATCAATCAGAATTTTTTGTTATATTTGACATCCGCAGGATTCTAAAAAACTATAGAAATAGCCCTACATGTCATAAGCACCAAGATCAACCAGTGCGCATCATTTAAGGACGTTTATACCCTCAAGCGGTTCTTATTCTATTGGACCATGATAGTCAAAATTTTTTTTAATTCATTTCTTCTTATAATTTGGTTTTTAAATAGTATTTTGTAGTTAAAATCATCACCCAAACTAATTCTATTGAAAAAATAATTTTCCGTTGAAAACCGTGTTTTTTTAATTAATTAAAATATAGTCATTTTGCGCGTTTTGTTACTGTTTCCATGTAAAAGTCCGAATTTTATAAATTTATATTTTAAAAAGAGAACGGTAAAATTTAATAAAATTGTAACAGTACATGTTATGTAATGCATTTAATATGTCATTTAAAATTTATAAGAATCTGTAGAAATTGGTTTTTTGGATAAACCACCTTAACGTTGAAAATTGCTTGAATATTTCAAAGAAATACTTCCTTAAATTCTGAGTCAATATTTCCTCACATGTGGACATTTTTATCTTCGCACTAATGTTGCCTGAAAATTTATTTAAATATTCCGAAACTTGAAATGTTAGGGTCAGACAAGTTTTGGAAATTTCTTGTGCTGTATGGAAAATTTATGTTTGTAGTATGTTATAATGATATTCTCACCTTATATTTATAAATCCAATATATAACGTTTCCAGTAGTTTCAAATAATTATAATTTAAAAATGAAGCTCTGCAGAACAGTGAAGTAAAGTTTAACAATACAACCTATAATCTATAAGCTACTAACATATTTAAGTATAACTTGTCCGTTTTTTAAAACAATTATCCTCCATCGTAGCGACCAAATTATTTTACATGTACAAAACTGAAATTTAGTGCAAAGATTAGGGCTGTACAAAAAGCTCGAAACTCGAAGCCCTACCGAGCCGAGCCGAGCCAAGCCTAACAGTGTTCGAGCCGAGCCAAGCTCAGCTCGCTTTTGTCGAGTACGAGCAGGGTCGGGTTCGAGCTGGACTTTCTGAAATACCCGAAATTTTTCGAGTACTCGAATATATACGGGTTCTCGAATGATATGAGGACCCGAAAATTTCAGGTCTTGAGCCATACCCGAACATTATGCGCAGAAAAGTTACAAACACTTAACACATGCGCACTAGTTTTCCAGGCACCAAACACATGCGCAGTAGTGTTCCAAGCACCAAACATGTGCGCAGGAGTGTTGCCAGCACTAAACACATGCGTAGTTGTGTTCCAAGCACCAAACAAATGCGCAGTAGTGTTCCAGGTACGAAACACATGCCTAATAGTATTCCAGGTACTAAATACATGCTCAGTAGAGTTCCGAGCATCAAAAAAATGCGCAGTAGTATTCTAGGCACTAAATACATGCGCAGTAGTGTTCTGGCCACTAACTACATGCGCAGTGGTGACCTAAGCACTAAATACATGCGCAGTGGTGATCTGAGCACTAAATACATGCGCACTAAGGTTCCAAGCATCAAACACATGCGTAGTTGTCTTCCAAGCACTAAATACATGCTCAGGTGTTTTCCAAGCACTAAATAACGTAGGCACTGTATATATAGTCCTTCGAACACTAGTGCGCATGCATTTTTTTATTTCAAAATCTTTCTTTTTATGTTTAAATTGCTCTAATCAAAAAAATGGCCAGTTTTTTTTATTAATTCAGATTTAGAGAGTATACATATAATAAAGTAACTCAAAACACTAAATTTTTTATTTTTAGTAAAGCTACTTTGAAATGTTGTTTCATGTTTTAAAACAAGAGAAATATTTTTTTTATAAATTTTTTTCGAAATTGTGTTTTAGAAAAATTAAAAGTTTAATTCTTAGAGTGCCTTGTAAATATGTACACATTTTTTATGTTTGCTTTTTTACGGAAGGTAAAGAAGATTCATTTAGGGCATGGAGTATATATAAAACAGGATGCATGGGATTGGCTTGAAACGCAAAAGGACGATGCCAAATACGTCAAGCATTTGGCAGTCGCTGTTTGGACACGTCAAAAATTAGTTAATCGCTGTGTTAAACAAACAGAATTTTTATTAGATTTACCAGGCGATAGATCGCCAAGAAAAATTTTGACTCCTGAAAAGAAAAAAGTTATTCAAGGTACAGATTCTTCTTGTAAATATTGTATACATCTTTAAACATCTAGACACAAGCATTTCGTAAACGTAAAATAAATATTTTTCATAACGGAGTCCTAAAAATGGCGTGATTCGGTTCTCTGTAGACAACCAGAAAGTTGTAGATTTAAGAACGATTCACTATGTGAAGTCAGAGTGCAAACAAGTACAGTCCAAATTGCATGTCTCCCTCTTTTCTACTTTTCTTGCACGCACTGTTTGACCAACAGAACAGAGTCGATGTCTTTAGCGTGAGTAGTACAGCTTCAAAATCTAACCTGACCGTATCACTAGCGCGGCGTGTTGACAAGTAAAAAAGTGTGAGACATTCAATTTGTATTGTATTTGTGTACACTCTGACGTGACATAGTGAATCGTTCTTCATTCTGCAACTTTCTAGTTATCAATACAGAGAACCGAATCAGGCCTTTTATGACTTTGTTATGAAAAGTATCGTTCGTAACTGCTTGTCACGCATGTTACGAAATATACTATTTATGTTGGTGTTTATTGGGATTTTACAAAAAGCTAACTCAACTGTGCTCTCTAAATTTTAATTAGTAGAAAGTGTACATTAGAATTACAATAAAATGTCTTTTCTCTCTAAGCCAATTAATGAAATATATCTGACTGACAGTGAAAAATAACTTTTAAACTAGTTGACTAATTATTGTTCTACTGTCTTCCTGCACATGCTACAAGGTTTGAAGAACCAATTTTTTACAAGAACAAGCTTACCTATGTATTCTACGCTACAAAATTGCATCTTAACTATATCCTAAGTTAAATTACGTTTCTTATAACTAATTTATTCTATTATCTGTGACAGCAACTGTGTTCGTCAAGTGCCACAGCTTTCTCTTTGACTTTCCTTCCCTATTTCTCTATCCATCTCTGTTTCTCTACTTCTTCATCGAATGTCTTTTTTTTCGTTTTATTTCGCACCATCTCCCATACAGATAACTTTTTCACATCTCTGTCTCTCTGTCTTGCTTCTTTTTTTTAACTTATAACATTTCCTTACCAATTTACTCCTGTTTTTATTCTTCAACTTTTTTAATCGCCCACTTTCATTGTCTTATCATCAATGTATCTCTCTCCAATTCCTCTCAATATATATACTGGACAATTCTTATTCACCCCAAAAACTAACATAAATACCTCTCAGGCATTTTCTTTTTCCCATTCACCTTCCGACATCTCCACACTTACAGTAGCTTAAAACATATAGTACTACCACAAATTGCCAGCCTCTATCTCCTTCTCCTTTATTTCCTATTCCATTTTTCTTGTACCTTCTCGAACAACATTAAGTATCCTTCTTTTTATTCTCCCGTCCTTACCATTTTCTATACCCTCAACTTCCAATACTTTCGAAAATTGCATTAACCCTACTTCTCTTCCTCTCTTTAAACGCTCCACTACTCACCTTGTTTCTTCATCTATCTTTTTCTTCTCATTCTAATTACTTCCTCCCAATTTTTCTATTCATGCATTAAAATCTCAATTCTCTACCTATTCTTTAAATGCAATTCTTTGTATTTTTACTACTATCCTTGCCTCCTCCTCCTCCTCTACTTCCCATTTTTTACAATACACCCGAACCCTAGTTTATGCAACTTCAATTTATGCGACTCTCGGAACTGAAATCTATGGCTCGGTGGTCAAGAGGCAGGGGGATCGATGCGCGAGCACAAATTTTCCTACGCAGTGAAGAAGGTACAAAGATACCTTGCGTTCCCCTGTTCTAAAATCGCGGGTCAACCACATTTTCTCCAAAACTCAATTGTCAGAATATCCATGTGACCAAATTTAAATTTTTATTTATTTATTATCAGAAATTGCAATTATCAGAAATCTCATTTGTCCGATATTGCATTTATCAGAAATCTCATTGATCCAAAATATTATTTTTCAGAAATCTCTTTTGTCAAAAATATGTTAATTATCAGTAATCTTATTTGTCAAAAATTGCATTTATCAGAAATAGCATTTCTCAAAAATTGTTATTATCAGAAGTCTTATTTGTCTGATACTGCATTTATCAGAAATCTCATTTTTCAAAAAAATCAACTATCAAAAACCTCATTTTTCCAAATTTTAATTTGTCAAAAATTCAATTTATCAAAAATAGAATTTATCAGACTTTTGAGTTGTCCAAAATTGCATTTAACAGAAATCTAGTTTGTCAGAATTTCCAATTATGTACAAGAAATCTCAATCTCCCAAACATCCATTATCCGAACATTTCTCTTTCCAAGCGAGTTGCCCGTCCGTGGTCTAGTTGGTAAAACAGAGTGCAGTTCAGAAGGAATTCGGAGCGACATCTATTCTGTTTCACTGAATAGACCAGGGACGGGCAACTCGCTTTGAAATAGAAATGTTGGGATAATGGAAGTTTTGGATAATGAGATTTCTTGTACATGGACTTTTGCACAATTGAAGGTTATGGAGAATAATCTTTTAGATAAATAAGACTTCCAAAAAGTGCAATTTCGGATAAATGCGATTTCTGATAAATGTAAGTTTTGACAAATAAGACTTCTGATAATAACAATTTTTGAGAAATGCGATTTCTGATAAATGCAGTTTTTGACAAATAAGATTACTGATAATTAACATTTTTGACAAAAGAGATTTCTAAAAAATAATACTTCGGAGCAATGAGATTTCTGATAAATGCAATATTGGACAAATGAAATTTCTGATAATTGCTATTTCTGAGATATGAGATTTCTAATAAATGCAATTTTTGATAAATAAGATTACTGATAATTGACATTCTTGACAAATGAGATTTCTGATAATTGCAATTTCTAAAAAATGAGATTTCTGATAAATGCAATTTTCGATAAATAAAATGACTGATAATTGACATTTTTGACAAATGAAATTTCTGATAAATAATATTTCGCACAAATGAAATTTCTGTAAAATGCACTTTTTGATAAATGGGTTTTTGATAATTACAATGTTTGGAAAACTAGATTTCTTATATTTCAGACAGATGAGATTTCTGTTTAGTGTTTTGTCTAATAAATTAGGTTTCTGACAAATATAATTTTGGGACTAATAAGATTTTTAATAAATAGAATTTTTGATAAATGAAATTCGTAATAATTTAATTTTTTTGAGAATGAGATTTCCATTAAATGCTATTTTTGAAAAAATTAGATTTCTGATAAATGAAATTTTGGACATAAGAGATTTCTGATAAATTCAATTTTGAACAAATTAGATTTTTGATAGTTGAAAATGTTTACAATTGAGATTACTGATAAATGTAATTTTTAATAAATAAAATTCTTGATAATTCAATTTTTTGGCAAACGAGATTTCAGATAAATGCGATTTCGGATAAATACAATTTTGGATTAATTAGATTTCTGCCAATTTACCTTTCGGACAAACGAGATTTCTGGTAAATGCATTTTCGGAGAAATTATATTTCTGATAATTTATATTTCGGACAAAAGAGATTTCTGAAAAATGTTTTTTTTTTTTTGATAAATGAGATTTCTGATAAATGCAATTTTGAATAAATAAAATTCGGTTAAATGGATATACTGACAATTGAGTTTTGGAGAAAACGTGAGCGACCCTAAAATCGCGGGCGATTAAGAGAAAACGTTTTTCGTTTTCGTACGTACGGCCCTGCTTGTTTACGTTTGCTTCGTTCTCTTTAACCTCCCTAGTTTATGCGACACCATACAAAACCGTCGCTTTAATTAGGGTTCAGGTGTAATATTCCCTCATTCTATTGAGCGAACTGCAAAAACAAGGTGATTTAAATTGGCCAAAAATGTATTAAATTAAGATACTTTTGGTGTCTAAGACACGAAAAATGTCTTATTCTAAGACATTTTTGAACAATTTAAGACACCTGTTTTTGCAGTGCGTTCTTTATATTTTTCTTCACATGCGTTCCTCTAAAACTTAATTATAGAATTATTTCTGTTCTTCCTTTTCAGCTTTTCGCTCGCATCACCTTTTTAATGTTAGCATTTACTCATATTTCTCATAACAATATTTCTACTTCTCCATGAAACTTCTTTTCTACTTTCAATCTTTTTATTACTATATAATAAACTATTATATTAAAAAAAAGATAAAAATAAAATGTCTGCCGTTTCTATTTTCTTCTCCATTTCCTTCACCCTTCTCTCTACTCTCACCTCTCCAATTTCACTTACCTCTGATCATAGCTTGATCACCTTTTTTCACCTTTTTTATTTTTCCTATTACCTAATAACACAGGCCCACAAATAGAAGCAGAGGTGGACATGTTCTGAGTCCAGTGGACCTTTATGTTTTTGGGGTCGCTGATTACGATCCAGGTGTCCACATAACTCTATCACATCTAGTTCAAGGTCACGTCAAGGTCAAGCACCTAAATTTCAAAAATAAAATTTTTTTTGACCCAGATTCTGAAAGAGCAGGAAATTTTACGTCCGGATATGCCTTGCCCGATTTTTTAATTAGACCTTTAAAGGTCATTTGAAGGTCATTTTTAGGTCAAATATTTAGGAAAATAAGGTGTTTGACCTTGATGTGACCTTGAAATTTACGTGATGGAGTTATATGGACACCGGAATTGTAATCAGCGACCCCAAAAACATAAAGTTACACTTTCTATAAAAAATTAAATACCATGAATTGACAAAAATCCCATGCATGCGAAAGATGCCATTAAATATTTGACCTCTAAATGACCTTCGAATGACCTTTAAAGATTTGATTGAAAAATCGGTCAAGACGTTTTCGGACGGAAAATTTCCTGCTCTTTCATAATCCGGGGGCAAAAAAATTTTATTTTTGAAATTTAAGTGGTTGACCTTGACGTGACCTTGAACTAGACGTAATGGAGTTATGTGGTCACCGGGATCGTAATCAGCAACTCCAAAAACATAAAGATCCACTGAACTCAGAACATGCCCACCTCTGCTTCTATTTGTGGGCCTGTGTAATCTTTCATTAAATTATCTTTTAATTCCATAATCCTAAATTCTCCTTTTCTAAACTTTCTTTCTTTTTAATTCTTAGGAACTTATCAATGGTTTCTTTCTCTTGGTCTCTACAGACACTTACAATTCTCTATTTCAATCTTCCATTTTTCTTCACAGCTATCATCAATATTTTCAATACTTTCTCAACATTTTTATCGTATTTTTATAATGAACTTGTCTTCTAATCTAGACGTTCTAGCTGGTTTCGGCCTCTTGACACTTTCTTTTCTGATTTTGCTTTGCCTGTCGTTGCTGATCAACGTACATAATTCGTTCATCATTACCACCCTACTATCTATCTCAATGTCTCCTAATAAACACACACTATATGTCTCTCTCTCACACACACAGACACATTTTAGCTAACATCAAGTCACATCATCCCTTCTTTCACCTTTTTAGCTCTCACTTTTTCACACTTCTATACCTTTACCAATCTTTTCTATCACTTGTTTCTATTACTCATCATCATAATTCGAAATCTATTAAATTGTTTATTTTTTGAAACATGTCCTTAAAATTATTTAACTGATAAGATATTATTTCCAATTGATATATCAGTTTAATTTCTCAGTTTTAAAATAGTAGCGCATTATTTTCTATTAAATTAGTAGTTTTTTCCTAATTTAAGGTATTAGTCGCGTAAAATGATTTTCGTCAGATTTTTTTAAAACTTTGTATCTGTATTCATGACGTATTTATCTATGAAATGAGATCTATCCTATTAATTTTGACCACTTCTGAGCTTCAAAATATTAATTCAAAGTTTATACCTTTTACATGCAATAGCACAAAATGCATGTAAAAAATGTCTCTTATATTCAATTATAAAAAAACAAGTCGTCAGTTTTTCAAATAAAACTACTAAGTTACACATTGAGATAAAATAAATCCTTTAAAAAAAAATTAATTTTATTGACCACGCCGTATAAAAAATACAATAATTTAAAAATTCATAATTTTTCATTTTCACATGGTTTCATTGAAAAATGTCGAAAACGTGTGAGCAATACATCACGATAACTTATAGTACCTGACTCAAAATCGTTAAAATTACATATATTACATTAGAAGAGGTCACAAGGAAGCAAATGAGTTGATATAAAAGTTAATTTTTTGTTCTTTTTATTTTGCGGGAGTTTTGCGGGAGCATTTACGCGACTAATACCTTAAACTTAGAGAATGAAAATGTTGTGAAAATCTCCCAATAAACAAAAATTTAAATACCGACTAGAAATGTATATATGTCGTAGGCAAATAGAAGAATCTGTCAGTAAGCCTACTTCCTAGGCAGTAAGCTTACTGCCGGCAATTAGACGACTGCAAGTTGAAATCGTTCAGATTCGTCTATTTGCCTAGGCAGTAAGCTTACTGACCGGTAGTAAGCTTACTGCCCGATGAAGATTCGGCATTTAGACTACTCACATTAACATCCTTCAACCTATTTGTAGGTGAATGATAATAATAGTAGTAATTAAATGAATATTAATAAATATAAAACAAAGGTCAAATACAACACAAATATGTACATAAATAAAATAATATAAATCGATTTGTTCAATTTGAAAATCGTTATAAAATAAACTTTGACTTTAGTAAAAAATATTTTATAAAACTTTAAAAGAATATAATTTGCCTATTAATTAAACCATTATTTAATAATAATAATTTTTTTCTTACATTTTCCTTAGAATTTTTTCTATTTATTAATGCACGAATTTAAGTGATGGTACCGTGAACCACATTTAATATTGGCCTTAAAGCAGGAACAGCGTTTCGTAAAGCACTGATCTTTTGTTACCTTACAATTTGTAGATTAATTGTCAAATTTTTTTTAACCCTACAAAATTAGTTATTCAAAAATGTAATTATTTAATTGATAGACAAATTACATTCTTTTAAAGTTTTATAAAATATTTTTTACTAAATTCAAAGTTTATTTTATAACGATTTTGAAGTTGTACACATAAACATATATTATTTTATTTATTTATATATTTGTGGTGTATTTTACCTTAGTTTTATATTTATCAATACTTATTGATTTACTACTATTATTATCATTCACCTACAAATAGGTTGAAGGATGTTGATGTGAGTAGTCTAAATGCCGAATCTTCATCGGGTTGTAAGCTTACTACCGGTCAGTAAGCCTACTGCCTAGACAAATAGACCAATCTGAACGATTTGGACTTGCACTCGTCTAATTGCTGGCAGTAAACTTACTGCCTTGGAAGTAGGCTTACTGCTAGATTCTTCTATATGCCTACGACATATACAAATGTAAGACTCCTTGATCAGTTTAAATCTAAGAAACACAAAAAATTTTAAGAAATGATCAGATATTAGTGTTTTACAATAAGGCACTCGTCTTTAATTTGGTAAATTTGTAGAATGTTTTGAGGAACATTTAGAAGAGCAGGATTTAGATGGAGATGAAAAATTTGATCGACTAAGAAAAATGGGTTATCATCTTAGTCAGCATATTGGCAGTTTACGAAAACAATTATATCCAAAGCGTATAAGTAAGATTATTGTTAATTTTTGGAAAAATGGATTTTTAAACTGACACAATTGAACGACAGATTCTCAACAGGCCCGAATTTAGAGGGGGGGGGGGGGGCTCAACAAGAGCACATGCTCCCTTGGCGCCAAACTCATGGATGTGACAAAGCAGTCTGTGAATAAAGTAAAAAAAACTTGTCGCAAAAAAATTTTAACGAGAAAGTGGTGCCAAATGCCAACTGTACTCCTTATGAAAAGATTATAGGGGAGACCTGGGCTACTTGGCGCACTTTTCACTCTTTGTTGATTGGTTCTGCCAATTTTGTGTATATGAAAACTATATTGTACAGAAACTTTGCTTAACATCTCAGCTTTGATTTCAAAAAATAAAAGTTCCAAAAAAAGTTGTACTTTTTTTTTTAGAACAGACTTTTTGGAGAAAACCAAAGTGCGCCAAACAGCCCAGGCCCGGGGCTGCCTGGCGCACTACCCGGGGTTACTTGGCGCATGAATTAAAATGTGTGATTAATAATCAAGCAATATGTTTCATTGTTAAAATAAGTATTCTAAGGAAATATTATTTTGAAAAAATGTGAATTAATTAAAAATGGAAGGTTCATCTTGTTCAAAAAGTGAAGTTCACGAACCTAAAAACTACAAATATCTGGAAACGTAAAATTATGAGATTATAATAATAATAATATATATATTAAACACTTTTTTATCTTAAAGGGTTATTCTTGGTACTGATAATAAAATAAAAGTGTTACCACATTGAATTTAATAAATTTTTATTAGTCACTAGATGTAGCTTATAAACTTCTAGCGTTCTGAACGCGCCAACCAGCCCCGACCCTACTGCGCCAAGTAGCCCCGGAGAGACTTTTTATACATTTTCTTCGTTTTTATGAAAACTTTAAATATAAATCAAAAAATTTTAATTGTTTCTTAAAAGCAACTGTTCAGCACACAAAACCTTAATTTTGATTTTTTTCTGATTGCATTTTGTAAAAAAGATATAACAAAAAATGAAGGCGTAAAAAATTTACTTTTGAGTACCAAAATTGGTTTTTTGAATTTATAGTCAAGAATAATCAATCAATAATAATGAAATTATGTGTGAAGTTACAGTTTATCAAGTGGATTAATTTGACAGAAGAGAAAAATTAATTCAACTTTTCACTTTTGAATAAACTCAAGTGCGTCAACCAGCCCCTGCGCCAAACAGCCCCGGTCTCCCCTAATCTAGATTCGGGCCTTGTTCTCAAAATATAAATAAGTAAAAACCAAATTGAGTTTGATTCCTCGTGGAGAAAGCTTCTCGATTATTACGATTTTTAATTTTCCAAGAGTATGTGTGTCCGACTCATTTAATTTGATAATTTTTTTAAGTTTAAGTAATTAAATAAATGAATTTTAGTAATATAATTTTTCATAAATTTTTTTATGCTTTTTCAATTAGTAGGGGAAAGCGGGGTTGAAAGTTCCGATTTTGAGAAATCTCTAAAAAATACTGGTAAAATGAAAGCTTATCTTTTGGGGTTATTTATTATTTAATGTAAAATTTAATGTAGTTTTTGAATTTAATTTGAGTTTGAACTGATTTTGAAAAGTCTTCTTTTAATACTTGATTTTTACAAAAAGTCAGTGCGGCACTTTCGAAAAGTAAAAAGAGCCGCTGCTCGTGCCAATCGCTTTTACTATGTAATGTTTAATGAAAACAAATAATTTTAAATATGAAAATAATAAATAATTTATGACTTATAATACCTGCTTTTGTTATTTAAGTAATATAAACAATTAAAAGTTTTATTGAGCAAACAATCTAGACCAAATTTTATAACCATGAAAATATTTTCTCATGTGACTCAAAACGTATATAATCACAAATACAGTAACAGCTCATTTTTTTGCGTAGCAGATAAAACTAAAATGATTAAGATGGAGTTGTATTCATTAAATATAACTTTCCTCACTTCAAATTTATTTTTATCTCTTCTCATTTTCAAAGTATACGTATCGGCACTTTCGATCCCGGGCACTTTCAACACCGCCTTCCCCTACCATACATTTAAAAAATGAGATAATTTGAAACTAAGAAATTAAGCTCCAAAATTAATTTTTAACAAAATTCAATTAGTCAAATGTTAAATATTTTTTAGTTATTTTTTTACTAACAATTATTCATTTTTTTACCAATAATAATAAGTTATTTTTCACTAATTGCTAAAGCAAAAACTCAGCCACGATTTTACTAATTAATAGTTATTTTTAACTAATTTAGATTTAGATAGGAAAATGATTGCTTTTTTATATTTTTTAAGAAATAAAGTTTTTATTCCCTTATAAAAAAGAATTACTTAATAAAGTACTGGATTACATACCAGGAAGAAGTACTGGGTTGAGTATTGGGATAAGTAAAGTGAATACTCCGTAGTCATTCAACTTCAAACTTTATAGTCGTTTATTCTTCACGGTCTTTTTCTACAGTCGTTCATCTTCCAAGCTGCTTGCGTCATCAATCAGTGCTGTATAACTTGTATCAAATACAGACGTTTGGAAGTAAAGTTTGAATTTTATGAATCGTATGTCCCTGAATTCGCATCGAACAACTTCGAAGTTATTGCGCGAAAAAAGAATTAAAGTTCTAGAACTTATCACAGTACTTATCACAGTACTTATACCAGTACTAATTTCAGTAGCACTTTTTTAGAAGAGTTTTTTCTCACTCTCTTAAAATTTTATATTTTTGCTTCCATGGAATAAAACTGGTGTTCTATAAATTTCACTTATAAACGTATAGTAAAAATCGAGTTCTTGAAATCAGTAAATATTTTATTATTTCCAAATTAGAGAAATAATACGGTTTAGAAAATTAATATGTGATTTCAAAACAATGTCTACCTAATTTTTAGTTGGAACAGCTAAGAAAATTGTGTCAGTTAAATATAAGTTTTTTCTCAAAGTACATTTTACATATGAATATTTTACATTTGAAACTCAAAAATATAATTTAATTTTAGATCAAACTGCAGGTAATCCTGAAAATCCTGGACCAAGTGGAATTTAAAGTGTTTATGAGTTCATCGTTTATTATTAGTTTTATATTCCAACAGCATTATAATTTTACATACGATTCATAATATTCATTATTTTCTGTTTCTACATTTCTTTTTAAACTGATCCTTGAATTTATCGTTTATTATTAATTTTATATTTTAACCTCATTATAATTTTACATGCAATTCATAATATTCATTATTTTCTGTTTCTTCGTTTCTTTCCAAAATTTTTCCTCTTTAGCTTACTTTGTTTTATAACCAAAATAAATTGTGTTATTTGAAAAATAAAAGATGTTTTATTCCTTACAAAGTATATAAATATTAAATGCTTTTACGAAAAAATTAATTATTTCAATGAAATTAGAACATTGTACTGAGGTCATGAAGCTACGTAAACGTCCAGGTCCGTATCATATTGACACAAAACTTGCCGAGAATGTTGTTTCACAGTTCCAACGAAGAAAAATGTTCTTTTGAATTACTGACAAAATTGACGATTAAATTAATAATTTACATTAATGATAAAAGACACAAATATAAGCAATTAAAATTAAATAGTTAATAATTAAAACTTTAGAATCTTTGACTTTAATGGTTGTTCAAAATTACATTTATCTCTGTAGAACAATACTCGCATATTTGAAAATGGATTAAATACAGCTAAAATATTCAACTTAAAAATATCGCTGATTTTTATATAGAGAGAATGCAGCAAAGATATTTGAATTAAAAATCCTAGCCGATTTTCACGTAGACTAAATGCGACTAAAATAGCAAACTGTAAACTCATCAGTGATTTACAAGCGTCAAAAAAAGCGGCTAAAATATCCAAGTTAAATAGCCTTAACGAAATTATGTACTTAAAAAAATTCCAGGAACAAAATCTTAGTAGAAATGTATGAGGAAATTCTAAATTAACCTAAAGCTTCCAAGTCCAAAATTCCTTTCAAAAATCTTAGACAAAATTCTAAGTTAGAATACTCATAGAAATATGTGAGGAGACACCATGGTTGTACCAGTTTCCCTCGACGTCTCAGTTTCTCTACACTTTTATATAATTTCGAACGTATTACAGCATAAATTGTGTTCTTAACTTTATTTAATTGCTTTTAACATTATTACATCTTCAGTTGGATTTACATAAACCTATCTATACCTAAATGCTTTAAAATCAAAAGTTTAAAGTAAACGAAAACTGGAATAATTCGTCTGCTTACATGGACGGAAATTGGGACAGCAACGGTACCCATCAATAAAAAAAAAGAAAGTACAAATTCCTCGTAAAAGTCCGCGTTGAAATCCGCAAGTAATTACTCGATGAATTTCTAAAAATCAGCGTAGGAATCCTCCATAATTATTTCTATTACTCATAAAATTAAAAGTTTAAAATTCATGCAGAAATCCATGACGAACATCCCATGAAAAAAAGAGAAAAAGTTATAAATCCTCAAGAAATTCCCGGTACAAATTCGTAAGTAATTTTCGATGAAATTCTTGTGGATATTAGAATGAAAATCCTACAGAAACTTTTTTATTAACCATAAAATTCCAAGCCTAAAATCATCATAAAAATCCATGAAGAACTTCCCTTAAATAAAAAATACAAAGTTCATAATCCTCTTAAAAATCCTTGTAGAAATCAATGTGAAATTCAGCGTTGCAATCCATGAGTAATTCCCCTTTAAAATCCTCGTAAAAATTAGAGTAGAATATCCTCCTGAAACATTTCTGTTAACCATAAAATTTCAGTCTTATCTTAAAAATCCGCCGTGAAATCCTCCTAAAATTCCGCGTTGAAATCCGTGAGTAATTGGCCATGCACTTCTTGTCGAAACCAGCATGAGAATCCTTCAGAAACATTTTTAGAAACCATCAAATTTAAAGTCTAAAATTATCATAAAAATCCATGAAGAACTTTCCATCAATCAAAAAATACAAAATTCAAAATGCTCTTTTAAACCCGCGGTGAAATCCTCGTAAAATTCCGCGTTGAAATCCGTGAGTAATTTACCATGCACTTCTTGTGGAAATTAACATTTGAATCCTCCAGAAACATTTTTATTATCCATAAAACCGCAAGTCTAAAATCATCATAAAAATCCATGAAGAACTTCTCATCAATCAAAAAGTACAAAGTTTAAAAACCTTTAAAAATCAGCAACGAAATCCTCGTAAAATTCCGCGTTGAAATCCTCGTAAAAATCGGCGTAGGAATTCGCCATAAACATTCCTGTTCACCATAAAATTCAAGTTTTGAAATGCATATCGAAATTCATAAGAAACTTTCATTGAATCAAAAAATACAAAGTTCGAAATCCTCGTAAATATCAACGTAGGAATCCCACAGAAACATTCCTGTTAACCATTAAATTCCAAGTTTATAATCCTCATCGATATCCATGAGATACTTTCCAAAAATTAAAAAATATACGACGTTCAAAATCCTCTTAAAAATCCGCGTAGAAATCCTTGTGAAATTCGCGTTGAAATTCATGAGTAATTCTGCGTTGAAATCCTCCTAAAAATTATCGTAGAATATCCCTCAGAAACATTTCTGTTAACTATAAAAATTCCAGTCTAAAAGCCTCATAGAAACCCATGAGGAACTTTTCATGAATAAAAAAAATATAAAGTTCAAAATCCTTTAAAAAATCCGCGTCAAAATCCTTACAGAAATCCATGAGGAACATGCCATGTTAAAAGATAAATATAAAGTTATAAATCCTTGTGAAATTCCGCGTAGAAATCCGTGAGTAATTTACGTTGAAATTTTTGTGGAAATCTACCTTGAAATCCTCAAGAAACTTTTCTGTTAACAAAAATGTGTAAGTCTAAAATACGCCTGGAATTCCGCGTTGTAATCCCTGGCAAATTCCGCGTGGAAATTCGCGAGGAAATCTGCGTGGAAATCTTCGTGGATTTGTCCAAAATATAAACGAAGATTTCCTCGAAGATTTCCTCGCGGATTTTTACGCGGATTTTTACGCGGATTTCTACGCGGATTTTTTTGATCTATGGTGATTTCTGGTTTTTTGCATTTTTTTCCTTAATTAATCAGTTTTAGTAAAAAATGCTAAATACATAAAATGTGTATTTTAATGAGGGCTACAACTTTTGTATAAAACATTTTTTGATATTTTAAATTTTTAAAGAAGTAAATGTAAAAAACTTACAATTTCATGGTTTTTTAAGGTTTTTACCATGATAATAAAATTTGCGCCAGTTTTCACTATGATTTTCGTAATTAGCGCATCGAAATACGTAGATATACCAAGTTTCATTAAAATCGGTAAGGGGTTCTATTCGGAAGTACACCCAAAATCTTTTTTGGTGATTTTACAAACTATTTATAACGTGTTGTTATGTAAATAATACATTTCAAATACAGGAGCAGGTAACCACTTGTTTATTTCTATTATAAAAATTATTGTTTTTTGAGGTTACCTTTGTAATTTAATTTTACATGAGAGAATTAAAATTACGCATTAAACTGGTTGTTTAGTTTATTTTATAAAATCAATAAAGGAGCTTGCAAAATTTGTAGGCAAAAATAGGTTGATTTTTATACTACCCCATCTTGCCCCAGGGGGTACCCCATCTTAACCCTACGTTTTGTAAAATGGGAAATTTGAATTTTTTTACTTATTCCTAATTTTATCTTTAATTAAGTAACAAATGTTTCAAATAAGACTTTTTCATGGAAGACTGATTGCCAAAGATTATTATTATAATAAATAAAAAAAATTTTTTGCAAAATATTTTAAAAAGTTATGATTTTTTTTGAAAACTTCATTTTTCCCATACATTTTCAATTGGAAATTTCGATCGATTGCTGGCATGGGTTAATATTAATCAATCAGGCTGCAATTTTACAAAAAAAATTTTTTATATTGGAACCAAACTGGGGGTACCGTAAACAAAATTCGAAAGTCGACTTTTTTACGGACACTCTAATCTGCATAATATATGTTCAAATACATAGAAATTCTATGGCATTAAAATTCGGGTTCGTTAATAGTCTGTTACGTGAAGATTCGGTTGCATGAATTATGGATTATATTTTAACTCTGTTAAATAAAAATTCTGCCTTTTATAAAAAAGTTTGGATGAATAAGAAGTTGGTTAAATATAAAATCTGCAATATATACTAAATGTTATTACTTAATTCTTTATCAGTAATCAGAAAAAAAATCGTAAAGTCGTGAAAATCAAGCTGATAATTTTCAAAGTTCTCAAAATTTTGTTCAGATCTCCGGAAGTTTAAAAGTGTTTCTAAAGGTATTTATAACACTTGTTGACAATTTAGTTGTGATGATGTATACGTGATGCGCTAACTTTTTATTGCATATTTTGAGAAACAAGTGTAAACAACTGAAAAACCAGGATTTGGTGGGTTATTTTGAGTATTCTTTAAAATCAAGATTTTTTTAATAATTTGTTTTGTAGTTAGTAAAAAATACTTTAGAATTTCGTTTAAAAATATTTTTGTCTTATTTTTGTTATAAAACATGAGAAATAAGCATAAAATTTCAATTTTACACGTGATGCCATAAAAACCACAAATAAGTAACATTAATAATTACATGCTTTTCAAGTTAATTTTAAAAAATTTTTCTCTTAAAATAACTCATGAAGTGTAATATAAGTTATATTAAGTACAATTTTCGTAAAAAAATAACTTTTTTTTTTTTCTACATTTTTGTGAAATTATAGTGTTTTACTTTCAAATTAGTTAAACAATTCCCACAAAAAAAATATTTCTGGCTTTGTTTTTCTTTATTGTACTCTAGAATATGTAGAAATAATACTTCATACAGCAAGAATGTTCAAAAAAAATTTTTACACAACTTTATAAATAAGCAAACTTTGATGCACAAAATAGCCCCATCATGGGGTCTATTTTGTGCACGACTTTGAGTTTCTATAACTCAGACAAAAAATTTTTTTGTCGGCTAATTTATAGAACATCTTAATAAGGATATCCACAACATAACTAAAAAGATAAATTCTTTATTTTTCCAAATTCTGATTTTTAATAAAGCATAGAGTAGAAAAAGAGCGGTTTTGTGCACAAATAGCCCCACTTGTCGGTAGTATATTATAAAATGTAATACCCATAAGTACATTTAGTTTTTAGCTAACTTATCTATTATGGTATTGATAACCATACCAGTAACCATTATTGGCAATATAACATGTAGTGGGTATAAAATCAACTCGACATAACCAAGAAGTAAGAAATAAAACTACTAGAAGGCAGCATTTAATAAAAAGAGATAGATACAGAGTATTTCTTCTTTACTCGAATAAATCCAAAATGGATGCTTGCTGGCGTTTAAAAATGCATTAGGGAGCGTTTACATCTCATATGATGTCACGCATTTTTTCCAACTTTTTGACCCCTCCCCCCACCTGCCACGTTATTATATTTGAATGTAGTTAATCCTATAGGTTTATCATAAATATAGTAAAAGTTACCGGAACATTTATTCCGTGTATTTTAAACTTCCAGTCATTCGTTTTTATTACTGATATTTCGTTAATATTAATTATTAAACTGATAGTACAAAATTTTCTTATTTTTCCAACAATAAATACATTAAGGACCATTTCAAATCATATATATCAAACTTTAAGTTTTAAACAATTCTGATATAAAAAAAAGAAAAATACTGCGACCAATTATTTATTGCTTACGAAATTTGAATGGTAGTTTGAATTAATTTTTGAATTAAAGAAAATTTCGTGACGTCACGTTTAGTACAACCCTCCCACCCTATGTCACGTTTTGTCACGTTTGATCAAGACTCCCCACGCCCCTCTGTAGCGTGACGTCATTTGTGAACGGTCCCTTAGAGGTAATGAGAAGAAATTATTTTTTTATAAAATAACTTTTGAATAACAAATTTTTAAACCTACAATCATTAACAAATTGTTTTTTATAATTCAAAAGCCATTTCTTAAAATGATAAAAACAAACACAAATTTTATTAAATTTTATTATTTTATGAAATTGCTCGAAATAAACAAAAAATAATTTATTAATAAACGGAGAATTCGAAAATTTGTTTTTACCCAAATAGCACTGAATATTCCATCCATATTCCTGGAATATTCGATTGGAACATTGGGAATATTCTAAAGGAATATTCCTTTCATATTTCGGGAATGTAGAAATGTCCGACTACTAAAATTTTCCTTTTTTACATTCCTGGAATATTCCAGCGGAATATTAAAAAATAATTCTAATGAAACGTGTGATAAATATTCTCATTGAATATGCCGAGAATATTCTTACGGAATATACCTGAAATATTCCTACGGAATATACCCAGTGGAATATATCAAGAATATTGCAGGAATATTCCATTGGAATAAAAACAGAGAAGAGAAAAAATATTTTTAATTACTAGGAATATTTTTGTGGAATATATCAGGAATATTGCAGGAATAATCCATTGGAATATTCATAAACTTTTAAAAGCAATAAAAAAAATATTTTTAATATTTCTAAATTTATTAATTCTTATTAGAATTATTTATTATTCTATTATTTTGTACTCCTTATAACAAATTAAAATTTCTAAACAAGACCAGAGGATTCGAACCCTAAACCTAAAACCTATCTAACGATTTAACGCTAGCAGCTATTTTATCGGTATGAAAATTCTACAATAAAGCTGGATGAACTTCAACTATTTTAGATATGTGTTGAAAGTATATCCATATTCCAAGAATATGGATGGAATATTCAGTGCTATTTGGGTAATAAGTTAATCTAAAAAAGAAAAAATAATTTCGTCCCATTGACTCTAATGTATTTTTAGACGACAGCAAGCATTCTGCCTGCTTGCCTTCCGAAAAATGGGGCAAGGGACGGGCATGGGTTGAAAAGAGAGCAAAAATCCAAATTTGAAATAGACAGTGGACAATTTGACTCTAAAAACAAGTGTCTTATTTTGTCCTCACTTTTAAGACATTTTAAGGTATCTTAATTTTAAACCATTGAGAAAGTGTCTTAAAAATACCTGTAAGACGCTTTCTAAACGTCTTATGTCTTAAAATAAGACACTTGTAAGACACCTGTTTTTACAGTGTTGAATGAGTAAAAAATAAATAGATATAATAGCGTGATGTCACACTTTAAGCGGACCCCCCCCCCCCGATCCCCTTGTCGCACATTGTCGCAAAATCTATAACCCCTCCCCCCCTAAGGTGTGACATAATTTATGGAAGACCCCAATTGTCAAAACCGATTCAATAAATTTTGTATACTAATAGGAAATTACTTATTAAAAATAACTTTTTCAGAATTCTTTTCAGAACTTTTTCAGAAGAACTTTCAGAATGTCAAGCATTATTCTGCTTGTTTAAAAACTCCGATTTACTACAGATTTTATTCAATAAGTTTTTTTTTTACCTAAGTAAGTGAACTGAAAATTTCTGTAAGTACTGAAAGTGATCTAAATTTTATTATTAATGAATTTTTATGAATATATGATTATTGATAAAAGAACACGTTATATTAATGTGCAGAAAGGTTGACAAGAATTTAAGTTATTTGGAATTTAAATGATTTATAAACAGATACATTTTTTACGAAAAGTATTGTCTGCCAATGATTACTTGAAATCGAGAAAGCGTGAAGAGGTCCCCCCCTGTTACTTAATCTTGACGTATGACCACGATTGATATCAGCTAGAAAGTGTCGGAAATAATCCGTCCGGAAGCAGAGTGACAGTGAATATTTAAGTCTGACTAGCTTTAGTTCAGTTTATTAGGTTATTAACAGAGGTTAATTTAAGATGAAACAATCAGTAACATTTCTTATTTTCTTTATTACATTCTGCAGTATTTCATGCTATATTCGGGATGTAGGTCATTATATTTCTAGACCACAAGTTCGAAAACTAATTCGGCTACAACATAATATCTTTGATCTTTTACCTGACGCTAGTAATAAGCATTACGACTATAAAATTAACGACAGGGATGAAGTTTATCAACATAAAAATAAGGAACACGATAAAAACAGTGATACAAATTATACAAACTTTTATGATGAATTAACAAGAAACCACGATGAACAAGACCAAACCCACAAGAAAAACCATCATAACGAAAAGAAAGGTCACAAGAAACTTTTTCAGCATGGAGAACAAGATAATGTTGAACATCATAGAAACGAAGAGGGTCACAAGGAAGGGAAGTTCAGTGAAAAAGAGGGTCATAAAAAAGGACATAAAACAATAGGATATCATAATAAATTTCATAAAGATGAACTGTATAAGGAACATAAATTTTATGATGACTATAATAAGGGTGGCTCCTATGGAAAGCATGGTAGCTTTCATGGCCATCATAAAAAAAACAAAAAAAATTATGTTAAAAGTGACAAACATAGCATTGAGGAAGGTAAAGATCGTCAAAATAAAAAAAGTTTTCACGGTAAAAAAAATAGTAATAAAAAGCTAACCGGCAGTTACGAGAATCACGATAATAAGAAACATCGGAATCATCATAAACATTACAGAAAAAGAGGACATCGTCAAAAGGGAACGGTAAACAGATACTACAAGGCTAAAAAAGGTTTAGGATAATAATGTTGAAGCTTAAGATTTCATAAGTTTTTCCACTTAAACTGTCATATTTTATTACTATCATTTAAGGTTCAATTTGTACAAAATATAAATTTAAATAAAAGTTTTTTTAAAATTTGCAAAAAAAGATGTGTTGAATATACCCTATGTATATAAATAAAAAGTCTGATACCTAAATTAAAAATAACAGTTTTAAAATAATTAATCTAAATAAAGTTGTTTTTTATTATCAAGGAACATTAATTTGTTTATCTTCCTAAATTTACTGTTCAAAAGTTTTGAGTTAAAAACATTTTTTCTTGATATTTTTGAGGAATATAAACCATCATATATTAAGATAACCTTAACTGAAAAAAATATTTAGCTGTGCCACCCAAAACTATCACTGATTTTTATCTTGCTAAAAAAATTAAGGTGTATAACAGACAAACATATACACTGAGAAAAAATTTTGGTAAAAATTCCTGTGCTGTTCACTATAAAAACGTCATAATTGACAGTCTCCGAAATTTTACCGTGCTGTCTTACAATTTTACTGGATTTTCTAGTAAGAATTGTGGGAAATCCGGTAAAGATTGTAAGACAGCACGGTAAAATTTCGCAGACTGTCAATTATGACTCTTTTATAGTGAACAGCACAGGAATTTTTACGAAAATTTTTTCTCAGTGTAGATGTTTTTGCTAATTGTTTAACACAAGTAGCCATATTTCTATCTGTTACACCTACATTTTTATCAAGACGATATCGAGCTAAACATTTTTTCAATGTTCAAGAATAAAATAAGTTAGTTTTTGAAGTATTCATTTAAGATTATGTACAGGGTAAATTATTTTAAAAGTATAATTATGTTGTAGAATTTGACATTTAACCAATTCGACGCCCCCGTTGATAACATGTTTATTACAAAGCCAGTGCAATACAATGTTATTTAAAAAAAACAGTGAAAACTCATTTTTATTAATAATATTTTAAATATGATTTCTATTCAATTGTTTGTTTAATCAAATGTCTATTGAAGCAGCGTGTCATAAAATGTTAATTGGTCCGAACGTTCAATATACTTGTTTATTTAATCAAATATGCATTAACATTCTATATAATATTCTATATAACCTTACTTTAACATTATAATATAATATTGAGGTTGGAAATAGAATGTTATTGCATGTTTGATTAAATAAACAAGTAAATTGAACGCTCCCCGTGTAGAAAAGTTCCCAGTATTTCCCAGTTTGTAAATGGGTGTCAGTTGGGGCCAACCTGGGCTTCCCAATTTTTTTTAAATGAATAAATTGTTACTAAATAATAGTTCCAATACTAAACTTATCGTCAACCTGGCTTTATTTATTGTAATTTCCCTTCATTTTAATTTAAAAATTCATGAAATTCAGTCAAAGCGCTTAAAGTATTCCATGCAAAATACATAATGGAAAAAATAACTTTTTCGTAGAATTAATATATATGAAACCCATGAAAATTAACATTTTCCGATCGGATAATTCTGTTTCTTCTCAGGAAAGTTTAACAAATAAGATCTAATAATTTATTTAACTTTATTATTAACTATTTTTTAAGGGGCCAGAAGAAATATTCATAAAACGAAAAAAACGTTAAAGGTCGTTAAAAAATAGTTATTTCCAATTTATACAACATTTTTCACCAAAATTTCCTTTAATTACATAAAAATTAGTTACTAACAATTATTGCATGGATTTTTTAATTTGTTTAAATAAATTAATATTGTTTATTTGAAACTTTTCATCGAATAGAGCTAGAGAGTTGTAACTTTTTTCTAATATTGCAACTATTTAAGTTTAGTAAATCCTAATATTAAAAAAAAACTAAAATATAAAATTACAAAAATTGTTTAAACAAATTAATATTGTTTATTTGCAACTTTTCATCTAATAGAGCTAATAAGTTGTAATTTTTTCTAAAATTTGAAACTATTAAAGCTTACAAAAAATAAATATTGATAATAAACAAAAATCCACAATTAACAAAATTGTTTAAACAAATCAATATTGTTTATTTGCAATTTTTCATCGAATTCAGTTAGGGGAGAGTGGCCATCAATGTACCAGTTTTTTCAATGAACCATTTCAATTATCTCAGAAACAATTAAATAAAAATTCTCCTAATTTTAAATATAAATGAAGTTTGCGTAAACACACTACGTCCATAAATTTGAGACGTGTGGATTTACTCTTTACAGAGAAAATTGGAAAAAAACTGTTTTTGATGTACTGAAGAAAAAATTTACCTAAAATACAAACACGTTTTTTAATTGAAATAAGGCCATTTAAAAATAAATGTACTTACGATTTATTTTGTTTTGGGCCTTAACTACAATATTCTAATGAGATAAAGATTTTGAAATATTGGATTAAGTTATGAAAAACCATTTTTGTTGCAAATGTCATGTTGATTCAATGTACCGGGGAACAATGAACCACCTGGAATTTCAGTGTATTTTCGATTTCCAGAGTGGTATGCTTGATTATAAAACTAGGCATGCGTACAGCATGTTACAGCGATTGTTATCAGTACTTTCCTCAACATAGCAAAACTAAAATGCCATTTTAGCTAGTTAACTTAAATTTAAGGTATATTTATGTTATACATTATCAATTAAAAAGTGTTAAGTAACAATTTTTTATAGTATTTGATAGAAAATAAGTTTTTTTACAAAGTGAAAATTGCAATATTATTATTGTTGAACATTTTTAGTATTTTTATAGAGGTGGTTCATTGTGTACCCAGGTTGTTGAAAACGAAAATAGCTTGTTACTTTAGAAAAATCCTAAATTTTATTATTTAATCAAAATAAATCGTGTAAAATATGTGTGCATTACCTAGATAAGTGTTGTAGTTTTATATTGATGCTAAGAAGTGCTTGAAATTTGCGAAATTCAATAAGTACTATGACCTTGAAAAAAAACCCGGTACATTGATAGCCACTCTCCCCTACACAGTTATAACTTTCTAATAATTTTAGAATTTTTCAATCCTAGTAAAGCTGAGTATTAATTGTAAAGTAAAAACAACAATTATAAAAATTGCTTTAACAAATTAAGATTGTTTATTTGCAGTTTATTTATCAAGTTGTTACGAAATACCGTAAATGAAAAATAGCAAATAAATAATATTAATTTGTTTAAACAATTTGTTTTATAATTGTGGATTTTCCTTTATTATAAATATTAAGCTTTCATAGGCTTAAATGGTTGCAAAATTAAGTGAAACTTTTAACATTCTAGCTCAATTAGATAAAAAGTTGCAAATAAACAATATTAATTTGTTTAAACAATTTTTATAATTATGGATTTTCGTTTATTATTAATATGAGGCTTTCATTGACTTAAAAAGTTGCAAAATTAGGAGAAAATTTCAACTCTGTCGCTCAGTTAGATAAAAAATTACAAATAAACAATATTAATTCGTTTAAACAATTTTCATAATTGTGAATTTTCGTTTATTGTTAGTATTGGGCTTTTATAGGCTTGAAAAGTTGCAAAGTTAAGAAAAAGTTAAAACTCTCTAGCTCTATTAGATGAAAAGTTTGAAATAAACAATGTTAATTTGTTTAAACAAATTAATAAATACATGCAACAATTGTTAGTAACTAACTTTTGTGTAATTAAAGAAAATGTTGGTGGAAAATATTGTAAAAAGTGGTAATGAATATTTTTTAACGATATTACATTTTTATGATATTTTTTAGTAAATTGGCACTAACTGGGTTGAGCATTACAAGTCCACTAATTTTCCAGTGGGAAGACCCAACTGGGGCCCAACTGGCGCCCACCGAACTTTTTTACACGGGTCGGTCCAATTAACATTTTATGACGCGCAACTTCAATAGAAATTTGATTAAACAAACAATTGAATAGAAATCATATCCAAAAAATTATTAATAAAATTGAGTTTCCCCGTTTTTTAAAATAACATTTTCTTGCGCTGGTTTCACAAATTTATGTTTGTTTAGGAACATAATAAAAAAATTAAATAATAAATACAAATCAAGTTTACAAAATTATATCAACATTTTAATTATTTATACATAATATTAAAATAAAATGATTGATTACACATTAACGGTCATAATTAAGTGGACATCAGCTTTAAGTGTTTTAAAATAATTACTTTTTTTGTCTTTCATTTTAAAATAAAATTTTTTATCTGTATTTGGTTTGAAAGTAATTAAATTCTAAATAAAACAAGTTTAGAATGAAGTCATTTTATTAATTGAATCAGTTTGTGCAGAAACCGCACAAGTCCATAAATCGAAATTGTTCAGGAATCCAGGAAAACTATTTTTCTTGTAAATGTAAGAATTTTTTTAATTTAGCTTTTTGTATTATATTCTACTAACCTGTAAGTTTAAAAATTTAATATGATTAGTTTATATTTTAATTAATATAAGGTATGAAAAGAATAAATTAATTTTTGGACTTGTGCGGTTTCTGCACAAAATGAAATGAAAAACACAGTAAATGTATTGAATCAAATAAAATATTACAGTTTTATTAAATGTTTAGTTTGGTTAATTTTTATTAACATTTTATAAATAATAAAATAAAATTTTAAATCCAATCATTTTGCAACATTTTCTTTACAAATACTATAGGTACTTAATTCACTATTATTGTTTTCCGCTTCGCTTGAGTGCATTTTATTTATAATATGAACTGTTTAATATGAGTTATTTAACATTGTCTGAAACACATCAAGAATATCACAAGTAAATATTATTTTCATCCATTGCGTATCTTTGTGCGCATCTTGGAATCATGGACTTTTGCTGTTTCTGCACGAAATGAAAATTTGGTTATTTTTTTAAGGGTTTAGAATCTAGAAACTTATGTAATATTTTACCAAATCGTAGAGCTTCATTTAAAGATGAATTTTCCGTACAAAAGTGATTTTCGAAAAAATCAATCTTACATTATATAAGGAAGAAGTCTTGCCCCCACATAGAGAATTTCATTAAAAAATTAATTTCTAAAAATTAAGTTTTGAAACAGAAATAAACAAGTGCTTAACTTTACGTGTAATCATTGTTGAACATGAATAAAATTATATAGTATATAAAATGTTGTTATTAAAGTAACAAACACGTTTTAAATAAAATGCAAAAATACCAAGAAAATCGTCAAAAACATATTTTTTCATGTAACAAATAAAAACTCGGTTTTATCAATCAGTAAATTGGCTAATCAAAAACTATTGTAACGGTGCTTTGTTATGCAAAAAATGATCATGATTGGTTAATTAGTTTTTTAATTAAGGCAGGTACCCCGTCTTGCCACCACCTCCCCTATAAAAGAAAGAAGATTCTGTCATTTTTCTTTCAAGCATAAATTATTCGGTTATTTTGGGAATTTCCTCTTCGGGAATTTCCAAAATTAGACTGTTTGAATGCAAAACTAGTTTATTGCCTAGTATAAATAATAAGGAATTAGATCATCTTGTACGCCATTGACTGGTTTTGGGAATTTCCAAAAAATAGCCAATAGCCTGCAAGATTATTAAAATGCAATGCTCAAATAAACAAATGAAAATTAGTTTGCTTTGAGCAGTGATCAGTGCATTAGAGAAATTACAGTGCTCTTGTTCATTATTTTGCGCAAAGAAAATGGCATCATCAGCTCCTACTTTCGAACCTACTTTTCATGAATTAGGTTCTATACGAGGTAAAAAAATTTTAATTTTAAATAATTATAAATTCAACTTTCATAAAATTTTAGTTTCAACTGGGGAAGAAAGATGGAAGTGTGCCGATTACAAATGCACATGTTATTTACGAATTTTTAACGGTTCTACTGTTACAGTAAATTTTGCGGATAGTTCCTTAAATCACAAGCATCCTCCTGTAAAAAATATAGATATAAAAAAGCAGCACTTGCTGTGGCTGTAAAACGCAAAGCAGTTGACGATCTTAATGTAAAGCCGGCAAAATTATATAATTCAAATATAAACAAAGAGCATGTTGATTTTAAAGTAAGAGATAAAATAAATATTAAAGAAGCAATTTATCGAGCTAGGCGTAATGTACAGGCATCTATACCAAAAAATATTTTAGAGACTCATGAGAAAATTAATGAAACTGATATTAAAACAAAGTTTGATGAAAATTCTTTATGTTTGAACGATTCAAATAGAAATTTAATAATTTACGCTATAGACAGAAATATGTAATTTCTGTGTAAATCAGGGGTGCTATTATTCTGTAACTTCACTGCACTTTCACTTTCATTTCACTTCACTTTCACTTCACTTTCACTTCATTTTCATTCTACTTCACTTTACTTCACTATATATTACTCATTATATATATTATTATTATATATATATTTCACGTCAACAAGGACAGGCCTAAGTCCAAAAATGGTCTTGACCCATTTTAAAGTTATATAGTTCAAAATAATTGTACGTTTGTCTACTGTTAAATGCGGTATGGCGTTTTTTCAAAATTCAAAATGGCGATGCCAATATGGCGGAAAAAGGCGTTCAATTCAAAAATTTTAAATTAACTTCATGTATTAAAAATCCGAAAAAGACCAACTTGCCCTCAAACTCTTTAATTAACAGTTTTTGCGGTCTGATGTTGGTTTTCAAAATGCAAAATGGTGGATCCAAAATGGCTGACAAAAATGTAAAAATCTATCGAATTTGCTTGAAATTAATTACTTGGGGGTTTTCGAGGTAGCTAACTGCGATTTTGATCTTACTTTTTGGAAATTGAAAATGTCAGATTCAAAATGACGGACACAAAATTTAAAAATCGATTAAATTTGCTTCAAAGTCATTCCTCGGGGATTTTAGGGTCACTGATTACGATTTTAAGGTTACTTTTTGGAAATTCAAAATGACAGACACAAATTTAATTTGGACTAGATTTTGTACAATGCATCGAAAAAAGCTCTCTGTGAAATTTATTTATATTTTGCATTTTTGTACTTTATTATCACCCAAATAAAAAATGTTAATAAACAAACTCAAAAAAATTACCATTCTTTTTATTCAAGTTTAAAGGGTACACACACAGTACAACGTACCTAAATAGTTCCAGATTACAAAGACCTTTCAGTCAGCACATCTGCTACAAATTGTTTAAGAAATTGAAAAAAATAAAACAAAAGATTGCTACCCTCCCTTTGAATACTCACAAAACCGTATTAAAAATTTTGAAAAATCATCCCCAAACCACCCCACATCGACATTGTTATGCCTTATTGCTATTTATTATATATTTTCGGACAGACTAGCAGATGGAAATTACTTAAGAGTCACCTAGAAACGATATCATCTGATAAGAGGCCGTAGACAAATTACGCAAGCCATTTTTTAGTATTTTTTTACCCCCTCCCACCCCATCGTAAGACACCGTAAGATTTTTCTTGACCCCCCCAACCCCTTCAAATCTTACTAAGATATATTTTTTTCTTAATTTTGATCAAAAAAATGTTTTAAAAGCATTTTCTTAATCTAATTAAAGTAAAATTTTTATTAGATAAAATATTTGCAGTATCTTTAAAAGTAAATAATATGGATTATTAATTTATAGTAACTTTCATTACAGTCTTAAAGGCATGCACTGAAAGAGTGGTTTTCGGTTTGTAATCTAGGATAATCGTGTAAAACAAACATTTTTCTCAGCGAAGATAGTAAATTTTTAATGCAGGAAAGGTAATTTTTTTTAAAAAACGTAAATATTACTATCCTAGATTGAAACTTTACTATCTTAGCTGGGGAAAAAATTTTTTTGCATGATTTTTTCAAATTAATAATAATACTTATACTTACATTATACTTATACGTTTTACTTAATACAATTATAATACTTAATGTTTAATGTCTTAAAGCGTATTAATTAAATCCCACTACAAATTAAAAAAAAATTCTGTTTATTAAAAAAAATATTAAGTAAGATTTCACAGGAACCTTCCTCCCCCTATGTAAGATACCGTAAGATTTCATCAAACCCTCCCTCACCCCCTAATGGCTTACGTAATTTGTGTACCTAACCTAAAATCACCAACCCTCGAAAACCACACTGCCCCGATATTTCCATCCCTTTTGCGCTTTAACTTTTTTTCGCTTAGATAAAGTTTTTTTTCGGACAGACTAGTAGATGAAAATGATTTAAGAGTCATTCAGAAACGATATAATTTGATAACTTGAAATCTCCAACCCTCAAAAACCACCCTGCTCCGCTTTTTCCATCCCTCCTCACTTTAACTTTTTTTGGTTTAGGTAAAATTTTTTTTAACAAACTAGCGGATGGAAATTATTAAACAGTCATCTAGAAACGATATCATTTGATAACCTAAAACCTCCAACCCTCAAAAACCACACTGCCCCGCTTTTTCCATCCCTCCTTACTTTAGCTTTTTTCGCTTACACTGAGAAAAATTTTGTTTGTGAAAATGTGAAAATGTGGGGATATGAATTAGATAAGAAAAAAAGACCAAAAAAAACATATGTTTAGTAAACTCACTTGAGCACAAAAATTTCAATCACTTCAAATATAACTCAACTTTTTAAAAAAATAATCACACTCAAGTAATCACTTTAATAAAAACAAAACTACGATTCAAAATATATTTGTTTCCAAAAAATCGATAAACACGCATAATCACTGGAAACGACGCGCACATGTTCTACCGGAAAAGTAAACTAACGTGAAAACAGTGACGCCATATTAAATGCGCAAAGCCTCTGCGCATTTAATATTTTTAAATCAAACATATAATATATTTCTTTCAAATATAAAGACTTCAAACACAAATTTTGTTTAATTTTAACAAAATTTAGTATTTAATCGAACAAACAGAATATCACCTTATTTATCCAATCAAAATCATTCAAATAAATACTTATATTTAAATCAAGAAAATATTTTTCTCAGTGTAGGTAAAGTTTTTTTTCGGACAGACTAGAAGTTGGAAATTACTTAAGAGTCACCGAGAAACGATATGATCTGATAACCTAACATCACCAACTTCTAAAAACCGCCCCACATCGATATTTTTATTGCTCACAATTTTAATTTACTCTAATGGAACTAAAGCTATAATTTGAAGACTGACTGGCAAACTGACTGGCGTCTGCCATTTTGGATCCGCTATTTTGAATTTCCAGAAATAAAGCTCAAAATCATAATCAGCTACCCGAAAAACACGCAAGGAATGTCTTTTAAGCAAATTTAATCGACTTTTAATTTTTGTGTCCGCCATTTTGGATCCGCCATTTTGAATTTTGAAAAACCAACATTAGATTTGCATTCAGCGACCGCAAAAACTGTTAATTAAAGAGTTTGAGGGCAAGTTGGTCTTTTTTAGACTTTTAATACATGAAGTTAATTTAGAATTTTTGAATTAAACGCCATTTTTTGACATATTGGCATCGCCATTTAGAATTAAAAAAAAACGCCATACGGCATTCAAAAATAGACAATCTTACAAATTTTTTTTCAATATAGGCATTGAAATTATGTAAAAAAAACGATTTTTTAAAAATTTGAGGGCGGTGTAACCCCTTAACAGTTTTACCCAATAGTAGTTGAATTTCTCGATTAAATTTTTTTCAGTGCACTACTCTTTAAATCCGAATTCTCCTACCTAGGAGGAAATTTACAACCGGCGCGGACCCTAGCCAGTACCGACTTTACTGGCTTGGAATTGTCATGAAATCGCCTGACAACCGGCTGGGAACTGGCATTGTTCCGAAAGATGACTTGGCCAGGAGCTGTCTGGGAAACCGGCTGGGTATTGGCGTACTACCGGCAACTTACCAAACAGGAACTAGCATTCTGCTGTTTCAAAACCGGCTCGGTGCTGTCATTCTACCGCCCAGCATAAAACTAAAAATAAATATTATTAAAAAAATCAAAATTAATTACACACGATTAATACTGCCAATTATTAACTTATATCACACGTATACTTATATTTATGAAAAAAACTTAAACATGCATTTTTGTACAAATTAAGTATCGCAACGCTTGGGGGGATTCGAACCTACATACTAACGCACCGAAGTCTAATATGCTAACCACTACGCTATACGCTCTTGACAATCACAATTTATAAGGGTTTTTATATGGTACCGCTAGAAAAGATGAAAATTTGAGAACTAATAATTTAATCAATTTTTATGAATATTAACAAATTTTAATTACTATTATTTATGTAGATTATTCTGTTCATATATAATAATTATATTACCCAGTCGACACCAGTAGAAAGACCGATCCGAAAGTGACGACCGACTTAGTACCGCACAAGTATCAATGTTAGTAGAAAGTCAGATCCAAAAGTTACGACCGATTTAGTACCGATCCAGTATAGCGCCAGTACAGCGCCAGTAGAATGTCGGATCCAAAAGTTACATCCAATTTAGTACCAATCTGGTATAGTGCCAGTACCGACCCAGTATAGTGCCAATACCGCGCAAGCAGAAAGTCAGATCCAAAAGTCACGGCCGATTTAGTATCGATCCAGCATAGCGCCAGTAGCGTGCCAGTGTCGCTGTCAGTATAGTCAGATACAAAAGTCATGACCGATTTAGTACCGATCCAGTATAGTGGCAATACCGCGCCAGTCGAAAGTCAGATCCAAAAGTTACGACCGATTTAGTACCGATACAGTATAGCGCCACACAGTGGGCGAAAATGACAAAAAAGGCGTCAAAATTGTTTCTCCGGCGCAATTTTTATTGTATTTCAAGGACCTTGCGCTTAAAATACAGCTTCAGCATAGGGCTATGAGACATAGGTGCGATCTTTTTTATTTAACCTACATAGTCTTTTTTACATCGCCTTAAACTGGGGTAAAAAATGATTGAATTTTGAGAAATGCTGAATAACTTTAACAATTTTGAACTAATTTGATTACCCTTTTCCTCTTAGGTTCTTTGGGGGTCCTGGATTAAAAATTTGGCATTAGTTTTTCAAAATTCAAAATGGCGGATCCAATATGGCGGCCAATTTTTTTAAATTAATTGAATTCGCTTGAAACTTGTATCTTGAGGGTTTTTATGATCGCTGATTACGAATTTGGCATTAGTTTTTCAAAATTCAAAATGGCGGATCCAATATGGCGGCCAATTTTTTTAAATTAATTCAATTCGCTTGAAACTTATCTCTAGGGGGGTTTTATGATCGCTGATTACGAATTTGGCATTTGTTTTTCAAAATTCAAAATGTCGGATCCAATATGGCGGCCAATTTTTTTTAAATTAATTGAATTCGCTTGAAACTTGTATCTTGAGGGTTTTTATGATCGCTAATTACGAATTTGGCATTAATTTTTCAAAATTCAAAATGGCAAATCCAATATGGCAACCAATTTTTTCAAAAGTCGTTGAATTCGCTTGAAACTTGTCATTTGAGGGTTTTTATGATCGCTGATTACGAATGTGGCATTAGTTTTTCAAAATTCAAAATAACGGATCCAATATGGCAACCAATTTTTTTTAAATTAATTGAATGCGCTTGAAACTTGTATCTTGAGGGTTTTTATGATCGCTAATTACGAATTTGGCATTAATTTTTCAAAATTCAAAATGACAAATCCAATATGGCAACCAATTTTTTCAAACTTCATTGAATTCGATTGAATACCTATTACTGTAACATCTGAAAAAATATAGTTACTTGCAAATCATGAGTTTTAAAGAGGTTACTAAAAATGTTCTGCACAACAATATTCTTACCTGATACTAAATAAAATTGTATCCTATTTTTTAATTCACTATTAAATCAAAGAAATTATTCCTTTTTTAAATGTATCTAAGTAAGACACGGTTCATTCAAATTTATTAAAATTTTTTACATAAACTCTTTCAAGTTTTCATTAACAAACATCAAATTTTCTTATGATAACAGATGAAGTGAGCTATAAATAAAAAATAAACAAATTCACATATATTCAAAATTTTCCTTACATTTTCATAGGTGACAATACCCATAAAGAAGATTGTTGCATTAATAAATTTGCAATTCCAGATCTAAACTCGTATAAAACATTATTTGTTAGTAGTTCTATATTTTCCAGAGGCAGCATTAGCAAAATCCAGTGCGAAAAACATAATCAGCGATCATAAAAGCCCCCTAAAGATAAGTTTCAAGCGAATTCGATGAATTTTTAAAAAATTGGTTGCCATATTGGATTTGCCATTTTGAATTTTGAAAAACTAATGCCAAATTCGTAATCAGCGATCATAAAAACCCTCAAGATACAAGTTTTAAGCGATTTCAATTAATTTAAAAAAAATTGGCCGCCATATTGGATCCGACATTTTGAATTTTGAAAAACTAATGCCAAATTCGTAATCAGCGATCATAAAAACCCTCAAGTGACAAGTTTCAAGCGAATTCAACGACTTTTAAAAAAATTGGTTGCCATATTGGATCCGCCATTTTGAATTTTGA
The DNA here is from genome assembly GCA_037103525.1 of Ganaspis brasiliensis. Taxonomy (NCBI): domain Eukaryota; kingdom Metazoa; phylum Arthropoda; class Insecta; order Hymenoptera; family Figitidae; genus Ganaspis; species Ganaspis brasiliensis. The sequence continues at coordinate 1,522,477 of JAZKLR010000288.1, read as the reverse complement.
AAAACTAATGCCAAATTTTTAATCCAGGACCCCCAAAGAACTTAAAAGGAAAAGGGTAATCAAATTAGTTCAAAATTGTTAAAGTTATTCAGCATTTCTCAAAATTCAATCATTTTTTACCCCAGTTTAAGGCGATGTAAAAAAGACTATGTAGGTTAAATAAAAAAGATCGCACCTATGTCTCATAGCCCTATGCTGAAGCTGTATTTTAAGCGCAAGGTCATTGAAATGCAATAAAAATTGCGCCGGAGAAACAATTTTGACGCCTTTTTTGTCATTTTCGCCCACTGTGCGCCAGTACCGTGCTACTTTCTTATTCTTTAAAATATTAATTAGTAGTTTTTAACGTGAAAAATATGTTCCATAAAAGAAAAAGTATCTAAAATTTTGAGTTTTTTAAAAAAAAGATAAACTTACAGTACCGTCGGGAATTGTCAGTCCACCTATTTTTTAAGGTTTGAAAAACGTCTTTAAACGTACAAAGTATAATTATTAAAATTTTTCTGTGTTTATTTCCTTAAAGTAGATAAATTTTTGAGGAAAATAAAGCCAGAGTGAAGTGATTTAGTCAATTTTTCATTAAAATATGTTAAAAAATGTGGAATTTTTAATGTTTTACAAAAATTGAAATTACTCTTGAAATAAAAAAGGTTTTTTAAAGTTCCTATGCTTGTTTTAAAGGGAATTTACTGGAGAATAACATTGTTGTTTAAGCGTTAATGTGCAATTATTTTTCTAGCATATGCAAGGCTCGGAAGTTGAACCAAAAAATTTATAAAATTTTGAAGACATTATTTTGACATAAAAATAATTTTTAAAATTCCAATATATATATTATATTGATTCCTTCCGAAAGTTATTGACAATTATGACCTTGGTATATTTTATATAGCTGTATTTGATATCAAGCTATAAACAATAATTTTTTTATATTTTTTGGTCCAACTTCCGAGCCTTGAATATGCTAGGAAAAAAATTGCACATTAATGCTTAAACAACAATGTTATTCTCCAGTAAATTCCCTTTAAAACAAGCACAGGAACTTTAAAAAACCTTTATTATTTCAAAAGTAATTTTAATTTTTGTAAAACATTAAAAATTCCACATTTTTTAACATATTTCAATGAAAAATTGACTAAATCACTTCACTCAGGTCTTATTTTTCTCAAAATTTTATCCACTTTAAGGAAATAAACACAGAAAAATTTCAATATTTGTACCTTATACGTTTAAAGATGTTTTTCAAACCTTAAAAAATGGGTGGACTGACAATTTCCGACGGTACTGTAATTGGCCAAATAGTTCCCGAGTTATGCCTTTTTAAAGTTTACTAATTTTTCATCATTTTTGCTCGAAAAAACCTTGTTTTCAAAAAATAATGCCAAACTTTTTTTTACTTAATCGGATGGAAAAATAATGTACATAAAAGTTGTAGTAGACTATATTAACTTTAAATTCCCGTTTAGAAAATTAAATTCGGCCCACTAGTTACCGAGCTATGGCCTCCTAAAGTATACCAGTTTTCACGTTTTTTCACATGGTTGCACATTTTTTAGTTCGGATCGATTGCTCTTGTATTTTATTATTGTTAAGTACATAAAACAAGTTTGTTTCTATAAATTTTTGCATTATTTGAAAAATTCGAAATGGCGGATCCAATATGGCAGACTTTTATTTTTTAAAAATTGGCTAATTTTCGTGACACTTGGTATCTAAAAATTTTTGGGGTCGCTGATTACAAATTTTTAATCCTATTTTAAAAATTCAAAATGTCGGATATAATATGGCGGACGATATTTGAAATTTTGTTAATTTTCATGGTGCATCCAATATAGCAGACAATATTTTTAAAAAATTCGTTGATTTTCATAAGACATTGAATCTTTGGACTTCTATAGGGTCGCTGATTGCGAAGCCATAGTTACATTTTAAAAATTCAAAATGGTGGGTCCAATATGGCGGACGATATTTCTTAAAAATTCGTTTATTTTCGTGAAACTTGGTATCTAGGAGATTTTGGGGTCGTTGATTACGAATTTGTAATTATATTTTAAAAATTCAATATGGCGGATCCAATATGACGAACGATATTTTTTAAACATTCGCTAATTTTGTGAGACTTGGTATCTAGGAGTTTTTGGGCACACTGTGCCTGAATCAAAAAAATATCTGACAAAAATGGATGCAAAATCTAGTTGTTGGGGATGTTTCTGCATCATATCTGAAGTAAAAATCCGTTGAGAACAAAATCCTAGTTGCTCCTTTTTTCGAGATATCAGTATTTCCGTTTATTGAATTTTTCGAATTTTTGAAAAACCTTTAATTTGAAACTTTGTAACTACATGTTACAAACTAATTATACAAAAAGTATATTAAATATTTTTTTATATGTAAATACAGGTTAACACATTTAAAATAAGACACAAATGAAGAATCTTGGTTATCGTTTGTCAAAGATATGAGCTTTTTTAGTGTTTTTCTACTATTGAATAAGCGAAAAGTGAGCTACTATTAAAATAGAAAGAATTTTACTAATTCTTAGTAGAAAACTACTAATTTTGTAGTAGAAAACTACTAATTAAATTAGTAAAAACTCTACTTTTTTTAAAAGTAAAGTTTCACTATTTGAATTAGTAGTTTTCTACTAAGAATTAGTAGTTCTCTACTAAGAATTAGTAATTCTCTACTATATGAATGAGAGAAAAATGAGCCATGAATTTGACTAATTCATAGTAGAAAACTACTAATTCAGATTTAGAGAGTAAAAGGCAAATGCGGTGCCAAAAAATTGTTTCAATGCTATGGTCAAATTTTTTTTCAGTAAAGGAATCATTTTTCCACGTTCCCACTGGTTGCCGGGGTTCTGGATCTTATTAAATAGAGAGAATCTAGAAAAAATTTTAATTATTTTTACTTTATTTACATAAATTTTAAAGCTCTTTTTAGAATAAAAGTAAAATAACTATAATAATAATAAAAAATGAATGTTTTTATTCGAATCTTAATAACAAGCAATCTTAGCTTAGCTGAATAATAATTGGTATTTTATTAAAAAACATTTTTAAATCTTTCCTGAGAATCACAAATAGTTTAATTACAATTACAATGCAAAAAAAGGTTCCATAAGGAACCAAAAAACTTAGGTATAATTAAATTTTCCAGAACTCAAATAAACACTTTTAACTTCAATTCAAGATAGGACAAAAACTAAATATATTATTGCAAAAAACTAATTTTACGTAAAACCCCAAAATACAGTTAAGCAAAGAGATTAGGACCTATGGTTAAAATGTCAGAGTTGTGAAAGTATACTTTTGATGGTATTGACGATTTGTCTAATCAGTGGCGGCTTTACGTGGGGAGCAGTGGGAACAATCCCCCCCTACCGAGAATATTACATCTGTACAAGAGAGAAAGAGATAACACTATGGTGCTATTCCTTTCTATTTCATATATCGCCCATTCCGAAAACATTACATTCGTCTTGTATCAAAAGATGATAAAAATATATAATATATAAGATAATATATATGTATAATAATAATAACAACAAAATAATATGTGATTTTCGTTTGAATAGGCTAGTGATTTGGTCCTTTGTGAATTTTTGAAACAGAGCGCTACGAAATTAATCCAATCAAAGCTGAAAAATATCAATTCAAACTCATGCGAGCAGTTGACGAATTTGTATTTTGTAATTTTCAAGTGAGGTGTATTATACTGATTATAGTTAATGTAAATATCCATTTAAATATTATTTCTTTTTACAGTTTTCAAACTATTGCTTAGTTTGACAATTATTTAACTTATTTTTTGCGTATGCTATGTTATGAATATTATTCTTTGTCAATTACAATAAAAAAATCTTATTGTATTGTACTTTTTCAATCAAATAAATTAATTTTTGTGCAAAAAAGTATTACAATATGATAAATATATTTTTAAGAGATATAAACGTTTTGGAAATATTACCTGAAATATTAAAAAAGTTCAAAACCAACACTTAATTGAGCTCGGTATACAATAAACCCCATATCTTTCACAAATATTAAACAATTACTAACATGTATTTACATATAAAAAATATTGAAGATACTTTTTGTATAATTAGTTTGCCTACATGTAGTTATAAAGTTCCAAACTGAATGTTTTTCAAAAATTCGAAAAATTCATTAAACGGAAATACTCGTAGGGGAGAATGGCCATCAATGTACCAAGTTTTTCAATGAACCATTTCAATTTTCTCAGAAACAATTAAATAAAAATTCTCCTAATTTTAAATATAAATGAAGTTTGCATAAACACACTACGTCCATAAATTTGAGACATGTGGATTTATTCTTTGTAGAGAAAACTGAAAAAAACTGTTTTTGATGCTCTAAAGAAAAATTTACCTAAAATACAAACACGTTTTTTAATTGAAATAAGACAATTTAAAAATAAATGAAATTACGATTTATTTTGTATCGGGCCTGAACTACAATATTCTAATGAGATAAAGATTTTGAAATATTGCATTAAGTTATAAAAAACCATTTTTGTTGCAAATGTCATGTTGATTCAATGTACCAGGGAACAATGAACCACCTGGAATTTCAGTGTATTTTCGATTTCCAGAGTGGTATGCCTGATTATAACACTAGGCATGCGTACAGCATATGACAGCGATTGTTATCAGTACTCTTCTCAACATAGCAAAACTAAAATGCCATTTTAGCTAGTTAACTTAAATTTAAGGTATATTTATGTTATACATTATCAATTAAAAAGAGTTAAGTAATAATTTTTTATAGTATTTGATAGAAAATAAGTTTTTTCACAAAGTGAAAATTGCAATATTATTATTGTTTTACATTTTTAGTGTTTTTATAGAGGTGGTTCATTGTGTACCCAGGTTGTTGAAAATGGAAATAGCGTGTTAGTTTAGAAAAATCCTAAATTTTATTATTTAATCAAAATAAATCGGGTATAATATGTGTGGATTACCTAGAGAAGTGTTGTAGTTTTATATTGATGCAAAGAAGTGCTTGAAATAAGTGAAATTGAATAAATACTATAACCTTGAAAAAAACCCGGTACATTGATGGACACTCTCCCCTATCTCAAAAAAAGGAGCAGCTAGGATTTTGTTCTCAACGGATTTTTACTTCTAATATAATGCAGAAACATCCCCAACAACCAGATTTTGGATCCATTTTTGTCAGATTTTTTTTTTGGTTCAGGCACAGTGTGTGGGGTCGCTGATTACGAATTCACAGTAAGATTTTACAAATTTTAAATTGCTGATTCAACATTGCAGACGATATATTTTTTTTGTGAGACTTTGTATCTAAGGGTTTATTTTGTCACTGGTTACGAATTGCAGTCAAATTTTTAAAAATTTTAAATAATGGATCTAGTATGGCGGACTGCATTTATATATAAAATTTAAAAATATAAAATTGGTTAAGTTTCATGACACTTATTGTCTAGGGGTTTTAGGTGTCGCTGCCACAGTGATTTTGAAATAATTTAAATGGCTTTGACACACACCTCTTCCAAATCTTGAAAGAAATGTTTCTGCAGTATCTACTGAGTTGATATCAACTGGGATTAAAATCACGTATTGGGCCGATTTTTTTAAAATGTATTTTTTTTAATTAAAAAAAGATTGTGAAATTTTTTGGCGATAAATAAAAAATTATTTCTTTTGTCGTCAAATTTGCTTAAAATAGAATGTTAGCAAATTTATTCAGTAAGAAGTTTCCAATAGAAGCTACTTTTTGCATTAATTGGTCAAAAAAAGGTCATAAAAGCTTTTAAAATAGTTTGAAAACAATAAATTGTGCGCAATATTTCCAAAGTAAATAAATTTATACTGTAACTTAATTTCTTGTATTGAAGTCAGCATTCCTATAAAAGAAACAAGTACTGAAGGTCAGCGTTAAACGGAAAAGCGTTAACAGTTAACGAAAAAGGGTATTTTATACCTGGTTCCTTGGTCAGGGAGAGAAGGTATTTCTTAAAAGTTTACGGAAAAGGAAACTCTCTGCTCATTATACAAATTACCTTGAAATTTTAATTTTATTTCTTAATACAAACAATAGACTACCTGCAGGGAGTCATCATCATTAGAGCAAACCCTTGTATAATGAGGGTTGATGGCTTTAGGAAAAGAGATAAAATTTTCGACTATTATTGAAAAGAGAGAAAATAAATTATATTCTAAAATTTTACCTCATTACTCAAATATTCTTCAAATTTAAAATTTTCTTTCGAAATACGAACAATAGACTAAATAAGTTTCCGAATAAGGTTTTCGAGTCAACCCTTGCATAATGAGTGTTATAATTGGTTTTGGAAAAGAGAAACAATTTTCGAGCTTTAACGAAAAGACAGGTAAATACATTAGTGCGTGGTATAGAAGTGCATGGTAGTGAAAGTTATTAATGAATAGAACTTGAGTGTGTATAATGTGGAAGCGAATAATGCTAATTATTGTGTATTTTTTATTAAGTGTTATAATAGAAATGTGTTTAATGTGAAAGTGTATAGTATTAATATGCTTATTGTTTATTAAGAGTTTGTGTTGAATAGTACTTAATACGGTGAACAAAAAGTGTTTATTTAAGAAATGAACTGTAAGTGTTTAATAATAAATAATAAAGTAACTCTAATAGTAAATATACAATAAAAATTAAATGTGAAAAGTTACAGTGATTTAAATGAAAGTATGCAAAATGTGTTGACTAAAGTAACAATATTTAGAAAGTGTTTAAATTTTTTATTTTCAATAAAGTTAGTGTTATGAAATGCTAAAAGTGTCCTTAAAATGGGATTGTGTATTCATTAAACAAGTGATTGATAACTGTTTAATAAATAAATTAATTGCAAATGTTTAATAAATAATAAAGTGATTATAATGTTTTTAAAGAGTCGTTACAGTGTAAGATAAGTGTTAATAATATAATTATATAAAAGAGGTGAGAAAAAGATATAAGACAATAACATGAGATAATAATATAAAAAAAACAGATGAGACAATGAGAGAAATAAGGTAAAAATATGAGATAATAGCATGAGACAATCTTATGAGATAAACATGTGAAACAATGAGAGAGATCAGGTAAAGAGATGAGATAATGAGATGAGATAAATAGTTATGAGATAAAAGTATGAGATATAGAAACAAAAAAACATTAAGTCTTAAAATATAAAGATACTTTATTGACATGTAGGCTAAAGAGGTGATTATGGAGTTAGATCGTGAGAAATAAAAAATAAGATTCATTTTTTGTTAATTTTTTTTTAAGTTGTTTTTGAAAAATAATTTCTCAGTTAAAGAAAAGATATTTTAATTTAAATGATAAAGATTAGGATATTCGTAATTGGGAAATGCTAAATGACAATTACATATGTATAAGTTTCAGGAATTACTGGAACTTTATTCAGGTGGTACTTTCCAAAAACAAATTACAGTATATTTAGAAAAAATGTTAGATGAAATTAAAGCAATTAATGAGAATAAATCACATATTCAAATATTGTTTAATGGAAATCGACTTTTGGGTCACTGGATTTGCACTTACTATGATGGAAATGAACTTTTTGTTTATGATAGTCTTATTGAAGGATGTTTAAATGAAGATCAAAGAGAATATTTATGCAGGTTATATCCATTCAAACCTAATGTAGTTTTATAAGAGTACAATAACCGAATTTTGTTGATTGTGGTGTATACGCCATTGCGTTTGATGTTTCTTTATATTTTAATATTGAACCTGAAAATATTGTATACAATTATGCTTTAATAAGAACTCATTTGTATATGATGTTTGAAAAAAATGTGTCATCTCATTTTCGGATCATTTTACAAAATTATATAAACTTGGAATAAGCAATATAGAATAAATAAAAAACAATAATTTATATGTGAGGAATGTAAAAGATGCGACACAGAAGAGAAAATTAGATTATTAAACTAATGACGACTTTACAGAAATGAAAGGAGATAGTAGTAGTCCTTCATTACATACAAAAATAGAACAGAAAAAAGTTGTTAATATTTTTGACTAAGAAACTAGAAAAAGCAGTACCAAATATGAAAAAATGTATTGTAAAAGACCTAAGTTAAAAGCAGAGATGGAAAAGAGAGACAAATAACAAATTTTGAAAGTGTAAATAGTGACAGAATATCAATGTTTGTAAGAAAAAACATGTGGAAAGTGCGTCAAATTCTATTGAAGTAGTAAAAGAAGGTAATAATTATAAAATATTAGAAACAATAGTAGTAAGAAGATATTTTTAAGCAATTCTAATGATAAGAGTAGAAAAACTAGAGCAGAATATCAGAAAGAATATAGTAAAATGATGAACAGATTTCAATTTTTCTAAAAAAAAACACATAAATAGTGCTGTTAAAGAAGAAAAGAGAGATAATAATTCTGACAAATTAATAATTTCTAGCGATTGTAATTAGACAAGTAAAAAAAGTCGTGCAGAATATCAAAGAATGTTGAAAGTCAGTTAAAGTATCTGAAAGAAGTAGGAGGAGATGATAAGAATGAGAAATTACAAAGAATAGTGAGCCAGACAAAAATTGTTAACACCTCTAATCAGAAAATTAAAAAAAAGTAGAGCAGAATGTAAAAAAGCTATCGTCAAAGTTTGAAATTGAAACAGAAGATGTGCCATGATAAGGATGAAAATAATGAAATATTATATTTAAAAGATATACAGGAGAAATATGTAAGGATTTGTGACGAGAAAATGAAAAAAAGTCACGCAAAATAACAAAAACAATAACGTAAAAGATTAAAATTAAAAAAAAACGTAATCGATGAGGAAAAAATAGATGTTTCGGAACATGAGGTAAAAAATGGAGTCATTTATGGAAATGAAAACAACATTAATATTCGTGATTTTGCTTATGCAGAAAAAAATATTAATAGCATACATGTTCCAAGTTATAACGAACATTATCTTGGTAAAATGTCGTGTTTTTGCAAAAGATGCAAGGCGAATTTTGAGAAAGAAAAATTTAAAAGAAATTAACTTATAATTATTGTTGCAGTCATGGTGGTGTATCGTTGCCTTTAGAAAAATACCCTCATGAATTAAAAAAATTGTAATGAAATTACTATTTTTAATATGAATGCTGAAGGTTTAATACTAGAGTCTTATGTAACGGTTTATAATACATCAATTAAACAATTGCAATTGGTTAGTCATTTAGATCCAAATGTTGAACCTTGGATATCTCCTATACTTTATCCTCTAGGAAGCAAGGGTTATAGTCTCGATATGATTCGTACTCATAGTGACAAACCAACCAGAAATCAAACTGTACCCAAATCTGCTTATATAAAATATAAAATAGGAGTAAGAGGTCATACCGTCAATCAATTCTTATATGGTGGAAGAATGTTTCAGCAATGGTTAGTTGATAATTATGTCAAAGTTAAAAAAGTAAGGTTACATTTTTGTAAAAATAATCAAACAAAATTAAGAAGTGAAACTTACAAAGGATTAATTGATCATTTAGATAAACAAGAACTTGAAAATAATGTAAATGTTGGCAAGATGTTGATACCGCCTTCAACACTTATAGGATCACCTCATAACATGTTAAAACAATATTAATATGCAATGACCATTATGTAGCTTTTCATGGTAGACCAGATTTATTTATTACAATGACATGTAGTTCAAAATGGAAAGAAATTTATGAAAATTTATTACTTAATCAGTCAGCTTCTAATAAACCTGACACGGTTGCAAGAGTCTTTCATTTAAAAGTAAAAAAATTAATGGAAACTATAGTAGATGATAAAGTATTTGGACAAGTAAAGTCCTATGTTTATGTTATTAAATTTCAAAAGCGCGGTTTACGTCACATTCATTTATTGGTTATATTGGAAGAAGGTTCTAAAATATTAAGAGCAGAGAGTTTTGATCAGTAAACTTTTTAAAGTAAAGTTTTTAAATTGTATTAGGTATATCATAATTTTTTATAATTATACTTGATATTCTTGATTTTATTCTTCATCTTTTTTTATTTAATTAATTTTTAATTAATCAAAATTTGCAAATTGATATACACGATGGATCAAAGATCACATCATTTTAAATTTATTGCAATGTCTTCTTATCATTAATTTTCTTTTTTTATTTTATTATGTATTTCTTTCATTTCACATAATTATACACAAATGAAACATTGTTTTAAGAGGGAAACATCAGTTGCAATTTTCGAAAAATCGTTTTTTCTTTTTTTGCATTTTCTTAAAGTATACATATTTAAAAATGTGTTTGTAAATTTCTAAGTTGATCATGGCTATTCGTCTTTTGTTTTACGCTTAGATTTACAGTTTTTGTACCCTTCCTTCATAATTTTGAGGACAGAAAGAATAATATGAGAAGCAAAGGTCATTTCAAGTATTTAACAAAAAATTACGTTGAAACTTTAAATGCGTTTTTCTCAAAATGACATTTTCAAAGTCGGTGATCATGATTACTCGAAAACCATTAAACCGATTTACTTGAAATTTTGTATGCTTAATTTACACATCTAAGTCGAGTAAGTGATCGAAGGATATTTTTATGCGAAACTTTTTTTTATATAGCTGAAAATCGACGGTTTATTTTAACGAAAATCATACTGTTGACTTTGACAGGTCACCATTTTGTCGAATATTTTTTTTTCTTCAAATCCTTCGATCACTAACAGGATAATTTTATTATAAATGTAAATCAATTTCATTTTTTCATTTGATACGAAGCATACTGGCAGAATCCTGATCACAGCGAAACACCTTTTTTTAGAAGGCGTCGCTTCAATGACTCACATCCTCAAAAGTTTTGGTTAAAAAAAACTTTTATTTTTTTTTAATTACAGTTTTTAACATGTGCTTTTAACTAATAAATAGTATTCTTCAAAAAGTTTCATGGTTTTCTAGGAAAAAATTCTTGAAAAAAGCACTTTTTTTTGTTACAACTGGTGTTCCCCCCTTAGGAAATAATAAAATTTGGCGTGCGCTTTTTTTTCTAGTAAGAGATTATACTGATTGTTCAGAATAATATCTCAAGCTTCGTTATGTCTCAGCACAAAATTCCGCAGCGTGTTCAAAGAGAATGTGAGTTTTAGGAATTATTCTTAATTCGGCAGCTAAGAAGCTTGTAAGCTAAGTAAGAACTTTGTATATAATCCCCAAAATTTGGCTTCAAATCTTCAGAGAATTTTGAATCCACGACCAATTTTAATTTTGATAAACTTTCTACGTACTTTAGGCATCCTAAATTACATTTTGATCGCAAAATGTCACTTTTTTTTAGTAATTTTGAGCATGGAGTTCGCCCATAAGTATCTTGTCTTGACGCCCCACAGGATTTGGCCCATTCTAAAGCATCGGTTTCAAAGTATTTCATCATTGTGTCAAATATTAAATTTACTGTTCCAAGTAGCAAGTGTAACTCAGGAGGAGGTACGATGTTTATGATTTTCTTACTTTAATTAAAAGCGTTTTGAAAAACAGGATAATTGACACAATTTTTATAGTTCTTGGCTTTTAATGAAAGAACGAAAATCATAAACATCATACCTCCTCCTGAGTTACACATGCTACTTGGAACGGTAAATTTAATATTTGACACTATGATGGAGTTTAAAACCGTTGCTTTAGATAGAGCCAAATCCTGTAGGGTGTCAAGACAAGCTACTTATAGGGGAACTCCAGCTTTTGTTGGCAATAGCTGCTCCAAATTAATAAAAAATGTTGACATTTTGCGATTAAAATGTAATTAAGGATGCCTAAAGTACGTAAAAAGTTTATCAAAATTAAAATTGGTCATGGATTCGAGTTTCTTTGAAGATTTGAAGCCAAATTTTGAGGATTGTATACAAAGTTTTCGTGCTTCTTACTTAGCTGCTGAATTAAGAATAATTCCTAAAACTCACATTCTCTTCTAACACGCTGCGGAATTTTGTACTAAGACACAAGGAGGCTTGGGATATTATTCTGAACAATCAGCAGAATCTCTTAATGCTGACTTCAATAATACATGGATTAAATACAAAGTTGAACATCAAGCTGAGACGTATTCCACATCCCTTTTCAACGCTTTTTCTGAATATAATAGTTTACATGTGTAATAAAAATCTTCAAATGCTTCAATTAATGTTCATGTAAAAATTATAATACAAGAAATTAAGTTTTAGAATAAATTTATTTACTTTGGAAATATTGCGCACAATTTTTTCATTTTTAAAATATTTTAATAGCTTTTATAACAATTTTTTTATCAATTAAAGCGAAAAGTAGATTCTATTGGAAACTTCTAACTGATTAAATTTGCTAACATTTTATTTTCAGCAAATTTAATGGCAAAAGAAATAGTTTTTTATTTTTCGCCAAAAAATTTTCAAATCTTTTTTTAATTGAAAAAAAATACTGTTTAAAATATCGGCCCAATACGCGATTTCATTTCCAGTTGATATCAACTCAATAGATACTGCAGAAACGTTTCTTTCAAGATTTGGAAGAGGTGTGTGTCAAAGACATTTAAATTATTTCAAGATCACGCTGGCTGATTATGAAAATACAGAAAGATTTTATTAATTCAAAATGGCGGATTCTTAATTACTACTGCCAATCAGTGCTTCCTTTCTAGCCCAAAAAATTAAAAATAAAAGCGTAAAAAATAGACGAACTTAACGTTTACCATGTCCACGTCGTGAGTGCCGAGTAATGTTAAGAGTAAAATAGACTTGGCTGATAATATTTTTTATGATCGATATTTCCAAAACTTAAGATACCAAGGCTCACGAACATAAGTCAATTTTTAAAAAAATATCGTCCAATATTAAATTTTTAAAATCTGGTTTCAAATTCGTAATCTACGACCCCAAAATCTCCTAGATACCAAGATTCACGAAAATAAGACAATTTTTAAGAAATATCGTCCGCCATATTGGATATGCCATTTTCAATTTTTCAAATAATGCAAAAATTTATAGAAACAAACTTGTATTATGCACTTAACAATAATGAAATACAAGAGCAATCGATCCGAACTAAAAAATTTGCAACTATGGGGCCATACTTAAATTACGTAACGCTCTAGAGGGGGGGGGGGGTTCTGAAAAGTTGTTACACCTGTGTAAACTGTCAAATGTTTACATTATGAAAACTGTTACAGGGGGGTGGGGGGGGGGTCTAAAAATGTCTGAGAAAAGCGTTACGTAATTTAAGTATGGCCCCTATATGAAAAAACGTGAAAACTGGTATACTTTAGGAGGTCATAGCTCGATAACTAGTGGGCCGAATTTAATTTTCTAAACGGGAATTTAAAGCTAATATAGTCTACTACAACTTTTCTGTACATTATTTTTCCATTTGATTAAATAAAAAAAAGTTCGGCATTATTTTTGGAAAACAATGTTTTTTCGGGCAAAAGGGTTCAAGGGTTTAGTACCACATCTCAGTGACTTTTTTTAAACATTTTTTTTTATTACAAAAATTATTTTATTTACTTTAAACTTTTCTTACATTAAAGAAAAGGTCTTAAGCTATTAATATGGCCGACGAATTTGACAAAATTCGTCAAATTCGCTTGAAACTTGTTACTCGGTGGTTTTTGGTGTTGCTGATTACGAATTTGATGTTAGTTTTTCAAAATACAAAATGGCGGTTCCAATATGGCGGACGGAATTTAACAAAATTAATAAAAGTGCTTGAAACTTGTTACTCGGGGTTTTTTGAGATTGCTGACAACAAATCTGACCTTAGTTTCTCAAAATACTAAATGGCGGTTCCAACATGGCAGACAATATTAAAAAAGCCATTAAAAACCTTTTAAACTCGTTATTCGTGGATTTTAGAAAGGTACCTGCTAATACAAAAATTCAGAGAGCACACTAGTTTTTTAATGTAACAAGTTTCAAGCGAATATAATGAGTTATAAAATAACCGTCAGCCATACTGGATTCGCCATCTTGAATTTTAAAAATAGGACTTCAGATTCCTTATCAGGGACCCCGAAACCCCCTGATTAACAAGTTACAAGCGGATTCCATAAATTTTTAAATAACTGTCTGCCATACTGGATCCGCCATCTTGAATTTTGAAAATAGGACTTTAGATTCTTAATCAGAGACCCCGAAAACCTCTGTGTATCAAGTTACAAGTGGATTCAATGAATTTTTAAATAACTGTCTGCCATACTGGATCCGCCATCTTGAATGTTGAAAATCGGACTTCAGATTCTTAATCAGCGACCCCGAAAACCCCCGAGTAACAAGTTTCAAGCATTTGTATTTATTTTTTTATATTATCGTCCGCCATATTGGATCCGTTATTTTGTATTTTGTAAAACTAATATGCTGAATATGAAATAATTATATTAATAAGAGTATTATTAGTAATAGTTTATATAAGGTTAAATATTAATTTATTTTTTTATTTAAAAAGAATATTTATTATAATTATTATTATTTTATTACGAGGGAGATTCCCTCGGATTCGATATGATAAATTAATAATATTAATTTGGAAAAGATTTTTAACTGTAATTTTAAATATTTTAATTTTTATTTATATAATAAAATTATTAATTATAATTATTTAAAATTTTATTAAATTAATAAACTTGTTAAAGTGTATATTTTGAAAATATAAAAAAGGAAAAATTTATTTCTATTAATTTTTAGGAAACGATCAATATTTCTAAAGTTTAAGAGCTCGAATTATAAATTAATTAATATCTCAATAATTAATTAATTCTTAAATAATATAGTTCCCCCTCCCAGTTAAATAAATATTTATTGATATAATAATTATTTTTAGTTTATAAAATATATTAATGTAATGATAAATAACAATAAAGAGATAAATATTCTTAAAAAATTATAATGTATTAATGATAAATATAAATAAATTTTATTAAGTGAAATTTTGAATAAAAATTTTCTATAAAATTCATTTCAATATAATTCATTAAAATTTAATAGGTTTTTTATAAATTTTATAATAATATAATTAAAGGATAAAGAAATTTTTAATAAAAATATAAAATTTTTTAATTAATAGGGTATTAATTATTAGTTTATTATAATTAGTTAATTTAATTAATAAAATATTAATTAAACTAATTATTATTATTAAGTAAATGATGTTTTTAAAATTAAAATTAATAATTCTAAAGTTAAAAGAGGAAAATAAAATTCAATTTATTAAACTTCCAAATAAAATTGATATAAAAAATAATAATAATGTAGAAGAATTTATTAAATAATTATCATGTTTTATTTGAATTGGGGAAAATATATTTATGTTAATTGTTAAATAGAATATTAAACGGATTCTATATATTAAAGTTAAGGAAAAACAAAAAAACATTAAAATGAAGATTATAATATTAATATTTCAATTTAAAATTAATTCATATAATATATCTTTAGAAAAGAAACCTGAAAGAAAAGGAATCCCACATAAAGATAAATTGGCAGTGTTAAACCATCTCATCCAATAATTAATCTAAAAATATTTGGACTGATAATTAATAAAATTATTGAAATTACAAATATTATTAAGATTATAATAAAGTTTTTTTTTTTAATTCTATAATTATATATTCTTTACTATATAATATAACTATTGAAGAAATTAATGTTACAATTCTTAGAAAACTTAATGATATTTAGTCAATGAAAATTAAGAATTCAATATTTCAATTTATTAATTAAAAGAATAATCATTTAATAATAAAAAAGTTTTTAAAAGTAGTTATAATTATTCTTAATAATAATATTAAGTTTCTAAAAATTAAAAGAAAAAAAAAATATTAAAAATAATTATTTAAAATATTTTGAGTATTTTTTTGATTCCACAAAAAATATTTTTTATAAATTATTTAAATAAAAATAAAATAAAATAATAAATTTAAGGATTTGTTATTTATGTTACGTCCGTAACCTATATATACATTATATTATATTATTATATCATAATATTATATTATGTTATACCATAATGTCATTATGTCATATTGTATTACATTTCATATGAATCTTTTGCTATATGTAATCTCAACAAGTCATTCTTATATGCGACTTCCAAATATTGAGCTTACTTAAATGAGAACGATTATACGTATCAACATCCAGCTTGGACATAGAAATTTCACGCTCTACGAGCTCCCTGTAACCACCTGCGAAGCAGCATGCGAGAAGCTAGAGCAAATACAGCCGCATTTTGGAACTCACCTGTTATGCATGGGAAGTCAAGCGGCACACAGAAAATGCTACGATGACCAAAAATCACGACACGCTAATCTTAAGATGCACGTGTGAATTCAGTATATAAACGGGCCACCAAGAGGTCCCAGTTACACAGTAACACACAGTAACACACAGTAACACACAGTAAATTACAATCAAGAGCTACCAGTTTAATACGAGATTCAACAACGAACAGACCTGTCATCAAGTATTCGGTTAACAGTCAAGTCTTCAGTAATCAGTTTCTAGTCAAGTGACAAAAAAAGTGTTAATTGTTGATTCACTTGTCCAACAAATAAAATCATTTCATCGTGAAGTTATTGAGAAGTAAAAGTTGTCCATCTGAATTTGTGGATAATTCAACTTGTGCATCGTATTTCTACTTAAAGAAATCTCGAAATTAAAACGAGATCATCCACCTGTCAAGTCTTCCTGGGGAACAACAAGCTATTGTGCGGCTTGTGTAAACATCCTACCTGTGGCACCTCTACCGAATGCAACGGCGCTAGCGGGTCTGCAACCTAATTCGTTACTCAAGATTTTAAGTCCATATCTCTACTTACAATCTCCAAGGAGGATCTGCTACCACGAATTCCATACTGGATAATTCTTAAATCGTTTCTCATTCAAAGTAAGGTTCAATTTTTACGTCAAATCTTTATTCTTGTTGAATTCTCATATTTATAACTATAAATAAATATTCTTACTAAAACTTAGTGTCTCATTGACTTATCCTCATCCCAAATCAAATTCTTCATTGAATTTGATTTAAAAGGAGGAATTTAGGGTATATTTGAGAAGGGTTTTTGTCTCGAACGTAACAGAAGCCCTTCACAAATTTTGGTGCATCGGTCCGGGAAATAAATAAAGTCGATGAGAAAAATTCGTAAAAATTTTTTTTTAACTTTTAATAATAATTTGACACGTTTTAAATTTTGGTGCTCTAGAAAACAAAGTATCTTAATAAATAAAAATTCATAAATTTTTTTTTTAATATACAAAATCGAAAAATTTCAATGCATCAAAAGATTAAAAATCTTTTTTAAAAATCAATGAGAAAACTAATCAAATAAGAATAATAAATTATCAAAAATATAATTGAAGCAAATATTAATTCATTTAAAAATAAATACAAAAATAATTTCTTGATTAGCAATCATTGTATGAGTTATTTAATTTATGAAAAATATTTAATTAACACATCTGACTATTGAAAGTATTTTGTGTTACATGATACGTATTAGCTTGGAGCATTTACAATTTCAAACTATACAGGTGTATTTGTGAAAAAGGGCTCATTTCCCTCATAATTGCAAGGTGCATTCACAATAGTAAATCCTAAAAGTTTACTTGTAAATAGGGGTTCGATTCCTCTTTAAAATACGGTTTTATCAGTGCAACTTATTTATTTCTATTTTTGCAATACATTTTTGGAAATTATAAAATCTTTTGTTTCCTTTTTGACATTTTTCTTATAACAGTGAGAATATTTATTTAAAAATCATTTACATATATTTTATACTCATTTTACATTTTTATGAAAACATAAAATCAAAGTACTATGCAATCCAAATTTAATGTCTACTTCAAATGAAAATAAAACTAACTCTCCACATTTAACTCGTTCGAAAATAAAAGAAAATCCAGAATTATCCTTAAACTCAGGAATTCCTTATTATAAATCAAAACCTCAAACAAGTACACCAAGATATTCTAAACAAAATCCGAATCCAAACCTCACAAACCAGTTCGATTCAGGGTTTATTTCTGGCCAAATTTTTGACAGTGACGATTATTCTAATAGTGACTGTAGCGATAACGAGGAAAGTACTGCAGAAAAAACTTTAATAGAAAGTCATTTAAATAATTTAGAAGAATTTGGGTTTAATCAAAATCATTCTGCATCAAATAAAACACTTATAGAGGAAATTGACGACAATTTCGAAAATCAATCTGAACATAACTTTGACACATTTTCAAATCATTCCGGAAATTCAAACTCAGACAATATGGCTTTACCAAATAATCAACAAGTCTCTTTACGCGACGCTTTAGAAACAATACCACTTTTTGACGGAAAAAACATACCATTATCAATATTTATCGAAGGTCTCGTAGAAGCTAAGTCTATGCTTCCTGAAAATGCTGATGTAGAGAAAAATTTAGTAAAATTAATTAGAGGTCGAATTTCAGGTGAAGCGAGAAAAATCATCTTAGGGCATAGTTTTAATACAGTCCAAGATTTGGCTGAAAGGTTAAAAACAATATATGCACCCGCAAAATCGGTATATCAATTACAAGGAGAACTAGGGGCGATGTATATGTGGGAACACGAAAATGTAGTATCTTATGGTTCGAGAATTGGAGAAGCAGCTGAAAGAATTTTAGACGAGCATAGAATTAATAACGAAAATACAGTAGACGAAGCATTTAAAAAAGGTTTAGAAGAAACAATTATTGATTGTTTTACAAGAGGACTTAGACCAGAATTAGAGTTACGAGTAGGTACTGCTGACACATTTAAAGGTATAGTAAATAAAGCGATCGAGATAGAAAGAAAATTGTCATCACGTAATGAATTAAGAAAAAATGTACAAAAAACAGAAAATGAAAATCCATTTAGAAATAATAAAGAATTTGCGAAAACAACAAAAATAAACGTTGCTCAAGATGAAGTTATAACTTGTTTAGTTTGTGGTAAAAAAGGACATTTTGCAGTTAATTGTTTCCAACTAAATAAATTAATTGGACAAAATCAGGGTAATTTTCTGAATCCTAGAAGACAACAAAATTTTCCAAATGAAAATCAGTATCAAAATCGGTTCATTAATCGGAACCAAAATCAACCATTTAATAGATTTCAAAATCAATATCAAAATTATTATAAAAACCCTCCGCGAAATCAATATCAAAGTCAAAACCAGTATAGAAACCCACCACAAAATCAATTCCAGAATGCACATCAAAATTAAAACCAGTATAGAAACCCACCACAAAATCAATTCCAAAATTCATATCAAAATCAAAGACAAAGTCAAAATCAAAATGTGTATAAAAACAGATTCGAAAACCAACAACAACAAACACAACAACAAGGACCAAGTACAAGTAGAAGTAATCAACCAACAAACGCCACTTTTAAAAATCAAAATTTATCATGTAATTATTGCAAAAAACCGGGACATGTTATTAGCGAATGCAGAAAAAGAATGTATAACAACAGCCAACAACAAACGCAAGTTCCAGTAGAAAATCCGGAAAACTCAAAAATCCTTCCTCAGTAGGATGCTCTGAGGATAGATTAAAAAATCTTAATGCATTCAGTAATAACAAATTCCCAACAAAACATATCAACTTAGCAAAACCTAATTCAATACCATATGTTCGAATAGATACTAATGGACTTAAACTACCTATAACTATGATGATTGATACAGGAGCAGGACCTAATTTATTAAAAATCCGAGCACTTGATAATGATATAGAAATTGATAAAAATAAATGTATCAAATTAACAGGAATTAATGAACACGCAGTTTATACTTTAGGTCAGGTAGAACTTAACATTTTTGGCATTCCAACAATTTTTAATTTACTATCTAATGAAGTCCCAATCGAACACGACGGTATTTTAGGAACAGAATTTTTTGTTAACAATAAAGTAAAAATAAATTACGAAGAAAGGCACTTAGAAATAAATAATAAAAAATTTAACTTTGAATCAAACAATTATTTTACAATACCAGCAAGATCAGTTTATAATATTCATGTTAAAATTTCAAATAAAGATAAAAAGGTCGGTTTTATTCCCAAACAATCAGTAGCAGAAGGTGTTTATTTAGGCAATGCAATAGTAGTAAATCGGGATGGAATAGCACATTTAAAAGTTTTTAACACTCGAAATGAATCTATAAATATACCAGTCCTTAATGTAGAACTAGAAGATTACGAAGAATTAAAAAATGAAAATCAGAAAAAGAACAATGAAAATTTTATAATTCAAGACATACTTAACACTTTTACAAACATTAAATCGGAAAATTTTCTTAATATCACAAAAACTAACAGAGCAGATGAAATAAAAAAATTACTTCGGTTACAACATTTAAATAAAGAAGAATTGGAACACGTTATGAAATTAATAAATAAATACTCTGACAGATTTCATATACCGGGAGAATATTTAGAAGCAACCGATCTTATTAAGCATAGAATAATAACAACAGATGACACGCCTATCATAACAAAACAATATAGATTTCCACCTGTTCACAAAGAAGAAATGACACTTCAAGTAAACGAATTACTAGAACAACAAATTATTAAACCATCTGATTCACCGTACAATACACCAATCTGGATAGTACCAAAAAAAGATGACTCGCAGGGAAATAAAAAATGGCGGCTAGTATTAGACTTTCGAAAATTGAACGAACGCACAGTAGGACAATTTTATCCCTTGCCAAATATAATCGATTTGTTAGATCAATTATCAAACGCTCAGTATTTTTCCGTTTTTGACTTAGCTTCCGGGTTTCATCAGATTAAAATGGATCCAAGAGATGCGCATAAAACAGCATTTTCAACACCATACGGCCACTACGAATTTGACAGAATGCCATTTGGATTAAAAAATTCGCCAAGTACTTTTCAAAAACTCATTGATTAAGTTTTATTAGGTTTACAAGGAATAGAATTGTTTGTTTATTTAGATGACGAACGCTTACGAATTGCTAATTTAAAACTACAGCCCGACAAATGTGAATTTTTACGGTTAGAAGTATGTTATTTAGGACACATTATTGATCAAAATGGAGTGCGACCAGACCCTAAAAAAGTAGAAGCAGTACAAAAATTTCCAATTCCAAACAATGTCAAAAATATTAAACAATTCTTAGGACTATCTGGTTATTATCGTAGATTTATAGATAAATTTTCAAAAATCGCAAATCCATTAAATGAACTTCTGAAAAAAGATGTTCCTTTTTTATGGACAGAAAAACAACAAACAGCATTTGATACTTTAAAAAATAAACTTTGCGAGGAACCACTTTTAAAACGACCAGATTTTTCTCAACCATTTATTTTAACAACGGATGCCTCAGGTTTCGCAATAGGAGGAATATTGTCACAAGGAAAAATAGGAAAAGATCAACCAGTAGCATATACTTCTCGGACTTTAAATGAAGCAGAAAGAAAATATGATACATATGAGAAAGAAGCATTAGCAATTATTTATTGCGTTCAACATTTTCGACCATATCTATATGGAAGAAAATTTACCTTAGTAACAGATCACAAACCTTTGGTTTGGTTTCAGAATTCTAAAGATCCATGTTCAAGAGTTACAAGATGGAAGTTAAAATTAGCAGAATACGATTTTAATGTCATTTACAAAGCAGGTAAAACAAACGTCAACGCTGACGCTTTGTCTCGAAATCCAGTAGAAGAAAATATTGAAGAAGAAAATATTGAAGATGATAATGAAGAAAAAATTCAAGCAATAAATCAAGAAAATATCCATGAAATTGATGTCGAAGAACACACTCAAAGAAGTGTCCAAGCAGAAATTCTTAGCAAAAATAAAAATGGTTTTCATTTTAAAGCACCTCAGGAAAGCACAAATTCGGAGCAAATAAAAATTCTCCAATCATTGATAAAAAATATTTTTAATAATCAAACTCTATTTTCAGAAAATCAATCGGAGATAGAAAAATGTCTCCATTCTATTATGCAAAAGATTTGCAAAAAGCAATCTCTACCTCAGGATAATGATTCCTATTCTATTTTGGAGATTATAAAAATTCTCCAATCTATTTATTTATTGGATCCAAGTGATGGATACCAATCTATGGAAAATTATTGCTCTATATATAAAGAAATAATCAATCTCTTTCTAATATTTATTAAAATCATATCTAATTCAAAAAATCAAAATACATTGCCAAATGTCTGCAATGTCGTTACAAGACATCAAATAAAAAAGAAGGAAACAATGAGCGAAAATAAAGAAAATAAACAAATCGAAATCTTAGAAAAATCAAAAAATTGTGAAAAAAAGAAGAAGAAACGAGGAAAACCAAAAAAGGAAATTCATTTTAATACGTCAACTTTGAAAAGAAAACGAGGAAGACCGAAAAAATTATTAGGCAAAAATCCAGATCAAAAACAAAAGAGATTTTATAACGAAGTCTATTCTGACGAGGATATGTCAGATCCTGAATATATCAATCAGAAAACTCAAGGAGGAAAAGAAGAAAATAAAAATCAAATTCAAAAGAAAAAAGGAAGACCGAAAAAACTACAATTAAACGAAGAAGATAAAAATCAAATTCAAAAGAAAAAGGAATCCGATGAAGAAATCTATTCTGACGAGGTTATGTCAGATCTTGAACATAAGAAACAAAATGAAAAAACTCAAAAAGAAGAAATTGATGTTGGTTATGAAAATACAGATTCTGAATCATCTGACGAAGAAATCACATTTGAAGAAAATAAAAATTGTACAAATTTAAATAAAAAAGAAGAAAAATATATTATTGACTGTAGGGATCAATTACCAATGCGTAAAGACAATTTTACATACTTTGTTTCAGTGAATGGAGAACCTAGAGATAATGGCTCTAGATCCTTAGAAAAGCGAGAAAAATTACCCAATTTTAAAAAACTTCAATTGGGACTAGCAGAAAAAATAAAAAAAGGTGCATTTTATCATATAGCTCTTCCTATAGAAAATGAAATAAAAGAAAATATCTCTAGTACAATAAAAACAATTGAATCATCAATTATTTCATTAAAAAATATATCTGAAAAATTAAAATTAAAAACAGTAAGTATAGCGAAAACTGCTCAGGTAAATAATGTTAACTGGAAAGAAATTCTATCAATGTTCAAATCCATTTTTGAAAATTCGTTTGTAAAAATAATAATTTGTAACGGGATTACAAAGTACCCTACTAAGGATGAGTATTTGCAATTAATAGAAGAAGCACATTCTAGCACAGTCAGAGGACATAAAGGAGTAACAAAAACATATAATAGAATACGTCAAAATTACTTTTGGGAAAATATGAAACATAATATTCAAAAATACATTCAAAATTGTTTACAATGTCAACTCAAAAAATTGGTACGCGTAAAAACAAAAGATCCGATGATTATAACGGACACACCAGGTACAGCGTTTGAAAAAATTGCAATGGACATCGTTGGACCACTCCCTAAAACTAATACAGGAAACGAATATGTATTAACAATACAGGATAATCTTACTAAATATTCTTTGGCAATAGCACTTCCAAATCATCAAGCTAGTACAATAGCTGATGCATTTATTAAAAAATTTATTTGTATTTACGGATCACCTAAAGGTGTATTGACAGATCAAGGGACGGACTTTTTAAGTAATTTAATGAAACGTTTAGCAAAACGCTTTAGAATTCGACAATTCAAAACAACTGCCTTTCATCCTCAATCTAACGGATCACTTCAGAGATCACATCACGTTCTAGGAGAATATCTTAAACAATTTATAAATAAAAATGAAGAATGGGACGACTGGTTAGAACTTGCAATGTTCTCTTATAATACAACTGTACACGAGGGTACTAAATGTACACCTTATGAATTAATATTTGGAAAATTGTCACGATTACCATCCAGCGATCCACCATTAGAGCACGAAAAATTGGAGACATATGATTAATACCTAAGTGATTTAATAACAAGATTGCACGAAATGAGAAATATTCCAAAAGAAAATTTAGTATCAGCAAAAGAAAAATCAAAGACTTATTACGATAAAAAATGCAATCCTCAAAATTTTAAAGTAGGAGATGAAGTTTTTTTACTACAAGGGGGAAAAATTCACAAATTTGCAAATCAATACTCTGGACCACATAAAGTATTAGAAATTTTAAATAAAGGAAATATTAAAATACAAATCAAAAATAAACAAAAAGTAGTACATATAAATAGACTCAAACTATCACGTTTTGTTACAACAAAATAAATTAAAATTCATAATATATACCAAAAGTCAATAAATTTTGACCAGCAAGACTATAAATTTTTTTTTTCTTTCCTTACTCTCACAATCACGAACAACAAATAATAACATTATTTAAAGTTTCCATTTAACTTTCCAATCAAATCCTACACCAGGAAAAGAAAAAATCATAATAAATAATATTAAACACAGTATCTTTTTTATAGTTATCGTAAAAATTTAATTTTCACAAATATATATAAAAAAAAAGCTTTGATAAATTTAATAATACGACTTATGTGTTTTAGGTCTTCGATATCATAAAAAGTAACATTTATTTCAAGCAATGCTAATAAGAATGCTTATCCTATAGACAGGAACTACAGAAGACGCAAAAAAAAATAATATTAAAAAAATACTTTTCTAATTCGGTGCTTGTCAAAATCCTAAAACTCGAGGTTCACCGGAAACTCAGTAGGACTAAAAATTTCTTTCGGTCCCAGGATATCAAACATTCTTATCATAGATAGACTGGGAACGCAAGAAAAGCGAGTGAATGATTAGCATAATGCATAAGAAATAAGAATCTAATTCAGAAAAATAAAAAAAAAACATTTTTGTAAGCTAAATATTTTATGCAATTGTACGCACTTTGAATTGAAATATTAAAGTAATATAAAATTGTTATTTCACAAATATACTTTAGGGCACATCAAAAATTAAAAATTTGACAAAAAGCATATTGTAAATAAACCTTATTTCAAAGGAACTTAGATACTTGTCACAAGTTGCAAACTTAAATCACGATCTATTTAGTAATGTTCAAATTTAAATCTACCGCGCAAATTTAAATATCTTGCATAAAAACAAAAATTTTCTTGAGAAATTATATATTTAAAATACGTTTAAATTTGAACATGAAATAAAAAATAAAAAAAACAGGTATAATTTAACAAAAATGTAACTATAAAATCACAAAATTTTTTGCAACTTGATGAATAATTTGAAGAATAAAAATAAATTTGTAAAAGCAATTCAAAATATAGTAAATGGTAATTATAAAAGAAAACAATTGTTTTTTTATAAAAAATATGTAGCAGTAAAAATATGTGTAAACAAACTTAAAGGAATGAATGTGAATGTTACAAATGTGTGATAATCATTAATTGAATGCATCCGTATAAAAATAAAAACAAATTTTAAGTTTTTGTAAACTCTCAATCATAAATTGATCATACCTGTATAAAGGAAATTTTTTTTTTGTATATAAAAAATATGTATTAGCCATTAAATTTGAGTATTTCAGTATAAACGAAATCTTTTTCTTGATATAATGTATTTATTAATGTCAAACAGGAAATAGCTGATGAATGGAAAATTTTGTTTCACAGGCTGTTAAAATTACTAAATTAAATTGTTTTAAAATAATGCATGTAACAACAAAATTGAGTTATATGAATGAAAATAAGTAAAAAAAAAAAAAACATACAAAACAAAACAAAATTTTGCAACAATCATTCTTTGAACATATATGAATACAAAAAAAAGTATATCTTAAATCAAAATACTGTAGCAATATGCACGTAACAAACATTAACCTCAAATTTTATTTTATTGAGTGCATCTATAAGGATAAAAGTAGTAGAAGTTAAATCTTTTCTTTTTTTTTTCTTTCTTTAATATATTCGAATTTCGAAAAGCAAACACATGTAAACGATTATAACATCTCCCTTATAAATGAACGGGCGTATATTTTCCAAATTCGAGCATGTATCGTTTCTCTCTCATGCTCGAACTGAGGGGGGAGGTGTTACGTCCGTAACCTATATATACATTATATTATATTATTATATCATAATATTATATTATGTTATACCATAATGTCATTATGTCATATTGTATTACATTTCATATGAATCTTTTGCTATATGTAATCTCAACAAGTCATTCTTATATGCGACTTCCAAATATTGAGCTTACTTAAATGAGAACGATTATACGTATCAACATCCAGCTTGGACATAGAAATTTCACGCTCTATGAGCTCCCTGTAACCACCTGCGAAGCAGCATGCG
The DNA here is from genome assembly GCA_037103525.1 of Ganaspis brasiliensis. Classification (NCBI taxonomy): domain Eukaryota; kingdom Metazoa; phylum Arthropoda; class Insecta; order Hymenoptera; family Figitidae; genus Ganaspis; species Ganaspis brasiliensis. Next base: position 1,496,160 of record JAZKLR010000288.1, on the reverse strand, counting down.
AGAAGCTAGAGCAAATACAGCCGCATTTTGGAACTCACCTGTTATGCATGGGAAGTCAAGCGGCACACAGAAAATGCTACGATGACCAAAAATCACGACACGCTAATCTTAAGATGCACGTGTGAATTCAGTATATAAACGGGCCACCAAGAGGTCCCAGTTACACAGTAACACACAGTAACACACAGTAACACACAGTAAATTACAATCAAGAGCTACCAGTTTAATACGAGATTCAACAACGAACAGACCTGTCATCAAGTATTCGGTTAACAGTCAAGTCTTCAGTAATCAGTTTCCAGTCAAGTGACAAAAAAAGTGTTAATTGTTGATTCACTTGTCCAACAAATAAAATCATTTCATCGTGAAGTTATTGAGAAGTAAAAGTTGTCCATCTGAATTTGTGGATAATTCAACTTGTGCATCGTATTTCTACTTAAAGAAATCTCGAAATTAAAACGAGATCATCCACCTGTCAAGTCTTCCTGGGGAACAACAAGCTATTGTGCGGCTTGTGTAAACATCCTACCTGTGGCACCTCTACCGAATGCAACGGCGCTAGCGGGTCTGCAACCTAATTCGTTACTCAAGATTTTAAGTCCATATCTCTACTTACAATCTCCAAGGAGGATCTGCTACCACGAATTCCATACTGGATAATTCTTAAATCGTTTCTCATTCAAAGTAAGGTTCAATTTTTACGTCAAATCTTTATTCTTGTTGAATTCTCATATTTATAACTATAAATAAATATTCTTACTAAAACTTAGTGTCTCATTGACTTATCCTCATCCCAAATCAAATTCTTCATTGAATTTGATTTAAAAGGAGGAATTTAGGGTATATTTGAGAAGGGTTTTTGTCTCGAACGTAACATTTATTTAAGTTAATTAAATAAATAAAATTATGAAAATAATTGGGATTAAATGTAGGGTGATTAATATAAATTCACGAATATTAATTTTATTAAAAGTATATATATTTTTATTGATATAACCATGTTGGGTTGAACTATATAAAAATATGGAGTATAATACTCTAAGAAATCTTAAAAATATTAAAGGAATAATTATTATTGTTCTTCAGGAATTAATTCTGTTAATTATAAAAATTTCACTAAATAAATTTAAAGATGGTGGGGGGCAGCTATATTAAAAATACAAGATATAATTCATAAAAGAGATAAAGACGGTATTAAATTTATTAATCCTTTATTGAGAATTATACTACGAGATTTTGAACAATCGTAGTTAATGTTTACTAAACAAAATATAGCGGAGGAACATAAACCATGTCTAATTATTATTATTAAACTTCCTAATATTCTTCATTGTGAATAAATTATTAAACTTGATAATATTATTCTTAGATGAACAATTGAAGAGTAAGCTACGAGTATTTTTATATCAATTTGTTTTATATACAGATTAAACTGGTTAAAATTGCTCCTATTATGCTAAATGTAATAATAATTAAATTAAATTTTATGTTAAATTTATCTATAAATATTAAGGATCGTAAAATGCCGTATCCCCCAAGTTTTAGTATAATAGCAGCTAAAATTATTGATCTAGTTACTAAGGCTTCTACATGAGCTTTAGGGAGTCATAAATGAAAAAAAAACATTGGTAATTTAATTAAAAATGATAATAATATATATATCTTCCTATATTACAAAAAGATGTCGCCGCCGTCGCCGTCGCCGCCGCCGCTGTTTCAAGAATTTAGCCCTATGACATATATATACATATAGCTATATATATATATGTGTTACCGGCGAAACCCGAAGACCAGGGAAATCGCGAAATGCCTAGGCAAATCGGGGAGTGCCTATGATTTTAGGAAACACCCGAATTTCCTAGACATTCATAGTCACTTCTCGATTTGCCTAGGCATTTCGCAAATTAACTAGGTAGTTCGAAAAGTGCCGGGGCCGTTTTGGGCAAATTAGAAAAGTGATTAAAACATTGACTAACATTATTAATTTTACATACATACATAATCTCCTATACTGACGACTACACTTTGCTCCATTTAATTTTGCATCCTGCACATCTTTCAAAATATTTTCATACTCATCTTGTAACATTACTTTATAATGAGCTGATTTTTTAATCGATTTAAAAAAATTTATTTTCCACTGTTCCGTACAATTTTCGTCAGTCATTTTGAATGAGGTGTACAAAGTAACGTTCGACGAGACACTAATTAATAAGGGGAACAATACATTCAAGCTATGGAGGTATAATACAATCAAAATTACTATTTGTTTTTGTCAATACATGACTCAATAATCCACAGCCAAAACGATTTATTGCAGGGATCAAAATATTCAATGTCCGTGTAAATAAGCAACTTATTATAATATATAATAATAATTTTAATAATAATAATAATATGACATCAAATTTGTAGACGTATGTAAAATTAATAATGTTAGTCAATGTTTTAATCACTTTTCTAATTTGCCCAAAACGGCCCCGGCACTTTTCGAACTACCTAGTTAATTTGCGAAATGCCTAGGCAAATCGAGAAGTGACTATGAATGTCTAGGAAATTCGGGTGTTTCCAAAAATCATAGGCACTCCCCGATTTGCCTAGGCATTTCGCGATTTCCCTGGTCTTCGGGTTTTGCCGGTAACATATATATATATATATTTTAGTGTATATTTACCATGTATCTTATTTAATTTTTTGACTTTGGCTAAAATCAATACTTGTGCAATAAGCTATAATGAATGCAGAGAATAATAGATATCTTAGGTTTCTATGAATCTCACCCTAGCTGATGTAGCATGGGTCCACCCGATCACGTCGTAGGTACCTACCGCAGCTCGCATAAAACCCACGCAAAATTTAGAGGGGTTGAAAATGCAAGGAACCGAGGTTTCTTCACAAATTTGCTGAAAACTAAAATCAGTTCTTCAGATACCATCACCGGAGTCGCAACAAAGTTCCTTAAGCTCTTCAACGGTTCTATATCCGCGAATACCGTATTTCCCCAGTATCGGTCCCGTAACGCGCCAAAGTAAATCTTCTATTCCGGCAACATTATAGCTATTAGTCGTTGTTGGTCGAGTTAAATAATCAAAGTCTATACTTTAAAAATTATATGGAATTGATTTGTTAAATTGTGACTCCGAGGAACTCGCTAAAATCGAACCCGTCATTCCTTGAATTGTTCTCGTTTCGACACGAACAACTCTTATTCACTATTTGCTAAAATTCGTTTCGGAACTCGAACTTTAAATATTGCAAGTAGCAAAGTTTACAATCACCAAGTCTGGTATTAGAACAAGTGATCTCTCCTTTCGCGATATCGAATTTGCAAATAAATATCCGATCACTATTGTTTCGGTTGTGTCGAACTTACGTATGTTGTAGTGTGTGTGTAAATCAAATATAAAATTGTATTTGGAATATTGTACTCGAACAAAGTGTAAAAAAGTGGAAGCGTAGAACTCCTGGCATTACCTGTCAGTAACTATTTTTAATCCTTAAACCTTTAACCATTTTAACCTCTTTTAACCCTTAACCCCTTCAATCATTTAACCCTTTCAACTAACTTAAATCCTAAACCCTTTCCATCAGTTTAAATCCTTTTAACCCTGCAATCAATTTTGATCATTTATCCTTTTATCAAATAAAACCCTTTGACCCTTTATCCTGAATCTTCGTCTCTAAGAAACCTTGAATCAAGAAATTGTGGATCAACGACCCCTCATCAATATACACATCAGCATCAAGCGACTTATGGTTGGAAAAAGAATTTGACCCTGAAATCTGAGACGACTAGGATACATAAACCATCGTCTGGTATCGCAACTTGGAATTGGGGTTTCTACAAGTATTTTTTCCACTGACCAGGACCTTTTTCACTTGCCTCGTCTGTTTGAGGCCTCAACAACTGCAGCCCATAAATTTCCTTAGGGGGTCTTACGAACCTACACTCGAAGATATTGAGGGGACATCTTACACGCTCTTGATTCACTAACAAAGTAAGATTTTACAATCTATTTTTCTTTTACCCTCCATGATTTGGCGCCTTAAGCTA